>OY856362.1:19040307-20335974 GCA_963693475.1 Ectropis crepuscularia | reverse complement strand
TTGAAAAGATCAAAAATGAACTATGGCCTCACCTACACAAGTGCAAGATCGTTAGCTTTTGAATATGCAACAGCTTTACGTAAATGTCCAGCAAAATGGACGGAAAATACACAGGCAGGCATAGAGTGGATGAAAGGATTTATGAAAAGGCACAAAAATTTGTCTTTGCGAAAGCCTGAGAACACGAGTCTTTCACGTTCGACAAGTTTTAATAAGCACAACGTGTCCATGTTTTACGATAATTATGAAAGGGTTCTGCAAAAGACCCACTTTACTCCAGACCGAATTTTCAATTTGGATGAGACCAATATTATGACAGTGGTGCAAGCACCTAATGTAATTGCGCAGACTGGTTCAAAGCAGGTAGGTCAGTGTGTGTCAGCAGAGAGAGGCCAGCTGATAACAATGTGCGCCATAGTCAGTGCAACAGGTAATACCGTTCCACCAGTTTTCATATTTCCGCGAGCACGATTTCATGATGTTATGATTAATGGAGCGCCACCTGGAAGCGTTGGTTATGCAAATAGTCCAAAAAGCGGATGGATGACCGGCCCTTTGTTTGTTAAGGTGCTGCAACATATAAAAAAATCCACAAGATGTAGTAAAGATGACAAAATATTGTTATTATTTGACAATCATGAAAGTCATTGTTCTTTAGATGCAATCAATTACTGTCGAGACAATGGTATTGTTGTACTCACATTCCCCCCCCATTGCACACATCAGATGCAACCCCTAGATGTTGCCGTCAATGGGCCATTTAAACAAAAAATTTCAGTGGCACAAAATAATTGGCTGCTCGAACATCCTGGGAGAACCATCACAATCCATGATCTAGCAGGTATTGTGACTCCAGCATATAATGCTTCTCATACGCCTAATAATATAATTTCGGGGTTTTCAAAACCAGGAATCTACCCACTTAACCGTAATGCATTTACAGACGATGATTTTCAGTGTGCAGAAGTCACGAATCGTCCTCAACCTAATGTATTTGCTGAGAATGAGAGCCCCATAGCAGCTAATGCTTTACTTGATATCCCTGATATTATTCAGCCAACAGTAGCTTTACAAAGAGAGTCACATCCGCCACAAACTGTATCTCCTGGCCGAGAAGAAAATGATCAGAGAGATAGTAGTCCAAGTATTTGTAATCAGTTCCTCATGGCATCTAATGCTTCACTTGAAATGATTGATGTTATGCAGCCAACAGAAGCTTCACAAAGAGGGCCACAAACGCCACAAATATCGCCTAGGGTAGAAGACATAGATCAGAGATTCTTTAGTCCGAGTATTTATGATCACAGTAAAGACAATATTAATGAAATGTCTGGTGAAGTACCCGGTCCCGTAACTCCGGAAATGATTAAACCTTATCCTAAAGCCCCGCCACGTAAAAATTGCGCAACAGGACGAAAAAAAGGAAGTTCGCGCATCTTGACTGACACTCCAGAGAAGAATGCAATCGAAGCAGCACATTTAAATCGGATGAAAAAATTAGAAAAGCCTGCTATTCGTCGACGTACAAAAGAAGGCAAGCCAAATACCAAAGTAAAGAAACCTAGAAAAGGCAAGCAACTTCCTAAAGGCAAATCTAAATCAAAAAAGAGTTCTATATTCACATCAAGCTCTGAATCTGATGATCATGACAGTCACTTCTCCATGAATGACGACACAGACTTGGATGCGACTGATGCCAGTAGCAGTCAACATGAAGATGAAGAACTGCAGGATCCAGTTCACAATACTAATTTTACTAGCGGAAATCTGAAAGTAGGGGACTTTGTATTAGTTCAGTGTCCGTCAGAGAAACGAACAGCATCTGTGGCTTTCGTTGCTAGAATTGAAGAAAGGGACTTAAATACTTTTACTGTCAATTTTTTGAAGAGAAAAGGAGATCTGTTTTACTTTCCTGAAAAAGTTGATAGATGGCCAATTACTATTTTGGATATAGTAACAAAACTGCCAGCACCTAACGACGCACCTGGCACGTCCAGAACTGCATCAAAACTTTCTTTTAATTTCAATTTTTCTTTCTTTTCTATGGGATAGGTACCTTACATGTTTATTTTTAAAATATTCTGCAATGTGATTATTTTTGTTACCAAAGTCGAAGTCTGACTAAATTAAGAAACTATTATTTTAAATATAATTACTATAAGACAAGATTTAACTGTAAAAGTTTGATATAAGTTTATTTTATGTTTAATTTTTAAAATATTCTGCAATGTGATTATTTTTGTTACCAAAGTCGAAGTCTGACTAAATTAAGAAACTATTATTTTAAATATAATTACTATAAGACAAGATTTAACTGTAAAAGTTTGATATAAGTTTATTTTATGTTTGATTTTGAGTCTGTGACAATATATATGATTATATTAACAACAAACTAATACTTTATTCACTCTATTTCCTGCATTTAAACCAGTTTTTCAAAACTGCCCCATGTCGATTCAAATGTGCCCCCATGGAGAGGCAGATTTGAACAAATTCGGCTTTTAAAAAAAACAAAAATATCGTCATACAACTTTTATCAAATTGAAACATCTCGTCATTTTTATATTAATCAAAGACTAAGAAAGCTAAGAAAAATATGTTGTTTAAATTTTTCTTTACAGTTGATTTGTTACAAGCCAAAATATAAAAAATGTGCTAAGGTGCCCCCTTCTCCCCTATGTTTCGCGACAGCTCAGCTAATTTTGTGAACCATTTTTTAACCCCCGACTAAAAAAGGGTGTTCTAAGTTTGACGTCGATTTTTTTTAAAAGGTTTATTTTTGTGCGGTGGTTCTTAGCTATGTTTGGTTAATATCGATTCAAAATGCCCCCCTCCACAAAATCGCGGACAAAATATTTCTTCACAATCTACCTCTATATGGGTATCAAATTAATGGGATTCTCTAATGGAGTACTGTAGTGGTAGGACTAATAGCAGAGTCCGCCTGAGGAAGTACCACACCTTTGTCAGTTCTTCTACCGCCAAGCAGTAATGTGCAAACATTACTGTGTTCCGGTTTGAAGGGCAATGTTTCCAGTGAAATTACAGGGCTTAGAGATATAACATCTTAGATCTCTGGGTGACGAGCGCAGTGTAGTGCCAGGTAATGATTTGGACTCTTCATGTTCCAATAGCTGCGTGTCACTGTGCTGTTATGTGACAGGCATGTTTCTTACCATCAGGCACATGTACTGCTCGTCTCGTCACTCTTTATTTAAAAAAATACAGTAACGTTTGCACATTACTGCTTCGCGGTAGAATAACTGGCAAAGGTGTGGTCCTTCCCCAGGCGGACTCTGCCAAGAGTCCTACCACTACCACACCCCGGACACTCGGCCTAAACTCCAAACAAACGGTGAAGTCGACATACCTACACTCACACAACTAGTACGCATATGTCGTTCGAACACATTTACGCATGTGTGCGTGTCATCTAGGGTTACTAAATTATTTTATGGAATAGCTGTGACCCGTGAGTTCACCTGCCTGTGTTAAGAAGTGGCTTACAATCTTACCTAGTTAGTGTTCGATATTTAATGTAGCTAAATATAACTTTCATCAACAATCAGAAGGGAGAAGATTTAAAACAAAATAGGAGATAATAAAGGTACCATGTACGAATTGATTTTTAGTTAAGTACACTTACCCAAAGAGAAAACTTTATTCTGACAATATATTAATTAATCGTTGTGAAATATGTCAGTGGCGCCAATAACTTATGGTAACGAGTGTTGGCGCGTACCTACTTCTAACCAGAATAGCTTAACACAGTTTATAAAAATGATTCAATCTTTGTAGAAATTCTTATGAAATTAAAAATCTCTTATTCTTGTTTCGTATAATAGACGAAAAATTTGGTACCATTTTGTTAAATAATACAGCATGATGGTCGTATTCTCATAGAAAATTATCGTCCGATATAATAACCCTTCGTTGAGTCCGCCTTGCGTCCGCGAGGGGGAGGAAGCTTGAAATTGGCGGGGGGTGGTGAGTGTCCGTTCTATCTATATTATCTATTCTATGCCACTACTACCACCTACCACCATTTCGTACAACCCTAGCACGTTTGGTCAATGACGTAAGTAGACGACAAGTCACACGGTGCGCACGGCATTTACAACTCTGCGTGGGTGTGTTAAGGTGTATTTTTGCTTACAAGTAACAGTAGGTAAGTAGTATACGACAGTTTAGGTTATTATCGTGTAGGTATTTGCACTTTTGTATGGAAGTGATGCATCTGTTACGAAGTAACTATTTTCTGATCTGTGCCTCGAGCGACGAACGCAACTTTGTCAAAAATCGAAAAAACCGCGAAAAAATCGTTAATTTTGCAAATTTTGGCTATAACCCTAAACGACTAGTGTTTGTAAAAACTTTCTTATGGCGCTTATAAAGTAAACTAAATTTGCTACAATATGATACTAGAATTGTCTCTGTACACCCAATAGTTTTTGAGAATAAGTCTTTCAAAGTTCATAATTTTTTTCGGACTTCGCAATTTATAGCAATATTTTAACTCCTACTTGACCACTTTGTGGCACAGTTACGGCGGTTAATTAACCCCCGACCAAAAACAGAGGTGTTATAAATTTGACGTCGAAGTCTGTCTGTCTATCAGACAGACACACATACAGGTCTGTCTCTATGTGTATCTGCCTGTGTGTGTATCTGTCTATGGTACCGTAGAGCTCAAACGGATGGGCCGATTTCGATGCGGTTTTTTTATTTGAAGATACATTTTTGTGTTGATGTTTTGAGCTATTTTTGGTTAATATCGATTCAAGATGGCCGCCTCCACCAAATGGCAGACCAAATATTTCATCACAATCTACCTCAATATGGGTATCAAATGAAAGGGCTTGACTAGTAGAGTACTATACAGTATAACAAATTTCAAATCACAACATGGCGAACTACATTTTTTTTTCACTATTGCCTTAATTCATTCATTCATTCATCAGCCGCAAGACGTCCACTGTTGGACATAGGCCTCCCCCCTAGATTTCCACAACGAACGGTCCTGCGCAACCTGCAACCAGCGGTATCCAGCGACCTTTGTGAGGTCATCTGACCATCTAGTGGGAGGCCGTCCAACACTGCGTCTTCCGGTTCGTGGTCGCCACTCGAGAACCTTTCTTCCCCATCGGTTGTCAGTTCTGCGAGCGATGTGGCCTGCCCATTGCCACTTCAGCTTAGCTACTCTTCGAGCTATGTCGGATACTTTCGTTCTTTTGCGAATATCCTCATTCCGGATTCTGTCGCGCAAAGAGACTCCGAGCATCGCTCTCTCCATAGCTCGCTGTGTGACTTTGAGCTTTGTTATGAGGCCCACAGTTAAGGACCACGTCTCAGTTCCATAAGTCATCACTGGCAACACGCACTGATTGAAGACTTTCGTCTTCAAGCATTGGGGTATTTTGGACTCCAAGATGTGCCGTAGTTTCCCGAACGCTGCCCATCCGAGTTGGATCCTTCGCTGGACCTCTTTGTCGAAGTTAGATCTACCTAATTGGATCTTTTGACCCAGGTAGACGTATTCGTCAACAACTTCGAGTGTGGTATTCCCAACAATAACCGGTACAGGTGAGACATGAACATTTGACATGACCTTCGTCTTGTCCATATTCATCCTCAAACCTACCTGTTGGGATACTCTACTGAGGTCTCTGAGCATAGCACCGAGGTCCTCCAGCGACTCCGCCACAATGACTATGTCGTCGGCAAACCGAAGGTGAGTGATACATTCGCCGTTGATATTGATGCCATGTCCGTTCCAGTCCAGTAACTTGAAAACATCTTCCAGCGCGGCAGTGAACAGTTTCGGAGATATAACATCTCCCTGTCTCACGCCTTTCTGTAGCTGGATATGTTTTGTGCACTGGTCCTGTAATCGAACAGACATTGTGGCTTTGCTGTAAATACACTTCAACACTTCGATATAGCGATAGTCCATGCGGCATCGCTGGAGAGACTGAAGCACTGCCCAGGTCTCGATGGAATCGAAGGCTTTCTCATAGTCCACATACGCTATACATAGTGGCCGATTATACTCCTCGGTTTTCTGTATAATCTGCCGAAGCGTATGGATGTGGTCTATGGTACTATAGCCTTTTCGGAAACCGGCTTGTTCGGGTGGCTGGAAGTCGTCAAACCTGCGTGCGAGACGATTCGTGATTACCCTCGAAAACAACTTATAAACGTGGCTCAGAAGTGAGATGGGTCTGTAATTCTTCAACAAGGTGTTGTCACATTTTTTGAAGAAGAGCACCACCACACTTCTGCTCCACGCTTCTGGCGTATTACCGTCAAGTATGACAGAGTCGAACAGCTTCTGGAGGACTTTAAGTACCGGTTTTCCACCCGCTCTCAGAAGCTCAGTCGTAATTCCGTCGTCGCCAGGTGCCTTGTTGTTTTTAAGTTGCTTGAGGGCCATCCTAATCTCGTACAGGCTGACTTCCGGGATATCTTCGGTAAAGTGTCGGGTCAGCTTGGCTCTTTAGCCATATTAACGACAGGTTGTGCTTGCGCAGAGGTGTATAACTGTTCATAGAACTTCTCAATCTCCTCTAAAATCTCGGGCTTCGACAAGGTGACGTTGCCATCATCAGTTTTCAATTTGGTCAATTGACTTTGCCCAAGAGACAGATTTCTTGCGAACACTTTCGAGCCTTTGTTCCGCTTAATCGCTTCTTCAATACTCATAGTATTGTAGCAGCGTATGTCGCGTCGCACACAAGTAGAAATCTGTCTATTGAGCCGTCTGTAGACCGTCATGTCTACCGAAGACTGCAACCGCATACCTCATTACCTCTCTCTCGCATTGCCTTAATATGGGTGTCAAATGAAAGGGCTTGACTAGTAGACTACTATGCACTATGACAAATTTCAAATCCATGATGGCCGCAACCACAAAATGACGAAATACGTTTCTTTTTTCACAACTACCTCGATATGGTATAAATATGGTATTAAAATAAATTTTTCATAGTGTATAGTAGTCTACTAGTCAAGCTCTTTCATTTGACACCCATATTAAGGCATTAGTGAAAAAAAAAAAATGGAGTTCGCCATTTTGTGATTTGAAATTTGTTATACTGTATAGTGCTCTACTAGTCAAGCCCTTTCATTTGATACCCATATTCAGGTAGATTGTGATGAAATATTTGGTCTGCCATTTGGTGGAGGCGGCATTCTTGAATCGACATTAACCAAAAATAGCTCAAAACATCAACACAAAAATTTATCTTCAAATAAAAAAAACCGCATCGCAATCGGCCCATCCGTTTGAGCTCTACGGTACCATAGACAGATACACACACAGGCAGATACACATAGAGACAGACCTGTATGTGTGTCTGTCTGACAGACAGACAGACTTCGACGTCAAATTTTTAACACCTCTTTTTTTGTTCGAGGGTTAAAAACCGCCGTAACTGTGCCACAAAGTGGTCAAGTAGGAGTTAAAATATTGCTAAAAATTGCGAAGTACGAAAAAAATTATAAACTTTGAAAGACTTATTCTCAGAAATTATTAGGTGTACAGAGACAATTCTAGTATCATATTGTAGCAAATTTAGTCTACTTTATAAACGCCATTTTTACAATCGCTTTTACCAAAACTAGTCGTTTAGGGTTATAATCGCCAAAATTTGAAAAATAAACGATTTTTTCGATTTTTGACAAAGTTGCGTTCGTCGCTCGAGGTCACAAACTTGGGACAATCATTAGGCCAACATCATAAACAAGTCTGCAAAAAATCAGATCTACCGGATTTAACGCCTACGGTAATGTATAAAGTTACTGTACTATTATGTAAAGATCATGAAAATATGGAGCTGGTCGTTGCAGCCCTACGGAAAAACGATCTGAATTGAGGAAAAATCTGTAAACTAGATTCTACAGTCAATACGAGGGTCAAACTGAAAGTTCTTAGAACTGGCCACTTATAAACAATATAATTTAAAAAAAAAACTATAATTTGAAAATAGAACTCTTTGCCAATATTACTGAGTAAATACTTCATTCATTTGTCATTTGTTTTACGATTTGGCGGCAAATTGAAAATTGTCTGTGTCACGTCAACATGAATTTAACACGAGAAAATTTTCGTGCAATGATTTTTTATGACTTTCGATGTCATTTAAGTCAACAAGAAAGTTATGATAGACTACGATTGGCCTTTCACGATGAAGCCCCATCTCGTGCGACTGTTTACAACTGGTTTAATGAGTTTAAACGTGGTCGCACTAATCTCACTGATGATTTACGTGAGGGACGGCCTTCTACGGCGACGACTGAAGATAACATCTGTGTTGTGCGGCGTATGATAGAGACTGACAAAAGAGTGACCTATCAGCAGATTCGGACAAGCTTAGGCATCGGTATGAGTCAAGTGCACAAAATCCTACACGAACATTTAGCGGTCAGGAAGCTTTGCGCCCGGTGGATACCTCATAATTTGACTGAGGCTCAAAAACTCCATCGTGTGGACTGGTGCCGTAAAATGATTGAAAGATTTAACGCAGGTGACTCAAATGCTGTGTTCGACATACTAACAGGTGACGAAAGCTGGATTTACTGTTATGATCCTGAAACCAAAAGACAATCTGCTCAGTGGGTGTTTCCTTTCGAGGAGTTGCCAACTAAAGTGAAGAGAGATCGAAGTGCGGGGAAAATGATGGTGGCCTCGTTCTTTGGAAGGATAGGTCATTTCGCAACAATTGTGTTAGAGGATCAAAAAACAGTTTCTGCAGAATGGTACACTACCAATTGTTTGCCACTTGTCTTGGAAAAAGTTCGAGAGAAACGACCTCGCAGTAGGATCCTCCTTCACCACGACAACGCCTCATCGCACACCGCCAAGCGAACGATCGACTATTTGGCGACATCAAACGTTGAATTACTGGGTCACCCGCCGTATAGCCCCGACCTCGCGCCTTGTGATTTTTATTTATTTTCAAAAATTAAAGAAAAACTTAAAGGAAAGCGGTTTATGAATGCTGAAGAAGCGGTGGCTGCGTATCGCGATGCCATTGAAGAGACCCCTAAGGACGAGTGGGCAAAGTGCTTTTCCCAGTGGTTCCATCGCATGCAGCGGTGTATTGACGTGAATGGACAATATTTTGAAAAGATATAATAAAACTAATAACTGGCTAATGTAATCAGTTTTTGATTTTCTAAGAACTTTCAGTTTGACCCTCGTATGTTGTGATCCCAGAAATGTTCACTTTCTGGCTAAAACCTGTGATGGTTGTAAAAATAAGATCATACATTATAAAGAATTTAACAATTCCCAAGAAACACATTACTTTGATTTGGAACAAAATAAAAAAAACATATATCAAAGACGGAAAAGAAAAAGGTACGCTTCAAACGATAAAGAATAAGATTGCGTATTTAGTATTAATTGACCAAACTGAAGAACGACAATGGTAACGTCGTCTCGTCGAAGCCCGAGATTTTGGAGGAGAATGAGAGGTTCTATGAACAGTTATACACCTCTACGCAAGCACAACCTGTCGTTAGCATGGCAAAAGACCCCAGAGCCATGCTGACCCGACACTTTACCGAAGACATCCCGGAAGTCAGTCTGTATGAGATTAGGATGGCCCTCAAACAACTCAAGAACTACAAGGCACCTGGCGACGACGGAATTACGACTGAGCTTCTGAGAGCGGGTGGAAAAACGATACTTATAGTCCTCCAGAAGCTGTTCGACTCCGTCATACTTGACGGTAATACGCCAGAAGCGTGGAGCAGAAGTGTGGTGGTGCTCTTCTTCAAAAAAGGTTCAACACTTCGATACACTTCACAACACCTTGTTGAAGAACTACAGACCCATCTCACTTCTGAGCCACGTTTATAAGTTGTTTTCGAGGGTAATCACGAATCGTCTCGCACGCAGGTTTGACGACTTCCAGCCACCCGAACAAGCCGGTTTCCGAAAAGGCTATAGTACCGTAGACCACATCCATACGCTTCGGCAGATTATACAGAAAACCGAGGAGTATAATCGGCCACTATTTATAGCGTATGTGGATTATGAGAAAGCCTTCGATGCGGCTGATGATGATGATGACACATACGGTATCTGTTTTCACTCACACATACGGTTATTTTTCTCTCGTACACATACGGTATCTTTTTAGGGTTCCGTAAAACGTAAAAACGGAACTCTTATAGATTCGTCATGTCTGTCTCTCTGTCCGTCCGTATGTCACAGCCACTTTTTGCCGAAACTATGGGAACTACACTGTTGAAACTTGGTAAGTAGATGTATTCTGTGAACCGCATTAAGATTAGAACAAAAAAATTAAAAAAAAAGAAAAATTTGGGTTGCCCTCCATACTGAGAACTGACACTCAAAAAATTTTTTTTCATCAAACCTACACGTATGTGGTGTCTATCGATAGGTCTTCAAAAATGATGTTGAGGTTTCTAAAATCATTTTTGTCTACACTGAATAATTTGCGCGAGACACACTTCCAAAGTGGTAAAATTTGTGTCCCCCCCCCCTCTAACTTCTAAAGTAAGAAAACGAAAAAACCTAAAAAAAAATATAAGATGTACATTACCATGTAAACTACCAACGAAAATTAGTTTGAACTCGATCTGATGAGTAGTTTTTTTTTAGTACGTCATAAATACACTATTATTGAAACTTAGATCAAAGTTACAACGAACTACAAGAACTATGTGTACTATGTATATTATGTTACTTGCTGCAACGGAACCCTTCATGGGCGAGTCCAACTCGCACTTGGCAACTTTATTATCTCCTATTTTGTTTTAAATCTTCTCCCTTCTGATTGTTGATGAAAGTTATATTTACCTACATTAAAGATCGAACACTAACTAGGTAAGATTATAGGCCACTTAACACAGGCAGGTGAACTCACGGGTCATAGCTATTCCATAAAATAATTTAGTAACCCTAGATGACACGCACACATGCGTAAATGTGTTCGAACGACATATGCGTAGTTGTGTGAGTGTAGGTATGTCAACTGCACCGTCTGTATAGATTTTAGGCCGAGTGTCCGGGGTGTGACTTGTTCACAACAAGTAAGATGCGCTTCGCTTCGTGTGAATATACTACTGTAGGATGCAACAAAGAGTTTTCTATATACCCGGCATTCGCAGTGCCCCGCCCGCTTCAAGTCACCACCACACTAACACGCATCCTACTCCCCTGTCACACCGTACCCCCGTATTTTGACGTGATAACGTCTTATAATTCGATGAAGCCGGCTGCACGCCCGCAAAACATGACGTCATGTAACGTTACTGCCATAGAATAGATAATATTTACCACCGTTACCTCGCCTTATTACTTTTCGCACCATCTAGTGAGTGAAATGTGTATTACGTTCAAGGAGTCTGTCCATGTTTTAGAAAAGCGACGATATGAAGTTAAGAACTTGTGCTAGTACAATGATGTACCCAGAGATGGCGCTTTGAACAGCTTTTCAAAAAGCTTCAGAATGTTTTATCTAGATGGCGCTTAACACAATCAGTATTTTCTTAAGACGTTGTCACGTTCAACTATCGTCAGTAAACCGACTTTACAGACAACCATTTTTTTTTAAAGTGTTTGTACATGTTTAACCCCCCGACTAAAAATAAGAGTGTTATAAGTTTGACGCTGATGTCTGTCTGTGGCACCGTAGAGCTCAAACGGATGAACCGATTTCGGTGGAGTTTTTTTTATTTGAAGGTTAATGACCATGCAGTGGTTCTTAGCTATGTTTGGTTAACGTCGATTCAAGATAGCCGCCTCCACAAAATGGTGGACAAAATATTTCTTCACAACCTACCTCAATATGGATATCAAATGAAAGGGCTTGACTAGTAGAATACTAAACACTATGGCAAATTTCAAATTCAAGATGGCCGGCACCACAAAATGGCGAATTACATACATTTTACAACTACCTTAATATGGGTATCAAATGAAAGGGCTGGCCTAGTAGAATACTGTAAAAATTTCAAATCCAAGGTAGTCGGGGGTACATCCATTTTTTTATAGTACCTATAGGTAGAGTGACGAGACGAGCAGGAAACGTGTCTGATGGTAAACAACATGCCAGCTACAAAAGTGACACGCAGCTATTGGACTATGAAGAGAGTCCAAATCATGACCTAGTATTGCACTGCGCTCGTCACCCAGAGGTTTGAAGATATCTCTTATACCCTATAATTTCACTGGAATCATTGCCCTTCAAACCGGAACACAGTGATGTTTGCACATTACTGCTCGGCGGTAGAACAACTGGCAAAGGTGTGGTGCTTCCCCAGGCAGACCCTGCAGAGAGTCCAAGAGTTGTATAATTTTGTTTAGTGCAATACATAGTTTGTCTATATATCCCATCGGTGTTCAGAAGTACCAACCTTGCAGAAAATCTAGAAGTCACCCAATAATTTCCTGCCAATTTGTCTTCGATGTCAGATGTTTAAGCCCTGCAGTGGCCTGATGGGGTGAGAGTGGTTATCTTTCGGAGTGCGACCAATGCCCCGCCCGCTTCAAGTCCACCACTCTAATGCGCATCAACAGCCCCCGTCATCGCGCACCCCAGAGCACAGAATAAATATTAGTACAGAAGCCACACTTACCAAAAACAATTATATAAATAGCGACTCTTGCTGGGTGGGACACAACAAAGTTCAATTCAGCTCGCAATACCTGTCGCGATTTTCAAATAAACTTCTACCGCGTAACTCTGTCCCTGTCTAGCGCGGAGGGTTTACGACATATCTAATAACAATATGCGCGGGAAACGTTTTGCGCGAGCGCTCAGCCGTGCGTCCGACAACCGACTGGCACTTGTTTCCTGGAAGGAACGGTCTAGCGGTAGGCTAAAACCGCGCGACCTTTGAGCGAGTGAGGGTGCACTTCCCAGAGTATTATTTGAAGATATCATGTATTTGTTAGGTACATATTTAATTATCTTTCGTTTCCAGTGCGACCAATGCCCCGCCCGCTTCAAGTCCACTACTCTGATGCGCATCCACCGCTCGCGTCACCGCGCGCCGCGCTACAGCTACACGTGCCGCGTCTGCGGGAACGAGTTCGCGCGCCGCCGTAACGTGGTGCGACATCTGCAGCGGATACACTCGCTGCGCGCGCAGCCAGAACACGTGCAGCGGGTCACGTGTGCTTGATCTAACATCTAACATACGGCGAAGAGAAACCTTGTCAAAATTGTTGCAGACTTCGATAGCGCGTTTTAACGCCGTACAGCGCCATCTAGTTCAGTTTCGTGGAACTAATCGCGCGCCGCCGCAACGTGGTGCGACATCTGCAGCGGATACACTCGCTGCGCGCGCAGCCAGAACACGTGCAGCGGGTCACGTGCTCCTGACCAAACTTACAGCGGATCTAACTGCGTTGTGTGTCTCGAAGAAAAACCTTGTCAAAATTCTGGCGTACTTCGATAGCGCGTTTTAACGCCGTACAGCGCCATCTAGTTTAGTTTCGTGGAACTGAATTAACCACCGGGGTGAAGTGCGCTTGACTACGCATCAAACTGTATGTAATTGATTTTATACGTGATATAAGACTGATGTGACAATATAGTGCGTGTATCTATCGAATCAAGTTGTGTAAAGTCCTGTATATTATTAAACAAACCTTAACAGACTAGCCTAAATTCTCGCAGACTTCGATAGAGTGTTTTAACGCCGTACAGCGCCATCTAGTTAAGTCTTTTGGTACTAATCCCGCGCCACCGCAACGTGGTGCGACATCTGCAGTGGATACACTCGCTGCGCGCGCAGCCGGAACACGTGCAGCGGGTCACGTGTGCTTGACGGAGCGTGCAGCGGATCAAACTGCGTGGAACGGACTTTATACGTGAAATAAGATTGATGTGATATATTATAGTGAGTGTAGACGTCAAATGCATTTAATCACACATATACATCGGATCAAACTGTGTTTAACTGACGTTGAACGTGCAGTACGATTGATGTGATATATAGTCAGTGTATACGTCGAATCAAGTGCATTTAATCACACATATACATCGGATCAAACTGTGTTTAACTGACGTTGTACGTGAAGTACGATTGATGTGATATATAGTCAGTGTATACGTAGAATCAAGTGCATTTAATCACACATATACATCGGATCAAACTGTGTTTAAATGACTTTTTACGTGAAATAAGATTGATATAATATATACGTCGAATCAAGTGCATTTAATTACACATATACATCGGATCAAACTGTGTTAAACTGACTTTGTACGTGAAATAAGATTGATGTGTCTGTGTACACCGAATCTAATGCGTTTAAACACACATATATATAGGATCAAACTGTGTTTCACTTCATACGTAAAATAATATCGATGTGTCACATAGTGAGTATTAGACCTAATCAATTGCGTTTAATCAAATAAATATACATCGGATCAAAGTGTTTGAGTGATATAAATACGAAAAATAAAATTGATGTGAATTTTAGTAAATATATACACCGGGCCAAGTGACACACACATACACACAGGCACATATACATCAAATCAAAGTGTCTTGAAGTCACATGGATAAAATAAGATTGATACAGTGCGTACATGCACATATACATCGAGTCAAATGTGTTTGATCACTCATATACATGACATCAAATTGTGTTAAATTACATATCAGAAAATGTATGTGTGGTTGTGAGAACTAATCCAATGAATTTGATTACAATATTGTGCGTCTAGGCTGAGCGTATAATATGAAATATTTCAATTCCAAAATGGCTGTCATTTCATGATAAAATGTCGGGATTTTTATTTTATTTAGCTATTAATATTATTTATTTCTTATGAGGAATGGTGTGTCTAGTATTAGTATGGAATTATGGATCTGATAATGATTATAATTTTTAAGCCAGTGTGTATACACTGGCCCAGTGGAGGCCAACGCCAGTGTGTGGAGGGTCGTTTTGTGATGACTCGCGTCGCTCGCCTCGCTGGCCGAGTGACGGCAAGTGGCCAGTGTGTATAGGGCTGTTTTGTCTCGACTCGTCTCTCGTGACCGGTGTCGGGTTTTGTACACAAAACAAAGGCGCTCGGCGAGTAGCGTTCTATTCTCCTATTGGCCTACCTAGCTTTTGCCTGCGCTGGGCCAGTGCAAAAAAAAATGTTTTAAAATAGTTCTCGATTGCGTCACAAGCGGTGTTTGATTTCGTTGGGAGAAATTTGACAAGCACTTGTCAATGCATTTTAACATATTTTTATTCATGTAGATATCTAAAAAAGCCTTTATTACGCTTTTCTAAATTTAGATTCAAGTCGCTTAGAAGTAGATTAGTCAACTGAATTCAGTAAACCTAGCAATCATAGCTACTGATTACTTACTGACTTAGTATGTTAGTTTAGTACTAAATGCTATAATACTTCACTGAATTCAGTAGCGACTTAATTTAGCGAAGTGTAATAAGCCTTTTATTATTTTGTTAAGTATTTAAATTGTGATATTATTTTTTTAGATAAAACATTTACACAAAGACTGGATGTATTATTTCACTGGGGTTTTTGACCCCCGATGCAGAATTAGGTAGAAATATGTTCAATACTTCCCTCCTATTTTCCTTTTGCTCTCCTAGTTCAAGGTATTTAACTATTTATGTAAAAAAAAATGGCAGTCATAGGAACTGCCGATAGAAGTGATAACTTATGACGCAGAATTTGATAGCTTACTTTGAAATACACGGGTGAAATGAAACCGAAATGCGTGGTCATGAGCATGTCCATCTAGAAATGCGGGCAGCATTGGGCGGGAATGGCAACTGTCCTGAGTTCACCCGAAAATTTCTTATCATTCCCGAGCGTGACGCTAGAATTCAATTCACAGCCCACGAAAAATCTGTCTGGCGCGCCGAAAGAAGTTTTCACTTCAAAATAACCCAAATGACAAAGGTTACGGATAAGTCAACGGAGTTGCTAAATCCTACTGATGTTATAAACGCGAAAGTTTGTAAGTAAGGATGGTTGAATGGATGTTTGTTGCTCATTCACGTAAAAAAAAAACTGAACGGATCGGGCTGAAATTTGGAACATATATAAGACTAGCTGTTACCCGCGACTTCGTCCGCGCAATATAAATACTAAGGTAACTCAGGCAGTGCCTATTTGTATACCCCAGACACATTTACGGTTACTAAAACAGCTTATAATAAAACAACTGTATACAATTTCATCAAAATCGGTTCAGTTGGTTAGATCTGAAAGCGTAAGAGACATTCGGCCCCCATTTCAACTCCAATTTCACCCCCGTACAGTTTGAAATTACAAAATTATTATAACAAACATTCGTTTGCTTCGTGTCAAGTGCCTATATACATGAGAGTTTCATGGGTTTATCTTCAACGGTTGGGAACTTTCATATTGACATTCATCCAGTGGCGTAGCGTGCCTTGGCGGGGCCCCGTATAAAAAAAATTTTGGGGGTAAATATTATGAAGGGTAATGATTACTCACAAAAGAAAAAAAATGTTTAGGTACATAAAATTAAAAAAATAATGTCGAAATTATCTATCGGTCTCTGTTTCAATTTTTTTTAGAAACAATCCATATTAAATATTTTAGGTACCATACTGGCCTTTTTAATAGCTGATGATTACTTCAGTTTGTCTAAAATTTCTGCTTCTATGGGCAATAGCGACAGGTCTGACAGGCGATCATGCCCCTTTGAAGTTCTTAGGTAACTTGTTGTAAGTTTAAAATTAGAAAAATTAAAAAATTGGCAATTTTTTTTTGATTTTGCTTACGCACGTCGGGGGCCCCGTGACTCGGGGCCCCGTATAATTGATACGGCATATACGGTGGTAGCTACGCCCCTGTATTCATCCCCTATTTCAACCCCAATTTCACCCCCGTACAGTTCGAAATTACGAAATTGATAGAACAAACATTCGTTTGATTCGTATCAAGTATATATACCTACCTACAGAGTTTCATGGTTTTATCTTCAACCGTTGGGAACTTCCATAATGACGTTCATCCCCCTTTTCAACCCCAATTTCTCCCCCATACAGTTCGAAATTACAAAATTGATAGAACAAACATTTAATTGCTTCGTGTCAAGTGTAGATACAAAATTTGATAACTTTGAAAATCACGAATTTTCATACAACTGTTCATCCATTGTTTCACCCTCTTAGGGGTTGAATTTCGCGAAACCCCGTCTTAGCGAGCGCCTACGTGCTAAAAGGAACGTCCATGCAAAATTTCAGATTCCTAGCATTTGTAGTTTCTGAGATTCCTTGATGAGTGACCTTTCGCTTTTATTTAAATAGACTAGCTGTTACCCGCGACTTCGTCCGCGCGAAGTAAATACTGAGGTAACTCAGGCAATAACTAATTGTACACCCAGACACATTTACTAAAAACAGCTTATAATAAAACAATTTCATCAAAATCGGTTCAGTTGTTTAGGTGTGAAAGCGTAAGAGACATTCGTCCCCCATTTCAACTTCAATTTCATCCCCATACAGTTCGAAATTACAAACTTGCTAGAACAAACATTTATTGGCTTCGTGCCAAGTGCCTATATAAAGAGTTTCATAGTTTTATCTTCAACGGTTGGAATCTTCCATGTTGACATTCATCCCCCATTTCAACCCCAATTTCACCCCCGTACAGTTCGAAATTACAGAATTGATGGAACAAACATTTGTTTGCTTCGTGTCAAGTGTCTATATACAGAGTTTCATGGTTTTATCTTCAACGGTTGGGAACTTCCATATTGACATTCATTCCTCATTTCAACCCCAATTTCATCCCCGTACAGTTCGAAATTACGAAATTAATGGAACAAACATTCGTTTGCTTCGTGTCAAGTATATATATACAGAGTTTCATGGTTTTATCTTCAACAGTTGGGAATTTCCACATTGACATTCATCCCTCATTTCAACCCCAATTTCACCCCCGTACAGTTCGAAATTACGAAATTGATGGAACAAACATTCGTTCGCTTCGTGTCAAGTATCTATATACAGAGTTTCATGGTTTTATCTTCAACAGTTGGGAATTTCCATAATATTGACATTCATCCCTCATTTCAACCCCAATTTCACCCCCGTACAGTTCGAAATTACGAAATTGATGGAACACAAACATTCGTTTGCTTCGTGTCAAGTGTCTATATACAGAGTTTCATGGTTTTATCTTCAACGGTTGGGAACTTCCATATTGACATTCATCCCTCATTTCAACCCCATTTCACCCCCGTACAGTTCGACATTACGAAATTAATGGAACAAACATTCGTTTAGTTCGTGTCAAGTGCTATATACAGAGTTTCATGGTTTTATCTTCAACGGTTGGGAATTTCCATATTGACATTCGTCCTTCATTTCAACCCCAATTTCACCCCCGTACAGTTCGAAATTACGAAATTGATGGAACAAACATTCGTTCGCTTCGTGTCAAGTATCTATATACAGAGTTTCATGGTTTTATCTTCAACAGTTGGGAATTTCCATAATATTGACATTCATCCCTCATTTCAACCCCAATTTCACCCCCGTACAGTTCGAAATTACGAAATTGATGGAACACAAACATTCGTTTGCTTCGTGTCAAGTGTCTATATACAGAGTTTCATGGTTTTATCTTCAACGGTTGGGAACTTCCATATTGACATTCATCCCTCATTTCAACCCCGTACAGTTCGACATTACGAAATTAATGGAACAAACATTCGTTTAGTTCGTGTCAAGTGCTATATACAGAGTTTCATGGTTTTATCTTCAACGGTTGGGAATTTCCATATTGACATTCGTCCTTCATTTCAACCCCAATTTCACCCCCATACAGTTCGAAATTACGAAATTGATGGAACAAACATTCGTTTGCTTCGTGTCAAGTGTCTCTATACAGAGTTTCATGGTTTTATCTTCAACGGTTGGGAATTTCCACATTGACATTCATCCCTCATTTCAACCCCAATTTCACCCCCGTACAGTTCAAAATTACTAAATTGATAGAACATGCATTTAATTGCTTCGTGTCAAGTGTCTAGATACAAAATTTGATAACTTTGAAAATCACGTTTCATACAACCGTTCATCCCTTGTTTCACCCTCTTAGTGGTTGAATTTCGCAAAACCCCGTCTTAGCGAGCGCCTACATGCTAAAAGGGACCTCCATGCAAAATTTCAGATTCCTAGCATTAGTAGTTTCTGAGATTCCTTGATGAGTGACCTTTCGCTTTTATATATATAGATTAATATAGTCTGGAATAATACCCTACTTTTTATCCCGAAAAAAACAACAACGGGAACTACGCGGTTAAAACCACGGGGCACTGCTTGTTTTAAATAAAATAACCTGATGCAAGGACGACGGGATGTAATAAGATTGAAATGTGTCTCCCGAACGTTTGATTTTTAGGGTTCCGTAAAACGTAAAAACGGAACCCTTATAGATTCGTCATGTCTGTCTGTCTGTCCGTCCGTATGTCACAGCCACTTTTTGCCGAAACTATGAGAACTACACTGTTGAAACTTGGTAAGTAGATGTATTCTGTGAACCGCGTTAAGATTTTTACAAAAGTTTTTTAAAAAAACAAAAATTAGGGCTGCCCCCCATACTGAGAACTGAAGCTCAAAAATTTTTTTTTCATCAAACCTACACGTGTGGGATGTCTATCGATGTCAAAATGATGTTGAGGTTTCTAATATAATTTTTGTCTACACTGAATAACTTGCGTGAGAGACGCTTCCAAAGTGGTAAAATGTGTGTCCCCCCCCCTCTAACTTCTAAAGTAAGAGAATTAAAAAACTAAAAAAAATATATGATGTACATTACCATGAAAACTACCAACGAAAATTAGTTTGAACTCGATCTGATGAGTCGTTTTTTTTTAGTACGTCATAAATACACTATTATTAAAACTTCGATCAAAGTTACAACGAACTACAAGAACTACTATGTGTACTATGTATATTATGTTACTTGCTGGAACGGAACCCTTCATGGGCGAGTCCAACTCGCACTTGGCTACTTTATTTAAAATGGTGGATTAGTCAGGAGTTTTCTTAGCTTCGTTTAAGGAACATCGATCGGTCCAAGATGGCTGCCGCTACAAAATGGCGGATTATATTTTTATACAACTTCCTCAATATGGGTATTGAATGAAAGGCATTAACTAGTAGAATTAGGCATTTTTTGACAATTCTTAATCGGGGGCTAGCTCATTCTGGAAATATGTGAGTTCATACCTTTGAACATTTTATTTATTTCAAGTGTTATGGCAATTTTTCGGACATTTTCTAAATTTCCTTTGGGTAGGTACACAGCGTGGCCCCACAAAAAAGTCCTGACTATACTTTATGACAAATTTCAAATCCAAGATGGCCGTTTTACCTAGAGATCTTTAGATAATACGCCATTTTGTAGCGGCAGCCACCCCACCCAGAAACGATTTTCGTTTCTAGGTGGCCGCCGAATAAAAAATTGAGCGCGGACATTCTTAAACACTAACGTGAAATCTTAATTTTAACATCATTGAACCAAAACATACCTTTCGAAATTCAGTTGGTCTTACACTATGTACGTTACGGATGGTCTAGTTCTTCTAGTTGGAAGAACGGCGACTACCGATCCGGAGACCCCGGGTTCGATTCCACGCGCACCAAAGTCTTTTCGAAGTTAAGTGCGTAATGCCGCTAACTTTAAAACGGTGAAGGAAAACATAGCAGGGAAACAGACATGTACCTAGGATCTTTCAGTCATGAGTCATCCACCAACCCGCACTGGACACTAGCGTGGTGAATGATGACCTTGAATCTCTCCTTGCGAGAGGTTATTCTACAGCTAAGCAGTAATGTGAAAATATCAGTGTAGTCCGGTTTAAAGGGCAATTAAATTACAGAGGACAGAGATAAAAAAATTGGCAGTCATAGGAACTGCCGATAGAAGTGAAAACTTATAACTCAGAATTTGATAGCTTACCTTGGAAACTACACGGGTGTAAACGGAGGGCGTGGCCTCGCCATCTTGGCATGGCCATCTAGAAATGGGACAGCATTTCCCATTGGCTGTTGCGTTTCTAGATGCCCATGCCATGATGGCCTGTCCACGCCCTTTCAGCATTTCCCATTGGCTGACGTATTTCTAGACGGCCAATAGTCATGGTCTCGAGTTTACCCGAAGATTTCTTATCATACCCGAGCGTGACGAATGAATTCAATTCACAGCCCACGAAAAATCTGTCTAGGCGCGCCTAAAGAAGTTTTCACTTCAAAACAACTTACATCTCTGGGTAACAAGCGCAGTGCAGTGCTAGGCGATGATTTGGACTCTTGATGTTCCAATAGTGCAATAGTCTGCACTTGCGTGGTGGATTATGCCCTTGAGTTTGAGAACAAAAGGCCCCGAGTCCCAGCAGTGGGAATATTTAGTGGGCTTATGATAAGATAAGATAATCATTTATTGACACATCAATACATACACTAAATTGAGCTGCAAAATGTTTACAACTAAAACTTAATATCATAATGTGTCTCGTCACTTTACACAATTGTTAAAGAACAGTTAATTAGTTTGCTGTATAGGGGCAAAATGATTAATGATTAATAATAATAAATTTAAAGTATTATACAATAATTAAGACATTCAAAATAAATAGATCATAAACAATAACAATCATAAATAATAGATATTTAGGTCGTGATCAAGTTTCCTGTTATGTTCACAATATAAGTTCAAATCGTGACAGTTTAATATAACTGTATTCATAATTAAATAGTCATACAGGTTGCAACACTGAAAACATACATAGAGGTACCAAATCCTAAACAAAGCACAGCTCCGGGGCAACAGTCAAGCATATACTCTATACAGATTGTTTGCACTTATTGTCTTCGATGTTAGATGCTAGAGTCATAGTCATAAGTTAAGTACTCTTTCACAGTGTACAAAGTGCGCTTTAAAAGAAGTTGTTTCACTTTCTTCATAAACATATGCTAACTTAAATGAAACGACTATAGATTTTTAAACAACTTTATTTAGAGGTCGAAATCAAACTTACACCTACAAGATAACAATTCAAATAAATAACTAATCTTGGTTTAAATATACACAAAACAATAAAAATGCATCTTTTAAATAAAATATTATGTACATGACTGGACTGAACTTTTGATCGGATTCGTATTTCGTGTGCAGTAAATATTTAAAAAGGAAATGGCGTAATTATTGTGAAAATAACGAGCCGATACCACAACCGAGACACACACACACACAAAATCCCACACAAACGGGGTGTTCCAGGTACCTCCCACACAAACATACGAAGCGTATACGTATCCGCGCCCCTGTGTGCGACAATCTAGGGTTGCCGCGAGAATATCCTACTAATATTATATATGTCAATGTATGGATGTTTGTTGCTCAATCACGTCCTAACGTATGAACGGATCGGGCTGAAATTTGGAACACGGATAGATTATAGTCTGAAAGAACACATAGGCTACCTTTTATCCCGAAAAAAAACAACGGGAACTTCGCGGGTAACACCGCGGGGCGCTGCTAGTGTACAATAACGAAAAAAAAATTTGAACTCTTTATGTTAAATAGCGGAGTGGCAATTTTGCTGTTACGGGCAGGCTTGTTGCTTACCATCAGACGCATAGATTGCTCGTCTCATCCATCTATATTATAAAAAAAAATGGCAGTCATAGGAACTGCGTATAGAAGTGAAAACTTATAACTCAGAATTTGATAGCTTACTTTGGAAACTACGCGGGTGAAACCGGAGGGCGCGGTCATGGTCCCGAGTTCACCCGAACATTTCTTACCATTCCCGAGGGTGACACTAGAATTCAATTCCCACGAAAAATCTGTCTATGGCGCGCCAAAAGACGTTTTCACTTCGAAAATGATTGATTTTAGTTCAAATACTCAACTAAAATCAATCATTTTCGAAGTCGTAGAGGGGAGGAGGAAACCCCGATTGCCTTGAAGGCTTATTTAACTAGGCTAAATTTAGTCGCTAAATTCAGAAGAAAAATTAGAAGCAAAGTTAATCGACTGAATAGGGTACAATAAAAAAAACTAATTAGTCCATCAGTTAGATTGCTAAAAAATATTGTACACGTAGTTTTTCTTTTGTTTTACAAACAAAAAATTACGAAGATACAGCGCTTCGAAGTTTCGCGTGACGTCACTCGTGGGTACGATTTCTACCAACAAGTGACGTCGCGACCCCCACTCTCAAAGTTTAATACTCTGTAATTTTGTTGATGTTTTAAGATTTTGAAAAGAATAACAAAAAATACGTGTCCCTTATTTTTCCATGATCTAGCTGAAGGACTAATTAGAAGGGTATACACCCTTCTAATTTGACCCATTCCGATATCATATTCAGAACCAAGTTAAAAGCAAGCAACAATCGCTTCTGAATTTAGTATACTTGCTTCATGGACGTATGAAAAAGTCGGACGTAGTCTCGCTAAAACAAAAACTGTGTCTCTAGAGTCGGACACATTTGCACGTGTGCGTTGTCAGGTTGTCACTGATAGGCTGACACGCACACATATACACAAGTAGCGCGTGTAATGTCCCACTGATGTGTGCGTGTCAGCCTGTATGTGACAGAGCACACGTGCATATTATGTGGCCGACTCGATGGACACAGTCTTGGTTTTAGCGAAACTACGTCCGACTTTTTGTTATTCGTCCATGATTAGCTTACTTGCTATTTATTCTTCACTGAATTCAGTACAGACTAAATCTAGCCAAGCTAAGCCTTTTAGAGTATTAAGTATCCATTTTTATATTATCACTTATTCTATACCAACACATACATAAGCTGCCTATAAGTCCAATAAGTTTCCATCAAAACAGGACTAGCATTGAACAGGAAACGCAGTGAACAATCGTGACAATATAACAATTAATAATGGTGCTAAATGTCTTTTTTAATAATAAATACTTTGAATAATAAGGGCTCTTTCAAGAAGCTTTCGTAATTTAATCTCCCATTTTGTCAAACATACAAGACTTACTGACAATGTAAACTATTATTTAAGATTTCCCTGTCGTTTCACTCGGGTTTTAAGTGTTTTTATTTCACGAAACCCTAACTATTTTCTTCATGTAAGAGTAGAATAGGTCGGCCCAGAAAGCGGTGGAAAGATGAACTTAAGAGTGCGCCTAATGCCAGGGAAAATCAGTTTTCACCCGCGCGACGCGTTTCTTAATGCGATATACATAAAGTCGAGAATAGCATGACACAGTTTGGAGGAAAAATCTATATTAAATCAGGAGTCCATTTTTGACCAAGTTTTATTAAATTACTCAATAATTAAACATAAATTTAAAAAAGTGTTCGGTTACTTTACTAGACAGTACAATTAGGAATTTTATTACCAAAAAATAATGTGGGGTCATCGCTGATAATTTCGAGTACTCGAATTAAAACGGGTTTTTTCGGTGTCATTTTTATTTTTTGATTGTAAAAAACTCTGATCTATTTTTAAAATTCTATTCGGTTATTGTGCTTATTCTTGATTGTACCCACACGTCAATATTTTTTTGTCATAGTTTCTTTACTTCAGTGAGCGGCGTCGAAAATGTCCTTTTTTCGTTTTCTGGCACTAGGCGCCCTCTTAACGCCCGCAACATGGATTGGCCCAGAATAGCTCTCGATAGAGACCAATGGAGGGAAGGAAGGGAGGCCTTTGTTCAACGTTGGGACAATATAGGCTAAAATAATAATAATAATAATAAGAGTAGAATATCGTCGCTGCGCCTGACAAGTCCTATATGTGCATTTTTTGATTTTCACTTTTGCATAAACATTTGATATCCATTTCATTCTCTATATATTGATGAATTCCATTTTTGTGATATTCCGACTAAGAAACAATTATAGCAAATTCTTTGACCGACGACAAAAAAATCGAAGGTGCAAAAAAAAAACACAAATTCATTCCATTCCCAAAACATTGAACATATATCACACATGGAACTCGTCAGGCGCAATGATGTTATCTTATACCTTTAAACGAGAATCTGAATAAGGTTCTTTAAATAATTTCATGAAATTTTGTATGCATGGGGTTTCGGGGACGATAAATCGATCTAACTAGGTTTCATTAAAAAAAAAACGCATATTATGCGCGTTTTTAGACAATGAAAAACTGTCACATTAGACATTAGCATGCGAAGGTAAATTTCGCCGCGTGACGCGACAGCATAATAGCTCAGACGGGAAGTCGGGCGGTCATAGTGGTCACGAATTAGTAGCTCCGACTTTTTTTTTTTTTTTTAAGAAAATCTATTTCTTGGAATCTTTTGGATCTAAGTAATATTTACCTAGTATTTAAACCTAATAATAATAATATTATAGGTAGTAGGTATTACCTACTATATTACCAGGTATTACAAATCAGCTACCTATTTGGTAGCGAAAGTGCCGTCATAATCGGTCCAGCCGTTGCGAATTTCTATAAACTGTAGATCCAAGTTAACAATGCTAAGTTAATGTACTTAACATCAGATTAAAAGGATCCAGGCTGATTACAAATAACACTGTATTATGTACTATGGGCCAAGCCGGGGCGGATCACTAGTTAGATAATAATTTAGTTCGTAATAGGGTACCGGACTGGGTCAAAAATACACCATCCTAATTAGTCCGTCAGCTAGACCATGGAAAAATATTGGACACGTATTTTTTGTTTTTGACGTGACAACGTCTTATAATTCGATGAAGCCGGCTGCACGCACGAAAAAACATGACGTCATGCGTCGTTACCGCCGTTACCTCGCCGTATGACGTCATGCGCCGTTACCTCGCCGCATGACGTCATCACGTTCAACTATCGTCAGTAAACCGACTTTACAGATAACCATTTTTTTTTCTTCATAATATTAAAAATCGTCAAACATATAGACTATCAAACTTCGAGAGTGGGGGGTCGCGACGTCACTCGTGAGTAAAAATCGTACTCACAAGTGACGTCACACGAAACTTCGAAGCGCTGTATCTTCGTCATTTTTTGTTTGTGAAACAAAAGAAAAAATACGTGTACAATATTTTTTGGCAATCTAACTAACGGGCTACTTAGTTTTTTTGAGGATTGTACCCTATTAAGCCCGGTTATGTGTAATGTTTACAAAAGAATGAAAGATAATTGTCTAGATAATAAAAAAATCGCCATAGTAGTGCCCACTACTGTTTCATTTTGTAAGACAAAATCCGAGAAAATTTCTCTAGTGGTATGACACTTGGCAGAGTCCGCCTGGGGAAGGACCACATCTTTGCCTGTTATTCTACCGGCAAGCAGTAATGTGCAAACATTACTGTGTTCCGGTTTGAAGGGCAATGTTCCCAGAGAAATTACAGGCTGCTGCTGTCACCGTCTTTTGTTTTAATTTATTCTTGCCCATGGATACTAGTCTTTCAGCCGCATCTGTCACTGTCGTGTTGGTGTGTTTACTATGTTCAATTTATATGTACTTAATCGTTTTTACTATTAACATTATTCAATAGTTGTTTAATAGCTATTTCTTATTTAAGTTTTAAGTTCTGGTCTTAATCTCACACACGCTTTTTTTGTGGGGGGAAATGCCTTTACGCATCTTCTACCGTGAATCTCACCAATACCGTCAATCATCTTCTCAAATACCTACCCGAAATTTGTTGCTAGCTTCCGGAATATCAGACGGCTGAGTGTAGGTTAGAAACGTTTAAATCAAACAGTTTACATATACTACGTATAGAACAAACGCTTTACACCGATAGCACGGGTCTGATCGCTCTTGTCTTTTTTTTGTAACTTTTATAGGTTTACACTTGACCGCCATCTCGCCTGATAGTAAGCGACGATGCGGTCTACGATGGAGCGTGTTTACCTAGAAGAAACCGATTCACTCTCGATTTAAAGACACAAAGATTGCACCCAACAGGGAAAACCCACTCGGGCAACGTATTCCACAGCCAAGACGTTCTTATCACAAAAGTAGAGACTAATCTCATCGTTCGTGTCTTTAGAACATCAACCATGAAACGATGTCGCCTTTTCGAGCTACGAGCATTCCGATTAAAAAAGGAACAAGGTGGTCTTAGATCATCAAGGTAAACCAGTTGCACGCTCTCCGAAGTGTATCCGATAAAAACAGATAGGCTAGCAATTTTTCGGATGTCTTGTCGCTCTTGTGGAAGTGTCACACTTTTGTCGCGGCACATCACTATGTCGCCATAGCTAACATACACCTCATCTGCTTACGATTGGTACAAAGGAACCGTGCGGAAAAACCTCATCATACTTCATACTGATCTATATAAACTTTACGGAAATCGGTGTGCCGTTTTTTGACATAGATATAAACGAATATATCAAATTGGCTTACTTCAATGATTTATCAGTTTTCGACTATTCACAGTCTCATTGGAAAATATTTTGTGGATTTCACAAAAACCAAAAACAAATATGTTTTTTTTTTGGAGACAATTAATATACTCTTTTTGTTCAGTTTCCGGGTGTTTCTAAGTCTCATAACTATGTAATAGGCGACACAACAAAAATAAATACGAATTAGTCCGTCAGACACATTATTGAAAAAATATTGTGCACGTATTTTTAGGGTTCCGTACCCAAAGGGTAAAAACGGAACCCTGTTACTGAGACTTGGCTGTCCGTCCGTCCGTCCGTCTGTCACCAGGCTATATCTCAAGAACGGTGATAGCTAGACAGTTGAAATTTTCACAGATGATGTATTTCTATTGCCGCTATAACAACAAATACTAAAAATAAAATAAACACATTATTTAAGGAAGGCTCCCGTTCAACAAACTTGATTTTTGCTCGATTAGTCCGTCGCAAATAAAACTAGATGGCGCCACTAGTAAAAATAGATCGCGATAGAAATCATCGTGAAAATTACGACCCAAAAATCAATGGTTTAGTAAAACTTTTTGCCTGTCTGCGGAAATTGCGATGTATAAGAAATTTCGAATGCCAAAGAAGTTAACGCCGTTTATTTGATAATGGTATGGAACCCTTCGTGCGGGAGTTTCATTTATTTTATTATTTTGCAGTTTTATTATTTTCTTTTATTTCACAAACACAAAATGACGTAAATACAGTGATTAGAAGTTTTGAGTGACGTCACGGCATTGTACAATTTTAACGAAGACGTGACGTTTCAACCCCCACTCTGGAAGTTTGATGATCTATATAAATAAATAAATAAATATTGGTGGACAATTCACACACAACACCATCTGACCCCAAACTCAACAAAGCTTGTGTGATGGCGGCCAGATAGCTGATATAATACTTATATAGTTTTTAAATACTTATTATACATAGAAACACCCAGACACAGTGCAAACATTTGAATTCATCACACAAATATTTGCACTGGGTGGGAATCGAACCCTCGGCTTCGCAGACAGAGCTACTACCAACTAAGACACGAGGCCAGTCAAAGTCAAAATATCTTTGTCGATTTTTAATATTTTGATAAATATACGTGTCCCATATTTTTCCAGAACCTGAAGAACTAATGATAATGGTATATTTATGATCCAGACATCATCCCAATTAAATATAGCCATGTCTATTGAACATCTCAAACACGTATAATTCTATCTCCATGTGCGCTTAGTTCAAACCTACTCCGCAGCCGTCAGACGTATACCTAATATATAGTAAGTGTGGGAGATCAGTGGCTGAACCAAATGTGATAGTGATTAAACTAGATTACCACTCGTTCCACGGTGCGTTAATATCTGAAAACAAAAAGAAAATATTATTAAATTTGACTTCTAGACGAAATTCAATAATACATAATACCGGCCCATTAAAAATTTCACAAATTACCTCATATACATTTTTTATACGTTTTGAAAAACATTTTTGCAAGCCTCTGGCAATGTTAAAACCCCTACGAAATAGCTTAGCTTATTAACCCCCGACCAAAAAGAGGGGTGTTATAAGTTTGACGTCGATGTCAAAGTCAAAGTACTTTATTCATAAATGTACACGTCAATAAATAAAAAATGAAAACAAAAGAACGAGCATACAAATCTGTCTGTCTGTCTGTGGCACCGTAGAGCTCACACGGCTCGACCGATTTGAATGCGTTTTTTTTTCATTTTAAAGCTAGTTTCCGTGCGATGGTTCTTAGCTATGTTTGGTTAATACCGATTCAAGATGGCGGCCTCCACAAAATGGCTGATTAAATATTTTTTCACAACCTCCCTCAATATGGATATCAAATGAAAGGGATTGATTGGTAGAATACTACACTATGACAAATTTCAAATCTAAGATGGCCGCCACCACAAAATGGCGAATTTTTTTACAACTCACTCAATATCAAATGAAAGGACTTACTAGACTACTTAGTAGTAGAGTACTGTACAAATTGAAAATCCCAGGGTGAATCAAAATGTTGAATTTTGTTTCCTTTTTTTAAATCTTTTATAGGTTTACACTTGGCTTTTTATACGTCCATGATTATACCTAAATAGTACAAACACAAGTTTGGAAGTCATTAGTTAAGTCTCTACGCTCGGGAAATTGCCCACCAAAAATGCCCATCAGACTGGCGGCATTCCCACGCTGTATGGCCAGAGAAATGTTTGAGCCAGACAGCGACCTTTTTTACCTTTTATAGGTTTACACTTTACAGCCATATCGCCTGATGTTAAGCGACGATGCGGTCTACGATGGAGCGTGCTGACCTAGAAGAAACCGATTCACTCTCGATTTGAAGACACAAAGACTGTAACCAAAAGGGAAAATCCAATGAATCTTGTATGTTTGTTACGCGATAGCTCTGTCAATTGTGGATCGATTTTGACGATTCTTTCTTTTTTTAATAAATCATACTTCAGAGGTAGTTCTATATAAATTTTATCGAAATCGGTTCAGTGGTTTTGGAGAAACGAACAAAAACAAAATATATGTGCAAATAATATCAGTTTGTGGTTTCTTTTAGCGAATTTTATACAAAAATCTGGGGTTTAGATAAAAAAATGACCTACCCTAACAATATGGCCGCTAGACCCAGCTGTTCAGAAGTTATGACGCTCCCTGGTAACAAAAAAAAAATAAAAATAAATTGTTATTCAATCAATCTATGGAGAGTGGAAGTAAAGAGTGTCATCTCATATGGTAGAAAACTAAATAAAAATGTCCAGCTATATGCTATAAATAACAGTTTAAAAACCATCCACAATGGCGCTTGCGTAGACAAAGCATATGGTACAAATGTAGCAATTGTAAACGAATTGAAGTATGCTGAGTTAAAAAAGATATATAATTGTTGACTTAACTAGTTACTTATATCCTTATAGAACATTTCAACTACTTGCGTAGTACCAAATAATTTAGTAAATACATATTACCTGAAATAATAATTATTATGAGAAAACGTGTACCTATAATGATTTTATTTTATGAACTTTGAATAGCGCGCTTATTGATTTCCTTAAACATTTACCCTGATACTAATGTGGTCCTACCCTAATTTAATGCATTTGAACAGACACTTTTTTAATTACACAGATGACACTCCTTACCTCAACTCTCCGTAAATTAATTTCATGGCTAGGCAAAGTTTTTATCATTACAAAACGTAGAACTCAAACTGTAAGAGATTTTATTATTTTAAACATTGGATGAAATTGATTTTCCTATACCCTTCCGCCCTGGGGAGACATGACGCCAGACATGACGCCCTAACCGACTAACACCTCCACGGTGTTTCACCTTTGACGTTTACGGCGGGAACGCAAGACCGCTCTCACATTCATTGAACAACTTACAAGCAGCGACTATGTCAATGTTAAATTGCCAGTTTTCTTCTCACTTTCCGCAACTATTGGGAGTAACAAATTTATGCCATAAAGCTTGTCAAAATTACCAGATAAACCAAGCTACAAGCAGCAATTATAATCCATGTTCATATGTAAGCTTCCCCGTCACATACCAGTGCTTTTCTCAGTTACCCAATAATGCCACGAAACTCGTTTACACCGTCAGAAATGCTAAGTACAATCGGCAATCATTACCAATGTTATGTTATTTTTTTGACGTGATAACGTCTTATAATTCGATGAAGCCGGCTGCACGCCCGCAAAACATGACGTCATGCGCCGTTACCTCGCCGTATGACGTCATGCGCCGTTACCTCGCTCTAAGGCGTAGTTGAAGTTGTCACGTTCAACTATGGTCAGTAAACCGACTTTACAGACAACCATTTTTTGACGTGACAACGTCTTATAATTCGATGAAGCCGGCTGCACGCACGAAAAAACATGACGTCATGCGGCGTTACCTTGCCGTTACCTCGCCGCATGACGTCATGCGGCGTTACCTCGCTTTGAAAAATGCTACCATTCCATCAGTATTTTCTTAAGACGTTGTCACGTTCAACTATCGTCAGTAAACCGACTTTACAGACAACCATTTTTTTTACAACACTACTAAAACAAGCTAATACTACTATCAATGTTAATTGCCAGCTTTCTTGTCACCAGCCAGAAGCCTTGTCTGTTACCAAGTTATGTAAAAAAAAACTTGTCAACACTATAAAACAAGCTAAAGCTACTATAAATGTCCATTGTCAGCTTTCTTGTCACTTACTAAGTCGATTGCCACGAATCTTGTCAACACTGTAACCACTACTTACAGGCGCCACCTAACGTTGGAAGGTGTTCAGCTTCTCGCAGCTGAATGTTCGAAGTTCAGTTTTTGAGGCTCGACGTACTGTTTCGAGTCAAAATTAACAAAAAAAGCTATATACAAGTGGCAACTATCACCAATGTTAATTTGTCAGCTTTCTTGTCATTTGTTAGTTACTACGTAATGTTAAAAGACTTGTAAACACTATAAAACAGGCTAAAATCATCATCAATATTAATTGCCAGCTTTCTTGTCATCTGCCAGGATTCTTGTCCGTTACCAAGTAGTGCCAAAAAACTTGTCAACACTACAAAACAAGCGAAAACCACCACCAACCTTAGCTGCCAGCTTTCTTGTCACATGCCACGTTTCTTGTCAGTTACCAAGTCGAGTGCCACGAATCTTGTCATCGCTGTAACCACTACTTACAGGCGCCACCTACCGTTGGAAGGTGTTCAGTTTCTCGCAGCTGGGCGTGCGCAGTTTCTGCGCCTCCGCGTACTGTTTCGAGTCGCCGAAGTTGCGCGCCTTCCACGCCATACTGTCGCGGTAGTTGCGCTCTCGCTGGCACGCGTGGCGTAAGCCCACTGTTGGGGTAACGAATACATTTAGTGGAGAAGATTTGAAAAAGTGATAACTATAGCTACTTGGAACAATTTTTGGTATGGGATTTGTACGTGACCCCGAAGTTCTAGTGCGGCGCGAAGCCCTGGGGCTTCGGACTAGGCGGAGACACGTACTTGCTTGTTGAAGGCTGGGTTGGAGGACAAAGACTATTTGAGATGTTGACGGTTCGATTTATTGCTGGGTACTTGCAAATTTTTCTCCGAGTGTATATTTATAGTAAACCCGGAGAGCAAATAAACCGAGGCTCTGATTGGCGGGCCAATGGTAGCGCGGCTTTAAAATATTGCCATCCCGCTCTGTACGTCCCTCTCGCAGTTAGGGAGCTATTTTTCTTTTGGGCCTAAAGAGAGCCTCGGGCCATTTTCTATTTATTTTTGACTTTAAAAACTTAAATCAACTATTTTACAATTATTAAACATATATCTAAACATATCTATAACACAAGTTTTGAGTTTACAGCGCCGTCCTGCACAGGATTTTTTTGTGAATAAGCGAATGGCGAAACAGGACGCATTGTACGCTTTTTGTATAAGTGAAAGCTAGTGAGTTCGAGTCATCGAATGCGTTATAATTAAAGTTGAAAGACAAGGGCGTCTTATAAAAATCCAGATTTTCGTCTCTATGCCCTGTAATTTCACTGGATACGTTGCCCTTCAAACCGGAACACAGTAATGTTTGCACATTACTGCTTGGCGGTAGAATAACTGGCAAAGATGTGGTACTTCCCCAGGCGGACTCTGCTAAGAGTCCTACCACTACATCTACATCAAAACGAAAGTAAATGTTAGTTTTTTGTTCATATTTTAAAAACGGCCGCACCGATTTCGATGAAATTGATACGAGAACTATGATCTACTAAACAAAAAAATAACTATCAAAATCGGTTCACAATTAGCGGAGCTATCGCGTAAAAAAAATGGCAGTCATAGGAGCTGCCGATAGAAGTGAAATCTTATAACTCAGAATTTGATAGCTCACTTTGGAAACTACGCGGGCGAAACCAGAGGAAAATGTAGACGAATTTCTAGATGGCCAATGGCCATGGTCCCGAGTTTACCCGAAGATTTCTTATCATACCTGAGCGTGACGCTAGAATTCAATTCACAGCGCACGAAACATCTGTTTCTGGTGCGTCAAAAGAAGTTTTCACTTCAATAATCAATAATAGTTTAAAAAACTAAAAAACACACTTTTAACACGCACTAAAAATTACAAAATGTCCGCCATGTTGGATTTAAGTCTACGTGATTGTATTTCAAACAGGCAGTCCGCCATCTTGGGGATGCCGCCATATTGGATTTGTAATGACGTTTCTTAGCTAGTCATGTATTGTCATCAGAATTCAGAGCGTGTGCAAAATTTCATCGTAATCGAAGACTGGGAAGTGGATCAAATTAAGATTCCAAGATTTTCTTACATACATAGTTAGTTACAAGTAGGGCATGGATACCGGTATTCGGTACTACCGAAAAACCGGTAATAACGGACTATTTCAGGCGATTCTGAAAACCGGTATTGAAATTGCAAATACCGGTTTTTCGGTATTTTGAATTATAAAATTAAATTCATGAATAAAACCCATAAGGCGCCTCTAGATTACAAAAATAACAACCAACTTATTTTATTTTATAATTATACACATGTACACTTGATGGGCGACAGTCTACGTTTTTTTTTTCATGGTTTCACAAAGTATTAAACCGACTTTAAATTTAATATATACGAATAGACGAATAAATGCGCGTAGAGTAGTTTTATTGCAGTAAAAGACAGCTTTTTCGTGATTTGAAAAAAATGCATCAAAAATAGAGATGCGCCGATTCGATTAGTCGGTAGTAAGAAGGCTGACTAGTCGGCCGACTTATCGGCTAAGCCGATCACGGTTTCGGGCATATCCGTGACGCTCCGTTTACAGCTGATTGGCGCGCAAGTTGCAACTACGCCGCCTGTGATCGCGTCTGTGCATTTGTTTACCTTTTTTTCTCAATTCAATTCAATAATACCCGTTAGGAAAACCCTCTCAGGCAACACTTTCCAAAGACGATAGACGAAGATAGATCATTACAAAAAGAAACTTAATTTGGTTCTTTGTAACGTCAACCATTAAACGATGTCGTTTTTTCGCACTACGGGTAGTCGAAAAGAAAAAAGGGCAATAGATCGTGTAGATGTTGGATTCTCACCAAAGTAAATTCGATAAAAACCCGATAAACTTGGAATTTTGCGGCGATGTTCAAAACTTTGAAGTATTTTTCTAATAGGTATGTCGTTGCTCATGGGCCTTTTGGCACGTCTCTCGATCGATTCCAGAGCCTTCAGCAGGTACAAAGGTGAGAGCAGTACTCTATTCAAGAACGAATCTGTGCTTGGTATAATGTGAGCAACTGTTCAGGCTTGACCTTCACACCTTTGAGAGGAAGGACACTTTGTTTTTTTGTACGTAAAAGATGTCAAAGTAACGCCCATAAGATCAAAATGGTAAACCGGCACGGATACAACCTCGCATTAATTTTTGGTTTTGCTTTTGCACACGTAAGTGCAGTGCGTTTTTTAGTACAAAAACATTATTTTCTGTAAACATAATACCTACTGTGAATAAAATATTAAGCTCAATTAAAATTTAATCACGTCAAAAAAGATGTCTCGTTTGTGTGGATGTTTTATGATGAATTGGGCAATCTTTATCCAATGAATCAAAACACGACGTGACATGACAAATAAACTACCATTTTTGTTTAATAAAAAGATATTGTTTCCTTTCTGAGAAAGTAGTTTAAACTGATTAAAAAAGGTAGGTTTACTTTACTACATACCTACTTCGAAATATTTTTCATTAGTATCTTATATATAAAATTCTCGTGTCACAGTGTTTGTTTCCTTACTCCTCCGAAACGGCTTTACTGATTTTAACCAAATTTTATATGCATATTCTGTAGGTATAAGAATCGGCTACTAGCTATTTTTCATACCCCTAAGTGACAAGGGTTGTTCACTAAGGCAAAACAACGTTTGCTCAGCTAGTTTTTAGTATAAAATGTAACTGTCAAGGATTTTATTTAAAGTAATATTCCATATATGTATATTTACATAATATTGAGATACATACGAGGTAATAAGCCGGATAGTCGGCGCTTTTTACCCATCAATCGCAGACTGGTCGCCGACTACGATAATGGCCGAATAGTCGGTTTTCCCATCCCTAATCAAGCGACATTTTACATCAAAAACAAGGGATAGAAAATGAATGGTTTTAGGCATGGAAATGGCACTAAGAGAGGACGTTGACTGATGGTTTTATCCCATGAGCGTTCCTCCGACTGGTGTAGACTCGGAAATAATGTTTTCATCGGCAAATTTACATAATGTCATAAAATAAGATCTTCATTGAATGACAACACTTTAGATTCCATTTGTTTTCTCAGAACACTTTTCCAACAACAATATGATGTATGAAAAAAAAAAAATGTTGATTTTAAACAGATTGTTTTGTTTTAAACGATTCATTATTATAATTTTTATATATTATTTCAGTCTAAATCTAAAACAATAGTAAATGGAAGATTTTTACTGCTATTTTTAAAGTTAAAGTAAAATACCGAAAAACCGGGATCCCGGTTTTAAAAATATCAATACCGAAAAAATACCGGTATTGTCAAAAGTCCAATACCGCCATGCCCTAGTTACAAGTGAAGCTAATGAAAGCGTGTTAAAAAGGCCCCGAGTCCCAGCAGTGGGAACATTTAGTGGGCTAGTTATGACTGGCCTTGTGGCTTAGTGGTTAGTAGCTCTGCCTGTGAAGCCGAGGGTCGTGGGTTCGATTCCCACCCAGTGCAAATATTACATTTGTGTGATGAATTCAAATGTTTGCACTGTGTCTGTGTGTGTCTATATATAATAAGTATGTATTTAAAACTATATAAGTATTATATCAGCTCTCTGGCCACCATCGTACAAGCTTTGCTTAGTTTGGGGTCAGATGGTGTTGTGTGTGAATTGTCCACTAATATTTATATTTATTTATTTATGGTAATAGTGCACATAGTATACCTATGTATTCCTCCTCTATGGCCATCTCGAGTCTTCGCAGCGAGCCCTGGTAGTCGGTGTGGAAGTTTTCCTTTACGTAGTACGGAACCTGAAACAAACATTATATTATAAATCACTATACAGTTATACCCCGCTTTACGCGAGGGATACGTTCCGAAAAAAATCGCGTTGACTGAAATTCGCGTATATCGAGGTTTATGATTAAACAGTCCAAATTTAATACAAATCATTTTAATCAATCACTTTAATTCTAAGAACACTTTATTCAATACATACTCTTATTTTTTACGGAAATGAACACACGAAACGAACGAGGAAATCTCCATAGAACAAAGTCGAAGGACAGGGAATTCCCAATTCTTCAAAGAGAATATTCAGAGAAAGCGGGGATCCCGCGACCATAGAGAAGTTAATGACTACATTATGTCTATACGGACTCTTTCGCGTAAGCGAGGCATTTGAGCGCGAAATTTGAAATTCGCGTTACAGTGAAACCGCGCGTAACGGGGTCGCGCTAAGCGGGGTATTACTGTACTCTAATACTTTATTTCACAGAGTATTTATATTCTATTAGCTGAAATCAAAAAAAGTGGCAGTCATAGGAACTGCCGATAGAAGTGAAAACTTATAACTGAGAATTTGATAGCTTACCTTGGAAACTACACGGGTGTAACCGGAGGGCGTGGCCTCGCCATCATGGCATGGCCATCTTGAAATGCGTCAGCATTTCCCATTGGCTCACGCATTTCTAGATGGCCATGCCATGCCCTTTCAGCATTTCCCATTGGCTGACGCATTTCTAGATGCCCAATCGCCAAGGACCCGAGTTTACCCGAAGATTTCTTATCATAGCCCGAGCGTGACGCTAGAATTCAATTTACACCCCACGAAGAATTTGTCTAGGCGCGCCTAAAGAAGTCTTCACTTAAAAAATGACATGAACAAGTATACAGGGTTACTTGCAATCAACCCGCATCCGTTTTAAGGGCATGTTCTGTTTTAAACAAACAACAACTTTTATTAAAAACAACTTTTGTTAAAACTCAATACACATTATCCCTAAAATAAATAGTGTTTTTGTTTTCTCTAGCACTGTTTTAGTGTTTATTCACTTCGGCACATCATTTATCGAGCGTAAAGGTACAAGTTGGCGCGGAGACCGCGACACGAGACCGCGACAGGAGACCGAGACCGGTCGCGGTCGCGGCGCGAACTGGCGTCCATACAATTCCATAGTGTCAAGTGTCTCGTGTCGCGGTCTCCGCGCCAACTTGTACCTTTATAGAGCGCGCGCGCTCTTGTTACAAAGAGTTCGATGCTTTTAGACCGGGAAAATACACTTTTTAGGGTTCCGTTAAAGTGTAAAAACGGAACCCTTATAGATTCGTCGTGTCTGTCTGTCCGTCCGTTTGTCACAGCCACTTTTTGCCGAAACTATGAGAACTACACTATTGAAACTTGGTAAGTAGATGTATTCTGTGAACCGCATTAAGATTTAAAAAAAAAATATTAGGGTTGCCCCCCATAGGCCCATACTGAGAACCGAAACTCAATTTTTTTTTCTTCAAACCTACACGTGTGGGGTATCTATCGATAGGTCTTCAAAAATGATGTTAGGTTTCTAATATGATTTTTGTCTACACTGAATGAAGAGACACTTCCAAAGTGCTAAAATGTGTCCCCCCCCCCCCTCTAACTTCTAAAGTAAGAGAATGAAAAATCTAAAAAAAATATATGATGTACATTACCATGCAAACTACCAACGAAAATTGGTTTGAACTCGATCTGATGAGTAGTTTTTTTTTAGTACGTCATAAATACACTATTATTAAAACTTCGATCAAAGTTACAACGAACTACAAGAACTACGTGTACTATGACATTGTATATTATGTTACTTGCTGCAACGGAACCCTTCATGGGCAAGTCCAACTCGCACTTGGCCCCTTTATTATTTATTTGTTTGTTTCATAAAACAAGACATTTTTATTCATAACCGTTAGAAAAAAACCTTTCTTAAACAGAAAAGACACAGCGAACATCTGGTCACCATTATTCTTCGTTTGCCGGTGCGCCGATTGATATTGCGCGAAATCACCTTATTGTATTTAAGCATCGCATAAAGAAGTAAAACGTTACAACTGAGGATATTATCTCTGTGTGTGGCGCTTACCTTCATGTTGACGGTTTCTCTCGGCACGGGGTACTTCGGCGAGGGAGCGAGGCTGAACACCGGTTCATTGATGAACAGCCCTGGGGAAGATACATTAAAATAAATAAATACAATACTAACACTTATTCTAAGAAAACATTGAACATTTTCGCTCGAAATAACACTTCCATTTTGGAGTGAAGTTATACAGGGTTACTGGTAACCAGCCTGTATCCGTGTAAAGGCCTGTTCTGTATATTTAAACAGAATAGGTTTTGTTCTACAACTTTTGATAAAACTCAATTCATTTCCAAAATAAAAACTGTTAAACCACAGGCCCGTGAACAAAATTTACGGGTCAAATGAACCAGCAGGAGACCTATGTAGGATGATAGAAGGGTGTAAAGTAATAAGATTCAGCACTATGCCGTCACTTGTAAGCTGTCCAACTGAGTGTAATTGAAGAGGGGGGGTTGCAATCCTCGATCATTTTTCCATGTCGCATTATTTTTGTGCGGCGTTGCGAAATAATGGATTAAAAGAGGTATGGAAGGTAAATTTTAACTTCTTTTAGTTTGGCGGAAAAATTTACAGAGTACGAGTAATTTACAGAGCAAATTTGGTCATTTGATTAAGTACGGCATTGGTTCCATACAGTTTCAATACCTCTTCTAATCCATTGTATCGCAATGCCGTACAAAAATCATGAGACAAGCAGAAATGGTAGAGGGTTGTAACCCCCTCTCTTCAACTGCACTCAGTTGGACAGCTTACAAGTGACGGCATAGCGTTGAATCTTATTACTTTACACCCTTCTATCATCCTACATAGGTCTCCTGGTGGTTCATTTGACCCGTAAATTTTGTTCACGGGCCTGTAGTCTATGATTGTTGTCCTTTCTAGTACTGTTTAGGCGCTCTTGTTAAGAAGAGATGCTTTTAGACCGGGCAAATACACATACATACATACATTTGTATGGGAAAAAATATACCTACGAATTTTTACATATTGTAAAACAAAAGTTGACGTATTTCATGTACCTATCATCATCAGCTTGTGTTCGTCCACTCCTGGATATAGGTCTCTCCTATAATACGCCACTCAGCCCGATCCTCGGTCGGTACGTTTCCAACCGCCACCACCCGTCTTTCGTATATCGTCACTCCATCTAGTCTCACTAGCGTTCTACACTACGTTTACCGATTCGCAGTCTCCGCTACAAAAACTCGTCTGCTCCAACGGTTATCGGGCCTGCGACAGATGTGACCGGCCCATTGCCACTTTGGTGTGCTAATGCACTGAGCTATGTCGGTGATTTTAGTTCTCTGACGAATTACTTCATTACGAATGCAATCCCTCAGAGAAACCCCAAGCATAGCCCGTTCCATAGCTCGCTGAGCGACTTTGAACTTTCGGCACAGAATAAATATTAGTACAAGTACAGAAGCCTCACTTACCGAAAACAATTATATAAATAGCGACTCTTGCTGGGACACAACAAAGTGCAATTCAGCTCCCATTAGCGCTCAATACCTATCGCGATATTCACCTAGACATTTGCGCTCTCTTCTAACGGGTAACTCTGTCGCTGTCTGGCGCGGAATGATGCGCAAGGGTTGTCGACATATCTAATAACAATATGCGCGGGAAAAGTGTTGCGCGAGCGCTCAGCCGTGCGTCCGACAACCGACTGGCGCTTGTTCCCTGGGAGGAACGGTCTAGCGGTAGGCTAAAACCGCGCGACCTTGAGCGAGTGATGATGCTCTGCTTTCGGACTATTTTGACTGTCAGTGTCCACGTTTCAGCACTGTAGGTCATAACGGGTAGGACGCACAACCCGGAAGTGTACAACCAGTGCGCCCTACCCATAATGTACCTAATATCCCTTTAAAAGGTTGCAGGGTCATTACCAATAACCGTGTACATTGAATACTAGCTGAACCGTGCGCGCGTTGCTACGCCATCGAAAATTGGTCGTACCAATTCAAATTTTGAACTAATTCGGTTACCTTAGGTTCTAATGACGCAACCTTTAAAAGATAGACACATGTTGTCACGCAACGAAAGCTCTCAAAAATCAATATTTCCGTTTTGTTACATTCTTCATTCATGCTCCGCTCCTGTTGATAGTAGCGTAATGTTAAATAGTTTATAGCCTTCCTCGGTAAATGTACTATCCAACAGAGAAGGAATCTTTAAATTCGGACCAGTAGTTCCCGAGATCCTAGCGTTCAAACGAACAAACTTTTCAGCTTTATAATATTAGTATAGATTGGTGGACATTGTAAAAATTATACTGCAACTGTCAGAGAGAAAAATGTTTCATTTCGTGCGTAAGTAATACTATACCTTGACACTGAGCTTTGCTTAGTTTGGGGTCAGATGGTGTTGTGTGTGAATTGTCTAACAATATTTAATTATTTGTACACCGCCGCTCCCTGTATACACCATCAGACGGCCTCCTTATATAATATCATCATGTCACTCACCGGACATCATGGAAAGTATACCATCAGGCCACTCACCGGTCATCATAGCATCAGGTCCCTCACCGGACATCACAGAAAGTATATCATCAGGTCACTCACCGGTCATCATAGCATCAGGTCCCTCACCGGACATCACGGCGAGTATATCACCAGGTCACTCACCGGACATCACGGCGAGTACATCACCAGGTCACTCACCGGACATCATGGAGAGCAGCACCAGCACGGCCACCGGCAGCAGCTGCACCAGCCCCCCGTGCCCCTCGCGAGGTTCGGGCTCCCGAGCGCGACGGCGGGCGTACACCGTCGGACCGCCGCCCGGGAACGCTGCGAATCAACACGACCATACCGCGGTCAGACGCTAACCTACTATTCGTGACACTCGAAACATTGGCAAGTGCTAGATAAGGGAGCGTTCAAGTATTACACGCAATTTTATATATTTCAGTTCTAAGTATGGGCACAGAATAAATATTAGTACAAGTACAGCAGCCTCACTTACCGAAAACAATTACATAAATAGCGACTCTTGCTGGGACACAACAAAGTTCAATTCAGCTCGCATTAGCGCTCTTTCTCTTCTACCGCGTAATTGTCTGTCCCTGTCTAGCGCGGAGGGTTGTCGACATATCTAATACCAATATGCGCGGGAAACGTGTTGCGCGAGCGCTCAGCCGTGCGTCCGACAACCGACTGTCACTTGTTCCCTGGGAGGGACGGTCTAACTGTAGGTTAAAACCGCGCGACCTTGAGCGAGTGATGATGCACTGGTATGGGGGCGCACCCCTAATATTTTTTATTTTTTTTGTAAAAATCCTAATGCGGTTCATAGAATACATCTACTTACCAAGTTTCAACAGTGTAATTTTCATAGTTTAGGAAAAAGTGGCTGAGACATAAGGACGGACAGACAGACAGACATGACGAATCTATAAAGGTTCCGTTTTTACGTTATACAGAACCCTAATTACGTGTACAATATTGACAGACTAATTAGTGTTTTTGAGGACCCTATTGGCGGCGCAATCGCGTAAAGGCCGATTTAAACTGAACGAACATAGAGCTAGAGCTGGAACAAGAGCATTCTTTCTCGATATTTTAGTGTAAACGAAAGATCGTTCTTAGCGTTTTCCATATTAATATATTCCATAGAATCTTTGCGAACGCAAACAAAACAACGAAAGAATGCTCTACGTTTGTTTACACCAAATGAATTTGATACAGTGGGGATAGAATGAACATTCGCTCGTCTGATGTAAATCGGCCTTAACATACATACAACATACAAAATAATAAAAGTGGCCAAGTGCGATTGGGACTCCCGCACGAAGGGTTCCGTACCATTAGCAAATAAACGGCGAAAACCTCTTTGGCTTTATTATGGCGCCACTAGTAAAAATAAAACGCGATATCGAATTCGTCGTCAAAATCATGAGGCAAAGAGACGAGACGAACTTCTTAGCATTCCATGGATTCACCGTGCGGCTGCCGGGTCCATCGTGTGACAGAGAGATAAATCTCGAGTAGATCCCGAGACTTGTGACACGGGCGTAGGTTTAAAAGGGGCCCCTTAGTGACGTACGTCAACACTCACCTTCACTACTCGTATTCCTCTCCCTGCCCAGCCAAATCCGATATGATCCTACTAGTGCAGCTTTAGATACTCGTTCTAGTATAGAACTTACTGCACTTCTGGACAATCCAAGGTCTTTAAGCAGGTTATAGATAGATTTTGCTGGTATACCTCTCGCTCCCACTTCTACAGCGTATAAATTAACTACATAGCCATTTTTTTGTTAATTCGTTTTATTTATAACTAGCGGCCCGTCCCGGCTTCGCACGGGGTCAATATTTTTTGTTAAGTAGGTATGCTAAATGAAACGTAGGTACATGACCAAATTTTTCCAAATGATCAAAATTAGAAACCAAAACTTTAAAGTGTAAAAACATTAAACTGGCTGGCCTGGTGGCTTAGTTGGTTGAGGGCCGTTTTGTAAAGCGGCGGTTTAACGATCAGCCGGATTGAATACGGCTGATTAAAAAACTGCCAGAATGTATTCGACGCCATACGTCATTCAACACGGCTAGCCGTTAAGTAATAAAGCGAGAGATTAGCCGCCTCTTTCACAATTTTTAGTTCCGATTCTTAACACTGAATGGCACTGAATAACATAACAACAACTATGGCATTGAATACTGTGTGTTGCTAAATTGCTAAAGTGACAGTGGATTCTGGAGTTCGGAGAACATTGTTTTGTTCTATCATTGGTACTTTCTGCAGCGTATGCGATGAAAGCCATTTTATGGCTGTTTTTTTTATACCTTGCGTTAGTTTTAGTAAAAAAATCCAAAGATCACTATTTTTTTCTTGTAATAAAAATAGCCTATGTTACTCAGTGATAACGTAGCTTTCTCTTGGCAAAATAATTTTTGAAATCGGTTCAGTAGTTTTTGAGTTTATTACATACATACAAAAATACAAATCTTTCCTCTTTATAATATTAGTATAGATAATTGCAATATATACGGAATTCCGAATAAAGCCAAAGAGGTTTTCGCCGTTTATTTACAAATGGTACGGAACCCTTCGTGCGGGAGTCCCACTCGCACTAGGCCGGTTTTATAATTTTTGACGTTTGACGTGTAAATTCGACATTTATGAATAAAGTACTTTGAGTTTAAAAAAAGGTGAATACATACCGGCGGCTCCAAAGAACATGTTAAACAGCTCCTCAGCCGTCAGATCGGACTCGAAGCCGCGCGCGTAGTACGTGTGATGCGCGTGCGCACCGGCAGGCGGCTCCGCGCCACGTGTGTCGTACGCCTTGCGCTTCTCCGCGTCCGTGAGGATCGCGGCCGCGTTGCCTATGGCCTGGGGAAGACGAATATGGCTTAGCTTTGGAGTAATACTTACTTTTTTAACTTAAAAATGTATTTACTTCACTTTTTTTTTTGAAGTGAAACCTTTTTTTGTCGCTCTACAGACAGATTTTTCGTGGGCTGTGAATTGAATAGCCATTTTTTGTTAAAACGAATTAACAAAAAATGGCTATGAAAAAAAAATGGCTATGTAGTTAATTTATACGCTATAGAAGTAGGAGCGAGAGGTATACCAGCAAAATCTCTCTATAACCTGCTTAAAGACCTTGGCTTGTCCAGAAGTGCAGTAAGTTCTATACTAGAACGAGTATCTAAAGCTGCACTAGTAGGATCATATCGGTTTTGGCTGGGCAGGGAGAGAAATACGAGTAGTGAAGGTGAGTTTTGACGTATGTCACCAAAAGGGGCCCCTTTTAAACCTACGCCGAGTCTTGGGGTCTATTCGAGATTTCTCTCTCTGCCACACGATGGACCCGGCACCCGCACGGTGAATCCATGGAATGCTAAGAAGTTCGTCTCTCTGTCGTACGCCTTGCGCTTCTCCGCGTCGGTGAGGATCGCGGCCGCGTTGCCTATGGCCTGGGGGAGATATGTGCCTTAATTTTGGAGTAATACTTCTTTTTTTTTACTTTTTGTTTTAAACCTACACCCGTGTCACAAGTCTCGGGATCTACTCGGGATTTCTCTCTCTGGCACACAATGGACCCGGCACCCGCACGGTGAATCCATGGAATGCTAAGAAGTTCAACTCTCCCGGCATGGCTTAAAAGATCAGGTTGAAGTTAGCATGAGGACTAAACATAAGAAGTATTTAATTAACTTCTAGCATACATACATCAGAACACACACAGTATTTTTTCTTTTTTATTGCATTGAATACACCATTGTCTTATCTTACTACGTACCTTGAAAGCCTCTGAAGCTCCAGGGGCGTGGTTCTTGTCCGGATGCAGCTGGAGAGCCAGTTTCTTGTAAGACTTCTTTATGTCGGAGTCCGTGGCCTCCTTCGTAACGCCTGGAATTGAGAACTGGTTATTTTAGAAGTTACGGCTGGTCTAGTCGGGAGAACGGCGACTGCCGATCCGGAGACCCCGGGTTCAAACCCCACACGCACCACTGTCTTTTCGAAGTCATGTGCGTAATGCCGCTAACTTAAAACGGTGAAGGAAAACATCGTGAGGAAACCGACATTAACCTAGAATCTTTCGAACCCATGTGTCATCCGCCAACCCGCACTGGGCCAGCGTGGTGGATTATGGCCTCAACTCTCTCCTTGCGAGAGAAGGCCCTGAGTCCCAGCACTGGGAACGCTGTTGATGATGATGATGTTAGAAGAGTTTCGTGTACGAATAAGTGTCTCATGAATATCCGAGTTGTGAAACAAAAATAAGTAATTTTGTAAACTAGTATGATAAACGAATAGAACTGGGTTTAAAAAAGCGGCCAAGTGCGAGTTAGAATCCCCCATGAAGGGTTCCATAGCAACAAGTAACATAATAAATAAATTCTTATAGTTTGGTGTAATTTTGATCGATGTTGTAATAATATATTTATGATGTACCAAAAAAAAATTACTCAGGAAGTTTACATGGTACTGCAGATCATATATTTTTTTTAAATTGATCACTCTCTTATTTTAGAAGTTAGAGGCACACACATTATTATACCACTTTGGAAGTTTCTCACGCGCAAACTATTCAGTGTAGGCAAAAATGATATTAGACACCTCAACATCATTTTTGAAGACCTATCGATAGACACTTCACACATAGATTTAATGAAAAAAAAATTTTTGCGTTTCAGTTCTAAGGATGGGGGCAAGCCAAAATTTTATATTTTACCAAGTCTTAACAGTGTAGTTTTCATAGTTTCGGCAAAAAGTGGCTGTGACCTACGGACGGACGGACGGACAGACAGACAGACAGACATACAGCCAGACATGACAAATCTATAAGGGTTCCATTTTCACATTTTACGGAACCCTAAAAATTAAAGTTCAATGGGTAATAATTACGAACATTGTTAGGTATACCAATCAGCAACATTATTAGAAAAATGTTTCGAATGTTACAGACATTACTCAACAATGTCGTAAATGTAAACAAATAATAAAGTGGCCAAGTGCGAGTTGGACTCGCCCATGAAGGGTTTCGTTGCAGCAAGTAACATAATATACATAGTACACATAGTTCTTGTAGTTCGTTGTAACTTTGATCGAAGTTTCAATAATAGTGTATTTATGACGTACTAAAAAAAAAGTACTCATCAGATCGAGCTCAAACTAATTTTCGTTGGTAGTTTACATGGTAATGTACATCATATATTTTTTTTAGATTTTTCATTCATGTACTTTAGAAGTTAGAGGGGGGGGGACACACATTTTACCACTTTGGAAGTGTCTCTCGCGCAAACTATTCAGTGTAGAGGAAAATGATTTTAGAAACCGCAACATCATTTTTGAAGACCTATCGATAGACAATCCACATGTGTAGGTTTGATGAAAAAAAAAATTTTGAGTTTCAGTTCTCAGTATGGGAGGCAACCCTAATTTTTCTTTTTTTTTAATTTTTTTGTTCAAACCCTAATGCGGTTCACAGAATACATCTACTCATCAAGTTTCAACAGTGTAGTTCTCATAGTTTCGGCAAAAAGTGGCTGTGACATACGGACGGACAGACAGACAGACAGACAGACAGACAGACAGACAGATAGATAGACGTGACGAATCTATAAGGGTTCCGTTTTTACGTTTTACGGAACCCTAAAAACTAAGTGCAAAGAGATTTTGTATTCATCTTCACTCTATATGCTGTAAGTAGATTTTTACATTGGTTATAAATAAAGTGTTTGTTACTTACCAATGGTGAAGACTAATACTTACCATGTATAAAAAGGTTCTAGGAAAACATATTTGTAAGTTTATTTCGAGCGCCAGTCTTCCTTCTGTTAATAAAGAATTTGCTAACGGATAGATAAAAATTTGGAGAGCAAGGTCCGAACTTTTAATCGAGAGCCTTTGGGGGCTATATTATTCTATGTAGTAAAACCATATATTATTTGAATAATATTTATTGTTTGATGTTATTTGAAAAGCCAAAGGTAGGTTATCGCTTATGCTATAGTGAAGTTAATTAATATTTTACTTTTAAATGTCTATGAAGTTATACAAGAAAGTCTTTAAGTTAATTTGTAAGTAGTTTATGTCTAATTAGAAGTTAGTTGATTAATTCAAACCATTAATTCAAGTTGCCATAGAAAATAATCTGATTCAATAGATTACAGAGTACATAATAAAGTTTTTTGCTTATCTGACTTTATCCCGGCTCGGTGATACAAGAAGGCATCCTCCGGCATCATGGTCAGCGTGGGGCTTCAATATAGAATTCGGGGGTAGCGAATTGGGCCGTGGAATTGAGTCTTATTAGATTTTAAACCAAATCTGAAAAATGCTTTCCAGGGAAATACAAATGAAGCATTTTCAGTTGTTATAAAAGTTGAGCTAATTTGGAATTTAAGCTTTTATATAAAATATATGGCCTTTTCTTTATATCAGGTCCATAGCAATAAGTAATTAAGTTCTATGTAGGAAATAGAAATTTAGACTACATAAAAGAAAATAAAAGGATATTCGTCCTAAGCAGAAATTAGATCATGATTGACCCTAATCCACGCGTGCAGATAAGAAATGCCTTTAGGTTTTGTTCTTCCGATTAAACAGAAAACTCAGCCAAACCGGCAATCAGGAAAAAGAAACCCAGGAAGAAAACGCCCATTAGGCTGTGAACAAAACAATCACAGTTCGTCATTCCTTTCAAAAAGATTTAAAATCGCGTTGGCCATGCTACTATGACCACGTGCTATTTTACAAAAAATTGTAACTCACCGTTTCCTGGTAAAAGAAATACGAGATCCGTATTAGCACAAGAGCATTTTAAGTTCTCTCCTCCCCTCAAGAAATGTTTCCACTGTAAAACAGGAAAAACAACACTAATTCAATACAGAATTTTTTACAACCACACTTTCACCAAAAACTCGAAATATATTGGCGGGAAACTCACGCACCTCCAGGAGTCTTCAATAAATGGAATAATTCCTCAATTTCTCATCAGATTCCCGAGAAAGGAAAAGATTTACTTCGGTCTGCTCTCGGCAGGATCGAGCAAGAAAATGTATGCGGTGGCAACCGCCCACCGCCAGTTGGCGGGGCGAAATGGCCGATTGATAGTTCCGGTCCATAGACCAAACCAACTTGACAGTGACAGTCCAAATCCATCAAAAATAGTTATGGCTGTCAACGTCACCCGTCTAATCACAGTTCCGTACCACAGGATATATTTACTTCCGATTCGGAATTCCAAGGTATTTTAACCTTAAAACGAAAAAATTGCATCTGTGACGAAATTATGTCACAATGCGTCACTGTCTTGTCAACGTTTCTCACAAGTTAAAAGGCACCATTCTACTGGTAATTTTTCTTTATATTGTCCCAATAATGACACCACTCCCAATCTCACTACTTTACTTTGATTTCCATACAAATACTAGCATATCAACCATACCAGTACTTAACCTGTATACCGGCAACATCCCATTTGGGTTCGGGCCACTTTTAAACAGAAATTCTAATAGGATTGAGTCTATATTTCTTTAACTTTTAGCAAGTTAGTTTAAGTTAATTAACAGGTTTATATATACAGTACAAATGAACTGAAACTGGATAACAAAATATAATTTTATTCCAGCCACAAAGATATGGATGATCAGATGACCAATAAATCACAACGCCCAGGCCGTTCATGAATATAACATAGCTAAACCATAATCATCTACCTTATTAATCATGATATTATGAAAAATCTTTATTTTATATAAACACATCAAAATTTAAACTAACTTTTTCCTATCATTTAAAAAATACTAGAAATGCTACATTCTTTCAAACATCTATTTAAACGATGATTGTGAGAAAACAAACCTTTGTTTTTTTCTGTTTTTTGCAAGTCTGACACTAATTGCAACACAATAACATGTCGAAAGATCCATACAGCCTTCAAATCACGGCACAAGACCTCTTTGAATCACTAACAATAACGTCGCGACGACCTTGAACAAGACCACGTAAACCTAAAGTTATGATCAACTTACCAAGAATTTCGTAATAATCCTTGCACTTAGTATTGATCCTGCGGACAGCCTCCAGCTGATCCTGGCTGTATTCTCTCTGAGGAGTCGTGTGGGTCGGGGTTTTACGCTTTCGAACCTCTTCCGCAGTAGACTCCGGTGGCGGAGCACTTTGAGGCATAGCCGTCGACGGACCCGCCGCTCGAACGCGTGTCAGAAGCTCCTTAGCCCTCTGAGTAGGATATAAACGCTCCGCTTTCAGTAGGAACTTCTCTGCTTTCTCGATATTCCCAATTTTCAGCGCAGCCCGAGCTAAATTGATGCATTTTTCAGCGTCGTCCTTGTTCCCTTCGATCGTCATTTTTGGAGCTTCTGACCGCGATCGGTCCACTTCAATGACGCAGTAAGTGTTGCAGAACAATAGGTGTTGGAGTTCTGCCTAATTTGATTAAGGTAAATAGATTTAAATTGCGTTTAATCACTCCATTTACATGAACTAGTATTGCGTCAAAGAAACGAAATGAAACGTCAAAAATGAGCCTGACAACCTGACATTTAATATTGACAATTGCTGATTCAAGACTACCAACTACCAACTTAACAAAAATTTTATTCCCAGATTCCCACAGACTAAAAGAACTTCAGAACAGAAATTAAAAAAACAAAGCCGAGGTAGCACGTAATAAAAATCAAAGAAGCCCCATAATATTTTTGTCTTCATACTTTACATCACTTTGAGCTAAAATGAGAATGACTTCTAAATAAAATCAAAATGAGCTCAGTGTTACCGAGCCATCGCTTTTACTTTCGAGATTTGGAACTTGTTATTGTTAGTCTGTGTAAGTCGTAGTGAACAACAAGAAATGTTTCAAACTCTATTACAGTGTATAGCATGAGTGAAAATACTGTCTCCTTGTTGTACTTACCAAGATGAACGTTCAAAAATGTTTGTTGTCTCCCTCACTGCCATCACAAATATTCCTGACGTCATGCAGGAATGACGTTATGACGCATTCTTCGATTCATTTATAAATTTGATATTTTTACGCGTAAGGCGTAACTCGAGATTAGATTATAAGCGTAATTCCTTCTGCAGCATCGTACCGGCTATTTTATTAAATACCTTGTTCATTTTACTTTAAAACAACAGTGTAAACAATGGCCGCCCCCATCATCAACCCGGTAAGTTTTACATGGATTTTAGCTGTAAAAGCGTTCGCTTCGGCATTTTCAAGGGCATTGAAAACAATATGAAGCAATTAGTTACGATAGTTGCTGTGTAAATAGTACGTATTGTTGGATCTGCGCGTTATCATAGCCCGTATTTGGGTTGTCTAAAAAACTTGAGGTATTTGCTGTGTTTTGCTCAAGGTTGGTTTTCCATGTACAGAAATCATATGTCACGCTCCTATTACCGTTTTCCTGCATTGCTACGGTGAATTACCAGCGTCAGTGCTCGGGGTTTTCCTTGATCATAGAAGGTCTGTCGTCGACAGTGGGCAAGGGTAGAAATATTTTTCTCACTACCTCGCAAATACATTATCGGGACATATTTCTCGTAGCTCCATCTATTATTTTTAGCAGTGACTAGCACCTAATTCATCATCTCGCCTAATGTTAAGAGATTACCTAGAAGAATCCGGCACAGAGTCAATTTCAACTTGAAGATTGTAACCATCAAAAAACCCACTCAGACAGTGCATTACACAGCTTAGACATTTTGTGCAAATGGAGTCAAACCTTGTTTGAGTCTTTGGAACATCCAAATCAACCATGAAACACTAGTACATACAAACTAAGCGAAGCTTGTACTATGGGAGACAGCTGATAAATACCAACAGTGTCTGATCAAGAGTTTGAACGCCCTAGGTTAATTGTGAGGATGTCAGATGTGCTAAAATCAGGGATTCCCAAGCTTTTTAGTTCACAACATATTTAGTTTTTGTCTCGGTCTTCGAAGTATGTAGGGCAGATACAATGAAGCTAGGTCAATAGTGCATGTGAAGACACAACTTTAGTGTGCCCCATTTGATTCTTGCGCCGTAGGGTGCAGTATAATTAAAGGTTAATCTGGGCTGGTTGTCCCTGCATATCAACATAAATATGTACTTATTTATTTATTGACTAATAGGCGAGCAGTGTTAGCTGATATGCCTATATCTCAGTGTTGAAATAACACAATCTTTGTGTACAAAACATTAAACCGACTTTGAAACCACAAATAGGCATTCAAAAGTGAAAAATAAGTACAATAAAACATTTATAGTAGGATATAGGGCCACAATACATTATGCTCAATAACATAAAGACATTAGTCATGTAATTAGGAAAACCCGTCATGTGGACTGTCCGCTTTTATTACATTACTGTTGTGATGTCACCGTGGTACGTACTCACAAAACAGACAGTGTATTCGAAAGTGAACAGAAGTCAGGCCTATGTGTCACCCAACCAACCAAAGGGTCATCTTACTAATATTATAAATGTATGGATGTTTGTTGCTCAATCACTTTGTGACGTATGAACAGATCAGGCTGAAATTTGGGACACTGTTACACTATAGTCTGGAAGAACACATGACTTTTTTTACAGTATAGAGTAACAAGACGAGCATGATACGTGCCTGATGGTAAGCAACATGCCTGCCCATAACAATACAGTGACACGCAGCTATTGGAACACGTAGAGTCCAAATCATTACCTATCACTGCACTGCACTCGTGACCCGGAGATATAAGCTGTTTTATCTCTCAGTCCAGTAATTTCTCTGGAAACATTACCCTTCAAACCGGTACATAGCAATCCTTGCACAGTACTGCTTGGTGGCAGAATAACTGGCAAAGGTGTGGTACTTCCCCAGGTAGTAGTCCTACCACTACAAAATAAGTAGTATGCCATTTTGGGGAGGATTTGGCTAACTATGTCGTGTCCTCTCGTCAGCACTACCACAATGTCTAAAGATAAAAGTCTTTAACATCTTGATCTCTGGGTGACAAGTGCAGTCGAGTGCTACGTAATGATTTGGACGCTTCAAGTTCCAATAGCTGCGTGTCACTGTGCTGTTATGTGGCAGGCATGTTGCTTACTATCAGGCACATGTCCTGTTCGTCTCGTTACTCCTTATTTAAAAAAAAATGTGTTATTTATTTTTGCTATATACATTTCCTTTCTTGGTGTGTCAGTAGAGTGTCTATCTAATAGCCTGTGATGATAAGCATGTGCCCTCGTTTCAGGTGATACCGTGCGTGTACCCCATCCCCAATGGCATGTACCCGGGCCGCATGCTGCGCGTTCGGGGGTCCACACCGCCCGGGGCACAGAGGTAACTTACTATTACATATAGGTACTTTTAAAATTTCGGAATTTTTAGAAGTTACGGTTGGTCTAGTCGGGAGAAAGGCGACTGCCGATCCGGAGACCCCGGGTTCAAACCCCACGCGCACCACTGTCTTTTCGAAGTCATGTGCGTAATGTCGCTAACTTAAAACGGTGAAGGAAAACATCGTGAGGAAACCGACATGTACCTAGAATCTTTCGAAGTCATGTGTCATCCGCCAACCCGCACTGGGCCAGCGTGGTAGATTATGGCCTTAACTCTCTCCTTGCGAGAGAACGCCCCGAGTCCCAGCAGTGGGAACGTTTAGTGGGCTGTTGATGATGATGATGACTGCTGCCATCATCATCATCTGCTTCTGCTTCCAACGATTTAGAAGTTTAAATCCTTCTGATTAGGGCATGTAATATCGGAAGGTTTTCAATTCCGGAACTGAGTTTATTGAGTTTGAGTTTTTGAAGTGAAAACTTCTTTTGGCGCACCATAGACAGATTTTTCGTGGGATGTGAATTGAATTCTAGCGTCACGCTTGGGAATGATAAGAAATCTTCGGATAAACTCGGAACGATGGCCATTGGCTATCTAGAAATGATTTAGCATTTCCATCATATCCATGATCCCTCTGGTTTCACCGGCATAGTTTCCAAAGTGAGCTATCAAATTCTGAGTTATAAGTTTTCACTTCTATCGGCAGTTCCTATGACTGCCATTTTTTTTCTGAGGTTTTTTTTTTTAATTTTTATAGGTTTACACTTGACCGCCATCTCGCCTGATGTTAAGCGACGATGCGGTCTACGATGGAGCGTGTTTACCTAAACCGATTCACTCTCGATTTGTAGACACAAAGATTGTAACTAACGGGAAATACCCACTCAGGCAACGTATTCCACAGTCTTGACGTTCTTATCACAAAAGCAGAGTCTCTTTGTCTCTCTTTGTTCGTGTTTTTGGAACATCAACCATGAAACGATGTTGCTTTCTTTAGATCTTGGAAAAAGTAAAAATGTACTAATGAAACAAATTGGGGAGCAGAGTCTAAAGGCAGGCAGGCTCTATGCAGTTCAGATATACGTATATGTAAAAATTGAAATGACGACGCGTTTTACGTCCGGGACGCGCGCGGCTTTCGCGTGGTCGAAATCCTCAAATACACACCTTTTTATAATTGAGGCATGTGGCTGATGCAACAGCATGCAATATGCAACACGCCTTATGTCTATATGGCTTGCAGTTTCTCTGGAAACATTGCCCTTCAAACCGGAACACAGTGATGTTTGCACATAACTGTTTGTCGGTAGAATAACTGGCATAATGATGATGATTTCCCTGGTGGACTTTGCAAAGAGGACTTGCTTCCTTACCACTGCAAAAAATAAGGTTTTTTGAAGTGAAAACTTCTTTAGGCGCGCTATAGACAGAATTTTCGTGGGCTGTGAAATGGATTCATCAATCGTCACGCTTGGATATGATAATGGATCGGATCGGATATTAAATCTTCGGGTATACTCGGTAAAAACGGCCAGGTAGGTACCAGGGCAACAGAAACAGTAAAGAGTTTCGATTACCTACCTCCAACAGCCCAGCGTTTATCTCCAGATACCAGGACAACAGAAATATAAAAGACTAGCGGCCCGTCCCGGCTTCGCACGGGGTCAAATTTTTTGTTAAGTAGGTATGCTAAATGAAATGTACATGACCAAATTTTTCCAAAAGATCAAAATTATAAACCAAAACTTTAAAAATCAAAAACATTAAACTGCCTGCCCTGGTGACTTAGTTGGTTAAAGGCCGTTTTGTAAAGCGGCGGTTTAACGATCAGCCGGATTGAATACAGCTGATTTAAAAACCACTGGAATGTATTCAACGCCATACGTTATTCAACACGGCTAGCCGTAATGTAATAAAGCGAGAGATTAGCCGCTTCTTTGATAATTTTTAGTTCCGATTCTTAACACTTATGGCGCTGCCTGACATAACAACAACCATGGTGTTGAATACTGTGTGTTCCTAAATTGCTAAAGTGACAGTGGATTCTGGAGTTTGGAGGAATTGTACACAATATTATTAGGGTGGCACTTATCACCCTGGGCGTTACTTGGATACTATTTCGTTTCCACCGTCCACCTTGTTAAGACTAAATCGGACCGGGTAGGTTACATGAGACCCAGATCCGACCCGGAGCACCCCGACTCCACCTAGTCTTGGCGCTACTACCCCTAGAGTGTATTTTAAAAGAATGCGGGAGCCAGAAGCTCAAGGGAGGTCCTGAGTGGAGCGAGCCATGCAAGTAGTTTTAAAACTATTATTATAGTAGTTATTATAGTATTATATTATTATAGGTCGTAACTTGACCACCATCTCACCTGATGTTAAGCGACGATGCTATCTACGATGGAACATGTTTCGATAATAGACCCTTGTCTATGGAAGTTCACCATGTTTCTTAGGTGTACCATCACCGATATCAAGTTATGGGCTTTCAAACTTTATGTGAGAGGTAAAATGTTGTAAAAAAAATAGTACGGAATATCGTACGAAATAATCGATCAATTTATTCAGATAAATGAAATTAATTTAGATTTTGTGTTGTTATTTTTTTAAATATTGTCTTCCTACAACATAGGTAAGCAGTAATACAATGCGGCTGAACGTGGACCGCCTTATTGAAGAACGTATTGCAATGACAATGCGGCTAATCGTTGAACCGCCGCATTACAAAACGGCCCCGTTTTTCAAAACGGCTAGCCGTAATGTAATACGGCGAACTATACAATCCGGCTGCGACATATACATCATAATCCGGATCTCGTTGTTGGGCTGTATGTTTGATGTCTTGACACAAATTGTCTTCAAAAATGTGCCATAATTCCGAGGGAAAACAAAATAATAATATTACCACAAACTCTCTCAGCCTCAACGGACACCGAGAAATTGAAGCTTCTCTCAAAGTGATTTCTTTGATTTTGAGTAGTCTTGGAACGATGTACCTACGTGGTACATGATAAAGAAGTATTCTGAGATAAAATCACTCTGACTGGGATGAACGCTGTACTGTATGTACACTCTTCATAATTCTGCCGGCCGTCGCGTCGTTGCAAATATTTAGGATGGATATTTTTAATTTCGTAATATATTTTGAATGGAATGTCCGATTTTAATAATTCAAAAAGGAATCGATAGGTAATAAAGCAGTCTTGATTGAAAAATAATTTATTTTGATAAGAATTAAAACAAATGTATGAATAGCATGGTTTTAAGTTGATCGGCATTTTTATCTTCTTTTAAAAAGTAAAAAAGCAGTTGTAGCGACGTAATTACTGTAGTTAGACATATGCTCTCGCGAGGTTTTTTGTAGATTTTAATACGTTCTATAATATTGTAGAACATTGTTTGGTTCTATCATTGGTACTTTCCGCAGCGTATGCGATGAAAGCCATTTTATGGCTGTTTTTTTTATACCTTGCGTTGGTTTTAGTAAAAAATTCCAAAGATCACTATTTTTTTCTTGTAATAAAAATAGCCTATGTTACTCAGTGATAATGTAGCTTTCTCTTGGCAAAAGAATTTTTGAAATCGGTTCAGTAGTTTTTGAGTTTATTACATACATACAAAAATACAAAAATACAAATCTTTCCTCTTTATAATATTAGTATAGAGTAGCGTTTGCCCCTAGGTACCAGTACCAGGGCAACAGCAAGTTTTCACTTCTATCGGCAGTTCCTATGACTGACAATTTTTTTAAATTTGTATTTCCAGATTCGCAATCAACCTCCAATGCGGCCCCAACACGGACCCCCGCGACGACATCGCTCTCCACCTCAACTTCCGCTTCGTGGAGATGTGCGTCGTTCGTAACCACCTCACCGCCATGTCGTGGGGGAACGAGGATCTGGCCGGGGGCATGCCTCTCAGCCCGGGGCAGACGTTCGAGGCTCTCATCCTGTCCGAACAGAACTGCTTGAAGGTATGGTCACTATTTGAAATAAACATATATGTATTTTTTATAGCATAGAGTGACAAGACGAGCAGGACATGTGCCTGATGTTAATAGACTACAGGCCCGTGAACAAAATTTACGGGTCAAATGAACCAGCAGGAGACCTATGTAGGATGATAGAAGGGTATAAAGTAATAAGATTCAGCACTATGCTATCACTTGTAAGCTGTCCAACTGAGTACAGTCGAAGAGGGGGTTTGCAACCCTCAATCATTTCTTCTTGTCGCATGATTTTTGTACGGCGTTGCGAAATAATGGATTAGGAGAGGTGTTGAAACTGTATGGAACCAATGCCGTACATAATCAAATGCCCAAATTTAATCTGTAAATCGTCGGAAAATCACGAATTTTTCCGACAAACTAGTAATAAAAAAAAATATTGGCAGTCATAAGAACTGCCGAAAGTGAAAACTTATAACTCAGAATTTGATAGCTTACCTTGGAAACTACACGGGTGTAACCGGAGGGCGTGGCCTCGCCATCTTGGCATGGCCATCTAGAAATGCGTCAGCATTTACCTTTGGCTGATGCGTTTCTAGATGGCCATGCCATGATGGCCCTCCACGCCCTTTCAGCATTTCCCATTGGCTGACGTATTTCTAGATGGCCAATAGCCGTGGTCCCGAGTTTACCCGAAGCTTTCTTATCATACCCGAGCGTGACGAATGAATTCAATTCACAGCCCACGAAAAATCTGTCAAGGCGCACATAAAGAAGTTTTCACTTCAAAACTTAAAATTTATAATTTTTATAGTTTCAATACCTCTTTTAAACTATTATTCCGCAACGCCGTACAAAAATCATGCGGCAAGGAGAAATTATCGAGGGTATGTAAATTTTGTTCACGGGCCTGTAGTCTATAAATACCTATCTCCTAAAAGTGTGCGTGCAAGGAATTTCGTCCCTAAACACCAACTAAATAGAGTTAATATTCGCAGATCGCGCTAAACGGCATGCACTTCTGCGAGTTCTCTCACCGGGTCCCGTATCAGCGCATCTCGCATGTGACCGTCGACGGTGACGTCAGTGTTGACGTCATCGGCTTCGAGGGCGAGCAGGCGCCGCCGCCGCCGTCGCAGATGTACATGGTGAGTGCGATAGCGAAATGAGACTTAAGAGTATGGGGATTAGGTTGAAAATGTTCTGCACCTTTCTTCTACGTCTTCTTCTTTAAACCACGTTATGCAAGCACCGCCGCCGTCGTCTCAGATGTACATGGTGAGTGCGGTAGCGAAATGAGACTTACGAGCATTGGGATCAGGTTGAAAATGGTCTGTACTTCGTTTTCTTCTCGTAAACCACTATAAGCAGGCGCCGCCGCCGCCGTCGCGGATGTACATGGTGACTAAACTAGATGGCGCCACTAGAAGAATAAAACGCGCTATCAAATTCGTCGTTAGAATCATAAGGTAAAATCAATTCTATTAATATATAAATCAATTTTAGTCAAACTTTTGGGATGAAAGCCTGTCTGCGGCAACTGCGATAGTCTATGTATACGGAATTCGTAATAAAGCCAAAGAGGTTTTCGCTGTTTATTTATTTGCTAATGGTACGGAACCCTTCGTGCGGCAGTCCCACTCGCACTTGGCCGGTTTTATTTATCTGTTAATTTATTGCAGTCGGGTTTTTAAAATTCAAATTATTAAATAGTTTTCTGTCTGATTTCAGCAACAGCCCGCGTACGGCACCTACGGCGCTCCGCCGCCGGCCTATGGCGCCCCCGGGTACGGCGCCCCTCAAGGTCAGTCCTACAGACATACACTCTTATAATATACATATATATTGTTACTCTTTCAGTTGCGAGAATACTCGGTCGTACCATTGTATGGAGACCGGTTTGGTTTATTTTATTGTTTTAGTAATTTTAATATTTAAAATAATGATTGATTTATTGTTGACTTTATTTTTATTGTTTTACTATTGACTGATGTTATTTTAATTTTATTTTTTAATGATTGGTAAAAATAATAATTTTAAAACTTTTAAAATAACAATTTAAATATATAACAATTTTAATTCTGAACAATTTTAATATTTATATATTAATGTTTATAATACTTTGTTATTTTGAATATGTAGTAATGTTAATGTTTTATTTATTTATTCTTTGTGTGAATAGGTAAAACGATTTTACGTTGTTCTTGAGGTCGGGGTGTTAAAGGGCTCTTTATCTCGGCATATAATAATTTAGCATGCAACTGTTTATTAATATATTAACTTAATATTTCAGTTTTAATACATATTTAATAATTTTAATGATAATTTGATTGCGATTAATTTGCGGGTCGCGTGCGCGGGAGTTTTATAACATCAGTGCTTTTGCATCAGTATTTTTTTTAAGCAACATCGCCGTAGACTTATTTCGCCAAGCAAAAGACCCAAGATTTTTAAAGTCAAAATTAATGAAAAAAGAATAAACAGCAAAAGTACATCAATTATTTCATTAAAGTTCATAAATAGAAAATTAAATCCTTACTTTCTCAGGGCACCAAAAAAAAATCGAATTTTATTTACAGACTTCAGTACGATTAAAAATTAATGCATTACATTTTTTTATGAAATATAAACGTTTTTTTAACATCAACAAAGAATTATATTCACAAGCTAAAATTTACATAATAGAAGCAATTGTTATTCCAATTTAATTTTGTAACTTTGTAACATTATGTTGGTAAAATAATTATATTTTTGGTGGTTTCAGTAGTGGTGTATTTAGCAATAATTTTGATTTTGTATTTGATTATAATGTTTTTTTTTATGGGTGTTCAGTGGTGTAGTGTTTTATAATAACTCTAACTTTGGTGGTGTAGTATTTTACAATAATATTGATTTGATAGTATTATTGTATTTTATTGTACTTTTAGTTTTGGTGGTTTGCGTAGTGGTGTATTTTAAAATAACTGTACTTAATACTGGTGATTCCACTGAAGTAGTAATTTAAAAAAAAATTGATGGTATGAGTCTTAAAATGTACCTTTGCAATAATTTTAATTTAGCTGGCTTCAGTGGATTATTATTTTACAATAATTTTAATATAGGTGGTTTCAGTGGTTTATTATTTCACAATAATTTAAATTTTGGTGGTTTCGGTGGAGTATTATTTTACAATAATTTTAATTTAGCTGGTGTCAGTGGATTATTGTTTATTTTACAAAAAAATAATTTAGCTGGTGTCAGTGGATTATTATTATTTTATAATAATTTAAATTTAGCTGGTTTCAGTGGATTGTTATTTTGCAATAATTTTAATTTTGGTGGTTTCGGTGGAGTATTATTTTACAGTAATTTAAATTTAGCTGGTTTCAGTGGTTTATTATTTTACATTTTTTTTAATTTATCTGGTATCAGAGCATTATTATGTAACAATAATTTTGATTCGGCAAGGTTTTATTTGATTTAGTATTTTAGAACAATTTTGGTGATTCTTACAAAAGTTTAAAATGTTGCTAATTCAAGTAATATATTTTAGAATTATCACAATTATCTGTTTCGTGTGTGCGAACCCGCAACCTTGAAGGAACTTTGGTTTGAAGGGAAATAATCAGAGACTTCTAAGCTTTTCGAATTTTACTAATTTATAATTTAGGTATGCAAATGCGGCATAGTTAAAGAATGTTGGTTAACACATAACTGTACTAAGTTGAAAGGTCTTCAATGTACGCAGTAGACATTGTGACTAAAAAATACTAATTAGTTATTTAGATTGTTAAAAAATCTTGTACTCATATCTTTTGTTGCACACACATATCTCAGTGTTCCGGTTTGAAGGGCAATGTTTCCAGAGAAATTACAGGGCTTAGAGATATAACAACTTAGATCTCTGGGTGACGAGCGCAGCGAAGTGCTAGGTAATGGAATTTGGACTCTTCATGTTCCAATAGCTGCGTGTCACTGTGCTGTTATGTGGCAGGCGTGTTGCTTACCATCAGGCACATGTCCAGCTCGTCTCGTCAGTTTTTAACTAAAGAAAAAAATGATGAAGATATTATAGGCTAGGCAAGTAATTAAATGCAAACGATGTTAGTTTCCTAGTTGTTTGATCATATTGCTGAATATCATTCGGGCCACTAGATGAGCTGTTTAGTAAACAGGTTAGGCTATTGATTGAACGGCTGATTAAGTTAGTTGGCTGGGACATATAATACAATTACCAAATTTATTCACTGATAAAGGTTATAATGTTGAGTAATGGCTATCAACTTAGTACAGATATTTCAAATTGATTTATTTATTTTTCAGTAAAAATATTATTTATTAAATTTATAAAAAAAAACTGCATGATTTCTTTAGTAACCTAATTGGCATGCTTGCTGTTTTTGGCTTATTTTTTTTTACAAAAATCTGGAAACTAGGCCTATTATTATTCGGTATGAAAATTAATGTGGTTGTTATATATTTTTTAATTCACCGGTCACTCGAGAGTGGTATTTAGTCGGTGCGGCCGAAACTTAGTTTCAACCGTATCTGGCGGTCTTTTTTACGCAATGAATAGTTTTATGTCTTTGATATTACTAGGGATTAGGGATGGATCTTTATTTTATCTTTTAATTTCAAATAAAAATTACAGTTTTAATTCTGTATTTGACGCGTTTTGATACATAAATAAACAGAAAAAACATATTTATTAATTTAAAATGTTTTTATCCAAAAAAAAAAGTTACAATAATATTTTCAATTTGATTTAACATAAATGAAATATTAATTTGATGATTAAAATTATTATTTATTTTTACCATATAAAATATAATTGAAAAACGTTGCCGCCGCGAGTGTTCGTTGTTAAGTGTCAATTTGTATAAAAAAAACTAAGGTAAGTTATATATTTTAGTACTAATTTGTATATTACACACAAACACACACGATAATCGTATACATAAGCACTTTTTTGCACAAACTTCTTTATGTTATGGTGGGCTATAGTTTCCTGGGATTTTTGTGTATTCTACTAACATATTACTAAATTTACTAACAAAGTAACATAATATCTGGGTTAGACAGAAATGCCTAAAGGTCTGCGCTCACAAATAAATAAAATACACAAAGAAAATACACTCAAATAGGGGCTTTATGTCATGCCCGTTAAGATATAGATTACATTGGCAACATAAATTAGTAGAAGGCTGTCAGCGAGCGGTCAGCCAACTTGTGCTGCCAATGTAATCTGTATCTTAACGTGCATGACATAGAGCCCATATTTGAGTGTATTTCATTTGTCGGTGGTAGCCGAATCGTATAAGTCGGCGCAGACCTTAAGTCAAAAGAGACGCGACTCATCGATATGAACTACTTTTTCTATGAAACCAACCCTAAATATGTAAATAAAAAAAAAATGTTTGCACCAAAAAAAAAAAACTATGTACTCAACAAAATATATCAGTGTTTATGTTGCCGTAAAATTGTCAACATCTTCAGATTATTATTATATATTATCTTACGGTTTTTATAATTTTATGGTGACAATTATATGAAAATATTATTTTTAACCTTTTGACCGCCAGAGTCACCTATAACTTGACAAGCGCGAGTGAGCCCTGTGCGCCAACGAAGTCTATAGTTGACAAAAAACGGACTATACCAAAACATTGTGTGTTTAGATATCAAATGGTGACAGCACAATTTTTATTTTTTTTAATTTTGACTTATTTCGTAAGCTTGGCGTCCAGGGCATGGAAATGCAATTTAGTCCTGGCGGTCAAAAGTTTAAAACTGCCGACCCTATAACCGTGAAAAAAAAAACTTACTAACAGAACTGCATGCACTTTTCACTCGACAAATATATTTAAAATGTATTTATTCATGTAATAAAAATAAAAACCCTAAAATCGCGATAAAAATATAACTGCGAACGCGAAAAAAAAATAGCTTTTCCATGAAGTTTTCCCAAATAGTGAATAGACTGTTATTAAATAATTATATATATTTTTCTGAAATAACTTAGTGTATTTCTTCTGAAATCTATACTAATATTATAAAGCTGAAGTGTTTGTTTGTTTGAACGCAAGGATCTCGGGAACTACTGGTACGAATTTAAAGATTCTTTCTCTGTTGGATAGTCCATTTATCGAGAAAGGCTATAGGCTATTTAACATTACGCTACTATCAACAGGAGCGGAGCATGAATGAAAAATGTAACATAAACGGGGAAAAAAATATAGCTTTTTGAGAGCTTTCGTTGCGTGACAGCATGTGTCTATCTTTTAAAGGTTGTGTCATTAGAACCTAAAGTAACCGAATTTGTTCAAAATTTGAATTGGTACGACCTACTTTCGATAGATGGCGTAGCAACGCGCGCACGATTCAGATAGTCACTAATAAAATGAGTAACATCTTTTCTGAATTTACGAATTCCAATTAGTTTTTTTTTTACATTTTTCTTATGTTGCGATTAAAATTAACGTGTCTATATATTTTTTTGAAATCAACAATGTAAATTGGCGTTGTTTTATTTATCTGAATAGCTATTTATTTGAAATTTTAATTTAAAAAAAACGGCTTTCTGTATCTGTATATCGCTTTTGTTTAAGCTGTGGTGCTTTGATGACAAATCTGAATCTATGTACGAGTATCAGTCACTGTAAAATTGTAATATTCATATTCATTTATTCATACAGCAGAATTATCTATACAATTTTTTTTTTTTTTTTTTATAACTTTTATAGGTTTACACTTGACCGCCATCTCACCCGATGTTAAGCGATGATGCGATGTACGATGAAGCGTGCTTACCTAGAAGAAACCGATTCAGTCTCGATTTGAAGACACCAAGATTGTAACTATCAGGGAAAACCTTTCATTTATGACTGTGTCGCTGAGCTTCATTCACCGCAGCTCACGAGAAATCCGTTTGTGGTGTATCAAAAGAAGTTTTCACTTTAACAATATTCATAGCGGTTACATAGAAGATACATACTCTAGATTTGAAAAATAGACACCGAGATTGTCACCACAAAAGATCCACTCAGTATATTCCATTGATATACTCTTTATTGTACACACCAAAAACAAAACGCTTGTTTGTACCTATGTATATCCCCACCTCCCCTTTTATTTCGGTTATACAGGGTTATTGGTAATCAGCCTGCATCATTTCTCTAGGATGTGAAGTACATAAAATACGTCACGTTTTGTTTTACAGTTTGTGAAAAATCGTATATTTTATTCTTATACAATACTAGCGGCCCGCTCCGGCTTCGCTCGAATAATATAACCTAGATATCAACTGCAGCGCCATCTGCCGGGCTGATGTGTGAATCTAAACCTTCCAGGGCCCTACCCAAACGTATACAAAAAAAATCATTCAAATCGGTACAGCCGTTTAGGAGGAGTTCAATAACAACGAAAAGTGGCATTGATTTTTATAAATATAGATTTAAATAAAGTTGCCAAGTGCAAGTTGGACTCGCCCATGAAGGGTTCCGTTGCAGCAAGTAACATAATATACATAGTACACAAAGTTCTTGTAGTTCGTTGTAACTGATCGTAGTTTCAATAATAGGTAGTGTATTTATGACGTACTAAAAAAAAACTACTCATCAGATCGAGGTCAAACTAATTTTCGTTGGTAGTTTATATCGTAATGTACATCATACATTTTTTTTAGATTTTTCATTCTCTGACTTTAGAAGTTAGAGGGGGGGGGGGGGGGCACACATTTTAGCACTTTGGAAGCGTCTCTCGCGCAAGTTATTCAGTGTAGACAAAAATTATATTAGAAACCTCAACATAATTTTTTAAGACCTATCGATAGACACCCCACACGTTTAGGTTTGATGAAAAAAAATTTTTTGAGCTTCAGTTCTCAGTATGGGGGGCACCCCTAATTTTTGTTTTATTAAAAAACTTTTGTAAAAATCTTAATGCGGTTCACAGAATACATCTACTTACCAAGTTTCAACAGTGTAGTTTTCATAGTTTCGGCAAAAAGTGGCTGTGACATACGGACGGACAGACAGACAGACAGACAGACAGACATGACGAATCTATAAGGGTTCCGTTTTTACGTTTTACGGAACCCTAAAAAGGGTCAAAAAGAATTTTTCCCCGGTCTAAACTAATCGAACTCTTCGTAACAAGAGCGTTCGCGGTTTTTAACGCTCGATAAATGATGTGCCGAAGCGAATAAACACTAAACAGCCGCTAAACAGTGCTAGAGAGGACAACAATTTAGTAGTGGTAGGACTCTTGTCAGAGTCCGCCTGGCGCAGGACCACACCTTTGCCAGTTATTCTACCGCCAAGTATATAAATATATAAATATTGGTGGACAATTCACACACAACACCATCTGACCCCAAACTAAGCAAAGCTTGTGTGATGGCGGCCAGATAGCTAATATAATACTTATATAGTTTTTAAATACATACTTATTATATATAGAGTATATTATATATATTAAGTAGTAATGTGCAAACATTTCTGTGTTCCGGTTTGAAGGGCAATGTTTCCAAAGAAATTACAGGGTTTAGAGACATAACAACTTAGATCCCTGGGTGACGAGCGCAGTGCAGTGCTAGGTAATGATTTGGACTCTTCATGTTCCAATAGCTGCGTGTCACTGTGCTAGTCTCGTCACGCTTTATTTAAAAAAAAAACTTTTTTTTCGAGATATGTATTGTGTTTTAACAAAAGTTGTTTGTTTAAATATAGAGAACATGATAACACGATTTATTATTTTTATGTTCAAATTAATTTGTATTGCCCCTTTACAGCAAATTCAAGATATTAATCTCGAGATATTAATTTCAATGATTTTTCATTGTTTTATTTTGTGACGAGACATACACGTGTTAAGCGTTATTATTCATTGTTTCACAATATTTTAGAGTGAAGAATGGTAATAGATTGTTTAAATATGTTAATACGAGTAAAAGTAATTATATTCATGCCCTTAACCCCTCGGTTGATGAGACTCTTTTTAAGACAAATTTAAGACCTTAAACGGATGCATGCTGATTACCAGTAACCCTGTATATAAGGCCCGCACGTTGATGTTGCGATAGAACGTTGTCATAATAACAGCTGTGTGACGTCGTGCCGATGTAACTCTGCCTTCGACTCTGCCGAGGGTCGTGGGGTCGATTCCCACCCAGTGCAAATATTTGTGTGATGAATTCAAATATTTGTACTGTGCCTGGGTGTTTTTTTATGTATAACTAGCTTTTGCCCGCAGCTTCGCTCGCGTTTTGTGAGTCGTTGGCGTAAGGTTTAATTCTTTATTTGAAATTTTCATCCCCGATATGTAAAACGAAAAACGAAAAAAATATCCCTTATTTTTACCCCTTTCGGGATGGAATTTTAATAAATCCTTCAATAAATCTCGACGTCATATGAGGAATTCAAGCGCGAAATTTTGAGTTTCTAGCCCTAAGGGTTCGCCATGTGGGTTAATTTAAACCTCTCATCCCCTATTTTACCCTCTTAGGGATTGAGTTTCGCAAAACCCCGTCTTAGCGAGCGCCTACGTGCTAAAATACACCTACATCCAAAATTTCAGACTCCTACCAATTGGTAGTTTCTGAGATTTCGTGATGAGTGACCTTTCGCTTTTTATATATAGATAAGTACTTATTTAACCACGTGAAATAGTACTGTAACCCACGGCTTCACAGGCAGAGCTACTACCAACTAAGCCACCAGGACAGCTAACTTAAGAGTGCGCCTAATGCCAGGGAAAAATCAGTTTTCACCCGCGCGACGCGTTTCTTAATGCGATATACATAAAGTCGAGAATAGCATGACACAGTTTGGAGGAAAAATCAATATTAAATCAGGAGTCCATTTTTGACCAAGTTTTATTAAATTACTCAATAATTAAAGATAAATTTAAAAAACTGTTCGGTTACTTTACTAGAACGTACAATTAGGAATTTTATTACCAAAAAATAATGTGGGGTCATCGCAGATAATTTCGAGTACTCGAATTAAAACGGGGTTTTTCGGTGTAATTTTAATTTTTTTATTGTAAAAAACCTGATCTATTTTTAAAATTCTATTCGGTTATTGTGTTTCTTCTTGATTGTACCCACACGTCAATATTTTTTTTGTCATAGTTTTTAGTTTCTTTACTTCAGTGAGAGGCGTCGAAAATGACCTTTTTTCGTTTGCTGGCACTAGGCGCCCTCTTAAAAATACGTGGCAACTAAGAAGGTAGAAGGTACTCAGTACGCGTAAGCGCCGATTGACTTTGCGAACTGTACCGACAGCTCGACTACGTCATTAAGATGGCCGACAATCGCAATATCAACGAACAAAGTGTTTTTTTTTGTTGAGTTTTCAAATGACAGATAGAAAAATTGCTCATAAATATCACAGACCCTTTATTTCGAACACCATGAAAAGAAAATGAATACAACTTTTTAAAAGTGAAACTTTAATTCTCTATCGCCTCAAATTTTTTTTGTCCTCGGTCGCGGAGTAGGGGCAAAAGCGAAAGGCGCTCGACAGAGCGACCGAGGCTAATATGGCGGTGTTACTCGTTAAGTTACTTAAATTAAATATTTTTCCAAAAAAAAAACCTAGATTATTATTATTGTCTACAATGCGAAAAAAAGTTTCACTTTTTTACCGTATTTTCATTTTTTTTTTTTAACAACATCTTCATTTCTTTTTTTTCTAGCAATAATTTTATGTTTGTCATGTGGCGTACACTTGTTTTTTATTTTTTTCTTTCTTTTGGCGCAGGCTTCTACTGACGTGGCACGTAGTGTTTGGCAGTAAAAAAAAACAAAGGTAAGATATTTACTATGCTTTTTTAAAATATTTAACTGATCGCTTCCGTAAAAGGCAGTATTTGGCCTAGACTTATTGGCGTAGAATTTAGGCAATTCTGTATTTTTTCAAGGGTAAAATTTTACTAATAATGTAAATGTGACAGTTGTATGTTTGTTGCTCAATCGCGTCGGAAAGGATGAACGGATCGGGTATTCATTTGAGACACAGATTTTAGTGTGGAATAATACAGGCTACTTTTTATCACGACAAACTATGCTGGAAAATGCGGGTAAAACCGCGGGGTGCCGCTAGTGAAACCGTAAATATCATCTCTTGAATTTATTTTGGCTTATTCCACAAATCTTAAATTTTCCCTGCATGGGGATTTGTGGATTTGTTGTCCATAAATCCCCTGTGATATTGAAAGGGGATTTTAGGACAAAAAATCCACAACTTTTTTCGCTAATAGCATTCACGGGTATATTATCCAACGGTGAAAGAATAGGCTTATTCCACAAATCCCCTGTGATATTTCGGAAGGGGATTTGTGGACAAAAATTCCACAAATCCCATTTCGTATTTCACTGGCAGTTTTGGTCTATCACTGAAATTTGACTCCGAGTGGGCTCCCGCCAGAAGCTCCGCGGTCAGCACTGAGTGCCGCTTCTCCATACTCAGCCTTCGCTCCACTACGGAGGTCGCCGGCTCGCTTCGCTCGCCACCTCCCCCTTCGCTATGCTTGGCCTCGCATGGGTCGCTCCACTCAGGACCGCCCTTCTGACTCCCGCATTTTTATATAAACTCTAGGGGTAGTAGTGACAAGACTAGATGGAGTCGGGGTGTTCCGAATTGGATCTGGGTCCTAAGTAACCTAACCGATCCGATTGGTCACGTAGCCATAAAATAATGAATGGGAAATATGATCATTATTACTTTGACTGACTTCAATCTGCGATTATTGTTTAAAATCTCCGGATAAAGTGATTAATTTATCACATTGTCTAGTAAACCAGTAATTATGTATCATAACTTAATAACTATTTAATCACTGTGGCTGTAACATACATATATTGATTAGTAGTGAAATGCGAAAGGGGATTTGTGGAATTTTTATCCACAAATCCCCTTCCAAAATATCACAGGGGATTTATTTATGGACAAAAATTCCACAAATACCCTGGCAAGGGAAAAATCAAAGGGGATTTGTGGAATAAGCCAAAGAATATTTGAAATCGGTGCTGTAGTTAATGAGATTAGCGCGTTCAAACAAAAAAAAAATTCAATTTTATAATATTCGTTTATAAATACCTGGTCATAATGTAAATAACAAAAAAAAAGTTTTTACACATTACAAAATACGCCTATGTCAATATCATACACCAGTGTTTAATATTCTATTATATGCTAATATTATAAATGTCATTGTGTGGATGTTTGTTGCTCAATCACGGCGCAACGTATGAAATTGGGAACAATTTCATACGTTGAAATTGGGAACACAGATTATATTCTCGAAGAACACATAGGCTTTATACTTGTTGTCCCGAAGAGATGACAGAAGAGAAACAAATTTCGCACACGTATAGTTTTACAGAGGAGTTCGGAATGCGAGTATATATATATTGTTTTATTTAGTTTGAAAACTAACGTGGTTATTACACACTTTTAAATAAATACACGGGAATTTTTTAAACTTCTGCTTAAAAAGAATTGGCTTAAAAGGATCTGCCGATAGAAATGAAAGCGCAGAATTTGATAGCTTATTTTGGAAACTACGCGGGCGATACCGGAGAGCGTGGCCATGGTCCCTGATATTTACCCAAAGATTTCTTATCATTCCCGAGCTGAGTGACGCTAGAATTCAATTCACAGCCCACGAAAAATCAGTCTGTGGCGCGCCCAAAGAAATTTTCACTTCAAAAATACATTAGAAACACTCAGCCATGTATTTGACACACACGAATAAATCGACGCCTCGCACGTAAGTTGTCGTAACTCCGAAATCGTGATTTTATTGGAGAGCGTTCCAAAGATAAACATTGCATGCGTAAATCGTAATTTTTTTGTCATATTTTTTGTAAAATTTGTGTAAAAAAAATTGGCAGTCATAGGAACTGCCGATAGAAGTGAAAACTTATAACTCAGAATTTGATAGCTTACTTTGGAAACTACACCGGTGTAACCGGAGGGCGTGGCCTGGGAATCATGGCATGGCCATTTAGAAATGCGTTAGCATTTCCTATTGGCTGATGCATTTCTAGATGGCCATGGTATGATGCCAAGGCCACGCCCTTTCAGCATTTCCCGTTGGTTGACGCATTTCTAAATGACCAATAGCCATGGTCCCAAGTTTACCCGAAGATTTCTCATCATACCCGAGCGTGACGCTAGAATCCAATTCACAGCCCACGAAATATCTGTCTAGGCGCGCCTAAAGAAGTTTTCACTTCAAAAATGATTTGTGTGGTTTTATGGAAACCACGGTAAAAGTGAAACTTTTTTGTTTTTCGCATTTTAGACATTTAACTAAAGTTTTTGGAATTCGATTTAAGTAACTTAACGAGTATGGCCGCCATATTGGCCTAGGCTGCTCTGTCGAGTGCCTTTCACTTTAACCCTACTCCGCGGCCGACTGTCACGCGACATGCAATAGATGGACGAAAAAGTATAAGCCGGTGATATAAAAGTTTCACTTTAAAAACTTGCAACAATATAACAAGAAATTACGATTTAAATGCAATGTTTCGTCTTTGGAACGCTCCCCTGTAAAATTACGATTTCAGTTTTTTTTTTTGCGGTGGAAATACTTTTATGTATCTTCACCATGCAGGGACATGGTGAGGTATGTCGGGCTCGACACCATGGCGACGACAGACATGGTGCCCCTACCGACTAAAACCCCCACAGATTTCTCCTACAATTTCTACATGGTCAGGGTCGCGGGTCGCTTTTCGCATTTCCGTCAACGACCCTGACCCTTGCCACCGTCCTTGCGGACCCGCCTCTTCTGCCAGCCCAGAGGGTCGACTCTATGGCTCGCCCCCGTGTCTATTTCCGCCTTAGTAGAGGAGCGAGAGGCTTCAAACTCTCGCTCCTCTAACTTGCACGACCTCTCACTGTCAAGCATCGGTCGACAGCAAGAGGTAGACCCTCACCGCCGCGGCTAGGGATAGCCGCGGTTTTGCTTCTATGGCCGCACCGGGGCCCTTGACCTTCACAGACCACTCTGCTAATCAGAACGGTCGTGGAGGACCTTCATCTGGAAGACTTAGGAGTTTTACTTGGCCGATATGTCAGCCGAGTAACCTTCCCAAGTCTTCCAGTCCTCCCCAACCTCTACACGCACTTCTCAAGGGGTTGAGGAGCGCGTGTAGAAGTTCCCAGCCCCGGCCGGGATTCGCCATCACACAACAAGATGCCACCGAGGCAAGTTGTTGTGTGATGCCCAGGGTGCACCACGTGGAGGTTCCCCAGCCACGCACCCCACGATTTCACAGATATAACAACTTTTTACGTTGAGCATCGAAATTCGAAATACTCTTTTACTTATTTACTAGCTGACCCCGCAAACGTTGTTTTGCCTTAGTGAACAACCCTTGTCACTTAGGGGTATGAAAAATAGCTAGTAGCCGATTCTCATACCTACAGAATATGCATATAAAATTTGGTTAAAATCAGTAAAGCCGTTTCGGAGGAGTAAGGAAACAAACACTGTGACACGAGAATTTTATATATAAGATTAATCTTTTGTCAAATTCTATTATACACATTATTATATTCTTATTTTTTTTTAAATTTCAGGTTAGGGTTGTCGAGTCGCCGCTTCGCCATCAGCTGTCAAGCTAACCTGTCAAGTGTCAAGATAATATTTACTCGTAGATGTACAAAAATTTAAAAAATAAACATGGGTGTTGCCGTTTTTGAAAATTGTTTAAACCAAAGTTTAGGATACTATATTGTTTTTTTTATTATTTGAAAGCGACGAAAATTGTATTAAGCCTTGTTTATTAAATAGGGTAACACAAAATAATTATAGTCGGCTGATAGGGTTGTGTTATATTCGTCAGTATCAACAGATATTATAATGGGTATATGAGCAGTAAAAAAAGGATTTTTGACACATCTACGCCAAACAAAGTATAACTTCAAAAGTCAACCCAAATGCGAGATCACGACAAAGCACAATATTGTTTACATAGGAGTGACGTCATGCGCTCTGATTGGTGTTCCAGCCAAAATGGCCGATTTGTTGTACATATATTAATCTTTTATTTCGTTGAAAATCTCATAAATCTCAATATTTTATAAAAAATTAAATCAATGTTTTTTTTTATAATATGTATTTTCTTCATTAAATATTTGATTATAAATGATACTGTCGTCACACCTATTTTGTGTTCACTCCATATATGGCGGCCTTAGTGCTGAGAGCAATATCTTTCAGACAACCACAGAGGTAAAGCAAAAATGTTTAAAAGTTATTACATTTTTTTTTTAAATGTGTATTAAATCAATTACAGGATATTTATTGGTGACCCCCTCTCCAAAATCCGAGGTTGGGACCGCACCTAGGGGTCACGTAAGGTCGGTAAAAATTGTACATTAAATTGTATCGAAATATCGGGAACTCGCTCCACTATTTTACTAACTACAGTAAATATTCCGTGATTGATTTCATTAGTGTAGTGAAAAATCGCGATATCTTAAAGTAACTGTTACTCGTACTACTCTTACTAATATTATACTAATGTACTACAGTAATGTCAAACATTAGTTTAATCAGATTTGGAGGGCAATGTTTCCATAGAAATTACAGGGCAAAGAAATAAATTATCCGATTTATCCGGGTGACGCGCGTAGTGCAATGAATCGAACTCTTCATGTTCCAATAGCTGCGTGTCACTGTGCCGTTTACCATCAGCGACATGTAATGTTACTCTTTCCCTCATTACAATATACTTTACTGGCGCCACAAATGAAGTTGACAATAAGTAACATATAAAACAACGACACGTTATGGGCACAAAAGGCGAGCTTATCGCTAAAAACGGTCTCTTTCAGATAACCTTTTGATTTTTAAGGAATTGGTTTGTAATAAATAGTTTAAGCGATGGAGCGACTCAATAAATAAATACAAGTAATATTATGAAAAAAAAAAATGTGCAATGACCGCGTTAGTTTTTTTTTATATACACTCACAGGCTCAATTAAACGCCCCAATCTGTTTAGAAATTACAGGGCTTAGAGATATAACACCTTAGATCTCTGGGTGACGAGCGCGGTGCGGTGCTAGGTAATAATTTGGACTCTTCACGTTCCAATAGCTGCGTGTCACTGTGCTGTTATGTGGCAGGCATGTTGCTTACCATCAGGCACATGTCCTGTCAATCGTTATTTAAAAAAAAAATAGTTTGCAGAAATCGTTAATTTTAAAGCACATTTTATGGTAGTACCTATGTTGAAAGTTATCATTAACCTTTTGACCGCCAGGACTAAATTGCATTTCCGTGCCCTGGACGCCAAGCGTACAAAATAAGTCAAAATTAAAATAAAATAAAAATGTGCTGTCACCATTTGATATCTAACACACAATGTTTTGGTATAGTCCGTTTTTTTGTCAACTATAGACGTCGCGCGTCGTTGGCGCACAGGGCTAACTCGCGCTTGTCAAGTATAGGTGACTCTGGCGGTCAAAAGGTTAAGCAATAACAAATGAAGATATTAAAAATATAAACGGGTTTTTAAGAATAATCCCACGAAACCGATTTTGTCGAAATGTGTCGAAGTGACGAAAAATATATGTGGGGCGGTTAATAATTGTGTCTGGGAGTGTATTTGGTAATTCTAGATTTTGGTTTGCATATTGGCGGTAAAATAACTGGCAAAGGTGTTACTTCCCGAAGCGGATAATTTTAGTTTTTTTACGGGGAAAGGGGGGTGAGATTGGGTATAAGACACCCCCCCTCCCCCCTTTTGATGAAATTCCTGGCTACACCAATGGATATTATTGTATTAAATAGTTCCTAAACGAATTCTCAAACGTAGAACAACAACGAGTGAACACTACGGTAGTTCTAAATTGATGTGTAACGTCTCATTAGTTGTTTTATTTTAGAAAAGCACAGCGGATCCCTTCTCTATCTCCATTTCACTCTCTCTCTGTTTCGTCACACTCTCATGTCGATAGTACAACGTGGTATACACAGTATAAGGTAATACCACAAAATAAATATTAGTACAGAAGCCTCACTTACCGAAAACAATTATATAAATAGCGACTCTTGCTGGGACACAACAAAGTTCAATTCAGCTCGCATTAGCGCTCAATATCTGTCGCGATTTTCAACTCTCTCTTCTAACGCGTAACTCTGTCGCTGTCTAGCGCGGAGGGTTGTCGACATATCTAATAACAATATGCGCGGGAAACGTGTTGCGCGAGCGCTCAGCCGTGCGTCCGACAACCGACTGGCGCTTGTTCCCTGGGAGGAACGGTCTAGTTGTAGGCTAAAACCGCGCGACCTTGAGCGAGTGATGATGCACTGGTAATACTGCCACTAGTTTATCGCCTTTGATATTGGAAGAAATGCGGATAATGTCTAGACGCGGGTAGATAAAACCGAAAATTGAACCGCTCTCCCGAAATACGAACATTGTAATGTTGGCAACGGCGGGAGCGCGCTTCCCGCGTCTCACCCCGCACGATTGCCGCGTCTAGACGGCTTCGTTGAACGACTGTATGATTTAATAGACTGGTGGTGGTGTAGTAGTTTTATTTCACCATACGAGGTTTACTTGTAGTGACGATGTTTAAACACGGTGTTAATGTGTGCGTGACCTCTCAGTACCGTAGTAGGTGTTTTCACGCACACATACTTGGCGTGTTTTCGAAGGGAAAAATTATTTTGGCGCCTCACAGACACATTTTTCGTGGGCTGTGAATTGAATTCTAGCGTCACGCTCGGGTGTGATAAGAAATCTTCGGGTAAACTCGGGACCATGGCCATTGGCTATCTAGAAATGCGTGACCATTTCTAGATGGCCATAGACATGGCCACGCCCTTCAGTTTCATCCGCGTAGTTTCCAAAGTAAGCTATAAAATTCTGAGTTAAAAGTTTTCACTTCTATCGCCAGTTTCTATAACTGCCGATTTTTTTAACACTTGGTCGCCACAAGTAAGACGCGCGTCGCTTCATGAAATAATACTACTATACCTCTCCTAAAGTTTATTGGCGCCATTTTCCCGCCATCTTTACGCTGCCGCGCGCTCATTGGTCAAATCGAACAGCGCGCGCTTTTCCAACTTCCTGTTACTCTTTTCCGTCTCTTTTCGCGAAATCATTCCCAAATATAATATAAATAAAATAGGTTAGATGTTACACATCAAAAAGTCTTTTTTTTATACGAAATTATTGAAGTTTATTGAATCTGGTTAGCATTTTGTCTGCATTTATAGAAAAGTTGAATTACATCTGGTAAAGCGTTTAGTGGTTAAGTGTTTAAAATATTGTATATTTACCCAATATGTTTCAATAAAGATATATATATATTGAATTACTTGTGTTTTATTTTAAACTTTAATGTGTTTTTAATGAAGTATTTATTTATATATTATGCATAAGCCTAAGTTACCTAATTGGGATGGGTCAAAAATATATAATTAAAATTATTTGTCAGTCACGTAAATTATCGAAAAATATGAAAAATACGTATTTTTGTTTAATCTTATATATAAAATTCTCGTGTCACAGTGTTTGTTTCCTTACTCCTCCGAAACGGCTTTACTGATTTTAACCAAATTTTATATGCATATTCTGTAGGTATGAGAATCGGCTACTAGCTATTTTTCATACCCCTAAGTGACAAGGGTTGTTCACTAAGGCAAAACAACGTTTGCGGGGTCAGCTAGTCTATATATATAAAAATCAATGCCACTTTTCGTTGTTATTGAACTCCTCCTAAACGGCTGGACCGATTTGAATGTTTTTTTTTGTATACGTTTGGGTAGGGCCCTGGAAGGTTTAGATTCACAAATCAGCCCGGCAGATGGCGCTGCAGTTGATATCTAGGTTATTATTCGAGCGAAGCCGGAGTGGGCCGCTAGTTAAATTATAAAGAATCAACATAGATATATATGTTGATCATCAAACTTCAGGAGTGAGGAGTGATGCAACAACGCTGGGCGTCTACTCTCTTTCTATGAAAACGTAATTTCGAAAAAAAAAACTCGCGACTTTCCTACTCTGGTTCTACTTCGTTTCGCCCGATAGAATATTTTTTGACGTTTAAATGTCCTAAAGGCCGATTTACATCAGACGAGCGAATGCTCATTCTATCCCCACTGTATCAAATTCATTTGGTGTAAACAAACGTAGAACATTATTTCGTTGTTTTGTTTGCGTTCGCAAAGATTCTATGGAATATTTAATATGGAAAACGCTAAGCACGATCTTTCGTTTACACTAAAAGATCGAGAAAGAATGCTCTTGTTCCAGCTCTAGCTCTATGTTCGTTCAGTTTAAATCGGCCTTAAGCTTACTCTAATTAGAATAGGCTTAGAACATTTAAACGGACAAAACGACGAATCGAAGTAGAATCGGAGAAGTCGCGAGTTTATTTCGAAGTTACGTTTTCGTAGAAAGAGAGTAGGCGGCGTCTTGGTCTCTCCGGGTATTTTTTTGAAGTGAAAACTTCTTTTCGGGCACCACATACAGATTTTCCGTGGGCTGTGAATTGAGCTCAAGCGGCACTTTCGTAAATGAAAGAAATCTTGGGTAAACTCGGATGATCTAGATGGCCATGGTCTCATGGCCACGCCCTCCGGTCACACCCGCGTAGTTTCCAAAGTGAGCTATCAAATTCTGAGTTATTAGTTTTCACTTCTATCGGGAGTCCCTATGACTGGTAATTTTTTTGACTACTGGCATTACACTTGACCGCCATCTCGCCTGATGTTAAGCGACGATGCGGTCTACGATGGAGCGTGCTTACCTAGAAGAAACCGAATCACTCTCGATTTGAAGACACCAAGATTGTAACTATGGGGAACAATTCGTTCAGGCAACGACAGACCTAGACAGGCCTAGACGTTCTTATCACAAAAGTAGAGTCAAACCTCTTCGGTTGAGTCATTGAAATGTCAACAAAGGTAGGTACAGTCCGCGAGGTATAAGCTGAGCTTTGCATTAGTGTGAGTGATCACCAAAAGTACAGTCAGACGCAGGACGCTGTGACCATGTTCTCTTAATAAGGTGTCAATTTTATATTCAATAAATCGTTGTTTATTATGCAGTATCAATTGTATATTGGTATAAACGATAGGCCTGCCCTGAATACGGTATTCGGAAATTTTAAGTAAATAAGTTATACGTAGGTGACGGATCTCATGCTTTTCCATTAAAAATTTTCTGTTATTCTCTGTCCTTGACCATTTGAATCCTAAAAGAGATAATTAGTTAATGTCAGCTTGTTGTTTAAGAGTTTGTCGTCTGACTGTACTTTTGGTAATAGATGCGTATGCATGTGATCACTCACACTAATGCAAAGCTCAGCTTATACCTCGCGGACTGTACTTCACCCTCAGACCAACTAAAATCCTCAAAGACCACCCTTTGAGTATTTACCATAGGAGGAAGTCTACCGAGTACCACATTGAGTACGAGGAGACATTTGGCTTGCTAACAAACTTTTTGACGTGATAACGTCTTATAATTCGATGAAGCCGGCTGCACGCCCGCAAAACATGACGTCATGTAACGTTACCGCCATAGAATAGATAATATTTACCACCGTTACCTCGCCTTATTACTTTTCGCACCATCTAGTGAGTGAAATGTGTATTACGTTCAAGGAGTCTGTCCATGTTTTAGAAAAGCGACGATATGAAGTTAAGAACTTGTGCTAGTACAATGATGTACCCAGACATAGCGCTTTGAACAGCTTTTCAAAAAGCTTCAGAATGTTTTACCTAGATGGCGCTTAACACAATCAGTATTTTCTTAAGACATTGTCACGTTCAACTATCGTCAGTAAACCGACTTTAGGTACAGACAACCATTTTTTTTTTCACATTCTTTGCGGAGCGCGGGTCAACGTATATTTCACACATTTTGTAAACTTGAACTCACACAAAAGCAACAAATCTCTGTTTGTACTGAGACAAATGCTACACACCTAAACAAAACATGCACATATCTTCTACGAAACGCTTTATAAAACGCGGATGACCATTTTTGTCAATAAAGCTCATTTGACATTCATATGGGCACGAGAGGGGTGTGTTAGAGCTAGGCTCGTTCCCTAAGAATAGTTGGTATGAGACGTTACCAGGCGAACTCGGCAAAGAGTCACACTACAAAAGTAGATACCTACCTCAGATTGTTCGGTGATGTTTATGTTACGGGCAACGTGATTAATTGGGCATTATTAATAAGGACCGGTCATTATTAATAATGCCCAAGAGCAATGGGCAAAGTGATTAATTTATCACTTTGATCGGCCATTATTAATAATGCCCGACGGCCCGTGGTCCATGTAATAAGTGGGGGTTTGAGGTAGCTTGAATTTATCATTTGGACCGGGCAGTATGAATAATTCTAAAGCTAAGCTAAAATATCACTTGATAACCAAGTCGAAAAAATGTTGATGCGTTCAAATGCAAAATTTCCTGTTGTAGAAATAGGCCAATAGGGCGTTCGAGTAAGGATACCAGAAAGATGTAGATCGAGCCAAGATGGATAGTCGTAATACAATTGCTATTATTGCCTATATCTGTCGAAAAAGAAAAACTTTACAAACTTGGAACTAAACACTGTATTTTAAACCAACTATACTCCAGAAATGAGTATACTGTGTGTAAAGAAAAGTTCATTTCGATAGACGAGTTTCCAAAAGTTGATATTACTCTTCGAGAATGTGCTCGAGGAGACTCTAATTTTGATGGACAAGGCTTCCATTGTAACTATGTAGTGGTGACTGCAATTCAAAACGTAAATACAAGAAATCAAACATTATTTGCAATTCCAAATGTCACAAAAGCTCATCTTGCAAGAATAAATAATTCTAAACTTAATAACTTTCTTGCACAGTTCTTAATTATTAGATATTTCTGTTGCTTTTTCTCAAAATAAAAGTAGGTAACTAATGATGTTATTACATTTTTAACTATTTATTTTTTGACTACTATTTCAATAGTTTATTTTTTGGTAACTTTTAATGACAATTTTGTAAGTTTAATTTCATTTAGGAAACAAAAACACTACAGTTCATCTATTTTATTACTTTGCCCTAGATAGGGTGGGAATTATTCATAATGGCCGGGAAAAGTGATTATTAATCATGCTGTTTTTTAATCACATTGTCCAATTGAGTCGGGCGTTATGAATACAGACCGGTCATTATTAATAGTGCCCGGACTTATCAAATTGCCCGTAACATAATATATACTTAAATGTTAGTAGGTATGTGACCGTAAAATTATAGACGCTGGAAGGGTCAATTCATACTAGCGCAGGGTCGAAGCGCATCGAAACGTTAATCTGAAACTTAACATTCTGAAAATTCACTCTTACCTCCACTACATAATACACGTACTCCTTCAAAAATAAATAAAGTGGCCAAGTGCAATTTGGACTCGCCCATGAAAGGTTCCGTTGCAGCAAGTAACATAATATACAAATACATAGTACACATAGTTCTTGTAGTTCATTGTAACTTTGATCGAAGTTTTAATAATAGTGTATTTATGACGTACTAAAAAAAAACTACTCATCAGATCGAGTTCAAACTAATTTTCGTTGGTAGTTTTCATGGTAATGTACATCATATATATTTTTTAGTTTTTTCATTATCTTACTTTAGAAGTTAGAGGGGGGGGGGGGGGGGACACACATTTTACCACTTTGGAAGCGTCTCTCGCGCAAGTTATTCAGTGTAGACAAAAATTATATTAGAAACCTCAACATCATTTTTTAAGACCTATCGATAGACACCCCACACGTGTAGGTTTGATGAAAAAAAAATTTTTGAGCTTCAGTTCTCAGTATGGGGGGGGACCCCTAATTTTTGTTTTTTTAAAAAACTTTTGTAAAAATCTTAATGCGGTTCACAGAATACATCTACTTACCAAGTTTCAACAGTGTAGTTCTCATAGTTTCGGCAAAAAGTGGCTGTGACATACGGACGGACAGACAGACAGACAGACAGACAGACAGACATGACGAATCTATAAGGGTTCCGTTTTTACGTTTTACGGAACCCTAAAAACTACTTATCAGATCGAGTTCAAACCAATTTTCGTTGGTAGTTTGCATGGTAATGTACATCATATATATTTTTTAGTTTTTTCATTCTCTTACTTTAGAAGTTAGAGGGGGCGGGGGACACACACACATTTTACCACTTTGGAAGGGTCTCCCGCGCAAATTATTCAGTGTAGACAAAAACTATTTTAGAAACCTTAACATCATTTTTGAAGACCGATAGACATACCACACGTGTAGGTTTGATGAAAAAAAAATTTTGAGTTTCAGTTCTAAGTATCCCCATACTTAGAACTGAAAATCAAAATTTTTTTTTTCAAACAACCTTTTTTTTTTTGGCAAACCTAATTTTTCTTTTTTTTTAATTTTTTTTGTAAAAATCTTAATGCGTTTCACAGAATACATCTACTTACCAAGTTTCAATATTGTAGTTCTCATAGTTTCGGCAAAAAGTGGCTGTGACATAAGGACGGACAGACAGACAGACAGACATGACGAATCTATAAGGGTTCCGTTTTTACGTTTTACGGAAACCTAAAAAGTCGGACGTAGTCTCGTTAAAATTAAAACTGTGTCACTAGAGTCGGCCACATTTGGACGTGTGCGTTGTCAGGTTGTCACTCATAGGCTGACATGCACACATATACACAAGTTTGCGCGTGTAATGTGACCCACTGTACATATTATGTGGCTGACTCTATGGACACAGGTTTTGTTTTAGCCAGACTACGTCCTACTTTTTTTATACGTCCATGAATATACCTAAATACTACAGACACAAGTTCGGAAGTCATTAGTTAAGTCTCTCCACTCGGCAAATTGCCCACCAAAAATGCCCATCAGACTGGCGGCATTCCCACGCTGTATGGCCAGAGTAATGTTTGAGCCAGACAGCGACCTTTTTTACCTTTTATAGGTTTACACTTTACCGCCATCTCGCCAGATGTTAAGCGATGATGCGGTCTACGGTGGAACGTGTTTACTTAGAAGAAACCGATTCACTCTCGATTTGAAGACACCAAGATTATAACCACCGGGAAATACCCACTCATGCGACGCATTCCACAGCCTAGACGTTCTTATCACAAAGGTAGAGTCAAACTTCTGCGTTCGTGTCTTTGGAACATCAATCATGAAACGATGTCGCTTCTTCGAGCTACGAGATGGGATCTGAGCAAGGAAACACGTCCCCTCTTTTATTTTTTTAATGTTTCATAGTGACGAGACGAGCAGGGCATGTGCCTGATGGTAAGCAACATACCTGCCACATAACAGCACAGTGACACGCAGCTATTGGAACACGAAGAGTCCAAATTACCTAGCACTGCACTGCGCTCGTCACCAGAAATCTAAGATATTACATCTCTAAGCCCTGTAATTTCTCTGGAAATATTGTCCTCTCCCGATCTTATCGGGGATCTTAAACACAGTAGGTATTTGAAATTTCTGTGTATCATCTACATATTTGTCACCCATAACACAATCTTTACTTAGTTCGGGCCCAGATGATGTTGTATTGTCCATAAGCAGCCTAATAAAAATGTTCCCACTACTGAGACTCGGGGTCTTCGCAAGGAGAGAATCAAGGCCAATCAAGGCCATCCACCACCCTGGCCCAGTACGGGTTGGCCTCGAAAGCTTCTAGGTACATGTCGGTTTCATCACGATGTTTAATTTACCGTTGTTAGGTTAGTGGTATTACTTTAAATAAAAAAAATTGGCTGTCATAGAAACTGCCGATAGAAGTGAAAACTTGTAACTCAGAATTTGATAGCTTACCTTAGAATCTAAGCGTGTGTGTCCTAGTCATCATGGCATCGGCCGTATCTTATCTTATACCTTTAAACGACCAATTCTTGTACCTATATAAATATGTATATATATATATAGAATCTGAATCTCGGAAACTGCTCGACGGATTTTCATGAAATTATGTATGCAGGGGATTTCGGGGACGATAAATCGATCTAACTAGGTCTTATTAAAAAAAACGCATATTATGCGCGTTTTTAGACAATGAAAAACTGTCACATTAGACATTAGAATGTGAAGGTAAATTTCGCCGCGTGACGCGACAGCATAATTAGCTCAGACGGTAAGTCGGGCGCTCATAGCGGTCACGAATTAGTAGCTCCGGGTTCGAATCCAGACGGGTTCTCTTTTTTTTAAATTCGTTTTTTTTAAGAAATTCTATTTCTTGGAGTCTTTTATCTGTAGGTACCTAAGTATATTTAGTATTTAAACCGAGCAAAGCTCGGTCACCCAGGTACTGATACATTATGCACGTGTGCGCTGTCACATACAGGCTGACACGCACACGTCCACACAAGTTTGCGCGTGTAATAACCCACTGATGTGTATATGTGTGCGCGTCAGACTGTATGTGACAGCGCACGCGTGCATTATGTGGCCGACTCTATAGACACAGTTTTTGTTGTAGCGTCCGACTTTTTATACGTCCATGGGCATATTATGAAATTATGATATTGTTTAAATCATTGACATTTCACATTCCATTAACTTTATTCCATTTAAATGATAAATAAGTCCCAGTTGTCCCACGCACCATCACTGACAAACACTGGACATGACATCCTCAGCAACAGAGTGGTTTACAACTGGAACAGGTTGCCCGAGGATGTTATTTCAGCAAAGTCATTAAACTCTTTCAAGAACAGACTGGACAAATGGATAGCTATAGACACAATCATTTTAACAGACAATTACCTATAATTTGTTATTTCAACACTGAGATATAGGCATATCAGCTAATGCTGCTCGCCTATTATTCAATAAATAAAAATTGGTGGTGGACACCAATATTTATTTATTGGTGGTGGTGGTGGTGGTGGTGGACAATTCACACACAACACCATCTGACCCCAAACTAAGCAAAGCTTGTACGATGGTGGCCAGATAGCTGATATAATACTTATATAGTTTTAAATACATACTTATTATACATAGAAACACCTAGACACAGTGCAAACATTTGAATTCATCACACAAATTTTTGCACTGGGTGGGAATCGAACCCACGACCCTCGGCTTCGCAGGCAGAGATACTAACCACTAAGCCACAAGGCCAGTAATAAATTGTTTGTATCAACTATCTGGATTCCATAGTATAAGATTTGCTATTATCGAGTACATACGAAGTACTTTAATGCAAAGTTTCACGCTGTTTTGTTTTGTTTCAGGTTTTGGTGGAGGGGTGAGATTTTTTAAATTTATTATTTAAAAAAACAACGAGAGCGGTTTGTTAAAAAAAAAAAAAACATTAGTGGACTAGCTCCAATCTAGAGATAAGCAGTAGTAAGTCAGCGAATTAATGAATTTCCCACGCAGATACATACTTGAAATTCATTGCTGCTCATTAATTTAGTTTATGCTTGGAATGACTTTAAAAGCAGGACCATTCAAAGCATTTTGAGTTTTAACGGGAATAGAATAAAGTGTAATTCTTTTGAAAGAATTTAAATGCAGGAACTTTGAAAGCATCCCGAGTTCTAACAGAATTAGAAAAAGTGAATTTCTCGTGTTGATTAATCATTATTGTTTGCTCTTTCTCCGTCTCTTATGTCTTCGACTCTCCTCCAACGCTCTGTTTCTCCACTCTGTGTCTTCGTCTTCGTCTCTTCTACCTCTACGATCCTTAATCTCTTCCGACTTTCCAACAATTCTCCGTCTCTCAGATCTTTCATCTCTCCTACCTCTCTGACTCTCCAACAATTCTCCATCTCTCCTACCTCTGTGTCTCTCTGACGATTCTCCGTCTCTCCGTTCCTTCTCCGACTCCAACAATTCTCCATCTCTCCTACCTCTGTGTCTCTGACGATTATCCGTCTCTCCGTTCCTTCATCTCTCCCACTTCTCTGACTCCAACAATTCTCCATCTCTCCTACCTCTGTGTCTCTGACGATTCTCCGTCTCTCCGTTCCTTCATCTCTCCTACTTTTCTGAATCCAACAATTCTCCATCTCTCCTACCTCTGTGTCTCTGACGATTCTCCGTCTCTCCGTTCCTTCATCTCTCCTACTTCTCCGACTCCAACAATTCTCCATCTCTCCTACATCTGTGTCTCTCTGACGATTCTCCATCTCTCCGTTCCTTCATCTCTCCTACTTCTCCGACTCCAACGATTCTCCATCTCTCCTACATCTGTGTCTCACCGACCCTCTCCGACCGTCTCGCCATCTCTTCGGCACTCCGCTCCAACAATTCTCCATCTCTCCTACATCTGTGTCTCACCGACTCTCTCCGACCGTCTCTTCATCTCTTCGGCACTCCGCTCCAACAATTCTCCATCTCTCCTACATCTGTGTCTCTCTGACGATTCTCCATCTCTCTGTTCCTTCATCTCTCCTACTTCTCCGACTCCAACGATTCTCCATCTCTCCTACATCTGTGTCTCACCGACTCTCTCTGACCGTCTCTCCATCTCTTCGGCACTCCGCTCCAACAATTCTCCATCTCTCCTATATCTGTGTCTCTCTGACGATTCTCCATCTCTCCGTTCCTTCACCTCTCCTACTTCTCCGACTCCAACGATTATCCATTTCTCCTACATCTGTGCTCTCCGATCATTCGTCGGTACCGTCTCTCCATCTCTTCATCCCTCTGACTCCGACTTTCCATCTCTCCTACTCCATTTCTCCATCTCTACACCTCCGACTCTCCAACAATCTCCGTCTTTCCGAACTTTCATCTTTCCAACTTCTCCGATCCCTCTTCATCTCAGCCACCTCTTCCGTCTCTCCGTTCCTGCTCCATCTCTGCCACCGCTCTATCTCTCCGATGATTCTTTGTCTCTCCATCTCCACCTCACTGACTCTCCATCTCATCCAGGTGTACGAGTCTCAGACCACGACGTACGTCCAGCAGCCCGAGCGGCGCGGCCTGGGCACGGGCGCGGCCGTGGGGCTCGGCGTGGGCGCGCTGGCCGCGGGCGGGCTCGCGGGGTACGCGCTCGGAGGGGGGTTCAGCAGCGACAGCCCCGACAGAGAGGAGGTACCACACAACCAACAAATAGCATCAAAACTAGCATAGCTATTACATATTTTAAAATAGGATATTGATGGGTACGAGCGATGCTATGACTCAGCATATGAATAAAAATTTGAATCTACCCTCAAAATGTTTGAGGGTAGATTAAATTTTTGAAGTGAAAACTTCTTTAGGCGCGCCTAGACAGATTTTTCGTGGGCTGTGAATTGAATTCATTCGTCACGCTCGGGTATGATAAGAAAGCTTCGGGTAAACTCGGGACCATGGCTATTGGCCGTCTAGAAATACGTCAGCCGATGGGAAATGCTGAAAAGGCGTGGACAGGCCATCTAGAAACGCATCAGCCAATGGGGGAAATGCTGACGCATTTCTAGATGGCCATGCCAAGATGGCGAGGCCACGCCCTCCGGTTACACCCGTGTAGTTTCCAAGGTAAGCTATCAAATTCTGAGTTATAAGTTTTCACTTCTATCGGCAGTTCCTATGACTGCCAATGTATTTTTTTGCAATAGGATGAAAGTAGTGTAGCTATTACACATTTTAAACCCGGATCTTGGCGCGGAAGCTATATGGCTTCGAGCGATGCTCTGACTGAAACAAAAATTGATCTACCCTCAAAAATGTTGAGGGTGGATTTGACAAAAATCATAAATCTACTACAAATTTTGCAGCATCAAAAAAAAAATTAGAAACTAGTGTTGCATGAATAGAATTTGTCTTAGAAAATCGTTGATCAAGAAGTTAAATACGGGTAACTCACGTATGATCTGGGGGTATGTAGTGAGTCCAGTCCAATTTAAGTTTCGTGGCCGCGGGCGGGCTTGCGGGGTACAGCAGCGACAGCCTCGACAGAGAGGAGGTACCACACAACCAACAAATAGAATGAAAACTAGCGTGGCTATTACACATTTTAAACCAGGATGTTGGCGCGGAAGCCTCGCGGCTTCGAGCGATCCTATGAATAAAAATTTGAATCTACCCTCAAACTCAATTTTTTTGCAATAGGATGAAAACTAGCGTGGCTATCACACATTTTAAACCAGAATGACTTCGAGCGATGCTATGACTGCTCATATGAATAAAAATTTGAATCTACCCACAAACATTTTGAGGGTAGATTTGACGAAAATCGTAAGTTAACATTTATCACCTACAAAATTTGCAACAACAGAAAAAATATTGAATGAATAGAATTTGTCTTAGAAAATCGTTGATCAAGAAGTTAAATACGGGTAACTCACGTATGATCTGGGGGTATATAGTCAGATTAGTCAGTCCAATCCAAGTTAAGTTTCGTGGGCGATGCTATGACTCATCATATGAAAACAAAAATTGAATCTACCCTCAAACATTTTGAGGGTATGTAGATTTGACGAAAATCATAAGTGAACATTTATCAACTGCAGAGACGTCGATGTATGGCTGTGTATATGTGTGCCATGGTAGCTTTCAAACAGATGAATCGATTTCGATGCGGTTTTTACACTTGAAAGCCAGTTTCCTTGCGGTAGTACTTACTAAATATTTACTGCAAATAAACTGGTTAGCTATGTTTGGTTAGTATCGATTCAAGATGGCCGCCTCCACAAAATGGCGGATAAAATATGCTTATCAAAAATATGGGTATCAAATGAAAGTCCTGTTATGTTTACAATATGAGGTTAATCTGCATTTTGAACAACCCCCTAATTCATATAGGTACTAATTATTAAATCTTCCAAAATGTGTGAAAAATTAACAAGAATAAAATATTAAAAAAAAATGGCAGTCATAGGAACTGCGGATAGAAGTGAAAACCTTAAATTCAGAATTTGATAACTTACTTTGGAAACTACGCGGGTGAAACCGGAGGGCGTGACTATGGTTCCGAGTACACCCGAAGATTTCTTATCATTGATCGTGACGCTAGAATTCAATTCACAGCCCACGAAAAATCTATCTGCGGCGCGCCAAAAGAATCTCTTCAAAAATGATTTCCTCCGACTACATTGGTTTTGAAATGTGTCATAGTTACAGCCACCACAAGATGTCAAGTTTTCAAATAAATTTTAATTGAGTTAGTTATTCATCATCATCAACAGCCCACTAAATGTTCCCACTGCTGAGACTCGGGGCCTTCTCTCGCAAGGAGAGAGTGAAGGCCATAATCCACCACGCTGGCCCAGTGCGGGTTGGTGGATGACACATTCCTTCACCGTTATCAAGTTAGCGGCGTTACCACAGATCAGAAAATACAGACTTCGAAAAGACAGTGGTGCGTGTGGGATTTGAACCCGGGGTTTCCGGATCGGCAGTCGCCGTCCTCCCGACTAGACCACCCGTAACTTTATTAGTTACGTTAGTTATTAATTGTATTTAATTAATTCGCAGGTCCACGTGTCCTCATTCACCGAATCGGTCGACTTCGGCGGCGACGACTGGGCAGAGTGAAGTCGGCCCACTGAGGCATCGCGGCGAGTGGAGTGTGAACGACGGACGCAACCGATGCTACCTTATATCCCACTAATATTATAAACACGACAATTTGTATGGATAGATGTTTGTTTGTCATTCTTTTACGTGAAGGGATTTTGAAGAAATTTGGTGCATATCTTCTTAATATATTTAAATCTCCTGTCACGATGTTTGTCCGCGATGCATTCCTAAACTACTTAATCGATTTTAAATTAAATTGTCACACCGTGAGCAGTCTGGTCCTACTTGAGAGATAGGATAGTTTTTATTTCGATGAATAGTCTTTAAATGACAATATCCGAGCGCAGCCGGAATGGGCCGCTAGTATATTATATGTCCGGGGAAGCATTACTTTCGTTAGTTTCATCGACATCAGGAGGGCCATCATGGCATATAGGGCATATAGGATCTTTATCGTGGCTGTCTGTGGGTTCGTGCTAGCATAAATGAAAATCATTAAAGTCTTCACAGTTTTATATTGAATGTCGCACACAAGTCTTAGGCCTACTGTCCACGCACGCGTCTTTTGTCGAATGCATGCATCCTACGAACAAACGCAAGACGTGCGGCTGTCGTGTCGTTGTCGTTTCGTGGACACAGACTTCATTATTTGTACGCAAGATGCTAGCATTCGTCTTGCATCCGACAATTGTCGAAATCGTGCGGATGTCGTGCAGCTACGTGGACAATTGGCCTTAACAAGATTACAATAAAATTTACGAGCAACGTGTTCGATCGATCCATTATTCGTATTTAACACACTTTAACATGTACTACTGATCCAAATCTCATAGACTTCAAGCCCGTGAACAAAATTTACGTAGTAAATGAACCACCAGGAGACCTATGTAGGATGATAGAAGGGTATAAAGTGATAAGATTCAGCACTATGCCGTCACTTGTAAGCTGTCCAACTGAGTACAGTCGCAGAGGGGGGGTTGCAACCCTCGATCATTTCTCCTTGTCGCATGATTTTTGTACGGAATTGCATAATAATGAATTAGGAGAGATATTGAAACTGTATGGAACCAATGCCGTACATAATCAAATGCCCAAATTTAATCTGTAAATCGTCGGAAAATCACGAATTTTTCCGGTAAACAAATTATTGAAAACTTCATTTACTGCGTAAATTTTGTTCACGGGCCTGTAGTCTATCATGTGGCTCGAGTGCTCTCCGAAATTACAGCACAAACACAACTCATCGCTGCTCTGACAACTACACGAATCAATACTAATGTAGTCACCACGACCACGCTCCTGACATAAGCAAACATCGCTCGAAATTTGAATGAATTGATTTGAATTTCAAAGCTCAATACTAAAGAAGATTGTGACACTATAACATGAAGGTTATAAACAAAATATTGGATTATACGTAGATTTCCCTCGCAGGCTCCTCCTCCACATATAAATGGTCCGGAACAACACATGGGCTACCTTTTATCCCGGGAAAAATAAAGGGGACGGGAACTATGCGAGTGAAACCGCGGTTCTATCTATGTTCCAAATTTCAGCCCGATTCGTTCCGACATGATTGAGCAACAAACCTCCAAACATCAAAATGTATTTATAATATTAATAAACCTGAGCTAGTTATCGGTTGAGTTTGTCGTTCATACGTAAATAATTGTTTTAGTATCACGTAAGCATACTATTAGTAAAAGTAAGGAATGCTTCTCACTACCTGTATACTAACTACCTAATCTGTAAGTTTGTAAGTTGTCTGTCTTATCCTTCTGCTTACGTAAGGACCCATTCAAGTATTACATAAGCATATTTAATACAATTATTGATCCACCCCTTGTCATCAAAAGTAAGCAAAACTCTTAACCCCCCCTTAACTCTGGCTTACTTAAGCATTGGTACCTATTCCCCCCTAAAATGCGCTTCGTTTTCAAGTATTGCCAATGTGTGGATTCCATTTGTGTAAAAAATAATTAACTATTGCTGACGTATTCACCATCTAGACCCTTTACCCCCCATATTATCAAAGATCATTATTTAAATTAATATTAACTTTAAATATTTTTTTAATATTTTATTCCTCTACAGTTCTTAGGGGCGGTCCATTAATCACGTGATGTTTTTATAATGTTTTTAACCCCTCCCTCCCGTTGGTGATGCGTGGTGAGGCTTAAAACTACCCCCCCCCCCCCACCTATAATCACGTGTATTTTTAGTACCTACAAAAAATCTTAATATTTTTATATATTTTTTTTAAATACCGATATAAAGTATAATTGTTATCAATTGAGTAAAAGTAAACCAATTGAATAAATGTAAGAATTTAAATTGACAACTGTTCCATCTTTCCCATATAAAATTTCACAAAGGAATGCTCTTCAACGGCTTAGCTCCATCTACTTATAGCGCCAACCCCTCTAAAACTCTTTTGAGATGGCGGGTAGAAGCGAATGGTATCCCACCGGCGCCCTCTACACTAAATGACACATATTTAGACTCAAATCCCAGTATTATAAATAATACTATAGTGAAATACACGGCAAACAAAATACAGGTGATAACATAATCTAATCCTATTCAGGACTTCGTTCGTTGGCAACAGCGAGTCAAGGTTACACACTACACGCCGCTTTTCGATTATAAAATCACGCGTTTGACGAAAAAATAAATACACGTTATATCTTACTATGCTCCCCTCCCCCCCCCCCCCCCCTTGTGATATTTCGTGATTTTTGCCGAACCCCTCCCCCCCCTTTTGAAACACACGTGATCAATGGACAGCCCCTTACGTAATATTTGTATGGCCCCTAAGTTAAAAAGTCCAATGACGGCATTCGCTCAACATTCCCCACGTAAACATAGATAGATAGATATAAGTTGCCATATAAATGCTTACGTAATATTAAAACATCATAAAATTCAACAATTAATTGTATAAGTATTATTATTTATTTCACTAATCTTCAATTTGTAGCACGTAAGTAACAAATCTATATAAAATCATGTTGATTATATGCCTTAATGGAAATGTAATAATTATATACTTTGTTCGCCTTTAGCGGAGGTAAAAAATATATATATTATTTTGCAAATAGCCACTTGATTCTGTAATGCCAAAACGCATAACTCAAAACGTGTTCTAGTAAATTTTCTGGGAAATTGCAAATTTTGTGCACTTGTTAAAGTATTGTAGAGAGTAAGGAAGCTTTTCTGACACCCTGTATACGGAGTTACGTTGAAAGAGGGTAGTTAACACACTTATCTAAATATACAGGGTTATTGATAGCCTGCATCCTTTTACGTGGATGTTAAATACATCAAATATGCACTTTCAGTTTGAAGGGCAATGTTTCCAGAGAAATTACAGGGCTTAGAGATATAACAACTTAGATCTCTGGGTGGCGAGCGCAGTGCAGTGCTAGGTAATGATTTGGACTCTTCATATTCCAATAGCTGCGTGTCGCTGTGCTGTTATGTGGCAGGCATGTTGCTTACCATCAGGCACATGTCCTGCTCGTCTCATCACTCTTTATTTAAGTAAATAAATACGTCAAGTTTTGCTCTTCGGTTTAAAAAAAATCGTAGATTTGTATCTGTTATTTTTTGTCCTGAACTGTGTAATCGTGCTACTAAACGGCGAAGGAGGGGGGAACGTACGATCAGTCCAGTGGGTATTTAAATTTAATGTGATCTTTTGTGTGTTTAACTACCCTCATCACGTAACCATGTACTTTTAGTGTGGATTCACCTCTAATATTTGGCTGTAAAAAAAATATTCAAAGTGTGATAATAATAGTATATAGTATAGCGATATGAAGATATAAAAAAAAATATGTATTTATTGTATGCAGTGGGATTTGGTGTATAATTTTAAGTTTTAATTGTTGGATGAAAAAGGTCGTTTCAAATATGGTCGTATTAAAAGTTATGTCAGAAATCAGTCACTGATTTAATTGTCACAATTCACTGATCTAGAAGTCATTATTCACAATTCACTGATCTAGATATTATTTTTAACAATTCACATTATTATAAAACACAGTAATATTTTAATTTTAATTTCATATTGACATAACAAAACAATTTTTAATATGTATATTTTTTATGGACTGTAGTCTGAAATAAATGATTAAATAAAAAAAATATATATTATTATAAAATGGAAATTGCTGCCGTTTATGAAGCTGCCATGAAACGGATATTGGCAGAGATGTGACAATAATATGTCACAGTGCGCGCCATAAATTAAGAAGTCGTAGTTGATGTGACAATCACTGATTTAGAAGTTATTTGTCACAAGTCACTGTCACTGATCTAGAAATTATCTGGCACAAGTGTCAGTGATCTTCAGGGTTATTGGTAATCAGTCTGCATCATTTTAAGGGCATGTTAAGTAAGTTAAATGTATCAACTTTTCTTCTACAGTTTTTATAAATTCGTATATTTTTTTCTGTATACAAAATAAAAGAAAATCTATTTGCTCGGTATAAAACCTCGGACTCTTCGTATCAAGCGCGCGCGCGCGCCATCTTTAACGCTCAGAAACGTAGCGCCGATGCGTATAGAGCTAGCTAGCGTTGTTGTCAACTCTAGCACTGTTTAGCGGCTGTTTAGTGTTTACATTCACCTCGGCACATCATGTATCGAGCGTGCGCGCTCTTGTTACGAAGACTTCGATGGTTCTAGACCGGGCAAATACAATAATTTTTATTTTATATGCGAATTTTAATAAACTATAGAACAAAAGTTGACGTATTTAATGTACTTAACATCCACTTAAAAGAGTGCTGACTGATTACCAGCAACCCTGTATAACACTTAGAAGGAATCCCATTTCATTGGTTCTATTTTAATAGCTTATTTCTAGATGGTAACTTTTAATACGATATTTTTATTAATTCCATTTACTAGTATTATTTTCTTTTAATTTTTGAATAAGTACATATAAAAATATAATCGAATCATTTAGTTTGTAGATAAGAATATTGTGCCTTGGTATCGGTATTCCTTTGTTTAGAGTTCCGACTTAAAGGCTTATTTTACGCTTGGCTAAATTTAGTCGCTTCTGATTTCAGTGAAGTGCATTCAGTAAGTTAGCATACTAAATTCAGAAGCGATAATTGCTTGCTTCTGAATTTAGTAGACTAAACCTTGCTTCTAAATTTGTATCGGAATTCAGTGACTAAATTCAGCCAAGTCGTATCCTTGTACTGTTATGTTGAATATCACTTAATATGCTTTAGAAAAATAAATATATTATGTTAGTTAAATCTTGTTTTTTTAACCTTGTCGAATAAGGAAAAGGATTGCTGCGTATTGGAATCTTTTTATACAGCCCGACGTAAAAACGATGGAATGTGTTTCTATGTATTTAAAACGATATCTTATACCTTTATACGAGCAATTCTTGTATATAAACATATTATATGTACCTATAGAATCTGAATCTCGGAAACGGCTGGAACGATTTTTGTGAAATTATGTATGCAGAGGAGTTCGGGGACGATACCAGTGCACCCTCACTCGCTCAAGGTCGCGTTATTTTAGCCTACCGCTAGACCGTTTCTCACAGGGAACAAGTGCCAGTCGGTTGTCGGACGCACGGCTGAGCGCTCGCGCAAAACGTTTCCCGCGCATATTGTTATTAGATATGTCGACAACCCTCCGCGCTAGACAGGGACAGAGTTACGCGTTAGAAAGAGCGCAAATGTTTATTTGAAAATCGCGACAGGTATTGCGAGCTGAATTGAACTTTGTTGTGTCCCAGCAAGAGTCGCTATTTATATAATGGTTTTCGGTAAGTGAGGCTTCTGTACTTGTACTAATATTTATTCTATGGTCTGGGTTCGAACCCTGACGGCTTCTCTCTTTTTTTTTTTTTTGAGAAAATCTTTTACTTTTATCTGTAGCCTTTTATCTGTAGGTATCTAAGTATATTTAGTATTTAAACCAAGCAAAGCTCGGTCACCCAGGTACTAAGTATTATATCAGCTATCTGGCCGCCATCATACAAGCTTTGCTTAGTTTGGGGTCAGATTGTGTTGTTGAATTGTCCACCAATATTTATTTATTTATTTACTAGCTGAACCAGCGCGCGTTGCTACGCCATCTATTGAAAATTGGTTGTACCAATCAAATTTTTAAACAAATTCGGTTACCTTGGCACAGAATAAATATTAGTACAGAAGCCACACTTACCAAAAACAATTATATAAATAGCGACTCTTGCTGGGACACAACAAAGTTCAATTCAGCTCGCAATACCTGTCGCGATTTTCAAATAAACATTTGCGCTCTTTCTAACGCGTAACTCTGTCCCTGTCTAGCGCGGAGGGTTTACGACATATCTAATAACAATATGCGCGGGAAACGTTTTGCGCGAGCGCTCAGCCGTGCGTCCGACAACCGACTGTCACTTGTTTCCTGGAAGGAACGGTCTAGCGGTAGGCTAAAACCGCGCGACCTTGAGCGAGTGAGGGTGCACTGCCTTGGGTTCTAATACTTCTAACGACGCAACCTTTAAAAGATAGACACGTACCTACTGTCACGGCAACGAAAACTCTCAGAAAGCAATATTTATTCCCGTTTTTGTTACATTTTTTATTTATGCTCCGCTCCTGTTGATGGTAGTATAATGTTATGTAGCCTATAGCCTTCCTCGATAAATGGACTACCTATCCAACAGAGAAAGAATCTTTCAATTCGGACCAGTAGTTCCCGAGATCCTTGCGTTCAAACAAACAATCAAACTCTTCAGCTTTATAATATTAGAATAATAATGAAATGTTTCTCTCTCAAGTGTGTATATATTTTTGTAGGTATTAGTGATAACTCCTTTTGTCCAAACACAGATTTTTCGTGGTCTGTGAGCTCAAGCGTCCCCCTCGTAAATGAAAGAAATCTTCGGGTGAACTCTGGACGCGTTTATGCTAACGCATTTCTAGATGGCCATGGCCAGACTAATTTAGACGACAATGCTTTGAAGATTAATTCCAGACTGGCAACGCCCTCTGGTTTCACCCGTGTAGTTTCCAAGGTAAGCTATCAAATTCTGAGTTATAAGTTTTCACTTCTATCGGCAGTTCCTATTACTGCCAATTTTTGGAATGAAAACTTCTTTAGACGCGCCTAGACAGATTTTTCGTGGGTTGTGAATTGAATTCATTCGTCACGCTCGGGTATGATAAGAAAGCTCGGGTAAACTCGGAACCATGGCCATTGGTCATCTAAAAATGCGTCAGCCAATGGGAAATGTCAAAAGGGCGTGGCCTGTCCATCATGGCATGGCATAGAACGTCTGCTTGGTAAGCCAGCGTTTGAGCCTAAGTTTAAAACTATCAATAGAGGGCGCAGTGGTTATCGACTTCGGCAGCTTATTGTACACTGTCGGACCCATAATATGCCTCGATTTGGCCGACTTCTCCAGCGTCCGACGCACTTCAGCAAGTCTACCTTTAAGTACTACTTTAGTAGTTGTAGGACTCTTGGTAGAGTCCGCCTGGGGAAGTACCACGCCTTTGCCAGTTATACTACTAGACTACAGGTTCGTGAACAAAATGTACGGGTCAAATGAACCACCAGGAGATCTATGTAGGATGATAGAAGGGTGTAAAGTAATAAGATTTAGCCCTATGCCGTCACTTGTAAGCTGTCCAACTGAGTGCAATTGAAGAGGGGGGGTTGCAATCCTCGATCATTTCTCCTTGTCGGATGATTTTTGTACGGCATTGCGAAATAATGGATTAGAAGGGGTATTGAAACTAAAAAAAATATAAATTTTCACTTTTTAATTATTAGTTTGTCAGAAAAATTTACAGAGTACGAGTAATTTACAGAGTAAATTTGGTCATTTGATTAAGTACGGCATTGGTTCCATACAGTTTCAATACCTCTTCTAATCCATTATTTCGCATTGCCGTACAAAAATCATGCGACAAGGAGAAATGGTAGAGGGTTGCAACCCCCCCTCTTCAATTACACTCATTTGGACAGCTTACAAGTGACGGCATAGTGCTGAATTTTATTACTTTACACCCTTCTATCATCCTACATAGGTCTCCTGCTGGTTCAATTGACCCGTAAATTTTGTTCACGGGCCTGTAGTCTATACCGCCAGACAGGAATGTGCAAACATCACCGTGTTCCGGTTTGAAGGGCAATGTTTCCAGAGAAATTGCTCGGCGTAGAGACAAACCAGCTTATATAACTGGGTGACGAGCGCAGCGCAGTGCTAGGTAATGATTTGGAGGACTCTTAGATAAAGAATAAGCTTTTTCCGCACGGTTCCTTTGTACCAATCGTAAGCAGATGAGGTGTATGTTAGCTATGGCGACATAGTGATGTGCCGCGACAAAACTATGACACTTCCACAAGGGCGATTCCCGTGCTATCGTATCGGTGTAAAACGTTTGTTCTAACTCTCGTAGTATATGTAAACTCTTTGTTTGGACTCTTCATGTTCCAATAGCTACGTGTCAATGCCTCCTATTCTGTACCCCACACGCACCACTGTCTTTTCGAAGTCATGTGCGTAATGCCGCTAACTAAAACGGTGAAGGAAAACATCGTGAGGAAACCGACATGTACCTAGAATCTTTCGAAGTCATGTGTCATCCGCCAACCCGCACTGGGCCAGCGTGGTGGATTATGGCCTTAACTCTCTCCTTGCGAGAGAAGGCCCCGAGTCCCAGCAGTGGGAACATTTAGTGGGCTGTTGATGATGTTGATGATGAATGCCTCCTATGGACAGGCAGATTATCTTAACACGTTCGTAGTGTTTATGTTTCATTAGTTACCTAAGTCGTTGAAGAAAAAAAAAACGTTATGAAAAAAAAAGTTTTAATATTCTTGTAATTTTATCGTCACAATAAAGATTTAGTTATTTGATATTTTGTCATCTGTGACAATAATAAGGCATTCATCTTACATCTTCTATTATCTTCTGTTCTTAGTATTCGTCGTGGAAGGGGAATTCCGGATGGTGCGTACTGAAAAAAGAAAAAAAAAACATTACATAACTAGCAGTGCCCCGTGGTTTTACCCGCGTTGTTCCCGTTCCCGTTATTTTCCCGGGATAAAAAGCAGCCTATGTGTTATTCCAGACCATTATCTATCTATGTACCGAATTTCATCTAAATATCTTCAGTAGTTTTTAAGTTAAAGTGTAAAAAGGGTTACTCGGTCACCCAGGTACTGAGTATTATATCAGCTATCTGGCTCCCATAGTACAGGCTTTGCTTAGTTTGACCCCCCAAATTTTGGGCTTGTAGCAAACCGTAGCACATCACTAGCTCAACGCGTAGTAAACGGTGGCACATAACTACCTCACCGGTCGACCCGCGCCTGTTTCCCACGCAAGACAATAAACTATGAAGAGTCAACGCACGCCTCTCGGCGCATGTACACTGCGTTTATTATAATTAGTGAACCCCCGAATTTGAGGCTGCGTTGTATTATCATTAGTGACCCCCTAAATTTGAGGCAGCGTTGTATTATCATTAGTGACCCCCTAAATTTGAATCTCAAACTCTCGTGCAGAGTTTGAGGCTGGTTGTGGTACTCACTCCCCCATGGAGCACAGTCGTCCGTTGCACTCGAGGCCGGCGATCTGTTTGATGTCGTCGCGGGTCAGTTGGAAGTCGCAAGGAGATTGTATTATTATTATGAGATTGTGACCCCGAATTTGAGGCTGCGTTGTATTATCATTAGTGACCCCCAAATGTGAGGCTGCGTTGTATTATCATTAGTGACCCCCCAAATGTGAGGTTGCGTTGAATTATCATTAGTGACCCCCAAATGTGAAACTGCGTTGTATTATCGTTATGGACCCCCTAAATTTGAATCTCAAACTCTCGTGCAGAGTTTGAGGCTGGTGGTGGTACTCACTCCCCTATGGAGCACAGACGCCTGTTGCACTCGATGCCGGCGATCTGTTTGACGTCGTCGAGAGTCAGTTGGAAGTCGCAAGAAGGTTGTATTATTATTAGTGACCCCCCAAATTTGAGGCTGCGTTATATTATTATTAGTGACCTCCCCCATATTTTGGGCATGTAGCAAATGGTATCACATAACTACCTCACCGGTCGACCCGTGGCTGTCTCCCGCGCGATACCTAAACTAAGAAGAGTCAACGCACCCCTCTCGGCGCATGTATACGCGCGCTCGCTCTGTATGTAACCCGTGAACATTACGTATAAGTTGGGTCTGTGTAAGACTTTACCAATAAATACCTGTTGAGAGTGTTTCTGGTGTTTCTTTATATGACGGGGCAGACCATACTCTCTCATAGGCTGCGTTGTATTATCATTAATGACCCCCCAAATTCTTGTGCAGCGTTTGGGGCTGCGACCGCACCTGGTCGTGGTACTCACCCCCCATGGAGCACACAAAATACCGAACAGTACATACCCGACACCCCCCATGTGGTTGCATTGTATTATTATTGGTGACCCCCAAATTTGAGGCTGCGTTTATTATTATTAGTGACCCCCAAATTTAAGGCACAAATTCTTAGGCAGAATGATACTCACTCCCCCATGGAGCAGAGTCGTCCGTTGCACTCGAGGCCGGCGATCTGCTTGATGTCATCGAGGGTGAGCTGGAAGTCGAACACGTGGAAGTTCTGCACGATGCGAGCCTTCGTCACCGACTTGGGGATCACCACCAGCCCGCGATCGATGGCGTATCTGGGAAACCGGTTAAATATATTATAACAAACATAACGTAAAGTATATTATAAATAACTTTGGGGGGACACTAATGATAATACACACACGTGGTCCTAAAACTGGGTTTCCACCAGAGATGTGTGAGGGAAATGTGTCGTGCGAGGATGTTTAACTGTGCTGTGAAAATGTGTGGAAGTTTCCACCAAAGCTGTGCAAGGAAAGTGTGTCGGACGCAGATGTGTAGCGGAGCTGGGAATAATGTGTGGTGTGAGGACGCGTTGCAACTCCGTCTATGGACTGACTGGTACAGTATATCGCAAACCTCGCAACACAGCCCTTCCAATACACTCCTCGCACACATCTCTCGCACACATCCTTCGCTCTCACATACTTCGCTTGTTTTGTATGCGCAAAAATCCAACTCCGCTGAACCGTTTCCACCAGAGCTGTGCTGACCGAGGCGAGGTAAATGAAGCGATAGGTGGAAAAACAGCCTTACTGTGGGCCTCATAACAAAGCTCAAAGTCACACAGTGAGCTATGGAGAGAGCTATGCTCGGAGTCTCTTGGAATAGAATCCGAAATGAGGATATTCGCAAAAGAATGAAAGTAGCCGACATAGCTCAAAGAGGAAGCAAGCCACAGTGGCAATGGGCAGGCCACATCGCTCGCAGAACTGACAACCGATGGGGAAGAAAGGTTCAAGTGGCGACCACGAACCGGAAGACGCAGTGTTGGACGGCCTCCCACTAGCACTAGATGGACAGATGACCTCACAAAGGTCGCTGGAAACCGCTGGTTGCAGGTTGCGCGGGACCGTTCGTTGTGGAAATCTAGGAGGCCTATGTTCAGCAGTGGACGTATGCAGCTGATAATGATGATAATATTGTAACTAACTAGCTGTTCGGCCCGGTTTCGTCCGTGGTACATATACATCCTACAAGTGTTGTTGGTAAGTGTTATTGCTTGCATTATTTTAAAGCCACGTTAAGTGCATTAAACATGTCAACTTATGGTCTACAGTTTAAAAAAAATCGTACCTACTCGTATTTTTTGAAGTGAAGAAAGATTTTTGAAGTGAAAAATACTTTTGGCGCGCCATAGACAGATCTTTCGTGGGCTGTGAATTGAATTCTAGCATCACGCTCGAAAATGATAGAAATCTTCGGGAAAACTCGGAACCATGACCATTGGCCATCTAGACTGCGTGACATTGTGCTGTTATGGGCAGGCATGTGGCTTACTATCAAGCACATGGCCTCCTCTTCACGTCACTCTATACTAAAAAAAAAAAAAACAAACCTGATCAGCACTTGCGCTGGGCTCTTTCCGTATTTCTGGGCGATCTCCTTCAACCTGGAAACATTTAAGCAGTTTAGAACTCAGTATTTTTAGACTTTACATTAATTTATATATAGATCTTAATATATATAAATCTCCTGTCACGATGTTTGTCCGCGATGGATTCCTAAACTACTTAACCGATTTGAAATTAAATTGGCACACCGCGAGCAGTCTGGTCCAACTTGAGAGATTGAGGACTCTGCCAAGAATCGTACCATTACAAAACATGTCATGACCCCCCCTGGGCTGGGTCCAGTACCTAGGTGGACCACTGATTAAAAAGCATGCATGTACTCATAGTACAATTTTGTGACATGACTACTACGACTATGTCACCCACTCCCTAGTGTGACCCCCCCCCTGGAGCCATTTGGTCCCCCCTGGAGCCAAAGCTGGATTTGCCCTTGACACCATGAGTGTACTGTACTGACTAAAACCTCCACGAAGGTTCATCTGTGATGCCTACAGCAGGATTGTTCTCGTATTCTTCTCCGAAGCGGGTTGCGTCTTCTTTCCTATCTCCAGGGTCTCTTATGGGACAGACCCTCATCACCAACGCACATGAACCTAAGATACGCAGTGAACACCCCTGGGACCAACCAATAACATCCTGGATCTCATCTGGATCTCTTGTACCGTTATAGCTGGTCTACCTTGTGCCGTGGCCATCTAGAAATGCGTCAGCATTCACGCCCTCCGGTTTCACACGCGTAGTTTCCAAAGTAAGCTAGCAAATTCTGAGTTATAAGTTTTCACTTATATTGGCAGTTCCTATGGGTGCCAATTTTTTATTATTATGGACCCGTTCCGGCGTCGCTCGGATATTAATACATATTCGTGAGATTTTGCATGTATCTTAATATGATGTAATCGTCATCCAGAGATGTGGAATCCTAAAGGATTACTAGAGAAAAATCTCTAGTCCCTGTAATTTCACTGGAAAGATTGCCCTTCCGACCGAAACACAGTGATATTTTCACATAACTGCTTGGCGGTATAATAACTGGCAAAGGTTTGGTATTTCTCCAGGCGGACTCTGCGAAGAGTCCTACCCAAAGAGTTTGCATTATACCAAACTACATGGTTCTACCACTACCAAACTATTTTGTACGGAACTCTTACCTGGAATCCTCCATAAGCTGAGGGTCTCCAGGCTTGGCCCAGGGTCTGTCGGGGGAGCCCAGGGGAGAGTACGCTGTCACAGCTATGTCATGCAGCTTGCAGTAGTCGATCAGCTTCTGTTGGTTCAGGTATGGGTGCACTTCGATCTGAAAGCCGAGAACAAATCAAATCAAGGTTGCTGTTTTTGAAGTGAAAACTTCTTTAGGCGCGCCTAGACAGATTTTTCGTGGGCTGTGAATTGAATTCATTCGTCACGCTCGGGTATGACAAGAAAGCTTCGGGTAAACTCGGGACCATGGCTATTGGCCATCTAGAAATACGTCAGCCAATGGGAAATGCTGACGCATTTCTATATGGCCATGCCAAGATGGCGAGGCCACGCCCTCCGGTTACACCCGTGTAGTTTCCAAGGTAAGCTATCAAATTCTGAGTTATAAGTTTTCACTTCTATGGGCAGTTCCTATGACTGCCAATTATTTTTTTGGAGTAAATAAAATATATCTTAAGCATTTCGAAAAACATGCAGCTGATTTTGGTCTAGTTCTGGGTAGCGATTCTGAAACCATTCGGTTGCATCCGACACGGAATCTCATCTCTCTGTCTTTGTCTTATCTGTTTAGCATGACAAAGACCGAGAGATGATATTCCGTGTCGGATGTAACCGAATGGTTTCAGAATCGCTACCCAGATCGGGAGAAGTGCCACTGACGATCCGGAAGCCCCGGTTTCAAATCCCAGGCGCATCACTATATTTTCGAAGTCATGACCGTAATGTAATAACTTATAAGGGCGAAGAAAAACATCGAGAGGTAACCGACATGTATCTAGAATCTTTCTACGAACGTCATTCACGAACCCGCACTTGGCCAGTGTTGTGAATAGGGTACAATCCTCAAAAAAACTAAGTAGCCCGTTAGTTAGATTGCCAAAAAATATTGTACACGTACCTATTTTTTCTTTTGTTTCACAAACGAAAAATGACGAAGATACAGCGCTTCGAAGTTTCGTGTGACGTCACTTGTGAGTACGATTTTTACTCACGAGTGACGTCGCGACCCCCCACTCTCGATTTTTGAATTTTCTCGATTTTTGCTCGTTTGATGGTCTATATCTTTGACGACTTTTAATATTATGAAAAAAAAAAAACGTGTCCAATATTTTTCCATGATCTAGCTGACGGACTAATTAGGATGATGTATTTTTGACCCAGTCCAGTACCCTATTATGGCTTTGAATCTCAACTTGCCAGAGAAGGCACCGAGTCCCAGCAGTGGGAACGTTTAGTGGGCTGCTTAGGCTTACGGATAGCATCCATCGATATAAACCAACAAATGTGCCCTGCGCACCTTGAAATTGGTAATAAACTGCGTCTCTGTGTGTATCGTAAGTGGTTTACAAACAACCAATCTTCTTGACCCCTAGAACCGCTAGCGGAGAGATATGCTGCGGTTCTACTGATTTTGGTTATTGACAACGAATTGTGATAGCTACCGGGTACTACTAAAACGTCCGGCATCCACCGCTTCTTGCAACCGACTAGAACGGAAAGAGTGAGCTCACTCTTCTCAACGGTAACATGATTCCGTGCGCCCTGAAGTTTGGGAGGGCACATTTTTGTATTGAGATCGTTGATGCACTACGTTTTTTTTTTAATAAAGAGTAACGAGACGAACAGGACATGTGCCTGATGGTAAGCAACATGCCAGGACAATGACACGCAGCTATTGGAACATGAAGAGTCCAAATCATTACCTACTGCACTACGGTCGCCACCCACAGATCTAAGATGTTATATATCTAAGCCCTGTAATTTCTCTGGAAGCATTGCCCTTCAAACCGGAACACAGTAATGTTTGCACATTACTGCTTGCCGTTAGAATATCTGGCAAAGGTGTGGTACTTCCCCAGGCGGACTCCACGTTACCTGAAGTGACTGAGGCTTGATCTTGGCAGCAGCGAGCACTCGCTCGATCTGGTTCTTGTTGAAGTTGGACAGTCCGATGCTCCTCACGTACCCCTTCTCCACCAGGGTCTCCAGGGCCTTCCACGTGTCCACGATGTCCACCGGAGACGCGATCGTTTTGCCAGCTTCGTCGGTTGGGAACAAATCGCCACCTTCCTGTGAAATAAATATAATTCATAAATAATTTTAATTTTTAATTAGTGTGATGAATTCAAATGTTTGCACTGTGTCTGGGTGTTTCTATGTATAATAAGTACGTTTTTTATTTTTATTTATTCAAATTAGCCACTCCACAGACACCGGGGTCCGTGATCTTTGTCATTTCAATTCATTTTTTTTTACATATGTCTTGGATTAGGCAGTTGGGAACATTTTAAATCTAATTAATTCTAGTGCATAATTTGCCTAAGCCGCCTCCTAAGGCCCAGAGCCTCCACAACGGCCGCATTTCTGTCCCTGATGGCCATCTGCAGGTTGAACTCTCGGATGGTCTTCGGTGATGCAGCCAACGCTCGCCGCACGAACCGGCCGATGGCGTCGTCGGTAAATAAGTATGTATTTAAAACTAATTAAGTATTATATCAGCTATCTGGCCGCCATCACACAAGCTTTGCTTAGTTTGGGGTCAGATGGTGTTGTGTGTGATTCGTCCACCAATATTTATTTATTATTTTAATAAACCCGACTGCAAAAAATCAAAAGATATACCATCAAAAGATATAAGATAAACAATATACCATCTAAGGACACTTGGGAGATTGAGACGAATCTAATGATATCCTAATTTTCGAACTCCATCTATACGTTGGGAAGATTCGTAATAAATTTACAAACATACAAGATACGCGCGAAAAACATAACCCTTCTTTCAGTCGTGTAATAATGGTTGAAATTTCTTACATCACATTTCTGCCTCCGGATGAATTTGGACAAAACCAAAGTTATGTGTCAAAGTTTGTTGCTCCGGGACCAATTATCGTAAATGGAATCACTCTCAAAATTGTTTAGAGATGTGTTTACCTAGGACAGATTCTCGAACTAAGGCCAATTGTCCACGTAGCTGCACGACATCCGCACGATTTCGACAATTGTCGGATGCATGCATCTTGCTTGCATCTTGCGTACAAATAATGAAGTCTGTGTCCACGAAACGACAACGACACGACAGCCGCACGTCTTGCGTTTGTTCGTAGGATGCATGCATTCGACAAAAGACGCGTGCGTGGACAGTAGGCCTAAGTACTAGAAGCAGCTTTGAGAGTGAGGCCATGAGAAAAATCCAGTAGGAATGGGCTGCGTTTGGGAAATTGATTTTTCTCGTCACCCATCAAAGTGTCAAGACAAAAGTGTACATAACCAGTGCGTCCAACGTCCAACCCGTTATGATTTACGGTGCTGAAACATGTCTACTGACTTAGAAACTGATCCGTAAGCTCCAAGTCGCTCAGCAAGCTATGGAAAGGGCTACGGCTATGCCAAGGGTTTCTCTGAAGGCCGATTTAAACTAAACGAACATAGAGCTAGAGCTGGAACAAGAGCATTCTTTCTCGATCTTTTAGTGTAAACGAAAGATCGTTATTAGCGTTTTCCATATTAAATATTCCATAGAATCTTTGCGAACGCAAACAAAACAACGAAAGAATGTTCTACGTTTGTTTACACCAAATGAATTTGGTTACAAAAATACAGTGGGGATAGAATGAGCATTCGCTCGTCTGATGTAAATCGCCCTTGAGGGATCTCGTCAGAAAACTAAGTCACTACTGACATAGCTCCGCGTATTAGCAAACTGAAGTGTCAGCGGGGCGGTCATATCTGTCGCAGGCCGATAAACGTTGGAGTAGACGGGATCTGAAGTGAAGACTGTGAATCGGTAATCGTAGTGTAAGACGCTCAGAGACTAGACGGAGTGATAGTTTTAGTAGTGGTAGGACTCTTAGCAGAGTCCGCCTGGGGAAGTACCACACCTTTGCCAAATATTCTACTGCCAAGCAGTAATGTGAAACATTACTGTGTTCCGGTTTGAAGGGCAATGATTCCAGAGAAATTACAGGGCTTAGAGACATAATATCTTAGATCTCTGGGTGACGAGCGCAGTGCAGTGCTAGGTAATGATTTGGACTATCATGTTTCAATAGCTGCGTGTTACTGTGCTGCTATGTGGCAGGCATGTTGCTTACCATCAGGCACATGACCTGCTCGTCTCGTCACTCTATGCTATAAAAAAAAAATAGCCATTTGTATTGCGTCTGTATTATGCGTTTATTTAATTCAGCGTTGCCCCATAATACACTCCCATAAGTAAGTCCCAACTGAGGATACATGAACATATATCTAGATTTTTTTAGTATACAGTGACGGCACAAGCAGGACACGTGCCTGATGGTCAGCAACGCTGACACTTGCCCAAAACAGCACATTGGCACGCAGCTATTGGAACATGAAGAGTCCAAATCATTACCTTGCACTGCACTGCGTTCGTCGAGAGACAACCTGTTTTATCTCTAATTTTACTGAAAATATTGATCTTCAAATTGGAACACAGTAATGTTTGCACATAAGTTTGGCGGTAGTATAGCTGGCAAAGGTGGGGAAGTCCCCAGGCGGACTCTGCAAGAGTCCTACCACTACAGAATGTTACCGACCTATTAGGGTACATAGAATCCTCAAAAAAGATAATTCGTCGGTCAGTTAGATTGCTAAAAAAAAAAAATTGGCAGTCATAGGAACTGCCGACAGAAGTGAAAACTTGCTGTTCCCCTGGTACTGGTGCCTAGGGGCAAACGCAACTCTTTCATATTTCTGTTGTCCTGGTATCTGGAGCTAAACGCTGGGCTGTTGGAGGTAGGTAATCGAAACTCTTTACTGTTTCTGTTGCCCTGGTACCTACCTGGCCGTTTTTAACGAGTTTACCCGAAGATTTCATATCCGATCCGATCCATTATCATATCCAAGCGTGACGATTGATGAATCCATTCCACAGCCCACGAAAATTCTGTCTATAGCGCGCCTAAAGAAGTTTTCACTTCAAAAATCGGCTGTCTGTAAAGTTACTGACGATAGTTGAACGTGACAACTTCAACTCCAAGCCTTAAATAGAACGCCTCAGAGCGAGGTAACGCCGCATGACGTCATGTTTTTTCGTGCGTGCAGCCGGCTTCATCGAATTTTAAGACGTTGTCACGTCAAAATATTGTATACGTATTTTTTCTTTTGTCACACCCCGGACACTCGGCCTAAAATCTATACAGACGGTGCAGTTGACATACCTACACTCACACATCTCGCATATGTCGTTCGAACGCATTTACGCATGTGTGCGTGTCATCTATGTCGTGTCGCTGAGTGCTTCTCGCGTTCTTGCGGGGTAGGAAGCTTGAAACTGGCGGGGGGTGGGGAGTGTCCGTTCTATCTGTATTATCTATTCTATGCTTTTGTTTAACAAACAAAAAACGACGAAGAATATAGTACTTAGAAGTTTCGCGTGACGTCACTCGTGGGTACCACAGAAATCTAAATAATACCTTATTATTTAGATTTCTGTGTTTTTTACCCACGAGTGACGTCGCGACCCCCACTCTCGAAGTTTGATGTTCTAAACATAGATATCACAGAAAACCTGTAATATTTTTAGTTTGTTTGATATTACAAAAAATGCGATTGCGATAATATCGCATGTGACTTGTGAAGTATTGTCTATCAAACAACAATAGCTTCATAACAATTGATTCACAACTGGCGGAGCTGTCGCGTAAAAAACATACAGAAAAACATCTTATACCTTTAAACGAGCAATTTTTGTACCTATATAAATATGTATATACATATAGAATCTGAATCTCGGAAACGGCTCGACGGATTTTCATGAAATTATGTGAGCAGGGGATTTCGGGGGCGATAAATCGATCTAACTAGGTCTTATTTGAAAAAAAAACGAATATTATGCGCGTTTTTAGACAATGAAAAACTGTCACATTAGACATTAGAATGTGAAGGTAAATTTCGCTGCGTGACGCGACAGCATAATTAGCTCAGACGGGAAGTCGGGCGCTCATAGCGGTCACGAATTAGTAGCTCCGGGTTCGAATCCAGACGGGATCTCTTTTTTTTTCAATTCGTTTTTTTAAGAAAATCTATTTCTTGGAGTCTTTTATCTCTAGGTATCTAAGTATATTTAGTATTTAAGCCGAGCAAAGCTCTGTCACCCAGGTACTGCAAATAAATCGAGAAAACGTTCTCAATTTTAAGTGGTTAAAAATCTGCTAGATTGAGTTACGATAATATACCTATAGTCGATTTTTAATATTTTGATATACAAAAAATTACGCGACTTAAATTTTTCCATGAGCTGACTAATTAGAATAATGGTGTATTTTTGACCCAGTCCGATACCTTATTGTAGCCAAATAGGAACTCTCGTATAATATATTGTATCTATGACTAGCTGATCCGTGCGCGCGTTGCTACGCCATCTATCGAAAATTGGTCGTACCATTTTAAAGTTTGAATAAATTTTGTTACCTTAGGATCTAATGCCGAAACCTTTAAAAGTTGACACGCAACGAAATCGCTCAAAAAGCAATATCACATTTTCCCCCGTTTTTGCTACATTTTTCATACATGCTCCGCTCCTGTTGATAGTAGCGTACCTAATGTTAAATAACCTATAGCCTTCCTCGATAAATGGCATGTCCAATAAATAAAGAAAGAATCTTTCAATTCGGATCAGTAGTTCCCGAGATCCTAGCGTTCAAACAAACAAACTCTTCAGCTTTTTAATATTAGCATAGCTTTATAATGTTACCTTATACGCCTGCGGCCAATGAATGAGGTACAGGTCTAGGTACTCCAGCCCCAGGTTTTCCAGGGTGGTCTTCACAGCTCCCTCCACTAGGTCGGGGTGGTGGAACGTGCACCACAGCTTCGATGTGATGAAGATGTCTTCCCTGGAACATGAGAATAGATTTGAGGGACTGAAAACGTAAACACTTGCTCATTTGAGGGTACGGATATCTGCCTATAGTTGAGAGTATTTCTGCCTGCATTTTAGAGTATTTATTTATTTGGTTACAAGTACATATGAACATACATTTCTTTTAAATACACTATGACAAAAAAAAAAAAAAAATTGTGGCGTACCCTAGAACCTGCACTAGGCAGTGCCTGTGTTGCAGAGTTTAGTCTCTTCCATTTTATCCTATATTAAGATTACAAAAACATGCAACTTAAGTAATAATATGCGTGTATTAGGCAGAGTGTGTATTTGAGTACTTGCTTGTGTGCGTATGTGAGGGTGATGGTGCGTGAGTGAATGTACAAAAGTATGTCTCTGGTCACTGTGCGTCTGTGTCTGTGTCTGTGTGTCTGTTGCAGAATCTTTTCTTACACTGATAAGTATTCTAATCATACAAAATCAACAACACATTGATGTACTTGTGTAGTGCGTGTGTGTTTGTGTGTACCTACATGCGTATGTGTGTGAGAGGGTGTTTTTACTTGTGTGTATGGTGTGCACGATTACCTATACCTAATCCGGTTCGACAAAAATGTACATTTTTGTTATAAAATTTCTGTCTAAATTTGAGAGTATGTTGGCCTGTATCAGCTCACATACATAGCACAACTAAATAGAAGCCAGTAATGAAAAGAAGATGACGAAGAAGATTTGAGCTGACTATTATTTTTTCATTGTATAAAAATTATGACTAAAACCAATTGTTTTGTCAGACATATTGCATGCCTCTCGAAGAGGCCAGTTTGTATGGATCTAGGTACTTTTTAGGGTTCCGTAAAACGTAAAAACGGAACCCTTATAGATTCGTCATGTCTGTCTGTCTGTCTGTCCGTCCGTATGTCACAGCCACTTTTTGCCGAAACTATGAGAACTATACACTGTTGAAACTTGGTAAATAGATGTATTCTGTGAACCATTTAAACAAATTAAAAAAAAGATAAATTAGGGTTGCCCCCCATACTGAGAACTGAAACTCAAAAAAAAATTTTTCCTCAAACCTACACGTGTGGGGTGTCTATCGATAGGTCTTCAAAAATGATGTTGACGTTTCTAAAATCATTTTCGTCTACACTGAATAATTTGCGCGAGAGACACTTCCAAAGTGGTAAAATGTGTCCCCCCCCCCCTCTAACTTCTAAAGTAAGAGAATGAAAAATCTAAAAAAAATATATGATGTACATTACCATGTAAACTACCAACGAAGATTAGTTTGAACTCGATCTGATGAGTAGTTTTTTTTAGTACGTCATAAAAACACTATTATTGAAACTTCGATCAAAGTTACAACGAACTACAAGAACTATGTGTACTATGTATATTATGTTACTTGCTGCAACGGAACCCTTCATGAGCGAGTCCAACTCGCACTTGGCTACTTTATTAAATGTTTTGTATCATCTTATCTTACCTGCCAACATCAATAAAGATTTTTGTATTTGTATAATTTGAAGTATTATTGCCTACATTAGAGTGTTTTCAGCCAACATTTGATAAGAGTATTTGCAATTCAGAGTATTTTACATACCTCCTACATTTTCTAATTTGTAACTGATAAAAATAAATGATTGTTACGAGTATGTTATCACCTGTATTTGTTTGTAGTGTATTTCACTATAGTATTGTATTTAATACTGGGATTTGAGTCTAAATAGGTATGTGTCATAAAATAACTTGTATCTGATTATTGAAAGAAATGGGTATGACTGATAAAATTTAGTGTAGAGGGCGCTTGTGGGATACCATTCACTTCTACCCGCAGTCTCAAAAGAGTTTTAGAGGGGTTGGCGCTATAAGTAGATGGAGCTAAGCCGTTGAGGGGCATTCCTTTGTGAAATTTTATATGGGAAAGATCGAACAGTTGTCAATATAAATTCTTACATTTATTCAATTGGTTTACTTTTACTCAATTGATAACAGTTATCGAAAAATGAATTAAAAGGATACTCGTGCTACCTATGTAAACTTGTTAATGTTGCACGCCCGTCAAGGGTATACTGTTGTACATTTTATATATATTAAGACCTATTTTTACACAGTGTGAGCAATAAATATATTCTTATTTGAAAGTTTTGTGCTTACTCTTTTTGAGTACATTTCTGTGTATACTTATTTGTGAGTTTTCTGTCTACATTTGTAAATATTTTTGCCTCCGGTTGAGATTATCTAACATTATAGCAGTGTGAGTAGCGAACAAACTGCTTCGCAGCATAAAAGATTTGTAAAAGTAAAATTAAGGGCGTACCCCGAGCAAATGACCTTGATTATTTCTTACCTTATCGCACACCGCAAGAAAGAACAAGAGAGAAACAGTAGGATTTGTCGCTGTTTTACGCTCAAATTTTAGAATAAACTCTTTATAAAATCAGATTTTGGTCTTTTGAAAAAAATAAAACTACCAAAATGTTCGTAATGGAATTGTCTATCCGTTGGTGTAAGTACAAAATCAAAATAATGGACGATTTTCGAGCATGATAACTACAATTATTTAATTTTTTCATGGTTTCGTTGTGAGGCGATAATTTAAACAATAAGTTCATTAACAAAAAAATAAAACTACCATTTTGAAACCAAGAAGTTGTAGAAATTTAATGTATTTTTTACCAGTTGATATTTGTGTTGGCTAATGAGTAGATAGCTCTGAAAACTGGACAAAAAACTCGTTTTGCTGGGGGACGCACCTTAATTAAAATTTCTGTAAAAGTTTGCATTGTAAGGGACTTCACCCGCGTACCTACTTGCTTCCCGTTATTTGACCGCGATAAACAACTGTCTGAGTGTTATTCCAGACCAAGGTATTCCAAATTTCAACCCGATCCGTTCTAGTGTTTCGACGTGATTAAGCAACAAACATAATTTTTTTTCGCATTTATAATACCAGTAGGACAATGTAACAACGTTACATAACTTTAAACGAACTAAACCTACCGTAAATCTCACGTATTTTTAGGGTTCCGTAAAACGTAAAAACGGAACCCATAAAGATTCGTCATGTCTGTCTGTCTGTCCGTCCGTATGTCACAGCCACTTTTTGACGAAACTATGAGAGCTACACTGTTGAAACTTGGTAAGTAGATGTATTCTGTAAACGGCATTAAGATTTTTACAAAAAAAAATTAGGGTCCCCCCCATATAGAACTGAAACTCAAAAATTGATTTTTCATCAAACCTACACGTGTGGGGTGTCTATCGATAGGTCTTCAAAAATGATGTTGAGGTTTTTAATATAATTTTTGTCTTCACTGAATAATTTGCGCGAGAGACACTTCCAAAGTGATAAAATGTGTGTCGGGGGGACACAAAGTTGAAAAAGTAAGAGAATGAAATCTAACTTCTAAAGTAAGAGAATGAAAAAACTAAAAAAAAATATATATGATGTACATTACCATGCAAACTACCAACGAAAATTGGTTTGAACTCGATCTGATGAGTAGTTTTTTTAGTACGTCATAAATACACAATGTGTACCTACTATGTATATTATGTTACTTGCTGCAACGGAACCCTTCATGGGCGAGTCCAACTCGCACTTGGCCACTTATATTATAAGCAAGCTGTAGGTAAACTGCGCGCGTTGCTACGCCATCTGACAAAAATTGGTCGCACCAACTTAGATAGGTACCTTCTTTGACTCATGCCATTATCTATTCTATGCTCATGCACAACAACTTTGCTAAAGATCACATGATCAAATGCATAGTTTACAATTCTAGGACATACAGACAAACATTCATTTTTCTAAAATAGATGACATATTACCATTGAACTCTTAAAACACTTAGTTTACTTAAGGTGCGCTTACTCGAGGGCAATAATTGCTCGGCGACACGAATGGACCGATCTGGAGCAATTACCTAATGGAGCAATTTCAATAAATTGCGGCAATTATTTCGGCGATATTGCTTCTAATTGCTCCAGATATTTCATATTGCTCAATGTCGCAGATACGAATTGACGAATATCCAATGGGCTTGGAAGTTCCTAGCAATTTTTGTATATATCTCATTCGCACTTGTTTGTTTTGCGGCTTGCCGTCTTGCTTCCGCGGGGAGAGCGAGTGGTCGGGTGGCGCCTAGTTGTTGAAGTTGCGCGATATCGCTCAATATTGTATTGCGCAGTATTGATGCTTGTTGCCGTTGCCGTAAATTGCTTGATGTAGTCGTGATGTCATAGTTGACGAGTATTGACTGGAATAGAGCAATTTTAGTTGCCCGTATAAGCGGACCTTAAGTTATATCAATGCATATTACAAATTAAATCTTCATTTTTTTTGTAGGGTTGGTAGTTTGAAAGATACATCGATAAAGGCGTTTTCCAAAATGGCGGCCAGGGGACAAGGGTGGCAACGGCACAAACTTGGGGATAAGTTTTTATTGACCTCCCACACATCATGTCCCAAAAAGTAAGTCCTCTAAAAATTTAATATTAGTACTTTAAATTGTAATATTTCAATGGACTAACAGTAGATAGGTAGCTGGATGTTATGTCATAGATACAGATAGGAAGTGGTTATCACATCTCGGCCGCGTGTAAACGTTGTTTTATCAGGTCCATCGACCTTGCTGCATATTAATAACCTCTATTTTAGGAGGCGACCTTCAAAGATGGTGCTAATTAGGTAAATATCGATAAGAAAACTTCGTCGTAACTTCACTGAATAACTTCACAATTATTTTTAAAGTGAAAACTTCTTTAGGCGCTCCTAGACAGATTTTTCGTGGGCTGTGAATGAAATCGACACGCTCGGGTATGATAAGAAAGCTTCGGGTAAGCTCGGGACCATGGCTATTGGCCATCTAGAAATACGTCAGCCAATGGGAAATGCTGAAAGGGCGTGGCCTGGCCATCACGGCATGACCAACTAGAAATGCGTCAGCCAATGGTAAAACGCTGACGCATTTCTAGATGGCCATGTCACGATGGCTAGGCCATCCGGTTACACCCGTGTAGTTTTCAAGGTAATCTATCAAATTCTAAGTTATAAGTTTTCACTTCTATCGGCAGTTCCTATGACGGCCAATTTTTTTCAACACACTTGCTCATAAAGTGGCTCTAATTCCACCGCAATCAGGCATGTGATGACACCTATAATCAAACTGACTTTTTCAGTACTACTACTCACTAGTGCGCTATAAGAGATTTTTTATTGGTTGAGTTGCTTTGTCCCAAAAAAGATTCGTTACAAAAAAGATCTTGTTCAATAGAACAAATGAATTAATGCAGCTCTATTGCTTGTTCACTTCGTGCAACTTCCCCTTTAAATAAATAATTTTAATTCGTGCGTGTCATAAAATAAAACATTCACTCAAATATAACTTTTGGTTTTTGAAGTGAAAACTTCTTTTGACGCGCTATAAACAGATTTTTTCTGAGCTGAGAATTGAATTCTAGCACCACACTCGGGAATGATAAAAAATCTTCGGGTAAACTCGGGACCATTGGCCATCTAGAAATGCGTCAGCATTACCCCATTGGCTATCTAGAAATGCACCAGCATTTTTAGATGGCCATAGTCATGGCCACATCCTCCGGTCTCACCCGCGTATTTTCCAAAGTGAGCTATCAAATTCTGAGTTAGTTTTCACTTCTATCGGCAGTTCCCATGACTCCCTATTTTTTTTAATAATGTACATGTTCCAGTTCCAGCCAACTAGCTTAGTCAGCCGTTCAATTAACAGCCTAGTCTGTTAACGAAACAGCGCCGTTTAACTGCCGGTCTGAATGATATTCAGCCTTCAGTCGAATCGTTTTGTTCTCGTTCCCGATGAATGTTGCAGATTAAAATTTAAATTGTTTCATTTCAACCCGATACGTTCCGACTATAAGATGATTTATTTCATGATTGGTCGATTGTAGGAGGTTACAAGATGATATCGATGCTATCTATCGGTGGAGTCTGCGCAACAAAATGTTTTTTAACCCTGACAAGTGTCATGTGATGTCCTTCGATCGGAAGCGCGTGCCTATACAACATACTTATTTCATTGATAAAGATGTCATGAAACGCGTATCGATGATCAAAGATCTGGGGGTAACGTTCGATCGGACACTATCTTTCGATGAACATGTAGCAATCACCGCGAAAGAGTCTTTTTTTATTTATTTTTTATTTAATCCTCAAAAATATCAGTAACATTTTTCAAAATACTAAACTCTGCCAAACTGCACAGCAGTTTGTAGGCAGCAATGCTCTCAGATCATTTGTTTAATTTTATTAAAGTAACATCTATCTTTGCATACAAATATTTTAATTTAATGATTTTATTATAGACTTACAGAGATGTTATGACACTTATAGAGATTTATGATTTATGATACTTATAGAGATTTAATGACTTATCGGCGGCTGGGGTTTGTTTTGCGGAATTCGAGAGACTTCAGTGATCTTTATGTCCTCAAGCTTTTGTTCTCCACCCTGGTGGGGAGTAAATTGGAGACGAGTGCTTGCGTGTGGAACCCACATTGTGATACTCACATTTTATCTTTGGAGTAAGTTCAAAAGGCCTTCTTGAGAAACATATACAAGAAAACATTCGGTTATTATCCCTACTTATATCCAACAGAGTTTTTGCTTGGTCAGCTGGGTTTCAACTCCTTTGAAAGTAAGGCGTTCCTTTGGCCAGCTCAAGACCGGCAGCCAGATACTTAGAGGAGACATAGAATCGCCTAGTTTACATAACCGTATGTGCGTTTTAAGTGTGCCGGATAAATATCTCCAGCGCCGGCCCAATCGGAAACATGATCTGTTCGCCACCACGCCGAGCCGTACAAAGTCGCGAGATTTTAGTCCTTTATCCAGAATTACTCGGAGCCTCAACGCATTCCTTGGTAGTCATCCAGAATGTGATATTTTTTGTGATCTTCTTTTAAAATTTTGTGAAAGCAATTTTGTATAATATAATACTTTATTTTGTAAGGTGTAACTTCTAAGAATTTAAGTTTGCTGTTCTTCTTTTATCTAGTTTGACTGTAATGCTTCGGCTACATTAGCGGAGGAAGATTCTTATCATGTTGGCAAAAAATTTCGTGTTCACACAAATTCGTGTTCGGGTATAGGTGATGTTCTTGTCTACATTGCGGCGGGCGAAGACATTACTGCATCGCCTTCGCCCGAATACTACGCGATGATAAGATGTAGGTACCTACCCGGCCATATTCATCGCGTTAACACTAGCCCGCTAATGTAGCCAAAGCATAATTAATTAATTAATTTCTACAATTGATTGACACTTGAATAGTATTTCATTTAATTTAGTTTTAGAATGTAATAAGTGTAATTGGCATTAAATTTGTCGTTCTTATTAGTATGAATAAATAAATAAATGATTCTGTAATTTATTTGAAAACATTTCACTTTAAATCGGCACTTACCTACACATTCCTGTTCGGCGCTACAATAACTGCCAAAGACGTAGTACCAACTTCCTTAGACGAACTCTGGTAATAGCGCCGCATGTTAGAAAGCGACAATTTATCCCTGTTTTCATTTCAAGCAAAGCTCAGCTATCCATGTACTATTATATAGTCCAGTGCAATTACGGAAATAAATAAACATAAAATAATGTAGTTTGGGGATTATGAAGGATCGATAGAGGGGTGTATTCTGAGCATATATTCCAATTTGAGGGATTCTGGCGTGGTCAGCTTCAGATCATTTCGATGAAAACGCGTTTAATTCGATATCTCAAGAGCTGTTAGTGTTAGACCTTTTCTATTCTAAATTAAATTTACTTACTTTTTTATCTACAACTTTTCTTTTTTCATCAATATTTTTTAAGTTATTGCTTCCGAAAGTCAAAAATTTTACTTTTTTCCTCCCTTTTTTATGTTTCGCCATTTTCTCCCGAACCGTTCAATTTTATGGAACTTTACGGAATGGATTATTTAAAGTGTAGATCTTTTAATAATGAACAACTTTTTGCTTCAACTTTTTTCTGTAATGACAATACCTTCAGAGTTATATGTTACTTTACCCAGCAAAATCCGCGCCACTGCGACACCTCCGCGACACCTCCGGACTTAAGGCTGAACCCAAAATTCATTGTTGGATTATGTCGGTGGATTTCTTCTACACAGGGTTATGTGGGACAACAACGTTACCTACTCCGATATATGCGAGAAATACGTAACATACATAAAAAAACACTACGGTACTGACGTGGTAATTGTATCCGATGACTATCCCGAAGGTATTTCCAACTTTTGGCACCAATTCTGCCGAACGGCTGCGCCGATCCCAGCTGAAGCCATGTGCGGATATCATTTTCACCGACAATATGACCGTAACCACAACTCAAGATAAGTTTTTAGGCAACGCGAGCAATAAGACTAGATTCATCTCACTACTGAAGACTGTTCTCATCAGTCCAACAAAATTCTCTTAACCGTACTGATAAATGATAATCAGACCATCCGCATCCTCTACGGCTCGCTCCACCTCTATGTCTGCAGGTTTACTACTAAAACAAACTCCGAATGATCGGATCCGACAGCTGAATCGGATTGTAGCCTACCACGAAAAATATTCGGATTGATACATCTCGGTCGGAATTTATAGGCTTAGGTCGGATGAGGGTCGGATCGAACGAAACGGCCGATCCTATCAACCGACAGATTGACAAATTGACTATTAGGTAAGTATATGGGTATATCGAAGTGTTGCAGTGTTTGTAAGCACAACAAAACCACCATGTCTATCCATATTCAGGAACAAAACACAAATCCGATCCAAATGCAAAAAGGGGTGAGACAGGGAGACGTTATCTCTCCGAAACTGTTCACCTTTGCATTGGAGGTTTAGTAGTGGTAGGACTCTTAGCAGAGTACCTGGGGAAGTACCACACCTTTGCCAGTTATTCTACCGCCAAGCAGTAATGTGCAAACATTACCTTGTTTCGGTTTGAAAGCAATGTTTCCAGAGAAATTACAGAGTTTAGAGATATAATAACATCATCTTAAATCTCTGGGTGACGAGCACAGTGCAGTGCTAGGTAATGATTTGGACTCTTCGTGTTCCAATAGCTGCGTGTCACTGTGCTGTTATGTGGCAGGCATGTTGGTTACCATCAGGCACATGACCTGTTCGTCTCGGTCACTTTTTATTTTAATAAAAAATCTTTAAGCTTTTGAACTGGAACGGATATGGTATCAAAATTAGTGGCGGCCGTTCTCGAATGGCGGCCACGAACATGCAGACGCAGTGTAGGACGGCCCCCCCACACGATGGAGCGATGATATTGTCTCGGTCGCGGGAAGTCGGTTGATGGAGGCGGCTTAAGATCGGTCATTGTGGAGATCTTTGGGGGAGGCCTACGTCCCGCAGAGTCTGCAAGCTGCAGATGATGACCTATATTTTAGTAGCTTTTTTTTTAAATAAAGAGTGACGAGACGATCAGGACATGTGCCTGATGGTAAGCAACATGCCTGCCACATAACAGCACAGTGACACGCAGCTATTGGAACATGAAGAGTCCAAATCATTACCTAGCACTGCACTGCGCTCGTCACCCAGAGATCTAAGTTGTTATATCTCTCGCCAAACAGTAATGTTTGCACATTACTGTTTGGCGGTAGAATAATTGGCAAAGGTGTGGTACTTCCCCAGGCGGACTCTGCTAAGAGTCCTACCAGTAGTTGCTAGTAGCTTTTAACAGTAGGTACCTTTTAACAACTCCTTCAGCGAACTTCTCCTTGAGCGCCGCCCCGACTTCCTTCTCATTGAGATAGATGTGCGCGCAGTCGATGTGTCGGTACCCCGCGTCGATGGCGTCCTTCACCGCTTGCGTCACCTCGCCGGGCTGCGACTGTAATAAATAAATAATAATAGTTTAAAAAACACGCTTTCCACCATCTTGGATGTTGGATTTAAATCACGTTACTATTTTTTTCGTATTCCTGACAGCAAACCCTTTCATTTGATACCCATATCATGGGGGTCCATTTCAAATAGCCTGTCCGCCATCTTAAGGAGGCCGCCATATTGGATTTGTAATGACGTTTCTTAGCTAGTCATGTATTGTCATCAGAACTCAGAGCGTGAGCAAAATTTCATCCTAATCGAAGACCGGGAAGTGGGTCAAATTAAGATTCCAAGATTTTCTTACATACATAAATATGTAGTTAGTTACAAGTGAAGCTAATAAAAGCGTGCTAATAAATATCAATAAATATTGGTGGACATTTCACACACAACTGTATCTGCTCCCAAACTAAGCAAAGCTTGTAGTTTGGGCGCCAGATAATATTTATAAATGTTTAAATACATACTTTTTAAAATACCCAGGTACAAATATCTGTGGAGAACGACTGTCATAGAACAACTACTCGACTCTCGATCAATCACATTGGGCCCATAGGGTTCGGGAGATCGTCTCATTTTCAAAAAGCCTTTCCGGGGGTCTACCGCCTTACGAAAACGCTTTGACGCTTTGACATTGCCGTCTCTTTCATTTCAAGCGAGAAGAAAAGAGACAGCCACGTCAAAGTGTCAAAGCGTTTTCGTTAGGCGGTAGATCCCCCGAGCGGTTTTCAGACGCGGTCACAGACTCAAATTTTTTCACCAATAATAATACAGGGTTATTAGTAATCAGCATGCATCCTTTTAAGGGGATGTTAAGTACATTAAATACGGCAACTTTAGTTCTACAGTTTTGAAAATTCGTGATTTTTTTTTCGATCCAAAATAAACATAAAAGAAAATGTAAAAAGAGCGCGCGTGCTCTTTAACGCCCGCCATACACGCTATGGTCTGCCGTCGAGAGGTCTACCTGTGCAGGTATGCCTGCGCAGGTAGACCGGAGTGTGTGTAGGAAGCCTGCGCAGGCGACCGGAGCAAGATCGAAAATCAATAGGGTACCGGACTGGGTCAAAAATACGCCATCCTAATTAGTCCGTCAGCTAGATCATGGAAAAACATTGGACACGTATTTTTTGTTTTTTATAAATGATACGACAAAGTGAATAAAGACCGCTCAATAGTGCTAGAGAGTACAAGAAATAAATTTTTTTGAGATATGTATTGATTTTTAACAAAAGTTGTTTATTTAAATATTCAGAACATACCCTTAAAATGATGCAGGCTGATTACCAGTAACCCTGTATATTATAATAATATTGTAAATATAATTATAGGGATGTTTGGATGTTTGTTGCTCAATCACGTACGTATCGGGTTGAAATTTGGAACACAGATAGAACATAGTCTGTAAGAACACATAGGCTAATATAACGAGAAAGGGTAAAAGGGGCACTGCTATATTATGTCGGGCATATTATATGTCGAGTTAAAAATACTTTTTTCACTTATGTAGGTTTACATTTGACATCCATCTCGCCTAATGTTACGCCCGCCATACACGCTACGGTCTACCGGAGAGGTCCGCCTGTGCGGGCATGCCTGCGCAGGTAGACCGGAACGTATGTTCCCACATACAGTCCCCGGTCGCCTGCGCAGGCTTCCCAGCCTGCGCAGGCGACCGGAGCAAGATCGAAAATCAATAGGGTACCGGACTGGGTCAAAAATACGCCATCCTAATTAGTCCGTCAGCTAGATTATGGAAAAGTATTGGACACGTATTTTTTGTTTTTTCATAATATTAATAATCGTTCAGTTGGCCTGCGCAGGCATACGTGCACAGGTAGACCTCTCCGGCAGACCGTAGCGTGTATGCCAGACCTTAAGCGACGATGCGGTCTACGATGGAGCGTGTTTACCTAGAAGAAACCGATTCACTCTCGATTTGAAGACATAGATTGTAACTATCGGGGAAAACCCACTCAGGCAACGTATTCCACAGCCTCGACGTTCTTATCACAAAAGTAGAGTCTAATCTCTTCGTTCTTGTCTTTGAAACATCAACCATGAAACGATGTCGCTTAACTAGTAGAGTCCCTCGATTTTACCCGCGTAGTTGCCATTCCAGTGGTTTTCCTGCGGTAAAAGATAGCCTAGGTACCTTCTAGATTTTATCAATTTAACTTTTACGAAGCCATAAATTAAATATTCAGTTAGATGTTTATTGAACATTAGCGTTCATGCAATAAACGTACTTCTGAATACGTGTGATAAAGACTGGTTTAACAATCCTGCATGTTGTTTATAGTATGCAATAAATCGGCCGATATCAGTCAATCAGTTGTCGGTCCTGGAATATTGATCAGTAAGTTGAATAGAGACCGCTACACTGTTGCTGCCATTTGTAATCTTTTATGGGGTTCACTTCATGAAAATTAAACCAGGTTTTACTTTGTAATATACTCCATGTAAGTACTTATTGAATCTATACTAATATTATTAGTAATATTATTATGGTTTTTCACTGTAATTTTTTGAAGTGAAAACTTGTTTAGGCGCTCGTGGACAGATTTTTCGTGGGCTGTGAATTGAATTCATTCGTCACGCTCGGGTATGATAAGAAAGCTTCGGGTAAACTCGGGACCATGGCTATTGGCCATCTAGAAATACGTCAGCCAATGGGAAATGCTGAAAGGGCGTGGACAGGCCATCATGGCATGACCATCTTAGCACGGTCGGGGCAGACATTGAAATAGAAAAAATTCCGGGGAGCGATTTTTTTTTATGAAACGTCGGGGAGGGTTATTGGAAGTATAAATCTCGATTTTCTAACTAATCTCGGTAGAGGGTTCGCCGCCATCTTGTTTTAAAGTTTTTGTGAGATAACTCGTTCATTTTCAACTTTAGAGCAAAAATGATGGATACCAAAATTGTTGGAAATTTAATTTCTCATAAGTTTGCTTCATATAGGTTTTACGCTAGGATCAATATTTGCAGAGTTATACTATCAAGTTTATCAAAAAAATCGTAATGGGTGGAATTTTATTTTCTTCAACTTCGGTTCTCGCACTTTTTAGGGTTCCGTACCCAAAGGGTAAAAACGGAACCCTATTACTGGGACTTGGCTGTCCATCCGTCCGTCCGTCCGTCCGTCACCAGACTGTATCTCAAGAACGGTGATAGCTAGACAGTTGAAATTTTCACAGATGATGTATTTCTATTGCCGCTGTAACAACAAATACTAAAAATAAAATAAGTAAAAAATGTGCGAGAACCAAAGTTGAAGAAAATAAAATTGCACCCATTACGATTTTTTTGATAAACTTGATAGTATAGCTCTGCAAATATTGATCCTAGCGTAAAAACTATATGAAGCAAACTTGTGAGAAATTAAATTTCCAACAACTTTGGTGAACATCATTTTTGCTCTAAAGTTGAAAATGAACGAGTTATTTCACAAAAACTTTAAAACAAGATGGTGGCGAACCCTCTACCGGGATTAGTTAGAAAATCGAAATTTATACTTCCAACAACCCTCCCCGACGTTTCATAAAAAAAAATCGCTCCCCGGAATTTTTTCTATTTCAGGCTAGTTTTATGTTTACCTCGACTGTACTATCTAGAAACGCATCAACCAATGGGAAATGCTGACGCATTTCTAGATGGCCATGCCAAAATGGCGAGGCCACGCCTTCTGGTTACACCCGTGTAGTTTCCAAAGTAAGCTATCAAATTCTGAGTTTTAAGTTTTCACTTCTAGCGGCAGTTCCTATGACTGCCGATTTTTTTTTATTTGTTGTATCACAATAAGGAGTTTTCTATTAGACTACAGGCCCGTGAATAAAATGTACGTAGTAAATGAACCACCAGGAGACCTATGTACGATGATAGAAGGGTATAAAGTAATAAGATTCAGCACTATGCCGTCACTTGTAAGCTGTCCAACTGAGTACAGTCGAAGAGGGGGGGTTGCGACCCTCGATCATTTCTCCTTGTCGCATGATTTTTGTACGGCGTTCAAGAATAATAGATTAGAAGAGATATTGAAACTAGATTTTTTTTAAATTATTAATTTGTCGGAAAAAATCTTGATTTTCCGACGATTTACAGATTAAAATTGGGTATTTGATTATGTAGGGCATTGGTTCCATATAGTTTCAATACCTAATACAACACCGTACAAAAATCATGCTACAAGGAGAAATGATCGAGGGTTGCAACCCCCCCTCTTCGAATGTACTTAGTTGGACAGCTTACAAGTGACGGCATAGTGCTGAATCTTATTACTTTATACCCTTCTATCATCCTACATAGGTCTCCTGCTGGTTCATTTACCTACTACGTAAATTTTGTTCACGAGCCTGTAGTCTATATTTATCTCTATCTATTATTAATTATTTGCAAAATGTGATATTAGCGTGCCTACATAATGCCGCTAACTTCAAACGGTGAAGGAAAACATCGTAAGGAAACCGAGAATATTTCGAAGTCATAATGTGTCATCCATCAACCCGCACTTGGCCAGCGTGGTGGATTATGGCCTTGACTCTCTCCACGCGAGAGAAGGTCCCGAGTCCCAGCAGTGGGAACATTTAAAGGCTGCTTATCGTAATATCAGGAGCTACTGGACCGATTTCAAAAATTATTTCGCCGTTGGATATATACTTTTTTTTTAAATAAACAGTGACGAGATGAGCAGGTCATGTGCCTGATGGTAAGCAACATGCCTGCCACATAACAGCACAGTGACACGCAGCTATTGGAACATGAAGAGTCCAAATCATTACCTAGCACTGCATTGCGCTCGTCACCCAGAGATCTAAGATGTTATATCTCTAAGCCCTGTAATTTCACTGGAAACATTGCCCTTCAAACCGGAACACAGTAATGTTTGAACATTGCTGCTTGGCGGTAGAATAAATGGCAAAGGTGTGGTACTTCCCCAGGCGGACTCTGCTAAGAGTCCTACCACTACAAACTATACGTGATTCCTGAGTGCTATTAGGCTGTATATTATGTACTAGCGGCCCGCTCCGGCTTCGCTCGAATAATAACCTAGATATCAACTGCAGCGCCATCTGCCGTAGCCTATGTTACTCGGGAATAATGTAGCTTTCCAAAGGTGAAAGAATTTTTGAAATCGGTCCAGTAGTTTCGGAGCCTATTCATTACAAACAAACAAACAAATCTTTCCTCTTTATAATATTAGTATCGACCACGTACATAGCCGGGTGGTTTGCTAGTTTGTTGTTTAATTAGGATACAATAACTCGTTTTTAAGGACCCTATTAGGATTGATTGATTCCTTAAAATAAACTAATTAGTCCGTTAGTTACATTGCTAAAAAATACGTATTTTCATTTTGTTCCACAAATTAAAACGACGAAGATAGAGCGCTTAGAAGTTTGGCGTGACGTCACTTGTGGCTACTATTTATACCCACAAATGACGTCACGAGTCACGACCTCGAACTCTGGAAGTTTGATGATATATACTCGTATCGATGTTTAATAATTTGATAAAACAACAAATACGTGTCCTATACCATTTCAAAATCTACCTGACTGACTAGGTAATTAGAAAGGTATATTTTTGATCCAGTCATTATCACTATATAAGTTCTAGACTGCATGCCTGTGAACAAAATGTATGGGTCAAATGAACCACCGAAGTCAATGAACGAGGGTTGCAAAACCCCATCTTCAACTGCAACTTTGCGCTCAGTTGGACAACTTACAAGTGACGGCATAGTGCTGAATCTTATTACTTTGTACCCTTCTATCATCCTACATAGGTCTCCTGGTGGTTCATTTGACCCATAGATTTTGTTTACGGGCCTGTAGTCTATTCGTTTGATCATCTTATATATAAAATTCTCGTGTCACAGTGTTAGTTACCTTACCTACTCCTCCAAACGGCTTTACTGATTTTTACCAAATTTTATATGCATACGAGTATTCAGTAGGTCTGAGAATCGGCAAATTTTTTGTTTTTATTTTTTTATAATGTGACGTTAAAAAATACATACAACCAAAGTCGTGAAATGTAAAAGACACACAAAGGCTGCTCGGAGACCTGATAAAAAATCATATTTACATGTGTTGGTGACTAGTGTAATGATTCGGATTATAATATCGTCTTGTATCACATTCACGCACAGAACATGCCATAATATAAATAATTTAATAAAATCGTCTGCAATCCAAGGATTAATTAAAAAATACACGATTTTCACCGCGACGAAATCAGACTGTTACGTTCGGGTATACTAAAATATTGTAATGACGTTACTTCATTCACTTTCTCTTCTTCTTTCGAGCGATTTCCACTTGAAAATGATTTGTCGCTTTGCAACAAAGCGAGTGGCTTTGTTGATCTTTTTGCGTAGCAAAAAAAATTCTTCATCTATGCATACAACCCTAAATTTTTACCCTTTTATCACCAACTCCTATTTTTAATAGACATTTTAGTAATTAAATCATTTGACAGTGAACTACTCCTAAACGGCAGGACCAATTTGAATAATAATAATAATAATAAATATTGGTGGACAATTCACACACAACACCATCTGACCCCAAACTAAGCAAAGCTTGTATGATGGCGGCCAGATAGCTGATATAATACTTAGATGACTGATACTTTTAAATACATACTTATTATACATAGAAACACCCAGACACAGTGCAAACATTTGAATTCATCACACAAATATTCGCACTGGGTGGGAATCGAACCCACGACCCTCGGCTTCGCAGGCAGAGCTACTACCAACTAAGCCACGAGGCCAGTCTGATTGATCCAGAATGATTTTTTTGTGTGTGTTCAAGTGGATTCGAGGATGGTTTAGATTCACAAATAAGCCCGGCAGATGGCGCTGCAGACAATGTCTAGGTTATGATCCGAGCGAAGCCGGAACGGGCCGCTAGTTAAATTATAGAAAGATATCTACTGGCACACGATAGGTCTATTCACATAATAATCTAGTCACATAGTATTCACAGACAGTAGGTAGCTCTGCAGTCTTATCTGGGCGAAACCAATTAAAACTGGTAATTGTAAACTTGATTGATACCGCTTCAATGGTGATTGAAGTAAACTCGGTCAAGTGCTAGTCGAACCACGTACTGTGCTTTAAAAGTAGGTATAATTAGTAATTGTGTTAGTAATTGGGTGTTTTTAAAGTATAATTAGTATTTAAAAATGAAAGTATTGTATCAGCTATCTGGTAGTATAGTACATGATTTGCTTAGTTTGGTGCTGGATGGTGTTGTGTGTGAAATGTTTACCAATATTTATTGGAGTGAAAACTTTTTAAGGCGCGCCTAGACAGATATTTCGTGGGCTGTGAATTGTATTCTAGCGTCACGCTCGGATAAGAAATCTTCGGGTAAACTCGCGACCATGGCTATTGGCCATTTAGAAATGCGTCAGCCAATGGAAAATGCTGAAAGGGCGTGGCCTCGGCATCATGCCATGGCTATCTAGAAATGCATCAACCAATAGGAAATGCTGACGCATTTCGAGATGGCCATGCCATGATGCCCAGGCCACGCCCTCCAGTTACACACGTGTAGTTTCCGAAGTAAGCTATCAAATTCTGAGTTATAAGTTTTCACTTCTATCGGCAGTTCCTATGACTGCCAATTTTGACGTGACAACGTCTTATAAATTGGTTTGCCGGGTGACACTTCAAGAAACTGCGTTACGCTCAGCTCACGTTATGCGCTCACAATGAGAGCGAGTGAGAGGGACGCGTGCCTTTCACTTTTTATGTCTGTCTCTCTCGCTCTTAGGCGGGCTAACCATGCCCGAGTCGCCGATTCGCTTAGGCGCCTGCATACAAGTTTACACGTTGCCAGTTAATTGTAAAACGATTGTGTAGTGATAATGTGACAGACTACGAATGAATATTCACATTAAAATTATTTTACCACTCGAAGTCGTTGTCACGTAAAACTTTCGCCCGTATACCGACTTTACAGGCAACCAATTTTTTTTTTTAGATACTTTTATAGCAAACATATAATTAAATTCTAGCAGCGGCCCGCGGTTTGTCCCGTGTAGTTGCCGGTCTTGTTAATTTCTCGGGATAAAAAATTGTCTATGAGTTTTTCCAGACCACTATGAATGTACCAAATTAAAAAAAAAAAAAATTGGCAGTCATAGGAACTGCCGATAGAAGTGAAAACTTGCTGTTGCCCTGGTACTGGTACCTAGGGGCAAACGCAACTCTCTTATATTTCTGTTGTCCTCGTATCTGGAGATAAACGCTGGCGGGCTGTTGGAGGTAGGTAATCGAAACTCTTTACTGTTTCTGTTGCCCTGGTACCTACCTGGCCGTTTTTACCGCGTTTACCCGAAGATTTCATATCCGATCCGATCCATTATCATATCCAAGCGTGACGATTGATGAATCCATTTCACAGCCCACGAAAATTCTGTCTATAGCGCGCCTAAAGAAGTTTTCACTTCAAAAAGACAAAGAAATCGACGTTAAACCTACAACACTCCTTTTTTGATCGGGGGAAAAAAAAGGTAAGTACCTACTACAATCCTAAAGGTGCGCTTACACGAGGGCAATAATTGCTCGGCGACACGAATGGACCGATCTGGAGCAATTAATGGAGCAATTAAACGCAATTTCAATAAATTTCGACAATTATTTCGGCGATATTGCTTCTAATTGCTCCAGATATTTCATATCGCTCAATGTCGCCGATACGAATTGACGAATATCCAATGGGCTTGGAAATTCCTAGCAATTTTTGTATATATCTCATTCGCACTTGTTTGTTTTGCGGCTTGCCGTCTTGCTTCCGCGGGGAGAGCGAGAGGTCGGGTGGCGCTACAAGCCGCCGCAGCAAGAACAATGTCGTCCATAGCGAGCGAATACTGAAATGCTCGTGTAAGACAGTATTGCCTAGTTGATGAAGTTGCGCGATATCGCTCAATATTTTATTGCGCAGTAATTATGTATTATGCAGTATTAATGCTTGTTGCCGTTGCCGTAAATTGCTTGATGTTGTCGTGACGTCATAGTTGACGAGTATTGACTGGAATTGAGCAATTTTAGTCGCCCGTATAAGCGCACCTTTAGTAACCTAAGCTATATAAGTTTTTACTCCTATCGGCAGTCTCCATGACTGCCAATTTATCTATCTACATATCTACATCTTATAAATAAAATTCTCGTGTCACAGTGTTTGTTTCCTTACTCCTCCGAAACGGCTTTACTGATTGTAACCAAAATTTATATGCATATTCAGTAGGTCTGAGAATCGGCTACTAGCTATTTTTCATACCTTTATTTATATGGCAAAACAACGTTTGCGGGGTCAGCTAGTATATCTATAAAAGCATCACGAAATCTCAGAAACTACAAATGCTAGGAGTCTGAAATTTTGCATGGAGGTGTCTTTTAGCACGTAGGCGCTCGCTAAGACGGGTTTTGCGAAATTCAACCCCTAAGAGGGTGAAACAAGGGACGGGCGTTTGTATGAAACTTTCGTCATTTTCAAAGTTTTGTTTGCATGAAATTTGCTAAATCGAGTTTTATTAAATTTGGTACACAGATAGACTGGATCTTACGAAAAGGCTAAGGCCACTTTTTATTACCTAAAAAAGGATTGAAGGGGTTGAAATAGGGATGAAAGTTTTGTGTCATTAATGAGATAAAACCACGAAACTTTGTATCTAGACACTTGAAACAAAGCAATTAAATGTTTGTTCTGGCAATTTTACATTTTCAAATCGTACGGGGATAAAATAGGTGTTGAAATGGGGGATGAAAGTTTATATCAAAGTTCGTAATTGTTGAAGATAAAACAATGAAACTTCGTATCGAGACACTTGACGCGAAGCAAACAAATGCTTGTTCTAGCAATTTTGTAAATTCAAACTGTACGGGGATGAAATGTGGGTTGAAATGAGGGATGAAACTTTATATGAAAGTTCGTAATTGTTGAAGATAAAACCATGAAACTTCGTACACTTGAGATGAAGCAAATAAATGTTTTTTTCTTACAATTTTGTAATTTCGAAATGTACCTACAGGGATAAAATGCGGGATAAAAGTTTACATGGAAGTACGTCATTGTTGAAGATAAAACAATACCAAACCTACAAAATACCACTGCGAGGTCTATTGCGGAAATGCTGAAAGTCTGTGAAGCATACGCCACTTCACATGGGCTTTCCTACAATATTAAGAAAACGGAATACATGGTCTTTGAGGTCGCTGGAAAGAACTGTCGTGATTCAGAGCCCCGTCTTTCTCTAAATGGTGTGAATGTGAAAAGAGTGACACAATTTAAATATCTTGGACATATTCTAACTGACGACCTCAAAGACGATGTAGACATTGAACGGGAACGTAGGGCACTAGCGGTTCGTGGTAACATGCTGGCTCGTAGATTCGCTCGCTGTACGGATCAGGTCAAGATCACCCTTTTCGGGGCATATTGTCAAAGTATGTACGCAGGCAGTCTGTGGACCAGATACACCAAGAAGGCGCTAGATGCCTTACGTGTTCAGTATAATAACATTTTTCGGGTGATGTTGGGACTGCCGCGGTTCTGTAGTGCCTCGGAAATGTTTGCGCAAGCACATATTGACGGGTTTTCTGCAATAATGCGCAAAAAAGTAGCTTCCTTGGTACATAGAATACGTGGTAGTAACAACAACATCCTAAAAATGGTAGCACAGAACACTTTCTCGCCCCTGATGAGGTATTTTGTGGATATTGCTCTCAGTAGAAACAAGAATGACTGCGAATTTATGTGTGTAAAATGTACCTAATATTTAATTTAAATTTAATTTGTAATTGTTATTTTTAATTTTGACATGTGTTTAATTTGTGAGTAATTTTAATTTAAATTTGGTATAAAATAAGTCATCAAAAAATGTTGAATAAAGGTAATGTAAATAATATTTTTGTAATAGGTAATATGTAAATGGATCTAAGATATCTGAAATAAAAAGATTTTGATTTGATTTGATTTGAAAATGTTGCAACTAGACACTTGATTTCCATACTAATATTATAAACATACTAGCTGAATCACGCGCGCGTTGCTACGCCATCTATCTAAAACTCATCGTACCAATTCAAATTTAAACAAATTCGATGACACATGCTGTCACGCAACGAAAACTCTCAAAAAGCAAAATTATTTCCCGTTTTTGTTACATTTTTCATTCATGCTTCGTTCCTGTTGATAGTAGCGTAATGTTAAATAGCCTATAGGCTTCCTCGATAAATAGACTATCCAACAGAGAAAGAACCTTTCAATTCGGACCAGTAGTTCCCGAGATCCTTTCGTTCAAACAAACAAACTCTTCAGCTTTATAATATTAGTATAGATACCAAAGTAACTCTGTTACGCTTTAACGCCAAACTACTAGATAAGTCTGATGAAATTTGGTGCACAGATAGACTAGGCTCACGGAAGGACAAGAGCGACTATTTATCACCGAAAAAAAGTTGAAGAGCTGGAAACCAGGAATCATTGTTTGGAAGTTCGTCAATGTTGAAGATAAAACCGCAAAATTTTGCAACTAGACACTTGAAATCCATACTAAGATCCAATTTTATTTTATAAATGTGAAATTAACTCTGTCTGTTACGTTTTATCGTGTAAACCACTGAACCGATTTTGATGAAATTGTATAAAAATGGTTTTAATGTAAGTGATTTTCGTAAATATAGTTTGGTATTGTGTACAAATACTGCCCGAGTTACCTTAATATTTATTTTGCGCGGACGAAGTCGCGGGTAAAAGCTAGTTATTTTATATTTTTATCTTAGTAAGATAAGTATTTTTCATGTATATTGTTTTACAAACACGCCATTCATTGCATATCGGTCCCGCGGGGAATCTAGCGTTTGATGTGACACAACATCATTACATCACCCTTGCTATCAAGCGATAGCTTGATAATATTTTTATCTAATTAGTTTAGGTACCAATATCATGGATGACTAACAATGACTTACAAAAATAAAGTGGCCAAGTGCGAGTTGGACTCGCCCATGAAGGGTTCCGTTGCAGCAAGTAACATAATATACATAGTTCTTGTAGTTCGTTGTAACTTTGATCGAAGTTTTAATAATAGTGTATTTATGACATACTAAAAAAAACTACTCATCAGATCGAGTTCCAACCAATTTTCATTGGTAGTTTGCATGGTAATGTACAACATTTTTTTTTGTTTTTTCATTTTCTTACTTTAGAAGTTAGTTGTGTCCCTCCCACACACATTTTACCACTTTGGAAGTGTCTCTCGCGCAAATTATTCAGTGTAGACAAAAACTATATTAAAAACCTCAACACCATTTTTGAAGACCTATCGATGGACAACCACACGTGTAGGTTTGATGAAAAAAAAAAATTTGAGTTTCAGTTCTAAGTATGGGGACATCCCTAATTTTTCTTATTTTTTTTTTGTAAAAATGTTTAATGCGGTTCATTTAATACATCTACTTACTAAGTTTCAATAGTGTAGTTCTCATAGTTTCGGCAAAAAGTGGCTGTGACATACGGACGGACAGATAGACATGACGAATCTATAAGGGTTCCGTTATTACGTTTTACGGAACCCTAAAAAGAAACAAAATCCGTTCATTCATTCGGATTCTGCAATTTCATATTAGACTGTCATGTTTCCATTGATAATAATAATCAGATTACGATAATCATAAAATTCAATTTATTTGCCTGATGCAATAAAATTAAAATGTGGTTGTCTAAGTTTATGTAGTCGGTATGTCCCAGCAGACAACCTAATCATAAAGTGCCAAGCTTACAGATATAATTAAGGCCAATTGTCCACGTAGCTGCACGACATCCGCACGATTTCGACAATTGTCGGATGCAAGACGAATGCTTGCATCTTGCGTACAAATAATGAAGTCTGTGTCCACGAAACGACAACGACACGACAGCCGCACGTCTTGCGTTTGTTCGTAGAATGCATGCATTCGGCAAAAGACGCGTGCGTGGACAGTAGGCCTAAACGATTCAAATCAGGGATGTAACGGAGGCCATTTTATCGGAACCGAAGGCGGAGTCGGACTTTTGAAATTTGGTTTATCGGAATCGGAACCGGAGTCGGAACCGAAGTCGGAGGCATAGGTAGGATCACAAGTGGTGGCAGGAGAGACATTTTTATTGGGGACCTACGCTTTAACGCCCAAATACTGGACAAGTCTGATGAAATTTGGTGCACAGATAGACTAGGCTCAGGGAAGGACAAGAGCGACTATTTATCACCGAAAAAAAGTTGAAGAGCTGGAAACCAGGAATCATTGTTTGGAAGTTCGTCAATGTTGAAGATAAAACCGCAAAATTTTGCAACTAGACACTAAACTAGCTGAACCCGCGCGCGTTGCTACGCCATCTATCGAAAATTGGTCGTACCAATTCAAATTTTGAACAAATTCGGTTACTTTAGGTTCTAATGACGCAACCTTAAACATATGAAAAATGCTGTCACGCAATGAAAGCTCTCTAAAAGCAATATTTTTCCCGTTTTTGTTACATTTTTCATTCATGCCTGGCTCCTGTTGATAGTAGCGTAATGTTAAATACCCTATAGCCTTCCTCGATAAATGGACTATCTTACAAAGAAATAATCTTTCAATTCGGACCAGTAGTTCCAGAGATCCTTGCGTTCAAACAAACAAACATACAAACAAACTCTTCAGCTTTATAATATTAGTATAGATGTGAAATTAACTCTGTCTGTTACTTTTTATCGTGTAAACCACTGAACCGATTTTGATGAAATTGTATAAAAATGGTTTTAATGTAAGTGATTTTTGTAAACATAGTTTGGTATTGTGTACAAATACTGCCCGAGTTACCTTAATATTTATTTTGCGCGGACGAAGTCGCGGGTAAAAGCTAGTTATTTTATATTTTTATCTTAGTGAGATAAGTATTTTTCATGTATATTGTTTTACAAACACGCCATTCATTGCATATCGGTCACGCGGGGAGTCTAGCGTTTGGTGTGACACAACATCATTACATCACCCTTGCTATCAAGCGATAGCTTGATAATATTATTATCAAATTAGTTTAGGTACCAATATCATGGATGACTAACAATGACTTACAAAAATAAAGTGGCCAAGTGCGAGTTGGACTCGCCCATGAAGGGTTCCGTTGCAGCAAGTAACATAATATACATAGTACACATAGTTTAGTTCGTTGTAACTTTGATCGAAGTTTTAATAATAATGTATTTATGACGTACTAAAAAAAAATCCTGATCAGATCGAGTGTATGATTCGAGAGTCCTGATCAAACCAATGTATTTTCTTACAATTTTGTAATTTCGAATTGTACCTACAGGCATAAAATGCGGGATAAAAGTTTACATGGAAGTACGTCATTGTTGAAGATAAAACAATACCAAACCTACAAAATGTTGCAACTAGACACTTGATTTCCATACTAATACGAGGGTCAAACTGAAAGTTCTTAGAAAATCAAAAACTGATTACATTAGCCAGTTATTAGTTTTATTATATCTTTTCAAAATATTGTCCATTCACGTCAATACACCGCTGCACGCGATGGAACCACTGGGAAAAGCACTTTGCCCACTCGTCCTTAGGGGTCTCTTCAATGGCATCGCGATACGCAGTCACCGCTTCTTCAGCATTCATAAACCGCTTTCCTTTAAGTTTTTCTTTAATTTTTGAAAATAAATAAAAATCACAAGGCGCGAGGTCGGGGCTATATGGCGGGTGACCCAGTAATTCAACGTTTGATGTCGCCAAATAGTCGATCGTTCGCTTGGCGGTGTGCGATGAGGCGTTGTCGTGGTGAAGGAGGATCCTACTGCGAGGTCGTTTCTCTCGAACTTTTTCCAAGACAAGTGGCAAACAATTGGTAGTGTACCATTCTGCAGAAACTGTTTTTTGATCCTCTAACACAATTGTTGCGAAATGACCTATCCTTCCAAAGAACGAGGCCACCATTTTTTTCCCCGCACTTCGATCTCTCTTCACTTTAGTTGGCAACTCCTCGAAAGGAAACACCCACTGAGCAGATTGTCTTTTGGTTTCAGGATCATAACAGTAAATCTAGCTTTCGTCACCTGTTAGTATGTCGAACACAGCATTTGAGTCACCTCCGTTAAATCTTTCAATCATTTTACGGCACCAATCCACACGATGGAGTTTTTGAGCCTCAGTCAAATTATGAGGTATCCACCGGGCGCAAAGCTTCCTGACCGCTAAATGTTCGTGTAGGATTTTGTGCACTTGACTCATACCGATGCCTAAGCTTGTCCGAATCTGCTGATAGGTCACTCTTTTGTCAGTCTCTATCATACGCCGCACAACACAGATTTTATCTTCAGTCGTCGCCGTAGAAGGCCGTCCCTCTCGTAAATCATCAGTGAGATTAGTGCGACCACGTTTAAACTCATTAAACCAGTTGTTAACAGTCGCACGAGATGGGGCTTCATCGTGAAAGGCCAATCGTAGTCTATCATAACTTTCTTGTTGACTTAAATGACATCGAAAGTCATAAAAAATCATTGCACGAAAATTTTCTCGTGTTAAATTCATGTTGACGTGACACAGACAATTTTCAATTTGCCGCCAAATCGTACAACAAATGACAAATGAATGAAGTATATACTCAGTAATATTGGCAAAGAGTTCTATTTTCAAATTATAGAATTTTTTTTTTATTATATTGTTTATAAGTGGCCAGTTCTAAGAACTTTCAGTTTGACCCTCGATCGCGCGCGCGTTGCTACGCCATCTATCTAAAATTCATCGTACCAATTCAAATTTTGAACAAATTCGGTTACCTTAGGTTTTAATGACGCAACCTTTCACGAACCTTTGACGAATGACACATGCTGTCACGCAACGAAAACTCTCAAAAAGCAAAATTATTTCCCGTTTTTGTTACATTTTTCATTCATGCTTCGTTCCTGTTGATAGTAGCGTAATGTTAAAAATAGCCCATAGCCTTCCTTGATAAATGAACTATCCAACAAAGAAAGAACCTTTCAATTCGTACCAGTAGTTCCCGAGATCCTTGCGTTCAAACAAACAAACTCTTCAGTTTTATAATATTAGTATAGATACGAAAGTAACTCTGTTACGCTTTAACGCCAAATACTGGACAAGTCTGATGAAAGGAGACGGCCCATTTTCCATGGGCATTAGCCCCACAGCAAAAGTGCAGGAGACTCGACCAAAATTGGATCATTGTATACGATTTTTAATATATATGGAGATACTGTTAATGTTTTATTCTGCATAGCGGGGTTCATAAGATATCAACTAAAACGTTGAAAAAAAATATCGCGATGTGTGAGTTTCGAACGAATCGAACATGTTTTACATTCTTTTTGAAATCGATTTTCGAACGAATCGGATGTTGTGTCAATTTTGTTCACTTTTTATTTATTTTGGCGTCGCACGCCTTTTGTGTTTTCCCATATTACGTGTTTCAATATTTTCAAGTTTACTAAAAATCGTCAAAGAAGTACGTTCACGAACATCAAATAGTAATTTGTAATAACCCACCATTTATATTGCACATTGCCACTCGAAAATACACGTTAAAGAAAATAATACAATGAGGCGACATGTTTTTTTCACGTTGGCGCCAAAACTACAATGTCGCAATCCGGGCAAAATGACACAAGCACATTCACTTTACCGTAAACGTCAACAGAAGAAAAAGAGAAAAAACATGGCTGGCTTTAGGTACAGTCATTAAAGTACTTTTAATCACACTAATTTGCAATCCCCGCTTGGCACGTTAGTTTTGAATGTACAGTTTGCATTATTTAATTGAATGTTAATTTACTTAAATAACTTTTTCAGGTCTCCGGGGCTAATTAAGTACCTAAACTTGAAACGACGTGGGGCAGAAATGAGCCATCTCCTTTGGTGCACAGATAGACTAGGCTCAGGGAAGGACAAGAGCGATTATTTATCACCGAAAACAAGTTGAAGAGCTGGAAATCAGGAATCATTGTTTGGAAGTTCGTCAATGTTAAAGATAAAACCGCTAAATTTTGCAACTAGACACTTGAAATCCATACTAAGATCCAATTTTATATTATAAATGTGAAACTAACTCTGTCTGTTACGTTTTATCGCATAAACCACTGAACCGATTTTGATGAAATTGTATAAAAATGGTTTTAATGTAAGTGATTTTCTTAAACATAGTTTGGTATTGTGTACAAATACTGAACGAGTTACCTTAATATTTATTTTGCGCGGACGAAGTCGCGGGTAAAAGCTAGTTATTTTATATTTTTATCTTAGTAAGATAAGTATTTTTCATGTATATTGTTTAGCAAACACGCCATTAATTGCATATATATCGGTCATACGGAGAGTCTAGCGTTTGGTGTGACACAACATCATTACATCACCCTTGCTATCAAGCGATAGCTTGATAATATTATTATCAAATTAGTTTAGGTACCAATATCATGGATGACTAACAATGACTTACAAAAATAAAGTGGCCAAGTGCGAGTTGGACTCGCCCATGTTGGGTTCCGTTGCAGCAAGTAACATAATATACATAGTACACATAGTTTAGTTCGTTGTAACTTTGATCGAAGTTTTAATAATAGTGTATTTATGACATACTAAAAAAAACTACTCATCAGATCGAGTTCCAACCAATTTTCGTCGGTAGTTTGCATGGTAATGTACATATTTTTTTTTTTGTTTTTTCATTTTCTTGCTTTAGAAGTTAGTTGTGTCCCTCCCACACACATTTTACCACTTTGGAAGTGTCTCTCGCGCAAATTATTCAGTGTAGACAAAAACTATATTAAAAACCTCAACACCATTTTTGAAGACCTATCGATGGACAACCACTCGTGTAGGTTTGATGAAAAAAAAAATTTTGAGTTTCAGTCCTAAGTATGGGGACATCCCTAATTTTTTTATTTTTTTTATTTTTTTTTGTAAAAATCTTAATGCGGTTCATATAATACATCTACTTACTAAGTTTCAATAGTGTAGTTCTCATAGTTTCGGCAAAAAGTGGCTGTGACATACGGACGGACAGACAGACATGACGAATCTATAAGGGTTCCGTTATTACATTTTACGGAACCCTAAAAAGAAACAAAATCGGTTCATTCATTCGGATTCTGCAATTTCATATTAGACTGTCATGTTTCCATTGATAATAATAATCAGATTACGATAATCATAAAATTCAATTTATTTGCCTGATGCAATAAAATTAAAATGTGGTTGTCTAAGTTTATGTAGTCGGTATGTCCCAGCAGACAACATAATCCTAAAGTGCCAAGCTTACAGATATAAATAAGGCCAATTGTCCACGTAGCTGCACGACATCTGCACGATTTCGACAATTGTCGGATGCAAGACGAATGCTTGCATCTTGCGTACAAATAATGAGGTCTGTGTCCACGAAACGACAACGACACGACAGCCGCACGTCTTGCGTTTGTTCGTAGAATGCATGCATTCGGCAAAAGACGCGTGCGTGGACAGTAGGCCTAAACGATTCAAATCAGGGATGTAACGGAGGCCATTTTATAGGAACCGAAGGCGGAGTCGGACTTTTGAAATTTGGTTTATCGGAATCGGAACCGGAGTCGGAACCGAAGTCGGAGGCATAGGTAGGATCACAAGTGGTGGCAGGAGAGACATTTTTATTGGGGACCTACGCTTTAACGCCCAACTACTGGACAAGTCTGATGAAATTTGGTGCACAGATAGACTAGGCTCAGGGAAGGACAAGAGCGACTATTTATCACCGAAAAAAAGTTGAAGAGCTGGAAACCAGGAATCATTGTTTGGAAGTTCGTCAATGTTGAAGATAAAACCGCAAAATTTTGCAACTAGACACTAAACTAGCTGAACGCGCGCGCGTTGCTACGCCATCTATCGAAAATTGGTCGTACCAATTCAAATTTTGAACAAATTCGGTTACTTTAGGTTCTAATGACGCAACCTTAAACATATGAAAAATGCTGTCACGCAATGAAAGCTCTCTAAAAGCAATATTTTTCCCGTTTTTGTTACATTTTTCATTCATGCTTAGCTCCTGTTCATAGTAGCGTAATGTTAAATACCCTATAGCCTTCCTCGATAAATGGACTGTCCTACAAAGAAATAATCTTTCAATTCGGACCAGTAGTTCCAGAGATCCTTGCGTTCAAACAAACAAACATAAAAACATACAAACAAACTCTTCAGCTTTATAATATTAGTATAGATCTGAAATTAACTCTGTCTGTTACGTTTTATCGCGTAAACCACTGAACCGATTTTGATGAAATTGTATAAAAATACTAAATAAATAATAAATAAAAATATTTTATATTTTTATCTTAGTAAGATTAGTATTTTTCATGTACTTATATTGTTTAACAAACACGCCATTAATTGCATATATATCGGTCATACGGAGAGTCTAGCGTTTGGTGTGACACAACATCATTACATCACCCTTGCTATCAAGCGATAGCTTAATAATATTATTATCAAATTAGTTTAGGTACCAATATCATGGATGACTAACAATGACTTACAAAAATAAAGTGGCCAAGTGCGAGTTGGACTCGCCCATGAAGGGTTCTGTTGCAGCAAGTAACATAATATACATAGTACACATAAGTAGTTTAGTTCGTTGTAACTTTGATCGAAGTTTTAATAATAATGTATTTATGACGTACTAAAAAAAATCCTGATCAGATCGAGTTCAAACCAATGTATTTTCTTACAATTTTGTAATTTCGAATTGTACCTACAGGCATAAAATGCGGGATAAAAGTTTACATGGAAGTACGTCATTGTTGCAGATAAAACAATACCAAACCTACAAAATGTTGCAACTAGACACTTGATTTCCATACTAATATTATAAACATACTAGCTGAATCGCGCGCGCGTTGCTACGCCATCTATCTAAAATTCATCGTACCAATTCAAATTTTGAACAAATTCGGTTACCTTAAGTTCTAATGACGCAACCTTTCACGAACCTTTGACGAATGACACATGCTGTCACGCAACGAAAACTCTCAAAAAGCAAAATTATTTCCCGTTTTTGTTACATTTTTCATTCATGCTTCGTTCCTGTTGATAGTAGCGTAATGTGAAATAGCCTATAAATAGCCTTCCTCGATAAATGGACTATCCAACAGAGAAAGAACCTTTCAATTCGGACCAGTAGTTCCAGAGATCCTTGCGTTCAAACAAACAAACATACAAACAAACTCTTCAGCTTTATAATATTAGTATAGATGTGAAATTAACTCTGTCTGTTACGTTTTATCGCGTAAACCACTGAACCGATTTTGATGAAATTGTATAAAAATGGTTTTAATGTAAGTGATTTTCGTAAACATAGTTTGGTATTGTGTACAAATACTGCCCGAGTTACCTTAATATTTATTTTGCGCGGACGAAGTCGCGGGTAAAAGCTAGTTATTTTATATTTTTATCTTAGTAAGATAAGTATTTTTCATGTATATTGTTTAGCAATCACGCCATTAATTGCATAAATATCGGTCATACGGAGACACGTTTGGTGTGACACAACATCATTACATCACCCTTGCTATCAAGCGTTAGCTTGATAATATTATTATCAAATTAGTTTAGGTACCAATATCATGGATGACTAACAATGACTTACAAAAATAAAGTGGCCAAGTGCGAGTTGGACTCGCCCATGAAGGGTTCCGTTGCAGCAAGTAACATAATATACATAGTACACATAGTTTAGTTCGTTGTAACTTTGATCGAAGTTTTAATAATTAATAATGTATTTATGACGTACTAAAAAAACTACTCATCAGATCGAGTTCCAACCAATTTTCGTCGGTAGTTTGCATGGTAATGTACATAATTTTTTTTTGTTTTTTCATTCTCTTACTTTAGAAGTTAAGGGGGACACACATTTTACCACTTTGGAAGTGTCTCTCGCGCAAATTATTCAGTGTAGACAAAAACTATACTAAAAACCTCAACACCATTTTTGAAGACCTATCGATGGACATCCCACACGTGTAGGTTTGATGAAAAAAAAATTTTTGAGTTTCAGTTCTAAATATGGGGGCATCCCTAATTTTTTTTTTTTTTTTGTAAAAATCTTAATGCGGTTCATATAATACATCTACTTACTAAGTTTCAATAGTGTAGTTCTCATGGTTTCGGCAAAAAGTGGCTGTGACATACGGACGGACAGACAGACATGACGAATCCTCATGGCCTCGTGGCTTAGTTGGTAGTAGCTCTGCCTGCGAAGCCGAGGGTCGTGGGTTCGATTCCCACCCAGTGCAAATATTTGTGTGATGAATTCAAATGTTTGCACTGTGTCTGGGTGTTTCTATGTATAATAAGTATGTATTTAAAACTATATAAGTATTATATCAGCTATCTGGCCGCCATCACACAAGCTTTGCTTAGTTTGGGGCCAGATGGTGTTGTGTGTGAATTGTCCACCAATATTTATTTATTTAATCTATAAGGGTTCCGTTTTTACGTTTTACGGAACCCTAAAAAGAAACAAAATCGGTTCATTCATTCGGATTCTGCAATTTCGAATTAGACTGTCATGTTTCCATTGATAATAATAATCAGATTACGATAATCATAAAATTCAATTTATTTGCCTGATGCAATAAAATTAAAATGTGGTTGTCTAAGTTTATGTAGTCGGTATGTCCCAGCAGACAACATAATCCTAAAGTGCCAAGCTTACAGATATAATTAAGGCCAATTGTCCACGTAGCTGCACGACATCCGCACGATTTCGACAATTGTCGGATGCAAGACGAATGCTTGCATCTTGCGTACAAATAATAAAGTCTGTGTCCACGAAACGACAACGACACGACAGACGCACGTCTTGCGTTTGTTCGTAGGATGCGTGCATTCGACAAAAGACGCGTGCGTGGACAGTAGGCCTAAACGATTCAAATCAGGGATGTAACGGAGGTCATTTTATCGGAACCGAAGGCGGAGTCGGAGTTTTTAAATTTGGTTTATCGGAATCGGAACCGGAGTCGGAACCGAAGTCGGAGGCATAGGTAGGATCACAAGTGGTGGCAGGAGAGACATTTTTATTGGGGACCTACGCTTTAACGCCCAACTACTGGACAAGTCTGATGAAATTTGGTGCACAGATAGACTAGGCTCAGGGAAGGACAAGAGCGACTATTTATCACCGAAAAAAAGTTGAAGAGCTGGAAACCAGGAATCATTGTTTGGAAGTTCGTCAATGTTGAAGATAAAACCGCAAAATTTTGCAACTAGACACTAAACTAGCTGAACGCGCGCGCGTTGCTACGCCATCTATCGAAAATTGGTCGTACCAATTCAAATTTTGAACAAATTCGGTTACTTTAGGTTCTAATGACGCAACCTTAAACATATGAAAAATGCTGTCACGCAATGAAAGCTCTCTAAAAGCAATATTTTTCCCGTTTTTGTTACATTTTTCATTCATGCTTAGCTCCTGTTCATAGTAGCGTAATGTTAAATACCCTATAGCCTTCCTCGATAAATGGACTGTCCTACAAAGAAATAATCTTTCAATTCGGACCAGTAGTTCCAGAGATCCTTGCGTTCAAACAAACAAACATAAAAACATACAAACAAACTCTTCAGCTTTATAATATTAGTATAGATGTGAAATTAACTCTGTCTGTTACGTTTTATCGCGTAAACCACTGAACCGATTTTGATGAAATTGTATAAAAAGAATAAATAAATAATAAATAAAAATATTTTATATTTTTATCTTAGTAAGATTAGTATTTTTCATGTACTTATATTGTTTAACAAACACGCCATTAATTGCATATATATCGGTCATACGGAGTCTAGCGTTTGGTGTGACACAACATCATTACATCACCCTTGCTATCAAGCGATAGCTTGATAATATTATTATCAAATTAGTTTATGTACCAATATCATGGATGACTAACAATGACTTACAAAAATAAAGTGGCCAAGTGCGAGTTGGACTCGCCCATGAAGGGTTCCGTTGCAGCAAGTAACATAATATACATAGTACACATAGTTTAGTTCGTTGTAACTTTGATCGAAGTTTTAATAATAATGTATTTATGACGTACTAAAAAAAACCTGATCAGATCGAGTTCAAACCAATGTATTTTCTTACAATTTTGTAATTTCGAAATGTACCTACAGGGATAAAATGCGGGATAAAAGTTTACATGGAAGTACGTCATTGTTGCAGATAAAACAATACCAAACCTACAAAATGTTGCAACTAGACACTTGATTTCCATACTAATATTATAAACATACTAGCTGAATCGCGCGCGCGTTGCTACGCCATCTATCTAAAATTCATCGTACCAATTCAAATTTTGAACAAATTCGGTTACCTTAGGTTCTAATGACGCAACCTTTCACGAACCTTTGACGAATGACACATGCTGTCACGCAACGAAAACTCTCAAAAAGCAAAATTATTTCCCGTTTTTGTTACATTTTTCATTCATGCTTCGTTCCTGTTGACAGTAGCGTAATGTTAAATAGCCTATAAATAGCCTTACTCGATAAATGGACTATCCAACAGAGAAAGAACCTTTCAATTCGGACCAGTAGTTCCAGAGATCCTTGCGTTCAAACAAACAAACATACAAACAAACTCTTCAGCTTTATAATATTAGTATAGATGTGAAATTAACTCTGTCTGTTACGTTTTATCGCGTAAACCGCTGAACCGATTTTGATGAAATTGTATAAAAATGGTTTTAATGTAAGTAATTTTTGTAAACATAGTTTGGTATTGTGTACAATTACTGCCCGAGTTACCTTAATATTTATTTTGCGCGGACGAAGTCGCGGGTAAAAGCCAGTTATTTTATATTTTTATCTTAGTAAGATTAGTATTTTTCATGTATATTGTTTTACGAAGACGCCATTAATTGCATATCGGTCATACGGAGAGTCTAGCGTTTGGTGTGACACAACATCATTACATCACCCTTGCTATCAAGCGATAACTTGATAATATTATTATCAAATTAGTGTAGGTACCAATATCATGGATGACTAACAATGACTTACAAAAATAAAGTGGCCAAGTGCGAGTTGGACTCGCCCATGAAGGGTTCCGTTGCAGCAAGTAACATTATATACATAGTACACATAGTTCTTGTAGTTCGTTGTAACTTTGATCGAAGTTTTAATAATAATGTATTTATGACGTACTAAAAAACTACTCATCAGATCGAATTCCAATCAATTTTCGTCGGTAGTTTGCATGGTAATGTACATCATTTTTTTTTTGTTTTTTCATTCTCCTACTTTAGAAGTTAGAGGGGGGGGGGACACACATTTTACCACTTTGGAAGTGTCTACTAGTGAAGACCTATTGATAAACATCCCACACGTGTAGGTTTGATGAAAAAAATTTTTTGAGTTTCAGTTCTAAGTATAGGGACATACAGACATGACGAATCTATAAGGGTTCCGTTTTTACGTTTTACGGAACCCTAAAAAGAAACAAAATCGGTTCATTCATTCGGATTCTGCAATTTCATATTAGACTGTCATGTTTCCATTGATAATAATAATCAGATTACGATAATCATAAAATTCAATTTATTTGCCTGATGCAATAAAATTAAAATGTGGTTGTCTAAGTTTATGTAGTCGGTATGTCCCAGCAGACAACATAATCCTAAAGTGCCAAGCTTACAGATATAAATAAGGCCAATTGTCCACGTAGCTGCACGACATCCGCACGATTTCGACAATTGTCGGATGCAAGACGAATGCTTGCATCTTGCGTACAAATAATGAAGTCTGTGTCCACGAAACGACAACGACACGACAGCCGCACGTCTTGCGGTTGTTCGTAGGATGCATGCATTCGACAAAAGACGCGTGCGTGGACAGTAGGCCTAAACGATTCAAATCAGGGATGTAACGGAGGTCATTTTATCGGAACCGAAGGCGGAGTCGGAGTTATTAAATTTGGTTTATCGGAATCGGAACCGGAGTCGGAACCGAAGTCGGAGGCATAGGTAGGATCACAAGTGGTGGCAGGAGAGTCATTTTTATTGGGGATAATTTTTTTAAAATAGCTTAAAAATTGTCAAACGCGTGGACACGATAAACATTGACGGGCAAATGATTTAAGGGGTTGGGATTTTGTATTTCCATTTACTTTCCACCACAATAAGGGATTATCTCAAATATTTATACACCTTACCTCCGATCAAAACCTCCGTTTCAAAATTTTCGGAGCCGAAGTCGGAACCGAAGGTGTAATAATAATCGGAAGTTCCGACTTATCGGAGTCGGAGTCGAAGCTCCGTAACATCCCTGATTCAAATTTACTTATTACAATAAAATTACAATCTACCAATATTTGTTGAATAAAACAAATTATTCTTATCACTTCGGAAGCTACGATGCCCCAATCGCTCACTTCAAACTTATATTCCGAGACCTGCTAGCAAAATTAGATGTTTTTTTTTTAAATAAAGAGTGACGAGACGAGCAGTACATGTGCCTGATGGTAAGCAACATGCCTCCCACATAACAGCACAGCGACACGCAGCTATTGGAATATGAAAAGTCCAAATCATTACCTAGCACTGCACTGCGCTCGTCACCCAGAGATCTAAGTTGTTATATCTCTAAGCCCTGTAATTTCTCTGGAAACATTGCCCTTCAAACCGGAACACAGTAATGTTTGCAGATTACTGCTTGGCGGTAGAATAACTGGCAAATGTGTGGTTACTTCCCCAGGCGGACTCTGCTAAGAGTCCTACCACTACTAAAAAGTTTGAGGCAAGCTGAAAACTTGTCACATAGTTACATCACATTCTCCTATTATACCCCAATACGGAGGTGAGCACCCTGGCTGGTGAGCAGTGGGGCAAAATGAACCCCTCAATTTACATCACCTGGCAGATAGATAGCCCCACCTTATTTTTTTGACGTGATAACGTCTTATAATTCGGTGAAGCCGGCTGCACGCCCGCAAAACATGACGTCATGTAACGTTACCGTTACCGTTAGGTCGTCGTCCGTGCCATGCGGACGAAGCTGAGCGCTGAGGGCGCCACCCGCCGAGTCGAGCGGTATCACTACTCGCGCTATCAGCGTACTGATTTCTTAAGACGTTGTCACGTTTAACTATCGTCAGTAAACCGACTTTACAGACAACCTTTTTTTTTTAAATATAAACTTATTTTGGCGCGCCGCAGACTTTTCGTGGGCTGCGAATTGAATTCTAGCATCACGCTCGGGAATGATAAGAAATCTTCGGGTAAACTCGGGATCATGGCCACGCCCTCCGGTTTCGCCCGCGTAGTTTTCAAAGTAAGCTATCAAATAAATGTTCACTTGGACAAGACCTTGCAAACGTAACATTAGCAAACTTGAGCAAAACAGATAAAGAACTAGCAACGGCTGCAATGAATACTGACACCTCGCCATCTGGTTCACTCTCGTTATTTCTAACAGACGCTTTAGAAGTCAAAAGTACTATTTCAAATTTAAAGTCTAACAGCGCGCCTGGCTGGGATACTATCTCGACCTCACTATTAAAAGCTTGTTCCCAATCTTTAGCTGAACCTATCTCTTATTTGTGTAACCTAAGTTTTACTAACGGCATATTTCCCTCAATTTTCAAAAAAGCAACAGTGTGTCCTATTTATAAAGCTGGTGGTAGAGATTTACCTTCCAACTATAGACCCATTTCTCTTTTACCTACCCTAGCAAAAGTACTTGAAAAAATTGCTAACAAGAGACTAGTTTCGTTTTTAGAAAAGAACGGTGTTTTAGCTGACAATCAGTACGGTTTCCGTGCTCGAATGTCGGCTGATGATGCTGTTCTTAGGTTAACTTCTCTGACGACAAAGTACCTAGATATGGGTATGAAATGCTTAGGTGTGTTTTTGGACCTGCAAAAGGCGTTTGACACGGTCTCCATTCCCATACTCCTGGCGCGTCTACAGGGAGTGGGAATAAGGGGTAGTGTGCACAAATGGTTTACTGACTATCTTGTAGATCGCAAACAACAGGTTAAAGTTGATGAATTTGTAAGTAACAGCGCTATATGTAGTAAGTACGGTGTCCCCCAAGGCAGTACATTAGGGCCTACTCTATTTTTGTTGTACATTAACGAGCTATGCAAAATAAAACAAGTGAAGGCTGATATTATTATGTTTGCAGACGACACCGTCCTCCTGTTTCATGAATCAAGCTGGTCGGGTGTACGTCAGTTGGCTGAGGAGGGTGTGGCGCGTGTCATATCGTGGCTTGAACATAATCTACTTTCACTAAACACTGCAAAGACAAAGTACATGTGCTTCCGAAAAACCAACAGAAATAAAATTCCTGCAAACTTTGTGATACGTGCCCACACTCATCCATGTAATATTTCAACTTCCAACATCAATGGCATAAACTGCACTTGTATTGCACTTGACCGAGTGGAATCCGTGAAATATCTCGGAGTCACTGTTGACGAAAGAATGACGTGGGGACCACACATACAAACAGTTTCTAAACGAATAAGAAAACTAATCCACGTCTTCAAACAACTTCGTTCAGTGGCTGACAAAAAGCTCTTGATTGAGACATACAAAGCTCTCGGTGAGTGCATAATAGGGTATTGTATTTGTTCTTGGGGCAGTGCGGCAAAAACGCACCTACTTCAGGCAGAGCGTGCCCAACGCGCTCTTCTTAAAGTTACTTTGTCTCTCCCATTCAGGTACCCGACTACTGATTTATACAAGGACTGTAATGTATTATCAGTTAGAAAAATCTTTGTTAGCCAGTGTATCAAAAGGTATCACTCACTTACGGTACCCCACCTACCAGTAAATAAAAAAAGACGACCCAAATGTCCGGTTCCTAGCTATAAAAGCGCCTTAGCGTGGCGTCACTTCAACCATATAGCACCTGTACTGTATAATCAAATAAACAAAAATAAAAACCTAAACGAGATGACCAATTACAAGGTTAAAAAATATATAGTTGACTGGCTAAACCAGTTAGACTACGATGCGGTGGAACATTTATTGTTAAAAGTAGAATAATTCTATCTGCAAACCCTGACTTATGTATTGCAAAGAGAACAACAACACCTTCACAAACATACCCTCACACACACACACACACACACCCTAACACGCACTCACATACACACACACACCCTCTCACACTTACATACACACCCTCAAATACATTCATACACCTCTCTCTCTCTCTCTCACACACACACACACACACACACACACACACACATACATACACTTGTACTAAAGTTAATCAAGTACATATCTTAAATTAAATGATATAGTGTAAAGCCTCCCATTTTAGTTATTTAGTTTTTATCTTTATTGTTATTTGCTCAAGTTTAGGAAGAGACTGCCTGCAGCAACACAGCTAACGCTAAAGCTACAGGCAGGGATTACTAATGTATTTATACTAAGTTATTATTCAATAAAGATATTTGTATTTGTAAAAAAAAAAAAAAAAAAAAAAAACTTCTATCGGCAGTTCCTATGACTGCCAATTTTTTTATCTATACTTCTATACTAATATTATAAAGCTGAAGAGTTTATTTGTTTGTTTGAACGCAAGGATCTCGGGAACTACTGGTCCGAATTTAAAGGTTCTTTCTCTGTTGGATAGTCCATTTATCGAGGAAGGCTATAGGCTATTTAACATTACGCTACTATCAACAGGAACGAAGCATGAATGAAAAATGTAACAATAAAGTGGCCAAGTGCGAGTTGGACTTGCCCATGAAGGATTCCGTTGCAGCAAGTAACATAATATACATAGTACACATAGTTCTTGTAGTTCGTTGTAACTTTGATCGAAGTTTCAATAATAGTGTATTTATGACGTACTAAAAAAAAACTACTCATCAGATCGAGTTCAAACTAATTTTCGTTGGTAGTTTACATGGTAATGTACATCATATATTTTTTTTAGATTTTTCATTCTCTTACTTTAGAAGTTAGAGGGGGGGGGGGGGGGACACACATTTTACCCCTTTGGAAGTGTCTCTCGCGCAAGTTATTCAGTGTAGACGAAAATGATTTTAGAAACCTCAACATCATTTTTGAATACCTATCGATAGACAACCTACACGTGTAGGTTTGATGAAAAAAAAATTTTTGAGTTTCAGTTCTCAGTATGGGGGGCAACCCTAATTTATCTTTTTTTTTAATTTTTTTGTTTAAATCTTAATGCCGTTCACAGAATACATCTACTTACCAAGTTTCAACAGTGTAGTTCTCATAGTTTCGGCAAAAAGTGGCTGTGACATACGGACGGACAGACAGACAGACAGACAGACATGACGAATCTATAAGGGTTCCGTTTTTACGTTTTACGGAACCCTAAAAAAGGGAAATAATTTTGCTTTTTGAGAGTTTTCGTTGCGTGACAGCATGTGTCATTCGTCAAAGGTTCGTGAAAGGTTGCGTCATTAGAACCTAAGGTAACCGAATTTGTTCAAAATTTGAATTAATACGATGAATTTTAGATAGACGGCGAAGCAACGCGCGCGCGATTCAGCTAGTTTAGTTATAAACAGCACCCAATTTAAATTTCAAATTGTATCAAACCCATTTTTAGGGTTCCGTAAAACGTTAAAACGGAACCCTTATAGATTCGTCATGTCTGTCTGTCTGTCTGTCTGTCTGTCCGTCCGTATGTCACAGCCATTTTTTGCCGAAACTATGAAAACTACACTGTTAAAACTTGGTAAGTATATGTATTCTGTGAACCGCTTTAAGATTTGAACAAAAAAAATAAAAAAAAAGTAAAATTAGGGTTGCCCCCCATACTGAGAACTGAAACTCAAAAATCTTTTTTTCATCAAACCTACACGTTTAGGGTGTTAATCGATAGGTCTTCAAAAATGATGTTGAGGTTTCTAAAATAATTTTCGTCTACACTGAATAATTTGCGCGAGAGACACTTCCAAAGTGGTAAAATGTGTGTCCCCCCCCTCTAACTTCTAAAGTAAGAGAATGAAAAATCTAAAAAAAAAATATGATATACACTACCATGTAAACTACCAACGAAAATTAGTTTGAACTCGATCTGATGAGTAGTTTTTTTTTAGTACGTCATAAATACAATATTATTGAAACTTCGATCAAAGTTACAACGAACTACAAGAACTATGTGTACCTACTATGTATATTATGTTACTTGCTGCAACGGAACCCTTCATGGGCGAGTCCAACTCGCACTTGGCCACTTTATTTAAGTATATATTTTGCAAAACATATTTTTTGTCGTGCGCAAAACATTATCTGGCTTATATTATTATTAATATATATAAATCTCCTGTCACGATGTTTGTCCGCGATGGATTCTTATACTACTTAACCGATTTTAAATTAAATTGGCACACCGTGAGCAGTCTGGTCCAACTTGAGAGATAAGATAGTTTTTTATTTCTAATAATAGTCTTTAAACGACAATATCCGAGCGCAGCCGGAATGGGCCGCTAGTTATAAATAGTACCCAATTTAAATTTCAAATTGTGTCAAACCCATGTTTTATATTTTTTGCAAAACATATTTGCACGCGCCTAGGTTCAGTTAAAACCCCAAATTAATTATCTGGCTAATTTTGTATCAATAATTTAACGTTAAGCTACAACATTATCAAAAATTGCAAATTGCCTCAAACACATTCACTGAATATAAAAAAAAATAATTAAAGTGTATGGACCCGTTTTGCCCCGCCTCTCACCAGCCAGGTCTGCACCTCCGTGTTGGGAATAGCAGAGCTATGTGACAAGTTTTCAGCTCAAATACCTCCCCAAATGTTGCCACTAGCTCTCGGAATATTATAACACCCCGTTGTATTTACATCGGAATTAAAAAAGTTAAAAAAAAAAACTTACCTTCCACGTCCCAAGTCCGATAACCGGACATGTATGTCCGTTGTTAAAGATGATGGGCGCCGGCATAGTCATTATTACTGTGTCAATTAATTAAAAAAAATAACTTTTTTTTCTTTTAGCGTGCGAGAGGCGCGATGTTTACAGGCAAACTGAAGCGCTCGCGTCAGCCGTCAGTTACATATCGTTATTTTCGCCACTCAAGGCCACCGCATGGTGTTAAGGTGCGGTTTCGCTGATGCGACTTACGACGCGACCGCTGCGACTGAGATGTTTCCAGACGAAAAAAAAAGTGAATCGAATAATTTATTGTCTCATAAAAAACATTAACCAACTTCAATTTATATTAAATTTGAACGCTTGGTCTAATTTCACAATAATATATCAATAAATATTGGTAAACAATTCACACACAACATCTGACCCCAAACTAAGCAAAGCTTGAGCCAGACACACAGTACACATATTTGAATTCATCACACAAATATTTGCACTAGGTGGGAATCGAACCCATGACCCTCGGCTTCGCAGGCAGGGCTACTACCAACTAAAATTTAATTAAATTTAAATACTAAAAATTATATAGAAATTATCTCTAAATCTTATACCTTTAAACGAGCAATTCTTGTACCTATATGAATATGTATATATATATAGAATCTGAATCTCGGAAACGGCTCGACGGATTTTCATGAAATTATGTATGCAGGGGATTTCGGGGACGATAAATCGATCTAACTAGGTCTTATTTAAAAAAAAACGCATTTATGCGCGTTTTTAGACAATGAAAAACTGTCACATTAGATATTAGAATGTGAATGTCAATTTCGCCGCGTGACGCGACAGCATAATTAGCTCAGACGGGAAGTCGGGCGCTCATAGCGGTCACGAATTAGTAGCTCCGGGTTCGAATCCAGACGGTTTCTCTTTTTTTTTTAAGAAAATCTATTTCTTGGAGTCTTTTATCTGTAGGTATCTAAGTATATTTAGTATTTAAACCGAGCAAAGCTCGGTCACCCAGGTACTTAAGCTCTACCAAACAAAAAAAAATATCAAACTCGATTCAAAATTAGTGGAGCTATAGCGTACTTAACATAAGTTTAAGATGGAGGTTAGAAAATTATGATACTTAGATATTTTATTGCATAGCATATAAAATATCAGCATAGCGTATGGAGCCTACTGAATGTTCCCACTGTTTGGACTCGGGGTCTTCTCTCGCAAGGAGAGAGTGAAGGTCATAATCCACCACGCTGGCCCAGTGCGAATTGGTGGATGACGCATGTCCTCAAATCATTCTATTTAGAGACAGATCGGTTTCTTCACATGTTGGCTAGTTGACGCTTTTTTTTACTTTTTTTTTAAATAAGTAGTGACGAGACGAGCTGGTCATGTGCCTGATGGTAAGCAACATGCTAGCCACACAACAACACAGCTCTATTGGAACATGAAGAATCCAAATCATTACCTAGCACTGCACTGCGCTCGTCACCCAGAGATCTAAGACGTTGTATCTCTAAGCCCTGTAATTTCTCTGGAAACATTGCCCTTCAAACCGGAACACAGTAATGTTTGCTCATTACTGCTTGGCGGTAGAATAACTGGCAAAGGTGTGTTACTTCCCCAGGCAGACTCTGCCGAGAGTCCTACCACTACTAAACTTGCAGCTCACTCTGACTTCTTTCGGGAATAACAACTCTAATTCGTTTATCTATAAATATAAAAATCAATGGCACTTTTCGTTGTTAGTGAACTCCTCCTAAACGGCTGAACCGATTTGAATGATTTTTTCTGTATGCGTTTGGGTAGAGCCCTCGATGGTTTAAATTCACAAATCAGCAAGCAAATCGGCAGATGGCGCTGCAATTATCCGAGCAAAGCCGGAATGGGCCGCTCGTTTATTATACACTAGTAGCACTAGAAGTACTAGTAGCATCACACGGTTTCGTATGCTTACTTCCTGATCCCTTTATTTTCCTAGGGTAAAAATTCGGCTACATTTTTTGCCAGATCCCTTCAGTACTTTTTCCTTGAAAAAGTATAAAACAAACTTGCAATACACATACACTTTCACATTTATAATACTTTTTGAAGTGAAAACTTCTTTTATAAATATAAATAAACAAATATTGGTGGACAATTCACACACAACACCATCTGACCCCAAACTAAGCAAAGCTTGTGTGATGACGGCGAGATAGCTGATATAATACTTATATAGTTTTAAATACATTATACTTAAATACTTATTATACATACTTTTGGCGCGCCTAGACAGATATTTTGTGGGGTGTGAATTGAATTCTAGCGTGACGCTCGAGTACGATAAGAAATCTTCGGGTAAATTCGGGACCATGGCGATTGGCCATCTAGAAATGCGTAAGCCAATGGGAAATGCTGACGCATTTCCAGATGGCCATGCTTGGGCCACGCCCTCCGCTTTCACCCGTGTAGTTTCCAAAGTAAGCTATCAAATTCTGAGTTATAAGTTTTCACTTCTATCAACAGTTCCTATGACTGCCAATTTTTTTTTGCACAGTACCCGTTTTCATTTCTTTTACGCTATAAAAGTCTTTTTTTTTCTTTCTTTATCGCGTATAGGTCCGCGTTTGACCACCAACTCTATATGTCTATAGTCTGTGTATTTATTGGGTAAACGGGTAACTCCCATGTAATACGGTCAGTCAATCTGACTCGAGTTTCGGCCGCGTCCTGCGGCCTTTTTCCAGGAGAGTGTACGGGCGCGATGGCTGCCCGTTTGGCACTGACCATATTACACGTAAGTTACCTGTTTACCCAATATCTATCATAACATGTGGAACATCCAATATTTGAAATTTGTAATATTAGGATTAGTGGAACTGGCAACCGGTGTTAAAACTGCGGGTTGCTGCCAGTAATCCTACTATCCTACTAATCCTACTAATATTATAAATGTCAATGTATGGATGTTTGTTGCTCAATCACGTCCTAACGTATGAACGGATCGGGCTGAAATTTGGAACACAGATAGATTATATTCTGGAAGAACACATAGGCTATTTTTTATCCCGGAAAAACAACGGTAACGGGAGCTACGTGGGTAACACCGCGGGGCGCTGCTAGTAGGTTTTATAAATGTCAATGTTTGGATGTTTGTTGCCCAATCACCTCGTGACGTACAAACGGATCGGGCTGAAATTTGAAATACGGTTAGATTATAGTCTGGAAGAACACATAGGCTACTTTTTATCCCGAAAAAAAAAAAACAACAACGGGAACAACGGGAAACGGAACTACGTGGGTAATACCGCGAGCTCTGAGCCGGGAGGAGGCGAAAGGGTTTTCTACGAAAGAGCAAAATTGGAATAAAGAGCCCTAGAATTAAATTGAAGCTGTTGCTTACCACCCCCTATTTTCCTTTTCTTCTCTCATTAATCCAAGCTATTATATTATGTTAAAAATCAACGCAAATGACAACAATACAACGGACTCCCGAGTCCGTCAGTAGCAAAGTTTTAAATAAAGACAAAAATAATGATTTTGTGTACACAGTGAAATCACCAATTTATAAATATTGACAACTTTTATCTTTGCTGATATAAAGTCAGTCACGTAGTGTGCCTAATCTTGAAAACTGGCCATAACTACGAGGGGTTGGCTTGGCTCAGATTATGTCACTGGACCAAAGAAAACCGGTTTTGTACTAGTTCTGTAAGAACCGATAAAATCCATCTTTTTTAGGGAAACCGGTTTTTGAAGTATTTATTACCTATGGTAAAAAGTTCGAAAATACAAGTAAAACAATATTATCTATTACTGATGGCGGCTATGTGGGTAATCAGTGTTTTAAATAGAAACATCGATAAGAGACGGTCTAATCTAACGGAAGTACCAAGTAACTGAGGTTGGTATACGAACCTTTTCGATAAAATATCCCTTTATCATTTTGTTATTTTTCAAGAGTGTATTATTTTAATTTAAAAAAAATGATTGTGTGGTTTTATGAAATCACGGTAAAAGTGAAACTTTTTTTCTCATTATAGACATTTAACTAAAAAGTATTTGGAAAAATATTCTATTTATGTAAACTCTGTCGAGCGCCTTTCCTTTACTTCGTGGCCCACCGTCACGCGACTTGCAATAGATGGACGAAACAGTTCGAGGCGATGTAAAAGAGTTTCACTTTAATAATAATACATTGATTAAAATACTACATTTAACAAAAAAAAAAGCTATAAACTTGGACACTAACGGGGGATGCTCTTAATTGGCGGCCTTATTGCTTAAAGCAATCTCTTCCTGGTAACGTTAGGCAGTTAAGACTGTTGCGGTTACCCTAACACATTTTTAGGGTTCCGTAAAACGTAAAAACGGAACCCTTATAGATTCGTCATGTCTGTCTGTCTGTCTGTCTGTCTGTCTGTCTGTCTGTCTGTCTGTCTGTCTGTCTGTCTGTCCGTCCGTATGTCACAGCCACTTTTTGCCGAAACTATGAGAACTACACTATTGAAACTTGGTAAGTAGATGTATTCTGTGAACCGCATTAAGATTTTTAAAAAAGTTTAAAAAAAAAACAAAAATTAGGGGTGCCCCCCATACTGAGAACTGAAACTCAAAAATTTTTTTTTCATCATACCTACACGTGTGGGATGTCTATCGATAGGTCTTCAAAAATGATGTTGAGGTTTCTTATATAAGTTTTGTCTACACTGAATAATTTGCGCGAGAGACGCTTCCAAAGTGGTAAAATGTGTGTCCCTCCCCCTCTAACTTCTAAAGTAAGAGAATGAAAAAACTAAAAAAAATATATGATGTACATTACCATAAAAACTACCAACGAAAATTAGTTTGAACTCGATCTGATGAGTAGTTTTTTTTTTAGTACGTCATAAATACACTATTATTAAAACTTCGATCAAAGTTACAACGAACTACAAGAACTATGTGTACTATGTATATTATGTTACTTGCTGCAACGGAACCCTTCATGGGCGAGTCCAACTCGCACTTGGCTACTTTATTTTTAGTATAGATTGACGAAACGAGCAGGACATGTGCCTGATGGTAAGCAACGTGTCTGCCACATAACAGCACAGTGACACGCAGCTATTATTAGTAGAATATCCAGCTATACAATATACAAACAACCTCCACTGTGCTGGTTATTGGATGAAAAGTATTTTATATTCAATTTAATATGTCAACAAACATATTGGAAATGGTTTGTCTAAAAAATGTCAGTCCAGAATAATAATAATAATAATAATAAACCTCATTTAATTCCTTAATAAAATATTAACATTGAGAATAATAAAATTAAATTGAAAATTAAATAAATAAAAACATTAAAAAAATTATTGAACACTCATATAAAACATATACACAGTTAATCCCAATATTATTATTTTTTTCCTCCTCTCTGTTTATTAAGGACCTCTCATCGAGTAAAGGCCTCCTCCATTTTTCTCCACTCTTCTCTCTCCTTTGCTTGCTCTACCCAGTTTGCGCCAGCTACCTTTATGATTTCATCTGCCCACCTTTGTTTTGGCCTGCCTCTGGTTCGTTTGGCTTGTGGTCCTATCCAAGTTGCTATCTTTTTAATCCACTTGTCATTTTCCATGCGAGCAATGTGACCAGCCCATTTCCACTTCAGCTTCCTACAATGTTCAAGAGCATCCAAGACGTTTGTCGTTTGTCTAATGTATGTATTCTTTACTTTGTCTGATATTTTTAAATTGAGTATGCTTCTCTCCATAGCTCTCTGGCAAACTTGTATCTTATTTTTTGTATATTTATTGTAGGTCCAGGTTTGACATCCATAAGACAAACACGGTAGTATGCAGGAGTCTAGAGCTTTTTTCTTTAGTTTTACAGGAAGTTTTGATTTAAATATTTCTTTGTTGCTCCAGAATTTATTCCATGACATTGTTGTACGTCTAATTATTTCATCGGTGTTACGAGATTTCTTAAAAGATATTTGTTTACCCAAATAGGTATAGTCTTGTACATACTCTAGCGTCGTGTCGTTAACTTTTATAGGTACGTTTACGCTATTTGTCATGACTTTAGTTTTTAATGTGTTGAGCTCGAGGCCAATCTCCTGACTTACTGCATCTAGTTCATTGAGCATATCTTCTAATTGTGTTGGTGTTTCCGAGAATAGAACTATGTCGTCAGCAAATCGGAGATTGCTAAGAAATTCACCTTTGACATTTATACCTTTTTTCCCCCAGTTAAGCTTCCTCATGATGTTTTCCAGAACAGTTATAAATATTTTTGGAGATAGAGGGTCTCCTTGTCTCGCGCCTCTACCAATAACTATTTCTGGGCCAGTGCTTTCCATTTTTACCCTACTGAGACTTTTGCCATAGATGTCCTTTATTATCTCAGTCGCTTCTGTCGGTACACCGCAATCATGTAGAGCTTTCCACATACTGTCATGAGAAATAGAGTCGAAAGCTTTCGCGTAGTCAATAAATGCCATGTAGAGCTGTTTTTTTCGTTCATCATATTTCTCTATTATTAGATCTACTGCATGAATGTGCTCTGTTGTCGAATAGTTTTTTCTAAAACCGGCTTGCTCTGGTGGCTGATATGTTTCAATGTAAGGAGACAATCGGGATTCGAGACAAGTAGCAAACAGTTTATAGATGACGGGTTGTAGACTAATAGGCCTATAGTTAGTTATGTCGGCAGGGTTTCCCTTTTTATATAGTAAGACAATGTCAGACTTTGCCCATTCCACTGGTATTTTTCTGGAATCTAGAGCCATATTGAATAGAGCCGTAATGGGTTGGGCAAGTAGAAATCTCCCAGTTTTCAAGGCCTTGCTTGGGATACCATCTGGTCCTGGACACTTATCCGTGTTTAAGCTTTCCATTTTTTTCATTACTTCACGAGTAGTAAATCGTTGTATTTTGGTAGAGTTTGGAATTAGAGCTGGAATCTGAAGACCAGTATCTCTTGCACAATAAAGGTTGCGGTAAAAGCTTGTAGCTGTCTCTATTATTTTTGATCTTGAAAATGTTTTGGTGTTGGTAGAGTTTACTGTAAGACATGGAACCCATTTTTAGTGGTGTTTAACGATTTGTAGCCTTTCTTCAAACTGCCCGTTGACAGAAGATGATTCTCAATTGTTTTAATTCTATGTTCTTCTATGTTTTGCTTAATCTGTTTATGAATATGTTTGAATAAATAAGAGCGCTCTAATTTTTCTTCTTTTACTAGCGATTTCTTTTTGGTCAGCTCGTTTCTTCTTGCTATTTGATGTTTTATATTTTCCGTCAAATAATATGGCTGGGTTTTCTTTTCAGTTTTCGTAGAGTTAAGGCTTTCCGTAACAACTCTTTTAATTTTTTCATACAAAGACTCTACACTATTTTCTGTTATTGTTTCTGTGTTGTCAATGTTGTCTGTTGTGATTTCATATACTTTCGCTTTAAGAGTGTTAACGAATTGTACTTCTTGTTCTAATGTATTCAGGTGGTTATAGTTTGTTTTGTATTTTGCTCTCGTTTTCTTTATTTGGGTTATTGAAAAGGTACTCCGTATAAATCTGTGATCGCTGGCGTATGAAAAGTTACTGAGTATTTCAAAATTACACATTTTTTCTTTATTGTTCGTAAGCACATAATCTAACTGACTTTTTGTTTTCTTTGGTGAGAGCCATGTCCACATGTTATTCATGTTTTTTTTAAATTGGCTGTTCACTATGAATAAGTTGTTCGCCCAACAGAATTCCAAAAGAGTTTCACCTCTTTTATCTCTCTTTCCATAACAATTTTTTCCTAAAATTCGTTCTTCACCAGGCATGCGTACACCAACACGCGCATTAAAATCACCCAATATTATTATGCATTTATAACTTTTTATCATTGCTTCTTGCAAATGTTGATAGAATGTTGCGATTTCATTGTCACTTGCGTCAGAAGTCGGAGCATGTACTTGAATGATTGATATTTTTATATTTTCAAAATGTAAGTTCAAAACACATATTCGTTCGGAAACTCCAATGAAGCTTTCTATGTTACGTTTATATTTATTTTTCATTAGAAAGCCAACTCCATATTGACCCTTTGTTTCACCAAAATAGCAGAATAGGTGATCAGCGTCTTCTATAATATTATATCCGTCTCTTCTTATTTCTGATAGGCCTATAATGTCGTACTTTACTTTGGATATAGCTTCTTTGAACTCTACCAACCTTTCATTTGATAAAAGAGATCTTGTATTATACGTACATATGTAGAGTGGTTGGAGTGGAGGGTTGTGGTCTTTGTCCCCCGCGGAGACCAGCCGTGGTGGGGGAAATTTGTGAGAGGTCGCCACCTGTCACTTTGTATTTGTGTTTTGTGGCGCTTCATCATTTAATATACAGTCTCTTACAGGAAGTATGGAAGAAGAATGACTAGACGCTAGTGATGGTGGAAATTTTGTAGCTGGGTCTTGGTCTTGATTTCTTAACATATAGTGATATATTTGAGAATGTTGCAACTTCAATGATTTCTTCTTATTATTTCTTCCAACTTTTGATTTTTCCTTACTATTTTCAGGAGATTCTGATAATTGTCTTTTATGAGAGCTTCGGTTGTATTCTGTAGTACTTTCCTGCTGTTGTAGATTTTCAGGAATCACTATCAGCTTATCGTATTTAAGGAATGCCTTTCGACCTTTCCTTCTTTCTTCCTGCATTTCGATGATAAGATTTTTGCGTTTTTCTAATACTTCAGGTGGAAAATCTTCTTTAATGTAATACGGTGAGTCTTTTAACTTTTTTTTATTTTGTAGAAGATGGATTTTCATGCCCAGAGTCGTCAGCGTTATAATTGTGGGTCTAATTTTATTTCCATCTTGTTTTCTTCCCAAACGCCTCACCTGTTCTATATTTTCTGTGGTAAAATTTATTTTCATGTATTGGTTTATTATTTTAAGTATTGATGTTTGGAGATCGAAGTAGCTTTTTTCATTTTCCTCTATTCCAAAGAAGATTAGATTTCTTTTTCTATTATTTTTTTCAAGTTCTTGTATGCGTCGTCCCTGTTCTGTTATGGTCTTTTCTAGTGTGTTGTATTTTTCTTCGAGATATGCAAATTTTGTGTCAATATTATTATTTATAATTTGTGGTATACTTTGTTTCATGTCACGCATCTCCTTTAACTGCTCATCAAATTTACTTTGAAAGGTCCGCATCATCGCTGTTAGTTCTTCCATATTCTTTGTGTATTATTTTTTGGTTTGCAGTAAATTTATTACAGGAGATGATAAATAAATTTGTATTTTGCGCTATCTTGCGGGAGGTTGTGGTACTACAGCAACTTCAGAATTATGTTTTTATTCTGATTACTGATTGGTTCTCATGTTATGGTTCTTGTAGTAGTTTATGTAAAACAAAAACACTGTCAGCGCCCTCTTGTGTGTAGTAGCGGAACAACTTACTGCCAGTTTTTGGGGTTCTTCGATAAATGTTATCGAGTTGTATAGTTCAACAAAATTCCGTTGGATGGCATTACTTTGTATGTTTCTGAGTTTTTAGATACAGTTATGTTTTGTGCTTTTTAGGTTGTAACTTTTTTTTGTTTCACTTGAAATTTGTCAAATTGCACTGATTGTTCGCTTATTATGTACGTTTCGTTCCAATTCCGTGTTGTTGTTGATATTTAATAGTTATTCATGGTCACAACTGATATTTTAAGGGTATTCATTGCCACTTTTGTTTTGTTGTTTTTAGCACTATTTCTTGTTTTAAGACTCAATTTTTAACACTGAATATATTATTTTGGTATTTTTAATTATTATTTCACTGTTTTTAGCACTGATATTTCACTGTAAATAATTATTACATTTATTTAGAACAGGAGTCGATGTTAACGTATACGAGGGTAGACTTTGACTTTGACTTTGAGTCCAGAATAAGATTAATAAAAAAAAATTTTTGAGCGAATGCTCAAAAAAAATTAGCCCTGAGCATTTTGAAAAAAAATTATGTATCAGATAAGTTATTATTTTTGCTTAATTCCAATAACAATATTAAAAAAAAAGTATATTTAATCCAACTTTGGAGTGAATATCACCGTTCACAACTTTCTGTCGTATTAACGAAAAATTCCCTTAATGTTGAGGGGTTGGTTCAGAAGCAGCAGGGTGTAGGCAAAAAAACAACGAAGTTTTTACCTGCTAGGGGCTAGTCTTGCATTCCAAAAAAACTCAAAACGTTAAACACGATCTTATTAAAAGTCCTTACGCAATAACCATGGTGACTAAAAAAGTATTTAGTCCGTCACTTAGATCATTAACATCATACAAGCTTTGCTTAGTTTGAGGTCAGATGGTGTTGTGTGTGAATTGTCCACCAATATTTATTTATTTATTAAAACATACTGTTCACGTTTTTTTTTTGACGTGATAACGTCTTATAATTCGATGAAGCCGGCTCCACGCCCGCAAAACTGTAACGTTCCGCCGTTACCGTTAGTTCGTCTTCCGTGCCATGCGGACGAAGCTGAGCGCTGAGGGCGCCACCCGCCGAGTCGAGCGGTATCACTACTCGCGCTATCAGCGTACTGATTTCTTAAGACGTTGTCACGTTCTATCGTCAGTAAACCGACTTTACAGACAACCATTTTTTTTGAGTCCCAGCAGTGGGAACATTTAGTGGGCTGTTGATGATGTTGATGATATTTTTGGGTCAGTCATCATCCAAATTGCACTATTGATATTTTTGTCAAAAAAGTCCAATAAGAAAATGAAACCAAAAAATAACTACTGAATAACTTGTCAGCATAAGCAACCCACTAAATGTTGTTGAATGAGACATGACCTCGAAATGTTCTAGGTACATGTCGGTGTCCTCAGGATGTTTTCCATCACCGTTTTAAGTTAGCGGCATTACGCGCATGACTTTGATAGTGGTGCGCGTTGGATTTGAACCCGGGGCTCCGGATAGGCTGTCGCCGTTCTCTCGACTAGACCAGCTGGAACTTACAAAAACCTGGTCAATGGACTTCAATTAAAAGAATAATACACAATACTAGCTGCCTGGTATGGTAGGTGGCAGACTACACACATAAAAAAAAAATTGACAGTCATAGGAACTGCCGATAGAAGTGAAACTTATAACTCAGAATTTGATAGCTTACCTTGGAAACTACGCGGGTGTAACCGGAGGGCGTCGCCTCGCCATCATGGCATGGTCATCTAGAAATGCGTCAGCATTTCCCATTGGCTCACGCATTTCTAGATGGCCATGCCGAGGCCACGCCCTTTCAGCATTTCCCATTTGGCTGACGCATTTCTAGATTTCCAATCGCCAAGGTCCCGAGTTTACCCGAAGATTTCTTATCATACTCGAGCGTGACGAATGAATTCAATTCACAGCCCACGAAAAATCAGTCTAGGCGCGCCAAAAGAAGTTTTCACTTCAGAAATTGGCAGTCATAGTGACTGCTAACTAATAACTCAGAATTTGATAGCTCACTTTGGAATCTACGCGGGTGAAACCGGAGGGCGTGGCATGACCATGGCCATCTAGATCATCCGAGTTTACTCGAAATTTTCTTTCATTTACGAACGTGACACTTGATCTCAATTCACAGCCCACGGAAAATCTGAATGTGGTTCAATCCAAATGAAGAATAAGAATATTTAGAACTTAAGTATTGTTGCACAAAACATCACCTGTAGGTAATGTAGGTACGAATCTGTATGCTAATACCTAAAAGATAAGTGACAACAGTCTGTTCCATATCTTCGTTTTTGAGGGAATATTCTTGAATTAAATGCAGCTGTAATAGTCATAGTCATAGTTCTTTATTCATAACGGTGTTATTACATGTCATAAAATTATAATTACATATACATCATGTGTATTTGTGTAGGTATAAATAAAATAAAGTAGCCAAGTGCGAGTTGAACTCGCCTATGAAGGGTTCCGTTGCAGCAAGTAACATAATATACATAGTACACATAGTTCTTGTAGTTCGTTGTAACTTTGATCGAAGTTTTAATAATAGTGTATTTATGACGTACTAAAAAAAACTACTCATCAGATCGAGTTCAAACTAATTTTCGTTGGTAGTTTTCATGGTAATGTACATCATATATTTTTTTTAGTTTTTTCATTCTCGTACTTTAGAAGTTAGAGGGGGGGGACACACATTTTACCACTTTGGAAGCGTCTCTCGCGCAAATTATTCAGTGTAGACAAAAATTATATTAGAAACCTCAACATCATTTTTGAAGACCTATCGATAGACACCCCACACGTTTAGGTTTGATGAAAAAAAAATTTTTGAGTTTCAGTTCTCAGTATGGGGGGCACCCCTAATTTTTGTTTTTTTTTTAAAACTTTTGTAAAAATCTTAATGCGGTTCACAGAATACATCTACTTACCAAGTTTCAACAGTGTAGTTCTCATAGTTTCGGCAAAAAGTGGCTGTGACATACGGACGGACAGACAGACAGACAGACAGACAGACAGACAGACATGACGAATCTATAAGGGTTCCGTTTTTACGTTTTACGGAACCCTAAAAAGAAAACAATGTAAAGAATGACATTGGTGTAGTTCGTTAAAATTTAGCACGAATGTCAAATTATATTAGTAAATAGATAACAATGTCAAACCGAAATTAATTAATACAGAATAAAGATTTTAAAGAGACGAACTTCTTAGCATTCCATGGATTCACCGTGCGGGTGCCGGGTCCATCGTGTGGCAGAGAGAGAAATCTCGAATAGACCCCAAGACTTGTGACTCGGGCTGTAGGTTTAAAAGGGGCCCCTTATATTGACGTACGTCAACACTCACCTTCACTACTCGTATTTCTCTCCCTGCCCAGCCAAATCCGATATGATCCTACTAGTGCAGCTTTAGATACTCGTTCTAGTATAGAACTTACTGCACTTCTGGACAATCCAAGGTCTTTAAGCAGGTTATAGAGAGATTTTGCTGGTATACCTCTCGCTCCTACTTCTACAGCATATAAATTAACTACATAGCCATTTTTTGTTAATTCATTTTGAAGGTCGTAATACTTATTTTGTTTCATCGCGTGGTCTTTAGGTATATTAGTTTCCCACGGTACGGTAAGTTCTACCAGGACTATGCGTTTCGTAGCCCTAGAAAAAAGGAAAATGTCCGGTCTGGATGACGAAACACCCACATCCTCTGGGATTTTATAGTGCTTTTCATACGTATCCATTAAAATAGTCCAATCAGGTGCTAAACCCAGGATAGAGTAAGGCTTGCTCTTGGAGTTTGAAGTTGAACCCTCTTTTACAAAGTTAATTTGTCTTTTGTTTGTCGTCAATCCCTTTTGGGCTCTAGCTACCGAAAGGCTTACGGCTTCACGTATGATTTCAAGTACTCTGTCATGGCGCTGTGAGTAATGACCCCTATTAAGGAGCACCTTGCATCCCACCAATATGTGCCTTGCTGTACATATCGCCTCACCACAAGTATAGCAACATTTTTCAGAGGCTTTTCCCCACCTTACCAAGTTACTCTGGTCAGGAAGGGTCATTTGAAAAGCATTTAGATAAAATTTTAATAAGGCAGGAGACCAGTCATATAGCAAGGTGCGCCACTTTAGAGCTAATGGGATACAAAACTCACCTATGGTTAACCACTCACTTTGCATTTCTAAATTCATAGCGTGCACTTTATAACTGTCATTTTCGTCTTGTTGTAGAAAGGTTTTTACCATGTCTCGGTCTTCCCTTTTCTTTCTCGCACCCAACCCAGCTGTATTTACTTGTGCACCTGCCATAAATTGTTTATGGAATTGAAGTCTAGATTCAAGGTCCGAAGCGCTTTTGTCTTTTGGGAGAGATGCTATTAATTCGTCTTTCGACTTTCCCAAAACATACGTTTTTGTAACTCTTAGGTGTTTGTAGAGTTCGGATGGTTTTTTTAGTTCAATTCAATCATACAATTAATACAGTAAACTGAATAATGAAAGAAGTACATAAAACGCATTAAACACGAAACATACATAGTTATATCATAAATTAGATATGAAACGGTAAACATCAAAAAATATATAATCAACTAGCTGTTACCCGCGACTTCATCCGCGCGAAATAAATACTAAGGTAACTCAGGCAGTACCTATTTGTATACCCCAGACACATTTACGGTTACTAAAAACAGCTTATAATAAAACATTTTTATACAATTTTGAATTTCATAAAAATCGGTTCAGTTGTTTAGGTGTGGAAGCGTAAGAGACATTCGTCCCCCATTAAAGCTCTAATTTCATCCCAATACAGTTCGAAATTACAAAATTTCAAGAACAAACATTTATTTGCTTCGTGTCAAGTGCCTATATATAGTTTCATGGTTTTATCTCCAACGGTTGGGAACTTCCATATTGACATTCATCCCCCATTTTAACCCCAATTTTAATTCCCGTACAGTTCGAAATTACTAAATTGCTTGAACAAACATTCGTTTGATTCGTGTCAAGTGTCTATATACGGAGTTTCATGGTTTAATCTTCAACGGTTGGGAACTTCTATATTGACATTCATCCCCCATTTCAACCCCAATTTCATCCCCGTACAGTTTGAAATCACTAAATTCCTAGAACAAAAATTTATCTGCTTCGTGTCAAGTGCCTATATCCATAGTTTCATGTTTTTATCTCCAACGGTTGGGACCTTCCATATTGACATTCATCCTTCATTTCAACCCCAATTTTAATTCCCGTACAGTTGGAAATTACAAAATTGCAAGAACAAACATTTATTTGCTTCGTGTCAAGTGCCTATATATACAGAGTTTCATGGTTTTATCTTCAACGATTGGGAACTTCCATATTGACATTCATCCCCCATTTCAACCCCAATTTTAATCCCCATAAAGTTCGAAATCACAAAATTGCTAGAACAAAGATTTGTTTGCTTCGTGTCAAGTGTCTATATACAGAGTTTCATGGTTTTATCTTCAACGGTAGGGAACTTCCATATTGACATTCATCCCCCATTTCAACTCCAATTTCACCCCCGTACAGTTCGAAATTACAAAATTGACAGCAACAACAATACAACAAACATTTAATTGGATCGTGTCAAGTGCCTAGATACAAAATTTGATAACTTTGATAATGACGAATTTTCATACAACCGTTCATCCCTTGTTTCACCCTCTTAGGGGTTGAATTTCGCAAAACCCCGTCTTAGCGAGCGCCTACGTGCTAAAAAGGACCTCCATGCAAAATTTCAGATTCCTAGCATTTGTAGTTTCTGAGATTCCTTTATGAGTGACCTTTCGCTTTTATATATATAGATTTAATTTTATTAATAAGGCTTTGTCATAGTCAAAATAACAAATAATTAATACCTACATACCATTATCTACTACTAAATACTACATAAACATACTACATATATATTTATATGTACCTATAATAAGCATGTATTTAAAACTATATAAGTATTATATCAGCTATCTGGCCGCCATCATACAAGCTTTGCTTAGTTTGGGGTCAGATGGTGTTGTGTGTGAATTGTCCACCAATATTTATTTATTATTATTATTATTTACAAAAGATGTTACATCAGTACATAATATAAAAATATATGATCACGGATTTGGTGACACAATATTGGAAAGGCTTTTGACCAGCAGTGGACAAACATGGACTGACGATGATGATGATACATACAGATAAAAGAAAACATTATCTATTACAATAAATTGTCTAAGGACACTTGGGTGATTGAGACGAATCTAACGACATCTTAATTGTTAAAATCCATCCAGCCTTTTGGAAGATACGTGGGAATAAAGAAATTTACAAACATACAAGATATGCGCGAAAAACATAACCTTTCTTTCCGTCGGGTAAAATACAATGTTTGGTGTTCGCTTTCATGGAATCGTACCTTAACCATCGCGACACATTCCGATGAAATGCGGGAGGAAATCAGAACTATCCTGAAAGCGACAGTATGGAATGTAGCACTGCACTGCGCTCGTCACCCAGAGATCTAAGATATTATGTCTCTAAGCCCGGTAACTTCTCTAGAATCACTGCCCTTGAAACCGGAACACAGTAATGTTTGCACATTACTGCTTGGCGGTAGAATATTTGGCAAAGGTGTGGTACTTCCCCAGGCGGACTCTGCCAAGAGTCCTACCACTACTAAAAACTACTATAAACAAAAACACTACTAAAAATGAACAGGCTTGGCAAGTACTCGTAATAACATGGCAACGATCCAAGTTATTTGCCTAGCTGTTTGATTAAATTGCCAAATAAAATTCAGGCCGGTAGTTAAACCGCCCTGTTTAGTTCACGAAGTAGACTGTTTAATTAATAGTAGGTATTTGAATGGCTGCTTGCAGGCCAAACATGGAGTAGAGTATCCAGGGAGAGATCCAAAGGTTGGAGAAGGTCTTTGCCAGCTGGCAAACGGACTTACAGAAAGTAAAAAAACACCAAATTTATGAATAATTTAAATTGTGTAAAGTAAATATTTTGTAATTGTGCAATAGTATAAGAAACAACAGAAATTATTGTATAACTGTGGTTCCAATCAATGGCTTTATTATTATTACTTCTAGTTGTCTGCGACATCCATACTGTTTTATAAATGTAGTGCGTCGCACCTCACACTGAATTTGAGTCAGAGCAAGGTCATGGTCTGAGGGAAAATCACCTCGGCCTCGGCTGTGACGTCACCGCGGCGAGACGGGGCTTCCGTGACGTCATGGAATAAGGATGCAGCATTACGAGGCAAGTTATCGTTGTAAGAGTTACGGTTTTGTTTTGATATGAAAACTTCTTTAAGCCGTCTATTCTATGCCTGTGGAGCATTTTTTGATGTGGAAAAAATCAATTGATCTCACGACACTGTTACTTACCGTTATCGATACCTTACTTACTATTTATTTATTTATTTATTCATTCATTAACTACTTGTCGCACTTACAGACATGCCAACACGTGCGACAAGCCATAAATTACAATCATAAAATTATTCTTTAAAAAAAAAAAAAAATTACACATTAGCGAGACGAACCTTAGTAAAAATGAACACACATAACTAAATAAAAATGAACAAGACTGAAATGAAAAATCTACTAACAATAATAATACTAACAAACCAACAATAATATCTATAAATAACAACAAGCAATTCTGTCAAATAATAACAATAACTAAACCAATAAATAACAAGTAACTTAATGTCAAATAGGAAAACAATGGTAACAACAATATCAAAAGAATTAAATGTCAAATTGGGAAAAGAATAATAATTATAATATTGATAGGTATAAAAGAAAGAATTAAATGTCAAATTGGAAAAACAATAAAAAACAATTTCAATATAAACAAAGAATTAAATGCCAAAATAGGAAAAATAATAAGAATATCAATATAAAACAATGAATTAAATGTCAAATTGGAAAAACAATAATAATCACAATATCGATATAAACACGGAATTAAACGTCAAATTGGAAAAACAATAATAATCAAAATATCAGTAAATAACAAAGAATTATTACATGTCAAATAAAAAAAAACAATATCAATAAATAACAAGGAAATAAATGTCAAACAAATAGGAAAAAATTCAAATACAAAATAAAATACAACAAAGAAAGTCAGACCAAATGTCCACTTAAAAACGCAACACAGGCATTAATAAACAAATAAAACTTAATCACAAATAAATCAATGTCAGGGTGTTGAGCAATCAAGGCGTTAAGCAGAGAGATGGCCTGGGCCGTGGGAGCGTACCGAGCCGTGTCCGAGCGCGCCGGCGCGGCCGCCAGCAGGCGCTGCGTGTGCGGCCGCCGCGCGCGCCCGTCCGCGACCAGGGAGAGACTAGACAGCGCACTAGGGTTATCAATCTTGTTGTGGAGCAACAAGTAGTAGTGCACCATTACAGCACACTTACGCCTGAGCTCCAACGTGTTCAAGTTTATCATCCCTGTCACGAACAAAGATGGATATAGGTATGGATAGAATCCATACAACCTGCTGTATAAATATCTAGCGAACCGCTTTTGCACCTTCTCTACCATGAGCCTGTACTTGAGTTCATGGGGGTCCCAGATAATGGAGTTATATTCCAGCTTACTCCGTACAAACGCATAGTAGAGGGCTACAATGGTACTCCTATCCCTAAATCGGCCAGCCTGTCTCATGACAAAGCCCAAGGATTTGTGGGCGCGACCACACATCTCGCTAATGTGATCGTTAAAAGTTAGCCCTGTATCCAGAGTTAGACCAAGATCCCGTATACGTTCCGTTCTTTCAAGAGAGACACCGTTGACGTTGTAGGGATAGATTAAAGGCGCCCGAGTGCGAGTAAAGGTTATGGTTTTACACTTTGTCTCATTAAGTCCCAGAATATTTCGTTCACTCCACGAGACTACACTATTGATGTCCCTCTGAAACGCCTCGCAGTCAGCATCCGACCCTATGGCCATGAAAAGCTTTAGGTCGTCGGCAAACATGAGACACCCAGCTGAACTCACGACACTCGGCAAGTCATTGACCATGATGGAAAATTGGGTTGGACCCAGTGTGCTCCCCTGACTCACGCCAGAGTTGGTCTCATAAATTACCGAGCGGTATTGACACAGCTGAACATATTGGATTCTATTGGCAAAGTAGCTACAAAAAAGCCTCAGTAAATTTGGGGTAAACCCCACCGCCGCAAATTTTTCGAGTAATACGTCATTATGGACGCGATCAAACGCTTTTTTAAAGTCAAAATATGCAGTATGTATACTTCTATATCTATACTAATATTATAAAGCTGAAGAGAGTGTTTGTTTGTTTGGACGCAAGGATCTCGGGAACTACTTGTCCGAATTGAAAGATTATATCCCAGTTGAATAGTCCATTTATCGAGGAAGACTATAGGCTATTTAACATTACGCTACTATCAACAAGAGGATAGCATGAATGAAAAATTTTACAAAAACGGGAATAAATATTGCTTTTTGAGAGCTTTCGTTGCGTGACAGCATGTGTCTATCTTTTAAAGGTTGCGTCATTAGAACCTAAGGTAACCGAATTTGTTCAAAATTTGAATTGGTACCAATGTTCGATAGATGGCATAGCAACGCGCGCACGGATCAGCTAGTAAAATATAATATTTCAAGAGTAATCAGCCGCGATAGAAAAATCGTTTCATTTAGGCCCGGTTCACACGACGCGGCTGCCAAACGCGCCCGCGCGCGGGCGCGGCGCCGCGCCGCGCGACGGTTTTGTTTCAATACTCACGAGACCGCAGGTTTTCGCGGTTTCTGCTCCGGAAAGCTACTGCGCAAGAATCGCGCGCAGCCACGCGGGCGCCGCGCGGCTGCCGCAGCCGCCGCGGCCGTAAACCGCGTCGTGTGAATTGAATTCAATTTTATATGGAAATCTGCCGCGCCCGCACGCGGGCGCGGTTGGCAGCCGCGTCGTGTGAATCGTCTCTTAATGGGCCATAAATCGTAAACGGTAAGTTTTACAAAAATGTTGACTGGTAACAAAAGATGGGAAATTTTCTACAATAATAGTGTCCGTAACTTTTGCCCTAAAGTGCTTTGTTTCAGAGATATTGGCCAAACACTATTTATGAATACGTATTTTTAGGGTTCCGTAAAACATAAAAACGGACTCCTTTTGGATTCGTTGTGTCTATCTGTCTGTCCGTACGTATGTCACAGCCACTTGTTTCCGAAACTATAAGAACTATACTGTTGAAACTTGGCAAGTAGGTGTATTTTGTGAACCGCATTAAGATTTATACACAAAATATTTAAAAAAAATTGGGGCAAGTAGAAACTCATTTTTAGGGTTCCGTAAAAAGTAAAAACGGAACCCTTATAGATTCGTGATGTCTGCCTGTCTGTCTGTCTGTCTGGCCGTCCGTATGTCACAGCCACTTTTTGCCGAAACTATGAGAACTACACTGTTGAAACTTGGTAAGTAGATGTATTCTGTGAACCGCATTAAGATTTGAACAAAAAAATTTAAAAAAAGGAAAAATTAGGGTTGCCCCCCATACTGAGAACTGAAACTCAAAATTTTGTTTTTCATCAAACCTACACGTGTGGGGTGTCTATCGATAGGTCTTCAAAAATCATGTTGAGGTTTCTAAAATCATTTTTGTCTACACTGAATAATTTGCGCGAGAGACACTTCCAAAGTGGTAAAATGTGTGTCCCCCCCTCTAACTTCTAAAGTAAGAGAATGAAAAATCTAAAAAAAATATATGATGCACATTACCATGTAAACTACCAACGAAAGTTAGTTTGAACTCGATCTGACGAGTAGTTTTTTTAGTACATCATAAGATAAGATAAGATAAGATAAGATAAGATAAGATAAGATAAGATAAGATAAGATAAGATAAGATAAGATAAGATAAGATAAGATAAGATAAGATAAGATAAGATAAGATAAGATAAGATAAGATAAGATAAGATAAGATAAGATAAGATAAGATAAGATAAGATAAGATAAGATAAGATAAGATAAGATAAGATAAGATAAGATAAGATAAGATAAGATAAGATAAGATAAGATAAGATAAGATAAGATAAGATAAGATAAGATAAGATAAGATAAGATAAGATAAGATAAGATAAGATAAGATAAGATAAGATAAGATAAGATAAGATAAGATAAGATAAGATAAGATAAGATAAGATAAGATAAGATAAGATAAGATAAGATAAGATAAGATAAGATAAGATAAGATAAGATAAGATAAGATAAGATAAGATAAGATAAGATAAGATAAGATAAGATAAGATAAGATAAGATAAGATAAGATAAGATAAGATAAGATAAGATAGCATTTATTGACATATTAAAAACATACATTAGAATCAGTAACAAATTTCTTTAGAAACCAATTGCTTAACATTGTATTAATATATCTCGTCATTTGCAAAGTAATATGATTACATTAAACGTATAAAAAAAAAGTGCGTCACACAATTAATAAAATGCTGTATAAGGGCATTACTATTACTATCTATTATAATTACTTATATCTATGTATTAATTTGGTAATATAATAATTACCTAGGTATGTACAGTCTTATAGAGTAAATTACTCGTAAGCGTCATTGAAACATAAATACTACTCGTAGTCAAAATTTAAATATTCACCTATGCTGTACAAAGTCCTCTGAATTAAAAGCTGTTTGACTTTTCTTTCAAATATTAATTTGCTAGAGATTGTTTTAATACTTTCCGGCAAATGATTGTATAATACTCTAGCAAATTTAATGGGCAGCCTCTTGGCAAACGCAAGTCTATATGGTATCGGCTGCATGCGCGGCTCCAGGTGGGGGGGGAGGGTCACGGGGGACATGGTCCCCCCAAAATCATATACCAGGCCACTCAGAAAGTTTTGCAGAAAAAGGTTTTATGTATAAGACACTTGTAATTATTTTGAAAACTTCGATTATTTAAAAGTATAAGTACAACTGTTCGATTTTCAAATTTCCCTCCGCATTTTTATGAGAGCCAATATTTTTTTTTGTTTTATTAAAAAATAGATCTGCTTCGAGAACATTTTCGTGCTATGATTTTTTACGATTTCAAATGTGGCTTAAAACCTGACGAGTCATTTGATCGACTTCGAATTGGTTTTATGGATGAAGGACCTTCAAAAGCAACCATCTACCGCTGGTATAGCGAGTTCAAACGCGGTCGTTTTACTTTGGGGGATGAACAAAGGAGTGGTCGTCCTACGACGGCTGTCACCGAAGAAAGTGTGCTGGCAGTAAAAAAAAAAATTCAATAAAACAGACGCATTACGTACGAAGAGATTCAGCATACTCTGCAGATTGGTTCAGGAAGTGTTCACAAGATTTTGCACGAGCACCTTCGCGTAAGGAGGATAGTTTCCCGCTGGGTGCCGCACAACCTCACCTAAGCCACAGATCAGAAAATAGTTACTTCTAAGCTCAGAAGCAGGCCCGTGTGGATTGGTGCCGTAATATGATACAAAAATTTGATGCAGGCTCGTCACGACGCGTTTACGACATTGTGACAGGTGACGAATCCTGGATTTATCAATACGATCCAGAAATAAAGCAGTCGACAGTTTGGCTGTTTCAAAATGAATCAACACCTACGAAAGTGAAGCGATCGAGGAGCGCAAGGAAAATTTGATGGCTAGTTTCTTCACTTTGACGGGGTACCTAATTTCAATTCCACTTCGAGACCAAAGCAGTATCAACGTCGAATGGTCCAGCATAAAATGCTTGCCAGAAGTTTTTTCTGCAATGAGAAACAAGCGACCGAACACCGGGCTCCGCGGGGTCCTTCTTCACCACGCGCCCGCGCGCTCTGCGATCAAAACGAGGGACTTCCTGGACTCCACACCGGTCAGAGTCTTGGGGCACCCTCCTTACAGTCCTGATTTGGCTCCGTGTGATTTTTTTATTCCCTAAAATTAAAAATCAGCTCAAAGATCAGCTCAGGATACAGTTTTTATCGCCGGTAGACGCGCTAACAGCGTTTGAGAAGGCCGTGGAAGAGGTGCCTGCGGAGGACTGGAAAAAATGTTTTGAAAATTGGTTCAGACGCATGACACTTTGTATAGAGGCTGGTGGAGAGTTGTTTGAAAATATTTAGTAAAATTTTTTTTTTCATACAATTTAGTTTTTTAGTTTCTCAAAACTTTCTGAGTGACCCATGTACATTATATTAAAAATCTAAAAAAAATCAAAATGTCTAGTAGTACATAAACTATTTTTTAACGCGGGAAAACCACTGGAGCGTCAACTACGCGGGTAAAATCGTGGGGCGCTACTAGTAAAGTCTTTTTTACTCGATTTATTGTATTTCTACTCGTGACCCCCCAATCTGAGGCTGCGTACTGGTGACCCCCCCCCAAAATTCGAGGCTGGGACCGCGCCTGATCGGCTGCAACATTAGCCGCGCACGTCCTGATCTCCGATCTTTTGTTTCAGCTAATGAGATTTTTTTTATATTGTCCCTGGTGTACTTTAGAGCTTCAAATATATTGAGTGCAACCGATGTCATAATTTTTTGCTCTCTATAATGTTCTCGACAACTCTCCTTAAACTTCGCATGGACTAGTACTCGTACGGCACGCTTTTGCATTTTCAAAATACGTTGGGAGTCACCCGAACAACCCCAGAAAACTATCCCATAAGCCATAATTTAATGAACATAAGCGTAATGTACTATGTTACTTGCTGCAACGGAACCCTTCATGGGCGAGTCCAACTCGCACTTGGCCACTTTATTTTTTCATCAATCCCATACGTGTTTACAAATTTTTATGTACATTACCATGCAAACTTCCTCCGAAAATTGGTTTGAACTCGATCTAGTAAGTAGGTAGTTTTTTTAGTACCTACATCATAAATACAGTATTATTAAAACATCGATCAAAGTTACAACGAACTACAAGAACTTACGTATAATTATGTGACTTGCTGCTATGGAACCCTTCATGGGCGAGTCCGACTCACACTTGGCCACTTTATTCAATCTAGATGGTGCTTGAAGCTCCACTTGGATCTGGCAGCATTATGTGATTCCAGCCAACTGACTGCTCAGCATAGACTTATATATAAGGACCTGGCCAAAGGTGAGAAAAAATGGCGCAACCGCGTTGGGCCTAAAATTGCACATTTAGGGCCATGCGACATGCGACTCAGTTCACAGCGGTCAGTGCGCGGGAGGGAATGAACGAGTTTTTGCTGGCCATTAAAATGCCAAAAAATGTTAAGTTAGGGCTCCCACACAAAACCACGAATTCGCATCGCATCGAAAATATCTGCGAATTTGCACGAATGCATCGCAAGAACTTCCGATTTGATTCGCATCGCGCACTCCTCCGATATTACGTCATACTGGTCATAATGGTGTCACCACCATTTTAGTCAGCTCTGAGACAGAAGAAGATAAAGACGCTCTTCAAATGAAGATATGCTCATTCTAAAATAATCAAACAAAATATCTTCCTCTATTCTCAACCCATAATACTTGCGAGTAAGATAGTTCCCATCCGCATTCATAATCGTAATATGTGTATGAAACCAAAATCTTTTTTAGGGTTCCGTAAAATGTAAAAACGGAACCCTTATAGATTCTTCATGTCTGACTGTCTGTCTGTCTGTCCGTCCGTATGTCACAGCCACTTTTTGCCGAAACTATGAGAACTAATAAAATATAAATAAATAAAATAAATAAAAAGCCCATTTATTTCCAATCATCAGTAGTAATTTAACATGCATGATTATTACATTTAAACAAAACTAAAATTTAACTAAGGTAACAAATTAAAATGTTTTCTAATATCTATTTTTCCTTTGGTCTATCAATTTTCATTCTAATCACTGTCTACACTTTCTTCGCTTTCACTGATTGGAACCCCTTCTCGGGTGTAGGCCTCCTCCAGCTTTTTCCAGACCTCTCTATCTTTTGCTTTTGTTCTCCATTCTTTTCCTGCTATAGCTTGTATTTCATCTATCCATCTTTTTCTAGGCCGTCCTATTTTTCTTTTTCCTGACGGTCCTTCCCATAGTGTCGTTTTTATAGTCCACCTTTTATCTTTATATCTCGCCAAATGACCTGTCCACCGCCACTTCTGTTTTAAAGCAAAATGTAAGGCGTCTACAAGTTTCGTCTTTCGTCTTATGTGTTTGCTTTTTACTCTATGTATTCTTCTTATTTTTAGTATACTCCTTTCCATTGCTTTTTGACAGGCTACTATTTTTGTTTTTACTTTTGTATTATACGTCCATGTTTGACACCCATATGTGAGAGTAGGGAGTATACAAGTGTCCAAAACAATCTTTTTTAAGTGGAGGGGAAATTCACCTTTTAAAATTTCCTTTAAAGACCAGAACTTTTTCCAGCTTATATTAATACGGCGTTCCACTTCATTTTCTATGTTTTTGTCTTCAAAAGATATTTGCTTCCCCAGGTAAATGTATTCGTTGACGTATTCAAGTGTCTTTCCATTTAGGTTTATTGTGTTTGTGTGGCTGTTTGTTAATATTTTTGTTTTGTCCTTATTCATTTTGAGCCCTATTTTTTCGCTTTCTCTGCTCAAAGTATTTACCATTTCTTCCAACCCTTTGCTTGATTCGGAAAATAAAACAATGAGAACTACACTGTTGAAACTTGGTAAGTAGATGTATTCTGTGAACCGCATTAAGATTTTTCCAAAAAAAAAGAAAAATTAGGGTTGCTCCCCATACTGAGAACTGAAACTCAAAATTTTTTTTTTCATCAAACCTACGCGTGTGGGGTGTCTATCGATAGGTCTTCAAAAATGATGTTGATGTTTCTAAAATAGTTTTTGTCTACACTGAATAATTTGCGCGAGAGACACTTCCAAAGTGGTAAAATGTGTGTCCCCCCCCTCTAATTTCTAAAGTAAGAGAATGAAAAAACTAAGTGATGTACATTACCATGCAAACTACCAACGAAAATTGGTTTGAACTCGATCTGATGAGTAGTTTTTTTTAAAACGTCATAAATACACTATTATTAAAACTTCGATAAAAGTTACAACGAACTACAAGAACTATGTGTACAATGTATATTATGTTATTTGCTGCAACGGAACCCTTCATGAGCGAGTCCAACTCGCACTTGGCCACTTTATTTTCTTTCATATCTACTTAACTATTAACAGCAGTACAACAATCTTTTTGTGTTACCTACGCTTCTGAAAAACACGTCCAACACGGCTGACTACCGTTGAAGGTATGGTTACCCTAACCAACGGTTTGCCGCACGAATTCGCATCGCAAGCTCCTCCGATGCGGCGTCGCATCGCATGACATCGCAGTTTTGTGTGGGAGCCCATAGCCACGTCCTTCCTATGAAGTCATTGCTACTCACCAATTAAAACCTCTTCTATGGTCTCTTCTATTCTGTACATCAACTAAAGTCATTGTCTCACCTGAACTTTCAACCGTCAACACAAGTATATTACATTCTCTTTGCGTCAACACTTCTTAAACAATTTTCACAAATCCATATTTACAAAAAAATTATGTCTAAATTCTCAGTGTTACGAAGAAATACACCATTGTTGATTAAAAATGTGCTGTACGGGAACAAAAACGATATGAGAGACTTCGTTAGCTTTAAACTGATCGTTAATATTTAAATGGGGAATGTGAGTTGTTTGTTTTTTAAATTTATTTTAAATTTATGTTTTATTGATTACAGCCCAACGCATACGACCGGTCAATTTGTTCGCGAACGATATAGGAGCGCAAATCATACATTTCCAACGTATTGTATATAAATCAATGCATGTGCCCTCCCAAACTTCATGGCGCACGAAATCATGTCATCGTTGGGAAGAGTGAGCTCACTCTTTCCGTTTTAGTTGATTGTAGGAAGCGGTGAACGCCGGACGTTTAAACTTTAAACCTATCGCTGTTCGTTGTCAACAACCAAAATAAGTAGAACCGCAACATACCTCGATACAACATACCACTAGCGATTCTAGGGGTCAAGTAGATTGGTAGTTGTAAACCACTCACGCTACACACAGAGACGCAATTCGATAACAATATCAAGGTGCTCAGGGCACATCTTTTGGTTTATATCGATGTTTCAACGCACATAAGCACCCTACTAAATGTTCCTGCTGCTGCTACTCAGGTCTTTCTCACGCAAGGAGAGAGTCGAGGACATAATCCACCACGCCGGCCCAGTGCGGTTTCGTGAATGACACGTGACTGCAGAAAGATTCTAGGTACATGTCGGTTTCCTCACGACGTTTTCCTTCACTGTTTTAAGTTAGTGCAAGGACGAGCAGGACGCGAGCCTGATAGGCAGAGCGCAAACGTGAAATTACGATTGAAGTGAAAACTTGTTTCGGCGCACCACATAACTGCAGATTTTCCGCGGGGCGTGAATTGAAGTCAAGCGTCTTGGTCGTGTTCGTTAATAAAATAAATCTTCGGGTAAACTCGGAAGGCTCTAGATGGCTGTGGTCAGGGCCACGCCCTGACCATGCGGGTGAATCGCGTAGTTTCCAAAGTAAGCTATGAAATTCTGAGTTATTGGTTTTCACTTCTATCAGCAGTTTCTATGATTGCCAATTTCTTTTTTTTTTTTTTATAGTATTAGTCGGACATAGTGTGTGTAATTTGGTGAATATAAATGACCCATTTATTTCACGATAGCAGCTGCAACCCAACCGGAGGAACGGCCAAGACGGGGGTATATTTGGGCCGCGAAGCCAGGGGCAAGAGGCGCCACAGGTCAGCCAGCATCTATTCAAGGTCATATTATGTACAAGCAGTGTTTTGCCCGCGTAGTTCCCGTCGTTCCCGTTTTTTTTTCGGGATTAAAAGTCATAAGTATTATTTCAGACTGTTACCTATCTATGTAACAAATTTCATCCAAATCCCTTCAGTAGTTTTACGTGAGTAACAAACATCCATCATACTTACAAAGTTTCGCGTTAATAATATTAATAGGATATGCATGTTTGCATATATTATGTCACAACAACTCATGTTCTACAACTTTTGTTAAAACCTATGTTTAAATCTACCTTTTAGTCCAAGATCCCACGACTGCCAGACCTTCGTTATTTTATAAAAGCTCAAAGTTTGTCTGAGGATGACTCTTATAGAGATAAGAACGACCAGTGACTATGGAATTTGGGTAGTGGTTACTTCAGGAGATATGAGATAGTGAAGGTGTACGAAATGGTGCCCTAGTTTTTTCAAGGTATAAAGTTTTTTTTTTGTATTTTATTTTGGATTACTTTCGAAATGTCGTTATCCATTGCCGGACACTTTAACAGTTGCTACCCCCTACCAGACACCCCTAAACTGCAATAAATTATACCGGCACACGAAAATAAAAAGTTGTCTGTACTCTGGACCGGACCACCTACGGGCATAAAGTGGAGGGTGACCGGACCGAACGGACTCCAAATTCGGATTCAGCGGGTCGAAATGCATACCCGAAGATGGCTCCCGTCCAGAGTACAGACAACTATTTCATTTTCGTATGCCGGTATAATTTATTGCAGTTTAGGGGTATCTGGTAGGGGGTAGCAACTGTCAAAAGTGTCCGGCAATGGATAACGACATTTCGAAAGTAATCCAAAACAAAATACAAAAAAAAAAACTTTATACCTTGAAAAAACTAGGGCACCATTTCGTACACCTTCACTATCTCATATCTCCTGAAGTAACCACTACCCAAATTCCACAGTCACTGGTCGTTCTTATCTCTATAAGAGTCATCCTCAGACAAACTTTGAGCTTTTATAAAATAACGAAGGTCTGGCAGTCGTGGGCTCTTGCTCTATTTGTACCAAATTTAATCCAAATTCCTTCAGTAGTTTTTACGTGAGTAACAAACATCTATTTATTAATACTTACCAACTTTCGCATCTATACTAATATTATAAAGCTGAAAAGTTTGTTTGTATGTTTGTTTGTTTGTTTGTTTGAACGCAAGGATCTCTGGAACTACTGGTCCGAATTGAAAGATTCTTTCTTTGTAGGATAGTCCATTTATCGAGGAAGGCTATAGGGTATTTAACATTACGCTACTATCAACAGGAGCCGAGCATGAATGAAAAATGTAACAAAAACGGGGAAAAATATTGCTTTTTGAGAGCTTTCGTTGCGTGACAGAATATGTCATATGATATGTTAAAGGTTGCGTCATTAGAATCTAAAGTAACCGAATTTGTTCAAAATTTGAATTGGTACGACCAATTTTCGATAGATGGCGTAGCTAGGCGCGCACGGTTCAGCTAGTTTATAATATTAGTAGGATATGCAAACAAACAACTCATGTTCTACAACTTTTGTTAAAACCCTATACATATCCAAAAGCTTTAGTTTTTGTTGTCCTCTCTTCCTCTCTAGCTCTGTTTAATAGTTCAATGTGCATCGGCATTACGTTTATCGAGCGTTAAAGAGTGCGCTCGCTCTTGTTACAACGATATGAAACACAAGACGTTGGCGAAATTGTGCTCACCAAACATTTATCTCACACAAATATATATCACAACCAAATAGAAGCCAGAAATGAATCGAAGATGAAGAATCAGATGACATAAATAAAAACCAGAAATTAATAGAAGATGAGGAAGAAGAAGACTTTAATCAGCTGACTATTATTTAAAAATTAAGACTAACAAATTGTCTTGCCAGACATATTGCATGCCTCTCGCAGAGGCCAGTTTGTATGGGGCAACTTTTAAAATGTTTGGTATTATCTTATCTTACCTACAAACAGCAATAAAGATTTTTGTATTTGTATCAATTTTTTTTAGACCGGGCATATACACTTTTTTATTTGGTATGGGGGACAAAAATTGCGATTTTTTAAAGTCTATAGATCAAAATATGACTTAAGTAGTTAATGTCCTTAACATTAGGGCCTACCCTCTACCTTTAAACGGATGCTAATAACCCTGTATAAATAAACTAAGGAAAAAAACAGTGGCGTTAGCTTAGCGGCGTAGAGCATAGTGGTAACCTCGAAAGTGGCGTTAGCGAAGATCTTGTGTCGATAGCTTGGAAAGTGGCGGTAGTTTTTAGACTTGCGGCAGAGTAGTTTGTTAATAGTGTAGTTAACAAGTACACAAAATAATTGAGGAAATGAAAAATTTAATTTGAAACTAGGGCTATGGACAACCAATGCAAGTATACGGTCAGCAACATCAGGTGAATCAAGGATATGGGCAGCAAGGCTATGATCAGCAAGCATACGGGCAGCAAGGGTACGGTCAGCAAGGACATGGACCACCTCCAGGTAATAAGTAAAACTATTTAAGTATTAGTTATTTAATTCTTTTTATTTTTATAACCATACTAGCGGCCCGTTCTTGCTTCGATCGGATATTGTCATAAAAATACTTTACGAATACTTTACTTTATGAAGTTACGGTGGTCTAGTCGGGAGAACGGCGGCTGCCGATCCGGAGACACCGGGTTCAAACCCCACACGCACCACTGTCTTTTCGAAGTCATGTGCGTAATGCCGCTAACTTAAAACGGTGAAGGAAAACATCGTGAGGAAACCGACATGTACCTAGAATCTTTCGAAGTCATGTGTCATCCGCCAACCCGCACTGGGCCAGCGTGGTGGATTATGGCCTTAACTCTCTCCTTGCGAGAGAAGGCCCCGAGTCCCAGCAGTGGGAACGTTTAGTGGGCTGATGATGATGATGATGAATCGAAATAAAAACTATATTTTAAGTTGGATCAAACTGCACACGGTGTGTAAAGATTTGATTCAAATCGGTTAAGTAGTTTTTATTTTTATTAAGATAATTCACAATAATTTTATGGTTTTACAGTAATTACAGACGCAAAACTTTCTGTTATATATATATGATATTTTCGTTTTGTAATAATATTTCATAAAATTTTTGATTGCGCATAAAATTGTGTATGTGTGTGCGTATTGTGTGTGTAAAACATTATCTTTTTGGTTTTATGTTAAAATACTTCCGCCGACATCAATTTTAAAACTAATTAATGATGGAAGCACTTCTGAGTGCTTCCGTCATTAAACAAGTAATTAAGATCAAGTATTATATCTTCTTATATATATAAAATTCTCGTGTCACAGTGTTAGTTACCTTACTCCTCCGAAGCGGCTCTACTGATTTTTACCAAATTTTATATGCATATTCAGTAGGTCTGAGAATCGGCTACTTGCTATTTTTTATACGCCTAAGTGATAAGGGTTGTTCACACTTCAAATTTTTATTTTATTTTTGGGCAACATTTTTTGTTGTTTTTTTTAATAATGTGGCGTTAAAAAATACATACAACCCTAAATTTTTACCCTTTTATCATCAACCCCTATTATTTAATAATCATTTTAGTAATTTAATAATTTTTCATCCCGTTCGATAACTGATCAATTATCGTCTTTTTTGTACCTAAATGTTTTTCACTCTATTTCGATTAAAATTTCCCGGAGCTTATGGAAAATCTAAAATCTTAATATATATAAATCTCCTGTCACGATGTTTGTCCGCGATGGATTCCTAAACTACTTAACCGATTTTAAATTAAATTGGCACACCTTGAGCATTCTGGACCAACTTGAGAGATAGGATAGTTTTTATTTCGATTAATAGTCTTTAAATGACAATATCCGAGCGCAGCCGGAATGGGCCGCTAGTTGTTTTATAAAAATAAACATTTATTTTTATGATTAAAGTTTAGGGTTACCAAAATGAGATATTTGAAATTTGTATTAATAATTTATATGGCAAAACAACGTTTGCCGGGTCAGCTAGTTATAGGTACATAATATTTATATCCAACAATGAAAAAAAATTTAAATCGGTCCTTTGGTTCCTTAGATTAAAACGAAAAACCTCTTCAGCTTTAGTATTTTTAACCGACTTTATAGTATATTTAGAAAGTAGAATATATAACTCCATAATCTATACTAATATTGTAAAGCTGAAGAGTTTGTTTGTTTGTTTGAACGCAAGGATCTCTGGAACTACTGGTCCGGATTGAACGATTATTTCTATGTAGGATAGTCCATTTATCGAGAAAGGCTATAGGCTATTTAACATTACGCTACTCTCAACAGGAGTCGAGCAGGAATGACAAATGTAACAAAAACGGGAAAAAATATTGCTTTTTGAGAGCTTTCGTTGCGTGACAGCATATGTCATATTTTAAAGGTTGCGTCATTAGAACCTAAAGTAGCCGAATTTGTTCAAAATTTGAATTGGTACGACCAATTTTCGATAGACGGCGTAGCAACGTGCGCGCGTTCAGCTAGTCTATACTAATATTGTAAAGCTGAAGAGTTTGTTTGTTTGTTTGAACGCAAGGATCTCGGGAACTACTGGTCCGAATTGAAAGATTCTTTCTCTTTTGGATAGTCAATTTATCAAGAAAGGCTATAATAGGCTATTTAACATTACGCTAAAATCAACAGAAGCGGAGCATGAATGAAATGAAAAATGTAACAAAAACGGAAAACATACTTCTTTTTGAGAGCTTTCATTGCGTGACAGCATGTGTCTATCTTTTAAAGGTATAAGGTCAATAGAACCTAAAGTAACCATATTTGTTCAAAATTTGAATTGGTACGACCAATTTTCGATAGATGGCGTAGCAACGCGAGCACGGTTCAGCTAGTAATAATAATAAAACAGTACCTAGGTACGTTACTTTAGTCTGAATCAGTACCTACACAATTTCCGGTTTGAGGGGCAAAGTGTACTGAGAAATTACAGAGCATAGAGGTACTTAAATCATCTTATACGAGTAGGTATACCTATAATATACCCATATCTTGTGTGACGAGCGCTATGCAGTGTTAGGTAATTATTTGGATTTTTTATGTTCCAATCGCAGCGTAACACTATTCTGTTTTTTTTAGGGTTCCGTAAAACGTAAAAACGGAACCCTTATAGATTCGTCATGTCTGTCTGTCTGTCTGTCCATCCGTATGTCACAGCCACTTTTTGCCGAAACTATGAGAACTACACTGTTGAAACTTGGTAAGTAGATGTATTCTGTAAACCGCATTAAGATTTTTACAAAAACATAAAAAGAAAAATTAGGGTTGCCTCCCATACTGAGAACTGAAACTCATTTTTTTTTTTTTATCAAACCTACACGTCTGAGATGTCTATCGATAGGTCTTCAAAAATAATGTTGAGGTTTCTAAAATCATTTTCGTCTACACTGAATAATTTGCGCAAGAGACACTTCCAAAGTGGTAAAATGTGTGTCCCCCCCCTCTAACTTCTAAAGTAAGAGCATGAAAAATCTAAAAAAAATATATGATGTACATTACCATGTAAACTACCAACGAAAATTGGTTTGAACTCGATCTGATGAGTAGTTTTTTTTAGTACGTCATAAATACACTATTATTGAAACTTCGACCAAAGTTACAACGAACTACAAGAACTATGTGTACTATGTATATTAATGTTACTTGCTGCAACGGAACCCTTCATGGGCGAGTCCAACTCGCACTTGGCCACTTTATTTTGAAGTTAAAACTTCTTTTGGCGCGCCTAGACAGATATTTCGTGGGCTGTGAATTGGATTCTAGCATCACGCTCGGGTATGATAAGAAATCTTCGGGTAAACTCGGGACCTTGGCTATTGGCCATTTAGAAATGCGTCAGCCAATGTCAAATGCTGAAAGGGCGTAGCCTCGGCATCATGCCATGGCCATCTAGAAAAGCATCAGCCAATGGGAAATGCTGGTGACGCATTTCTAGATGGCCATGCCAAGATGGCGAGGCCACGCCCTCCGGTTACACACGTGTAGCTTCCAAGGTAAGCTATCAAATTCTGAGTTATAAGTTTTCACTTTTATCGGCAGTTCCTATGACTGCCAATTCTTTTTTTTTTTTTTTAATAAACAGTGATGAGATGAACAGGACATGTGCCTGATGGTAAGCAACATGCCTGCCACATAACAGCACAGGGACACGCAGCTATTGGAACATGAAGAGTCCAAATCATTACCTGGCACTGCACTGCGCTCGCTACCCTGAGATCTAAGTTGTTATATCTCTAAGCCCTGTAATTTCTCTGGAAACATTGCCCTTCAAACCGGAACACAGTAATATTTACACATGACTGCCTGGCGGTAGAATAACGTGCAAAGGTCCTACCACTACAAAAATGGCATCTGTTATGGGCAGGCATGTTGCTTACCATTAGGCACAGGGCACAGGTCCTGTTCATTCCCACGCTCGATGGTTGAGTTAGAAACCCCAATATTTATTTTTCAATTCAATTATTTATTTGATACCTATTTCAGGACAAGGCCCGCCCCCTCCGGGGTACGCTCCGCAAGGTGGATATGGTCCGCCACAAGGCGCGTATGGTCAGCAGGGTGGATATGGCCAGCAAGGCTACGGTCCGCCACAGCAGGGGTACGGACCGCCTCAGGGTTACGGTCCGCAGGGGTATGGACCACAGCAAGGTTACGGGCAACAGGGATACGGTCCGCCTCAAGGGCAGCAACGTACGTATTTTTGTCCACATTGTTTTTTTAAAGACGGCCTTAGCCAAAATATGTTTAATTTTATAAGCTTACTAGCGGTCCGTTCCGGTTTGCTCCGATAATAACCTAGGTATCGACTACAGCGCCATTTGCCGGGCTAATTTGTGAATCTAAACCCTCCAGGGTTAAACCCAAACGCATACAATCATTACAAATTTACAACACATCAAACAAAAAAAAAACATTGGAATTTTCGTTCAGGATTCTTAATGTGCAGCTCTTCGTGTGTGAATGGATGTGCATTCGAATATTACACGTATGTAGTAGTTACAACGAGAGGGGGGGGGACTGTGGTAACATGCGTTTTGTAATTAATTTTGGAGTTAAAGCATTTCTAGTACCTTATTATTTAGATTTCTGTGGGATCTACTAAGGAAGGATTTATCAAAATTCTATCCTCGAGGGGGTGAAATGGGGGATAAAAGTTTGTATCAAACTTTTTATTAGTTGTACGTATTATTGGGGATGCCAGATGAAAATGTCGTATAAACGCTTAGGCCTTGCGCCAACGACTTATAAAACGCAAGCGTAGCCGCGGGAAAAACCTAGTATTGTATATTTATAGTGTGCGAGTGAAACAAAACACATGCAACTACATCAGAAGACATACGTTATTCTTTGCCGACTTTTGAAATTAATTGTTGGATTTTTTTGAGTATACTGCCCATATACCTATCTTATACCTTTAAACGAGCAATTCTTGTACCTATATAAATATGTATATATATATAGAATCTGAATCTCGGAAACGGCGCGAACGATTTTGATGAAATTATGTATGCAGGGGGTTTCGGGGACGATAAATCGATCTAACTAGGTTTCATTTTTAAAAAACGCATATTATGCGCGTTTTTAGACAATGAAAATCTGTCACATTAGACATTAGAATGCGAAGGTAAATTTCGCCGCGCGACGCAATAGCATAATTAGCTCAGACGGGAAGTCGGGCGCTCATAGCGATCACGAATTAGTAGCTCCGGGTTCGAATCCCGACGGGGTCTCTTATTTTTTCAACTCTTTTTTTTAAAGAAAATCTATTTCTTGGAGTCTTTTATCTGTAGGTATCTAAGTATATTTAATCCGAGCAAAGCTCGGTCACCCAGGTACTAATATCTAATGACATTATAATATTTAGTTAAGACGACGTTCTGAGTAAACGTACAGTAACATAGGTTTAGAGTGGCGACCACGAAACGGAAGACGCAGTGTTGGACGGCCTCCCACTAGATGGACAGATGACCTCACAAAGGTCGCTGGTAACCGCTGGTTGCAGGTTGCGCGGGACCGTTCGTTGTGGAAATCTAGGGCCTATGTTCAGCAGTGGACGTCTTGCGGCTGATGATGAGGTTTATATTATCTAGTTTCTCCTCATCCTGAATTCGAGTAGAAGGTGCCAATAAATTTTATGAGCTTTTAAAGCGCCTTCATTTCAGAGCCCCAACAGAGTGCCGGCCAGCAGATGTGCTGTGGAGCTATGATGGCGTGCCTGGCCGCCTTCCTCTGCTCCTGCTGCCAGGGTCTGATGATGGGCGGTGGCGCGGCTGACGAGGATGGAAACTACGGCGCCCCGGAGCAAGGTATCATCCAAGACCGGATCCAGCATCCAGCTTTGACGACAGGGGGCGATAATGCCCGAGCTATACGAGACTAGTTTTCCAAGCTAGGATAGCAAGCTAGTGTTAGCAAGCAGTCAGGGTCGGATTTAGGGGAGAGCATATGCCCTGGGACCTCCGCAAACGGGGGGCCTCCACAACAGAGACTTCATAAAAAATTGTAATCCTAGCTTGAAAAACTAGCCTCGTGTAGCTCAGCTTCTAACTTCGTGTAGACAACGCTTTGCGATGCTAGTTTTGTCTACACGACACTACGAAGAAGTATTAGCTTGCTATCCAAGTTTGAAAAACTAGCTTCGTGTAGCTCGGACTTAGGTGCATCCTCCGAGAGTCGTATTCCTCATGTCTGAGGGTCGTGACCACCACGTCTCAACAATTTCTCCACGATGAAACTACGCCATCTCCCTCTATCACCGGCGACATGTAGGGCGTCGTAGACTGATGTGTCTAAAGTAGTGCGAATCTGATCTGACCAACGCATCGGACTGCGGCCTCTTGTTCTTTTGCCGTCAACTTTCCCAGTAACTATCAGCTTCTCAAGGTTGTGACCTTCCTTCCTGGCTATATGCCCAAAGTACTCTAGCACTCGTTTGAGGCAGATGGTAGAGAGCCTTGTCTTGATCTTTAGTTGCTGAAGTATCGAAATATTGGTCCGACGCGCTGTCCAAGGTATCCTGAGCATTCTTCTCCAACACCACATCTCAAAGGCATCAATACGGCCGCGGTCTGCTGATTTAAGTGTCCAAGTCTCAGCTCCATAGAGAAAAATAGAAAAGACCAGGGTCCGGACTAATCTCATTTTCGTCTTGAGATTTATCCCTCTGTTCTTCCATATCTTACTAAGCTGCAGCATGGCACCCTTTGCCATTGCTATACGCCGCCGAACATCTGTTTCGCTGGAGCCTTTGTTGTTGATGCCGGAACCGAGATAGATGAAGTCCTCGACCGTCTCCAGGCCCAACACACCAGTGGAGCGCAAGGAACCAGCACGATCTACCACCATGAGTTTGGTTTTTGCTCTGTTTATGGACAGTCCAAGTTCAGCGCTGACATGCTCCATACGACCCAATAATAGCGACATTTCGTGTTCACTGGTAGCCAAAAGTGTCGTATCATCAGCATATCTGAGATTTGTGATTTTAACTCCACCCACACTTACGCCTCCATCCCAATTTTCACAAGTCTGTCGCATTATATACTCCCCATATGCATTGAATAATATGGGTGACACAATGCAGCCCTGGCGTACGCCTTTTCCAAAAAAGAATGGTTGAGATGTAATTTCACCAATCCTTACCACTCCTTGACTTGAATGGTAGAGCCCTTGGAGCAACGTGATCAAGTGGTTTGGAACACCCAGGGCCGCAAGCACCTTCCACAAAGAGTGCCAATTGACACAGTCAAATGCTTTGCTGTAATCCACGAAACACATAACGACAGGCACATTGTACTCGTAGGCTTTCTCAATTAGCTGTCTTACATTGAGGATTTGTTCACGCGTGCCTTTGCCTTTAACAAAGCCGGCTTGCTCCTGTGGAATCTGCTGATCCAGATAGTAACGGATACGATTATTTAGAATATGAAGCAGGATCTTGCTTGCGTGGGATATCAACGCCAGAGTACGGTAATTGTCACAACGTCTCGTGGAACCCTTCTTGTGTAAAGGAAGTACAATGGACTCCGTCCAGTCTTTCGGCCACTCGCCAGATACCCAAATTTTGTTACAGATTTTGTGGAGAACTTCAATTCCTCCCTCACCAAGAGCCTTCAGAGTTTCCGCCGTAATTGCATCAGGACCAGGAGCTTTATTGGTCTTTAAGGCATTCAACGCCGTAACAATTTCGGAACGAAGAATGTCCGGTTCCCTATCCGGACAACTCCGGGTGTCGCGAAGCCCCGGTGAAGAGTCCTTGTACAAATCCTCACAATATGCACGCCATCTTTCTGTGATATCATCCAACTGATGCAACAATCTTCCGTTGGCGTCTTCAATCACCCATGATTTAGGCTTGAACCTTTTAGCGAGTAATCGAACCTTCTTAAAAAGGTCTGCAGTCTGATATTTAAGAGCATGGCTTTCTATGTCAAGACATATCCCTTCAATAAAGTTGTTCTTATCTTCCCTACAGCATGCATTTATAGACTTGCAGAGACGACCATACTCAAACCTAACCGCGGGACTCTGCAAACCTTTAGCTTTCAAGTCCTTCCGCTGCTTAGTGAGTGCCCAAGTGCGATCCGAAATCCAAGCAGTTTTCTTAGGATTCTGCTTTTGTGTCTTCTGAATGTCGGTAAGAGTTTCGTTTATAAGCTTTTTTAGTTGGTTCCAATCTTCTGTGGCACTAGAATCCGTTACAGACTTTCCAAGCTTATCTTCCATTATTTGTTTAAAAACAGTTTTTTCTGGTGTACTTAACTCTTTAGGACTTGGTCCGGGTCGCTTTCTAGGCGCTTTTAAACGAATCATAAAGGTGGCCACAAGCAAATTGTGATCTTAGGTGCATGCGTGCGTTTTAATTAGTGTAGTCCAGCTGTTCTACATCCAGTCTAAGGTGGTCATGACCCTCATGATCCGGGGGTCCTGGTCCGCCTTTTCCGCCCTTTGTAGCACTTGATGATAATCATAATCATAATGTCTTTATTGCGATATGTAGGTAATATAATATAGATGATACTGATTAGGTAGTTCAAGTACCACATAGCACTCTCCCACATGCGGCGTGAGAATGATGACTGGGTGAAAATGCACCAATCATAAATCATAATATAATATGCTATGCTTTAATTTGTGATGTCATCGGCCAATTTGAGTACCCCGATGAAAGCAGATGTAGTTGTCTGCTTTCATCGGCGTTACCAAACTGGCCGATTGTGGAAAAGAAATAGAACACTTTTTTGTTTTATCAAATTATTTAAAAACCAGCCAAGTGCGAGTGGGACTTCCGCACGAAGGGTTCCGTACCATTAGCAAATAAACGGCGAAAACCTCTTTATTCGGAGTTCCGTATACATCGCAGACAGGCTTTTATCCAAAAAGTTGTTTCAAAATTTTGATTGTTGCCTCATGACTTTGACGACGAATTCGATATCGCGTTTCATTCTTACTAGTGGCGCCATCTAGTTTGCTTGAGACGGACTAATTGAGCAAGAAACGGTAAAAATCAAGTTTGTTGTATGGGAATATTAATATTATTTTTATTAAATGTTTGGTATTTTGGTTATAGCGGCAAAAGAAATACATCATCTGTGAAATAGAAATATATTATCTGTGAAAAGTTCAACTGTCTAGCTATCACCGTTCTTGAGATACAGCCTGGTGACGGACGGACGGACGGACGGACGGACGGACGGACGGACAGCCAAGTCTCAGTAATAGGGTTCCGTTTTTACCCTTTGGGCACGGAACCCTAAAAATCGACAAAGATATAGAAGACTCGATTGCAAACTTAGTAGTTGGGCGCCAATGAAACCTTGGTTCCCATGGCTGGAGGGCCAAATTTAGTCTGGATATAGATCCACAAGTAGTAAGGGGTCGTTTGCAAATCGGTAGATTCATATGGTAATCTAGGTGGGACACACTGGCCTGTGTAAGCCGCGGAGGTCGGGTCGCAGTCCTTCTGGGGGGTTCAGTGGTGGCAGCTGGACATGGCGATGGTGCTCCTTGTGTCCTACACGGGGTAGCTCCTCTGTCTCATCCGAAGGGTGTGCAGGCTACTACTTCAAGATTGATAGTTCCCTCTGTGCATCAGCCAGCCGTAAGAGTGGCCGTTAGGGACTCAACCCGGTGCTGGAACCCTGGAATTGGTCGAAGGTGACCATTAGAATGCCGTCCCCCGATACGAAGATAACTGCGACATCCGCGGCTTGCTTCGTCGAGGCGGAACAGGACCCAAAGTGGTCCGCTCGTGATTGATAATCATGATGAGGCAGTTATCTTTACATTTTGGTTGTACACTGAGTAAATCACACTTACATAAAGAAGCATAAGTATGAGAAATAGCAGGAAAGTTTATAACGGTCGAAAGAAAATCAACCGTCATTCACTTTTCTAGACACGGGTAGGTCAATGACCCTTGATTCCGACTTATCGAACTCGCCGGCCGTTGACCCCGTGTTCGATTGTCATAATGTAATTTGCTGAATCCAAACGAACATCGTTCTGTCGCGGGGCCTCCCGTAAATCATCGGCAGACAAATTCAATGAGCAGTAAAAGTAGCACAATTCATACACCATATGTTTTACACAATTGTACACGCAATATGAACAGTGATGCAACAGCGATACATAATGCAAATTGGAAATTGGAACACTTACCCTATGGGGTTACATTGCACTTATGGCTTTTTAAGCCTTCGGACAGTATTTAGTTTTATTTCACTTTTTATAGTTATTAGAAAAATTATTTGTAAAATGGCTTCTGCCTCAAGTCAGCTTCTCTTTTATAATTTTATGTCCCTCGGCGTCGTCTCTCGCCATTGGGCGATTTGAATTTGTCGCGTCCCGATTGGTCCGCGACACCGTTCCGTTTTACTATCTACGGCCGTTTTACGATTTAAAGGTTTCCTAAGACGGCAAGTCTATTTTTGATTACTTTAAGGGAACGGTGGAATTTAACACCGTTACAATCATCAAACTTCCAGGGTGGGGAGTTGTGACGTCACGTCTAGCTATATAAAAATCGTACGATGAAATAACGTCAGTCGAAACTTCTCAGCACTGGATCTCCGTCTTTTATTGTTTCTAAAATAAAATAAATAAAACGTTTATAATATTATCTTATACCTATAAACGAGCAATTCTTGTATATATGTATTATACATATAGAATCTGAATCTCGGAAACGACTTGAACGATTTTGATGAAATTATGTATGCATTGGGTTTCGGGGACGATAATATCGATCTACCACTGTCTTTTCGAAGTCATGTGCGTAATGCCGCTGACTTAAAACGGTGAAGGAAAACATCGTGAGGAAACCGACATGTACCTAGAATCTTTCGAAGTCATGTGTCATCCACCAACCCGCACTGGGCCAGCGTGGTGGATTATGGCCTTAACTCTCTCCTTGCGAGAGAAGGCCGGAGTCCCAGCAGTGGGAACATTTAGTGGGCTGTTGATGATGATGATATCGATCTAACTAGCTTTCATTTAAAAAAACGCATATTATGCGCGTTTTAAGACAATGAAAAATTGTCACATTAGACATTAGAATGCGAAGGTAAATTTCGCGCGTGGCGCGACAGCGTAATAGCTCAGACGGCAGTCGGCCGGTTATATCGGTCTCGAATTAGTAGCTCCGGGTTCGAATCCAGACAGACGGCTTCTCTTTACTTGGAGCCTTTTATCCGTAGGTATCTAAGTATATTTAGTATTTAAATCACTCAGGTGCATACTGTTTTAATAATGTAACTAACTAACCAACGGAGTAATTGTTCTTTTAGTCGCGATGCCTATTGGCGAGCGGCAAAGCTTGTACTGTGAAACCGAGATAGCGATATATAGTAAAAAATATGTTTTTTTTTTCAGGTGGGACACAAGAAGTGACAGCGCCTGGATCAGACAACCCATGAGACCCAGGGTCCATTGAAAACAAACACAGCTCTCGGTAATATAACATTTTTGAAATGAAAAATATTTTTTAAAATTACTATAAGCATATCCATATAATTTGATGCCCATATTGAGGGGATGGGAAAATATAGGTATGTTCCATCTCGGCCTGATTACACATACAACTCCTAATCTATACTTATAATAAAACTGTAGCGGGTTGAATTCTGTACATATATATATATATATATATATATATATATATGTATCAACTATATATATATACTAGCTGTGCCCCGCGGTTTCACCCGCGTCTATTTGAGGAAAATCCATACTAAAATATCCATTGCTGGCCACTTTAGTACGTTTTACGGAACCCTAAAAATACGTAAATAAGCAACAATGCATTGTTGTAGAACAAATTTGATTACTTCAAATGACACAAACTTCAAATGTAGACACGCGCCGTCACAGACTTCAGCGACCAAAGAGAATTTAAATTCACGGAACTAAAGCTCTCGAAGGGAAATATTTTTCCCCGTTTTCTTTACATTCTTCACTCATACTCCGTACCTATTGATAGTAGCGTAATGTTATATACCCTATAGCCTTCCTCGATAAATGGAGTATCCAACAAAAAAATAATCTTTCGTATCGGTCCAGTAGTTTCCGAGATCCTAGCGTTCAAACAAACAAACAAACAAACAAACAAACTCTTCAGCTTTATAATATTAGTATAGATATATCTATACTTATAATAAAACTGTAGCGGGTCGAATTCTGTACATTGAAGATATTTTGAAAAAAAAATTTTGGGGGCACTCCATAGTCGATACTGATGGCGAAACTGCATTTTTTTTCTTTCATGTCTGTCTGTCTGTCTGTCTGTCTGTCTGTATAGGGAACTCTCATCACGCCGAAACTACTGATTCAATTCAAATGAAACTTGACATGATTTAAGATCATACTAAGTAGATGGTAGCTGTCTACTTTTAATCCCCAAATTCTGCACGGTTTTTTTGCAGAAAGGGGTGAAAGTCAGAATGTGTATTTGGTTGTAACTCATGTTTGCGTAGTTCAATTTCGTCAATTCTTATTTTGTTAGAAAGAACACATTTTTAATATGGTCTCATCAAATTTTTAACAATATTTGTCGTGTGGTTCGGAAGTTACATAGAAATTAAATAATAACGATAATAATAAGTTCGGTACATACTAACTTCTAAGTATTCTGTGGCATTGTAAACACTAGGGATGTAACTGTAACGGAGGTCATTTTATCGGAACCGAAGGCGCGGTCGGAGTTTTTAAATTTGATTTATTGGAGTCGGAACCGAAGTCGGAGACATAGGCAGATCAGAAGTGGTGGCAGGAGAAACATTTTTATTGCGTATATGTTTTTTTGCCAAACACGTGGACACGGTAAACATTGACGAGCAATTGGTTTAGGAAGTTGGGATTTTGTATTTCCATTTACTATACTAAGGGATTATCTGTCATATTTATACACCTTACCTCCGATTGTAACCTCCGTTTTAAAAATTTTGGAGCCGAAATCGGAACCGAAGGTGCAAAAGTAATCGGAAGTTCCGACTTAATCTTAACTGACTTAAACTTAGCTCATCCCTGGTACACACACCGCACTCTGCCATCGAAATATGCCATCCGTCATCTATCGTCAGGTGACATATTTATATCGTCAGATCATATGACAATACCTTTCTAATGTGTTTCCACATTAATGCTACAGATGGCAGCTCATGGTACGAAACACGATCTGAGATTTATTAGAAAATATGTAATGTCTCAGAAACAGGAATACATGTAATGTAATGTTATCAACCAAAGTCGAAATACATTTAAAAATTTAGCAGTTGGTGTTTGTGGATGCAATCTTTGCTTCTGAATTTAGTATGTTAGGTTACTGAATGCTATTATACCTTACCTACTGAATTTTGTAGCGAATAAATCACGTTCGTAAGTAACCTAGGTACGTGACATCAATTCTAAATTAGGTATTAAAAAACCGGCCAAGTGTGAGTGGGACTCGCGCACGAAGGATTCCGTACCATTACAAAACTTCTTTTATTGTATGGGAGCCTCCTCAATCATTAATTTTAATTAATTATTTAAAGAGAACATAAAACGAAATATTGTGTGAACAGTTAAAGCGTCTACCTGTTACCATTATTAGTACCGAGCAAGAAACAGTAAAAAAATCAAATTTGTTTTATGGGAGCCCCCCTTAAATATTTATTTTATGTTGTTTTTAGTATTTTTTGTTGTAGTGGCAGTATAAATACATCATCTGTGAAAATAACAACTGTCTAGCTATCACCGTTCTTGAGATACAGGCTGGTGACAGACGGACGGACGGACAGCGAAGTCGAAAACGGGACCCTGTTACTGGGGTCCCGTTTTTACAATGTACATATATTATATGGAAAACAGGGGGGCAGTTTTTTGAATATTAACAAAAACTGGATGACAAGATGTTTAAGCCCACTACCAGTCGAAGCGTGCCCAGCATGCTGGCGGCAGTACCACGCTGAATGGCAATGTTGATCCGTTGGGTCAAATAAACGCCAGCATTTTGGCCACGTTTTGCGTCGGCCAAGCGCTCGGAAAGGCTTTTGAAGGTGAGGTGAGCTCCCGGCCCCCACAGGCACGATGTCTCAACCCCAAAAGGCTTAAATATAAAACCACTACCGAGGGTTGCGAGAGGAGACGCTCAGCTAAATTAGTCGCTGAACTGGCCCTACTATGTATCTCTGGAAGATGTGATGGTGCCAGAGTCACAAGCTGCGTCCCACATTAGGGGCCGAATCAACTTCCAAGGCACTAAAGTCATGCCGTCAGGTCTTTTGCCATCGTCACGCGTAAGACCACTGCGGTTTGAGTACCTATGGCTGGGACAATGGCGGTGGAAAAACTCAAAGTTTTGTGTATGAATTGTCCACCAGTAGGTATCTATTTATCTGGACGACGTAGTTATGGCTTCTTAAATTAGTCGAGTGAACTTTTTACTTGACTAGGAGTTAGTTAGTTGACGTGAAATGATAATAATTGAAGTCAGTTTTTGTTCTTTCGGATATTATTTCAATCCAAATACTGTACTAAATTTAGTGTTTAACAAGCTTCAGCGACCAAAGCAGACCGTTGTTTTTCCAAAATTGAATAAAATATTATCTTACTACTAAGTATTATATGTAGGTATATTATGTAAAGGTATGATTTGGTTGAAATTTGAAACACAGATAGTTTATAGTCTCATATACTACCTATCATCTCGGAAAAAGCATGGGCCCTAACGAAACAAATATTAAGGACAGAACGACATTACCAATTAGATTGACATTTGAAACACACATGGCTTAGAGTCTAAAATATCACATCGGCTAATAAGTCTATCACCTATTAAATAATTAGGTAAGTATCAGATCACGCACATCAGCTACATACTCTTCGTAATGTATCCTATAAAAATCCTACAAACTTAACACTGCGGCTATGTTCGATGCTCCACAACCTTACTACGAGTATGTTTGATGTTGCTAAAAATATAAAATATGAAGTTGCTCAACTCGAATAAATATATTTTTGTGTGGAAAAACAAAATTCACTCTGTTTGTGTAATGGCCACCCATCCATATATTTTTACGTAAGTACTACTAATGTACTAATAAGGTCACAAGATCAACGTACGCGAACGAAGTAGCGGGTTCATCTAGTACTTATAATAAAACTGTAGCGGGTTGAATTCTGTACAATGAAGATATTTTGAAAAAAAATTTTTGGGGGCACTCCATAGTCGATACTGATGGCGAAACTGCAATTTTTTTCTTTCATGTCTGTCTGTCTGTCTGTCTGTATAGGGAACTCTCATCACGCCGAAACTACTGATTCAATTCAAATGAAACTTTACATGATTTAAGATCATACTAAGTAGATGGTAGCTGTCTACTTTTAATCCCCAAATTCTGCACGATTTTCTTGCAGAAAGGGGTGAAAGTCAGAATGTGTATTTGGTTGTAACTCATGTTTGCGTAGTTCAATTTCGTTAATTCTTATTTTGTTAGAAAGAACACATTTTTAATATAGTCCCATCAAAATTTTAACGTTATAGGTCATGTGGTTCGGAAATTACATAGAAATTAAATAATAACGGTAATAATAAGTTCGGTACATACTAACTTTTAAGTATTCTGTGGCAATGTACACACTAGGGATGTAACGGAGGTCATTTTACCGGAGCCGAAGGCGGAGTTGGAGTTTCAAAATTTGATTTATCGGAGTCGAAACCGAAGTCGGAGGAACCTGCATAGGCAGGATTACAAGTGTTGGAAAGAGAGACATTTGTATTGGCTATATTTTTTTTTTGTAAAACACGTGGACACTATAAACATTGACGAACAATTGATTCAGGAAGTTGGGATTTTGTATTTCCATTTACTATCCAGTATCCACCACAATAAGGGATTATTTGCAATATATACACCTTCCCTCCGATAACCTTCGTTTTAAAAGTTTCGGAACCTAAATGTAAAATATTACAAAACTGGTTTAGAAATTAACCATAAAACCAATATTGTGTTTGGCGTTAAAAACCCGAACAATCTGCAATATTTATACACCTTACAATTAAAACCTCCATTTTAAAAGTCGGAACCAAAGGTGTAATTGTAATCGGAAGTTCCGACTTATCGGAGTGGAAGCTCATCCCTGTTACACACACCGCAGTCAAATCCGTCATCCGTCAACTACTTCAACTTTTTTGTATGGCCTCCATTTGGCAATGTTACCGTAATTTCGCCAATGTCCAGCGTTTGATTGTTGTTATAGTCTTCTGAAGTTTATTTTGTAGTAGAGATATGAGTCTTGCCACGGGTGATCAGTCCACTTCAGGTAGTCTTGGGTTTCATGATGGTCAGAAACGTCTGGTAATCGGTGAATAGGCAGGATTCTTGACTCTGATGATCGGTCAACTTTTAACACTTTTGTAAGTAGATATGTACTTCATATAATATGATAGATAACTTTACTGTATGGGACAAATACAAACATGACATCACAAAATAGACATAAAAAGATATAACTTATAGTAAAATTAAAATACAAATATATAAATATCTAATTTACACAAAAACTATCACAATTTAATATTATTTTTCTGAATATATTTACTAGGGACATACACAAATCAAAGGGGAGGAAATTGGAAAAGTTAGTGGGACGGGGTCAGGTGGGATCATGTCATAGAGGGAGAATTGATTTCTACTACACTAAAAAAAAAATGTGGTCGGTGATACCATCAGCTAACCCACATTCACACAGATAGTTATCACGGATTCTTAATTTTGAGAGGAACACCGGAGTGCAGGCAAAACCCAACCGCAAGTGGAAAATGGTAGATGTGGTCCCTTTGGGGATATTTTTGTATTAAAAAAACCAGGGTTTAGGGGGAATTGTAGGCTGTACTTGACCATAAAATTTGCCAGTTATAGACTTTGTACGAGACCAGAGTGTATTCCAACTTTCAAGTAACTTAGGTTGGCACGTTGCAGATAAGTCATGGGAGTACACATGGTAGTGGTCTTTATTGCCCAATGTGGTAGCCTGTTTAGCATGGAAATCGGCGCACTCATTTTCTAAAATGCCTGTATGAGCTGGGATCTAGGCTAAAGTTATTTACAACTGTCTAGCTATCATCGTATCAACAGGTATAGTCTGGTGACAGACAGACGGACGAACGGACGGACAGCAAAGTCTAAGTAATAGGGTCCCGTTTTTACCATGTACATATATTATATGGAAAACAGGGAGGCGGTTTTTTGAATATTAACAAAAACTGGATGACAAGATGTGCAAGCCCACTACCAGTCAAAGCGTGCCCAGCATCCTGGCGGCAGTACCACGCTGAATGGCAATGTTTATGCTTTGGGCCAAATAAACGCCAGCATTTTAGTCACGCGTTGCGTCGGCCAAGCGCTCGGGAAAGGCTTTTGAAGATGAGGTGAGCTCCTGGCCCCAATAGGCACGATGTCTTAACCCCAAAAGGCTTAAATATAAAACCACTACCGAGGGTTGCATATTTGCGCCGTTTGGCCCGCTCAGCTGAATTAGCCGCTACACTGGCCCCTACTATGTGTCCCTGGAAGATGTGACGGTGCCAGAGTATCGCCGCAGCTTGCGTCAGCACCAAAATGATCATCACCATCGTAATGTATCGTATAAAAATCCTACAAACTTAACACTGCGGCTATGTTCGATATTCCACAACCTATGTAGTATGTTTGATGTTGCTAAAAATATAAAATATGAAGTTGCTAAACTCGAATAAATATATTTTTGTGTGGAAAAACAAATTCACTCGGTTTGTGTAATGGCCATGGCCACCCATCCAAATATTTTTAGGTAAGTACTACTAATGTACTAATAAGGTCGCAAGATCAACGTACGCGAACGAAGTAGCGGGTTCAGCTAGTTTACTAATAAACACCCTACTGTAATCCATCTTACAAAAAATAAAGATATTATGATGTCATGGGACACTATAATATCTTTTATTTTTATTGATAGCACCAGAGCAAAACAAATTGCAAAAAAAAAATGCTTAATTTTGTTATTTAAAAATATTTTTATTTTATTTCTTTTTTTTCAGGAGATTAAGCACTGCATGGTCAGCTGAAAAGTTAAAAATGGCTGTCACAACTGCTGTTTGTGGTCAGCTAACTTTATGGACCTAAATACAATAGTTCTGGTTGAATCAACACGGAAGGAAAACTAACGCTATAAATTAATGGTAGGCAATAACTATAAAAATATAATAATAGCGGCCAGTACCGGTTTCGCTCGGGTATCGACATATAAAAAATTAGCAGTCATAGGAACTGCCGATAGAAGCGAAAACTTATAACTCAGAATTTGATAGCTTACCTTGGAAACTACACGGGTGTAAGCGGAGGGCGTGGCCCCATCATGGCATGGCTATCTAGAAATGCGTCAGCATTTCCCATTGGCTCACGCATTTCTAGATGGCCATGCCATGATGTCCAGGCCACGCCCTTTCAGCATTTCCCATTGGCTGACGCATTTCTAGATGCCCAACTGCCAAGGTCCCGAGTTTACCCGAAAATTTCTTATCATACCCGAGCGTGGCGGTAGAATTCAATTTACACCCCACGAAAAATTTGTCTAGGCGCGCCTAAAGAAGTTTTCACTTCAAAGATCAATCGAAATAAAAGATATCCTGTCTAGTTGGAGTCAGAGTCTATTGCGGACAAACTACGTGACACGTAGATAATCTTAATATACAGGGTTATTGGTGATCAACCTGCACCCTTTTAAGACGATGTTGAGTACATTACATACGTCAACTTTTGTTCAGTTTATAAAAATTCGTATATTTTTTTCTCTTATATTTTTTTTTTTAAATAAAGAGTGACGAGACTGGCACGGCATTTGCTTGATGGTAAGCAACATGCTTGCCACATAACAGCATAGTGACACGCATAGCTGGGCACCGTTAATCAAATAGTTAACTTCGTTAATCGTTAATCCGTTACAAAAAAAGTTAACTTCGTTAAACGTTAAAGCGTTACATTTCGTAAGAATTAACGGAAGTTAACGTTAATCGTTAATCCGTTAATATGCGTATTGGATTTTTATATCGTTGCGTTAGTGAACTTATAAAACCTGTTGGCTTAGGTTCTGGAAGTTAACAGGAAAGTTAGGAAAAAACCAGTTTAATTTTATTATTCAAGTGAAAACTTCTTTAGGCGCGCCGAGACAGATTTTTCGTGGGCTGTGAATTGAATTCTGGCGTCACGCTCGAGTATGATAAGAAATCTTAGGGTAAACTCGGGACAATGGCTATTGGCCATCTAGAAATGCGTCAGCCAATGGGAAATGCTAAAAGGGCGTAGCCTGGCCATCATGGCATGGTCATCTAGAAATGCATTGGCCAATAGAAAATGCTGCTGCTTTTCTAGATGGCCATGCCATGATGACCAGGCCACGCCCTCCGGTTACACCCGTGTAGTTTCCAAGGTAAGCTATCAAATTTTGAGTTATAAGTTTTCACTTCTATCGGCAGTTTCTATGACTGCTATTTTTTTTAATTTAATTTAATGTGTAATTTAATCATCGGGCATAATGCGCATAGGTATCTATTTCCCCTCATCTTATATCTTTAAACGAGCAATTCTTGTACCTATATAAATATGTATATATATATAGAATCGGAATCTCGGAAACGGCCCGAACGATTTTGATGAAATTATGTATGCAGGGGGTTTCGGGGACGATAAATCGATCTACCTAGGTTTCATTTTAAAAAAACGCATATTATGCGCGTTTTTAGACAAAGAAAAACTGTCACATTAGACATTAGAATGCGAAGGTAAATTTCGCCGCGTTACGCGGTAGCGTAATAGCTCAGATGGGAAGTCGGGCGGTCATAGCGGTCACGAATTAGTAGCTCCGGGTTCGAAACCAGACGGCTACTCTTTTTTTTCATGTTTTCTTTTTTTCTTTAAGAAAATCTATTTCTTTTAATCTTTTATCTGTAGGTATCTAAGTATATTTAGTATTTAAACCGAGCAAAGCTCGGTCATCCAGGTACCGAACATTAACATGTCGAAGTTCTCGTCTGAAAGCGAGGCTCGCTTTGGTGTTAAAATGTCTTTACCCGTGGATAGCAGACGTTCAACTGTAGCGTTTGAGGGCTGTTTTCCAAATTTCAACCCAATCCTTTCACGTTCCCAGACGTTCTGACGTGATGAAACAACAAACATTAAAACATCCAAAAATTGCCATTTATAATATTAGTAAGATGTAAAACACTGGAATTTTCATTGTATACCTCCATTTCTTCATTCTTATACATTGATTTGTTCATTTTATTTAACTTTTCTTTGGTTAGTTGAAATTAACTACCACCGATTTTATTAAAAGAAAGTTACAATACAGATCAACGATCGAAAAAGTATGATTGAATTTATCGGGGAGTTCCCCACTAGCTATGGATTACTATAATCTACTTGGTTTACTAGGGACGTGTGAAATATTCAACTAAATTGTAAACGTCAGCGTCAGTCAAATTCGAGTATGTCTATGCTCAAATTTTCAGCCAAAAAGAACTCGAGATTATCGGAAATATGACTTATGATAACATAATTATATTTGTTTTCATATAACGTCAACCGATCATGCCACAGGCTAAAATGACGCCTCAATCCAATCAATCCTCAATCAATTGCAGGAACCCGCCACATATGGTCACACTGCGCCCAGCACTTTTCGTTTCATACTTGTCTGAACCTGTTTTTTGCGCCGCACCGAGGTGCCGTGCGGTAAGCATTTGATTAACGATTAACGGACTTCTGCATAATTAACGGAAGTTAACATGTCCGTTAACAGTTTTAAAAGTTAACTTAAAAGTTAATCCGTTAATCAAAATGTTAACTTCGTTAATTAACGATTAACGGATTAACGAGTTAATGCCCAGCTATGGTGACACGCAGCTATTGGAACATGAAGAGTCCAAATCATTAAGTACCTAGCACCGCACTGCGCTCGTTACCCAGAGATCTAAGTTGTTATATCTCTAAGCCCTGTAATTTCTCTGGAAACATTGTCCTTCAAACCGGAACACAGTAATGTTGGCTCATTACTGCTTGGCGGTAGAATAACTGGCAAAGGTGTGGTCCCTTCCCAAGGCGGACTCTGCCAAGAGTCCTACAACTACAATACCTTTGATAACTCTACCACCACGGTAAATGTGTAAAAAATATTAAAACTAGTGTAAGTAAAAACTTTAGTTCTTTGCTTTATAAGCAGTGTTAACTAGCCATGTTGGTCGTAAATCTGCCTAGAAAGTTCTAGATTGTGGGTTTAATTCTCACCTAGGACAAAAATTTGTGTGTCTAAGAGACGATTCACACGGCGCGGCTGCCAACCGCGCCCGCGCGCGGGCGCGGCAGATTTCCATATAAAATTGAATTCAATTCACACGACGCGGTTTACGGCCGCGGCGGCTGCGGCATTGCGCGCGATTCTTGCGCAGTAGCTTTCCGGTGCAGAAACCGCGAAAACCTGTGGTCTCGTGAGTATTGAAACAAAACCGTCGCGCGGCGCGGCGCCGCGCCCGCGCCCGCGCGCGGGCGCGGTTGGCAGCCGCGTCGTGTGAACCGGGCCTCAAACGTCTCTGGGTGTTTATATGTATCATAAGTATGTATTTCTAAAAAATGTATGGCTTGAAAACTCAATGACAATTGCAAGTCACGTGATCTCGCTAGAGCCAATAGTAACGCGGCAAGCAAGAACGCAGACAGCCACCAATAAACGCACTCTCTCACAGAATACAGCGTGTTTCGACTCACTTGCACCTAGGTACTAGGTATACAGAAATTTTTGTTAGATAAAGTGGCGACCACGAACCGGAAGACGCAGTGTTGGACGGCCTCCCACTAGATGGACAGATGACCTCACAAAGGTCGCTGGAAACCGCTGGTTGCAGGTTGCGCGGAACCGTTCGTTGTGGAAATCTAGGGGGGAGGCCTATGTTCAGCAGTGGACGTCTTGCGGCTGATGATGATGATGAAACTGGCAGGTAGAAAGCTCCACCAAAACTATCTGACATTTTGAAAATCTTATTTTTTAGTCATAATATTAATGACCTGTAAGATCATCATCATCAACAGCCCACTAAACGTTCCCACTGCTGGGACTCGGGGCCTTCTCTCGCAAGGAGAGAGTTAAGGCCATAATCCACCACGCTAGCCCAGTGCGGGTTGGCGGATGACACATGACACACACTTCGAAAGATTCTAGGTACATGTCGGTTTCCTCACGATGTTTTCCTTCACCGTTTTAAGTTAGCGGCATTACGCACATGACTTCGAAAAGACAGTGGTGCGTGTGGGGTTTGAACCCGGGGTCTCCGGATCGGCAGTCGCCGTTCTCCCGACTAGACCAGCCGTAACTTTTGTAAGATACCTTGTTACAATTTCAAATTGCCTCAAATACATGAAATGAAATGAAATGAAATGAAATGAAATGAAATGAAATGAAATGAAATGAAATGAAATGAAATGAAATTTATTTGGTTCAAGAACAGAGTTACTTAAAAAACAGGTATCTTAAGTCATAAAAACAAAATATGTTGGGACACATGTACACTGGTACCCACACTAGGGCAACCTGTGTCGTGGGCACCAGGCATAACGATTACATAAAACATTTTTTTTTTTTTTTGCAAAACTAATTTAAAAAAGAAAAAAAAAACAGAAACATTTATTCTAATATGTAACTATGACGGTATAATTAGAAAAAATAAGTAAGTAATGCCTTCATCTAATATACGTGCATAAGTATTTATATACATACATATACATAGATAACATATATATAATACATATGGATAAATAGTGTACTATAGATATATATATTTTGTACTTTAATATGACGTGCGTGTGAAGGTAATAGTAAAAACTTAGAGGTGTGTATGTGCAAATGATATTGGGATTTATGTTAAATAGGCTGTGTGCGTGTGTGTGTATGAGTTACTGTGTGGTATTATGTGTGTATGAGTGGATGTGTTTATGTGTGTTTGTATAGTGCTGTCATTTATCGCCAAAATGGATTGCCTGCTTGTTGCACTTAATCTCGCTTTTTCAAGTTACTGAGGGAAAATTAGATTACCTAAACGGTGTCACTATTTTTTCTGTATCTGCGTAGCCCTGGGTAGACAGCCAAGCCGAGACCTTTTTCTTGCATTCATAGTGTGACGTTTTAAGAATGTCCAGCTTTTTGTCCAATAATTGGTAAAGGTATGGACCGGTAAAAGAAAAAGTACCCTGGCCAAAGTTGGTTTTTGTTTTGGGTAATGCCCATGCATTACGTCTATCCCCATCCTTTTTTGATTGTGTCATAGTAAATGAGGAAGTTTTGTGGAACCTTAGTGTGACTGACAGAATGAAGAGTCTTCGTACTGATAAATAATCAGTCACCTCGTAAAGTTTGTCTGTTGGGTATCTGAATGGCTTATTGTATGCGACTTTCAATATGGCTCTTTGAGCTCGTTCGGCACTTATCAGGCTTGTTTTCGCAGCAGAGCCCCAACAGACAATGCAGTAATTGATCACAGACTGACACAAGGCAATGTAGACCATACGCAACGTTTTAGGATCAGCGACAGTACCTAGGCGTTTAAAAATGTGTAACATTTTACGTAGTCTACATCGCAAGGTGGTAATATGATTATTAAATGTCAGTCTGTGGTCAATCACCACACCCAGATATTTGATATTGTCAACACACTCAAGCACCGGGCAGTTACATGATGAGTCCAATTGTGATCCACACGAATGCAGCTTGAGTATAATGGGTGGAGGACTGGTTTTTTGGGTAATTCGAAATGCCATACATTTTGTCTTTAAAGCATTTAAGGTTAAGAGGTTCACTTCTAGCCACTCTGCTACTACCGCCAAACCCCTGCTAGCGAGTTCCACCACTTCACTCCAGCTGTCGCCGTGAAAGACCAGAGCAGTGTCGTCTGCGAAAGTGAACGTCTTCCCTTTTTTGTGATCCAATTTGCACAGCTCATTCACGTAAACCAAAAACAGCGTCGGGCCTAACACACTGCCTTGTGGAATTCCAAAGGAAACGGATGCGTAGTCACTGAATTGGTTCGCGATCCGAACTCTTTGCTTTCTATTACTAAGATAAGAGCTAAACCAATTCAGCGCTATACCTCGCACTCCACTTAGCTCTAGTTTTTTTTGAAGTATTGGCCAGCTTACCGTATCGAAGGCCTTAGCTAAGTCTAAAAATACGGCTAGACTCATTTTTTTGCGGTCTAAGTTAGCGGTGACGTGATCCACAAGTGATACTACAGCGTCCTCTGTCGACTTTCCAGGTCTAAAGCCGAATTGGTTGTTCGAAAGTACGTTGTTTTTCTCCAAATAGCTCAGCAGTCGGTTGTTTACAATTTTTTCCAGTATTTTGGAGAGTGAGGGTAAGAGTGAGATTGGACGGTAGTTAGAGACAACAACAGATGAACCAGCCTTATGGATTGGACAGACATCAGCCAACTTGAAGCAGTTTGGAACCACACCCTGCATCAAACTTAAATTACAAATGTGAGCAATGGGGGGCGCCAGTACGATAGCAGCTTGTTTCAGTATCTGGTTACTGATTCCATCACACCCTGTAGCGGAAGATGATTTTAGCCCCAAGATAATTTTCCTAATCTCGTAGATATCAGTTGGAGTGAAGAAAAAAGAGTCTGATGGAGTAATTTTAGTGGAGATTGCGTCGGCCAGTTGTTGCTCAGTTTTGTTAAGTTTTGCCAAGGTATTTCGGGCAAGGTCGTTTCCAACTGTTGCGAAAAAGGCATTTGTGTGATTCAAAGAGCCAATTTCTGTAGTTTTGATTTTAAGGAGGTCTGCCGATTCACTTTTTGCAACCTTTATATTACAAATATCTTTTACAGTGGTCCAAAGTTTTTTGCTATTGTTTTTGTGCGCTAGTAATTGTTCTGAATGATACTTATTTTTTTGACTGCGAAGAATTTTTAGGAAAAAATTACGATAGTTTTTATATTTTTCTTTTAGATTGGGATTATCAGGGTTTTTTTTTGGACTCAAGATGTAGGTAATCCTTGCTCCTGGCACATTTCAGTAGACCTTTGGTCATCCAGGGTTTTATTATAACTTGAGAACTTTTTATTTTAGTTTGCGTAGTACAATTTTGAATAGTATTAGCTATCTGCTCAACCAAAAACTGAGTAGCAATATTTACATCACTCGTATCGTAAAGGAAGTCCCAATTTATATCGGCTAGCGTAGAAGCAACATCATTAAGATTTGTTTTAGATATCATTTTGAACACAGATGCATTCTTTGGATAATATTTATCAATTCCCGTTAATATCACAGCGTGGTCAGTGACATCAGAGTCGCTAACCAAAACACGCGAGCTTTTTCGTGTTCTGATTAACGAAATGAATTATATTTGTTTGCAAAACATTTTGCACGCATCTGGCAATGATAAAGCCCCGATTAAATCGTCTAGCTTATTTTTTTTGTTACTCAAAGTGTCAAAGTACTTTAAGCATAAATGTATAATTTACACGTCAATAAATAAAAAATAAAAACATAAGAAAGACCATACAAATTGTATACATTTTCAAACTTTGAAATTACTACTTTACTGTATTATAATAATTATTGTACAGAAACTCTTTATACAATATCTAATAATTATTATTGTACTCTTTGAACATTGAACTACAACATATTAAAATTGCGTCTTACCTCGAGCATATTTATAGGATAAAATAATAAATACTTTTATAAATGTTGATGTTCACTTATCCCCGCTACTCACCAGCCAGGTCTGCAACTCCGTGTTGGGGTATTATTATACTCTAGCTATGTGACAAGCAAAGATTATGTATTGTCTTTGGTGACAAGTTTAATTTTCAGCTTCCCTCAATTATTTACCCATCGCTAACAGCTCTCGGAATATTAGTATAGAGTCCAGTTTATTGAGTTTTTGTCCTGGTATGGCGTATCATTTCCTGAATGTTGCTGCCCATTTTGAGATTAACTTTTTTATTTCAGATCTTAACAGCAAGGGGAAATTACAACAGTGGCGACGCGACAGCTGAAATATATTAAAACCGTAAACTTGTAAACATCGCCAGATTATAAACTAACTGAATCTAACCTACAGCACACCCTCGTCACTGGCTAAACGGCGCGAGCTTAGTACCTACTCGTTCGCGTCCTCCCGGGTGTATTAAAATCACAAGGCCGCCGGCCGTTTGCCCGAGTTGACGTGCGAACGAACGACGAGTGCGCGCATAAATAATGTCGCGGCGTTATTGTATTGTGAATGGCTGCAATAGCAAGAAACTGAAATGTAGTAGTAATTTACCCCATTTTTATTATGTCGCATTAAGTTTAATAAAAAATTTGACGAGATACTTTTTTTAATATTCATATACATAATTAATGATACTAATTCGTTTATTTATTCGACGGTATGAAAACAACTTACAACTACCTACATTGTATAACCAAAATAAACTTCAGTATCAATTGACTATAAAACGTACCTACTTAAAAAAAAGCTATAGCATTTTTTACCGAATTCAAAGAAGGAGGCGGCTGGGCTTAATTTTTATTGGATGTAAGTATGTTTCGCGATAGCTCAGCTAATTGTGAACCATTTTTTAACCCCCGACCAAAAAAGGGTGTTATAAGTTTGACGTCGATTTTTTTAAAAAGGTATATTTTTGTGCGGTGGTTCTTAGCTATGTTTAGTTACTATCGATTCAAAATGCCCCCCTCCACAAAATCGCGGACAAAATATTTTTTCACAACCTACCTCTATATGGGTATTAAATGAATGGGCTTGTCTAATGGAGTATTGTAGTGGTAGGACTATTAACAGAGTCCGCCTGAGGAAGAAGTACCACACCTTTGTCAGTTCTTCTACCGCCAAGCAGTAATGTGCAAACATTACTGTGTTCCGGTTTGAAGGGCAATGTTTCCAGTGAAATTACAGGTCTTAGAGATATAACATCTTAGATCTCTGGGTGACGAGCGCAGTGCAGTGCTAGGTAATGATTTGGACTCTTCATGTTCCAATAGCTGCGTGCCACTGTGCTGTTATGTGACAGGCATGTTTCTTACCATCAGGCACATGTGCTGCTCGTCTCGTCACTCTTTATTTAAAAAAAACACAGTAACGTTTGCACATTACTGCTTCGCGGTAGAATAACTGGCAAAGGTGTGGTCCTTCCCCAGGCGGACTCTGCCAAGAGTCCTACCACTACTACCACCTACCACCATTTCGTACAACCCTAGCACGTTTGGTCAATGACGTAAGCAGACGACAAGTCACACGGTGCGCACGACATTTACAACTCTGCGTGGGTATGTTAAGGTGTATTTTTGCTTACAAGTAACAGTAGGTAAGTAGTATACGACAGTTTAGGTTATTATCGTGTAGGTATTTGCACTTTTGTATGGAAGTGATGCATCTGTTACGAAGTAACTATTTTCTGATCTGTGCCTACAGTAAGATAATCTCATGTGTTATATTGTAAACTGGCAGTGTTTGCAGTTGTACAGTAACAAACAAAAGCTTGTTTATGGACACTGAAGACTGGATATGACCTCATTGCTTAGATAAAAATAAAAGGCGTTAGTTTTTCGATTTCAAAAGGAGAATGAATTAATGAAACTGGATTTATTAAAAAAAGCTTTTTTAAATAAACCTTTATTACTTGTTAATAAAAAAATAACTAAAAAGTTTATGACCATCTTCCAGTTCCATCATCAGACCCTGATTATAATCTAGCACTAAAATACTCGTCAAGACGAATCAAACGAGTCCAAACTCGATGGGGTTGTGTCGTCTAAATACCGAGTGCCTATGGCCACCTTCCGGTTCCATCATCAGATCAGCTCCGTGACACAATTATTTTGCATTGTCATCAGATTTACACATGCAAAACCTCCGGTCTATTGGATAATACCCGGTTTACGTTATTCCAGTCCAGCGATCGAATCCAGCGCTGAATTACTTACTGGAGTAATGTAAACCGGCACTGGAAAGCATCAATTCAGTGCCAACGCATTCCAGTGCCGGTTTACATTTTTCCAGTAAGCAATCAAGCGGTGGATTCGACCGCTGGACTGGAATAATGTAAACGGGGTATAACTAGAAGTGAGTAAAATTTAACGTGCAAGATTAGATTATAGACAGGTGAAACCACAGATACCATATTGTCTTTGGGTGAAACTAACTACCTAAAAGCTTGTAAAAATAGGACACACCTAACTTTTGCAATGTTTCATTTTATTTAAATGACAGTTATGAGAGATAGATTTTAGGTACAAAATGCGTCAATTTAGTGACATAAACATTGCTTATTCAATTTCTCTAACAAAATCTATGAATGAAATTATACAAAAACGACATTTGTGGTGGATATGAGTCATATACCAATTGATAGATGGTTTTGCTTTTCAAAAATACCTCATTAGTACCTACAGTTAAAGACTTGTAACAGTAAGAATTACTTAGGTTCAACAAAAGCAATTATACTAAATAAATAAAATAAATTGTTACTATTATAATAAAAATAAATTTACAGTCATAGGGACAGCCGATAGAAGTGAAAAATCAGAATTTTGAGCACTAATTTTGTAGAATACGTCATCTGTATAGCTACAGATAGACTGTTATTACGGATGTCTGTGACGTGAGCTGACAAGGTTTCGTACACAGATTAGATACCCTGTTGATCGGCAATGATACGAATCTCGCCTACTGTCACAACTCACCAGCGGGAGCGCAGGACGAGGTACAATACCGCGCTTGTGATTAGCCGAATATCCGTGTGACGTGCACTACTTGCCACGAGATAGAGTTATATACACTTCAAAGGACAGAGCAGGATGCAAAGAAAGATATCAACGGACACCCATTGTGCTTGAGAGATATACAAACTACAATGGAAAGTAAAAGTGAAACTATACAGACTTTAAAGTGAAACTATTGCTACGCCAAGTTTCGATCGCGTCTGGCGATCTTTTTCAAGCAGAGTGCGCGCGTGTGTTCGCAGCTTGTTTATCGCCGGACGCGATCGAAACTTGAGTCTGTACCAAAGACAAGCCAGAGTATTCAATCTTTGGACTGGACAGACTATATCAAACGTGAGCTATCCGTGTAATTATTTAAAATATTATTACATCGCCTCAAATTTTTGCGTCCATCACAGCATGTCGCATGACGGTCGGCCGCGTAGTAGGGGTAAAGCGAAAGGCGCTCGACAGAGCAGCCTAGGTCAATATGCCGCCATATGCGTTACTCGCTAGGTTACATAATCAAAAAATATTATTTCCAAAAAATTCTGGTTAAATGTCTACAATACGAAAAAAGGTTTCACTTTTACCGTGGTTTCATAAAAACCAACACAATTTTTTTTATCCACTTTAACTTCATTTTTGAAAACTTTAATTAATAATATTGAATACTAGCAGCGTTTTACCCGCGACGTTCATCTTCCTGTAACTATCCCACGTTTAAAAGTAGCCTATCTTCTATTCCAAACGACAATGTAACTATCATAATCATCACCAGCCCGTTGTCGTCCACTGCTGGATAACCCTTTCCAATGTTGCGCCTCCAAATCTGGTCATAGGCCCTCCGGATCTAACCGCTTCCTGCCACTCTCTTCAGGTCGTCGGTCCACCGAGCGGGAGGCCGCCCCACGGGACGTCTCGAACGTGGTCTTCACTCCAGAACCCGTCTTCGTCTTCCCCAACGTCCATCGGCTCTGCGACATATGTGACCCGCCCACTGCCACTTCAGCTTGCTTATTCTCAAGGCTATGTCGGTTACCTTAGTTCTCCGTCGGATATCCTCGAGGCGGATTCTGTCCTTCACAGAGACTCCGAAGCATAGCCCTCTCCATAGCTCGCTCACTCGCTGTGCAACTTGGAATTTGTAGACGAGGCCTTTTGTCAGTGTCCATGTTTCCGCCTAAAGTGACCGACATAGCCCACAGAATTAGTAAGTTGAAGTGGCAATGGGCTGGCCATATCTGTAGAAAAGACGACCATCGCTGGGGTAGGAAAGTACTTGAGTGGAGACCGCGAACCAGCAAGCGTAGAGTCCTGCAGCCAGGTGGAGCGACGATCTGCGAAAGGGCGGCGGTCGAAAGTGGATGCGCAATGCAGAAGACCGCGCCTTGTGGCGTTCATTAGGAGAGGCCTACGTCCAGCAGTGGACGAATATTAAATAGGCTGATGATGAATGATGAATGTTTCCGCCCCTATGGAACTATATAATTATGCTCCTAATTTCAACACGACACGTTCAGCCATTCTGATGTTGAGCAACAAGCATCGAATCTTTCACATCCTACCTATCAATTTAAATGTTGGATGTCTGTCGCTCAATCACTTTGCAACGGCTGAACGGATTGGGTTGAAATTTGAAACACAGTTAGATTATAGTCTAATAAAGCACATAGGCTACTTTTTATCTCGGCAAACTAACGGGATGCGAACTGCGCAGGTGATTCCGCGGAACGTTGCTAGTTTCTTATATTAGTAGCATGGCGTCTGGATTTCTGTTTAATTAAATTATATTTATGTTAAAAATACATTTAGTTAAACGATAAATGTTTATAATATTTCTAATAATAAAATATACCTACCCCATAAATATAAAGATAGATAAACTATTTATTGCACTAAATTAAAAACAAAACTTAAATGAAACAGAACCTTTGATGAAATATACCAATTTTATCTCACATAAATAACTATTCATTTCAAATTAAAAGGTAAATACATTTTATAAGAATAGTATAAAAATCATCTGTAAAAAAACAATCAAAATAGTTTAATTTTTTCATTCCTAAAAATTTTTTTTCCCACACATTTTTTTTAATACTTTTTTTTAAATAATAGTGCCTATGAATCGAGTCACACTAGCGTAACAGTGTGACTCGATGGGAATGTAAACTAGTAGAGAAAGTTGCAACGAGTCACATTGTGACTCGTTGGGAACCCACCATCTTTTCAACGCGTAAATAGATATGACATCTCATAGAAATTACAGGTTCGGAATTCAAGATTTTTATGAGATGCTTACCTAACGTATAAATTTACAAACGGTAGCTTCGCTTAGGTTACGAGTGTGACGAAACATTATTGAAATTAACATTTTTTGGCCCGCGTTGTGCAATTTTCGGTGAGAAAAAATCTCTTGGATTCGAGTCATGCTAAATTAGCGGCAGTGGAGTACCAAAGACAATAAAACATAACTTCATCAATCTACGAAATTAAAACGAACATTAAACAAAAACGAAATGGTAACCCGTTGATGTCTTTCCTTGCATCCTGCTCTGTCCTTTGAAGTTTGCGTAACTCCATCTCGTTTTGTCCGATCATTCGTGGAAAGTAGTCCACGTCACACGGACATTCGTCTAATCACAGCGCGGTATTTTAGCTCGTCCTGCGCCCCCGCTGGTGAGTTAGAATTTAAGCGAGTCTCGTTTCATCGCCGATCAACAGGGTATCCAATCTGTGTGGGGCACGGAGACGAATGTACCTACGCTTGCTCACTCAAAAAGAGGCTCCCCTTTTTGAGTGAGCGAAATCTTGAAGTCGAGTTACTTACATGCGTAATAGGAGTATATCTGTAGCTATACACGTATTCTGCAACATTACTGCTGTTTATTATGAGAATAGTAATATAAGTTTTCACTTCTATCGGCAAGCCGGGCAAGGCCTATGACTGCCAATTTTTTTTTACAACGGTCATAGCTTTTATTAATAAATCAAATAAATTAATAAGTCTTTTATTTCTTGCTTTTACAAAGTTTAAGCACATTATGGAAGTTTCTAGAGGTATTTAAGAAAACAAAATAAATGTAATGTGTGTAGTAATGGTTATGTATTTAAATTTGTAGAAATATATATACAATTATTGCAAACTTGTTGTTTTTTTATAGTATAAAGTGAAATACGAGCAGGACATGTGCCTGATGGTAAGCAACATGCCTGCCATATAACAGCACAGTGATACGCAGCTATTGAAGAGAGGAATTGAAAGCATTGAAGAGTCCAAATCTTTACCTAGCACTGCCCCGTACGCGTCATCCAGAGATCTAAGATATTAGTTCTCTAAGCCTCTTCATTTCTCTGGAAACATTGCCCTTCAAACCGGAATACAGTAATGTTTGCACATTACTGCTTGGCGGTAGAATAACTGACAAAGGTTTAGTACCTAGGTACTTCCCCAGGCGGATTCTGCCAAGAGTTCTACCACTACAAAAGATTTAGTCATCAGGCATCCCTGATTGGGTAAAAGCCTCCTCCAAAGATCTCCATTATGTGCCAAGCATCGATATAAATCATGAGATATGCCCTGAGCACCTTCAACTTGTTAACAAATTGCGTCTCTGTGTGTAGCGTGAGTGGTTTCCAACTACCAATCTACTTGACCCCTATAATCGCTAGCGGCGACGTATGTTGCGGTTCTACTTATTTCGGTTGTTGACAACGAATAGCGATAGGTATAAACGGCGACGTTCACCGCTTCCTGCAATCGACTAAAACGGAAAGAGTGAGCTCACTCTTCCCAACGATAACTTAATTCCGTGCGCCTGAAGTTTCCATTGATTTTTATCGATGGTGCCACGTCTCTCCAGGTTAGACCAGCCGTCTGTATTCGGTCATCTTCCCATATGGTTAGTGGTCTCCCATTGCTTCTCTTGCCTTTTCTTTTTCTCCACGATGTTATTCCCGCTGTCCATCTCTGTAAATTCGACTGGCCTCGTGGCTTAGTGGGTAGTCGCTCTACCTGCGAAGCCGAGGGTCGTGGGTTCGATTCCCACCCAGTGCAAATATTTGTGTGATGAATTCAAATGTTTGCACTGTGTCTGGGTGTTTCTATGTATAATATGATATTATAATCTATACTAATATTATAAAGCTGAAGAGTTTGTTTGTTTGTTTGTTTGAACGCTAGGATCTCGGAAACTACTGGACCGATACGAAAGATTCTTTTTTTGTTGGATACTCCATTTATCGAGGAAGGCTATAGGGTATATACTATATAACATTACGCTACTATCAATAGGTACGGAGTATGAGTGAAGAATGTAAAGAAAACGGGGAAAAATATTTCTCTTCGACAGCTTTAGTTCCGTGAATTTAAATTCTCTTTGGTCGTTGAAGTCTGTGACGGCGCGCGTCTACATTTGAAGTTTGTGTCATTTGAAGTAATCAAATTTGTTCTATAACAATGCATTGTTGCTTATTTACGTATTTTAGGGTTCCGTAAAACGTAATAAAGTGGCCAGCAATGGATATTTTAGTATGGATTTTCCTCAAATAGACGCGGGTGAAACCGCGGGGCACAGCTAGTTTTATTCTAATTATCGAGAAGATAATAAAAAACACAGTATTTTGATTCACCTATTACGTACAATTGTGGTTGTTTTATTTAAACTAGGAGCATTGTCCTATTTCACCCGCGTGACTCGCGATGCTATTATCTTCTCGGAATAGAAATGTCTGTCTGTGGCACCGCAGAGCTAAAACGGATCGATGGCCATACTTAGAAGACCAATTTAGACGACAATGCTTTGAAGATTTATTCTAGACTAACGCTCTCCGGATTCACTAGCGTAGTTACCAAAGTGAACTATCAAATTCTGAGTTATAAGTTTTCACTTCTAAAGGTAGTTTTTATGACTGCCAATTTGTTATTTGTGAAATAAAGATTTCATATGTTATTCGTTACAACTTCAGCTATGGTCAGATGGCACAGTCTATTAAATCATACAGTCGTTCGACGAAGCCGTCTAGACGGGGCAACCTTGCGGGGTGAGACGCGGGAAGCGCGCTCCTGCATTGCCCACATTACAATGTTAGTATTTTAAAGGTGCACTTATAGGTACGGGCGACTAAAATTGCTCAATTCCAGTCAATACTCGTCAACTATGGCGTCACGACAACATCAAGCAATTTACGGCAACGGCAACAAGCATCAATACTGCGTAATAAAATATTGAGCGATATCGCGCAACTTCATCAACTAGGCAATACTGTCCTACACGAGCATTTCAGTATTCGCTCGCTATGGACGACATTGTTCTTGCTGCGGCGGCTTGTAGCGCCACCCGACCTCTCGCTCTCCCCGCGGAAGCAAGACGGCAAGCCGCAAAACAAACAAGTGCGAATGAGATATATACAAAAATTGCTAGGAATTTCCAAGCCCATTGGATATTCGTCAAATCGTATCGGCGACATTGAGCGATATGAAATATCTGGAGCAATTAGAAGCAATATCGCCGAAATAATTGTCGAAATTTATTGAAATTACGTTTAATTGCTCCATTAATTGCTCCAGATCGGTCCATTCGTGTCGCCGAGCAATTATTGCCCTCGTGTAAGCGCACCTTAAGGAGAGCGGCTCAGGGCTGACAGGTCTTCCGTTTGTTTTAATTTTATTTAGCGCCACGGTTTTAAAATTGCGACAAAACTACCCGTATCTAGACATTATCGGCGTTTCTCCCAAGATCAAAGGCGATGAACTTCTTTATACTGTGGTATCAGTAGGTAAGTATGTCTATATCAGTGAAAGTCCGCAACTGAAAAACCGCAGCTATCACCAGCCGCGGTCGTGGGAGGGGATCGCTCATCTCATGCTCATCAATGCCAACCATCTTTGTATTCGAGGTGATCGACAGTGAGAGGTCGTGTGAGGCGGAGGAGCGAGAGAAGAAACCTTCTCATACGCGGAGGTAAAAGTGGACACGGGGACGGGCCTGAGGGAGATATTCTGGCTCGCACCCCGTCTCCACAGAGATTATGGGGCGACCATAGAGAAAATATCTGAGACCAGCTGAACCGTGCGCGCGTTGCTACGCCATCTATCGAAAATTGGTCGTACCAATTCAAATTTTGATCAAATTCGGTTACCTTTAGCGCGCCATACACGCTACGGTCTGCCGGAGAGGTCAATCTGTACAGGTATGCCTGCGCAGGCCAACCAAACAGAATTGATTTTCGATCTTGCTCCGGTCGCCTGCACAGGGTTCCCATACTCACTCCGGTCTACCTGCGCAGGCATAACTGCACAGGTAGACCTCTCCGGCAGACCGTAGCGTGTATGGCGGGCCTTAGGATCTAATGACGCAACCTCAAGAGATAGACACATGCTGTCCCGCAACGAAAGTTCTCAAAAAGGAATGTTTTTTACATTTTGTTACATTTTTCATTCATGCTCCGCTCCTGTTGATAGTAGCGTAATGTTAAAATAATAGCCCATACCCTTCCTCGGTAAATAGACTATTCAACAAAGAAATAATCTTTAAATTCGGACCAGTAGGGTCCGAATTTAATTATCCCGAGATTCTTGTGTTCAAACAAACAAACTCTTCAGCTTTATAATATTAGTCTATACTAATATTATATATCTTGGCGTGAAATGCCCCTATGGGCATTTCACGCCAAGCGGACAACCAAAAAAATATGAGGTCGTGAATTTTGTTTATATTCTGGTCAGTTATACTTCTAGTAGACGTGGGTGTACAGGCACAATTTTTTTTTCGTGTGTTGCTTTATTGCCGAGTTATGAGCTTTTAAAAATTTACTAAAAATTAAATTAATTATTTAAAAAAATAAAAAAGTATTGTTTCTAATAGTTAAAAAGTTGTACTTTTTAATTATTTTGTCGAATTCGAAATTTGATTTTTTTGCGTATTGTGAACCGGAAGTGAACATTTCAAATCTATTTTTGAGTAACTTGGACAGATTTTTTTTTTAATTTTTAATTCTTGAATTAAAGCTCTAAATGTACTTAATCTTCACAAAAAATATTAGAACGTGATCTGTAATAGTTTACGAATTAGAGCAAAAAGAATACATACACATCGCTATGAACACGTTCAAAGCAAACGGGTTTATGCGCTAAGATGCTAAAAAATTGCTATAAATATTTTATTCCTTCATTATGACACGCGAAACTATAGAAATAAACGTTTTTTTTTAATCTTAAATATAAAATTCTCGTGTCACAGTGTTTGTTTCCTTACTCCTCCGAAACGGCTTTACTGATTTTAACCAAATTTTATATGCATATTCTGTAGGTATGAGAATCGGCTACTAGCTATATTTCATACCCCTAAGTGACAAGGGTTGTTCAATAAGGCAAAACAACGTTTGCGGGGTCAGCTAGTGCAATATAATTAACGATATAAAATCCGAAATTTGATTTTTTTACGTTTTGTAAACCGGAAGTGAATATTTCAAATCCATTTTTGAGTAATTTAATACATTTTTCATTTAATATTTTATCCTTTATTCAGAGCTTTAAATGTAGTATTTTTTAAACAAAAAAAAATTAAAACGTGATCGGTAAATAGTTTACGACTTATTATACATAACTTATAATTAACAGAATGAATAAAAGCAATTCTTATAATAATTACACTATTAGCTCTAAGTCGTAAACTATTTACAGATCTCGTTTTAATTTTTTTTTGTAAAAAAAATATTACATTTAAAGCTCTAAATAAAGGATAAAATATTAAAAGAAAAATGTATTAAAGTTGCTCAAAAATGGATTTGAAATGTAGTGAACATTTTTCCGGTTCACAAAACGTAAAAAAAATCAAAATTCCGAATTTTATATTGTTAATTATATTGCATTCAAAAACACGTTTATTTCTATAGTTTCGCGTGTCATAATGAAGGAATATAATATTTATAGCATAGTTTTTTAGCATCTTAGCGCATAAGCTCGATTACTTTGAACGTGTTCATAGCGATGTGTATGTATTCTTTTTGCTCTAATTCGTAAACTATTACAGATCACGTTCTAATATTTTTTGTGAAGATTAAGTACGTTTAGAGCTTTAATTCAAGAATTAAAAATTTAAAAGAAAATCTGTCCAAGTTACTCAAAAATAGATTTGAAATGTTCACTTCCGGTTCACAATACGCAAAAAAAATCAAATTTCGAATTCGACAAAATAATTAAAAAGTACAACTTTTTAACTATTAGAAACAATACTTTTTTATTTTTTTAAATAATATATTGATACAAATAAGAAGCATACAAAAATTAATAATTAAATTTTTAGTACATTTTTAAAAGCTCATTACTCGGCAATAAATCAACACACGAAAAAAAAATTGTGTCTACACACCCACGTCTACTAGAAGTATAACTGACCAGAATATAAACAAAATTCACGACCTCATATTTTTTTGGTTGTCCGCTTGGCGTGAAATGCCCCTATAGATAGTATAGATTAACCATTTGGCTGTAATTGTTCGATTTCAAGTCTGCCCGAGCTCTGAGCCATATAACGCGCTCTGATTGGCTCTGCCGCGCGTGACGTGAAAATTGACCAATCAACCCTAGAATATAGTAAAGACAAGGAAAGGAGAGTGTCAAGATTCCAGAATCACAGCGAGTGCGAATGAGACGCAGCTAGCAGCCGGTCAAAAGACCAGCCAGCGTAACTAGTCCTCTTTAATTTCGGTACCTAATCACATGAAACGAAAACAAAACAATTAGGTATATACATTTTTTATCGACTACCATTAGAAAATAAAGTGGCCAAGTGCGAGTTGGACTCGCCCATGAAGGGTTCCGTTGCAGCAAGTAACATAATATACATAGTACACATAGTTCTTGTAGTTCGTTGTAACTTTGATCGAAGTTTCAATAATAGTGTATTTATGACGTACTAAAAAAAACTACTCATCAGATCGAGTTCAAACCAATTTTCGTTGGTAGTTTATATGGTAATGTACATCATATATTTTTTTTAGATTTTTCATTATCTTACTTTAGAAGTTAGAGGCGGGACACACACATTTTACCACTTTGGAAGTGTCTTTTGCGGAAATTATTCAGTGTAGACGAAAATGATTTTAAAAACCTCAACATCATTTTTGAAGACCTATCGATAGACAACCCACACGTGTAGGTTTGTCAGTATGGGGGGCAACCCTATTTTTTCTTTTTTTTTTTTATTTTTTTTGTTCAAATCTTAATGCGGTTTACAGAATACATCTACTTACCAAGTTTGAACAGTGTAGTTTTCATAGTTTCGGCAAAAAGTGGCTGTGACATACGGACAGACAGACAGACAGACAGACGTGACGAATCTATAAGGGTTCCGTTTTTACGTTTTACGGAACCCTAAAAATTGGCGTTCATAGGAACTGCCGATAGAAGTGAAAACTTAAAACTCAGAATTTGATAGCTTGCTTTGGAAACTACGCGGTTGAAACCGGAGGGCGTGGCCATGAGCATGGCCAACTAGAAATACTAACGCATTTCTAGATAGCCAATGGGAAACGCTGACGCATTTCTTGACGGCCAATAGCCATGATCCCGAGTTTACCCGAAGATTTCGTATCATTCCCGAGCGTGACGCTAGAATTCAATTCACAGTCCACGAAAAATCTGTCTGTAGCGCGCCAAAATAAGTGTACACTTCAAAAATCTTTTTTAACAGAAACAACAGATCTAATGCGCACAGATCGAAATTCTGGTCACAATTGGTCTTCGTTTTCCCGTGCGCCGATAGTATTGAGCAAAATCGCCGTATTGTGGCAGAATTCAAAGTAAAACGTTACAACTCTCAGGGATATTATATCTATAGGCCTGTTTTCATTTTGATTACTACGCGTGCGAGTGAGTAGTGCAGGTGTTGAGTGATTGGTAGCAAACACGTGTGGACACCGATTGATTATTGCGAGTGCATAGTAATCAGTCACTCACACTCACAATCGCACTCGCACTCACACTCGCAATAACCAAAATGCAAACCGGCCTTATAGGATATATATCTCTATGGGTGCGACGGATAATTAATTAGGGCCGTCGGCTCAGGACGTCTACTCTATTTCTACGAAAACGTAATTTGGAAAAAAAACTCGCGACTTTCCTGCTCTCGTTCTACTTTGTTTCGTCCGATACAACATTGTTTGATGTTTAAATGTTCTAAGCATACTCCAATAATATAGGCTTATAACATTTATACGGACAAAACGACGGATCGCAGTAGAATCGGAGTAGGAAAGTCGCGAGTTTATTTCGAAATTAGGTACGTTTTCGTAGAAAGAGAGTAGACGTCCTGGTTTCCTAGGATAGTGGTGCCATCATATGGCGGCCGTAATACTACGGACGCAAAAAGACGGCCGTCTTTACGGTGACGACATGTGGAGAATTCCACTGCCGTTATATTACGCGACCAACGTCAACAAGCAGGAGAGAAAAATGGAAGACCTTGATTTAGTCAAGTATGGTATAATATAGCTTTTTAATAATTTACTTGGAGGATGAACTATCAGAAGAGGAAAATAATCGTTCGGTAGAAGATCATTTATTCAAATCGCGTGGTACAGAAGGCACATTTGAAATTTTAGTACGTCGTCACTGCTGCAGTTGGAATTAGAACTCATTTTGTACGTCGTACGGACGTCGATCCAGTTAAAAAAACTCAATATGTATACCGATATGGCTTCGCCACTTTACACTTTCGTTCAAAAATACTTTCACCAACTATCCGACACCGTCAAGACGGGTGTCATTCAAATAGCGGCACCGCTTTTTGTCGTTACGGTGTCAATCACCGTCTTCTAGGAAACCGCGCCATATGGTTTACATAGACAACGTTCTACTAACGTCATTCAGTCATTCACCGCTGTATTACGGCCGCTATAAAGCGCCACAGCTATCCTCGGAAACCTAAAAGCTCTAGTTGGGTGACCGAAGAGGTGACCTATATCTGGTTTCCGGCGCGTCACTGGAGTCAAATCCGGTGGTGTCGAACTCCGCCAGATACTATGTAAATCAAGCACAAATTCGCTCTTGCCTGAAGTACGCACCTTCGGGAGGGATCGGCTAGACCACAGTCTATTTAAATTTTTTGACGTGACAACGTCTTATAATTCGATGAAGCCGGCTGCACGCACGAAAAATCATGACGTCATGCGCCGTTACCGCCGTTACCTCGCCACATGACGTCATGCGGCGTTACCTCGCTCTAAGGCGTAGTTGAAGTTGTCACGTTCAACTATCGTCAGTAAACCGACTTTACAGACAACCATTTTTTTTTTTTTAAATAAAGAGTGACGAGACGAGCAGGACATGTGCCTGATGGTAAGCAACATGCCTGCCACATAATAACACAGTGACACGCAGCTATTGGAACATGAAGAGCCAAAATCATTACCTAGCACCGCACTGCGCTCGTCACCCAGAGATCTAAGTTGTTATATCCCTAAGCCCGGTAATTTCTCTGGAAACATTGCCCTTCAAACCGGAACACAGTAATGTTTGCACATTACTGCTTGGCGGTAGAATAATTGACAAAGGTGTGGTACTTCCCCAGGCGGACTCTGCTAAGAGTCCAGCATTGAAATTAACTTTAGATAAATACTGGCGCCTTGGATCGGTCTGTCTTTAAAAATGTAAGTACTTATTTTAAAAAAATGCGGCCAAGTGCGAGTCTGACACGCCCATGGAGGGTTTCGTAGCAGCAAGTAACATAATATATAAGTTCTTGTAGTTCGTGGTAACTTTGATCGAAGTTTGAATAATAGTGTATTTATGACTAAAGAGATCGATAGACTATCTATGTGCTAAAAAGAAACTACTCATCAGATCGAGTTCAAACCAATTTTCAGTGGAAGTTTGCATGGTAATGTAGATCATATATTTTTTTAGTTTTATCATTCTCTTACTTTAGAATTTACAAGGGACACATTTTACCACTTTGGAAGTGTCTCTCACGAAAATTATTTAGTGTAGAAAAAAAATTATTACAAACGTTTACATAATTTTTGAAGACCTACCCATAGACAGCCCACACGATGAGTATGATAAAAAAAAATTGAGTTTCATTACTAAGTATGGGGCGCCCTCAAATTTTTTTTTAATATAATTATGTGTAAAAATCTAAATGCTGTTTACAAAATACATCTACTTACCAAGTTTCAACAGCATAGTTCTCATAGTTTCGGAAAAAAGTGGTTGTGACATACGGACAGGCAGACATGGCATGAATTTATAAGGGTTCCATTTTTATGTTTTACGGAACCCGTTTTAGATAGATAGATAGAAAACTCTTTATTGTGATACAGACAAATTAATAAAAAAAATTGGCAGTCATAGGAACTGCCGATAGAAGTGAAAACTTGCTGTTGCCCTGGTACTGGTACCTAGGGGCAAACGCAACTCTTTTATATTTCTGTTGTCCTGGTATCTGGAGATAAACGCTGGGCTGTTGGAGGTAGGTAATCGAAACTCTTTACTGTTTCTGTTGCCCTGGTACCTACCTGGCCGTTTTTACCGAGTTTACCCGAAGATTTCATATCCGATCCGATCCATTATCATATCCAAGCGTGACGATTGATGAATCCATTTCACAGCCCACCAAAATTCTGTCTATAGCGCGCCTAAAGAAGTTTTCACTTCAATTACAGTGAAATACTTATGAACTAGCACCACAAGTGGCGGCCTTATTGCTGAGAGCAATCTCTTCCAGGCAACCATCGTTTTAATGGAGTATGAGAATTTAAGTGAAGTTAAGTCATTATTTTGGGAGTTTTAAAGCGTCTGTTAAGCAAAATGGCCGACGGAATATGTCTGGGAGTATTGGGGCCTTATTTGTAAGGATATTACCTATAACATACGTTAAAATAAGTTATCAGAAAATGAGTGAAATTAGCAATGTTTTTATGTACCATCATAGCTCCATATCTCAAAATTGGCTTGCTTAAGGCTTGTTCGCATTAGGCTAGTAATTTAGTCTAGTAGCGAGTAATTTAGCAACTAAACGTGTATGAACAGTAACAATTTAGTCGAGTAGTCTAGTGAATAATTTAGTCGAGTCAATCCATTTTGTTCTATTTTCAACGAGCGAGTAGCATCCCCACCACGCGTCTGTGCTCTCTGGTTCATCGGCTAAACGAGTGCGAACCTGTCAAATTAGTCGAGTTCATTAGTTGCCGCATCTCTTTACTAACTAGTCTGTTGTTGCCGCCAAAATGTCGATTCGCTGGAGTGAAGATACTACATTAAAATTTGTTTCTTTATATTTGGAACATGAATGTTTGTGGAATGTTAAGTCCCCGGGGCTCTATAAAAACAAGCAAATAAATCAAGTGTAATCAGCATATTTATTTTATTGCGTTGTAGATGCTTCATGTTGCAAAACGCTACTCACTTGTGAACTGTACTAAAGCACGGTGCGAACGATTTTTGAATAGTAGCGAGTATTTTAGCTACTAAATTACTCTCTACTAGGCTAATACACTAGCTTAATGCGAACAAGCCTTTAGAGCAAGTTAGCGAGTAAGCATGTGTTCTTAGTACGTACTAACTCTACTCAATCGTCCACATTTCGTTCATCAGAAAATACGTGACGTCTGGCTGCATAAGGTAAAATCCAAATTTTGGTAAATCTTTTTGGATGAAAGCCTGTCTGCGGAAACTTCGATAGTTTATGTATACGGAATTCGGAATAAAGCCAAAGAGGTTTTCGCCATTGATTTGCTAATTGTACGGAACCTTTCGTGCGGGAGTCTCATTCGCACTTGGCCGCTTTTATTTTAGTCATAAATACACTGTTATTAAAACGTTGGGCAACGTTACAACGAACTACAAGAACTTATGTATTATGTTAGTTGCTGCTACGGAACCCTTCATAGACGAATCCGGTTCGCACTTGGGCGATTTTTTTATAGTATCGAATGATGAGACGAGCAGGACATAATAATATAATACTGGTGGACAATTCACACACAACACCATCTGACCCCAAACTAAGCAAAGCTTGTGTGATGGCGGCCAGATAGCTGATATAATACTTATATAGTTTTAAATACATACTTATTATACATAGTAACACCCAGACACAGTGCAAACATTTGAACTCATCACACAAATGTTTGCACTGGGTGGGGATCGAACCCACGACCCTCGGCTTCGCAGGCAGAGCTACTACCCACTAAGCCACAAGGCCAGTCAAAACATGTGCCTGATGGTAAGCAACATGCCTGCCCATAACAGCACACGCAGTTATAGTCACACGCAGCTATTGGAACACGAAGAGTCCAAACCATTACCTAGCACTGCACTGCGCTCGTAACTCAGAGATATAAGATGTTTAAACTCTATGGCCTGTAACTTCACTAGAAACATTGAACTTCAAACCGGAACACAGTAAAGTTTTCACATTACCTACTGCTTGGCGGTAGAATAACTGGCAAAGGTGTGGTGCTTCCCCAGGCGGACTCTGCCAAGAGTCCTACCACTACATGACTACATAAAAGTCTATCTACTTTTGTAATAAGACCGTCTAAGCTGTGGAATGCGTTGCCTGTCTTCAAATCGAGAGTGAATCGGTTTCTGCTAGGTTAGCACGCTCAGGCGAGATTGCGGTCAAGTGTACCTAGGTAAGTATAAACCTACAAAGGTTAAAAAACGCTGTTATACCTACGCGTATTTTTGCTTATGATCAAGCGTATATCTTGCTCCTCGCATCACTGTATTATAAAATAATAGTTTCAAAAACTAAAAAACACGCTTTTAGCACGCACTTTTGATACCCTTTATAGACCGGCATCTCTACCGCCTAACGAAAAACGCTTTGATGCTTTGACGTTGCTGTCTCTTTTCTTCTCGGTTGAAATGAAAGAGACGGCAATGCCAAAGCGTCATAGCGTCAAAGCGTTGTTATTAGGCGGTAGACCCCCGGGAAGTGGGTCAAATTAAGATTCCAAGATTTTCTTACTCGTACATGCTCGTACATAGTTAGTTACAAGGGAAGCTAATAAATAAAAGCGGGTTAAAAATCTAGTCATAGGGACTGCCGGTAGGTGTGGTAACTTTTAACTTAGAATTTTAGTATTGAACAGTATTAATGTTTCACAATACCTATTCTATGACAATACGTCACCTGTGTAGAGCTACAGATACTGGTATTATATGTGTGTCGGTTACGCCACCTCACAAGATTTCACTCCTCCCGAAAACGTCTAACGTGCCCGTACCGCTCCGCCGCCGCTACAACGCTACGCCGCCTCTGCTCGACATTAGCATGTCAACGACGTGAGCCTAAAGGATTTTCTTTCATCAAAACGAGCTCAGCATCAAAAATGTATTATTCACTTCAAAAATAGCATAGAAATTCCCGATCGATATGATCTCGCGATAAATAATGCGTGAATCAAGCTATAGTTATATTATCTATTCTATGCTATAGTTATGCAAACAGAAAGAAGAATGCAAACTTTTTCGAAAAGAAGAAACTCCATGGACACAGAACACCGCTAGCAAAAAAAAAGAGAAGTAGAAAACTGAGAACAAATTCATTTAAATTTCGATTATCTGTCGAAGACCTCGCTCCGATAACACACAATCCGACGCTCTCCTACAATGGCCCAAATTTTCAAGTAGAATTTAAACTTCCCCCAAAATTTTCAAGTTCCATCCGGCATTTAACATAAAATTAAATAGAAAAATACCTTCGTAGAACATGGCTCTAGTATTGAGGAAGACGGTTTTACCGAAGAATGTTTCGCTTCTAAAATGTATGAAGGGACGCTCCCTTGCAAGCACAGCGAACAAAAACAACCCCGCTCCTTTACGTAAGTACCTTATGATTACATTATAACGCGCTGTACGGTTTAGGTTCGCACCAAATCACCTAGTAGCGTATTTTACGTAACTTTTATTACGCATTTCATTCATCTAGTGTCACTAATGCACGTATTTTATCGCGTTGTATGTACCTATGGATTACGCATCAGTTTGGTAGGATATTTTGTAAAATTGTTTTACCACGGTTCAAATGTTTCGTGGCAGTGTTAATGTTAACCGGTTTTTTTGCTAAGGATGACCCTAGTAATCGGTAAAATCGAGAAAACCCTCAAAAACCTTAAATCGATAAACAATGTTGTAGTATTCATTACGAGACCATTTTCATTGTAGATATCTGATTAGTGTGTAAAGGTGAAAGTTCTAGAATCAGGTAAGTGGTAGATGTGTAGTTGGTTTTACAAAAAAATCTCTGTAAAATGACTATCGCGAGTCATCTGTCACTTTGACGTACGTTTGATTTTTCAAACCTGAAATAAAATGTTGGTTGTGATCTTCCGTTTTTGATTTGCCGGCTTCGGGTCTGTTATTTTGGAGAACGGTGGTCGCCGCCGTAGGACCTCCAAGCTATGATACTCGGCGAGACCGCGCCTACGTTCTTCTGAATAGCATGAACCGAGCAGCGCTTATCTCGCCGAGTATTGTATCTTGGATATCTTTTCAGCGGCGGCGAACGGCGGCTCCCTATTCGACGTCCGTGCCAACTACGGTTACACGAAGTTCCTTAACTGCGGCGACCATCGAGGGTCTGTGCGATCGTACGCTGAGAAAAGCGACAAGAAAGATAAAGGCTGCGCCTGCGGCTGCGGCTGTGGCTGCGGGCCTTGCGGACCGTGCGGCTGCGGAGGACCTTGCGGCTGCGGCTGCGGCTGCGGCTGCGGCTGTGGCCCGTGCGGGCCGTGCGGGCCGTGCGGGCCTCCGTGCGGCTGCGGGCCCTGTGGGCCGTGCGGGCCCTGCGGCGGCTGCGGGCCGTGCGGACCTTGCGGACCTTGCGGACCTTGCGGTTGCGGACCCTGTGGCGGACCCTGCGGGTGTGGACCGTGTGGAGGCTGCTGTGGACCGTGTGGCCCGTGCGGAGGACCCTGCGGGCCGTGCGGCGGGTGCTGCGGACCGTGCGGGCCCTGCGGCGGCCCCTGCGGACCGTGCGGACCCTGCGGTCCCTGCGGACCGTGTGGACCCTGCGGGCCTTGTCGCTGTCCCTGCCCCTGCGGCCCGTGCGGCCCCTGCGGCCCCTGTGGACCCTGCGGGCCCTGCGGCGCGTGCGGGCCGTGCGGGCCGTGCTGCGCCTGCCCGGGCCCGTGCCCAGCCCCGTGTCCGTGCCCCACTCCGTGCCCAGCGAAAAAGAAATGTGCGAGCAGTCCTCCGTGCCCGTGCTGCTCCTCGGGGCCGATCATGCCGATGCCGATCCCCATGATGACGACCATGTCCACGCCCCCCGACAGCTCCGCCTTCAAGCCCGAGACCAGGCCCTCCAAGCCGGAGCAGCAAGCGCAGCCCGCGCAGTTGTCGCCGCGCATCGCGCCCGGACCCATCAAGTTAACGCCCGCGAAGGAAATTTTTTAATTGTTTGATAAAATTTTTACGCATCCTATGTCTAGACGTTTCTAAAAATATTTTATGCAATAAACTATGATCGATCGTTTTCTTTCGTTTGATTTGTTGGGCGCTCGACGGGAGGTATCGACACGCAGGCTAGGAAGTTTGAGAATGGATCGTTAATCCAGGTGAACAGCGTTACATACCTTTGCAGCCTCGGTGGTGCCCAGCTGCGGATCGAAGAAGGGCACGGTGCAACTCATCAGTTATCTCAAGATGGACTCCAGGATGTCGACCGCCAGGGAATTTAGCTCGGCCGGGATCTCTCCGCTGCACCGCAGCGAGTCGTGCCCTAACCTAGCGCCGGCGCCGCGGCTGCGCGAGACGCGGCGGGCGTCCAGCCTGTCCAGGATTAGGACCGTGGCTTGCGAATCCAGGCGCAACTCTTTCTCAGACAACGCTCTGTCTACCCTTGGCCTGTTTCGAACTCGAGCGCCGGGGGCGCGTCTGGCTGTCGGGCGTTCGTACGCAAAGGCTTGCTGCTGCGGCTGTCCCTGCCCTTTCCCTTGCGGACCCTACGGCAACTGTTGCGGCTGCGGCTGTCTGCCTTCCCCTTGCAACACCCCGCCCCGCTGCATCCAGTACATGACCGGTTACTATTACTACCCGTACGGCGTTTGGTTCTGTGGCCCGTACCACGTCGCCGGTACCTGCAAGCCCATGGGACCTTGTACGCCGGGCGGCCCTTGCGGACCCTGCTTCAATCCAGGGCTCTGCGACCCTTGTAAAACGGGCTGTTGTGGTCCGTGCGGATCATGCTGCGGTCCTTGTGGCGGCTGTGGGCCTTGTGGTGGATGCGGTCCTTGTGGTGGATGCGGTCCTTGCGGTGGATGCGGTCCTTGCGGTGGATGCGGTCCATGTGGTTCATGTGGGCCTTGTGGTGGTTGCTGCGGACCTTGCGGTCCTTGCGGTAGCTGCTGTGGGCCTTGCGGTTCTTGTTGTGTATGTCCGTCGCCTCCTGGCGTTCTCCCTCCGAATCTACCCACAGATTTAGGGGTATGTGCAAGTCAAACGGGTCCTGGAATCCCGACCCAAATGCCAGATAGTAATATTCATTCTACTTTCAACACTACTCCCCCTAACCAGAATTTTCCGCCGCCACGAACCGGCATGTCGAAGTACTTCAAGTTTGCTACATCGGCAACTCCGAGCTCTAACATCTATGACCCGTACGCTCGAAATCGAATGCACACCTCGACTGCGCCAATTCGTACGTCAAGTATGTGCCCGCCTTACAGCACTCAGCTGGGTAATGTTGAAGGTGGCCCATACAGCAAGACTCCCTTCTCCGTTGATCGCAAGACTTTTAACGTAGTATCCGAACCCAGAAAGAGCCCTATGCACTATTTTAGTTGCAGGGATTATCACAACGCAAATCTTTCAGACAATGATCGTAAGAAAAACAATGCTAGTGGTCATAGGCCATCTGTCAAATATTCTTCTGTAGGGTATCCTAATGATTTAGGGCCTAAATTATACGAAAAATTAAAAACTATTCAGGGTCTCATGTATTCCACCGCTATCCACGCTAAAAGTGGAAACATCCACCCGGGGAACTACAAATGCAAAAAACCTCTGAAACTCTAACGTGGACGCGCAAACTCTTTCTGTATTTCAAAGTTGACATTTATTTATGATTGAAAATGATTAAGCCTGTACATTTAAGTGCCCAATAAACGTTGCTCCTAAAAATCTTGACTTTTATTTACAATAATGATAACCGTTCAGGTGTAGGTTTCTTAATAGGATTGGATGGTGATTACAATAAGAAATCCTCCTTTCAGCGGTTGTCGGAACGAAGAGGAACTTGAAAGAGCAACCTAGATTGACTACAGGAATTCCTATGATCAGGATGGGAGGAATACCCGTGCTCCAAGACATGAAGTCGCAGAAAATGGTGCACTCGCTTTACAGAAGTTTCTCCTGCCCATGCTTCACAACAGGAGTTTCTCACGCGCACAGGCTCGCATCCGGTGGCCACCAGCTGCGTAGGAGTCACTCCGCCGTCTTCCATTCACTACAGAGCCACAGTAGCTGTCCCCATTCTCATTTAAGACAAAGATTTTTGTCGGCCAACCATTTCCAGTCTGCTGTACCGCAGTCGGATCGTTCGATTTGTATTCCATCTGCATCGCCCAAAATAGCCAACTTGGACTCGGAGTTGACGAAATTGTTTTGTAGCGTATGCGCTTGTCCAGCGCCCTGTGCTTGCGGCGCCGGCTGCGGCTGCGGCTGCGGCTGCGGCTGCGGCTGCGGCTGTTGTCTCCCTCCCCCGTGCAACACTCCCCCAAAATGTATGCAGTGTATGACAGGATACTACTACTATCCGTACGGGAATTGGTTCTGCGGTCCTTACCATGTCCGTGCGACTGCTTGCGGTGGTCCCGTGACACCTGGAGGCCCGTGTGGCCCTAACCCTCCGAACCCCGGAGGCCCATGTGGGCCTTGTTGCGGGTCTTGTTGTTGTTGTATGCCGTTGAATTATTGTACCCGTCCCATGACTTCGAATAATTTCTGTGGTGTCACTCCCCTCTCTTGTATGAGTGGTGTTCCTCCCGTTGGCTCGATGAACCAGTGTCAACCTCCAATCAGCGGCGAAGTGTACTATGATGCACAATCGTCGTATCGTAGTTCGCAACCACCAGTGTGCAGTGAAGTGTACTATGATGCGCAATCGTATCGTGGTTCACAACCACAGAGTCTCGTATGTCAGCCCGCTCGACAAAATGCTAGCCAGCTGTCAGCTTGTCAGCAACGGGCTAACCAGCCGACATCTTACCAACCGATAGCTGACCAGCAACGCGCTTGCCAGCCGCCTTCATGCGGCCAGCTGGTGTGTCAACAGGCAGTGTGCCAACGGCCGGTTTGCCAACAGTCTTCTTACCAACAGCCAACGTGCCGACTGCCATATGGCCAACAGCCTTGCCAAATACCATATGGCCAACAGCCTTGCCAAATGCCATATGGCCAACAGCCTTGCCGACTACCATATGGCCCACAGCCTTGGCCACAGCCGTCTGGCCAACAGCCGTCTGGCCAACAGCCATCTGGCCAACAACCATCTGACCAACAAACTTCTGGCCAACAGTCATCTGGCCAACAGTCATCTGGCCAAAAGCCATCTGGCCAACAGTCGTCTGGCCAACAGTCATCTGGCCAACAGTCTGGCCAACAGCCATCTGGCCAATCGCCGTCTTGCCCAGAGTCTACCGCTGTCATCGCAAGTACAGCGTTGACGCCGTTGTCACCTCCTTGCAGGACGAGTAGATATTTCAAACCCAGTCCTGGGTCGAGACCGTGTTGCTTGCCATGCAATGCCTATTGTAAAGCTTATTGTGGGCCGTTCGGTCCATATGGGCCTTGCGGCCCGTGTGGTATTTGCTGGGGATCTTGTGGACCGTGTCGAGGTATTTGTGGTCCTTGCGGTTGCGGTTGCCCCTGTGGATTCTATGGTTGCGGTCCCGGCAGCGGTCCGTGCAGCCCTTTCGGCTGCTGTGGAAGCTGCGGCTGCTGTTGCGGTTGTGGTGCGTGCGGCTGTGGTTGCGGTTGTGGCCCGTGTGCCCGTGGCTGCGGGTGTGGCCCGTGCGGCTGTGGCCCCTATGGCTGCGGGTGTGGCCCTTGCGGCTGCGGCTGTGGCCCACGTGGTTTTGGTTGTGGCCCGTATGGTTGCGGTTGTGGTTGCGGCTATAGCCCTTGTAGGTGCAGCCCCTACAGGTGCTGCTCAGCGTGCTGCAAGCCCTGGTGCGGGCCATTGTTCAATTGTTGTCTAAATCCAACACCAGTGGACGGCATTCCCCCGAGCAACACCGTCGTTCCTTTCCCTCCATGTAACATTGTACCGTCGGTCGCATCAACCGAACCCTCGAGCCCTGTATCGACAAGTAGCGTGCCTTCGGCTTCTAAAAACTTAGCAGCTACTGTCGCTCTTTCGGGAGCATTGAATGGTTTCAATTCAAAATTTGTTAGGATATTTTCACAAGACGTGAAACCACAGAAACGCACTATGGCTTCATGTAGCACTATTTCTGCAAAAAATACTACCACAGAGAGTGCCGCGATTTTGAAATCTTCCAAAAACAAAATGCTCAAGAATGCAAGTCCGGAAACCACAAAATCATACTCTGATTGGTCAATGTATTACTACCAAAATAAGAATCCTGCGTGCTGGCGTATGCCGGCACTTCAGCAACCAAAAATTCTCCTGTCTCGAGAAGAAAGAGACCGACCGACGGTGCCGTGTTCTGGATTCTCCTATGCCAACATTCCTCGATTCCAATCGCCATTTCCGTGCCTTGAACCTCCATTAGAGGATTTAGCTGCAAACCCTTACCGCATGCGTCCTCGCAAGGGAGAAATGCTATTGAGTAGTGGAGACAAAACATCTTAATAGATACCTTCTTAAATTTTTTATATCCCCAATACCCCTATAATAATATTATCCGCCTTTTACAAATCATGTATCAGTTTTCACAAAACATGTACCAAGTTTGATGCAATAAAAATAGTAATAACCTAAACTATGTTTTTATTTAAGAGGTAGAAAACGAATGAATAAAGTGTTCCTTTAAATGTTTGATTGCTATTTGGATGCTCCAGGAATGTTATGTAAGATTTTAGGAAAGCGAGGTGAATAGCGTAATATACCTTTGCAGTCACGGTGCAGAAGAACTGCCGGCACTTGGGAAGCACGGCGCGATTCTACGGGCTCACAAAGAGAGAAACGCTCCTAACGCCGCCGAAGAGGTATCAACCACCGATGCGAAAGCTGAGACTAGGCTGCTGTAGATCCTGCCCCGACCTCTCGACGAGGACGAAAGTTCAGCCTCAGTTCATGATAAGTCGTCACATCAGTCCTTTCAGGCAGAGAATCCCCAGCGCGGAAAACTTCAACCTGCCCAATTTCTGTAGCGACAACCTCAAGATTGCCCAAAAGAAGTCATTCTGTTCCAATCTGGGCAGTGGGAGTGTTCGGAAACAAAAAAAGAATAGCAGCAGGCCAGCCGCTGTGAGGAGATACTCCAAAGACGTTAAGGGTAAAAAGATGGACTTGAGCAGCATGTGCTCGTATGCGTGCCCCTGTGGCTGCCCCACTGACTGCCCCGGTAGCTGCCCGTTCCCGTGCGGGCCGTGCGGCAACAAGTGCGGCTGCAACTGCCTGCCGCCGCCCTGCAACTGCCCGCCGCGGTGCATCCAGTACATGACGGGTTACTACTACTACCCTTACGGCTTCTGGTTCTGCGGCCCGTACCACGTCAAGGGGCTCTGCTCCCCCTGCGGGCCGTGCTCTCCCGGCAGCAGCTGCCCCACCTGCGCGCCGCTCCCGACGTGCTGCGTCACGATGCCCTCGCCGAAGACGAGCCCGTCGTCGTCCTCGAGCTCTCCACCCCCTTGTCCTCCGTCACCTTCTCCCCCATCTCCGTGCCCTCCACCTACAGGCTCCAACTGCCCACCGATGGGTTGCTGCCCACCGATGGGCTCCTGCCCACCGTCAGGCTCCTGCCCCCCACCTGCAGGCTCCTGCCCTCCATCTTCCAACCAGTCTTGCGGGTGCTACTGGCCCAGCACCCTCTCACCCCGCCCTCCATCGTGCGTCGGATCCTAAAACACACCCCTTTCTTTCTAAACAACTCATTTCTGTCCGAAGTTAAACGAATCATTCCATCTTTTTCTCTGACGATAGACCGAATACATCATCCCCCCCACCAACCTTTGGTAATTCCTGGAAACTGTTAGTTATTTTATTAGCAACCTTCACGTCATCATCGCTAAAGCTGAACACTCCGTCACACACGAACGTGATATGCATTGTCTCGACAAGGATTAAAAGTAGACTATAAAAGATTAGAAAAATATTGATTGCGAGTGGATCCAATGCTGGAGATCAAGCTATGACGAGCTCTGATGACTGTGGCGATCGATCCTGAGGATACTGCTCTACATACTCTTAGGATATTCCATCTCTACTTTTAGATGAACTGATTACAAAACCCAATCAAACTTTTCAATAAAAACTGAAACGAATGGCTTGTTTTATTTTTTGTATTTAATTTACGCGTCCTCTTCAGGTGTAGGTTGATACTATAGGACTGTGATTACAATGAGAATCATACTTTCAGCGAATGACAGACAGAAGACGGAAAGAGGGCAGTTGAGCTTGACAGAGAAAATGACTGAACACTTAAAGTCGCTGTGCGGAATGCAAATAGCGGTGAAAGATCTCGGATTGCCATTGGTGTACGAAGAGAAAGCTGGGCGCCTGAAGCTGAAAGGAAGCACTTACGGTTTGCCAGGTGAACCCCGAGCGTACAATACCAGGTCCGATAACCGCGGCCCTAGGAAGCCCAAGAAAACCCCCGTCACTCCAGACGTGATCCACGTCAACCCTAAGCTGGATACGAAGGAACTTGAAAATGAAAAAAGGATTAGACGTCAGGTGATAACCTTAGTAACCCAGCCACCTGCCCGTGTAGATTCGTTTCCATATCGGAAGGCCGGCGATCCCGCCACTCGCGACCTGAAGACTTGTAAGACGTTTGCTGATCCCGCCCTTCGGGATCCATTCACTTGCCGGACGTCTACTGATGCCGCTCCTCGGGATCCAGTCTGTCGGACGTCTACTGATGCCGGTCCTCGCGATCCAGTCTGTCGGACGTCTACTGATGCCGGTCCTCGCGATCCAGTCTGTCGGACGTCTACTGATGCCGGTCCTCGCGATTCAGTCTGTCAGACGTCTACTGATACCGCCCCTCGGGATTCAGTCTGTCGGACGTCTACTGATGCCGCCTCTCGCGATCCTGTCCCACGTTGGACGTTTACTGAAGCTGCCCCCCGTGACCCAGTCATATGTCAGACGTCTACTGATGCCGCTCCCCCTCCTGAACCAGCTATTTGTCTGACTGCTGCAAATCCCACCCCTCGCCGATCGAGATTGGGACGTTTCGGCCCACGGTATTTCGGCCGATGTCAGAATGTTGTATTTACAAAGAAGGTTGAACAAGAAACTAAAATATTAAAAAAAGAAGAAAGTCCTGCTGCGCTGAAGGAGGAGAACCTTGAAACTATTGATCAAAGCACTGATGAAAGTTTTAAGCCTGTGTGCAGTTGTTGCGGGTGCCCGATGTCAAAGAAGAATGGTGGTTCCGTGAAGTCTAATGATGGTGGCTCCGCGAAGTCTAACGATGGTGGCTCCGAGAAGTCCAACGAGTCGTGTAGTTTTCCGGCGCCTTGTTTCACCCCGTCTGCTCCCTGTTGTTACCCTCCCCCTAGTGTTGGTCCCCCCTGCTCGCCGTACTGCGGTTATCCTTCACCTAATGTTTGTTCTCCGATTTCGCCCTACTGTTATACGCCCTGCTGTTGTGGCTCTTGTTGTTGCACTCCCACTTGTTGTAAATCTAGTTGTCCCAAACCTAGTAGTCCCAAGCCCTGCGGTCCCTGTTGTTTCCCGGGCTGTTGCCCAGGTTGCTCGGGCTGTTGTCTACCACCCATGGGCTGCGCCCCACGATGCGTACAATATATGACCGGCTACTACTATTATCCTTATGGCGTATGGTTCTGTGGTCCCTACCAAGTGGGAACTTGTTGCCCTATGAACTGTTGCGGATGCGGTTGTGGCCCGTGTTGTGGGCCATGTGGCCCGTGCTGTGGGCCATGTGGCCCGTGCTGTGGGCCATGTGGCCCATGCTGCGGGCCATGTGGCCCGTGCGGCGCCTGCTGCTGCGTAGGCGGGGGAAATTCGTGTGAATCATACTCCTCTCAGTTGCAGTCAAACCCACAAATCGTAAGCCCTATCAACGTAAGTCAAGGCCTTAGTAGTTATAATCCATGCTCTAACAGTTTCAATCCATGCTTTAATGGTTTCAATCCATGCTCTAATGGTTTCAATCCATGCTCTAATGGTTTCAATCCATGCTCTAATGGTTGCAATCCATGCTCTAATGGTTTCAATCCATGCTCTGGTTTCAATCCATGCTCTATGAACTCGTGCTCTGGCAGTTTCAATCCATTATCTAGCAGTTTCGTACCGTATTCTAACGGGTTTAATCAGTGCTCTAACGGTTTCAGTCCATGGTCTGGTTTCAATCCATGCTATAACGGTTTCAACCCATGCTCTAATGGTTACAATTCGTGCGTTAGCAGTTTTAATCCGTGCCCTAGCAGTATTAATTCATGCGCTAGTAGCTTTAATCCGTGCGCTGCTTGTTGCGGCTGCATACCTTTCAGCCCGGATACTCCGAGCAATGCAAACTGCCTCGGTGTCTGTGCCACATCCTGTTCGTGTTTGCCCATGTGTCCTCCCTACCGGAGCACTAATTACTTCAATACCAGCCCCCTCCTCAGACCGTGGTACGCCAGACCTTGCGACCTTGGTAATTGTTCTAGTATGTACGGTCCATGCGGTTCTTGTGGCCCGTACAAGTGCTGTGGGCCTTACGATAGCTTAGGCCCGAGTGGCATCTCACGCCTAGTGGGCCCGTGCGGAGTTTGCCGCGGTGGTCCGTGCGTGCCGACGTGGTGTGGGTGCAGCCCGTGCGGAAACTGCCGCTACGTCGGGCCCTGTCTTCCTTGCGGACCGTACGGCCTACGCCAACTCGCCGGCTCCCAAGGATACTATACCTCCAATTGCTGCCCAGAGCAGACTCCGGCTTGTACACAGTGTGGTCCTTATGCACCATGCTGTCCTTTCAACAGTCAACCCTGTTTCCCGCCACCCAACTCGAAATGTGGGCAACTGTTCAAGAGTTGCATCGTCTCTGCGCCCAAGGAATTTAATTTCCCCAAAGTAGGCAGCATAGTTCTATCTGCACACTGTCTGACCATTTTAACGTCTCTATTAAAACCTTGGCTTTTAGGGGAAGCGCCAATCGATACTATTCCAAAAATAGTCTTGTCGGAAAACTGTGTGAGCATACTTCAAACGTCGCCCAAATCGATTGTTTTGAAGAAACTGGCAAATACGAGGACCTCGTCGACGAATTCGTCTAAAAACGTTATCCAGTCCTTGTTACCGAAACCTACATCCAACCAGGTTGCGGATACGCACACATCTATTCAATTACGTGCCAATGCGTTAACGGCATTAGTGGCCATGATAGTAAATGGAGTGACCCAAACTAGGCAATCGTCAGATAACGTAACCAAATCTAAGAAAGAAAAGAGACGAACCAAAACACGGTCAGTGTTACTGGAAATTAACCTGGACGACACTCCCTTCGATTTCGTTACGCCTAAAATATTATGTATTATTAAGAGCGGTGCACCAACAAAATGAGATAAAACATCGATTCACACGGGTCTCGATTTGATGAGCTCCAATCATACCTGCGACACAGCCAGCTCACTGTCCGTCCGATCAGATAGTTTGCTGGTTGACAATGAAGAACCATTTCTGATCCATCGTCACAGTAGACCGACCAGTTTGAATTCTCTGCCGTTTGAATACCCTTGTGGTAGCCTAGGTACTTCAGCAACATCTCAGCATAGAATCGCCGCCAAATCGGACACTATTTTTACAAATTCCACTCCTATACCTTCCACAGTACGACCTGTTGATAAAATACTGACATCGTCGCTGATGCAAACATCTATAATTTTCAACCCTTACTCTGTTGCAGCATTTTCTAATATCTCTACGAGAGAGACGTATCTAAATAATGTTGTAACTATATTGCTTTCGCCCGTGAAAGTACTGCTGATGTTATTCACGCCTATCATAGTTTAAACTTCGTCTCAGGCTGCTGTTACAACAGGATAGATTTGAGCATTGTAGGAGAGGATTTAGCTGGGATTTCAGCTTGACAATTTCAGAATCAAAGAAGCCTGAGATGTATAATACACAAATCATTTTTATATAAAAGAAAAATAATAAAAAAACTGTAAAATATTACGTATTTTATTCCATTTTTTTGGTTTCATCATCATCATCATCATCATCAACAGCTAAACGTTCCCACTGCTGGGACTTGGGGCCTACTCTTGCAAGGAGAGAGTTAAGGCCATAATCCACTACGCTGGCCCAGTGCGGGTTGGTGGATGACACATGACTTCGAAAGATTCTAGGTACATGACCGTTTTTTGGTTTGCTGTGTTCAATTTGCTGAGGTCTTCCATTGTAAAACTAATTGTCCATAGTTAATTGTAGTAGGAATAGGTGGGGTGCGTGACTCTGGAACCTCGACATGATGCACCTTCGCACACAACTTACCTTGGTGGCATCTTGTTGTGCGACGGAGGATCCCAGCCGTGGCTGGGAACTTCTACACACGCTCCTTACCTCCTTGAGCAGTGCAGATTGAGGTGAGGGACTGGACGACTTAGGAAGGTTACTCGGCTGATATATCATAAACAGCCCACTAAATGTTCCCACTGCTGGGACTCGGGGGAGAGGTTCATTCGCACTAGTTCCATTGCTTTGTTCCATGATGGAACTACTGCGAATTTTTTTCCTTTTTTTTTCGCGTTAGTTCCATTCATGCATGAAATATGAAATGATGGAACTACTGCGAATACTCAAAATAGAATTCGCATTAGTACCATTATGAAAATTATATATGGATAGGTAAAAACATTCAACTTTAGAAATACCTCAGCACATTTGACTACTAATTTTATTCACAGAAACATTTCGAACATTAATATCACAGTATAAAGAAATACTACCAGTAGTTCATCGCCTTTGATCTTGGGAGAAACCCCGATAATGTTTCGACCGGGTTGGGTGGTTGTTTGTTTTTTTATATTATGATTTTTCTATGAAGATGATCTTTAATTTTAAAATGGTTTACGTCAAAATAAAGACTGGTTCTATACTATGACCTGTATTCTTGGGGAAGTGGTGAGATTTTCACCCAGGACTTTGTATTTTTTGTTGTTAAATAACGGTAAGCGACAATATTAAGTCTATTAAATCATACAGTCGTTCGACGAAGCCGTCTAGATGGGGCGATAGTGCGGGGTGTGCTGGGTGAGACGCGGGAAGCGCGCTCCTGCATTGCCTACATTAAAGTGTTAGTATTGCAGGAGCGCGGCTCGGGGTTGACGTCCTCCGTATGTTTTTGTAAAATTCTTGTAAAATATTTTAAAAAGCATTTTTGTTTGCGACAACCCAACCACCCAACCCGATCGAAACATTATCGGCGTTTCTCCCAAGATCAAAGGCGATGAACTACTGGTAGTATTTCTTTTTACTGTGACTAGCTGACCCCGCAAACGTTGTTTTGCCTTAGTGAACAACCCTTGTCACTTAGGGGTATGAAAAATAGCTAGTAGCCGATTCTCATACCTACAGAATATGCATATAAAATTTGGTTAAAATCAGTAAAGCCGTTTCGGAGGAGTAAGGAAACAAACACTGTGACACGAGAATTTTATATATAAGATATTAATGTTCGAAATGTTTCTGTGAATAAAATTAGTAGTCAAATGTGCTGAGGTATTTCTAAAGTTGAATGTTTTTACCTATCCATATATAATTTTCATAATGGTACTAATGCGAATTCTATTTTGAGTATTCGCAGTAGTTCCATCATTTCATATTTCATGCATGAATGGAACTAACGCGAAAAAAAAGGAAAAAAATTCGCAGTAGTTCCATCATGGAACAAAGCAATGGAACTAGTGCGAATGAACCGGGGGAGAGAGTCAAGGCCATAATCCACCACGCTGGCCTAGTGCTGGTTGGATGACACATGACTTCGAGAGATTCTAGATGCATGTTGGTTTCCTCACGATGTTTTCCTTCACCGTTTTAAGTTAACGGCTCATATATCGACCAAGTAAAATTCCTAAGTCTCAAATCATTACCTAGCACTGCACTGCGCTCGTCACTCAGAGATCTAAGATGTTAGATCTCTAAGCCCTGTTATTACTCTGGAAACTTTGCCCTTCAAACCGGAGCACAGTAATGTTTGCCCATTACTGCTTGGCGGTAGAATAACTTGCAAAGGTTCCTCGTGGCGGACCCTCCTCTAGTAATCTGATCAGCATAGTGCTCAGTCGAAGGACAAAGTCAGCGATGCGGCCGTAGAGGCGAAACCGCGGCTATCTCTAGCCACGGTCGTGAGGGTCGTCTCTCGCTGCCAACCATCTTCGCCGAGATGCTCGACAGTGAGAAGTCATATGAGTAGGCGGAGAAAGAGTATGAAACTTCTCCACGCTCCTTCACTGAGGTGGAAGCGGACAAAGCGGCGAGCTTGGAGCACAGGAGGGCCTGGGCACCGTGGTTTCCGGCGCGTCACTAGAGGAAAATGCGGGGGTACTAAAGCCCCTCGCGAGGTAGGTCGGCAAGAGCGGTGGCAAGTGGATAAGGGTCGTTGATGGCAGTGCGAAAAGTGACATGCGACCCTAGCCCCTGGCCATGCAGAATAGATTTTGGGTGTTTTAGTCTGTAGGGGCACCATGTCTGTCGTTGTCGAGCCCCACACCAGCCGCATCCCTTCACGGTGGACGGTGCGTCAAGGCATTTCCCCCCACTGTTTCTAGATTTTTTCTTTTTACTTTTATAGGTTTACACTTGACCGCCATCTCGCCTGATGTTAAGCGACGATGCGGAAAACGATGGACCGTGTTTACCTAGAAAATGACCACTCTCAATTTGTATCTTCACTCTCGATTTGAAGACCGAGAGATTGTAAACATCGGGGAAAACCCACTTGGGCAACGTGTTCCACAGTCTCATTATCAACAGCTCACTAAATGTTCCCACTGCTGGGACTCGGGGCCTTCTCTCGCAAGGAGGGAGTTAAGGCCATAATCCACCACGCCGGCCCAGTGCTTTCCGCAGCTTAGATGTTCTTATCACTAAAGTAGAGTGAAATCTCTTCGTACGTGTCTTTGGAACATCAACCATGAAACGATGTCGCTTTTTCAAGCTACGAGCATTCCGATAGAAAATAACATTGGCAGTCATAGGAACTGCTGATAGAAGTGAAAAGTTTTAACATAGGATTTGATAACAAATTGGAAACTACACGGGTGTAACCGGAGGGCGTGGCCTAGCCATCATGGCATGGCCATCTAGAAATGTGTCAGCATTTCTTTTTTTTTTTTTTTTTTATTTAAAATTGCTACTCCACAGACTCCGGGGTCCGTGACTTTTGTCATTTAAAATCTTATTTATTTTTACATGTTTCTTGGATAATCAGAAGAAGAGGAAAATAAGGGGGGAGTTGGGAACATTTTAAACCTAATACTAGTTAGTGCTCGTCTGTTGAGCCGATCACTACCGGTTGGGATTCCGCTAGTAATCGACTCGACATCGATTCTTTGCCTTATTGCCATTTGCCTAAGCCGCCTCCTCCCGGCCGAGAGCCTCCACTACGGCTGCATTTCTGTCCCTGATGGCCATCTGTAGGTTGAACTCTCGGATGGTCTTCGGTGATGCAGCCAACGCTCGCCGCACGAACCGACCGATGGCGTCGTCGGTGTCGTCAGCGTAGTACGTGAAGGTCCCCGTGTGCCGTGAGATTGCAACAACCGCATGGGGCACGCTCTCGTGCAGCTTCATGTTTGCCTTTGTTTTTATTGCGATTACCAACTCATATGTCAGTCCCTGAGCTTCATGGATGGTGAGGATACGTGACCCTGTGCCTGACCCATAACCCTGGTTTGTCAGGGTCTCTTTCTCCTCTTGAGTGTGAACTAAGAAGAGGGTGTTTGGTAGGGTGTTGGGTATTTGCGCTCCCTTGTACCTTTTCTGCTCTAGGGACTTTATACGGGATGCTGAGGAGTACATACCTGAGTATATTTCCCTCAGCGCATATGCGACTTCCATCGGATTGCGATGTGTGCAGAGCAACTCCTGGCTGATCTTTGTTACCAGGTTTGGGCGGTGATACCTCATTTCGAAGAGATTTTCCCTGTCGATATAAGGCAACTGATTGACGTCTCCGATGAGGACAATTTCACCAACATCAGACAGCCTTGAAGCCATCACAATGGCTCCAAAATGGTTCATGTGAGCTTCGTCCACCATGAGGCGACTGAAGCTTTCTCTTCCGAAACCATTTACCAGAGCAGAAGCCATGGTTCGCACTCTGGTTTTGACCAGGTTTCCGATACGGTGCGATAGCTTTTCTCTTAGATCTTTTGCTGCCTCAGTTGTTGTAGTGATGATGGCGTCCTTGTCCACATCAAAGTGTCTAATTACCCATGTTGTCTTTCCACATCCTGGAACTCCGTTGACCCACTGTCTTCGCGGTACCTCCCAGGTTTCCCAACCCGCTTTGACGTTTGAGTTCCCTTCGATGGTTTTGGCCATCTCAAGGATCCTATCGTCCAGCATAATCTTGGTGCATCGGGCGGTAACTACGATTGGGTCGTTTGGTGGTGTCGCATAAACTGGCATTCCCGCGCGCTCTGTCTCTTTCTCGTTCAGTGTCACGAAGCCATTTTCTACACTGTAAGCTGCCATATACTTTCCTGTCATGGTTCCCTTGATGACCCGGGAAGTGACATTATTGTAAATGGCTGCTTCGGCCTCCTCGAGTTTCGCCTTTAAGAGGATTTCACTTCCTAGCCTATAGGACTGCATGATGTTTTCGCAGGTCTTGAGGTTGACTTGTCTTGTCGCTCTCAGTGTGGCTAGGAATTCGATGAAGGCGTTACGTGCATGACTCCGCGGCTCCGAAGCCATGACATAGCGGGGCGGTTCAACCTGTCCCATGTCGGCTCTCGTTCGGCTCGTTTGTTGCTGTGAAGCTACGTTGGGGGTCCTTGACGTCAAGGGGGGTGATGAGTGGGATGAGACAAACGGGCTTGTTTCCGTTACCAGGCAAAGCAAAAGCTTATTCCGAATCTTTCTTTGTTGCTGTCCATGAAGAGAGCCACTCCGCGGATACGGATCCCTGCCTCTCCTCGGTCTGCGTTCTCCAGTAGTTGTTGGATGGAGGTACTTTTCGAGGAACTATTGAGAGGTTGGGCGGGAACCACATTCCGCGTGGCGTCCACGGGCAGCGGGTCAGAGTGTGGTGGCGAGGGGAGGCGTGTATTTGATATTGTGGAGTTTCTCTTGGCCGCTATGCGGAATGAGCTCTCCATGAAGGACAGGAGCCGTGTTCTGTTGTCTGGATCTGCTAAGATGTTATGGAGATCCGAGACAACCAGCTTCCTGTCGATCATAGATTCGAGTTCATGTCTTGCGACCATGAATCGGGGACAATCGATTAGCACGTGCCAGACCGTTTCGGGTTGGTCGGGGTCACACTCGCATGCAGGACCGCTCTTGAGCTTAAATCTGTACAGGTATTCTGCTATTCCTCCGTGTCCCGTCAACGCTTGTACTTGGAAGGGAGTCAATTTTATGGTTCTCAACATTCGATATGCGTTTGCTATATCGGGGAGGAACGTCTGGGTGACTTTTCCAGTGTCCGAGGTCTCATATCGATCTTGCCATTTCTTGACCGATTCTTCGCGGATTTTGCGTTTGACGTAGGACAAAGGGATCCCCTCGTAATCCCTGGGTGATTCCGTGAGAGCTGCCAATTTGGCTAGTTCGTCAGCTCTTTCATTGCCAACGGTGCCCACATGCGCTCTCACCCAGAAAAGACGAAGAGATCTTCCTTCAGCATTTATCTGTCCAATGTTTTCCTTTATGCACTTTGCCAGGGGGTGACTTGTTTTCGGGTCACTTAGCAGTTCGAGTGAAGATCTGGAGTCACTCAGGACATTGACTTCTGGGTCCTTGCTTTCTAACGCCATTTGAGTTGCCCGGCAAAGAGCATAGAGTTCCGATTGAAAGACTGTGCATTCGGAGTGGAGCTTGAAGGTCGAGTTCTTGACCTCTTTGCCGTTCTCCCACCATGTTAGAGCAGCTCCAACTTTACCTTCAACCTTACTGCCATCAGTATAAATTTGAGGTCCTTCTGGAAGATTGGAGGTGTCTTCTAGGAGCTCGTATTCTACGGGTACCAGCGTGGACGGATGGGATTGGTCCAAGTAGTTAACGTTCCGTTCGAGTTCCACTTCTGGTGGGAGGTAGTCTTGGGAGAGGTTCTTTTTTACTCTGTACAAATTAGCTGCTTCCTGTATCCTCAGATCCAGGGGGAGCAAACCGGAGAGTGCAAGTGCTGATTTCAGGGAGACAGTACGGTATGACTTACAGATTTTCTGGGCAAAACCTCTTTGGATTGCGTTCAAGTGAGACTTGTTTTCCTCGAGGTCTGCCGCTTGTGCCCATACACTTGAGGCATACATGATTATAGGTTCCGCCACAGCGACGTATATAGTTCTCGTGATTTCGCCATTCAATCCCCAGGTCACCTTCGCTGCACATGCTAGCTGTCTATAAATGTTCGCCACTTTTTTACAATGGGCGGTCACATGTGCTTTAAAGTTGAGCCGTCGGTCGATTAGTAGGCCTAGCAGTTTTACTTCCTCGACCAGATCAAGCCGGACGCCGGACATGACTATGTTTGGAGGTTCGTACTTCAACTTTTTTGTGTCAGCATTTCCCATTGGCTGACTCATTTCTAGATGCCCAATCGCCAAGATCCCGAGATTCCCCGAAGATTTCTTATCATACCCGAGCGTGACGGTAGAATTCAATTTACACCCCACGAAAAATTTGTCTAGGCGCGCCTAAAGAAGTTTTCACTTCAAAAGTACAAGGTGGTTTATTAGTAATTAGATCATGCAAACCAGTTCTCCGAAGCATGCACATTCTCCGAAGTGTGTCCGATAAAAAACCGATAGGCTAGCAATTTTTCAGCGATGTTCAAGACGAAGAATGTAAATAAGATGGAAATTATGGTGGAAATCTACAACAAAATTTCAACCTGATTATTATTAGGGTATTTCAATGAAAAGCTATAGACATTCTTCCGCTGTAGGGAATGCCCACAATGCTCAACGATCATGTCTGTTTTTCATGCCACGTATAGAAGACTGAAGGAAACCTGTGTGGTGAAGAGTAGGCCTGTATGTGCACTTCCAACACACTACGTACCCGCAGTCCTGAACTGACCTTCTGAACTCCTTTGGATCACTTCTTACCCACTGACCACCTAAGACCACCTGGGTGAACCGTGGGAAGTTTTTTTTAAAACTAGGTACTCACCTGTCAGATAAAATTTAAGCCCCTAACTTGAAATTGGTGACGGTACCCACCTACCTAACTCTGCGGTCAGCCCTGAGTATAACTTCTCCATACTTGCCCTGTGCTCCACTACTGAGGTCACCGGCTCGCATCAGTCGCTACCACCCCCTTCGCTACGCTTGGCCTCGTCTGGCTAGCTCCACTGAGGACCTCCCCTTGAGCTTCTGGCTCCCGCATTTTTATATAATATACTCTCTAGGGGTACTGGGTAGTAGCGACAAGACTAGGTGGAGCCTAGTTGCTCCGAATCGGATCTGGGCCATGTAACTTAACCGGTCCGATTTGGTTGCTTAACAAGGTGGACGGTGGGAATATTTTCCAAGGTTCACCCAGAGAGTCTCCGGAGGTGGACTGTGGTAACCACTCGAAAAGAAGACGCAGTGATTTAATGATAAACATAACAATGAAAATCATCACAACTCTGCATGCTAGTTTTTTTAAATATTTCATCTATATATATATTAAAGCGAAAGGTCACTCATTAAGGAATCTCAGAAACTACAAATGCTAGAAATCTGAAAATTTGCATGGAGGTCCCTTTTAGCACGTAGGCTCTCGCTAAGACGGGGTTTTGCGAAGTTCAACCCCTAAGAGGGTGAAACAAGGGATGAACGGTTGTATGAGAATTCGTAATATTCAAAGTTACCAAATTTTGTATATCTAGACACTTGATACGAAGCTATTAAATGTTTGTTCCATCAAGCTTGTAATTTCGAACTGTACGGGGGTGAAATTGAGGTTGAAATGGGGGATGAATGTCTATTTGGAAGTTCTCAACCGTTGAAGATAAATCCATGAAACTCTGTATAGACACTTGACATTTTGTAATTTCGAACTGTACTGTACTGAAAGGGCGTGGCCTCGGCATCATGCCATGGTCATCTAGAAATGCATCAAGCCAATAGGAAATGCTGACGCATTTTTAGATGGCCATGCCATGATGCCCATGCCACGCCCTCTGATTACACCCGTGTAGTTACCAAGGTAAGCTATCAAATTCTAAGTTTTCACTTCTATCGGCAGTTCGTATGACTGACAATTTTTTTTTATTATCAGCTGACTATTATTTCTCTCATTGTATAAATTCAGACCAGAAGAAACTGTTTAGTCAGACATTGCATGCCTCTCGAAGATGCCAGTTTGTATATCAACTTTTAAAATGTTTTGTAATATCTTACCTACAAACAGCAATAAAGATTTTTGTATTTATACTTGTTGAACAACCTTTCTGCCGACTAGTCATGCAGTCCCAAATTTGAATGATTTTGCCTCCCAGAGGGATCCTATATCAAACCTCAAACCTTTAGTAGTGGTAGGACTCTTTGCAGAGTCCGCTTGGGGAAGTACCTTTGCCAGTTATTCCGCCGCCTAGCAGTAGTATGCAAACATTACTGTGTTCCGTTCTGAAGGGCAATATCTCCAGATAAATTACTGGGCTAAGAGATAAAACGCGTATCTACGGACGACTCTTCGTGTTCCAATAGGTGCGCGTTAATTCTGTTATGCCCGGTTCACATCATTCCAGTCCAGCGATCGATTGCTTACTGGAATTATGTAAACCGGCACTGGATTGATCCTTTCCAATGCATTTCCAGTAAGCAATCTAGCGCTGGATTCGATCACTGAACTGGAATAATGTATACCTGGCATTATGGACAGGCATGTAGGGGTTACCATCAGGCACATATCCTGGTGAGGGTCAGGACCACTGGACCAGGTGTGATTTTTGCTAGTCTTGTCACTCTATACACTAAAAAACTGTGCCCTGTCTGCGTTACTGGTGTCGCATTGACTCTTAGGCTAGGAACTCATAGAGCGATTTTCAGCAGCACCCGCCACGGTAGCGGGTCCGCAGCTTCTTTCCTTATTGCCTACCGCACTACCAAGCTGCACTACTGGTAGTGTTGTGGGGATTAATTTTCCCTTCTGCTCTACTAGCCAGTAACGTCGTGGATAATTTGTAAAGGTTCTAACATCTTCGTTCCCATCAACACTACCACGTACCAAAACGTTCTGCCAGTAGTGCCGTAGGGAATATTTCTGCACTACCAGCTAGCAGCGTCATGAGTAATTCATTTGTAATGGGTCTTCTTACATCGCCATTCCCGTTGACACTTCTACCACACCCTCGTCACTGGCTAAACGGCGCGAGCTTAGTACCTACTTGTTCGCGTCCTCCCGGGTGTACTAAAATCACAAGGCCGCCGGCCGTTTGCCTGAGATGACGTGCGAACGAACGCCGAGTGCGCGCATAAATAATGTCGCGGCGTTATTGAATGGCTGCAATAGCAATAAACTGAAATGTAGAAGTCATTTACCCCAAAAGCATTTAAAGCAGAAAAACTATTAAGAAAATAAGTACGTCGAGAAAGAGTTTGTGAATTTTTATTGTTACATGTTACGTAAGTCACATGTACACATTGTTACATTGTGTACATGTTACGTAAGTCACATGTACACATTGTTACATTGTGTACATGTGACTCATAACTCATTTTTCATTTATTTTACCAATTTCAATATGATCACTTCTCCCGCATGATAAAGTCCCAACCAGTCACACTGTGACTCGATGGGACTTTTTTTCCCAACCAGTCACACTGTGACTCGTTGCAACTTTCTTTACTAGTTTATATTCCCATCGAGTCACACTGTTACGCTAGTGTGACTCGTTGGGAAAAAAAATTCCCAACGAGTCACAGTGTGACTCGTTTGGTGTTACTCGTTGGGAACCCACCATTTTTATTATGTCGCATTAAGTCAGGGGGGCACAATAAGTGACGTCACAACTTGCGGGAACGAGACACTCTAATTACCTATTACTTGTGAAAAAGAGAGAAAGAGATACTGATTTTACGTCCTTATCACCGTGGCCGGGTTTTTCTCTGGCTAAGCTTTCAAATCTGACACCCGGTTCCCAAACAAAAGTCTGTTCAAAGCTTGGACTCTGATTTTTATTGATTTAAATCATCTATGTTTATTATAATAATATTTGAAACGTGTTTGTGAAAGACTTGTAAGTCATTTGTGTTTTTGTATTTTAACAATGTGTGTTTGCTGTGTTTTGAGCTAAAATATCCGCAGTGAAATGTGAAAGTGAAGAAAAATCAATGGAATCTCATTTTACTCGTAAGTAGCCACTTGATAAAAATTGATAATGATGCATTCTAGATATCAACATGACTTAAATTTATACCATAACGGCTGCATCTAGTCCAAAATTTGCAAAATATGTAAAATGTAAACATAACCTATATAACAAAACAAACAAAAAAAGTGTGACCAGTTATTTCTTACAAATTTACCCGTGAAATATACAAGTCGGTACATAATTGACAGTTTATTTACTGGCCGTTTACTAATAATAGGTACTAGATTTTGCCTGCGGATTCGCATTCGTTAGTTTTTGAAGTGGAAACTTCCTTTGGAGCATTACATACAGATTTTTCGTGGGCCGTGAATTGAGGTCAAACATCATGCTTGGGAATGAAATAAATCTTCGGGTGAACTCGGAGCTATGGCCACAAATGCGTAAACATTTTTAGATGGTCATGGCGTGTTACCATGGTTACCATTACACATCTTTAGTCTAGATAGCCAATGGCCTTGACTTGAGAGTAGGCTTATTTAGATGACAATGCTTTAAAGATTTATTCCAAAGCAGAAGCGCCCTCCGGTTTCACCTGCGTAGTTTCCAAAGTGTGCTGTCAAGTACTGAGTTATACATTTTCAGTTCTATCGTCAGTTTCTATGACTGCCAGATTTTTTTCCGTTACCAATCCCTACGCTTCAATTTCTGTTTCTTCTCCCACTGACATTGCAACTCTTGTTTTCTGGAGTGGCAATTCCATCAAACTCCAATTAACTTACACTATCCTATACAGACCCTGTCCCATTCTAATGAGAACGAATGATGCTTTTAGTGAAAAGTAGATCCATTGTGTGAGTAGATTATGAAGTACTAAGCTCTAAAAGTTACGGCTGGTCTAGTCCGGAGAACAGCGCCTGCCGATCCGGATACCCCAGGTTCAAACCCGACATGCACCACTCTTTTCAAAGTCATGTGCATAATGCGGCTTAATGCCGCTAACCTAAAACGGAGAAGGAAAACATCGTGAGGACACCGACATGTACCTAGAATCTTTCGAAGTCGTGTGTCATCCACCAACCCGCACTGGGCCAGCGTGGTGGATTATGGCCTTAACTCTCTCCTTGCGAGAGAAGGCCCCGAGACCCAGCAGTGGGAACATTTAGTGGGCTGTTGATGATGAAGCTCTAAAAAAAGATTATTCATACAAATTTTCACCTCTGATTTAACCTTTTGCAATTTCAATTACGCAACTTGAATTTATCACTACATTTCTAGTAATAATTTTGATTGTTTTATTCATCCAAATTAATTATCATTTTTCAGATGTGACACTCTGAAGAATAGGATAAACATTGTGTGAATAATAACGCAATATTTTTCATGAAGTACAAAATTAATCAATTATCCTGAATTTACACAACATCTAATAGTAGTAGATATCTCTACTAAAACAAGGGCTTCGAATATTGAAAAAGTCAAATGTTTGTTCTATACGTAAATTCCGAGTTACCTGTGTCAAGTCTAGCTGCTACTAAATGGTATACCTAAATTTGTCAATCAAACTATATTATTATAATATTGAATGTAAAGTACAATTTGAATTAAATGTTTTATTGTCCAGTTTTTGATTATTCCTCCTATTTTATTTATATTACATGAAACCTCTTTTTGAAATGTAATTTTAGAATGGATAGAACACGGGCTGAATTCGTACAACTATCGTAGCACTACCCTTATCCAGTGGAATATTTTCTTTATTGCAATACCTTTTGAGTATTGAATTGAAAATTGAATTGAAATTGAAAGAACGAGAAGCACTATAGTAGTCAGGAACTTTGTAACTCTATATTGTATTCCTTACTCTAAGCATTAAGTTTAATAAAAAAATTGACGTGATACTTTTTTTAATATTCATAATATACATAATTAATGATACTATAACCTCATTCCAAATCTCTGTGAATAAAAGGTAAACAAACCAATGTCACTCTCAATATGACAGACCAGCATTTCTCAACCATTGTTTTACAAGATAGTTTGTAGTACCTTTCATTGCTTGCCCTTTTAAATTTTCGTCGCAAAACAAGACTAAATATATATGTATGGATATCATAAACACTCAAATATATGTTCCCACTGCTGGGAATTGGAACAATCAACACATGGCCGCTGTAAAAAATCGTCAGACACAAGAATCTGCATTTGCTGAACATTTGATTGATGCTAAAACTGGTCATTGGATCGAGATCCACGACCCGAAGGTTCTATCTACCGAATGTCATTACTACGCAAGAATGGTTCGGGAAGCATTGGAAAATAAAAAACATAGGTATATATTTCAACTACGTCGCGATGACCACGATGCCAATAACCGAAAACTACCCGGTTTACGGTTATTGGCGTCGCGGAATCCTCTAATAAATAAATGTGTGCATAGCGCACTGAGTTTGGTGAAACCTGATATGGTTAGTGTTGTGTGTAGTGTTGGTCACCCTGTGATTTTTGAAGCCCAAATAAGCGTAGATGGAGATCTCCTCTCATTGCATAATGAGAGTATGGCGGGCATACGTACATTTATTTCCCCCACGTAAAAAAAGGAAAGGCATAGCATTTGAGTTCGGAGAAAAATATAACACTAGAACCAGTGACTTAGAAAAGTAATTTAGATGTTTCCATGTATGAAAACGTTCATTTTATTTTTAACAATAATTAAATCTCGTTCGAATTGTCCTCGTATTACCCAAAACTGATCATAACACTATGATGTAATATTCTGGAAACACATACAAAAGTTTCGATCAAAATAACACAAAATTTATGGCAATTTAGAGTGAAAATTATACAAGCTTTTGATAGTAAACAGCGTAATTTGGAACACGTATTTAGAGGTTTGCGATTTTCTCTCAACTCGTTACGACACAAGAAACCTTTTTCTCGGAGTTCTTTGGTCATACTCTTACTCTTTTATTAATAACGAGTAGTTACATGTCATAATATTCAAGATATTCAAATATTACCAATACAAGTCAATAATTTAAAAAATAACAGACGTCAATTTAAGATCCCATTACAATAAAAATCAAATAATACATTACATTAAAATCAAATTACATTACAATTAAAAATTCCAAATTAATGACAAAAATAAATAGAGTAAAATTAAATCCATACTTGAATATAATGGAAATGGGCATTTTTACAATATGGGCATGAGAGGGGTATGTTAGAAAAATAGGCGCGTTCTTACTAAGAATAATTTGATGAAAAGAAGTATAAATGTCTTGAATGCAACATTGAGAGTTTGAGAAACACAGATCAAATTGCTAGTACTTAAAATCATATTTCTATCATCCTACCATTACTTTCTATAACTTTTAAAATAAGATAGTATAGAATTATTTGATCAATACAAATCTAAGTATATGGTATTTAAGATCGCAATAAAGTCGAATCCTATTTGTGAAAAATATTTTAAGGCAATTTCATAAAAATACTATGATTAAACGATGTTTATGTTATGGTATCACCTTTTTATTGGTTTGTTTTGGTTTTCTACACAGCTTGTTGGAACGCACATAATTTGTTTATTTATTCGACGGTATGAAAACAACTTACAACTACCTACATTGTATAACCAAAATAAACTTCAGTATACTGCCGTCATACGGTATAAAGACGTATCTACATGAACACCGAAACGGAGAAAAAAAATATTTAGTATATTTATGATTTTATCGTTTGCTGTCCAAAACACAATAAATAAGCAACTCATTTTTAAATGCAACTGTGTGCATTGGGGTTTAAGCTATCAGTATGCATATTTAAAAATATATTAATTAATTAGTTTATTAATTAAATAACTTTTTCTTTTTCTTCTTAGTAAAAAAAATCAAAAGAAATACTTTATAGTACAATGAAAAGACGTTTCTGGCTAGATACGTCCTTTCAGCTTAGTATTTTTAGAAACGTATTTTCATCTTAGTGACATCATTTTTAAAAGTCCATCAAAAGAACATGTTTACAAATAAAATTGGACGTAACTAGCCATTAGTGCCTTTTCTACTTAGTATACAACCTGCTAATTATAGAAAGCACGCAGATAAGCCCGTAAGTTTTTAATATCTTTATAGCAGAAAGTTGGAACCTAAGAGAGACGAGACGAACTTTTTACATTCCATGGATTCACAGTGCGGGTGCCGGGTCCATCCGGGACAGCGAGAGAAATCTCGAGTAGACCCCAAGACTTGTGACTCGGGCGTAGGTTTAAAAGGGGCCCCTTTTTGACGTACGTCAACACTCATCTTCCCTACTCGTATTTCTCTCCCTACCCAGCCAAATCCGATAAGATTCTACTAGTACAGCTTTAGATACTCTTTCTAGTATAGAACTTACTGCACTTCTGGACAAGCCAAAGTCTTTCAGCAGGTTATAGAGAGATTTTGCTGGTATACCTCTCGCTCCTACTTCTACAGCGTATAAATTAACTACATAGCAATTTTTTGGTATATTAGTTTCCCACGGTACTGTAAGTTCTGCAAGGACTATGCGTTTCGTAGCTCTAGAAAAAAGGAAAATGTCCAGTCTGGATGACGAAACACCCACAGCCTCTGGAATTTTATAGTGATTTTCATACGTCTCCATTAAAATAGTGCAATCAAGTGCTGAACCCAAGATTGAGTAAGGCTTGTTCTTGGAGTTTGGAGTTAGAAGATATTTTCTTAATTAAAACGAAAATTATGAGAAACAGACTTATGTTTTCTTAGGAATACAACACTTGTCTTAAGTAGCGCTTGTTTATCTTGCGTTAACGGTGTAATTTTTTGTAGAATCGTTGATTTGTGCTCGCAAGTAATGCCTCTACATCCATTAATAGGTTTTGGATGTTAAATCTGGTGGTGTACCAGAAAGTCTTTTAGTCTCAGAAAATCAAGTGCGTATTCTTTTCCGTCAGAAAAGTAATTCTCGTACTCGAATTGCCTCTGAGGAATGTGACTTCACACATATTATTTAAACATACAAGAGGCGAAGAATTTTGCAGTTTGTAAGTTGCAAGAACAGTCCTTAAACTGACAAAAATCATCCACGTTCATTACTTTAACGGTACTTTTTTTAATGAGGCCAAAAATAGCTTCATGCCATATTGCAGCAAAGATTTGACAATTAGTGTTGTATTTCTTGTCACAGCAGCAAAATATCTAGTATCTGAATTGTGGTTCGCATTATTTTGTTCATTAATATCTTTTTGAGATGATAGCCTAGCTGAAGTATCTTATTTATCACAGTACTTTTCGTAATTTTGGCTTATTTGACAGTTTCTGTGTCTTTTCCCCTTGTACTGCAAATTGTGGAAAAATGTTTTGCATATGTCAGATTTCCCATGACCGAGTATTATTGTAAAACTTATGTTTAATTTCTTCAAAATAAAACTTTTCTGTAGAGGTCATAGGAAATCTGGTCACCAGCAGGAAGGTTAATTAGTTAGTTGGACTAGGCCTTTTCCGCACTCAGCCTCTCAATTGGGCTATTGTGCGTGGCTCATACTTCCCTTCTACTCCAGCCATCCCAGGCTATCCCAGAAGCCAAACAGCCTATTCAGGTTGTTGAAGGCCTCCGGGACAACTGCTGAAAGTTGGAGGAATTCTGCCCGTTGATGAAGCCTGCCATGCTCCTGCATTCCACAATCACATGCTGTAGTGTTTCTTTCTCCTCCATGCATCCCCTGCATAGAGGGCTAGCTGTCGCACATATTATAGTAAATAGGTGCTCATTTAGAGGACATTGGCCTGTTACGTACCTATAACTTTATGAATATAGTCTCTTCTTAAGTTTTTTTGGTGCTACCGAAACAGCATTTTTGGTTTGCCTGCATATTTTAATGATTCTCCATTCTTTTAAATGAGTTTACTCAGTATTTTCCTGCAGCCATGTTTTTATTTCGGCCTGAGGTATGGACATTAGAAGTTCCGGTCCATATACTACTGTCTTCGCTCCTCTTTTGGCCAGTTCATCTGCTGCGTTGTTATCTAGAGAGGTCGTTATATCCTTTAATTCAAGGGAGGGTCACTTTTTGGAGTGCATTATAGCAATATAAGGACAGAGGTTATAAGTGTTTATTTTTTGGGGCTTGAAGCACTGAGGTACTGTAGGAGATCATATTGATATTCAGGTCCCCAACACATCTAGCTCCGACTGCCTGTGCCATCCTGGTGATACCAACACATTCGGCTTGAAAGATTGCGTTTAAATCAGCAAGAAGGTTGTTAATATTTTGTTTCTGGCAAAAATCTTCATACATTGCAGTAAGGTTCAATGGCAGATATTTTTTATTTGGGGCGTGTTCTCTTCTGTAGTGAGATATTAAAGGACGGAATGAATTTATTTGTTTTATTATTTTTTTTCATCATTTTTCTTTAAATTAGAATTAGTTCCACGCTTATCAATTAAAACAGCAGGATTGGGCGCAACTGACTGGGAGTCTCACAACCCGGTACCCTACTTCACCTCTCACATCTAACAATACTAAGTAGGAAAGACGGTACTGCCACATGCGTCTCACTAATTTAGTTACTTGTGACAATGAAAAGGCGTTTCTACGCAGAACCGTCTTTTCTTCTTATGAGTAATCAAAAACGCCTTTTCAATCTATGACCAAAAACATATTTTATAAATAAATGAGACGCTTCTACTCAGATGTGTTTTTTCTACTTAATATTCATCAGAAGTGTCTTTTCTAATAAGTAATATACAAGCCAAACCTCAAATGCGTCTTTTTTAATTGTGAAAAACTAGGCTCTGATTGGTTTTTAAGCTATTTAAAAAATACTAGCCGATGCGTCTTTTTCTGCTGATTCCGAATATATATGTAACTCTATTTTGACAAAAATGTTAGATACGTCTTTTCTCCGTATGACGGCAGTATAGTATCAATTGACTATAAAACGTACCTACTTAAAAAAAGCTATAGAATTTTTAACCGAATCCAAAGAAGGAGGCGGTTCTGGGCTTAATTTTTATTGGATGTAAGTATGTTTCGCGATAGCTCAGCTAATTGTGAACCATTTTTTAACCCCCGACCAAAAAAGGGTGTTATAAGTTTGACGTCGATTTTTTTAAAAAGGTATGTTTTTGTGCGGTGGTTCTTAGCTATGTTTGGGTAATATCGATTCAAAATGCCCCCCTCCACAAAATCGCTGACAAAATATTTCTTCACAACCTACCTCTATATGGGTATCAAATGAATGGGCTTGTCTAATGGAGTACTGTAGTGGTAGGACTATTAGCAGAGTCCGCCTGAGGAAGTACCACACCTTTGTCAGTTCTTCTACCGCCAAGCAGTAATGTGCAAACATTACTGTGTTCCGGTTTGAAGGGCAATGTTTCCAGTAAAATTACAGGGCTTAGAGATATAACATCTTAAACCTCTGGGTGACGAGCGCAGTGCAGTGCTAGGTAATGATTTGGACTCTTCATGTTCCAATAGCTGCGTGTCACTGTGCTGTTATGTGACAGACATGTTTCTTACCATCAGGCACATGTCCTGCTCGTCTCGTCACTCTTTATTTAAAAAAAACACAGTTACGTTTGCACATTACTGCTTCGCGGTGGAATAACTGGCAAAGGTGTGGTCCTTCCCCAGGCGGACTCTGCCAAGAGTTCTACCACTACTACCACCTATCACCATTTCGTACAACCCTAGCACGTTTGGTCAATGACGTAAGCAGATTAGCAGACGACAAGTCACACGGTGCGCACGGCATTTACAACTCTGCGTGGGTGTGTTAAGGTGTATTTTTGCTTACAAGTAACAGTAGGTAAGTAGTATACGACAGTTTAGGTTATTATCGTGTAGGTATTTGCACTTTTGTATGGAAGTGATGCATCTGTTACGAAGTAACTATTTTCTGATCTGTGCTTCTACTACAACATATCCACTGAAATTTGCATAACCACGCGTGAAACTTAAGCAAGAGCATTAACCACCACCAAATCAGTCGCACACTCTCGAAGTGTATCCGATAAAAAACCGATAGGCTAGCAATTGTTCGGCGATGTTCAAGACTTTGAAGTCTTTTTCGCACAAGAATGTCGTTGCCTATGAGCCTTTTGGCATCTCGTCACGATCGTCTCTCGATCGATTCTAGAGCCTTCAGCTGGTATTTAGCCGAAGCCGCAGCCTTCTCTCGTAAGGAGATATTTAAGGCTATTATAATATTATGGTATAATAATCCAGCATGCTGGTCCAGTGCGGGTTGGTGGTTTGTAGAACCTTTCAACATGCTGGTTTTCTCACGATTATCCTCTACCGTTTTTAAGTGGTAAATAATGGCATCTACTGCTTCCTAAACTTTGGAACTAGCGTAGAAGGCGCTGGGCTCTACTAGCCTAACCATGCCCATTGAGCACTACACCACGTACCACACCACCTCGTATGACCAGCGCAAGGGCACAAACTAAAATTCCTAAGTCTACCAGAAGAGGGTCCTCAAAGAACATTCTGTTTAGCTGAGTGCTCAGTGGAAGAACAAGGACCGCGACGTAACCACGGAAGCGTAACCTAGCCGCGGGCTATGAAGGAGAACTTTTTGCAGCCGACTAACCTAGGTAAGATGCTCGACATTAAGAGATCGTATGTCGCGGAGGAGCGAGAAGAGGCCATAATATCCAGCTCATCTGACGAGACCGAATATTGTTTTTTTTCTCTCTAAAGGACCTATAGTAGCTGGCGGTGAGTGCCTTACCTATCGGACTTTGGGGTTAGCGCTACAGCGCAGGACCCCTCTATACCTAACTTAAGTCTAAAAAGCCTAACATACTTAATACTTAGTTACCATACCATATGCCCTATGATACCTGGAAAGAAAAAAAAATATCGAACTATGCCCTAGCCATATATTAGAACTATCTGACTTTACGAGACCGAAGACATGGGGCGCCCTATTTTAAGCCTATCACGCATCCCCTCTCCACTGGAGGGCCTGGGGCGTCCAACGTTTAGGCGTAGAGCCCGACATACATCTCGTGTCCCTGCATGATGGATGAAGACAAAAAATCTCTGTCGCCCTCCCAAAAATATATTACGAGATTACGACAAGGGGAAAACTACAGGTCGTGTTTATTATTCAAGAATACTGATAGTCACTCCTACAAGATAAGTCTGTAAAAGTATATAATCATAATTTTCGGTATCCATTATTTTAATAAACATTTTTCACAAATCGACATGTGATAAACAACGTTAGACAAACTCACGTGTAGTGAAATGCTTATTATACAAAAAAAAATATTTTACAAAATGGTTATATCTCAAAGTAATTTCAAATCAAATCAAATCAAATTTATTTCAACCAAAATAACAAACAATTATAGGAAGTACAGAAACATCTTATCTATCAGTTCAATACAAGATGCCCATAATTTCAAAAACACCCACACTAAGCTAGGCTTGTCCTGTGGGTAGTTTTAATTTTAGGATTCACATGAGGTTCGTCACTGACGGCACACGAGTGATTTAACTTACAATCGAGATACAATTATAAACTTAAAAGTAAAAATTTAAAAATACATAGCCCGGGACTGACATCGATTACAATCATAAAACGATATGAGAATGGGCGTATGAGTGAGTGTGTAAGTGTATAAGAGGGTGTGTGTGTGTGTGTGTGAGGGTGTATGTGTGGGTGTGAGTGGTGTCTAATCCCGTTGCTCACCAAATTCTCTTCAGGAAGCTTTCCGTGTCCTCAAAAGACCATTGGAGAAGTTGCTTTGTAACTTTTGATTTCAGCTCATAATAAGTGAGACCATGGATACCATACAATTTATCCAGTTTATTATATAACCATGGCTTCATGTATAGACTAAAGCGGCGTGCGAGTCGCGTTTTAAAAGCAGGTAAGGGCAATCTAAAAATTCTTTTACCTGATAATGACCTGTAGCTATCTGAATTTAAAATTTCTTTATAAGCGGATAGAGCTGTTTTAAGTATATAAAGCCTCCGAACACTCAGAACCTGAGCTTCCGCCAGTAAAAGGCTTGTCGGGAATCTAAAATGTTTCCCAAGCATTGTTTTCAGAACAGCCCGTTGGGCTCGTTCAAGACGAATAATGTTCGACGAAGCTGCACCCCCCCATACTGTAATACAGTAGGTTAGGACGGACTGACAAAGGGCCCAATATATAGTCTTGAGAAGTTGAGGATTTGCTACATCACGAAGGAGTTTCATTATGTAAATGAGTTTTCTAGTCCTTTTAGCCGTCATTTCAAGGTGCTCCTTAAATGTCAGTTTCTCGTCTATTTCTATTCCCAAGTACCGAGTGCTTTTTACTTTTTTTACCCTGCTACAACGCCGAGACTCATTTGAAGCACACGAATCGTATGGGGGTTGACATAAATGAACAAGAATGTCGGGGACAGAATGGGGGCCTGAAGCCGCGGTGTTATGAAAACAAATCAAGTGAGTTTTCGAAACATTGAGTGTCAGTAGATTTTGTTTTAACCATGCCGCGACGCGGGTGATGCCCAGCTGTGCAGTAGCAAACAGAGAGTCCCAGGATTTGTCATGAAACAAAATGACAGTATCATCGGCATAAAGTATGGTGTCCGCGCTGCTAGAGAGAATCGAGGCAATGTCATTAATGTACAACAAGAAAAGTGTTGGCCCAAGAATACTGCCCTGTGGCACTCCAAACGAAACTGGCTTGGCATCGCTCACACGGCTCCCCAAGCGCGTGTGCTGGATTCTATCCGTCAAGTAGCTTCGAAACCAGTCATGGCAAATACCCCTAACTCCGAAGCACTCCAACTTCCTCAAAAGGATTGGGATTGATACGGTGTCGAAGGCCTTTGCCAAGTCCAAGAAGATACCCAGGCAAGGCAAGCCTTTGTCTAAATGAGAGGCCACTATCTCTGTCAAAAGTGACACTGCGTGTTCTGTAGATTTCCCACGTCTGAAGCCGAACTGCCGATCTGTTAATAAATTATGAGAGTGTATGAATTTCACTAATTGTTTATTGACAATTTTCTCCAGCATCTTAGAGAAGGAACTCAAAAGAGAAATAGGGCGGTAATTGTTCGGACTATTGGTATCACCACCTTTGTGAATGGGTGTTACAAGCGCAGTTTTCCAGATGCTTGGGAAAATACCGGTGGACAGACTCAAGTTGTAAACATGAGTGAGCGGTTCTATAACAAATTTCTTTACACGTTTGATCAAATTGTTTGAAATGCCATCCAGCCCCGGTGCGCTGTTGCACTTTAACTCCCCAATCAAGCATTCCACGTCGCTCTCGATGGTAGGGGCCAAGAAAAATGAATTAGCAGATAAAGATGGAATGCTCACTTTAGAGGCAAGTGACGCCTGGGAGTCAGGAGAGTTTTCTAAAAGTTGGTTAGCCAGGCGCTGGCCAACGGAAGCAAAGAAATCGTTACAAAAATTTAATGGATCCCTCTCATTATCCGTCGACCTGCAAAGGTCTTCAGCGTTTGACTTTACCCGCTTAGAATAGGTTATTCGGTTAATTGTTTTCCACAGTTTTCCAGGGTTGTTCTTATTCGATTCTAGATCATCACTATTGTACTGATTCTTCAGCTTTCGCAGTAATTCGTTGTAATAATTTCTATACCGTCTAAAGATATGTAGCTTAACTTTGTCTTCTGGATTTTCCCGGACATCCAAATGCAGTCTGTCCCGGTGCCTAGAGCATCTTATCAAACCTGCTGTCATCCACGGTTTAAGGATGTTCCTAGATCGGCTTACTTTTACTGACTTAGTATTATGGTCTATTGCGGCCCTTAAGACAGTTACGAATAATTCTGAAGCCTTGTTTGGGCAAGACTCCTGCAAGACTGGAGACCAGTCCACGCTGCTTAGTTTAATCTCAAGGCCGCGGTAGTCAAACAGCAAGCGAGTTTTAGGTGGGTTCGATTTACGACAGACGTTTCGAAAACCAATCATAGCCATATAATGATCCGTCACACTTGAAGAGCAGACTATGGATTCCGCCTCAATCGATGCTTTGCAAAAGATGTGATCCAAACAAGCCTTCTTCCTAGTCGGTTTGTCAACAGCTTGTAGAAATCCCAGCTGAGACATCAAACACAGGTAATCGGAACTGATGTCTGGGTTAAGTAAATCTATGTTTATGTCACCAGTCACGACACAGCAAGGACTGGCTGGCATATTAGCAACTATTTGCTCGAGGGATTTGACAAAAATTTCGGTATTTTTAAAAGATGGCGATCGATATATGCCCAAAACAGTAGTTACATTAGGGACACAGACAAGAACACAATTGGCGTCCTGCAAATCTGGTTCGGAAAAAGTTGGCGTCCAGCAGTTCCTGACATATGCAACCACACCACCGGCGTGATTAATAAATTTCGTTGAAGAGTAACTAATATAGCCGTCCAATTGGCCTATTACAGTACTATCATTAAGCCAGCATTCTGTCAAAATTATAATATCAAAATCCAGACCAGTTCGTTTAGAATCACTTCAAAACCATCTAAATTTTTTGAGGAACTTCTAACATTAAATTTGAGGACTTTTAAGTTGTGATTGCCTAAAATATTTTTACACTCCTCTGCTGAATTCTTTATGTGGCACGTAATATTGAGAGAGTTATCAATTTCAGTAAAAGTATCTATGATGGCCATGGTGGTCCAAAATATCCAGATTTATAGGAGACGGTAATAACTACTTCAAAAGCGCCACATGAAGAATGTTTAATGTTTCTATAAGCAAGTGCAAAGTTATCAATGATCCCACTAGGGTAACTAACACCACCGCTACTTGTATAGACCTTTTATTCACAAATTCTAAAACATTGATATGTAATACATTTGTAAAAGATTATGGATTATCCGACCATAGAGCAATAAATGCTGTGTTAAATATCCAACACATGCATTACGATAAAAATAAAATTTGGTACAAAGAAAAAAGAATCTATTCGAAAAGTAACATAAATAACTTTAAAGACGCGTTAAAACAAATTGACTGGGAAAATATAATGAACATAAATAACGATGTAAATAACAATTACAATTTATTTCAAACATTAGTAAAAGAACTACTAGACCAATTTATACCAGTTACAAGAGTTAAAATAAAAGATAATATAAGAAAAAGTTGGCTTACAAAAGGCCTTAAACAGTCATGTAAACATAAAAGAAAACTAAAAACTATTTTAAATGAAAGCAGGAACCCTGTTATAAAAAAACACTTTCAGGAGTACAGCAAAATACTGAAAAGATGTGTAATAGCTTCAAAAAAAATTTCGTATGTTAGACAAATGGAGTTGTCTGATAATAAAATCAAAACAATGTGGAACATAATAAACACAAAAACGGGCAAAATGAAAACTATCAAGAAGGAAAACTTAACTCTTCAATTAAATCAACAATACATTGAATGCCCTAAGGCTGTTTCGAATATATTTAGGGGGAGGTGGGGTGCATTGATACAAGGGGCACATTGATACACTAGCCTTATCTAATAATGGAGTGAATGGATTCGAGTGGTTCCATCTGTAAAACGTTCGCTAAAGCATCCAAACGCATCTATTGTAACCGCTCCGACCGTCTCTCAACGGTCAGCCTTAGGCATGTCGAGATGTGTTTTGAGCGTCTCTAAGTAAATTCTGACGCACTATGTGAAAATGTTTCGACACTCTTCCATAACATCTAACGAGGATCTTACTTTACCAAAGGTAAGTTAAACTATCAATTATTATGATTTCTGTTAATTTTACTTCAAATCAAAGTTAATTTAACTGTGATAATTTTAATTTTCAAAAATGTCGTTTGGGGCACTTTGATGCAACCAAGTGCGGGGCACATTGATGTGTATCATTGTGCCCCACCTCCATGTTATGGTGCCCATGCCCATGGCACCAAGGACGTTACTAAATACAATTTGACTGAGTATGAGGTGTTATACTTGAAAAAAAGTGCCAGGACTTACATTTTCGTTTTTCTAGACGTCGAAGACAAAGCAAGTGTTGATTTTAGAGATGTTTTTTTACACCTCCTTATACCAAATTTTACGAAAGGCACTAGTCGAACCTCATCTATGTACACTTTATATACCTTTTCTATTAATTTGAGTGCATATAATGTGCAATAAAATATAATCAAATTTTATGTTTTTTTTTTTCAAATAATGTTAAATTTATTGACTGTATAAGACTGACTGTTATTAATGGTTATTTGTTGTAAGAATTGCTTAAATAACTTATATTATAAGGCTGATGATGATCTCATCACGATATACAAGTTTAATCAATCTAAAAGTGATTTAATTTGACCATTTTAATAGATTTTTCACCCTGTATGAAAGTGCCCTACGAGGTGTATCAAAGTACCCCACTAGTGGGGCAGATTGATACTAAAGCCATTTTTTACAAAAATTCAATTATTTATTTACTTTGATAACTTAAAAAAAATTAAACTATGACATTATAAAACTAAATTACTAGGCTAAAAGTATAATAGAAAATTAATGGAAAATATTAAGTTTTTATACACTTTTTTTAACTTTCAAATTTTGTGTATCAATCTGCCCCACTTCCCCCTAACGATTACTTTGTGACCATTGGCAAAAATAATAAAGATGGTAATGAAAAATTAGGGCATTCTGTGGTAGACCCTCCTAACAATTCAATGTTTTTGCACAGCATAAGTAATACAGAAACGCTCAAAATCATTAAAGGTATAAAAAATAAACGTAGTTTCGGTATAGACGAAATTCCACCAATTCTGCTGAAGCAATGTGCCGAAGAACTTTGCTCCCCCCTCACATTTCTAATAAACCAAAGTTTCCACAAAGGTCAGTTCCCGGACCCACTTAAAATCTCTTTAGTAAAGCCAACACATAAAAAAGGTGATAAGAAAATTCATACCAATTACAGACCCATAGCATTATTGCCCACATTTTCAAAAATTTTTGAAAAAGCGATGTATAATCAACTATACACATATTTAGAAAAGTATAATGTGCTAGATGACAGCCAAAATGGATTTAGAAAGTCAAAATCTACTACATCTGCAGTTTTCAAATACGTTCAAACAGCTCTCCAACAGATTAACGACAGAAAGCTCTCTTTAGGACTATTACTAGATATGACAAAAGCATACGATAAGGTCTCCTACAAAATTTTACTCAATAAATTATATGGTTCTGGCGTGCGTGGACCTGCCTACCTGTGGTTCAAATCCTACTTATCCAATAGAAAACAAATAGTACAAATTGAAAACTTTAACTCGCAAACTAAGGAAATAAAAGCAATACGATCTGAGGAAAGAACGTTAACTAGTTCAATACCCCAGGGTAGCGTCTTAGGATGCATTTTATTCCTCATATACATAAACGATCTTCCAAAAATTCTAAATAAAAATGCCGAATTACCAGTACTGTTTGCAGACGACGTATCAATTTTAATCAAATGTGAAAAAGATCAAAACCCCAGCGAACTACTCAAAGAAACACTGAATAAAACAACAAAATGGCTACATGATCATAATTTAGACCTTAACGACAACAAAACCAAACTTATGAACTTTAAATCAAACCAAAGCCCTCCACTAAACTTTAGCTTACATTTTCGAAACACAATATTAGAAAAAGTAGAGTCATTTAACCTATTAGGACTGAACATAGATACACATTTAAATTGGAAATCCCATGTTGAACAAATTAAAACTAAACTATCACGATTTACTTACGCCCTCTTTGAAATTAAAAACAGTACTAATACACAAACAGCGTTAACTGCTTATTACGCATATGCAAACTCATGGCTGAAATATGGGGTAATGCTTTGGGGAAACAGCGTTAATGCAGAAGAATTATTTATAATGCAAAAGAAATGTCTCAGAATTATAGCTCACATAGATAATACCACCAGCTGCCGACCCCTCTTTCTGAAATATAACATACTCACCTTACCTTCACTTTACATCCAAGAACTTTGCACTTTCGTCCATAAGAACAGCCACATCTTTATTAAAACTAAAGACACACATAATATAAATACGCGTCATAAAGAACGACTAGCTTTACCATACTCTAGAATAAAAATGTTAAATGAGAGCCCTCATTACATGGCTATTAAAGTTTATAATAAATTACCACTTAGCATAAAAAACGAAACAACATTTTCTTTATTTAAATCTAAACTTAAATCATTTTTAATTAATAACTGTTTTTATTCCGTAAAAGAATATTTGAATAATAATACTTAATTTTCAACCTGAATAAAAAATATAAGAATATGTTTTAATAAACTTACATAAATATTGGGATGTTATCACATCTCGTATTTTTATATAAATAACATTAATGTTATTATAAATGTTATAGATAAATGTAAGCTATGTTCTTCGATAATTATATTTTATTAGTTATAGTGTCTTAATGTACAAAACTCTCTTGTAGTTACCATTTAACCCTTAAATTGGCAAAAACTTTTTTTTCAAAAAATGGTTTTTAAATGAATTTATTCCGTTTAATAGTAGTCCAAGGAGGTCATAAAAAATAGAAAAAAAATTACTGCATGTATAGTTTTCGCGAAATCTTATGTACTACCGGTAGGACGTTGCTAACTACCATAAATAATACTTATGATTTAGTATGTACTACTGGTATGACGTTGCCAGATGCAATACAAAATGCTAAAGTCGTTGCTTGTACTACATTCATGGCATTGCCGTGGAGTAAATAAAACACTATTGTGCCAAGATTTTTTTTACTTATTCACACAATCACACAAAAAAAAACAACAACATAATATTAGATTATTTGGTGTGGAATTCACGGAAACAGTTCCTCTTGTTCTCACCAGTTGTGAAACACAGATGCATATTGCACTTCAAACAGAAGACTTTCGTTTTCCCTGTTTTGCAGAATCTGCAACGAGATTGCTTTATGTCTGAGTCAGGGAAATGCCCAAATGCATCGTACCTCACACTGTCCCCTGGTCTTGCGATAGTGGGGTTTTGGACTTTCTTTTCCTCCTTCATTTTGTCGATACTATCCAAAGACTTTGGATTCTTGTTGGTACGACACAATGCTTCAAACAACTCCAATCGAAACTTTTTTAAAGCCATCTTCATCCTGCCATCGCGTTTGTATAATATCCATGCATTGTTGATGGACATATCCAATAGTTGGGCAAATATGCCGGTGTACCATCGCCGGCTCTTGAATGGTGTTCGATATAGCGATATTAGCATGACTGCTAAATCGACACCACCCATATGCCTATTATAATACTTCACCAATTGAGGACAGTCCACATCAACCTTGGCTTTATTTTCTTTGGTGTATCGCTTGATCTTTTCGATTGGATGGGAGTCCACGAAAGAACTAATAAGAGTGACAACTTTATTGTCGTGCCATTTCACAACCGCCAACTTGTTCTTATTGCAGACCACCTGTGCACTGTGGCCCCTTGGTTTCTTTTTCATTATTTTATCAGATGGTAGTACATCTTGGCAGCCTCTCAGTCTATTTGTTCTTATCGTACCCAGACTAAATATGCCATATTCATTACGTAACAAGTACACCAACTCAGGTGAAGTGAAAAAGTTATCTGCATATACTACAGACGGCGTTTTCTTGATAGTTTGGCACAATGCAACAACAACCATGCCTCCTACCCCAAGCGAAGCTTCTTTCTCTGTGAAAGTGTGATTGCGAAATGTATCATCGCCGGCATACATGACAAAATCATAAATGAGACCAGAAACACCTGCACGTACAAAATTTTTAAAACCCCATTTTTTCGGTTTGTTTTTTATGTACTGTCTTCTTTTGCCAGCTTTTGTGCCTTTGTATGGCATCATCATTTCGTCTATGGAGTATTGCCCTTCTTCCTCTAATTTCAAAAAATTTTGGCGTATTTTTTCCATTACTGGACGAATTTTGAAGTACCTGTCATCGCTTTCTATACTGTTGTCCACAAAGTGAATATTGCGCCGTATCAGTTGGTAACGTTTCAGAGGCATTTCATCAGCAATTGGAGCGAATCTAGTATTCCTAGCCCAATAGTCCACGTATGCTGGCATGCGAACTACACTCATCATTATTTCAATCGCGAGAAATTTTTCAAGCTCTTCATTTGTTATTTGTATAGATCTGCCGTGTTGTTGGACCGAGTATAAATTTGTATTGTGGACAATGTCTGCAATTATATCTGGTGTGAAAAATGAATAAAAATACTCCAATACAGTTTCATTCTCAGTCTTGTTGATTTTATGTAATCCTTCATCTAACTCAGCTTTATGATGAAAACGGGTTTTTTTCCAGTTGTATTCTAGTTGCAATTTGAATTTCTTTGTTACTTTTTTAGGTACTATAGTTTTCTTGCGCTTAGATCTAGTATTTGGTGTAGATGCAGATTTCGATGTACTGGGGACCGAAGGAGAGAAAAGTTCTACTGAAGCTGGCGGCAATGATTGAATCGAATCGATTGTTGGTATAGCATCGTAATTGTTAGTTGAAGGCGAAGGGAATACCTCTTGAAATACTGGTGTTAGTGGCATATTACTAATGTTAGTGCGATCAGAATCATTATCAGAGTCAGTCTGTAGAATGTTAAGGCGTTCAAAAGAGGAGTCCAATGAAGGTGGATCGGAGCTGATATATGTCGGCGTTGGTGGAATGCAATCAAGCTCATCATCAGAAGCTGAACTGTCACCGGAGCAAGCATTTTCAACAGGGACTAAAGCCAATATCTTGTATGAACGGGTCAGGTTTAAGCACTGAAGGAAACGAAAAAAAACATGCTATACAAACACCACAAAACCAACATACCCATAAAAAAAAAAAAAATCGTAAGTGATTTTGATTTTTAATCTCTTGGCAATGTACTACGGGTATGACGAAGCTTACTTGGGTTATTTTATCCAATAATTGGCAACGGGATACCAGTAGTACATACAAAACATTAGGCTCATAAAATTACTGTGATGCGATTTATTTGCACAAATACTGCTCATAGTCATTATTTATAATGTAACCGATGTGTACAAAGCCAAACAATCATCAACATAACACAAAATACCATGAAAACAATAACTAAAACTCACCCGTGGCGCACACGCAGCCGGCCGTTTCGATGCCATTTTGACAACTAGCACAGCTGATATAAATGTTGCCATATGAATTATTTATTTCTACTAAAAAGTATGTTGCCAACCTATTTCCACATAAACATAATAAAATAACGTACTAATAAAGTTGCTAGATTTTTTTAAAGTCAATGTCTTACCCGTATCACACTACCAATTTAAGGGTTAAGTACTCATTGTAACACTTTTGTCGCTTTTGTGACATTTGCAATGCCCGTAAAGGGCGACTAAGTTGTAAGTGGCTATACCTATTATTATTGTAAGATCATAATGTACACTTAGTGGCAAATAAAGATTTGAATTTGAATTTGAATTTGAATTTGAAGTTGAGTGCCCTAAGACATGTGATGTTTATTTTAAGAAGAAAATAGATCTCTTCAAGAGTGTAAATGTGTTGAGAGTAATATGTTATGTAACAAGGATATGTAATGATACTGTATACGCAATAAAGAATAAGGGATGGAACCCTGCTAAATGTATGACAAAATAATAATAAAAATAGGAATATTAATAATGCATGCACAAAACTAATGAAATTCAGAATAGGAATAGAGCTATTCATTAAACCATGAAGGATGATGATAAATAAGAGGCGACAAGAGTACATACGCCGTGACGGAGTCTGACTAGTTTTAGATAATTTCAAGACTAGGCCCGATGAATTTAACGATGTCCTCTTCAGCGCGGATTGCGTGGGCGGGAAACTTTTTATCCTTGGTGCAGGCTAGGGCATGGATACCGGTATTCGGTATTACCGAAAAACCGGTAATACCGGACTATTTCAGGCAATTCTGAATACCGGTATTGAAATTGCAAATACCGGTTTTTCGGTATTTTGAATAAAGAAATTAAATTCATAAATAAAACCCATAAGGCAGCTCTAGACTACGAAAATATCAATCAATAATCAATTGCAATTCATTTTATGATTGTAAACTTGATGAGCGGCAGTCTTACGTCATTTTTTTTCATGGTTTACACGAAATAGTGCAAATGCAAATGTATTAATAAAAACTTGTTTTGCACTAAAAAGAGTAACATAAAGTATTTTTAACCCCCGATAAAAAAGGGGTGTTATAAGTTTGACGTCGATGTCTGTCTGTCTCTGTGTGTGTCTGTCTGTGGCAACGTAGAGCTCAAACGGATGGGCCGTTTATGCTGTTTTTTTGTTTAAAGGTTAATTCCCGTGCATTGGTTCTTAGCTATGTTTAGTTAATATCGATTCAAGATGGCCGCCTCCACAAAATATCTAAATTTAATAAAAAATATACAAAATTTCTTCACAACCTCCCTCAATATGGGTAATCAAATGATAGGGCTTGACTAGTAAAATACTATACACTGACAAGTTTTGGCCAATCCAAGATGGCCGCCACAACAAATGGCGAATTACATTATTATTTTCACTACTACGTCAATATGGGTATCAAAAGAAAGGACTTGACTAGTAGTATGTCGTACAGATTACAAATTCGAGGTAGTCGGGGGTAAATCATTTTTTTTTTTGGTCTTGTGATGCATATCAACTATTTTTATACAAAAAATTAAACCAACTTCAAAACCACAAATAGGCACTCAAAAGCGAAAAATAAATTATTATAACTATTTTAAGCGCTACTCACTCATCTGTTTGAGGTCGGTACCAGTCATACCAATCCATAAATACTATCTACCTACAAGTAATTGCACTAATTACTAGGTACATAACATCTACCTACTAGCTTTTTCACTTGACTGGCTACGACATCAAATAGATGAGTGAGTTGGACTTATAATAGTTACATTAATTAATTTTTCGCTTTTGAGTGCTGTTTTGTGGTTTTGAAGTTGGTTTAATTTTTCGTATAAAGCTAACGAGCGTAAACTAGTTTAAAATTTATGCGTATTTATTGATATTTGTTTAACTTTAGAGTTTGAAATGCTAAATTAAGTAGGTAGGTACCGGATTTACTATACCGAATAGCTGAAGTATAATACCGAAAAAATACCGAAAAACCGGGATCACGGTTTTAAAAATTTGAATACCGAAAAAATACCGGTTTTGTCAGAAGTCCAATACCGCCATGCCCTAGTGCAGGCTTCTTTGCGAATGTATGTGCACCCGTTCCGAACCCAGCAGAATGAGAAACCGTACATCTTGCAGCGTTTTTTAGCTTCCCGAAATAACTGACGATTACGATTGGACAGTCTTTCGTTAAAATAGACGTTTGACCTTAAACCGGGTACGATGTCTTCTGATGTTAAGTTCCGCCTAACTTTGGCAGCAGCCAGAATATCGTCCCTGTTGGTCTTACGTACAAGCTTGACCACAATAGGTCTCGGTCTTGATTCGTCGGTTAAAGGGGATTTATTAAGGGGAAATTTCCTGACAAACATTCTATACCTAACGTATTATTTGATAAATGATTCTTTTAATATTTTTGTTAACTAAAACCAAAGCTTGACAAATTTTAGAGATAAAGATAAAGATATATTTATTTGCGTTCAACATGAGTGAGTATTGTACATATGATGTGCACATGTAGGTGTTATAATAATACATTGTGTTGCCATGTCATGTTGTGCCGGTTAGGCGTACAAAAGTTAGGTAGGTGGCAATCTGCTCGACAAAATTTTTTTACATTTAGTATTATTTAACAAAATTAAAAAAAATACAATTAGAGTCACAGCAACATTATTTTGATTTTATAATATGTTGTTTGGCAAGCAACTCAATTTATAATAGTACATTATGATATAAGTGCGCTAAGTTGATAATTACAGTTGAGTCGTTATTGCTAGCTCGAGCCGAAGGCGAGAGCTATAATTAGCAGAGCCTGTAATTATCAAAGCGCACGTATGTCATACGATGTTTTATAACATACTAGCGGCCCGTCCCGGCTTCGCACGGGGTCAATATTTTTTGTTAATTGTATGCTACCTAAATGAAACGTACATGACCAAATTTTTCCAAATTATCAAAATTAGAAACCAAAACTTTAAAGTGTAAAAACATTAAACTGGCTGGCCTGGTGGCTTAGTTGGTTGAGGGCCGTTTTGTAAAGCGGCGGTTTAACGATCAGCCGGATTGAATACGGCTGATTAAAAACCGCCGGAATGTATTCGACGCCATACGTCATTCAACACGGCTAGCCGTAAAGTAATAAAGCGAGAGATTAGCCGCCTCTTTCACAATTTTTAGTTCCGATTCTTAACACTCATGGCACTGCCTGACATAACAACAACTATGGCATTGAATAGGTACTGTAAGTGTGTTGCTAAATTGCCAAAGTGACAGTGGATTCTGGAGTTCGGAGGGATTGTACACAATATTATTGGAGTGTCACTTGTCACCCTGGGTGTTACTTGGAAATTATTTCGTTTCCACCGTCCACCTTGTTAAGACTAAATCGGACCGGGTTGGTTACATGAGACCCAGATCCGACTCGGAGCATACCGACTCCATATAGTCTTGGCGCTACTACCTCTGGAGTGTATTAAAAAAAATGCGGGAGCCAGAAGCTCAAGGGAGGTCCTGAGTGGAGCAAGCCATGCAAGTAGCCGAAGTGTATCGCAGGCCGAGTATGGAGAAGTGACACTCAGGGCTGACCACAGAGCTTCTGGCGGGAGCCCACCCGGAGTCAAATCTCGATGATAGACCCTTGTCTATGGAAGTGCACCATGTTTCTTAGGTGTACCGTCACCGATATCAATTTATGGGCTTTCAAACTTTATGTGAGAGGTAAAATGTTGTAAAAAAAATATTAAGGAATACCGTAAGTAATCGGTCAGTTTTTTCGGATGAATGAAATTAATTTTGATTTTGTTTATTTAAATTATGTTTTTTTAAATTTGGTCACCCTATAATATAAGCAGTAATACAATACGGCTGAACGTGGGCCGCCTTATTGAAGAACGTATCGCAATGACAATGCGGCTAATCGTTGAACCGCCGCATTACAAAAAGGCACTGTTTTTCAAAACGGCTAGCTGTAATGTAATACGGCGGAAACAAAATAATAATATTACCATAAATCGTAGAACCTAAGATAGGCCCTACCAAACTTCAGGGCGCACACAATCATGTCAACGTTGGGAAGAGTGAGCCCACTCTTTCCGTTCTAGTCGGTTGCAGGAAGCGGTGGACGCCGGACGTTTTTACCTATCATTATTCGGTGTCAACAACCAAAATAAGTAGAACCACAGCAAATCTCGCCGCTAGCGATTATAGGGGTCAAGTAGATTGGTTGTTTGTAAACCACTTACGATACACACAGAGACGCAATTTATTACCAATTTCAAGGTTCTCAGGGCACATCCATTGATTTGTATCGATGGCATGTACCGCCACGTTGCGCCGCGCCGCGCTACAGTCGGCGTGCCGCGCCGGCCCGTCGCGTCGTTTATTATTATTTCGACAGGATGGAATTTTTTAACTTCGTAATATCTTTTGAATGCAATGTCCGATTTTAATAATTCAAAAAGGAATCAGTAGGTATTAAAGCAATCTTGAATACGAAATAGTTTATTTGGATAAGAATTAATACAAATGTATGGATAACATGGTCTGAATTTGATCGGCATTTTTATCTTCTTTTAAAATGTAAAAAAGCAGTTGTAGCGACGTAATTACAGTAGTTAAACATATGGTCTCGCGAGGTTTTTTGTAGATTTTAATACGTTTTATAATATTGTAGAACATTGTTTTGTTCTATCATTGGTACTTTCCGCAGCGTATGCGATGAAAGCCATTTTATGGCTGTTTTTTTTATACCTTGCGTTGGTTTTAGTAAAGAAATCAAAGTAGTTCTAATTTTTTCTCGTAATAAAAGTAGCCTATGTTACTCAGTGATAATGTAGCTCTCTTTTGGTAAAAGAATTTTTGAAATCGGTTCAGTAGTTTTTGAGTTTATTACATACATACAAAAATACAAAAATACAAATCTTTCCTCTTTATAATATTAGTATAGAAGTATAGATATAGATTAAGATTAGTGAGGAAATAAATAAAACTGACGACGTTTTCAAATAAAAACAATAGGCGACATCGAAAAAAAAATTGGCAGTCATAGGAACTGCCAATAGAACTGAAAACGTATAACTCAGAATTTGATAGCTTACCTACCTTAGAAACTACACGGGTGTAACCGGAGAGCGTGGCCTCGCCATCATGGCATGGCCATCTAGAAATGCGTCAGCATTTCCCATTGGCTCACGCATTTCTAGATGGCCATGCCATGATGGCGAGCCCACGCCCTTTCAGCATTTCCCATTGGCTGACGCATTTCTAGATGCCCAATCGCCAAGGTCCCGAGTTTACCCGAAGATTTCTTATCATACCCGAGCGTGACGCTAGAAATCAATTTACACCCCACAAAAAAATTGTCTAGGCGCGCCTAATGAAGTTTTCACTTCAAAAAGGCGCGGAATAATTTATACTTGTCCACAGATTAGCAATGCGCACACATCGGCGCCATTTTTTTTAAGGAACGGCACAGAACCAGCCAGTATGCCATTAGTAATAAAGTAAATTAATATTTTTGTGTTTTGTTACAGATAAATATATTGTTGTAATTTATGGTGAAAGGAGACGGCTCATTTCTGCCCCAAGTCGTTTCAAGTTTATGTACTTAATTAGCCCCGGAGACCTAAACAAGTTATTTAATTAAAATAACACATAATTAAATAATTCCAACTGTACATTCAATACTAATCTGCCAAGCGGGGATTGCAAATTGGTGATTAAAAAGTACCTTAATGTCTAAAGCATTCGATTGTGTTGAGCATAAAATATTACTCGATAAATTGGAAAAAATGGGTATAAGAGGCCAAGCTCACAAACTTATAGCTTCTTATCTGGAAAACCGAACCCAAGCAATATCCTTAAACGTTTACGATAAGAAAACAAAAACTCTGAACCATTTTCTATCAAATTTCAAAAAAAATACAGTCGGAGTTCCACAAGGCAGTATATTAGGTCCATTGTTATTTCTCGTATATATTAACGAATTGCCTTTGGTCACAAAATATCTAACTATTATGTTTGCTGATGATGCAACTGTATACATTCCAAGAAACAGCCTATCTGATACCGATTTTGAAAATGAAGTCAATAAAATATTAACCCAGATCGTGAAATGGCTGGAAGATATAAATTTAAAAACCAATATTAGTAAAACAAAATTGGTTCACTTTAAAAATTACAAACAGAGACCCTTACCGCTAAATATCGTAAATAATGGTAACACAGTTAACGTAGTAAATAATACAAATTTTCTTGGAGTGGTAATAGATACAAATTTAAACTGGAAAGAGCATATTCGTAAAGTAAACTCAAAAATTTCACAATATTGCTATGCATTATCTATTATTAAAAATGCTACATCTAGAGCCATAGCTACAAATGCCTATTATGGAAATGTTTATCCTCATTTGAGTTATGGTATTATATTTTGGGGTAATTCAGTAGATATAAATTCAACCTTCGTTCTACAGAAGAAATGTCTACGTGTCATCTTCAACCTTCAAAATACTGATAGTTTAAGAAATGTATTTAAGGAAAATAATATATTAACGGTAACAGGTATTTACATTTTAGAAATTTGTTTATTTGTAAAAAATAATGAAGGCCATTTCTTTGATGTGTTTTCGAAACGTGCAGATGTATTACGATCGAAACATAAGTTTAATATATGTGTCCGGCAAGTCAATAACGCTACATTCTACAAAAGCTCATTTCACTCTGCAGTCAAGATATTTAATCATTTACCCACAAATTTAAAGTCAATAAAATTACCACAATTTAAATATAAACTAAAAGCTTGGCTCGTAAATAAAGCGTATTACAAACTCCAAGAATACTTCGACGAATCATAAGAATTTATACACAACAATATAATATAAATAGGTATTTATGTCATGTAACAATAAATGTTTAATGTAATTCATAATATTGTAAAATTGAATGTCTCAATTTATATCCACTTCAGTCTGACAGTTACGAGTATGTTAAGATCACAGCGCCACATTTGTGTTGTCGGGCTGATTATTAGTTTTGTCTGCGTTTTATTTTTATTTTTTATTATTATATTTAATTATTTAAATTAATTATTATGTTTTGTTCACTCAAAACTTCTTTGTCTCTGTTGATTAATTTTTTTTAAAGTATAGATAGAGTTAAATAACTTTAAAGTAATGTTAGATATATTAATTAGTTTAATTAATCCCTAATTTTATCTGATTGTTTTGTAACCTCATACCAAAGAGGCTTATTTTTGCATGCCCGCAAAGGCTAAAACTGTTGTGTCTATAATATCTCTACTGTAAAACATCTTTGTACACAGTTTACGCAATAAAGAAATTCTGATTCTGATTCTGATTCTATGTTTAAGGTACGGCGCTAAAACACGCTAGCGAAGTTTTTGTGAATTTAAATAAGCCTGTTAAGGTTTAGTTCGTGTTTCGGCTTCGGTTCAGTACCCGATAAATTAATACTACGTTGAACACGCGTAGCATTTCGCACGCTTAATAATAAAGAGAATTATCTCAAAAATTAAGAATTTTGGGAAATGGCGTTTAAAGTTTAGTCTGTTCGACCAGGAGCACAAAATATTAAAAATAATTGATAAATGTCGTATTTTTCAAAACAAAAGAAGGGTAGATAAAAGTAGAAATCCTAACCTTTAATCTGGTATATCAATGTCCATTCTACATTTATGAAAACCCTGAAAAAAAGTGAAAAGAAGAAAAACCCTCGAGACTTATTTCAGTTTAGGACAAAACTAAAGTAGTAGTTTAATAATAAACTGAAATATCTCAAAATATTTCACAAAAGAAACAAAATATTTTAAAACAAGACTGAAATAAGTGCAAATGTCCATTTGGCAATAAAACAAGCTTAAATACTAAATGAAGTTACATCAAAATATTGCACTTTATGATTGTAAATTAATAAATAAAATACTCACGTTTTAACTTTTAAACAGCAATATTCGACTTTTGACAGACATCATGGCCGATCCGTTTGGAACGAAAGAGACGATCGGTCTTCCGTTTCACTCAAAATCGTTCGAATTTAACGGCTGTCGAATCTATCCTATTCTTTTCGTATTGTTATTGCGTTTTATTACAAAAGCTCGATTTCCCCAATTTTTCAGTTATTTCTCTTTATTATTAAGCGTGCGATTTGTACCATGGTGTATCGACCTGTCGACTATAGTCAAAGTCAGCCATGTTTTTTCTCTTTTTTCTTCAGTTGAAGTTTACGTAAAGTAAAAATTCGTTCGGAAATCGATTCGTTCGAATCTCGCACAACACAAGGAATTTCTTTATTTTCCAAAGGTTTCGTAATTATTTTGTGGTTTTGCCGAATCTCCGGTCCCCAGTCCTTCAGCGTTGACTCGAGATTATTTTGAGCACAGTCGCAAATCGCAAAGTAATGAATTTACTACCTTCTTTTAGTAGCAAGTACATAATCACGTTCTTGATTACCTACTTGCGGCGTTTTTTTTTTCAAAGTTTTAGTTGATATCTTTCAAGCCCCGCTATGCAGGATAAAAACATTAACGGTTCCTCAATATATATTAAAAATCCTATACAATGATCCAATTTTGGTCAAGTCTCTTGCACTTTTTCTGTGGGGCAAATGCCCATGGAAAATGAGCCGTCTCCTTTAATTAAATTAACGAAAAATCTGTATAGGCGTGCCTTAGACGTTTTCACTTCAAAAACGTTACGTTACGTTTTCAGTAAAAATCTTTCTGGTTTACGAATTTGTTTTGAAAGGACAATGCCCACGTCCCATACATTGAAAAACCTGTCAAACTTTTTTTGATATACTAAAAGTGCGTACAGATGAATAGTGTCTAATTAGGATTGTTAATGCTTCTAAAAACGTCTGCTGTTGGTGTTTTTCGTTTCCTAAATACCAAAAATGAGTTACAGTTAAACCAAAAGTAAGGTTATGTTTACTGTCAAAATACATTAGAATTATGTTCAAAATCAAATCAAAATCAAAATCAGTTTATTTGTCAGAATATTGTCACATATGTTTGTGTTGTTACAAATAAAACGTTGTCTCAAATATTCTACTCAAGATGGTGCACAAATATTTACAGTTTATTGTTATTGTATCATCATCTACTCAGTTAGAAAATAAAATATTCAGAAAATTAGCCAATATTCCTAAATTTTTCATTTAAAAATTCATTTTTGTCATAATAACATTTTTCAATTAAAATAATTTTCTTTTCATTACATTATAATTCAATTCTTTGTAATAATTTGGTAATTTGTTGTAGATAATAATAGCCATGCAGTAAACGTTATTACTATAGACACAGACCCTCTGATTCGGAATAAGCAGTTGGTGTTTCCGTCGATTTCCTCTATCTCTACCAGCAACTACAACTACAGCAACTATGTTTTCTTTCGGATTAGAACAGAAAAGAAAAGAAAGAACTATGGCATTATCTTTCAAAACATATTTATTATCATAATAAATAGGAATAATAGTACCTACTTCTAACTACTAACTGATTACCATAAAATAGTTCTCGGATGGAATTATCATAGGCTACATAAGGCTTAGACTAACTAAGTGCAGGGCTAGTTCTGATGATTTGGACTTGTCTTCATTTTCCAATAATTTATGACACTGTCTTGTTATAGGCAAGCATGTTTTCTTGCTTACCATCAGGCACATGTCTCGCTCATCCTGTCATTGTTTACTAAAAAAATACTTTAATCAGTGTAGATAATAGAATCCGTTTGTGGAATGTTTTGGCGACCTCTTTGAGACAGTCACATAGTCACAATCACAGTTAATAAGGAGCACTGAATCACATAATTCTCAGTTTTGTTAAAACCAATATAAATTCCGTCATTGAAACATTTGATCTGGTAATCGGAGTTTATTGTGGTGAATAATGCATAAATATTACACCGCTTAGAAAACAACTCGAAAACAAGAAGAAAAGCATTCATTTTGCTTGTTTACTTTTTTTTGATTTGTCTATTTGACATTGATCTTTGACCTATTTGGATTTGGTGAAAACGTTTCGTTTCACAATTGCATGCAAACTTCTTCCTCGTGTACATTGCTATAAAAAGCTTTGATAGTTTCTTTGTCGCCGTATTTATACATATCGTTATTTAAATATGTAAAAGTAGCAAATAAAAGACATTGTGAAAGAAATTGATATACATAACATCCATATTCAATTTCAATCTAACGCGGATCACTAAATCGAAACGCAAGTACCGTTTCGTTATAGCACAGATCAGAAAATAGTTACTTCGTAACAGATGCATCACTTCCATACAAAAGTGCAAATACCTACACGATAATAACCTAAACTGTCGTATACTACTTACCTACTGTTACTTATAAGCAAAAATACACCTTAACACACCCACGCAGAGTTGTAAATGCCGTGCGCACCGTGTGACTTGTCGTCTGCTTACGTCATTGACCAAACGTGCTAGGGTTGTACGAAATGGTGGTAGGTGGTAGTAGTGGTAGAACTCTTGGCAGAGTCCGCCTGGGGAAGGACCACATCTTTGCCAGCTATTCCACCGCGAAGTAGTAATGTGCAAACGTTCTTCAGGCGGACTCTGCTAATAGTCCTACCACTACAGTACTCCATTAGACAAGCCCATTCATTTGATACCCATATAGAGGTAGGTTGTGAAGAAATATTTTGTCAGCGATTTTGTGGAGGGGGGCATTTTGAATCGATATTAACCAAACATAGCTAAGAACCACCGCACAAAAATATACCTTTTTAAAAAAATCGACGTCAAACTTATAACACCTTTTTTTGGTCGGGGGTTAAAAAATGGTTCACAATTAGCTGAGCTATCGCGAAACATACTTACATCCAATAAAAATTAAGCCCAGAACCGCCTCCTTCTTTGGATTCGGTTAAAAATTCTATAGCTTTTTTTTAAGAAGGTACGTTTTATAGTCAATTGATACTATACTGAAGTTTATTTTGGTTATACAATGTAGGTATGTTACACATAGCCAACCCTAGCGTATTGCCGCATCAGCATCGCCCGCAATACACTGCACGCGGCTCCAGCGACACGAGGCGCAAGCTCAGCAGAACGCTGCTTCGATTGACGTCAACCCGAGGTTACCTGCGACGGCGGACACGAGGCATCGGCCTCTTTGTATTCCGATCATTCATCGATCAATACATACCTTTAGTACATAGAAATTAATTGTAACTTTTATTTTAATAAATCAGTTTTATTTTAAACTTTGCATTTTTTTGGAACCTCCGGCTACAGCCTACGTAATTAGCGCAGTCGGTAGGATACCTGTAAAGTAAAGTCAGTGAATCGATCACCGGCCCAGGTATTCTGAACCTACGTGAGAGCTGCAGCCAAGAGGTGTATCCAGACATAGATACGACAGAGAAATGCAAGTTTGGTAAGTACCTAGATCTTACTAGAGTTGCTCGCCTTTCCTACTTATAATTTCCTTTTAATATTTCCTTTTTCATATATTTTTCGATTTTAATTTTTTTTTATATACGATTTAATAGTGGTGACTTTCTTTGTGTTTTTTTTTCTTTCGTTTTAGAAAGTTTCGAAAATTTTTCACCCTCGTAAATCGCGTACTGATAGAGCTAGGATTAGAAGTAGAATCGCGCAAATTGATGCAAATAGAAATTTAGAAATTATTTTAGAAGATAGTGTTACATTAAGAAATACTTTTGAGAACAATTTAACCACAATCATGAGTGTAGACCTAGTTGACCAAGTCTACAAGGCTTTACGCCTATTACCAGAATTTGACGGGAACTCAAATGTATTAACGCGGTTTATACATTTATGCGACCAGTTAGTTGCGCAATTTGTTAGAGCGGAGCCCGGGTTCGAATTAAGTAACCTAGCACTTTTAAATGGAATTCTTAACAAAGTTACCGGACATGCCGCCCGAACTATTAACTCAAATGGCATACCCGAAAATTGGCAGGGTATAAGAAACACATTAATCAATAATTTCTCAGACCAACGAGATGAGACCGCGTTGTATAACGACTTGGCCCTTTTAAACCAGAGGCATTTATCCCCTCAGGAATTTTATGAAAAGTGCCAAAGTCTTTTTAGCACTTTAATGACTTACGTCACATTGCACGAGGCAATACCAACAACTATTGAGGCAAAACGCTCCCTTTATAGAAAGCTGACACTGCAAGCGTTTGTTCGCGGCCTTAAAGAACCTTTAGGCTCGCGAATTCGTTGTATGAGACCCGACACGATAGAGAAAGCCCTGGAATTTGTTCACGAGGAAATCAATACCTTGTATTTACAACAGCGCAACGACCAATTACCAGAGCGAAGGGTGCAGTGAACGTCCTCGTCTTCATTTGACTTTTCAGCAAATGCCACTAAATTCTATAACGTTCCACAGCGACCATTGACTTTCTTCCCTCCGCATAATAACACACCAGGACCCTCAAAGCCCATGAGCTTTCCACCACCTAGGCCAATGCAAATTTGGAGACCCCAAATGCCAATAAACCGTGGTCTTACCAGAACACAACAGATGTTCGCTGCTCCCCCACCTAACTACAGAATGCAGAGTAATATCTTTAGATTGCCCCAGAACAGACCAAATTACCAACAACCAAGCCCTTCAGGCATGGGCCCTAAGCCGATGAGTGGCGTTAGCCACTATGTGACAAAACCTGCTCAACCTACCAGGATGTTACATGACTGGTCTAAACACGGAAATCCACCCCCTACAAATTATTTTAAGACGAGAGAATTAAATTTCAACGACGGGCAATACTGTGAGCAATCTGACAATTACTATGACCCTGAAAATGTATATACTGACTATGATCCAACGTACTATGACACACCCTACTACGACACAACGTATGACGTCACACCGTATGAACAGACGCATGACTATGTGCCCGCGTATGTGGAAGAGACACCAGACGAAGACCACCATGGTGATCAGCAGGATTTTATGAAGGTCACGAAATCAGACAAACTAAAATAGAAATTAATCTTCAAACGCAAAGACAACTTCCCTTTGTACAAATTAGAAATCCACCCCTGAAACTATTAATCGACACAGGCGCGAACCAATCGTTCATTAGTCCCGATGCGGTAGAAAGATATTACTCAGACATCCAGTGTAATTATGAACCGTTTGAAGTGACCAACATACACGCGACCACTCGTAACAATTATTCCATAACTTTACCGTGCTTTGACGAGTTCAATGAAGATTGTGACATTACGCTATTCGTATACAAATTCCACGATTATTTCGATGGATTAATTGGCTTAGATTTACTGGAAAAATTAGAGTCTAATATTGACCTAAAGGATAAAGTCCTTGTCACTCGCAAATCCACTAACCCTTTGTGCATGTACGACTCACGAAATTGCAATTTATACGAAGACATTATACCAGCAAATACATCTAAATTGATACGAGTTCCAATTAACTTTCACGACGGTGACGTATTAGTTACAGAACAGACAATATCTAACTGTACTATACCTGATTGCGTCACTATTGTTAAGAATAACCGTGGTATAATAGAGATCACTAACCCGACCAAACATGACGTAGTATTTTCGATGGACCAACCAGTTAGCGCGGAACTATTTAACGCTGAATGCACGCGTACTCAGAAAATATGTAACCGAGCCACAGAAGTGATTTCGCGATTACGTACTGACCATCTGAATCCGGAAGAACGAGCCAATTTAGAGTCCCTTTGTGCTCAATACGCTGACGTATTTTATTTAGAAGGTGAACCTCTAACTTTCACCAATAAAATTAAACACCATATCAACACCACCGATGAACTACCCATCTATACCAAGACCTATAGATACCCATTCATTCACAGACAGGAAGTTCAGGAACAAATTTCAAAAATGCTCGATCAGGGTATAATCCGCCCTTCACAATCTGCCTGGAGCTCCCCCATATGGGTAGTTCCAAAGAAAGCGGACGCGTCCGGTAAAGCCAAATGGCGCATTGTCGTCGACTTCCGAAAAGTCAATGAGAAGACCATCGACGACAAGTACCCTATTCCGAACATCAATGACGTGTTAGATAAACTTGGTAACTGTCATTACTTCACCACGTTAGATCTCGCAAGTGGGTTTTACCAGGTGGAAATGAATTCTGACGATATCCACAAAACAGCATTTAATGTAGAACATGGACACTTCGAATTTTTACGAATGCCCATGGGACTTAAAAATTCTCCATCCACCTTCCAACGAGTGATGGATAATGTCCTTAGAGACCTCCAAAACGTCATCTGCTTAGTGTATCTTGATGACATAATCGTGTTTAGTGTTTCACTACAGGAACACATGGTGAATTTGGGAAAAGTCTTTAAAAGACTTAGGGAATCGAACTTTAAGATTCAGATGGATAAGTCTGAATTTTTGAAGCTAGAGACCGCATACCTAGGTCACGTTATAAGTAAGGATGGCATCAAGCCAAACCCTGACAAAATTTCCGCCATTCAAAGATTCCCAATCCCTAAGACTGCCACCGAGATCAAACGCTTTCTTGGTTTGCTAGGATATTATAGGAAATTTATCCCAGACTTTGCGCGTATTACAAAACCAATGACACAGTGTCTGAAGAAAGGTTCAAAAGTTACTTACGACGATCTTAAGTATATTGAAAGTTTTGAGAAATGTAAAGTACTCTTGACAAACGACCCTATTTTACAATACCCCGACTTCACGAAAGACTTCATTTTGACAACTGACGCTTCTAACTATGCAATAGGTGCTGTCCTTTCTCAAGGATCAATAGGTAGCGACAAACCTATAGCTTATGCGTCTAGGACACTAAACTCGAGCGAAACTAATTATAGTACGATTGAAAAGGAGTTATTAGCCATTGTTTGGGCTACTAAATACTTTCGACCATACTTGTTTGGAAGAAAGTTTAAGGTAATTACAGACCACAGACCCTTACAATGGGTAATGAGTATAAAAGAGCCTGGCTCCAGACTCACACGCTGGAGGCTTAAATTAAGCGAATACAACTTCACGCCCATATATAAGCAAGGCAAACTTAATACCAATGCCGATGCACTTTCTCGTATCGAACTAAATAATGAGAACACAAATTCGACTAAGACCAACCCTCCTCGAGTACCACCTTCAGTGGCTGGCTCTTCTACACTTACAGCTAGTTCACTCGTTGTAAACGCCTCTGAAATAAACAGACCAAACTCACCAGATGGATCCGAAACTCTCACTGCTCATACTAGTGCCGAGGATCCCATCTTAGAAATTCCCATTTCCGATGATCCGCTAAACAAATTTCATAGACAGATTTGTTTCGTATTAGTAGGAGATATTAAGAAAAGACCAACTGTGACCAAACCATTTGAGACACATACTCGAACGACCATACAACTATCGGAATCAAACCTAGAAACTGACGTCATTAGTGCAGTGAAAGAATTTGTCAATCCTAAGGTCAGAACAGGCATAATTATTCATCCCCGTCTTGCAATGTATAAAATCATCCCTGTGTTACAGAAAAGTTTCAGAAGCTCTTCTATGAACCTTGTACTAACTACGGTCGAACTAGAAAACGTCAAAGAGTACTTACGCCAACAAGAGATCATTAAAAAGTACCACGAAGGCAAGACAAATCATAGAGGCATAGCCGAATGCTATCTAGCTTTGTCTTCCAAATATTACTGGCCCAAAATGAAGGAATGCATTGCAAAATATATAAACGAATGCAGCATTTGTGGCCAGGGTAAGTACGACCGAAATCCAATTAAACAAAGATTCTCAATAGTTCCACCGCCTTCTAAACCATTCCAAATAGTTCATCTCGATCTCTTTACCGCCCAAAATGAAAAGTTCCTCACAATAGTAGATGCCTTCTCAAAGTACGCACAAGCTTACTATTTGAGAGACAGTACTGCTCTGAGCGTTGTACAAGCGATTCTTGTATTCTGTACTCATCATGGCATCCCCATAACTGTTGTTACGGATGGAGGCCCCGAGTTCACCAACCAATTGTTCTTGGAATTCACCCGAATTCACAAGATACAACATCACAAAATACTAGCCCATTGCCCAAATGACAATGGCATAGTAGAAAGGTTTCACTCCACTATTCTCGAACATCTTAGGATACTGAAAATCGAGAAACGCAATGAACCAGCAGTAAACCTCATGCCTTATGCCATCTTAGCGTACAATAGTTCAATCCATAGTTTTACCAAGTGCAGACCTTTAGATTTAATAACCGGACATTTTGACCCGCGTGACCCTATAGATATTGATATATCAGAACATTTATTCCAACAGTACTCTCAGGACCACAGGAAACGAATGAATCAAGTATATGACCTCATTAATCAGACTTCTTTGCATAATAGGACCCAATTGACCGAGGCTCGTAATAAAAATAGAGAACCCGAGAAAGACTATTCTCCTGACCAACAAGTCTTTGTACGAAATCCGGTAGCGTCCCGACAAAAGTTAGCCCCACGCTACACACAAGACACTGTGCTCGCCGATCTTCCAATACACATTTATACGAAGAAGAAACGCGGCCCTGTAGCCAAATCTCGCCTTAAGCGAAGCCCTAAACACACCAAATTGTTACAGGACACTACTATGGCTGACAATGATCTACCAGACCCAAGGACAGGAAATGATGATTGACTCGCTTGACCATGGACCAGGACTTCTTCCATTTAAACTAGGAGCTGCAAAAATGGTCTCCCATTATCACTCCTTCCTAAGTTACATTGACTTAGAAAACATTCGTCTTCAGATAGAATCAGTTAAGTCCCAGACAACATAGTTAAGACCCTTGTTGAACAATAAAACTCTATCTATATTTGATCCCCACCTAGAACATCTTAACAATAAAGTCAAATTAATTACAGAAAAACTTAATATTTTTGAATCAGTTCGTAATAAACGAGGCCTCATTGACAGTCTAGGCTCTGTTATAAAAAGTATTTCCGGTAACCTAGATTATACCGACGCACTAAAATATGAGCATGCTATTAACACGTTGCGCAATAACGAACAGAAATTAGAATCGGAATTTAATAATCATATTAGTTTGAGTAAACATTTTATTTCCCAGAGTTCTCAAATAATTAGTAATATAGTCACAAATCAAGAGAAAATGAATAAAGCATTGAACGCTATATATCAAACCGATGCAACTAGAGACGCAGATCTGGTTAAATACGCCCATCTGGCACAACACTTACTAATCCTGGGAGATAATATAGAAGATTTGTGTGAGGAGTTACAGAATTTAGAAAATACATTAGCTTTTATTCGTGCATCGAGCACTCCTTATTCTTTAGTTAGCATAGGCAACGTTAAAGAGATGTTTGAGAAGTTAAGGACATTATATTCCAATGATGAAATCCTTAACATAGAATTTAGAAACTTTTATGAAATAATCAAATTAGGGTACTTTTATTTAGGTAAGCAAATAGTAGTAGTTATCAAGGTTCCTATCGTAGTTCCCTTGACTTATGAGTTTTATAAGTTATCCCTCGTTCCCAATATAGACCATCAAATCCTAGTACCACCCTCACCTTTCATAGCACTCTCTAGCAAAGACACTAGGTACATAGAGACAGAATGTCCGAAGATTAATGCATTATATCTCTGCGAAGCAAAGCCCAGCCTTAATACCCAGGACAACACGGATTGCATCCAGCACCTCATAACTCGCCAGGAACTCCAGCCAACCTGCAAGATGACATCTGTGACCCTGTCAAACGAAGCCCTGGAATCACTGGATGACAAGCATTACACCCTAAGCTTTCCTGTACCAACCAAAGTGAAGATATCCTGCGGACAAGAAGAATATCGGACACTACAAGGCAGTTATTTGGTTACTATTCCACTAAAATGTAACCTGAAAACACCAGGATTCACAATCTCCAACTCAAACGACCACATCAAAGGACATGTCATTAGAATAATGGAAATGCCATTACACTACGAGCCAAGCTCCAAGGACCACCCAAAACTCACCCTCAACTCGCCGAACTTAGAAAAACTTCACACACTAAATAGCGCATTAACAGCCCAATCTTCAATCAACTTAGATGACATCACTGATCCAGCCATATATCACACCACCATACCTATCTACATGATACTATCATTGGGCACTGGCACATTCATTGCCTCACTACTGTACCGCCAACTACGTGCAAGCAACGAAGACAGAGCATCCGCGGAGACACTCAGTGGCGCTCCAGAAGCAACAAACGCAGTCTCGGAATCCTGCAACATCAACCCTAGCCAAATAAGGGTTGATCACATATGCCTACCAGCGACTATCTCGAACAAGTTCTGCAATAGTCACCGTTCTACGGGGGGAGATGTTACACATAGCCAACCCTAGCGTATTGCCGCATCAGCATCGCCCGCAATACACTGCACGCGGCTCCAGCGACACGAGGCGCAAGCTCAGCAGAACGCTGCTTCGATTGACGTCAACCCGAGGTTACCTGCGACGGCGGACACGAGGCATCGGCCTCTTTGTATTCCGATCATTCATCGATCAATACATACCTTTAGTACATAGAAATTAATTGTAACTTTTATTTTAATAAATTAGTTTTATTTTAAACTTTGCATTTTTTTGGAACCTCCGGCTACAGCCTACGTAATTGGTAGTTGTAAGTTGTTTTCATACCGTCGAATAAATAAACAAATTAGTATCATTAATTATGGGGTATGCTTCCCTGTCACACCATTATGTCACACCAGTGTGACACAGAAGAATTTTTTTCCTCTGTGTCATACTATCTGGTGTGACAGACAATAATCGATTACATCGTATGACTAACCATCACACCAAATATTCAGCAACACAAACAACCAAGTCTAAATTGAAAAACAATCAATATATTTGAAAAGTATGTACAAAAACTAACCGGAAACAAAAGAAAATATTAGTTATTACGAAACTAACAATAAGAAATAACATCACATAAGCGTCGTTGCCGCTAACTTAAAAACGGTGGAGGAAAACATCGTGAGGAAACCGACATGTACCTAGAATCTTTCGAAGTCATGTGTCATCCACCAACCCGCACTGGGCCAGCGTGGTGGATTATGGCCTTAACTCTCTCCTTGCGAGAGAAGGCCCCGAGTCCCAGCAGTGGGAACGTTTAGTGGGCTGTTGATGATTGATGATTGATGAAGCGTCGTTACAGAGTATTTAGTACTTTGTCTTAACGTAAATTATTAAGAAAAGTCTCAATCGTGATGTCTTTATGTAACCTCAATTGTGATTTCTTTAAGTAACCTAATCGGACTGGTTATGTTACTTAAGACCCAGATCCGACTCGGGGCACCCCGACTCTACGTAGTCTTGTCGCCACTACCCCTAGAGTGTATATAAAAAATGCGGGAGCCAGAAGCTCAAGGGAGGTCCTGAGTGGAGCGAGCCATGCGAGGCCAAGCGTAGCGAAGGGGGGAGGTGGCGAGCGAAGCGAGCCGGCGACCTCCGTAGTGGAGCGCAGGCCGAGTATGGAGAAGCGACACTCAGGGCTGACCGCAGAGCTTCTGGCGGGAGCCCACCCGGAGTAAAACTTCAGTGATAGACCCTAATCGGGCCGGTTAGATTAAATTGATACATTTAATTGGTACTCGGCCTGCGCTCCACTACGGAGGTCGCCGGCTCGCTTCGCTCGCCACCTCCCCTTTTCGCTACGCTTGGCCTCGCATGGCTCGCTCCACTCAGGACCTCCCTTGAGCTTCTGGCGGAGCTTCTTGAGATTTCTCCGGGAGCCCACCCGGAGTAAAACTTCAGTGATAGACCCTAATCGGGCCGGTTAGATTAAATTGATACATTTAATTGGTACTTTTATATAATTACTAGCTGACCCCGCAAACGTTGTTTTGCCTTAGTGAACAACCCTTGTCACTTAGGGGTATGAAAAATAGCTAGTAGCCGATTCTCATACCTACAGAATATGCATATAAAATTTGGTTAAAATCAGTAAAGCCGTTTCGGAGGAGTAAGGAAACAAACACTGTGACACGAGAATTTTATATATAAGACTAGCTGACCCCGCAAACGTTGTTTTGCCATATAAATAAAGGTATGAAAAATAGCTAGTAGCCGATTCTCAGACCTACTGAATATGCATATAAATTTTGGTTAAAATCAGTAAAGCCGTTTCGGAGGAGTAAGGAAACAAACACTGTGACACGAGAATTTTATATATAAGATGAGGTTTACATATCTAAATATAATAATATATATTGGTGGACATTTCTACACACATACATACACACAATAGTACATTACATTTTTGGAATTATTATTACAAGTATATTTCGACAAGATGGTAGTGTGACTGTGAAGAATTAAATTCTCGCGTGTCACACTAGTGTGACTACGAAGAAAAAAATTCTTCTGTGTCACACTGGTGTGACAAAATGGTGTGACAGGGAAGCATATCCCTTAATTATGTATATTTATGAATATTAAAAAAAGTATGTCGTCAAATTTTTTATTAAACTTAATGCGACATAATAAAAATGGGCTAAACTACTTCTACATTTCAGTTTATTGCTATTGCAGCCATTCAATAACTCCGCGACATTATTTATGCGCGCACTCGGCGTTCGTTCGCACGTCAACTCAGGCAAACGGCCGGCGGCCTTGTGGTTTTAGTACACTCGGGAGGACGCGAACAAGTAGGTACTAAGCTCGCGCCGTTTAGCCAGTGACGAGGGTGTGGTTATAGCAATATTTCCCAAGTCAGCTTTGTTGGCAAATGTTAGGTTTAATTTAAACAAATGCAAATTATTTTATTTTGCAATGTTAGAAAGTTATTTAACTTCGCACACGAGTACAACAAAAATCACCGATTTTTTAATGCATAACTCAAATGTCTGCACGACAACTATTTTGGCGGGTCAAAAATGGACATTGTCCTTTGCATTATTTGATATAGTTTTCATTCGAATAAAATGCGTACATGGATAAAGTAGTTTATTGAAGTGAAAACTTCTTTAGGCGCGCCTAGACAAATTTTTCGTGGGCTGGAATTGAATTTATTCGTCACGCTTAGTATGATAAGAAAGCTTCGGGTAAACTTGGGACCATGGCTATTGGCCATCTAGAAATACGTCAGCCAGTGGGAAATGCTGAAAGGGCGTGGACAGGCCATCATAGCATGGCCATCTAGAAACGCATCAGCCAATGGGAAATGCTGACGCATTTCTCGATGGCAAGGCCACGCCCTCCGGTTACACCTGTGTAGTTTCCAAGGTAAGCTATCAAGTTCTGAGTTATAAGTTTTCACTTCTATCGGCAATTCCTATAACTGCCAATTTTTTGAAGTGAAAACTTCTCTTTAGGCCCACCTTGACAGATTTTTCGTGGGCTGTGAATTGATTTCTAGCGTCACGCTCGGTTATGATAAGAAATCCCATGATCTGTTTGTCAGTCCCAACTTCTTGATGCCTGGAACTCTGAATGGCAGAGATCCAAGAAGTCAAAGGGAAAATTCTATGGTCAAATCCAACATTCCATTCCTCCAAAACCCTGGTTTTTAGGGTTCCGTAAAACGTAAAAACGGAACCCTTATAGATTCGTCATGTCTGTCTGTCTGTCTGTCTGTCTGTCTGTCTGTCTGTCTGTCTGTCCGTCCGTATGTCACAGCCACTTTTTGCCGAAACTATGAGAACTACACTGTTGAAACTTGGTAAGTAGATGTATTATGTGAACCGCATTAAGATTTTTACAAAAGTTTTTAAAAAAAACAAAAATTAGGGGTGCCCCCCATACTGAGAACTGAAGCTCAAAAATTTTTTTTTCATCAAACCTACACGTGTGGGGTGTCTATCGATAGGTCTTAAAAAATGATGTTGAGGTTTCTAATATAATTTTTGTCTACACTGAATAACTTGCGCGAGACACGCTTCCAAAGTTGTAAAATGTGTGTCCCCCCCCCTCTAACTTCTAAAGTAAGAGAATGAAAAAACAAAAAAAAATATATGATGTACATTACCATGAAAACTACCAACGAAAATTAGTTTGAACTCGATCTGATGAGTAGTTTTTTTTAGTACGTCATAAATACACTATTATGAAAACTTCGATCAAAGTTACAACGAACTACAAGAACTATGTGTACTATGTATATTATGTTACTTGCTGGAACGGAACCCTTTCATGGGCGAGTCCAACTCGCACTTGGCAACTTTATTCAAATTTAAAAACTTTAACAAACAAGTTACGGACACCATCTGTCGCCTACGGTTGGGCTTCGCTTGTACTCTAGTGCTCCTAGCCAAAATAAGAGTTCGCGACCATTCCTTATGCGAGTGTGGTTTGGCTGATGGCACAACTGACCAAATCTTCTTTGAATGCACCAAAAGTCGTGGCTCTTTATATGACCTGATTCCAAATGACCTTCCTCGTCCCATCTCCTTTTCCAACCTACTCCCATTAGTATTTTCCCCCTTTGTGTTTGTCCTTAATAAATAAATCAAAATTAATAATAATATTAAGTTGTAAATAATATCTATAATATTATATTCTACATTTTTGTGTTAAGTACCTAATTTACTCTACATTAAGAAGACAATTAGTCCATAAATAAAATAGCTATGATCAGGGTAGCGATTCTGAAACAATTCGGTTGCATCCGACACGGAATCTCATCTCTCGGTCTTTGTCTTATCTGTTTAGCATGACAAAGACCGAGAGATGAGATTCCGTGTCGGATGCAACCGAATGGTTTCAGAATCGCTACCCTGTATACAGCATTATATTTCGAAATCAATCCTTCATCATACCAACTTATTCACAGCTGCCTTGTGCAGCTGAAGTAGTAAATTTTGTAAAATATTACAAAATTGAAGAAAACGCTTTACAGTACCTTAAATTCAGTAACAGATGTACAATTATCACTTTTATTTAGATGTTTATCGGTTTACTAGTACTTTTAATTTAAACCTTTCGCTTGGACTTGCTGCTGCATAATATTTTCTTATTAACCTGTTTTACGAGCAAAAAACAAGAGCTTGATTGTTTCCCGCCAAAACGATCAAGCCACAGACTATATACCAACCATACCCGGAATTGTAGGGTTGCCATAGAGTGCATTTCGATATTCTTACTATTCTTTCAATAAGAACTTACATACATTACTAATATTGCCAACATTTGTTATTGTTTAATATCTACCAATTTACCATTATGTATGTCTATAATGTGATTGTGACGTCATATGTTTGTCCTTTTCAGTAATTAAATACTAACCACTAACTAAACTACAAGAGGTCTACCGATCAAAAGGCCTACACCAGCGTAACGCTGCAACTATACCGAACAACCCTGAGAACAGAGGCCCGTCAACGACACACAAGACACTGGCGAAGTTGTGGTTATGCCACATACAGAAGCAAAGATAAAAGAAGTTGAAATCCCATTATCTTTTCAAATAATTGAACTAGTAGTGACAGATGCGTACGCACCATACGCACCACGAAAATAGTTTGTCACGAACCATAAAAAAATATTCGAGCATGTCTCAGCATGTCTCAGACAAATTAGTCTTACGAAATATGGCTAAATACTCAAAGAGGCATGTGGACAGCGCGCAGCGGAGCGTTGAACAATATTGTTACTAATATGCTGCCTATACACACTGGGCCAGTGGAGGCCAACGCGAGTGTCGACAAAACGGCACGAGACAAAACGTAGCATCCACACACTGGGCCAGTAGAGGCCAACGTGAGCGCCGACAAAACGGCACGAGACAAAACGTAGCATCCACACACTGGCCCAGTGCAGACAAAAACGAGGTAGGCCAATAGGAGAACAGGACGGTACTCGCCGAGCACCTTTGTTTTGTGCACAAAAACCGACACCGGTCACGAGAGACGAGTCGAGACAAAACAGCCCTATACACACTGGCCACTTGCCGTCACTCGGCCAGCGAGGCGAGCGACGCGAGTAATCACAAAACGACCCTCCACACACTGGCGTTGGCCTGCACTGGCCCAGTGTGTATAGGCAGCTTTACAAGCTTTGCTCTGTTTGGATCTTATGCTACCTATACATACTGGCCGAGTGCAGGCCAACGCCAGTGTGTGGAGGGTCGTTTTGTCAGGACTTGTGATCACTCGCCGTCGCTCGCCTAGCTGGCCGAGTGACGGCGAGTGACCAGTGTGTATAGGGCTCTTTTGCCTCGACTCGTCTCTCGTGACCGGTGTCGGTTTTTGTGCACAAAACAAAGGTGCTCGTAGCTCGTATTGGCCTGCGCTCGGCCAGTGTGTGGATGCTACCACTCGCCATGTCCCGTTTTGTCGGAGCTCGTATTGGCCTGCTCTCGGCCAGTGTGTATAGGCGGCTTTAAATGTAACAAAACATTTTAAAACTAAAATGTTTTGCTTATAATTTTAAAATTATACTTATATGATGTAATGCTGCAGTAGGTATAGTGTGTGAGAAACGTCTATCATTATATTTATTTTGTATTATTCAATATTTTACAATACCACTGTATAATAGTTTTAAAATTATTAAATGAATGTACTTACCTATATCGTTTTCTTGCGAAATAGCTCCAACAGCTTTCAATAGCAGAGTAATACTGTCTGCACATGTCCTATATTCGTCTCGTCACTCTATATTAAAAAAAACTACAAATCGAAACAAAAAACCGGTAAAAATAAATTGAATATGACTATCGATTGATTATGATCCAGCACTATTTCACAGACGCCCGCCCGCTTCGCATGCCACCATTTTGAATGCGACCATCTTTGTTTGAATTGGCTCGCGAAAAATTATTTTTCTCGGTGATAACTAGAATTATTCGGACTTACTGTGTAGTAATGAGGACTTAAGTTATTTGTGCTTCAAAGAAATCAATTCACGATGGAGGAAGATTACAACATGGAAGCACAAGACCCTTCGGGTAACGACCAGGGCAATCGAAGTGTGGATGGCGACAATATGAGTGATTCTATGAAGGATTTCGGCGATCAAGGCGGCTACGACGAGCCTTATGAAGATGACGACGGTGGTGGCAACTTTAGAAACAATCGGGGGCGTGGAAACTTCAGGTTAGCATAATTTTCACCTACACTGACTTCAAGGCTCTACCTGCCATTATTGGGTAAATATTGATTTTTACCGGCTTCTATAGCTATTGTTATATTTGCAAGAACCAAACTGGCGTCGACTTTTCTCCGTAGTACTATTTGCATATCTGACGGTAATCATATTCTAATTAGAGTACTTGCTAGTGAATTAAAAACGATTTTTGATTGTTCATATGCTTGTGCAGGTGCGTGGTTCTAAAGTACTTACAATTGAGGCGTTATGATAGTTATTTCCGTCACGTTGCCATTTCGTATAAAGATAGAATTTTTCAATCTTAAATGTGCGAGGAATCTATTCATAAATTAATAATGTAGTCCCATTTGTTTAGATTAAGCTTCGATTCTCTATATTTTGTTATCCAGTTTGATGTTAAACTTGTGAAGATCATACATAAACCATCAGCTTTGCGAGGCGCTGGTTTTATAATCTATTGAAATGTAATTTTGTACAGACGTGTTAACATATTCTATAAAACTATATAATACATTTGTGTTTTTCTATGATAAAGCTGAAAATTTCTTTGTTTTTGTTAAATTATTGAAAGGCGAGCCGTGTAAGCTGGTGTGCTAATAAGAAGCGTGTCTAAAATTAATTGTCTTTAAAGTCTATTTCTGCTTTAACTATTAATCTGAACAGGTTTTATGATTTTGTCCTCTGTCCTCCCTCAAGGAGAGACTCGTACAACATGCAATGGCCTTGTGCGTGTTAGCGATAGACAAGTCCCTGACAGATGTCTTACTTCTAACATACTATCGATAAATGTTTAATGACTACTTTTTGTCTAACCATTAAAGCTAGTGGTAACGATGAAACTTTTACATCAGCTCTTGTAGGACAAGTGGGATTCAATACAATCACATGATTTAGTAACTTGAAATTTTTCTTCACTGAGTCACTACTACAAATATGCTTTCAAAGAACATCAATGGTTCACTTCATTGATAAAGGCAGTTTAAAAAAAAATATGTGTGTGCTAAGACCACACAGCCGAAGTGAAAATTAGAATAAGAAATAAATTATGTAAAATAATAGATATTACATATAAAGGAGACGGCTCATTTCTGCCCCAAGTCGTTTCAAGTTTAGGTACTTAATTAGCCCCGGAGACCTAAACAAGTTATTTAATTAAAATAACATATAATTAAATAATTCAAACTGTACATTCAATACTAACCTGCCAAGCGGGGATTGCAAATTGGTGATTTAAAAGTACCTGAATGACTATGTATAAGTAATTTTGTATTAAGGTACTGTAGTTCTATAAAACCAAACTAGATGGCGTTGTACGGCGTTAAAACACGCTTGCGAAGTTTTTGTGAATTTAAATAAGCCTGTTAAGGTTTAGCTCGTATTTTGTCTTCGGGTCAGTAGTACCTAATTTGAACATTCCTTTTCCTTTAACTTGTATCTATCTACCTATGTGTACAGATTATAGTCAACGTCAGCCATGTTTGTCTCTTTTTTGTTTAGTTGAAGTTTACATACAGTAAAATTCGTTCGAAAATCGATTCGCTCGAAACTTACACAACACAAACAACACATGGAATGGGGCGTTTTCCAGATGAAGATAGACTTGTCAAAGACAGTTCCCAATTTCACCATAAGTGGCGCCAATGTTTCATTTTGTTAGAGAAATTTCACAAAAACAAACAGTGGTGCCACACTTGGCAAAATTTAGAACTATTTTTGACAAGTCTATCTTCATCTGGAAAACGCCTCATTTCTTTAATTTTCCAAAGGTTTCGTAATTTTTTTGTGGTTTGGCCGAATCTCCGGTCCTTCTGTGTTGAGTCGACATTATTTTGAGCACAGTAAGTCGCAAAGTAATGAATTCACTACCTTCTTTTAGTAGTAAGTACATAATCACGTTCTTGATTACCTACTTGCGGCGTTATTTTTTTTTCAATGTTTTAGTTGATATCTGTCAAACCCCGCTATGCAGGATAAAAACATAAACGGTTCCTCAATATATATTAAAAATCCTATACAATGATTCAATTTTGGTCAAGTCTCTTGCACTTTTTCTGTGGGGCAAATGCCCATGGAAAATGGGCCGTCTCCTTTAATATAATAATCACAGTGACATGACAGTGAAGAGCCGGAGCTGACAATATCGTTCTCGCTCGGGTACACTTGGTGGTCCCGAGTATGCCTGATCGAGGCTTTCACAAAAACTACTAAATCTGTATGTGGTGCGCCCAAAGAAGTTTTACTTCAAAAACTTGTACAAGATGTTAGATATACTTGGTCATATAGGCATTGTGATGGCCCGAATCCGTATTTCAGAATCAGGAGGTAGTTGCTTCAAATTCCACCTTGTTTTAAGTTTAACCTCAGTTGTCCCACTACTGGGCAAAGGTGTCCCCAATTCCCTATCTGGTTCTGAGCTACCATCGTCCAATCATTTTTAAATGCTCCGAGCTCATTTTTCTATCGCATTGGAGGACTGGGGTCGACTGGCCAATGGTGTCCAATCTGTGGAAACTCTGGTCCACCGATCGGGGTACATTCTGGTCACATGACCCGCCCACTCCCATTTAAGCCAAATTCCACCTAAAGTCATCTGTCATCCTTCTACCCGCACTGGACTACCATGCTGAACTTACTCTCCTTGTGAGAGAAGGCTCCGAGTCCCAGCAGTGGGAACATTTAGTGTGTTGCGTATGTTTGTAAATCAGGATGAATTTGAAGCTATGACTTTAGACATTCTTTCCACTGGACTCTCTTTCTTAGCAAATATTTGCTCGTGAATTTATTTTAAGTAAGCTTGCGCTTGCTCGTTTTCAGCTTTGATGCATTGTTATTAAAGCAACTACCATACTGATAAAAGTAAAAAGATTTATCATCATTATCATCAGCCACAAGACTTCCACTGCTGAACATAGGCCTCCCCCTAGATTTCCACAACAAATGGCCCTGCACAACCTGGAACCAGCGGTTTCCAGCGACCTTTGTAAAGTCACATTACGCACATGACTTCGAAAAGACAGTGGTGCGCGTGGTTTTGAACCCGGGGTCTCCGGATCGGCAGGCGCCGTTCTCCTGACTAGACCAGTCGTAACTTGCAAACCGCGAAGCAGTAATATGCAAACATTACTGTGTTCTGGTTGAAGGACAATGTTTCCAGTGAAATCACAGGGCATAGAGATAAAACATGTTATATCGCTGGGTCGCTATCTAGCTCAGCGCAGTGCTAGGTAATGATTTTGACTCTTCCAATAGTGTGTCACTGTGCTGTTACGTGGCAGGCATGTTGCTTACCTAATGACACAAGTTCTGCTCATCTTATCACTCTATACTAGAAAGGAAGTTTGAGAGAGCCCCAAATTAAGCAGAGCCCGTATCTTTGGTGTTCCGTCACCAGTTTCCTGTTGCCATGCAGCTTATACTGTCTGTTTTCAATACACAACTATATTTATATTGAAGAGTATTTGTATTTATAGTTGCGGTACACATTAAAACTAATTACAATAAACTGAGAATTAATTAATTAGCTAAATGTTGCATTATCATTGATGTTAATGATTAAAAATATCAGAAAAAGAGTAAAATGTTAATGTGTGCTGCATAACCTACTGTAACCAAAGTAACCAAACTTCAACTTTAACTTTTTTTCTTATGGCTTTTATTTAGTACTTTGATTTCACCAGTAAGTTTTTATTTTTAGTTTTAAGTTTAAGTTTAGTTTTAAGTTTAAGTTTTTAGTAGTGGTAGGACTCTTAGCAGAGTCCGCCTGGGGAAGTACCACACCTTTGCCAAATATTCTACCGCCAAGCAGTAATGTGCAAACATTACTGTGTTCCGGTTTGAAGGGCAAAGATTCCAGAGAAATTACAGGGCTTAGAGACATAATATCTTAGATCTCTGGGTGACGAGCGCAGTGCAGTGCTAGGTAATGATTTGGACTATCATGTTCCAATAGCTGCGTGTTACTGTGCTGTTATGTGGCAGGCATGTTGCTTACCATCAGGCACATGACCTGCTCGTCTCGTCACTCTATGCTATAAAAAAAAAAAAAAAAGTTGCATTTCATCATTAAGATAATCTTCTGAAGTTTTATTCACTGAAGAGCTAGAAGTTATTCTTTTTTTTTTTAATTTATTGCCTCCATTCGGTATACTGTTACCGGAATTTCGACAGAGATCAGCGTTTGATCATTGACATAGTCCTCTGAAGTTTATTTAGTAGAACTGCTACAGGTGATCAGTTGACTTCAGGTAGTCTTGAGTTTGATGATAGGGCGAAACATCTGATATTCTGTAAACAGGCGGGTTTCTTGGCTCTGATTATCGGTTGGACGAGTTTAAATATTTTGTTAGTGGATACTTCTTACATAAAATGGATCTTCCAGAGAAATTACAGGGCTTAGAGATATAACACCTTAGATCTCTGGGTGGCGAGCGCAGTGCAGTGCTAGGTAATGATTTGGACTCTTCACATTCCAATAGCTGTGTGTCACTGTGCTGTTATGTGGCAGGCATGTTACTTACCATCAGGCACATGTCCTGCTCCCCTTGTTACTCGTTATTTAAAAAAAAAACTTACATAAAATAGATAACTGTATGGGATAAACACAAACATGACATCAAAAAATAGATATAAGATATTATTTTTCTGAATATATTTACTAAGGACATACACAAATGGGGAAAATAGACGGCTAGAAATCTTGCTTCAGATGATCGGTCGACTTCAGATAGGCATGAGTTTGATGAAATACTTCTGACATTGTATGTTTGGTGAAACGGCAGTATTATTAGTCCTGATTAGTAGTAACCAAACATCAGTCAACATAATACTAATCCTGTCAGAAATATAAATGTGAAATGAGAGCCAAGTTCAATACTATGATATATGGCTTGATTGTTGACTTCAACAACGAATGAATTGACATGTAAATGGGTGCCAAGTTCAAGGATCAGTCCTGAAATTGATTAAAACAACGTAGAATATTTTGTAAGAGCTTAAAATGTATGGGTTTCTTATAACTTAGCATAATATATTAAAGCCTCAGGTCTTACTTGGCTAGCTTTTACTTCGGCCATGCAGTCTATTGATCCCTCACACACATTTTTAAAACTTCTTTTGTCGCGCTACAGACAGATTTTTCTTGGGCTATGAATTGAATTCTAGTGTCACGCTCGGGAACGATAAGAAATCTTTGGGTAAACTCGGGACCATGGCCATGGCATGTTACCATGATTACCATTACACATTTACACTATTTCTAACCATAAAGATTTACTTAGACGACAATTCATTGAAGATTTATTCTAGACTGGCATCTCTCCGGTCTCACCTGTCTAGTTTCCAAAGTGTGCTATCAAATTCTGAGTTATTAGTTTTCACTGCTATCTGCAGTCCCTATGACTGCCAATTTTTGAAGTGAAAACTTCTTTAGGCGCGCCTAGACAGATTTTTCGTGGGCTGTGAATTGAATTCTACCGTCACGCTCGGATATGATAAGAAATCTTCGGGAAAACTCGGAACCATAGCCACTGTCCATCTAGAAATGCATCAGCCAATGGGAAATGCCAAAAGGGCGTGGCCTGCCCATCATGGCATGGCCATCTAGAAATGCGTTAGCCAATGGGAAATGCTGACGCATTTCTAGATAGTCATGCCATGATGTCCAGGTCACACCCTCCGGTTACACCCATGTAGTTTCCAAAGTAAGCTATCAAATTCTGAGTTATTAGTTTTCAGTTCTATCGGCAGTCACTATGACTGCCAATTTTTTTTTAATATTCTGTTTTAAATTAAAGCGACGGGACATGTATGATTGTTGGTACAATAGAGTAAAAGAAAGGGCAAACTCCACTGGGAGTGGGACCCTCAATGTCACGAAGCAATCACCTCATCTGCTTATAGTCACATGACTGATTGCATGATTGTCTCACAAAAAAAAAAAAAATTGGCATTCATAGGAACTGCCGATAGAAGTGAAAACTTATAACTCAGAATTTGATAGATTACCTTGGAAGCTAAACGTGTTTAACCGGAGGGCGTGGCCTCGCCATCTTGTCATAGCCATCTAGAAATGCGTGAGCATTTCCCATTGGCTGATGCGTTTCTAGATGGCCATGCCATGATGGCCTGTCCACGCCCTTTCAGCATTTCCCATTGGCTTACGTATTTCTAGATGGCCAATAGCCATGGTCTCGAGTTTACCCGAAGATTTCTTATCATACCCGAGCGTGACGGTAGAAACCATTTCACAGCCCACGAAAAATCTGTCTAGGCGCGCCTAAAGAAGTTTTCACTTAAAAAATCTGTTTTGTCGTACGTTCTCTTTTGTCTGTTTGTCTCGTTACGTAACGTGGTTGGTTCGCGCCAGGAGCAGAGGCCGAGGGCCGCCGCCCGGCTGGATGGGCGGGCCCCCGATGCGGTTCCGCGGGCGCGGCTACGGGCCGGCCGGGCCGCCCATGCGCGGCCGCGGCGGCTTCTTCCGCACGCGCGGCGGACCGCGGTTCAGCAACTCGGGCGGCTTCGACGGCAGCTGGGGGCCGATGGGGCCGCCGCCGCCGGGTATGTGCGCTTCATTTTCATGCTAGTTTACCTAACACCTACATTACCTAAATACCAACTGCAGCGCCATCTGCTGGGCTGATTTGTGAATCTTCCAGGGCCCTACCCAAATGTATACAAAAAAAATCATTCAAATCGGTCCAGCCGTTTAGGAGGAGTTCAATAACAACGAAAAGTGACATTGATTTTTATATATATAGATTTGACATTTGCAATGATTAAATTTTAATTACTTTATAATTTCAATAATTCATTTTATGTTTACTGTTGACTTGTATCTAAGTTTTGGTATTAATAAATAAAAAAATGGTTGTCTGTAAAGTCGGTTTACTGACGATAGTTGAACGTGACAACGTCTTAAGAAAAGCTGTGCAAAGCGCCATCTCTGGGTACCTACATCATTGTACTAGTACAAGTTCTTAACTTCATATCGTCGCTTTTCTAAAACATGGACAGACTCCTTGAACGTAATACACATTTCACTCGCTAGATGGTGCGAAAAGTAATAAGGCGAGGTAACGGTGGTAAATATTATCTATTCTATGGCGGTAACGTTACATGAAGTCATGTTTTGCGGGCGTGCAGCCGGCTTCATCGAATTATAAGACGTTATCACATCAAAAATCATTAAACTATAATGGTTGCTATTGTTGTTGTTGTTAACGTTTGTGTTGCATGAAAAATTACATTTATGAGAGTTTCGTAGTGGTAGGACTCTTTGATGAGTCCGCCTGGGGTAGTACCACACCTTTGCCAGTTATTCTACCGCCTAGCAGTAATGTGCAAATATTACTGTGTTGCGGTTTGAAGGGCAATGTTTCCAGAGAAATTACCGGGCTTAGAGATATAATGTTTTAGATCTCTGGGTGGCGAGAGCCGTGCAGTGCTAGGTAATGATTTGGATTTTCATGATGTTCCAATAGCTGCATGTCGCTGTGCTGTTATGTGGCAGGCATGTTGCTTACCATCAGGCACATTTCCTGCTTGTCTCGTCACTCTATGTTATAAAAAATCATCTGGGGCATCAATATAAATCAATTGATTTATATCAATGATCTGGGAAAGTAAAAGGTCTGCACCCACTCAAACGACTCCGCTCCCCCCCGACAAATTAGTAGACTGCTCGCTCGCTGACAGCATCATGTTGGCAATGTAATATACAAGCTTTGTTTAGTTTGGGGTCAGATGGTGTTGTGTGTGTGAATGGTCCACCCATATTTAATTTATGTATTTATTTATTATCTATATTTTAAATTGTATGACATAAACCCATATTTGAGTGTATTAAATTTTATTTGTCGGGTGGTAGCAGAGTCGTATAAGTGGGAGCAGAACTTAAACACACTTTTGTTAGTTTTTCTACCGCCAAGCAATGTGCAAACTGTGTTCCGGTTTGAAGGGCAATGTTTCGAGTGGAATTACAGGTCATAGACTAGATAAAACGTGTTATATCTCTGGGTAAGGAGCGCAGTGCGGTACTAGGCAATGATTTGGACTTTTCATGTTCCAATAGCTGCATGTCTGCTGTTATGTGGCAGGCATGTTGCTTACCATCAGGCACATGTCCAGGCAATCTTCATTTTTTTAAAAAAAGCTCTCGGTATAAGTGTAGGTAGATCAGAATTTCTTGTCAATTGAGTTGGTTTGTGCAGGTATGATGGGCGGTCCGCCCCCGTTCGGGCCGCCGCCGGGCATGCTGCCGCCGGCCGGCCCGATGGGCCCGCCGCCCAACATGATGGGCCAGCCGCCGCCGTTCGCGCAGCCGCCCAACATGCCGCCGCCCAACATGGTGAGTGAGATGATATATCTATACGTTTATACGGTATATTTAGTAGTGGTAGGACTCTTAGCAGAGTCCGCCTGGGGAAGTACCACACCTTTGCCAAATATTCTACCGCCAAGCAGTAATGTGCAAACATTACTGTGTTCCGGTTTGAAGGGCAATGATTCCAGAGAAATTACAGGGCTTAGAGACATAATATCTTAGATCTCTGGGTGACGAGCGCAGTGCAGTAATGATTTGGACTATGATGTTCCAATAGCTGCGTGTTACTATGCTGTTATGTGGCAGGCATGTTGCTTACCATCAGGCACATGACCTGCTCGTCTCGTCGTTCTATGTTATAAAAAAAAAAAAACGGTTACTGGCACAGATTCGGCACATATTGGTGGGATGAAAGGTGCTCCTTAATAGGGGTCATTACTCGGACCTACTTGAAATCATAATATGATTATTATGATTTTTATTGTTATTCACTGAATTCCAATACCGTCACTATCATTAATAGGCAAATTATGCAGGAGAGCTATTTAAACATTTATGGGATACATAAACTGACATAAAAAAGGTTATATATATGTTTAAGTTTTGATATTTTTTTTATTTTATTAATACCCTTTTTTCTATCTAAAAACCTGTTTTTTTTAAATTCAATAATTGTTATTTATTAGGTATATTTTTTTTTAGTTTTAGTGACACTTTACCATGTTGTAGCAAAATGTATATAAATTAAAATGTCATTTTGCACACATAAAAGTAAGAACTTAAAAAAATTAAACATCACATAATTTATATTTTACCTAGTTGTTTTATTAAGTTTAGAAAAAACAAATTTAATAGTAATACAAAGACAAATTCAAATTCTTAATAAAATTAGTTAAAATATAAACGAACAGTTAGGAACCTAATTGAACTACTATTTGCTCATAAAATAATTGAATATCAAAACAAAACTTTGAAAACGAAATAATTTTTCTTCTTAAGCAAAATAAAAAAAAAAAAACTTTGAAAACAAAATAACTTTCTTCTTATACAATATCAAAAAAATAAATCAGTCAGTAAAAACAATTTTAGGAACTTTAGAGAGACGAACTTCTTAGCATTCCACGGATTCACCGTGCGGGTGCCGGGTCCATCGTGTGACAGAGAGAGAAATCTCGAGTAGACCCCAAGACTTGTGACTCGGGCGTAGGTTTAAAAGGGGCCCCTTAGTGATGTACGTCAACACTCACCTTCACTACTCGTATTTCTCTCCCTGCCCAGCCAAATCCGTTATGATCCTACTAGTGCAGCTTTAGATACTCGTTCTAGTATAGAACTTACTACACTTCTGGACAAGCCAAGGTCTTTAGACAGGTTATAGAGAGATTTTGCTGGTATACCTCTCGCTCCTACTTCTACGGCGTATAAATTAACTACATAGTCATTTTTTGTTAATTCGTTTTGAAGGTCGTAATACTTATTTTGTCACATCAACAGCCCAATTAATTAGTAGTAACGAGTAGATGTAACTTAATCCCTAGTTGTTACATCGAACATCGAATGACTATTTTCTTAAACTAAAGATATTTACATACTATCTATGACTTGTTTCAATTCTCATAAGATCTCATAAGATCTTCAGGTTATTTTAAAAACATTAATCAGTCAATGAGATTAGGCATCAACACAAAAAATCGGTTGTCTGTAAAGTTACTGACGATAGTTAGACGGGACAACTTCAACTCCAAGCCTTAAATGGAACGCCTCAGAGCGGGGTAACGCCGCATGACGTCATGCGGCGAGGTAACGCCGTAGAACACATTTGATTACTTAAAATGACACAAACTTCAAATGTAGACACGCGCCGTCACAGACTTCAACGACCAAAGAGAATTTAAATTCACGGAACTAAAGCTCTCGAAGAGAAATATTTTTCCCCGTTTTCTTTACATTCTTCACTCATACTCCGTACCTATTGATAGTAGCGTAATGTTATATACCCTATAACCTTCCTCGATAAATGGAGTATCCAACAAAAAAAGAATCTTTCCTATCGGTCCAGTAGTTTCCGAGATCCTAGCGTTCAAACAAACAAACAAACTCTTCAGCTTTATAATATTAGTATAGATTGGGATAAGTCATAACGCCGCTAAGCAAAAAGTATCATCACAAAAAAAAAAAATGGTAGAAAAGTGTCACTAAACAAATAGTGTCGCTTTTGGAATCTTGCAACATCAATAATATTTACGTAACCTTGACGGACAAACTGGCTCTAAACACATCATGTCATTTTTCCAACACAAGAACTAACAAACTTACCAAAACAACGATGTGAAAAACTGGCATTAAGCTTAAAATGACGGTTTTACACTCGAAATTATAAAATTTTAGCGACGATGTGGCGTATTTGTTTCTTTACTGCCGTTGTAGGAATTAAGGAAGGGCCGGTTTCGTTTAGTGTCGAAACGGTAACAGCGCCCTCTAGATTTCTGACAAGAAATTAAAATACCGGAATCGAAATATTCCGTTAATTAGTCACCAAGCAAATAGATGGCGCTAAAAGCTCTTTTTCCCAAAATTTTGTTTAGTGACGGTATAGGATTAAAGGTGCGAATATGTGAAGCCATAAATAAGCCTTTCAGTAGCTAGAGCCCAAAAAGGATTGACAAGGAACAAAAGACAAATTAACTTTGTAAAAGAAGGCTCACCTTCAAACTCCAAGAACAAGCCTTACTCAATCCTGGGAACATCACCTGATTGAACTATTTTAATGGACATGTATGAAAAGCACTATAAAATCCTAAAGGATGTGGGTGTTTCGTATTCAGATCGGACATTTTCCTTTTTTCTAGAGCTACGAAACGTATAGTACTTGTAGAACTTACCGTGCCGTGGGAAACAAGCATTACAACCTTCTAAACGAATTAACAATGTAAGAACGACTATGCAATTAATTTATACGCTGAAGAAGTAGGAGCGAGAGGTATACCAGCAAAATCTCTCTATAACCTACTGAAAGACCTTGGCTTGTCCAGAAGTGCAGTAACGTAGCTCTAGAAAAAAATATTCCAGACTATAATCCGTGTCCCCAATTTCAACACGATCCGTTCAGGTGTTCCTACGTGATTGAGCAACAAACATTAAAACTTTCTCATTCATTATATTAATAGGATACAAAACATCAGTGATACCAATTTCTTGAACTTTGTTCCAGCCCGCACCAGAGCTGTGGGTGGAGACGAAATCTGACGACGGCCGGTCGTATTACTACCACTCGAGGACGAGGGAGACCACGTGGACCCGGCCGCAGGAGGGGCCCACCTGCAAGGTCATCACGCAGCCGGAGATGGAAGCCATGGTCACCACCGGTGAGTGGACCCTTGTGAACCCCCTTAGGGATAGTAATAAGATGAACTGTAAAATAAGCAGGTTGAGAAACCCCTAACCCACCACACCACATGTTAGGGATACACCTAAGAGCTTGGTCATTATATTGGGAGCTCAGGACATAATAAAAGGAAAAGACACCCTTGGGGAACTTCCGGCCTGTTTGGACTGAATGTGTTGTGTTAAAACTATGTAGGCGAGCCTTACTAATAAGTCAGACACCAGTTTTACATCCAATAACAAACAGTCAGCTGATTCAAGATGTGTCCTAATAATAAGTCAGTCAACGCATAAGAAACTAAGAAACTATTAAATAAATTCTATTAAAATCTTCTTATATTTGGTTTTTCTTTGTATGTGAGATATGTTTGGTGAGCACAATTACGCTAACGTCTTGTCATTTGTTTGAGCTCTACGGTGCCACAGACAGACAGACATCGACGTCAAACTTATAACACCTCTTTTTTGGTCAGGGGTTAAAAAAAAAGTGAAACCAGACACACCGTAACGCTTTACTTAACGAACCGGTTTCACCTTCCTATGAGTTTTCACTTTATATAACTAAAAACTAAAAAACACGCTTTCCGCCACCTTGGAACGGCCGCCATGTTGGATTTAGTTTACGAGATTTCGTATCCCATTAAAAAAATCCTTTCATTTAATACCCATATCATGGGCGTGCCAAATAGCCTGTCCACCATATTGGATTTAACACGTTGGCTGTCCGTGCACTATATGTAGGGCATTGTGAAGTTAGCCATGGCGTCCGTGCACTATATATAGGACACCACTCCGCTCAAACTAAACGCGATTTCTTGAACTGGACGTACGAATAACAGTTTTGAATTTGAGATAGACGTGTGGATTAGGAAGTATATAAAAAACCCCGCGAAGGACATACGGGAATTTATAAATTATTTGTACGGCAGTTGATGTGGGTAGAAAACAAAAAGTAAAATGACAGGCCAAATCAAAATTATTTATGTTTTATTGCAAAATTAGTACTGAAAACAAACAAAACTTGTTGTAATTATAATGAAAAATAAAACACTTTACACAGTTTTAATGGCATTCGTTATAATAGGGCAAACAGAAGCCTATCCCACATAGAAGAATACCCACAATTTTTACCTACAGTAAAACTTTTTGACGGCTGTTAGTTGAGTCTGACACTTTTTTGTCTATGCCCCACGCAAAAAAAAAATACAAAAAACACAGGTACCCTTAAAAATAGTGCACTAAATGAAAGCTGCAAAGTCCGTGCACTACATACAGTGCACAAAAATTAAGCCGAGGAGTCCGTGCACTACATATAGGGCATGCGGAAATTCAGCCTGTAATATATTTTCAAAAACCCTGGAGGTAAAAACGTTATTTCAAGAAGCTAGTAGCATCATTTTTATTCATTTAGTTTACAAAAAAAATTGGACGTAGCGTGTCACTTGACTGAATCAACGTGGACAGCCAACGTGTTAAGTCACTTGACTGTTTTTCGTATTCCTGACAGCAAACCCTTTCTTTTGATACCCATATCATGGGGGGGGGGGTGCATTTCAAACAGCCAGTCCACCATAGTCATGTATTGTCATCAGAACTCAGAGCGTGTGCAAAATTTAATTCTAATCGAAGACCGGGAAGTGGGTCAAATTAACATTCCAAGATTTTCTTACATACATAGTTACAAGTGAAGCTAATAAAAGCGTGATTTGATTACGATGAATGGTTGTTGTGCAGGTCAAATGAGCATGCCGCCGATGTCCGGGATGCCGGGCGGCATGCCGCCCCACGGCATGATGACACAGATGATGCCGCCCTCGCAACAGCCGCCCGCGGGCGCGGTGCCGCCCTTCATGACGCAGCCACCGCCCTGGGTCAAGGATGGTGAGTTGTTATCCTGACAGCGATTTATATAGTGTTTTATTTATAACTGTATTAATATTGTGGTGGTAGGACTCTTGGCAGAGTCCGCCTGGGGAAGGACCACAACTTTGCCAGTTATTCTACCGCCAAGCAGTAAAGTGCAAACATTACTGTGTTCCTGTTGGAATGGGCAATGCTTCCAAAGAAATGACGGGGCTTATAAACAAAACAACTTAGATCTCTGGGTAGTGAGCGCAGTGCAGTGCTAGGTAGTGATTTGGACTCTTCATATTCCAATAGCTGCGTGTCACTGTGCTGTCATGTGGCAGGCATGTTGCTTACCATCAGGCACATGTCCTGGTCGTCTCGTTACTCTTTATTTAGAAAAAACTAGTGGCTTGTTAGGTTGCACACACAGTAATACACGAGGCTAGTTTTTCAAGCTAGTATAGCAAGCTAGTACTTTTAGCTTCGTGTCACCAGGGGTTGCCAACGCTCGGCCAGTGACGGTTTTGGACATTTAATTTGTTGATAAACTTACTAATTCACTACTTATAAACGAGGGATGGGTGCACTACATATAAACGAAGAGGTGCAATGTGGCCCATGCCTCCCAAAAGGTTGCCGACCCCTGGTCTACACGAAGCTAGAGGTACTAGCTTGAAATAATTGGACTTGTGTATCTTGGGGCACATTATTGACAACAACAACACCACATACAGATTTTCCGTGAGCTGCGAATTTAGTTTAAAAGCGTCACTTTCGTAAATGAAAAAAATCTTCGGGTAAACTCGGTTGATCTAGATGGCCACGCCCTCCACTTTCAGCCGCGTCATTTCCAAAGTAAGCTATCAAATTCTAAGTTATAAGTTTTCATTTCTACCGGCAGTCCCTATGACTGCCATTTTTTTTTTGTTTTCATCAATTTGATCTCCGTTTCATTCTCTATGTGTTGATAAATTCCTTTTTTTTCTTGTGGCTATTATTAATAAAAAGTTTTTTGACGTGATAACGTCTTATAATTCGATGAAGCCGGCTGCACGCCCACAAAACATGACGTCATGTACCGTTACCGCGTTACCGTCGGTCGTTACCTCGCCGCATGTTTGTTACAGTTGTATTAATTATTTCGACCAGCAGTTCAAGCGGGGATGTAGCTCAGTGGTAGAGCGTTCGCTTTGCATGTGAAATGCCCCGGGTTCGATCCCCGGCATCTAAAAGCTTTTTTGCATTGTTTTGATTGAAAATGACTAAATTCTACTGATTACTTTTTACATACAAATCTATTAAACAAATGAAATTAAAATTTTCTTTTGAAAAATGCTACCATTCCATCAGTATTTTCTTAAGACGTTGTCACGTTCAATTATCGTCAGTAAACCGACTTTACAGACAACAATTTTTTTATCTTATCATTTGTCTCGTTCCCCAGGCAACAAGGACGGCGGTATGGGCGAGCAGGACAACTCGGGCGCCATCGGCATGGAGAGCGACGACAGCCCGCCCGGGGAGGCGGCGCCCCACGTACCCACGGCCGGCTCGGGCCCGCCGCCCGGTGAGTGTGTTGTACTGACTGACACTGAGCGAGCGAGACGAGTGGGGCGCCATCGGCATGGAGAGCGACGACACCCCGCCCGGGGAGGCGGCGCCCCACGTACCCACGGCCGGCTCGGGCCCGCCGCCCGGTGAGTGTGTTGTACTGACTGACACTGAGCGAGCGAGACGAGTGGGGCGCCATCGGCATGGAGAGCGACGACACCCCGCCCGGGGAGGCGGCGCCCCACGTACCCACGGCCGGCTCGGGCCCGCCGCCCGGTGAGTGTGTTGTACTGACTGACACTGAGCGAGCGAGACGAGTGGGGCGCCATCGGCATGGAGAGCGACGACACCCCGCCCGGGGAGGCGGCGCCCCACGTACCCACGGCCGGCTCGGGCCCGCCGCCCGGTGAGTGTGTTGTACTGACTGACACTGAGCGAGCGAGACGAGTGGGGCGCCATCGGCATGGAGAGCGACGACACCCCGCCCGGGGAGGCGGCGCCCCACGTACCCACGGCCGGCTCGGGCCCGCCGCCCGGTGAGTGTGTTGTACTGACTGACACTGAGCGAGCGAGACGAGTGGGGCGCCATCGGCATGGAGAGCGACGACACCCCGCCCGGGGAGGCGGCGCCCCACGTACCCACGGCCGGCTCGGGCCCGCCGCCCGGTGAGTGTGTTGTACTGACTGACACTGAGCGAGCGAGACGAGTGGGGCGCCATCGGCATGGAGAGCGACGACACCCCGCCCGGGGAGGCGGCGCCCCACGTACCCACGGCCGGCTCGGGCCCGCCGCCCGGTGAGTGTGTTGTACTGACTGACACTGAGCGAGCGAGACGAGTGGGGCGCCATCGGCATGGAGAGCGACGACACCCCGCCCGGGGAGGCGGCGCCCCACGTACCCACGGCCGGCTCGGGCCCGCCGCCCGGTGAGTGTGTTGTACTGACTGACACTGAGCGAGCGAGACGAGTGGGGCGCCATCGGCATGGAGAGCGACGACACCCCGCCCGGGGAGGCGGCGCCCCACGTACCCACGGCCGGCTCGGGCCCGCCGCCCGGTGAGTGTGTTGTACTGACTGACACTGAGCGAGCGAGACGAGTGGGGCGCCATCGGCATGGAGAGCGACGACACCCCGCCCGGGGAGGCGGCGCCCCACGTACCCACGGCCGGCTCGGGCCCGCCGCCCGGTGAGTGTGTTGTACTGACTGACACTGAGCGAGCGAGACGAGTGGGGCGCCATCGGCATGGAGAGCGACGATACCTGTTCTATGTAACCATAAAATAGTTGGTCGATAAGCCAGCACTTAAAAACTGTTTTTGAAGCTGCCGAAACTTGGGGCCGATGGAACTATTTTAGTGTTATAAAGTTCCGGTCCCATAAATAAATATTGGTGGACAAATCGCACAAAATACCATCTGACCCCAAACTAAGCAAAGCTTGTATGATGGCGGCCAGATAGCTGATATAATACTTATATAGTTTTAAATACATACTTATTATACATAGAAACACCCAAACACAGTGCAAACATTTGAATTCATCACACAAATATTTGCACTGGGTGGGGATCGAACCCACGCCCCTCGGCTTCGCAGGCAGAGACCAGTGGCAGTGAGACGAGGCCAGTCTCATAACGTGAGTCAGCTTCCGTGACTTCGTGACTCCGTAACGGTACAAGTTCGCGCTGAGACCTCGACAGGGCTCTGTCTGTCTCGGTCTTTAGGTAGCTTTTAATTTCAGTTTTAGTTAATAGATATGACATCTATCAATATATCGGTGTATTATCGGATACACTTCGGAGAGTGTGCATCTGATCTGCATGATCTAATACCACCTAGCCCTTTTTTCTATCGGACTTCCCGTAGCTCGAAGAAGCGGCATCGTTTCATGGTTGATGTTCCAAAGACACGAACAAAGAGGTTTGGCTCTACTTTTGTGATAAGAACGTCTCGACTGTGGAATGAGTTGCCCGAGTGGGTTTTTCCCGATGGTTATAATCTTGGTGTCTTCAAATCGAGAGTGAATCGGTTTCTTCTAGGTAAGCACGCTCCATCTTAGACCGCATTGTACGCTTAACATCAGGCGTGATGGTGGTCAAGTATAAACCTTTAAATGATAAAAAAAAAAAAAAAATGTTTTTTGAGAGCTTTCGTTGTTTGACAGCATATGTCATATTTTAAAGGTTACGTCATTAGAACCTAAAGTAACCGAATTTGTTCAAAATTTTGAATTGCTACGACCAATTTTCGATAGATGGCGTAGCAACGCGCGCGCGTTCAGCTAGCGTTTAATAAGAAATAAACTTTTTTGTACTTTTTTTTGTACCCATCGAATTGCAACAATACGCTTTATTTCCAGGTTCGAACCCGTTCCCCGGCGGCGCGCCCAACTTCTCCCAGGCGCCGCCGAGCTTCCCCGGCGCTCCGCCGACCATGGCGCAGCTCGCCGGCATGGGGAACCCGCTCGCCGGGCCCGGGCAGGGCGGGCCGCCGCCCGGCGCCTTCCCCGGGGGCTGGGGCGGCTGGGGGGGCTGGCCGCCGCCGCTGGTCGCCAACCCGCCGCCCAGCCTCGGGAACGGGGTCATGAATGATGCGGGTAAGTTAAAAAAAAAAATCGGTTGTCTGTAAAGTTACTGACGATAGTTGAACGTGACAACTTCAACTCCAAGCCTTAAATGGAACGCCTCAGAGCGAGGTAACGCCGCATGACGTCATGTTTTTTCGTGCGTGCAGCCGACTTCATCGAATTAAGACGTTGTCACGTCAAAAAAAAAAAAATTCGCCTATCCTCCACCCAGTCTGGGGAATAGTATTATGAGTGATGCAGGTGTTAGATTAAGGGTTCCTTGGAACCCTTCACATAACGTTAAAATTGACTAAATGGGTGGTTTATACGTGTCAAATATCTCATTAATCAGGATTAAGCTGTCTAGCCCCGGGAGGCCAGATTTGGGCAAAACCGGTTTTGAGAATTAAAAACCTTATTTTTTCATTATATACATACTTGAATATTAGTTTATTTTGATGCCTAAGAGATAGGCGATAATATTAATTAATTCATTGTCGTTTACAGACACACAAAGTTTGGTTTCATTTTTTAGTAATGATTTTTTGTGTGACGTCACGACGCCGGCCGCGTCGCGAGTCGGGCTTAATGGGTTAATAAGGGTTCCTTGGAACCCTTAAGCTAACACAGGTAAATCAAGTTACAAAGCAAAAAAAAACGAGCAAAAAAATTTTTTTTTTTTAGTAACCTAGACTGACAACATGTGCCTGATGGTAAGAAACATGACTGCCGCATATAACAGCACGGTGATACTCGGCTATTGGTACACGAAGAGTCCAAATCGTTACCTACCCAGCTTGGTAAACCCTCTAGCTGGCCTCGGGTTGATAAACCCCCGGATGGAACCGGGCCAGCAGAATGGACCACCCCCCGGAGAGTTCCCGGGGGGTTGTTGGGGCAGTTGGTTGGTCGCCAATCCGCCACCCAGTCTGGGTAATGACTAGGGCCTCCTCTTGCAAGAAGAGAGTCAAGACCATTATCGATCACACGATAGAATAATAATTACATGTTATGTAATATAATAATGTTTGATGGACCATTCACACACACCACCAACTGACCTCAAACTAAGCAGAGCTTTTACTATGGCGGCCAGATAGCTGATATATTACCTATATAGTTTCAGAAACATACTTATTATACACAGAATAACTGGCAAAGCTATGATACTTCCCGAGGCAGACTCCGCCAAGAGCTACAAAATGTCTAATAAATATCTGATATTTTCGAACCCTAGTTTTGTAAAATCTTACCTACAAACAGCAGTAAAGATTGTTGTATTTGTGTTGTTAGGTGCGGGTCCTCAGCAGATGCAGACGGGAGACCCCGGGGACGCCGGACTCGACCCAGGCCTTCACCAGCCACCACCCAGGGGCGACATGGTGAGTAGTACCCCACATGAATATCACTCGGATAAATATATTATATATATATATACTAGCTGACCCCGCAAACGTTGTTTTGCCTTAGTGAACAACCCTTGTCACTTAGGGGTATGAAAAATAGCTAGTAGCCGATTCTCATACCTACAGAATATGCATATAAAATTTGGTTAAAATCAGTAAAGCCGTTTCGGAGGAGTAAGGAAACAAACACTGTGACACGAGAATTTTATATATAAGACTAGCGGCCCGTTCCGGCTTCGCTCGGACATAACCTAGACACTGTCTGCAGCGCCATCTGCCGGGCTTATTTGTGAATTTAAACCATCTTCGAATACACACACAAAAAAAAAACATTCAAATCGGTCCCGTCGTTTAGGAGTTCACTGTCAAATTATTAAATTACTAAAATGGCTATAAAAAAACAGGGGTTGGTGATAAAAGGGTAAAAATTTAGGCTTGTATGTATTTTTTAACGCCACATTATAAAAAAATAAAAACAAAAAAATTTGACCAAAATTAAAAAAAAAAATGTTTGGGGTGAACAACCCTTGTCACTTAGGGGTATTAAAAATAGCTAGTAGCCGATTCTCATACCTACAGAATATGCATATAAAATTTGGTTAAAATCAGTAAAGCCGTTTCGGAGGAGTAAGGAAACAAACACTGTGACACGAGAATTTTATATATATATATATTATAAGAAAACTTTTTATTAAAAGCCATACAATACATACATAAAAGAAAATCACAAAAGAAACTTAAACATAACTCATGCTAGACATTTTAATTTACTTATCGCTTGAAGTGATCTCTTCCAGGCAACCGTGTATGGATAGGATATTATACAGTAATAATGCGGCCTTAATATATTAAATGAAATAACAAATCGAATAGCTAATATTATACACTAACATTACATATTTATCAACTAAGGTAGTTGTCCCACCACTGGAGAGTAAACAAGTAACTATTGACTATTTTCTCGCTCAAGAAACGTACAATAGATACAAGTTCCGTGTAAATAAAAGAGATGCATATACAAACAGTTGATCGCTGACTGTTCACACTCCCGGCGAGCACTCGCTTCACTAGTTAGTCGCTGAGCGACAAGAGCTATGAAAGATAACACTCGCTCAGCGATACTCGTTACTCGTTCATCGTTGTCGGTGAGACAACTGCCTAACTATCTGTGCCCGCTACTTGAAAGTGACTTTGGAATTATACTAGTAGCATTTTGACTATATGTTTAGCTTATAAACAAGATTTAAATGCAATGTTTGGTTGTTGGAACGCTCTTGTGTAACATCATGACTTTAGAGGTAAGTACAACAACTTATGTGGGAGGCCATCGTAAATGCTAGCATAATTAACTATCAAATAAATAAATGTTTTTTATTTTAAACAAAAACAATTAATTTGAAAAAAATATTTTAAATGTCTTATCAATTAAATACAAAAATATGCAATAAATTTATCAATATCTACGTACAATAGTATTACATACCTTAACATATAAATACAAACATAATGATATACGAATACATAAACCACGTTATATGAAGCTCAAAAAAATATTTAAGGATCAAAAAGTGTTTATCTCCGTTTCCGGCAAAACTACATATAAAGCATAAGCAGCCCATTAAATGTTCCCATTGCTGGGACTCGGGGCCATCTCTCGCTAGGAGAGAGTCGAGGCCAAAATCCACCACGCTGACCAAGTGCTGGTTGGTGGATGACAAATGACCTCGGAGATTGTAGGTGTGACTTAGGATAAACATTTAGTCGACTGATTATAGCAGTGATTCTGAAAATATTAGAGATAATAATTATTCTTACTGCATTTATACAGCACAGAAACCTTCTTATCAAAGTCTTACAAAGGTTGGATTAAGTGTAGAGTATGTAAAAATTGAACCCACGATGCTTGCACCGGGGCTGAAGATGACAATAATTTTGTTTGTTTAAATTGCGAATAATTTAACTCTTATTTGATTATTTTTTATGTAACTCTTTAAATAAATTTATAAACACGTTGTGTTCAAATTAAATTTATTTTGAATTGTAGGAAATTTAACAGGACCACAGAGGAGCAGACAAAGTCCCCTGTGACCAAAAATAAAAAAAATATTTCGTTGCAATACATTAAATTTTATTAAAAAAAAAAAATTATAGAGTTATTCAAGCAATTTATTGTTCTATATACATTGATCTTTAAAGTGTAGGTATATATTTGCCAAATTTTACCTATTTACTCTTTAATTTTCCACCTTTAATTTAAAACCTTAAATGGTCCCCCCCCTCGTTCCCCTAAATACGAGAAACTTTTATATCGACTAAATTTTCACCCCTACTTTACCCCCTTAGGTATTGAATTTACATAAAGGGATATAGGCAATAATCTTAATTAGGAACGACCTAATTACTACATTTTATTGAAATAACATTGAAAATCAGATAACTTTTATACTAACTTTGCACTCCCTTAAGGGGCGATGTGCGTTTAGATAAATCTTTCATCCCCTATTTTACCCTCTTAGGGGTGGAATTTTGGGAAACGCTGCAATACGCGTTTCATTATATTGATCATATTCAATTTGTGCTAAATATAATGCAAATATGACCAAAGAATCAAACGTTTGACAACTTTCATCCCCTTGGGGGTAGAATGTTGGATGTTATATTAGCGCACATACATTTCGAAGATCTATTTTTATATATTTTCTATATATATAAGATGAAAGCGTGGTATTGACTAGTGTCGCCCCGCAGGTATATCCGGCAAGCAACGGCCTGTTGTCGCCACGTCAGAGACGCCTACGCTACGAACTTAATAATAGACCACCCACAGTAAGGATTGACAAACATTATTTATATATATGTATGTTTATAATCGTTCCTACTAGTGATATGTAGATATATATATATAACTATTTATAGCATAGGAATAAAGAAATCATCGGTCGGCAGTAGAGGCCAAATGCGATAGGCTCTTAAAAAAAAAAAAAAAAAAAGTAATAAAAACACTTTAAAAAAGTATGAGAACTAATATCGACCTTATCGAGAAGGTCCGATATCGCAAACGTGTGGTTGTGGGTTCTAATCCCGGCATCACCTCTAAGGCCCCCTAGCAGACGGCGTATTTTAAACGCGCGTATACGCGCTTTAAACGTGTTTCGAACGCGCGTTTTTATCGCGTTTTAGGCGCTTTTCAATCTCTACAAACGCAAAATTCGGCATCTACGGCATAGAATACGCGCGTCATCTGTGCGTTTATAAAACGTCTTGTGCTAGGGCCCTAAGTAGTTTTCCTAATGTAGACTACACAATTCATGTAAAACAGATATTTTTTTGTGTTATTATAATTTAAAGACTAGCAGCGCAGGGAATGCGGACTGGGTAAAAAATAAACCATTGTAATTAGTACGTCAGGTGAGTCATGGAAAAATATGGGACACGTATTTTTTGTTCTATCAAATTACTAAAAATTGTCAAAGATTAATTTAGCTAATTAGAAAATTTCTAGGAATCTTGACGTCACTTGTGACTAAAAATCGTACCCACAAGTGAGGTCACTAGAAACTTCTGAGCGTCGTGTTTTCGTCATTTTGTGAAACGTGGAACAAAAGCAAAAATGCGTGTACAATATTTTTTAGGAATCTAACTGACGGAGAAATATTTTTTTTAGGATTCTATCCTGCCTATTCCTGTTTCTGTAATTTTCCCGCTATAAAAAGTATAGGTATACGCTATTCCGGACCTGTATTTCAAATTTCAGCCCAATTCGCATGTTTTCATTCGCAGCTAAAGTTAGTGTTGATGCCAGAGTCATACTTCTGCACTTGGTAAAACATTTAAAGGTGCGCTCGGGATTCGAACCTACTTACTACCTACCTCACGTTTGTGTTATCATTATGTTCTCGTCAATTCAATTGGAAAGTAATTAAAATATTTTGTTTAAATTAAAAACGGATAGGTAAATTAAGACAAAACAAAAATTGGCGACTTTATTTTCAAAAAGCTTTTAGTTCAATTTCGATAAATTAATTCGTAAAATAAAAGAAAAATTGGCAATATTTTTTTTCCAAAAAATTTAAAACATTTTCCTTCAATTTAACCCACCTCAGTATCTCCGAAACTGTACGAAAATTATTAAACATAAATAGACTCATAAAATAGGGTACCTACCGGACTGGGTCAAAAATACACCATCCTAATTAGTCCGTCAGCTAGATCATGGAAAAATATTGGACACGTATTTTTTGTTTTTTCATAATATTTAAAAATTGTCAAAGATATAGACCATCAAACTTCGAGAGTGGGGGGTCCCGACGTCACTCGTGAGTAAAAATCGTACTCACAAGTGACGTCACACGAAACTTCGAAGCGCTGTATCTTCGTCATTTTTTGTTTGTGAAACAAAAGAAAAAATACGTGTACAATATTTTTTGGCAATCTAACTAACGGGCTACTTAGTTTTTTTTTAGGATTGTACCCTATTGATTCATAATTCTAGGAATTATCGTATTAGAAAGAGTAATGTACTTTTTGTACGCCCTCAAGAAGTTATACTTTTTTGATCGTTAAAATTCGCCCTCCATCATTTTAAATCTTACCAAAAGAAGTTTAACTTCACGTATACAGTCGAATTGAAAACCTATTCTATTGTTTAAGTCTGTTAGATAAGGCGAAGTTAGATTGTTTAATCTCTGCATGCGATTGTATGTGAATGCATATTTTACCGGCCAAACCCGTTTTATTTACTAACTAGTAGTTAACTAGTTTTAGGATATACTAGTTTATCCTAGATCAAATCAGTTTATCTTTTAGGTGCTAGCATAAACCGGTACAGACTAGGCTAAACTGGTTCGTCCTAAATTGGAGAAACTAGTTTATCCTAGGCGGAACTAGTTGAGCTTAATGCAAGTAAATAACGTTCAGAATAAACTGGTTTGGTTAGGTTACGGTTTTAAATGTATAAACCTAAACTAACCAGACCAGATTATTGTGATTACATATATAATTATCATAGCTGAGCATTAACTCGTTAATCCGTTAATCGTTAATTAACGAAGTTAAAATTTTGATTAACGGATTAACTTTTAAGTTAACTTTTAAAAATATTAACGGACACGTTAACTTTCGTTAATTATGGAGAAGTCCGTTAATCGTTAATCCAATGCTTACTATTTACCGCACGGTACCGCGGCGCAAAATACAGGTGCAAGACAAGTATGAAACGAAAAGGGCTAGGCGCAGTGTGACTATATTATATGTGGTAGGTTCCTGCAATTTTGGCAGGATTGAGGCGTCATTTTAGCCTGTGTCATGATTGGTTGACGTTATAACATGTCTGTTAAACATGGACCCATTCGCAAAACAAAGTAAAGGTGATCGCACGCAGCAGTTATATCTTTACTAGTATTATAAAACTGAAGAGTTTGTTTGAACGCTAAGATCTCGGGAACTACTGGTCCATTTTGAAAGATGATTCGAAGATTCGATAGATGGCGTAGCAACGCGCGCATGGTTCAGCTAGTAGTAGTCTAGGAAGACCGTACCATATCTTACACTGAAAGAAAATCAAAGATTTGTCATATTTCCTGTACCAGTAACTCGAACTAGATTTGCGCAGAAAAGATATAGTACAATTGTGGCCCGATTGTACACAGGATTGAATAGAGAATGCGAAACAAAAAATTGCAACAATCACGAAATTAAAACAATTATACAAACTTGGCTAGAGGGGGTTTGATTATCATAGTATTGAGGAAATGTTGGACAACTTGTACACTGGATAACGCACTGAAAAACACTAATGATTGTGGTAATAAGCAGGTCTACTACGAAAACAAACTCCGAATGATCGGATCCGACCGACAGCTGAATCGGATCTGTAGCCTACCACGAAAAACATTCGGATCGATACATCTCGGTCGGAAGTTATAGAATTAGGTTGAATGAGGGTCGGATCGAACGAAACGGCCGATTCGATCAACCGACTGATTGTCTATCGAGGTAGGAAACGTCCATAAGTTTAGCCGATGTATCGTTTATCGGACTTCGTAGTAGACCTGAAGGATGAGGAAAAAATTAAAAAAACTATATCTTTTTTTACAATTAAAATAATTATATATTTTTTATTTTTTATATATATTTTAATTAAATTTTCAAACATTTTTTAAAATTATAAGGATGTATCTTGTATTATGTTGTGTAATATTTTATTTTGTGATCTTTTTCATGTGATACCCGCAATTGTTTAGTTTGAGTTTTAAGTTGGTTCATTGTGTAGCTGCATTGTTAGACCATTCATCCAATCATCCATGATCGTGTGTTAAATTTTAACCGTTCAAACTTTAACTATTACTAAATTACAATACTTTTTTTTTAAATGTGTGAATTGTATTTGTGGCATAAGCCAACATAGTTTAAAAATTATAATTTTGTAAAAAATGAGAAGCCATTGGCATCCGACTCAGTCTCAGACTAGTTCGGGAAGCCTTTAGATCACTGTTATTGTAAACTTGTTGTTGTGTCAAAATAAATTATAGTATTATACCTTTAAACGAGCAATTCTTGTATATATTTATACTAGCTGACCCCGCAAACGTTGTTTTGCCTTAGTGAACAACCCTTGTCACTTAGGGGTATGAAAAATAGCTAGTAGCCGATTCTCATACCTACAGAATATGCATATAAAATTTGGTTAAAATCAGTAAAGCCGTTTCGGAGGAGTAAGGAAACAAACACTGTGACACGAGAATTTTATATATAAGATGACACGAGAATTTTATATATAAGACTAGCTGACCCCGCAAACGTTGTTTTGCCAAATAAATAAAGGTATGAAAAATAGCTAGTAGCCGATTCTCAGACCTACTGAATAAGCATTTAAAATTTGGTAAAAATCAGTAAAGCCGTTTCGGAGGAGTAAGGAAACAAACACTGTGACACGAGAATTTTATATATATATATATAGAATCGGAATCTAGGAAACGGCTCGAACGATTATCATGAAACGATGTATGCAGGGGGTTTCGGGGACGATAAATCGATCTAACTAGGTTTTATTTTGAAAAAAAATAATTTTATGCGCGTTTTTTGGACAATGAAAAACTGTTACATTTACATTAGAATGCGACGGTAAATTTCGCAGCGCTGCGCGACAGTATACCTAATATAGCTCAGTTGATATGTTAGGCGGTCTTGAAGTAGTAGACTTGGGTTCGAATCCAAATGGCTTCTTTTTTTTTTCAAGTTCTTTTTTCTTTCTTAATATTTTTTTTTTTGAGAAAATGTATTACTTCGGGAAAATGTATTAGCCCGCCCTTTAGCTTAGTAGGTATCTAAGAATACTTAGTGTTTTACACGCTCCATCGTAGACCGCATCGTCGCTTAACATCAGGCGAGATGGCGGTCGAGTGTAAACCTATAAAATTAAAAAAAAAATGTTTAAACCGTGCAATGCTCGGTCACCCAGGTACTAGGCAATAATCTGGAATACCAGTAGTTTAATATAAATGCTCGTTCGTTCAGGTGATACCGCCAGAGTTGGAGGCGGCCGCGTCCGAGTGGACGTCCCACATCGCGCCCGACGGACGGCCGTACTACTATCACTCTCACACGCAGGAGAGCATCTGGGAGAAACCGAAGCCTGTCAAGGAGCTGGAAGGTATGTTCTCTCTTTAACACGCTTTTATTAGCTTCACTTGTAACTAACTATGTATGTAAGAAAATCTTGGAATCTTAATTTGACCCACTTCCCGGTCTTCGATTAAAATTAAATTTTGCACACGCTCTGAGTTCTGATGACAATTAATGACTAGCTAAGAAACGTCATTACAAATCCAACATGGCGGACATCCAAGATGGCGGATTGGCTATTTGAAATCCACCACCATGATATATTATGGGTATCAAATGAAAGCGTTTGCTGGCAGGAATACGAAAAAAATAGTCAAGTAACTTAAATCCAATATGGCGGTTGTTCAAGATGGCGGACAGGCTATTTGAAATGCACCCCCATGATATGGGTATCAAAGTGAAAAAATTAAACCACTAAGTCAATTGTTAATAGCATTATTATTCTTGTTGTTTACAGATCTAAAAGCCAAGATACAAGCTGAGAAGGACAGGGCGGAGAAGATGGCGATCATACAGGACAAAGAAATTAAAAAGAACCTTGATGGTATGTATAATTTTTGCGCAGATCAGATATCGATTACAAAATCTGATTTTTAAAAAGAAACTTTTATCACATCGTGGTGCGCCAAATGAAGTTTTCACTGCAATAATATTGTCTGTGTTTCCGTTTGTCTCAGTGATCGACGTGGAGGCCCACGAGCAGGAGAAGGCCGCCGCGGAGGCCAAGGCCGTCGCGGAGCGGGAGCGCGCCGCCGCCGAGGAGGTCAGTGCCGTTGGAACACATTAATAATAGTAATAACGCTGAGGCGCTATCGAGACTCGAGCCGTTAGGCGAGGGTCTCAAAATAGCCGAGGACGGTGAACATCAATACACACGTGTTTCATACGACGTGAATAAACTTTCGAATAAAATAACAGTGAAAAAGAGCCACGAAACATGTTTCGTGATTGCCTTGTTGTGGCAGAACTTGAGGATTTCCCTCGATTTCTCAGGATGTCACCATCAGACCTTGATTTGATTTTTTGTTTACATTTCCGCATAGTATTAATTGAATATCTAAAACATCCACAGAAGGAACGCGAAGAGCGCGAGCGCCTCGAGAAGGAGCAAGCGGAACGAGAGAAGGCGGAGAAGGAGCAGGCGGAGAAGGAGAAGGCGGACAAGGAGAAGGAGAAAGCGAAGGCGGACAAGAGCCGGCCGATATCGAGCACGCCCATTCCTAGTACCCCCTGGTGAGTCGACTGTCTTTAATGTTAAACTCTTATGAATCTATACTAATACTAGCGGCCCATTCCGGCTGCGCTCGGATATTGTCATTTAAAGAGTATTAATCGAAATAAAAACTATCTCTCAAGTTGGACCAGACTGCTCACGGTGTGCCAATTTAATTAAAAATTGGTTAAGTAGTTTAGGAATCCATCGCGGACAAACATGACAGGATGTGACAGGAGATTTATATATATCTGGGTGATTATACAAATGTTGGGTAACTTTTGATGATATTTTGTTTACTATTGTTATTAAATCAAATGTCCATAAATCCGGGTGTTTATGATAGCTTATCTTATGAATATATTATCCCAAATCACGCCAGTCACTTTTTTTAGTAGTTTGTGAGATATTTCAGAATTTGACTGCCAGAGGACTGATGAGGGTACCATAGTACTGATAAAATACACAATTTTATAAGAATTACAATGGTATTTCATAAAACTTAGTAATTAGTAACATATCTCTTAGGACTTGAGAATGGCACATGTCTTTTGAGTATTAAAATTACTTGCTAATATTTAAAAATAATTATTTATATGTAATACTGAGAGAAAGTATTATTTCAGTCTTAGTAAGCCTTCTGACACTTTTAAATGTTATATGGGTCAATCAACTTTTCGACCCACACTTTGGTGTCCTCAGCTATTTCTGACCAAAACTCCATAAATATACTTAAATTGGAATTAAACTACAAACTATAGTATTTATAGATTATAAAGCATCGTAACTTCCACGTTTGTGTGCGAAATTATTCCTCAAATATATCTAAATTTGTCGTAACTCCAGTGACATTTTTTCCTTCCATATATAATATTGCTGTCCAAAACGCGTGATGACAACTTCCCATGCCGATAGATTAAAAAATAACTGTGTAAACTGTGGTTAATTTATGAATCATCGATACATTAAAATACAAACTTTAATATTTTCGAATTGTAAAAGTGATCGGTTGATAATTGATTTCCGGAAAAAATCTAGACGTTATGTCCAAAGGAATTCTTGTGTACATTGGTATACTGAGTTACCTTTAGAAAGCGAATTTAAAAAAACTTCACGTGCGTAATTCGGAGACTATCTACTAAAATATTGGCGGTCTCTCTGTCGGCGCGGCGGCGAAGACCATTGACGATGCTGACTGACCACCCGTCAGCGACGAGCTCTCAGTGGTGGTGCGTGGCTTTAATCGCTGTCGGCTGAGTTACCGCGATTTTATCGGTAAATACTGATATTCATTTTACGAATCATGTTGACCCGGCCTGTACTATTCAAGCTCGCAGATGTCGCACTTCGTGACAAGATATGGTCTGCCAAAACCAGCTTAAAGGGTTCTAAGCTGACACTATCGGAATTCCTCACGAGGACGCGGCACGAAGTGTTTATGGCTGCACGTAAGCGTTTCGGGATCACCAGGTGCTGGACACGAGAGGGCAGCATTTTCATAAAAGGGCTGAACGATGTCATTCGACGCGTCGATTCTTTAGAGGAAGTTGCTGCGATGCCGTGTGAAACTGCGTCGGTCACTGCTGATGCAAAAGCCCTTGAAACCCGTAGAGCGGCCTCCGTGTCCAGGGATCAGAAGTCGGTGAGACCACGGAAAGGAAAGTTTATGTCAAAGTGATATCTTCTTTTGATTTGTTTACATCCAATGTTTTTCATTACAACGGGGGTAAATTGTTTATCTAGTGCGTACCTTCAAATTCTGTTACTAAATATTGTCACAAAAGTTCTATTCACATATCACTATGTTCTATTACTTTTTTATTTATTTATTTTTTGCTTTTTCTGTTAAGATTTATCAATCTATCATCATAATTTTAATTCTTTGTGAAACTTCAACTTCTTTTGTGTTTGGCTTCTGTATGCGGCATGACCACAACTTCGCCAGTGTCTTGTGTGTCGTTGGTGGGCCACTGTTCTCAGGGTTGATCGGTGTATTTGCAGTGCTATGCTGGTAGGCCTTTGTTCGGTTGACTTCTTGTAGTTTAGTTAGTGTGTGTAGGTTAGTATTTAACTACTGTAAAGGACAAACACATGACGTCACAATATAAATATACATAGAGATAACTAGGTAAATATTAATAACAAAATAGCAGAATATAATAATACAAATATTTACAACTTAACATTATTAATTTTTATGAATTTATTGAGGGTATATACAAAGGGTGAATATACTAGGGACAGTAGGTTGGAAAAGGATACGGGACGAGGAAGGTCATTTGGAATCATGTCATATAAGGAGCCACGACTTTTCTTGCATTCAAAGAAAATATGGTCTGTTGTGCCTTCAGCCAACCCGCACTCGCACAAGGAATGGTCACGAACTCTTATTTTGGCCAGGAACACTGGAGTACAAGCAAAGCCCAACCGTAGGCGGCAGATGGTAGATGTAACTTGCTTGTTGAAGTTCTTAAATTTGAAAAACCAGGGTTTCGGAGGGATGGAATGTTGGATTTGACCGTAGAATTTCCCTTTTGTCATCTTGGACCTCTGCCACTCAGAGTTCCAGGAGTCAAGGAGTTGGGAGTGACAAACAGAGGACAGGTCATGGGAGAATATGTGGAAATGGTCTTTGTTGCCATGGGCAGTAGCTTGCTTGGCATGGAAATCTGCATTTTCATTCCCAGGGATACCTGCATGCCCTGGTATCCAGGCCAAAGTTATCTGAAAGCCTAGTTTATGGCACTTGTAAAGTTCTTCCTTGATTTTTAATATGGTGGGGAATTTTGACTTAGCTTTAAACTGGTTGGTTAATATAGCTTGCAAAGTGCTCCTTGAGTCTGAGAGAATGATGGTTCTACCAATAGAGTGAGATTTGACATAACATATGGCCTCAAGTATCGCGATCGCTTCTCCCGTGAAAACAGAGGCCAATGGAGGACACTTGTACCTTAACACAATGTTATATCTAGGGATCCACACAGCAGCACCTACATCTCCATCCTGATGTAATTTAGAAGCGTCAGTAAAGACAGGGAGCCAGTCTTTCCACTTCTTGTGGATAATTTCATGAAGTTCTTTACTGGGATTTGCTGTGTCTTTATTGATGCCCAGACTTAGGATTATAGATGGTTGGTATGTTAATGCTTCATAACTGGTAGTGAATAAGGGATTGGTGAGGAATTTTGCTATGGGGAAAGGGAGGAGTGAGTGTTTGATATAGCTCTGGAGAATGCATGAAAGGTTAATTTGCATTCTTATATCATGCTGTTGTGTCAAGCTATGGAGTTTTTGGATTTTGGACAGCAAAGGGTGGTCAGAATATTGAATGAGTTTACTATAGAACCTGTCAGCTAAAAATTGTCTTCTCAGGTGTAAAGGGGGGTCACCTGATTCTACTTGGATAGCGTTCGTAGGGGAGGTTTTCATTGCCCCTAATACAATTCGAAGGCATTTGGCTTGTATGGATGTGAGTTTATTGAGGGCAGATTTATTTCCAGGCTCCAGCAGGAATGCTCCATAGTCCAAGTGGCTACGAATGATGGAATTGTATAGAAGTTTCTGAGAAAAGGGATGGGAGCCCCACCATACGCCAGAGAGAGAGCGGAGGATATTAAGGTTCTTTTCACATTTGGATGCAACATAATCTGAATGTGGGACACCAGTTAGTTTAGTATCTAGCAGAAGGCCTAAAAATTTTACACAATTTTTCTGTGGGATTTGTTCATTGTTGCATCTTAGGTTTAGATCTGGAATGGTTCTTTTACGGGTGAAAATTATGGATTTACTTTTGGTGGGAGAGATGGCTAATCCAATATCATTTAGATGGTCTTCTAGGTAAAAGAGGGCTTGATTAAGGGAGTTTTCAGCTTGTTCGACAGATTTGCCAGTGATATACAGAGCAATATCATCAGCATATTGTAAAATATTGCAGAATGGATTTACGGTGAGTTCTAAATCGGCTGTGTACAGACCATACAGAGGGGGACTTAGGACTGAACCTTGGGGGAGGCCCCTCCATACCTTCCTAGACATGGGTATGTCATTTTGGTTTTTGATGAGGATGGTTCTCTCCATCAAAAAGCAGTTAATGAACCGTACCATCTTCTCAGAAACACTCAGCTGTAACAATTTAGTTCTGAGTTTTGGAAGCTGGACATGATCGTAGGCAGATGCGATGTCTAGGAATACAGCCACAAGATACTGTTTCTCTTTTATTGCGATGCGGATATCTGTGGTGAGTATACTGAGACTATCCATTGTACTCAAGCCTTTCCTGAAGCCAAATTGTGTTTGTGGGAGTAGTCTATTTTTTTCAATGTACCATTCTAATCTGTTCTTGATGAGGATTTCTGTTATCTTTGCAGCTACACAGGAGAGGGCAATTGGGCGTCGGGAATTGGGATCTGAAGGGTCCTTTCCCGGTTTAGGGATTGGGAGTATTGTTTGGGTTTTCCAAGAGTCTGGGATATATCCTTGATCAAAGAATATGTTTATTAGATTTAGGAAGTATTGTTTCATGTTGTCATTGGCTTTAGTAATAAAAGAATAAGGCATACCATCTACTCCAGGGGCGGAGTCAGTCAACCCATCTAGAGCCAAGTGCAGCTCTTCCAGCGAAAATGGGATGTCAAAATGTGAAGAGTTATGGAGATGTGATAAGATGGGAGGGTTAGGATTCTGACGCACATAAGGAGGAGCTAGCTTGTCAGCAAATGATTCTAACCACGAGTATGGATCGTTAGAGGAGGGGTTGTTGTCTCTATATGATCCTCTGAACTTCCGGATTTGTTTCCATACAATATTTGTTGGTGTTGTTGGTGATAATCCTTTGCAAAAATTTAACCAGCCCTGTTTCTTTTTTGCTGAGAGGCATTTTCTGCATTTTGCAGCTGTCTTTTTGTAATTGAGAAAATTTTCTATGGTCATATGATGGTTATAGTTGGTTTCAGATCTTTTGCGTTCACGAATCGCTTCAGTGCATTCAGAATCCCACCAGGGAGGGGAAAGGAGATTGTTTCTAGTCTTCTTCAGAGGAATAGACTCATCTGCAGAAGATAGTATAGCGCTAACAAGTTGGTCATAACATACCAAAGGGTTTTCCTCTATAGGGTTTGGCAGATTTGCCATTTTTTGCTCCATGTGGGTGGAGTAGATATCCCATTTTGCCCCAGAGAGCCTATATTTAAGGAGGGGGGTAGGTGGAGGAGGATGTGAGACCCTGAGTCCTAAAGAAACCAAAATGGGGAAATGATCACTTCCTCTGGTAAGAGGGAGGACCTGCCAAGATAGGGAGGGAAGCAGACCAGGAGAGCATAGAGTTAGATCCACTGCTGATTTAGGATTTTGCGTGGGTAGTACTCTTCGAGTAGGGGTGCCATCATTCCCTATGCATAAATTAACCTCATCCAGTGCTTCAAACAGTAGTCTACCAAAAGAATCACTGTGGTAGGAACCCCAGGAGGTGTGGTGGGCATTGAAGTCTCCCATAACCACGACTGGAGGGGGGACAGAGGATATAATTAATAGGATGTCAGGAATGAGTTGTGGTGTGGGATGAGGGATGTAAAAGGATATAAAGGAGGAATTAAATGCACGTACGGCGACGGCATTTATTTCGGGGCTATGAGGGGGAAGGGGAAGTTGAGAGAATATCTGAGTCTGTTTAATGAATAATGCACAGCCAGCTGTTCCGTCCTGGCGATCGCTCCGAAGACATGAAAATCCCGGGACTCGATACCGAGTTCCAGGGACAAACCACGTCTCCGACACAGCCATCAGGACGGGGCTGTATTTATTGATGAGGTGGGTGAGTTCAGGAAGCTTCCGGCGGAGGCTCCTGCTGTTCCATTGGATTATGGTGCATAGATCCATGGTGATGTGTTAGTGATGTGAGTTGGGAAATCATGTGGGCAACGTTGGACGGTAACTGATTGGGGTCTTGTGATATCATACTAATGATGATTGTGAGGAGTTGTGTGAGGAGTTGTTGAGTGTTGAGAGTAGGGGGTTGGGACTGGGACTGGGCCAGCTCGAGAGAATAACCGTTATGAAGTGTGGATGGACCCTGAGCTATGATGGATTGGTGGGCGATTCTATCATAGGATTTTCCAAGGAGCGGCTTTGGGTGGGAATTGTGAATGATTGTTTTCCTGTAGGACTGGGAGGATTGTGATGGATTGAATGGGGGGAGAGGAGTCGGCTGTGGTGAAGCTTGAGTATGGGCAACAGGTATGCTTCCAGCAACTTGGTTAAATCTTCTGCTAACTTTTGGGGTTTGATTGGATGCCTCCTGATAAGAGATGCCGTCTCTGGACATTTTGATTTTAATTTCTCGTTGTCTGTTCTGCTCGGGGCAGGCCCTGCTAGTGGAGAAATGGTGCTCAGAGCAGTATAGGCATGTAGCCTCTGTCTCTTGCACCACACAATCGTCTCCACTATGGGGTTGAGTACAGCGGAAGCATTTAGGCTGTGAACGACATTGACTTTTAATATGCCCAAATCGGAGGCAATTCATACACTGAATAGTAGGGTATTGGTATGCCTCTACATTCAGGGATGAGTAAAACGAGAAGATCTTAGATGGCAGTTGTTGTGCTCTAAATGTTAGGACAACTGTTTGGGTAGGAATCCAATTGATGACATTATCCACTTTGGTTTTACGATTTAACCGCCTTGCCTTCAGAACATATCCGTTACCGGGTACTTTGACTGAGCTTACAAAGTCTTCCATAGACCACTCTACTGGGACACCCCTGACTAAACCCATTCGAGTAACATTGTAGGTTGGGATCATTGCTTCGTATTTTCCAATTTGAAGGATGGGATTGTTTAGGAAATTGTTGGCGGCAGCAGCGTTCTTAAATTCGATGGAAATTTTATTCCTACCCACTTTCTTCACCCCATCTTGGCAGACATGATCGATTTTGTTGGTGTGGAGAAATTTGCCGAATTTCATTGGCCTAATAACTGCGCCTATGGTTGGGTCGGGCTCTGTTCTGGATACATGAACTAGGTACGGTCCGGAATCAATGCTTTCATATTGTTGTATACCTAATATGGACATAGCAGGGTGTATGTATACTTGCTGAATAGACGCGGACGTAGTCTCTGAATTCATACCGGACTTCTTTACGGGTGCGGATCGGGCTGGCACAGATGCTAGGTGTCTTTTCAGAGGATTTGGGGTCAAAATTTCCGTTTCCATATTATTAGTTGGATCGGGAGGGTCGGGAGGTTCAGGCGACGGGAAAACGTTCTCCATTTTCCCTGCCTACTACTCGCTACTAAAATATAAGGGACTTACCCAATAAATTCCAATAAATTATACACAAATACAATAAACAAATACAAACACGTGTAGGGGTTATGTGAATTTGTGTCGATCTCCAACCTAATATCAACAAAACATTTTCGCAAAAAGCAGTGGCAGTACCCATTTCAATTCTTTGTGTTTTGTTTTACAATCTTACAATGACATAATGACACTGTTCCTTTTTTCGCTTTGTGGTCTCGCACATATTATGTATTTTGCCAGATACGCACGTTTTGCCTCAATTCGTTGGACAATACTTTTTATTGTTATTATTTATTTGTTAGCAATTCCCCTGTTTATAATTTAAGTTGGTTTGATTTTATTTCTTTTGTGATGAAGATCTATACACAGTATTATTTTTATTAATTAATAGCACAATTGGCAGGTGGGTGTGCCTATACATTTATTTGTAAGGTTGCAAACCCTTAATTAGGTTATCTTCTAAAATTGAAATTGTATTTATATTAAGTACACTTTTTGCCTATATATTATTATGCATATTTATATATTATACCTATATATATAATTATTTTTATATTTATATATTATTTGATTGTTATACGTATATTTATTGAATATTGGAAACACAGACCTACAGTAAAATATTTTGATGTCAAATATTGTGCACAACAATAGTGATAGTGAAGAGTTCTTCTCCTTATCATCGGACAATGCTTCTTATTCTGAGGATAGCTTTGTGAGTATACCGTCACTGAGTGACACTATTTCTAGCCATCTTAATGACGTACCTAAGAACTTTAACATACTCCATATCAACGCACAGAGTATCCCGGCGCACTACTGAGTTTTTAGCCTCTTTCGATCAAAAAAATGTCCACGCTATACTAGTCTCCGAAACATGGTTAAAATCTTGCCTTTCTTCTTCTTCCTACTCGCTTCCTGGCTTCTGTCTTATAAGGAATGATCGAACGGAGACGCCTGGAGGTGGCGTGGCCATTTTCCTACGTTCTAACATTCCTTATACGGTGATTAGCTCTTCTATCCAACCTCCTCCCACTAACGCTGGGGAACACCTTTTTGTTGAAGTTTCACTTTCTCATACCAAAATTCTTCTCGGAGTCTACTATAGCCGTGACAAGGGTGTAGATTACTTTTCCTCTTTTGAAACTCTTCTTGAAGAACTTCTTCCTTCGTACTCTGACACTATTATAATGGGGGACTTTAACACATGCTTACTTAGATCTGATTCTCGCTCCACTAAACTGAATTCTATTATTCACTCCAGTAACATGCATGTCCTACCCCTGAGAGCGACACACCACTTTCCGAACTGCGTCCCGTCTTTGCTTGATCTAATATTTGTGTCATCGCCGCAACGTGTCGCTAAGCATGGACAGTGTGCCCACACTGCTCATGACATGTCTTACCATGACGTCATCTTCCTATCCTACAAAATCCGTTCTCCTAAGATCAAACCCAAAATTCTCCTGCAGCGTAGCTTTGGTGCTATGGATTGTAACAAGTTACGTGACGATGCCAGTCATATCGATTGGTCACCAGTACTCAATGCCAAGTCTGTGGATGATAAAGTCACATGTTTTAACAACTTGCTGCTACAGCTATATGACGCCCATGCTCCTTTACATGCAGTAAAAATAAAACATCTCCCGGCTCCTTGGCTAACTGATGAGATAAAGAAGCTGATACATCTGAAAGCATTGGCCAAATCTAAATTTCAAATCAACCCAAATCAAATAATTAAATCAAATAATTTATTTATGGGGTACCACAGGGTAGCGTTTTGGGACCACTTTTGTTTTTAATATATATAAATGACTTACCTAACGTGACTAATCAACCCATGACACTTTTTGCGGATGATAGTACTATAACAATAGAATGTAGAAATGCTAATACGTACGCAAATGACATTACTGAATCACTGATATCGTCCATATCGTGGTTGGATAACAATAATTTAAACATTAATTTGAACAAAACTAATATCATTCACTTCAAACAACGTGGACTAAACCAATCTAATGTTAAAGTAACGTATAATTATCAAATAATAAATGAAGTAGACTCAGCAAAATTTCTTGGTTTAATGATTGACAAACAATTGAATTGGAAAAAACAAATTGATAGTGTTTCGAATAGAGTCACTAGCTCGGCGTATGCATTACATAAACTATCTGCTGTGGTGAATACTGATGCGCTTCTTACTGCGTACTATGGGTTAGTTGAGTCTATTCTCAGATATGGAATCATATTTTGGGGTAACTCTACCGACAAAGAGGTTATTTTTAAAAGACAAAAGCGCTGTATCAGATCAATGTTTAAATTACAACAAATTGATAGCTGTGGACCTTATTTTACTAAATACAAAATTCTTACACTTCCGTCCTTGTATATTTTGGAAACAGCACTTTTTGTACGAGCAAACCCGGAATTATTCCCTTCAATATCATATTCAGTCCAAAGAAATCGTAGAGACCAGAATAGGCGTTGTAATCACTTGGCAAAGACTACTCTCATGGCTAAAAGTATAATATGTATGGGATCTCGGATTTACAATCATATTCCAAAAGATATTAGAGATCTGAGGACTTCCATGTTTAAGTCACAATTAAGGAAACTTCTAGTCAGAAAATGTTATTACAGAATTGAAAACTTTTTTAATGATAGATTTCATTAGGGATTATTTTAGATATTTGGTAATAAATATAGTTTATAATTTTGTTTCATTATTTTGATTTGATGACATGAATTTAATGAGTTTGTTTTAATGAGTGTAATTATTGTACACAATTAGTAATAAATTTATTTTTGTAATTTTGTGATTTAATTTGATTATTTTGATTTGATGAATTTGTAAAGTTTTCAATTTTTTTTTTTGTATTTGTATGGTTGAAGGGTGATTTGACTTGTAAGCTGTCATCAATTTTATATGAATTGAAAAAATATTTGTATGCCTAGCATATCAGGCAAAACATGACGACCAGCTACTTTAAAATTTTTGTGACCTGTTTTATATATCATGCATTATGTGTGTTTGAACTTACTCATGTTTTGAACAAATAAATTATCTTTTATCTTTTTATCTTTTACCCTTGTGACCATAACAAAGAAAAATTTCATCAACTCCGGAATCGCTGCAATAGAGTGTGCAGGGACGCGCAACGCCAACATATTCATAAATCTGTCGAGAACGGTGATTCAGCCAAAGTCTGGAAATTCCTCCGTACATTGGGTGTTGGTAAGTCACAGCAAAACCTTAATCCTCGAAATATTGATGTTAACGCCCTAAATCAACACTTCTCTTCGTCGTCGCATATCGATGCAAATGACAAAAGTGCTACCATCAACCACCTCTCGTCTCTTCCAACACCTAATTACTCTCCTTTTGTTATTAATCAATTTGCCGTTTGTGATGTTAAAAAAACGATCCTATCCATTTCCTCTAATGCGGTCGGCTGTGATAGCATTAGCCGTAACATGATCCTTCCAATCCTCGATGAAATCCTACCCATTTTGTGTCATCTCTTTAATGCCTCTGTATCACTGACATCTGTACCGTCTTTCTGGAAAGAAGCTCAAATTGTACCTATTCCCAAAAAAACTAATCCCATCTCTCCATCGGAATTTCGTCCAATTTCTATTCTCCCTTTCCTCTCTAAAGTCCTCGAACGTCTGATCCACTCCCAACTCAGTTTTTTTCTAAACTGTAATAACCTCCTGAATCCCTTGCAATCTGGTTTCCGTCCCGGTCATAGTACTACTACTGCTCTTGTCAAGATATCTGACGATATTAGGCTGGGAATGGATAACAGAAAGCTTACTGTCCTCACCCTGCTCGATTTCAGCAATGCTTTTAACACTGTTGATTTCGATATCCTCCTGGCATTGCTCCGTTCGATTAACATATCTCCAACGGCAATTGATTGGTTTCGTAGTTACCTGCAGGGTCGCCGGCAGCGTGTACATATAGAAGATACCTTCTCTTCTTGGTGTGAAGTGCGTGCGTGCGTCCCTCAGGGTGGCGTTCTTTCTCCTATACTTTTTGCTTTATTCATAAATTCAGTCACATCTCTCATTTCTTCTTCCTACCACCTCTATGCTGACGATCTCCAGGTTTATGCTCAAGCCTCACTTGATAACCTAGATGATGCTATTAAGTTGGTCAACGATGATTTGCGCCGCATTGAAAAATGGAGTAGGTCTTTCGGTCTTACTGTCAATCCCACGAAAACTCAGGCCATAATTATTGGAAGCTCGCGGCTTGTATCGAGAATCGACTATGGCACTACTACTAAAGTTGTATTCGGTGGCGTGACGGTACCATTTAGTGCAGAAGTAAAAAATCTTGGCATTATTTTTGATCGTTGTTTTACTTGGGATCCACAAATTCGATCTACAAAACGTAAAATATTTGCCTCAGCAGCATCACTTCGAAGAATTCGAAACTTCTTGCCTACGGCCACCAAAGTTGCGCTAGTACAATCCCTCCTTCTTCCCATCCTCGACTACGCTGACGTCTGCTATCTTGACCTTAGACGGGACCAATTCGAAATGCTCGAGCGTCTTCAAAACTTTTGTATTAGGTTTATTTTCGGTCTCCGAAAATATGACCATGTTTCTCTTTTCCGATCTAAACTCGAGTGGCTCCCTATCCGTTTACGTCGGGATACTCACATCCTATCACTTTTATACACCACACTTTTCACTCCTTCTTCCCCTCCGTATTTAAGCTCCCGTTTCACGTTTCTTTGCGACACTCATTCGGTCAATCTTAGGCCGTCTACAAATCTCCTATTGTCTACTCCAGCTCATTTAAGCTCCTTTTACGGTTCGTCGTTCTGCGTGCAGGCTGTTGCCTTATGGAATGCTCTTCCTGCGGCTATTAGACGTGCGCAGAGCGTCGTTTCGTTCAGGACTCAGATTCGACAGCATTTTCTGACAAACGTTCATTGATTTATCTTCTCAGCATTTTGTGTTTCGTATTATATTTATATGAATGTCATTATGTATATATTATACATATAAATGTATACTTATTTATTTTTATATTCATTATATGTAGTCTAAATCATTTATATATCATAAAATTAGTATGTGTCTATATTATCTATTCTATGTATGTGTATGTATTTTAATTATTTCGTTAGTTGCACCACTGCCCAAAATATTACAAATTTAGTTTCCTCATAAATCAAAAGGTTATCTGGAAGAGATCGCTTTTAGCGATAAGATCGCCTTTTGTGCCCATTTTGTTTTGTTATATGTGTTACTTGTTGTCAACTTTGTTTATGGTGCCAATAAAGTGTTTTGTATTGTATTGTATTGTTGTTTTGCAAGGACATAGAATTAAAGTTTTGATTGGTGCATATAAGTATTTCTAATACTAAGTGGATTTCATTTAATTTGCAAAATACTGGCAAATGTATCCTGAGTTACCTGTATACTGAGTTACGTTTCTGGTAACTCCAAAGACATAGTTGGTAACTTCAGAGACATAGACAGTTTCCACTAGCCCGTTATTCAGCCCATCTACTGTTTCGCATTCAGCCATACCAAACAATTTTGGAGTTCCACCAGAAAGCTCTTTTGGTTTTTAATTTGGGCCAAATTTGGACGAAGAGTAGACTTCATCATAATTTGTAAACAAATAGTTCCTATTTTAACATTCCTTAGATGAATTTCACCAGAAATTCAATTAAACTAACACACTAACATATTCTACTAACACCAAAACGTGGGTCTTGATGTTATATAGTAGAATATGTCCGGTGTCAAGCCATTTAGAGAAGAATTTGTCTAAGGTGTTACCTAATTGTCTCTGGTGTTACCTTTATGTCCTCTTTTCTTTGAATAGTTATCACTATTATTTTACGGTTGTTTTTCGAAGTACCACTTATTATTTTCTTGTTTTAGTTGTGTTAAAAGTTGGTTTTCGTTTTATAAAGATTTTGAAACGTTTGTCACTCTCAACAGAGAATTATACAAAATAAATATGAATTTTGGATCTCGGTGGTAACGCTAAATACAAATTGTTGATATTATGTTCTCAGGTATGTAACTTAAATTAAGATTGAATATACCATACTATTTGATTATGCATCCGAAAGTAAAAAATATATAAGAGTAAGTTAAAACTGCGTTTTATTTTCGGTTACTGAGGTAATACTCTCTGGTAACGCAAGAGACTCTTTTGTGGGAGTTGTTTAAGTTTTTTATGAATATAGTAAAAATCATACAACAGACGTCGTGCCCATTTACACATGTCATGCTTCAATGTTCAAGCTATTTGAAAATATACTTCGATGTATAATATTTACGAAAAAAATTTTGAAAATAAAAAAATTGTATCCTCTCAAAAGTGTGGGTCGAAAAGTTGATTGACCCATATTACTTAATAATTATGTAATTAAAAAATCACGTTAATATGTAATAATTATTACCTATACATTTTTTTGTCCGTAGTTACATTTTTTTTCTAGTTATTCATTGCTCCCGTGGTGTCATTTCTTTAACATTTTTTTTTTATCTTTTCCTGTTTTTTAAAACGCTCTTTTTTATTTGTTTGTATTCTACTAAATTGATGGGTTCACTTTAATTTTGGCCTTATCAGTGTCTCTTTTTAAAAAAATGTAATTATGTTATTTTCCTTGATAAATTTGTTTTGGTATGCAATATGTCGTTTTTGTTAATCGAAGTCTATGTTTTTTTTTCTCGGAGAAAGTTAATGATTTCGTTCGTTCGTTTGTTCCTCAGGTGCGTGGTGTGGACGGGCGACGGTCGCGTGTTCTTCTACAACCCGACGGCGCACGCCAGCGTGTGGGAGCGGCCGCCGGAGCTGGCCGGCCGGGAGGAGGTGGACAAGATCGTGAGCCAGCCGCCCAGCGCCGTCACCGACCTGCAGGTGAGGAGGGTGCTCTGCCGTCTGACGGACAACTTACATTCGTTCACCACCCGACTGCAAACTTACATTTGTGGCATTTACAGCCCCAATCTTATATATAAAATTCTCGTGTCACAGTGTTTGTTTCCTTACTCCTCCGAAACGGCTTTACTGATTTTTACCAAATTTTATACGCATATTTAGTAGGTCTGAGAATCGGCTACTAGCTATTTTTTATACCCCTAAGTGTTAGGGGTTGTTCACCCCAAACATTTTTTTTTTTAATTTTTGGTCAATTTTTTTTGTTTTAATTTTTTTATAATTTGGCGTTAAAAAATACATACAACCCTAAATGTTTAACCTTTTATCGCCAACCCCTGTTTTTTATAGCCATTTTAGTAATTTAATCATTTGACAGTGAACTCCTAAACGACGGGACCGATTTGAATGTTTTTTTTTGTGTGTGTATTCGAAGATGGTTTAAATTCACAAATAAGCCTGGCAGGTGGCGCTGCAGACAGTGTCTAGGTTATGTCCGAGCGAAGCCGGAACGGGCCGCTAGTAAATACATAAAATAACTCAAAGTTATTTATGCATCGTCGATGCCATCCGACAAAAATATCGTAGTCGGGTCGTCTCGCTTAAAGTCGCAGTAACTAGAAATGCATTCGAAGCGGGCGACCGTCGCGTGTCCTTGGAAAGACCGAGCGCAGCCGATCTCGACCGAACGCCGCCGAGCGCTGCTAGTTCAAATTAACCATTCGGCAGTAAAGTTCATTCGCCCGTCGCTTGGTATCTATTGTTATTTTTGTTCCTCTGTAATCTCGTTTTGTTAATTGAACATTATAAGCATTTTCAAATCGAAGTGTTGTTATTCAATTGTGTGTTGGCGTAACATCTACACGCCCCACATTCGTCCACCACTCGACCGCAAACTTACATTCGTCCACCACCCGACCGCAAACTTACATTTGTCCACCACCCGACTGCAAACTTACATTTGTCCACCACTCGACCGCAAACTTACATTTGTCCACCACCGGACTGCAAACTTACATTTGTATCACAATCCACCACCCGACCGCTAAGTAACCGGTACAGTATGATATTATCATAGCAACACAATTTATCATAACATCTATATAAGTGCACGACTTTTGTACAAAACTCACTCATGTTGTATGCAAATAAATATATCTTTGTCTCTATCTCTCTCTCGACAGAAGAAGGATCAGCCTGCGGGCGAGACTTCGGGCAAGGCCGCCAACGGGGAGCTGAAGCGGTCAGCCGACTCGGACTCTGACGATTCCGACTCGGAACCGATCAAGAAGAGCAAGCCCGACGACGGAAGTGAGTACCGTACCCCTTGCGTTACGGCAAGTGTGATCGGGCGAGGCGAACGGAAGTTGAGAGGATATGGGGTGGTTAAGTTAGATAGTCAATGTTTTAGTAAATGTAACCAACTTCAAGCTATACTTTTTGCATTGAAAAAGTATTAACCTGAAAAAGTTAGCCGCGGGCAAAGCCGGCAACGGGGAGTTGTAGCGCGTCGCCGACTCGGATTCGTGAGCCGATCAAGAAGAGCAAGCTGGACGACGGGAGCGTGTAGCTTTTGAAGGGTTTGAAAGTAAAACTTGTAAAAGGACGCTTGACATGACGAGAGCGATACGAAAAGTGTGATCGGACGAGGCGAACGGAAGTTGAGAGGGAGATATGGGGTGCTCAGGTTAGCCTACTTAGGAGGGGACATCCATAATTTTGACGATTGTTTGATACCCTCAGTCTTGGTGAGATTTTGGTCACGTGAGACGTTTACACATTTTTACTTGGTTTCTCACACAATTTGCAAAAAAAATTACGTGACATTTGTCGAGATCACCCTTTCCCTCACGTAAAATTTGACTCGACCTCCCTCTCTTGAACACCTCACGTAATGAACGGACGCTCCTTTAATATTTTAGTAACTAACATCTATTTAATTGTCGTGCAGGCAAGAAACCGGCGCAGATCGACCTCGGCAAGGAGGCGGCCATCGAGGCGGAGGTGCGCGCGGCGCGCGAGCGCGGCGTGGTCCCGCACTCGCAGCGGCTGCGCTCCTTCCTCGCCATGCTGCACGAGAAGCAGGTCTCCGCCTTCTCCACGTGGGAGAAGGAGCTGCACAAGATCGTGTTCGACCCCAGATACCTCATGCTCAACTCGAAGGAGAGGCGGCAGGTTGGTATTGCAGAGGCACTGTTGCCCCACAGTAATATACCGTTCCCATAGCATACTTGTGATAAGCAAGTCTCCGCCTTGTAAAGGATTGGAGAGTGACTCTAGGATTTATTCAATATACAGTTTTCATCCTTCACCAAATTGTAACGATGCGGACCTGGATTAGACCTGGCTTAACTTATATGAAAATGAATATAGTTAGTGTTAAAATCTAATGTTCCTATTTATCCTGGTCGTAGGCGCTAAATTGAGATGGACTGCCTTGGACCTGGCCTAAATAAAAATTAGTAAAAGTACTTTGGCTGAGGCCGTAATGGAGGCTCTCGCTCCTACTTCTACAGCGTAGAGATTAACTACATAACTGTTTTTTATTCATTTGTTTAGAAGGTAATACTTATTTAATTTAATACTTATTTTGTTTCGTCGCGTATTCTTTAGAGATTATAGACTAAATCTACGTCCACTTCAACAGTAATAAAATCAGGATTTTACCTCGAAAGTCCGAAGAAAAGTCTGTGTCAAATTCTTGTTCTGTATAAGTAACAAGTTTCCGACAAGCACTGCATTGCCCGGCCCATGGACTACCTTCGAAGCCTTGCAGACCAAAACACTCATTCCATTAGAGCTGAAGAATTAAGAGTTTTATAATTCCCTCTTCAGAAAATAAATACTCACCGATTCTATTTCAAAATACAAAGACCTGGGTCCGAATCAAACTACTTTAGTTTCACCCGTCTGTCCATTGTTGTGTCTCCCGAGACACAAACATGTCTGGAATCGATCCAAAATTTCAAAATCAAAATACGCTACAAAATAAATGCAATTATTACATTTGTATGTACAACAATAAAACTTACATTTGAGGGTTTGTTTTACCCTTTTTTCCTGTCATTTGGTCTTTCCACACATCTTTGTAATGTTTCTAATAAAAGGTCCACATTTCCTTAATTAATTTTTGTTTAGTATTATACCAGAAATACCGACCTGGGGCCCATTAGCAAGTCTTTCAAACATTCATAAATGCCGAATACCGATTTTAACGTTACTTCCTAATTGCAAACCAAGTTAACCACTTACCTATTGTTCCCGTCGTCGTCCAAAGTCCAGTTTGGTCGAAGGAATAAGGGAAGTGGACAAAAAAGGAATGTGGAACCCAAACCGGACGATCTCCAGGCGAACTCCGGTCCAGAATTCCCAGAACGATCCTGCGTTCTGGAAACGGCCAATCCAGTAGCCCCTTCACGAGTAAATAGTCCAGCACTAATCCCGTAGCGATATGTTCCCGTTAATACGCATTCCCGCACAATATTAACGCTTTAAACCCGAAAAAACACCAGTTAGAAAAAACAACGAGTCACTCGAACGATACCGGCGTAACGAGACGTCACTTGTCAGCCGCTGTCAAACCATAGATCCGCTATGATTTTAATGTTGCCCGATTATACGGAACAAAACCCCCGACCAATTGAACTCCAGGTCAATTTTAGAAAACCAGTATTTAGCAACTAGTACTTAATAACTAGTATTTAGCAGTATCCGGACCTCAAATAAAACGAAATTCCCACTTTGACCCGAAAGTGGAAATCAAACCAAAAAAAACTTTACCAAAAATAGTAATAAAACTAAATTAAATTTTAACCATGAAAAAAAAAACGTATATCTAATAAAGAGGCAAGCGTGCCAGAGAGGACACCGCGCGCTGAAGTCTGGAACCAGAAACCAGAATCTCCGCCACGCGGGGTGTGCCATCAGTACCCGATATCAATTTTAAAATACGTCCCCTACGCCAGAGTAGGGGGGCCAAATTTGCCTCTTTTAATAATACTAAGTCCCCTTCCCGAGGGGCCTCCGTCCTATCTGTCCATTTTACCCGTTGTTGCAACAGATGCAAGTACTCGGCCGACCAGCGCCTCCAGAAGTCTTGACTTATTTGCTGCAATAACTGAAAACGGGACAGGCGTCCGGGCCGCTCATCCTTCCAGGGATACTCCGGCAACGCGGTTAAGGGCTGACCGATCAAGAAGTGACCCGGCGTCAAGACTTCTAGATCGTTAGGGTCAGGCGAGATTGGACAGAGAGGACGGGAATTAAGCACTGCCTCCACGCGGCATAGTACCGTGACTAACTCTTCCCAAGTTAACACGGTCTCCCCGATGACACGGCGGAGATGGGTTTTAGCAGACTTCACCGCAGCCTCAAAAATTCCTCCCCAGTGAGGACAGGCCGGCACACTAAATTGCCAGCTGATTCCCCGCTGGGCGAGAGCCAGACTTAAACTATTATTACCAGAATTTAAAAAATTATTAACTTCGCGTAAATAATTCGCCGCCCCTCGATAATTTGTGCCATTGTCCGAACGTATTAAAGAGGGTACTCCTCTTCGCGCTACAAAGCGATCCAGCGCCGCGACAAAGGCCTCCGTAGACAGCGCAGAGACCAGCTCCAGGTGGACTGCTTTGGTGGCCAAACACACAAAGACGCACAGGTAGGCTTTAACGACCTTGGCGTTACGCAACGTCGATGACTTGACCGAGAAGGGCCCAGCGAAGTCCGTTCCGACCCCGTCGAACGGCCTCGAGGGAGAAATCCTATCCGGAGGAAGATCTCCCATCATGGGCTGCATGGTAGACGCCTTGAGCCTATAACAAGGGACACATCTAAACAGCACCTTTCGGACCGCCCTGCGAGCCGACAAGATCCAGAATTCACGCTGCAACACAGCGAGAAGCGCGCCACATCCAGCGTGCGCGTTACCGATATGCCGATCGGTGATCAGCAGGTCCACCAGAGGACCTCCTTTCGGTAGCAACAGGGGGTGCCTGCTGCCGTACGGCAGGTTGGCTTTCCGGAGCCGACCTCCTACGCGCAGAAGACCATCCTGATCTGTGAAAGGGTTCAACTTGGCGACCGCACCCTTCAAGCGAGCGCGTCCGCAGCGCAGCGCCTCAAGTTCCGTCGGAAACCTCTCACCCTGCACCAGCCGAATGAGGTGCAGCAAGGAACTCCGACGCTCCTCCACAGTGGCGATCTGGTCACTCCTCCTCTGACGAGGGTGACGACAGTTGTGGATGAAGCGTTTAATCCAGCTAGTTACCCCCAACAACTTATCCAGCTTGCTGTAACGACCCGTCAACCAGTCAGGGTCTGGGGGTACTTCCGCCACAATCGCATGCACGCGGACTCCGGGCAGCTCCGCTCGCTCCGAGTCCGCGCCGAGAGCTGGCCAGGAAGCTTCTGGCTCCCGCAGCCAGTCCGGACCCCACCATAAGGGGTGATCAACTAGCTCCGGCGCGGAACAGCCGCGCGAAGCACAGTCAGCGGGGTTCAACTCACCCGGGACATGTCTCCAAACAATGTCCAGTCCAATGTTTTGGATTTGGGAAACCCGATTTCCCACAAAGGTCTCCAAGGTGTGAGGGGCTGCTCTTAACCAGGCAAGCACGACCTGACTGTCAGACCACGCATAGACATTCCGGATGTCTATCGAGGTGGACAGTTCCTGATATACATGCTTGAGCAGCCGAGCGAGTAATGTGGCTCCGCTCAATTCCAGTTTCGGAATGGTGAGTCGTGTCCTGATAGGAGCTACCTTGCTCTTCCCCAATAAGAGCGTGACATTGACGTGGCCTCCAGCGTCAACTGTACGCAAGTACACAGATGCGGCATAGCCCAGCTCGGACGCATCACAGAACCCGTGCAGGCTGATCCGGCTACAGCCTGGTGGCAGAATGCGACGGGGCAACGCCACTCGATTGACCGTTTCGAGGTCAGATATTAAACGAAGCCAAATGTTAAGCGAGTCTCCAACCAGGGGGTCGTCCCATGAGACCTTCAGAGTCCAAAGTCGCTGTAACAGACACTTGGCTGCGAACAGAACCGGACTGATCCAACCGTTTGGATCAAACATCCTGGCGATGGTGGACAAAACCGTCCGTTTTGTCCACGCGCGTGTGGCTTCCAGTGCCACCCGAAAGGTGAAGATGTCAGCAACCGGTTGATACTGCATGCCCAGAACCGCAATCCCGTGCGGATCGTCACCTTCCTCGAAGAGCCCCGGATCCTGCTGGTGATCGTCCGGGATACCAGCCAGGACGTTGGGGTCGTTAGAGAGCCATTTCCGAAGCTCATAGCCTCCAGATGCGAGAAGCTCTGTAAGCTCATCCCGGAGCAACAGAGCTTCCTCCACCGTCTGCGCACCAGTGCAAACGTCGTCCACGTACAGGTCGCGTTCCAGAACTGCGGCTGCACGTGGGTACCGAGCCCGTTCTTGCTCCGCCAACTCCAGCAGTGAGCGGATCGCAATGAAGGGGCTTGATCTCAACCCATAGGTGTTGGTGTTCAACTCATACACCATCATAGGGTCCTGAGGACTTTCCCGCCAGAGGATCAACTGGAACCTCCTGTCCTCGGGGTGTATGACCGTTTGTCGGAACTTCATACGGATGTCCGCTCCCAACACCACCTGATGCCTACGGAAATTCAGGATGATGTCTACAATATCCCGATGTAACTTCGGTCCAGCGTGGAGGCACTGGTTCAGTGACACTCCTGTCGAAGTCGGAGCGGATCCATCGAACACCGTCCTGAGTTTGCCCGTCGACGCCTTCAAAACGGCGTGATGAGGCAAAAAGTAGTGGTCCATGGTCGACCAGTCGTCGCGAGCCGGAGACATGTGGCCCAGTGCCTCATACTCCCTCATGAACTCGATGTACTTTTCCCGAAGTACAGGATCTCGAGCCATGCGTCGCTCCATGGACCTGAGCCTTTTCTCGGCCAATGATCGAGACTGGCCCAGACGCGGGGGGTTATCCCGGAAAGGCAGCCTAGTCTCCAATCGCCCAGAAACCATTCTCCGAGTGTGAGCCTGATAAAAGTTCTCACACTCCACGTGCTCGGGATCCAGCCGAGACACGGTAGGCGGCTCTTCGATCTCCCAGAACCTCTGCATGATCTGAGCGAGGGCCGTTCCCGTAAAGGAAGCCTGATTCGACTGCTGCCACTCATCCACCATTCCCAAAATGGCGTTCCCGTAGATGGTGGGCAGCGCCATCAGCGAAGACTGATCCAGCAGTCTAGGCTTGCCGTTCATGATGTAACCCAGTACATCAGAACCCAACAAAAGGTCTACCGGACCCGCCATCCCGAAGCGGGGATCCGCCAACCTGAGACCCTTAGTACAGGACAAAAGATCCGGATCTATGTCCGCCTGAGGAAGCCAACCGACAACCGAATCCATGACGGTGACCCTGACCGCAATCCTTTCCGAATAGGAATGTACGGACGAGAAGGAGAGGCGAGTCTGTCCAGCCAACCTCACCTCTGTGTTCCCGACTCCTCGCAACGGAGTCGGTGACGGAAACCTAGCCAGGCCCAGGCGATGAGCAACCCGGGTTGTTAAAATGCACCCCTGGGACCCTGTGTCCAAGAGCGCTCGTATCCGGACGTAGTCGCCTCTTGGACCCCAAACCCTTAACCAGAGGGTGGGCAGCAGGACCACCGGTTGATCCTGTGCCAAGGGAACAGAGGCTAGTCAATCCCTCCGAGGCCCGTCCGAACCCGTCGGACTACAGGGCCCAGCCCAATATGGCTGCCGAGTCATAAGGGCCATCGGAAGGGGGGCATATCCAGCTGCCCTGCCATACTGAAAGTAGGGCGGGTGGTAGTCCAGCCTCGGATGCTCATGGAGGGGAGGCGTGTACGCCCTCCATTGCATTAATCGCGGATCCAGCGGCGGAGAAGGATAACGCTGGGGAGGTGGCCCCCGTGGTGACTCCTGTATCACCCTTCCACCTCTCCAGTTCGCCCGCGTCCGCGCGGTCTGTGAGGTCGGTGACCGAGCCGCGTGCAGGACGCCCCTTGTTGGGCTGCCCGGTGCTGCCGTGGGTTGGGGTGGAGGGGATGTGCTCCACGCTGTAGCCACTTCATGGTTGTACAATGCGTGGCTCTGCGTGGGAGCGCCCCCGCCCGTGGAGGGCCCCCTCCCTGAGGGCTGTCGACCAGCACCATCGCTCCTGACGCACAAGAGCTGATGGTGTGGTCCCCCACACCCAGGACACGGCCGTGCCGTGGGGCAGTCATTGTACAGATGACCCCCCAGGCACCCGTAGCACCGACGCAACCGCCGAACGATCCCTCGTCGTTCGGAGGTCGTCCGCGCAAGCAGGGCCGGACACTGCACCAGCGCGTGGAGCTGGCCACAGTTCGGGCACTCCTGCTCCGACGCACTCGTCACCGTCGCCGTCCGCTTCACCGCACCCTGAGTGCGGGAATTGGTAGGTCGCGGTCCTGTTCCGGCAGGGCCACGAGCTGACGCGACGGGCGGTGCCTCCTGAGGCGCCGACTCTGCCATCCTCGCCTCCCACTCCAGGACCCGAAGTAGCTCCTCAAACGTGGGGAAGACCTTCGGGTCGCCGTGAAGGCCCCTTTCCCGCTCGAACTGGGCGCGCAACTCCAGCGGCACCTTGCCCAGCAGGATGTGGACCAGCAGGAACGACCAGTGTTCTACTGGCAGTCCCAAGCTGCGCAAGGCGTTGTACGCCACCTTCACGGGCGTGAGGATTAGCGGCCGCAACTGAGACCTCTCAGTCACCTTCGGCAGCCCCAGTATTTGGGACACGTGAGCGTCGGCGAGGAGCCGAGGGTTTTGAAACCTCGTTTCCAGCAACTCCATCGCCGTGCCGAAGTTGTCGTCGTCCAGCTCCAGGTGCTGGACCAGGGAGAGTGCCTCACCCTCCAGTGACGTGCGGAGATAGGCCAGCTTCTCCGCCCTCGTCAAGTCCTTGCGTGAGTCCACGAGAGAGGCGAACATGCTCCGGAAGCCGCTCCACTCCCGCAGGTTCCCTGTAAACCTGGGCAAGTCCAGAGTGGGAAGGCGTCCCACTACACCCGAGCCCGCATCCCTGATGACGGGTCCCGAGCTCGCCCTTCCCTGACGAGACCTCTCCAGCTGGCGAACCCTTTCGGAGACCTCGTCGTAGACATCCAGGATGCGCCGCATGTCCGCCTCGATCCTCTCCATCTGCTCCTCAGGTGGAGACGGCCTTGCATCCCGCAGCGATCCTGCGCTCCTCTCAGCGACCTCCAGGCGCCTGTCGAGCTGTTCTGCCCTGTTTAGCAGCGCCTCCTCCCGGTCTCTCCGGCCGACCAATCCTTGCAAGGATTCGAACCACCGGAGCTGGTTGGCCAAATCCGAAGCCATTTTTAAATTTAAATTTAAACTTTAAATTAACCTAAGTTCGGACAATGTCACAACAAATATCAAAAACAACAATATATCCGCAACCTAAAAAACCGGATACCACTTAATACTAAATTTCCCGACAGTTTGGGGAGAAATTATAAACTGGGAACCCCCAAATATTCGGCTTACCCGGTATTTTTTGCCAGAAAATAAAAACAAAAAGGGAGTAATTACGGCCAACTACACTCTGCTTACCAAAAAATGTTTAGTATTATACCAGAAATACCGACCTGGGGCCCATTAGCAAGTCTTTCAAACATTCATAAATGCCGAATACCGATTTTAACGTTACTTCCTAATTGCAAACCAAGTTAACCACTTACCTATTGTTCCCGTCGTCGTCCAAAGTCCAGTTTGGTCGAAGGAATAAGGGAAGTGGACAAAAAAGGAATGTGGAACCCAAACCGGACGATCTCCAGGCGAACTCCGGTCCAGAATTCCCAGAACGATCCTGCGTTCTGGAAACGGCCAATCCAGTAGCCCCTTCACGAGTAAATAGTCCAGCACTAATCCCGTAGCGATATGTTCCCGTTAATACGCATTCCCGCACAATATTAACGCTTTAAACCCGAAAAAACACCAGTTAGAAAAAACAACGAGTCACTCGAACGATACCGGCGTAACGAGACGTCACTTGTCAGCCGCTGTCAAACCATAGATCCGCTATGATTTTAATGTTGCCCGATTATACGGAACATTTTTATAATATAGAATATTCAATTTTTTTTACGTCGTCAATTTCGATGGTTATGTGACGTTTCTCGTCAAACAAAAAAAGAACTCCAAAAATGCCAATATTTAAAACTGAAAATTTTGAAAGAAGGTTTCGCTTTGCTTTCTGTAAACGAGGTCCTAACTGGCCCGTTACAGCTTTCTCTATCTCACGCTCAATTCCAACTCAAAAATACTTGTATTCATTTTAATCACATACAAAATAATAATATATTTTGTAACATAAGATTAAAAAGTATCAATTATATATACATCTATATATATAAAAGCGAAAGGTCACTCATCAAGGAATCTCAGAAACTACAAATGCTAGGAATCTGAAATTTTGCATGGAGATCCCTTTTAGCACGTAGACGCTCGCTAAGACGGGGTTTTGCGAAATTCAACCCCTAAGAGGGTGAAACAAGGGATGAACGATTGTATGAAAATTCGTCATTTTTAAAGTTATTAAATTTTATATCTAGACACTTGACGCGAAGCAATTAACTGCTTGTTCTGTCAATTTTGTAATTTCAAACTGTACGGGGGTGACATTGGGGTTGAAATGGGGGATGAATGTCAATATGGAAGTTCTCAACCGTTGAAGATAAAACCATGAAACCAAGCAAACGAATGTTTGTTCTTGCAATTTTGTAATTTCGAACTGTATGGGGATGGAATTGGGGTTGAAATGGGGGATAAATGTTTCTTACGCTTTCATATCTAAACAACTGAACCGAATTGTTTACAATTGTTTTATTATAAGCTGTTTTTAGTAACCGTAAATGTGTCAGAATATACAAATAGGCCTGAGTCACCTTAGTATTTATTTCGCGCGGACGAAGTCGCGGGTAACAGCTAGTATCTATTTATTTACAAAATGTACACGAACTTAATCTAGAAGACCAGTGCCAGTGGGAATCATGCCCAAAATGCTGGCCCCGTTGCCACGTTGAGTGGCGATACTTATTCGCTGAGCAAAATAAAGGCCTGCATTTTGGTCACGAGTTGCGTCACAAAGACTTTTGGATAAGTCTTTGTAAATTCTCTTGGCACTCGGTCCCCACGGTCCCAAAGTTTCGACCCCAAAAGGCTCAAGCATGTATCCGCTATCAATACAGATATATTATATTTAAAAAATACTTATATTTGAATACCACAATCATTGTGAGAATCTGAATGTTGTTCATTTGTCTGCAGGTGTTCGATCAGTACGTGCGAGAGAGGGCGGAAGAGGAGAGGAAGGAGAAGAAGAATCGGCTTCTGCAGAAGAAACTGACGTTCAGGACGCTACTGGACGAGGCCAAGCTGCATACCAAGTGAGTGTTGTATCTTATATGCCTTTAAACGAGCAATAGGGTACAATCCTCAAAAAAACTTAGTAGCCCGTTAGTTAGATAGCCAAAAAATGTTGTACAAGTATTTTTTCTTTTGTTTCACAAACAAAAAATGACGAAGATATAGATGCTTCGAAGTTTCGTGTGACGTCACTTGTAAGTACGATTTTTACTCACGAGTGACGTCGCGACCCCCCACTCTCGAAGTTTGATGGTCTATATCTTTGACGATTAGTAATATTTAAAAAAAAAACAAAAAATACGTGTCCAATATTTTTCCATGATCTAGCTGACGGACTAATTAGGATGGTGTATTTTTGACCCAGTCCGGTACCCTATTCGTGTATATGTATATAGAACTAGATGAACCGTGCGCGCGTTGCTACGCCATCTATCGAAAATTCGTCGTACTAATTCAAATTTTGAACTAATTCGGTTACCTTAGGTTCTCATGACGCAACCATTAAAAGATAAAAAGACTCTAAAGACTCTAAAAGATTAAAAGACACGTGCTGTCACGCAACGAAAGCTTCCCGTTTTTGTTACATTTATCATTCACGCTCCGCTCCTGTTGTTAAAAATAGCCTATAGCCTTCCTCGATAAATGGACTATCCAACAGAGAAAGAATCTTTCAACTCGGACTAGTAGTTCCCGAGATCCTTGTGTTCAAACAAACAAACTCTTCAGCTTTATAATATTAGTATAGATTTAGTATCAGCATTGCACCCGTGCGAAGCCGGGGCGGATCACTAGTTTTAAATTGACTGGCCTCGTGCCTTAGTAGTACCTCTGACTGCGAAGCCGAGGGTTGTGGGTTCGATTCCCACCCGGTGCAAATATTTGTGTGATGAATTCAAATATTTGCACTGTGTCTAGGAGTTTCTATGTATAATAAGCATGTATTTAAAAACTATATAAGTATTGTATCAGCTATCTGGCCGCCATAGTACAAGCTTTGCCTAGTTTGGGGTTAGATGGTGTTGTATGTGAATTGTTCACCAATATGGTTTATTTATATAAATAAACTAGCTGAACGCGCGCGCGTTGCTACGCCATCTATCGAAAATTGGGCGTACCAATTCAAATTTTGAACAAATTCGGTTTGTTTAGGTTCTAATGACGCAGCCTTTAAAATATGACATTATGCTGTCACGCAACGAAAGCACTCAAAAAGCAATATTTTTTCCCGTTTTTGTTTTTTCATTTTTCATTAATGCTCGGCTCCTGTTGATAGTAGCGTAATGTAAAATAGCCTATAGCCTTCCTCAATAAATGGACTATCCTACAAACAAAGAATCTTTCAAATTGGGCCAGTAGTTCCAGAGATCCTTGCGTTCAAACAAACAAACAAACTCTTCAGCTTCATAATATTAGTATAGATATGAAATATAAAAATTTAAGTAATAGGATTGAAACATAACGTACACGTGTCTGTGCACAGATCGTCGTTCACCGAGTTCTCGTCGAAGCACGGCCGCGACGAGCGCTTCAAGGCGATAGAGAAGGCGCGCGAGCGGGAGACGTTCTTCAACGAGTACATCGTGGACGTGCGCAAGAGGGAGAAGGAGGACAAGGAGAAGAAGAGAGAGCAGGTCAGTGCGAGCGAGACGACGGACGGGGGAGAGAGACTCTGCATGCTACACTACACTCGGTACCGTGTACTATCTACTCGCTAGCTGTTAGGCTCTGTTGCTTTCCAGTGATACAAGACAACAAGTTCAATTTAAAAATAACTACAATACCATACTATTTGATTATAGCCTCAGGGTACAATGCAAATGGACGGAAAAAAAATTGGCAGTCATAGGAACTGTCCGTATAAGTGAAAACTTATAACTCAGAATTTGATAGCTTACTTTGGAAACTAGGCGGGTGAAACCGGAGGGCGTGGCATGGCCATCTAGAAATGCGTCAGCATTTCCCATTGGCTTACGCCATTCTAAACGTCCATGCCATGGTGGCCAGGCCACGCCCTTTTAACATTTCCCATTGGTTGATGCATTTCTAGAAAGCCGATGGCCATGGTCCCGAGTTTACCCGAAGATTTCTTATCATACCCGAGCGTGAAGCTAGAATTCAATTCACACCCCACGAAAAATCTGTCTAGGCGCGCCTAAAGAAATTTTCACTTCAAAAGATTAAAAATTAAATTCAGACATACCACCAAAATCGATAGGAAGCGATCACTGAGTCATCGATGTAACGAAAGTAAATTTTTGGTTTGGTTTTTTGTTCATGTTGTTAGTCTCCGATGCTTTCCAGTGACTGTTTTCTCCAATAATAAACAAATTCAATTTAATAATTAAATTCAGACGTACCACCAAAATCGATAGGAAGTGATTACTGAGTCATTGATGTTACCAGAGTAAATTTTAGTTTGGTTTTTGTTCAAATTTAAAAAACCACTACACCGATTTTGATAAAATTTATACGTGATCTGAACTATGATCTACCGAATAACAAAAAGAAACATTAATATTGATTCACAATTGGCGCGTAACATGCATACAAAAAAACATACAGACTGCCTTGATTTATGAAGTTGGTTAATTAAATAAAGTAGCCTATGTGCTTTTACAGTCTATAGTCTGTGATCCGTTCATATTTTGAGACGTGATTGAGTAAGAAACATACAAACGCATTTGATTTGTAAGTAGAATGTTATAAACGAGGGAACAATGGGAGTAGGTGTGCTGGTACTTGAACGAAGAGGTTTGACTCTACTTATGTGATAGGAACGTATAGGCTGTGGAATGCTTGAGTCGATTTGACTTATAGGTACAATATTGGTGTCTTCATATCGAGAGTGAATTGGTTCCTCCTAGGTAAGCACGTTACATGGTAGACTGCATCGTTTGTATCAGGCTAGATGGCAGTCAAGTGTAAACTTAAAAAGTTAAAAATATGAGGGAACTCAGAAGCACTTCACTAATATCACAAATATCACTTGAGACAATTTAAAAACTACATATCGTTATAAATGATTATGAGCTCGACATTCTCCTAGCGAGAGAAGGCCCAGAGTGCCGTGGCTAATAAAGCAGTTTAAAATATACTTTATTAGAACTAACCTGATGAAACAAGATTTGTTTCTCATCATCAGCAACCTGTATTTGTCAACTGATGGACATAGTCCAGCCCGATCGTCAGTCTTGGGTCTCCAACCACCGCCAGCTGCCTTTCTTATATCGTCATTCTACCTAGTCTCAGGGCGTCCCACACTATGTTTACCGAATCGCGGTCTCCACTCCAGAACCCGTCTACCCCATCGGTTATCAGGTCTGTGACAGACAGGGTTGGAAAAAAAACAGTTTTTTTTAATTTTATAAAACAAACAGTTCAAAATGTTTTAAACAAGTGTTTTTTTTGTTTTTTATGTTTTTTTTATTCATTTTAGTTTTGTCCATTCATTTCATTTGAAATAGACGTCATATTTATTAATTTATAGGTTTATAGGCTAGGTACTTTCAAATTTGCAAAATGGTTATTGGTTACACAGTTGTTTTATGTTGCGAGCATACCTATTTCTAATCTGTACTGAACGGTTTAGATTCACCTGTGTCTTCTAACTAATGTTCATTTTTAACAGGGGAACCCCTTTGTTATAAATGCCGTTTTTAAGAGTTCAATGGGGAAACTACAATATTTCTATTTTAATACGGGAAATACCCTACTAGTCCATTGAATTACTTTCTTTCGACGGTCGACATTAGGGACTTTCCTAGCAGGACCAACGGGGAATTACCTATTAATTCTAGAGGTATACATTGAAGTGTCTTTCTTTGTAATGTTTCTTTTCAAAAACACAATTCCTTTAGTGAGTAGGTAGGTACAAAAAAATAAAATAAATAACATAGACTCAACTGGTTTTATGTCAATCTATTTCGAGCCCTAAATACTAATTTATTTTCATTCAAAAAGTAGTTTTAAACATTGTTTTTTTCTTTATGTTTTAAACACTGTTTAATACTTGTTTTAATCTTTGTTTTTAAACATGTGATTAAAAACACTGTTTAAATTCAAACTGTTTTAAACACTGTTTTAAACATGTGCTTTAAAACAACTTGTTTTAATCATGCCAACCCTGGTGACAGATGTGTCCAGCCCACTGCGCCACTTCAGCTTGCTAATACGCTGAGCTATGTCGGTCACTTTAGTTCTCTGATGAATTACTTCATTTGGAATGCGATCCCTCAGAGAAACTCCAAGCATAGCCCTTTCCATAGCTCACTGAATGACTTTGAGCTTACGGACCATTTTGGCTGTCAGTGTCCACGTTTTTACGGACCATTTTGGCTGTCAGTGTCCACGTTTTTACGGACCATTTTGGCTGTCAGTGTCCACGTTTCAGCACCATAGGTCAACGGGTAGGATGCACTGGCTGTACATTTTTTATTTATCTCTGTGCCCTGTAATTTCATTTTAAACATTGCCATTTAAAATACCATACAGTCATGTTGACATGTCACCGCTTGGCAGTAGTAGAATAACTAGTAAAAGTGGTATACATCCCCCAGGAGATAGCACGCAGGAGTCACTTACATATTCAGCTGTGAAAGGATTTTTGTAATTGGTCCGGTAGTTCCTGATATAAGCGCGTTCAATCATAAAATCTCTCAGCTTTATAATATTAACAGATATAATGTTGTTGTTTTTTTTTGCTTTAAAGAGTAGCATAGACAGAATTTTTGCTTTCCATCAGGTTACAAAACATACACTGATACAGGTAGTAATTATTATAAATGCTTTTTTTTCTAATGCTATTTATTGTACTTTTACAGTTCAACTTGATGTGCTTATACTACAGTGGGTTCGAATCCCGATGTATTTTTTTTCTGCAGAGACAGTTGATCTCAAACTTTCAATTCTAGGCCCTAATTTTCTTTTTTTTTCAGGTTTAATTTTTATCATGACAGTTATGATGATTGACAGGTTCGAAACCTGTCTGTATGTTTTGATGTAATGACGATGCAAACGGGAATTTTGGGTTCGAATCCCAAATTTGTTCGAATTGTGCGTCCAATATTGATGACTGCCTGTCGTAACTGTGATTTGTTGTAACTTTTTTGAATTAATGAGATATTTTTGCATTTGTGTATTTTGCTGATGATGAAATTCATTATGCAATTTGATGTTGAACTGTGTTTACATCAATGTTATTCTAATGTTTGTGGAAAATGATGATTTTTTGTTGTTTAAAATAAATTTTCGCATGCGAAAACATGCCTTTTTAAGATAACATTTGAAAAACAATAATGACGAATACTGTTTTTTGAAAACTGTGCGAGTGTGTTTCTTGATCGTACCAAAATAATTATGTTGTAATTTTATTAACATATTTTGTAGTTCATATTTTTTTTTGTGGAACAGTATCTTAAGCAATTTTCGTGTGTTGCTTTTTACCTCTGAATTATTTTAAAGTCAATAGTGTATGACCTAGTTGTGAATGTAAAAGGAAAAATAAAAGCTGTTTCAAGAAAGCACGCTCGCTCAGTGACCCCGAGTTAACCCCCATAATACGTTAATCCACACGTTTAGCGACAACGGCTCCAGCGGGCGTCGAATGGCAGAGGCGCGCCGAAGTGGGTGTTGCTGCCGGGTCGTTCCGCGACTCATGTGGTCATTTGACGATATAATCCAACACTAAACAGTGAATCACCATCGACATCGGGTAGGGCTCACTTTTATATTTTGTAGACACTGTGACCTCGTGTCACGGTCGCTTTTCAAATTTTCCGATGGTACCAGAATTTTTGTATAATGGACGCGTGTTCCGTCTTCAAAGTTTGACATTCATTGAATTTTTTATAAGTTTTATATCTATAATCGTAGTAGTACCTCTACTCATTTTGCTTTCATTATTCAATTCAGTAAGTACTTGAATGAAATACAATAAAGAAACAAATATTTTGGTGATAAAAATGTAAGTTATTCCGCAATATTCCTTTATTTCAGAAAGGGATAATGATACGATAACGGATAACCCAAACGCTGTAAATTAAATTGACATCGTCAAATGGTCACTGCGCGTCGTCACAAAACTATATAAGGTTAGATATATTTTAAGCACGATCGAACTTAACAAAAAGAGCTCAATGGTCAAGCTTTTGCGAAATAATGAAAATGATCAGAGAAAATGCATTAAACTTAATTGTTTAATTTTTTTATGGTGTTCGGAGCAATGTTTTTGTCAAAATATTAAAGTCAAATTATTTTATGCACGATTGTACGAATGTACGATTTACAAGTCAATTTAAAAATAAAATAAAATTAAGAGCATACCGATGAAGTTGTTTGTCCGCGATGGACTCCCTAGACTACTCTACTGATTTTAATCAAATTTGTACATATATTTTTAAAAACATGCTTATTATACATAGAAAACAGTCAGGCACAGTACAAATATTTGGATTCATCACACGAGTACTTACACTGGGTGGGAATCGAACGTTAAGTTTTAAAATGGTTATTTGACTGTACCAAAATAATAAATATGTCACGAAGTGTCAAGTATTAAATTCATTAGCACAAATCACAATCATATTCAATTCGATAGGCTCGACTGATTTCGAGGACATACAGTCCCTTTTTTCAGGTTTATGTTATGCAGACCTTGCACTGGTTGATTTATGTGATTGAATAAGCTTCAAATCAAATAGGTACAATAATACTGGAAATAAACTTTTTTGACAGACACACGATCTTAGATGTAAAAAAATCAATTAAATTTCATATGTATTTCGAAAGAAAATAATTTAACAAGTGTCACTGTTTGTGATATTTACAATAATTTGATTAGTAATGTATAAAAATAGACTATAGCAGTTGAAGTTTGAGAAACTCTGGCACATTGCTCTGAGCATCATTCTGTAGTCGATAAGTTCTAAACAAAAAATATTTATCAAAAATTTGATGTTAAGAAAGTCCTTTGCCCAGCGACGTGCTTTGCCCAACAGTGGGCATTGCGGTGAAATCGGCTTAAACAAAAGTTATGCATGTGTCTAGTCAGAATGTCATGCTAAATTACTGTAGAACGGTGATGGGTTACCAAGTTGAAGCGGAGCTGGAGTATGTAAATAGAAAAAAAAAAATACAACAAAATGACCCAGACCCAACGAGGTTGACTAATCATATTTTTTTTCAGCTACTTTTATTGAAGAAGTCACGAAGTAATTTTGAAAATTTTACAAAAAAATACAAAATAAACTTTTTAAATTACGTCCTAGCGTTGTAACTTGAAAATATTCAAATTTCCTTCGTGAATTATATTTATTAAGTGAATATCAGTCGATCCCTTCAGGATTTTGAGAACTTCCCCCTCTTGTGGAGGAAAGGAACAAACTAATCGTTGTTAGTTTTTTGGTCCCTTCAGGACGATATCGAAATATTTTTTCAACTATGCCAAGCAGTAAAGTTGTAGAATGAATATGGAAAATGTAAATTCATAAAATTGAAACTGAATTAGCTATGAAATAATGTTAATGTTTCGGACGAATATGCACTGAGCAAAAGCAAACCGATGCGGTTTAGCCTTAAGGTTCAAAGAATGTAATTTTTTTTGTAATCAACTATAAACTTTATATTTAATAATTAAAATAATGCTGAGAGGTTCTGACCTCCCTAAAGCTCAAAATACTACTACAGAACAAGTCGTAAGTCGGCATATTACCATCCATACATTGTAGATAGCCATTATTATTCCCGAATTAGGGATTTATTTATTATTAGATTATTACTATATTTTATTAGGGCTGTTCCCAAAATTGGTACCAATCAGTTTGAGTACAGTTTACTCATACGTACAGCCTTAGATTGAAAATAAGTCGTCGGCCTTTCCTGAGAGATACAATCTAGAACTTTTCCAAGGTCAGAGTGAATAGGTATTTTCTAGGTCAGTGTGCGTCATCTCTGATCGCACCGTCGCTTACCATCAGGCGAGTTTGTAACCCAACGTGGGACCAAACGCGCTGAAAAAATGTGTTTATACAAATTTGCTCCTTGTTTTTGGTCTTAGGGCCTCTTGAGATCCCACAGTTTGAACAACACAGATCTACGTGTTTTTTAGAAATATGAGTGAAATTTACATTAATTTTGGAAATCCTTCCTTAGTCCTTACCTTAGTAGATGCCTACGTCATAGAGGAATACATATGCGAAATTTTAAATTATAGCAGGGACAAACAAACAGAAAAAAAAATTGGCAGTCATAGGAACTGCCGATAGAAGTGAAAAGTTATAACTCAGAATTTGATAGCTTACCTTGGAAACTACACGGGTGTAAGAAGATTTCTTATCATACCCGAGCGTGACGATAGAATTCAATTTACACCCCACGAAAAATATGTCTAGGCGCGCCAAAAGAAGTTTTCACTTCAAAAATGTTTATATGCAATTTAGTGAAAATCTATTAGTTTGGAATATGAAACAGAGGTTATAGATTTTTATTTATAGATGTAGTAATTTATATTCGTCCGTAACATTGGTGTTGTTTCTATAAAACATATGATGATAAAAATACTATCTTTAGAGATAGATAGATAAATGTGTGGTCAGCTAATATGATGATCTATTGTTACATTATAAGCATAAGGAGCCCACTAAATGTTCCCACTGCTGGGACTTCGAGACCTTCTCTCGCACCACGATGGCCCAGAGCGGATTGGTGGATGACACATGTTGTCGAAAGATTAGGAAGATGTCGGTTTCCTCACGATGTTTTCCTTCACCGTTTTTAGTTAGCGACATTACGCACATGACTTCGAAAAGATAGTGGGATTTGAACCCGGGGGCGCCGGATCGGCAGTCGCCGTTCTCCCGACTAGACCAGCCATAACTTTGTTTTGTTAAATTAATTTAAACTGGTGGTCGACATTTGACCACAATTAAACAAAAGATAATATGTGTGTGTGTGTGTGTGTGTCAAATACACAGCAGTGTGTGTGTGTGTTAATATTTTTTTTATCGATTTAGTGTATTTTTTTAAAAATATATCAACATTCTGCACAATTCTAAGTGTGGGCAAATTCACGCGCCTGATGGTAAGCTAGTCGCCTGCCCATTGCACAAGTGCCAGTATGAGTCCTAAGTGTGACCGCACACGGGTCACCGACGACCACAAACACACAACCCGCCGAACGATAAATGTCATCGCTTTGATGTTTCTCTCTCTTTTCTTTCCGCTTGAAATGATAGAGACAGCATTAGCAAAGCGATAGCCGATTTAGTTAGGCGGTAGATGCGCTGGACGTCTACTCTCTTCCTACGAAAAACGTAATTTCGAAATAAACTCGCGGCTTTCTAACTCGGGTTCTACAACACTGTTTGAAGTTTAACAATGTACGTTGCCTGGGGATTTTTCGAGGCAGAAACAATCTCTGTATCTTGAAATCAAGAGTGGAATCGGCCGGAAAATTAAATTAAAATTATAAACGGAAACAATTGGTAGACATTTCAAACATAACACCATCTGACCCCAAACTAAGCTAAAATAAAAACGGGGAACCAGGTTTTCTTGGAGTGTTATGATGTCCCCACTATTAAAAAATGTTTTTTTTCATCAAATGCCCCAAATTAAAATAAAAAAACTTAAATTTTAATGTGATTTATGTTATAATACAGACCTGTTCAAGTAGACGCCATTAAACTCAAACTTATGGGTAATAAAATAAAACAAATATGGTTTAAATAAAAATGCGATTTGTTTTTTCGCCAAATAATCCGACCGCAATGTTAAGTTTGTTGGTTTCGTTCGTTGGTCGTGATTTCGTGTAATATATTACACGCCTCAAGCGGATATTCGTGAGATGGCTAGTAGTTTGTCATACAATTTATTTTAGTTAAAATACATCATCAAATTAGCTGGCCACGTAAATACTAATCAGATACATTTCTTTCAGAAATTTAATGTAATCTTCCCTTCACAGAATCTAATTATGTTTCTTCTTTTCAGTTAATAATTATTTATTTCTTTCAGAGGGCGTTAGCACAATATGTGCTCTCTTACGCTTAGGATAGGAGATGTTTTCGAATGGACGTAGTCGAGGTTCTGTGTGATATAATTTTAGACGTGACCTCTAGTGACCATATCATCTCTAATTTCTAACTAATAGTTATCAGACTGATATTTTCGGAACTTATCTTGACTAGTTTTAGCTTGTGGCTTTATTTATGTAAGGTTTAGAAAAGGACCACTGTCTAAGAGACTGTACTTTTTTTTACCCGTGACCAAAAAGAGGGGTGTTAAAAGTTTGACGTCGATGTCTGTCTGTGGCACCGCAGCTTTCAAACGGATGGGCCGATTTTCCTTGCGGTGGTTCTTAGTTATGTTACGTTTCAAGATGGCCGCCGCCACAAAATGGCGGATAAAATATTTCTTCACAACCTCCCTCAATATGAGTATGAAATGAAAGGGATAGACTAGTAGAATACTAATAAATAGAGAATAATGACAATTTCAAATTCAAGATGGCCGCCACCATAACATGGCATTTGTTGTGCTAGAATGATTTGAACTCTTTATGTTCCGATAACTGCGTGTCATAGTGCTGTTGTTGGCTTATTGGTTATTGGGCACATGAGTTGCTCGTCTCGTCACTATACTATTTAAAAAAAAACTTTCGAAGCAGTGTGAACATCAGTCGGCCTCAGGTGGTCTCTACTGTCTGTTTGTCTCTACTGTCTATGTACCTACTTTAGGCTAGACAGAAGGCATAGAACCTTAACTAAGCAATATTTTTGGCCCACTAGGAATGCAAAGCACTAGCAAATATCCCTCGATTTTACGCGCGTAATGCCTGGTCCCTTTTTTCCCGCAATAAAAAGTAGCCTATGTGCTATGTCCAGGTTATAGTCTACCTGTGTTCCGAATATAACCCGATCAGTTCAGCCGTTCCGACGTCATTGAGCAACAAACATCCAAACTTTTGCATTTATACTATAAGTAATAACCTTACAAATATGCGTAGAAGCTATCTATTAAAAAAAAAAAAGACGCAACGCGTTTGTTAAATGACATGACTGATGAATTTATACTTAAAAAAAAATTCGCCATCGTCACCACGATTTCGTTCGCTGCTGAATATAGACCGTTCACATAATACTCCACGCAACCTTGCGTATATCGTCACTCCATGCAGTCTCAAGGCGTCCTACGCTACGTTAACCGATTTGCGGTCTCCACTCCGGAATCCGTCTACCCCAACGGGTATCGGGTCTGCGACAGATATGACAGGCCCACTGCCACTTCAGCTTGCTGATGCGCTGAGCTATATCGGCAACTTTAGTTATCTGACGAATTAATACTTTGTAAATCCAATCCCTCAAATAAACCCCGACCCTTAAATGTAAATAAAAGCTGACTATTGTTTTTACCCGACTGAAAGAAGGGTTATGTTTTTCGCGCGTATCTTGTATGTTTGTAAATTTCTTTATTCCCACGTATCTTCCAAACGGCTGGACGGATTTTTACGATTCAGATATCGTTACATTTGTCTCAATTACCCAAGTGTCCTTAGTATTAAATAAAAAAAAATCAATATAGCCGATTTTTGAGGCAAAATTGTGAGTAGTTGAAAAAAAAAATGTTATCTAGCATATCGAGTAGGGTATCAAAATACAGAGAATTTAAAGAGCATTACAAATATATAAATATGTTGTGTAGTTAAATGCCATTTGGAATAATTTCAAGCATTTTAATTTAATCAACAGTGTTTTTCTTACGTGTTGTTTTTTAGTCGGGTTTTATAATTTTTTTAATTAAGTATTCTTGTTATCATATTTTTTTTTTGCCAGACATATTGCTTGCCCTTCGTAAAGGTCAGTTTGTATGGGCCAAGTTTTAAAACAAAACAACAATAGAGATTTATGTATATACTAGCTGAACGCGCGCGCGTTGCTACGCCATCTATCGAAAATTGGGCGTACCAATTCAAATTTTGAACAAATTCGGTTACTTTAAGTTCTAATGACGCAACATTAAAAATATGACATGTTATGCTGTCACGCAACGAAAGCTCTCAAAAAGCAATATTTTCCCCCGTTTTTGAAACATTTTTCATTCATGCTCGGCTCCTGTTGATAGTAGCGTAATGTTAAATAGCCTATAGCCTTCCTCGATTAATGGACTATCCTACAAAGAAAGAATCGTTCAATTCGGACCAGTAGTTCCAGAGATCCTTGCGTTCAAACAAACAAACAAACAAACTCTTCAGCTTTATAATATTAGTATAGATGTAAAAATATTGTTTGTACATTTCTATCACCCCAGCATCTAGTCCCAAACTAAGGAAAGCATGTACTATGGGAGCCTGATAGATGATATAATACTTATACGATACTATGGGAGCCAGATAGATGATATAATACTTATACGATACTATGGGAGCCAGATAGATGATATAATACTTATACGATACTATGGGAGCCAGATAGATGATATAATACTTATACGATACTATGGGAGCCAGATAGATGATATAATACTTATACGATACTATGGGAGCCAGATAGATGATATAATACTTATATGATAGCAAATTCATGCTTATGATTTGTTGACCAGTTCCCTTTGTTTTCCTATGATAAGTAGTAGCCCATATTTTATTCCAGACTATAATTTGTATTCCTAATGTCAACGCTATCTGTCCGTTCAGAAATTCCGACGTGATTGGGCAAGTGAAATCGAAACTGTGACTTTTATAATGGGATAGAAACATCCAGACGTAAATATTTGTCCTGGGTGGGAATCAAACCCGTCGTAGGTTCAGAGTCCAGACTTACTGCCGACTAGGCCACGAGACCTATCTTGAAAGTAATTTAAATTTGTTGATTAATTCATTATCTGGGTTAAAAAACATCAAGATCCTTAATTACTAAATCCAAACAAATACTTAATTTATATTGTCCATTAGCAGCCGTGCTAGGTAAGAGACCTGTGTTACGGCTGCCAAATTGGGTGGACAATTCACATACAACACCATCTGACCCCAAACTAAGCAAAGCTTGCACTATGGCGGCCGGATAGCTGATGTAATACTTATATAGTTTAAAGACATACGTGTTACAGTACAAATATGACATCAAATTGTCCAAAATAAGATGATTTATAAACTATGAGGTCATTTTTTAATATCAAAATAGTAGTGTATGTAATCCAGAACGTCGACTACCTCCAGTCGCGACACAGTCCCTCTGCCCCGTGCCACAGTCTCCCCGAATGACCCACGATTCTCATTCTAGGCGAAAACGGATTTCTTTGCGCTACTGAAAGAGAAGGGTGTCGACCGTCACGCTCGGTTCGGCGAGTTCAAGAAGAAGATCGAGGCGGAGCCGCGGTATAAGGCGGTGGAGGGCGGCGCGGCCAGGGAGGACTACTTCAGAGAGTACTGTAAACAGCTGAAGGATGACCGCAGGAAAGACAAGGACGCCAAAGGTGAGAGGTGTTGGGGGGTGTGATGATGTGAGTGAAAAGTTGGGCGATAGTAGAGCGTTTCCTGTGTGCGTGGGTGTCGTGTGACTGAGTGAGTGAAACAGAGTTTAGTATATCATGGGTGTGAGAGAGTGAGTGTGACAGGGGGTTTCTGTATATAGGTGTGGTAGATAGGTGGTGCGTATCATAAGTTGTGAGTAGTATCGTGTGTCTTATGTGTGGTGGAGTAGTTATCATATCTAGGAAAGGTAGTGAAAGAGAAGGGTGTGAACCGTCAGGTACGGTTAGACGACTTCAAGAAGACCGAGGCGGAGCCGCGGTATAAGGCTGTGTAAGGTGGAGGGGGGCGCTGCCAGGGAGGACTACTTCAGGGAGTACTGTAAACAGCTGAAGGATGACCGCAGGAAAGACAAGGACGCCAAAGGTGAGTGGTGTTGGGGGGTGTGATGATGTGAATGAAAAGTTGGGCGATAGTAGAGCGTTTCCTGTGTGACTGAGTGAGTGAAACACAGTTTCGTGTATCATGGGTGTGAGTTAGTGAGTGTGACAGGGGTTTCATGTTTATGGCTGAGGTAGAAAAGTGGGTCTCATAAGTTATGAATAGTATCGTGTGTCTTATGTGTGGTGGAGTAGTTATCATATCTAGGAAAGGTAGTGAAAGAGAAGGGTGTGAACCGTCAGGTACGGTTAGGCGACTCAAGAAGATTGAGGCGGAGCCGCGGTATAAGGCGGTGGAGGGGGGCGCTGCCAGGGAGGACTACTGCAGAGAGTACTGTAAACATCTGAAGGATGACCGCAGGAAAGAAGGACGCCAAAGGTTGTGCTGATGCTTAATGTTTGGGGGGGGGGGGGGGTGATGATGTGAGTGAGAAGGTGAGATGGGTGATGGTGTAAGAGGCAGTAGGGGGATTTCTGTGTGCATGAGTGTCGTGTGACTGAGAGTGAAACAAAGTTTAGTATATCAGGGGTGTGAGAGAGTGTGACAGGGTTGCCTGTTTATGGCTTGTGAGTAGTATCGTGTGTTTTATGTGTGGCTGAGTAGTTATCATATCTAGGAAAGTAAGTGAAAGAGAAGGGTGTATGTGGACTGACACATAGGCGACTTCAAGAAGATGGAGGCGGACCGCGGTATAAGGCGGTGGAGGGGGGTGCTGCTAGGGAGGATTACTTCAGAGAGTACTGTAAACAGCTGAAGGATGACCGCAGGAAAGACAAGGACGCCAAAGGTGAGAGGTGTTGGGGGGTGTGATGATGTGAATGAAAAGATGGGCGATAGTAAAGTGGTTCCCGTGTGCATGAGTGTCGTGTGATTAAGTGAGTGAGTCAGTTTAGTACCTATATCATGGGTGTGAGAGAGTGAATGAAACAGTTGTTTTGTGTAAATATGTGTGAGAGAGTGACAGGGGTTTTCTGGTCTTAGTTTATGTATGTCAAGGTGTGGGCATGTGTGTAGTGGTGATGTATTATTTTCGAATCTTCCCTTAGAAATTTTCGTGCAGCTCACAAATGACTTTATTGTTTGTTTTCAACACATATGCGTTTTTTTTTCTGATAGTAAATAAATATCTTAAACTCAAAAACTAGAGTGCATCGATTAATTCCACTTATATTTATTTGAACTCGGTATGTCATGTTTGTATAGTCAGTGATAGAATGATCGCGACAACAGGTAATAAACGGTTGGAATCTGTTCTGATTTATGTATATATTCATACTAATAAGAACGACAAATGCCAATTACACTTATAACATGGTAAATCTAAATGAAATTCATAATTATTATAATTTTTCAATAACAATTTTTAAAATCAATAATAGTAAAATTAAAAAAAAATGTAATTTATTCTCAATGCATATTGTTGTCTATTCCAGAGCGAGAACGCAGCAGTAAAAAGGAGAAGAAGGACAAGGAACGAGACAAGGAGAAGGACAAAGAAGGAAAGAAGGAGAAGAAGAAGGAAAAAGCAGAGGTGAGTACTTCGACACTCTGAACCAGTGGTTCCCAAACTTATTTTGTCTGCTGCCCAATTTGTGAATAAGCTCTTCTTTAGCGCCACTATAACTTTAAATTACATATAAGCGGAGATTAAATATCCATTTTAAGAGAAACATTTACTATAACCCGCAACCCCTTAGTTGAAACTTGAGCCCGTCCGGAGTCGAATCAACGGACTCCAAGCATCTCCACAACGGCACAACGGCTCCATTTTTTTTTCTGGATCTCGTACCCCCCTAAAGGCTAAGCCCCTAAGGCTGCTCTAAACCGTGTGTTCGGTTCCGATCGATTTATCCGTCGAGATACGATTACGATCGATACATCGTTTTAGCTTTATTTGATTTACGCCCTTATTTACATATGGCTAAATTTAGTCGACTGAATTTAGCCGCTACTAAAATCAGTGAAGTGTATTAGCATTCAGAAAGCTAGCATACTCAATTCTGAAGCGAGGATACTTTTAACCTCTTGACCGCCAGGACTAAATTGCATTTCCGTGCCCTGGACGCCAAGCGTACGAAATAAGTCAAAATTAAAAAAAAAATGTGCTGTCACCATTTGATATCTAACACACAATGTTTTGGTATAGTCCGTTTTTTTGTCAACTATAGACGTCGTTGGCGCACAGGGCTCACTCGCGCTTGTCAAGTATAGATGACTCTGGCGGTCAAAAGGTTAAACTTGCTTCTGATATCAGTCACTAAATTTAGCCAAGTGTAATAAGTACTTTAGACAAACTTGTGCATTTTTTTTAATACGTGTCAGGTAGTCTTCTGAACTACCGCTGCGCCGATATGAATTAATCTAGCACAGTTTTAAAAGTTACTAATATTACATGAGAGTAAATACGAATTTGATTAACTTATGACATTTGTTTATATGATGGCGTCTCGCTTTAATTCGAGACGTATGCTGCGCTATTAGGGATCGTTCAATAAGCAGGTGAGGTACGCACGATACCCCACCCCCTTACTGAACAAAAAATCACGGATTATCACTAGGGGGAGTGGGGGTGTACTAAGATATTACGTATATTTTTTGCTTTGAACGCGGGATTATTCAACCGAAAAGCGAGTAGTGACTTTGGCGCACCGTTGCTGCCGTTGACCGTTTGAGTTAGCGGCAAAAGGATATGTTAGCAAAGCATCATAATGATGTCTTGGCAAAGCATCGAATAGATGGGTTGACAAAGCATCAAAAACATTGGTTAGAAAAGAATCGATAGGAGAGGTTGGCAAAGCATCAAAAGGATGGGTTGGCAAAGCATCCTAAAATGGTTTAGCAACGCATCGAATTGATGGTTTTGTAAAGCATCAAAAGGATAGAAGCATCAAAAAGATAAAATATGGGTTAGCAAGGCATCAATAAGATAGTTGCCAAAGCATCGAATGGTTGGGCTATGAAAAAAATACCATGGATGATTTTTTATACTCGGTTATCTACTAACTATATACCTAACTTAATAGTTTTAAGAGCTATTTTATTTTTATGAATAGTTATTTAAAAGTGAATCTGCTTCGGACACGGTTTTATGAACTATCTAAATGTTGTGTAAAATTGTCTTTGGATATTATTTCACGAAAATACGGGACCACACTTCTGAAGATATGATCTACCAAACAAAAAAACAATCAGCAAAATCGATAAAAAAAATTGGTGTAGCCATTTAATATACATACAAGAAAATATATCATACCTTCTTTTTTGAAGTATGTTAAAAATACGTACTTTACTGTTTAATTTGTCTTGATTTCGGGCAAGCGTTTACGATGTTTGAATACGTTATGTTCCTTTCGGTGTAAAATGTCCTTTGCACGCAACCTTTCATTTTACGTGTTTTTTTACTTATTTCTGGGACAATCATGGTACTTTATCAGTGATAATTAGTACGAAGAAAAAGTATAATATTATTATCGGAATCGTACTAATATTGTATACAGTGAAACGAAACATACCGAAACAATTCACGTTTCGACAGTGAAACGTGACGTTCGGCAGTGAACCGTCACTTACAGTGAAACACTTTCATTGTGACAGAAGACGGGCAACTGTGACAGCTGACAAGGCAAGTATCCCATAACAATACGAAGGAGCCGGCTACTCGTCAATTATGACATTGCATGTTGAGAAACGCGGTTTTAAAGTTATTTAAATAGTAATAAGTGACGTCATATGGTGTCGCCAATAAAATGCCGATTGTCATTATCTGCGGGTGGCCGCTCGCTACCTATTTATTCATACAGTTGGGTAAAAGGAAATAATAAAAGGAGTGTTTTTGCAGTGATTTTTTTTTTGGGGACGCGGCGGACGAACGGTGAGCTATGGAGGAAATGTGTCTTCGGATTTAGGCCAATAGGCTGATTTTAGGCTAGTATTAGGCCCCGTAGTTTCAAGGCCACTTGTATAATAATCTCATTAAACATCACATAAATCGCAATTTTTTACCTTGCAATGTTTAGCATAAGGGATCGTTAGTGTCAATGCGAGCGAGCTATTGGGTTGATAGCGTAGGTGGAGGTCGTTTGATCCATTAGTTTTGTGTTTTAAACGTACACGTTTACTACACAGAATACGTAGGAGCATTATTTTTTTTTCTATTTTTTTTATTATAAATTATGTTCGCTTAGAAATTCCAATCGATTTAATTAAAAAGTTATGTTTAGATTGAAATTTGATAATTAGTGAGTTAGCGTAGGATCGTTGCGAGTGAGCGACTGTTCATCGGACGCAGTGGCATGCCCGCAGATATGACACGGCTGTAGGGACGAGCCCCATAACTGTTGCAGTGAACCGCTTTCATTGCCGGTGAAGCGTCACAGTGAACTGTCACTAAAAACGCTCCGTTCGAAAGTTATAGTGTTTCACTGCAAGCGTTTCACTGTCGAATTATGTAAGGTTGATTGTGTAGATATATTGTTATTATTTTCTTTATTTTGTTAATGTCGTGAAAGCCCGTGTCCGATGCAGGTACGCTTGTCTGTTGGTCTATGTCCTTACTCACATTTCCTCCTTTTATCGTGTGTGCTCCGCTTTACGTTGTGGTATACAGAGAAGAGCGTGCGAGAGAACGAGCGAGCTAAAATAAATTGGCAAATTAGTAAAAAAGTAAAAAAAAATATGTGAAACAGCACAAAATTTCACTCATCCAAAAATCGTCTAAAGCTCATGTCCCGTTACGCCAATACGTTATCATATCATGTTACGCGAACTCATTCTCTTTCCTCCTACCAAAATGGTGAAAATATGTCCGGGTGACAAGCTCAGTATTGTACTTGGCAAATAATTTCATTCTTGTGCAAATAGCTGTTTGGCAATGTGCTGTTCTGGGTAGGCGTTGTTGATTACCATCTGACCTATACAAGAATAGGGTTGTCTGAGTGAGGGATGTCCATCTTCCACTCCGGTTTTTGTCTGGAGATCGCTAGGGCCAAAACTAGAGAGTAAAATCTCTAGTGTTGGCAATTAGAATCAAAAAATATGACCACGAATGTCTACATTTCTCTAACTCGCTCGCTCTTCTCGAAACTTCCGACCACAACGTACCGCGGCTCGCACGCTTGACGCCCCGTTCTGTCCCACGCAGGCCCAAACCGAAGACGAACGGAAGCAGCCGACGCCGCCGCCCGACCAGTGGGCTGAGATACTCGGCATCCCGGGCGAGGAGCGCGCCCGCGCCGACAAGACCAAGAAAGACGAAGACTTCGACCAGGCCCAGCAAAACGCCCCCTCACCGAAACAACTCCGCTCTTCGAAGAAAGACCCCGAAACGACACCCGTGAAACCGCTCAAGAAGCGGAAAATCAGCGAAATCTTCGACGAACCCGAAAAAAAGAAGAAATCCGAAAAGAAGCCGAAGGCTGCCGAGAAGACGGAAAAGAAGAGGAAGAAGAAGACTGAGAAGGATTAGTGTTTGTTGTACGTCTTCGGGAAGAAGTGACGGGCGGCCCCCGATACGGACTAAGTGACGGTTTTTTAGTTAATCAGTGATTCGAGTTTTTAGTTTTGCGGGTAGGTTGATATTTCGAACTGGAACTGGGAACGATTGCGGGTAGATCGGACTTGAGGTGCAAACTTACCTGTTGACTAGCGGTACAAAATATATAGGCTCTAGCACTCAGGGATCATGTACGTATCCAATGGTGAAAGAAGTTTTGAAATTGGTTCAGTAGTTTCTGAGATTATCGCGTTCAAACAAACATACTATTCAGCTTTATAATATTTGTATAGATTTAAGTACCCGTTTTCATTGTTTGTGGTACGCGTTTAACCACCGATTCGTTTGATAGCGACTATCAGATACGCTGAAATATGTATGCTGAATATATTTAATTCGCCCTGATCAATAAGCGAATGTAGGTGTAAAATTTTGTATGGGATCTACGATAGTATTTCTTTAGGTACTATATATTTGCGAATATAGTTACAGTTATAGTACGAGATAGTAGCGACACGTTCTAACGCGACAGATAAGTTTGTACCCAGTGTACATGATTACTGCTCGACTATAAATATGTGCCGAAGCTAATCCAGTAAGAGATTTAGGGTTTTAATGAAAACCCACCTGACATTTTGTAGTGGCGGCCATCTTGGATTTGAAAATTATCATAATGTAGGTAAGTGTTGTATTATGGTATTAGGTATTATTTTTCCTGCCAATCGAATCGTTAATGATATGCTAAAATATGATTGTTGATGTGAAAAATAGTATATCTATTCATTCATTTACAAAAATGTAAATATTATGTCTCAAAAAGTAGTAATCTACAATTTATTTTATTCTTTGCTTCTATTCTAAAAATCTAAAATCAATTGCAATGCAAAACATCCCACTGATTTTGCACTGGGGCTTTAGAAACACTCCCTGATTTTCACTGGGGATTTGTAAACATTCCCTGATTTTGAATTGGGGATTTAGAAACACCTCCTGATTTTGCATTGGAGATTTGTAAAACAAAGTCGAGCAATAATGATGAAGTCGATCTAATCCAAATAAATATTGCACAGAATTTATTGTATTTGAAGAAAAACTATTTGAGTACGTCTTTCTTGATCATCTGCCTGATCATCTGCCTTCGTTACGTTGTGTCTGTAGTCAGCGGTAAACCTTGGACTCGTGTGAAATGCGCGTGCGCCCATGACTTGACATCATTCATAGCCGTAATAAGACAGGCTATGGGATACCAAAAATGTAAAATTTTCGATATATTTTTATTATGTAAATATATCATTTTACTGTGACTGCAGTGGTTGCAATGCAATACATGTTTTATTAATTAGATGAATGACTCGCATGATGTGGGCCAGATTTGCTCAAGTTTCAATCGCATTTTGCGGTCTTTTTTCTGATATTATTTTAGTTTTTAAATAAAAAATTCTGTGCATCATTTAAATTTATTTACGTTTACATTTCAAATGTAAAGTTGAGGGACGGATTGAGTACAGACGGTGGGGGCATCGCCCCCCCACGCAACACCTAAGACATGAAGTCCGTCCCCTTTCAGAGTTTTAAATTTAGAACTCGTACCAACATTGTTGTACTGATTTTTCAAACTACCCGTATTTTATTCGGCAAAATTACACAACACAATACGTCACACAACTTATTAATAGTTTAAATGTAACTTGTGTATGTTTTGTGTATATGTTTTGTGTGTTTTGTGTGTGGCGGCGTGGTGTCTCCTACGTGTTCTATACACATCGGGTATTAGTGATTTACTCATATGTTGACGATCTGTATGTATCTAATTTATATTCCGTTGCTCCGCTATAAATAAGTAAATATATCTTCGGTCGGTCGGTATAATAGCCAAAGAACTTGACACAAATCTATCATAAAATTATTGTAAAAAATGGCTACTGTGGACAAGTTTAGATCTATATTTCAATGTACATATTTGGAAATGCGGGAACGGTGAACTAAAAGTTTAGTTTTGCCTTTAGCTATACTCAGTTAAAATTTTGTGACATGAGTAGGTAAATAGTTTTATGTCATCAAATTATCAATAAAAACTTTATAAATGCGTTTTTCCTGTTTCTCGTAGCTACATTCTGTGTACATTAAACGTCAAACATGGACTTCTCCATACACCTGATAGATTTCATAAAAAATATTAAACATGGTCATTTATAACTGATTGGGTTGTTTGCTAGGGTAACACAGGATTCACGCGTGTGATATTGTCGGTTCAGTAGGACTCGGGTTTCAGCCGCATTTAACGGTCTTTTTCGAGTTACAGGCCGTCGGTTGCGGTTGAAACCTAAGTCGGACGGGACCGACCGTATTACTCGTGAACTAATTAAATAAAATAACGACCACGTTTTATTATTATAGAGTAATTATCACGCATTTTAGTATTATACAGCACTAGTGTTGCACAAGACGTTACCACAGATAATTACGCATCTCGGTCGGTGCGAACTCACAAGATTTAACTCGTCCAAACAGCGTTTAAATAAAATAAATTTATTTCAATAAAATAGATCTTAACTATACAATATTTTCTATTTCTTACAACTAAAAACAGGTATATATTCATTGTATTAGCCTGAACTAGATAGGACCTGTTTTGAGGCGGGAAAATGCCTATTTTATTTAATAGATACGCCTTTATATTAACATGTATGTGACCCGAGCCTGTAGCATTTTATCGTACCCAATTAACCTCTGTGGACAAAAAATATTGATAATTACTTCTCAAAAATCGTTCGTCTAGATGACAGTAGCAGTAAACATATGTTTATTATTTTGTTTGCTCACCAATAAACTTAGGAATAGAATTGATTTGTAAATAGATGTATGAAAAATGAATCTCATTGAAGGAAAAACCCCATTAAATGGTACTCAAAATAATACATTTAACATTCAATATATCTTTTCTGTCGAAACGCGCGATCGAGACAGCCATGTTCAACATAAAATAATAATACATTTATTTTCTTTTAATAATATGTATATTTATTTTAAATAATACACCCAAAGTGAATATAATAGGTACGGCTTTTATCGTAGACAGATGATACGATCACTCCTCGAGTATTTCAATGTGTTATGTCAATTTCTGTGATATGACATATTTGACATTGACATATTATGCCAAAGATACCCCCGTCCACCATCCGACACACACAAAGTTTTCGTTGTTAAATAAGTAATTATGACAAACATTGAAAAAAAAAACGTTGGAACGTGTACATATTGGACAAAATTTGTATGATATAAATGTAATGTTAGTGTTTAAGGGTTGAATAGGTATGGTGACTGGAAAAAAAATACTAAGTAATTAGTCCGTCAGTTAGATTATAAAAAAAATATTGTACACGTATTTTTTCTTTTATTTCACAAACAAAAGATGACCAAGATTTACGTGTCGAGAAGTTCCGAGTGACGTCACTTCTATACATACGATTTTTATGTAGACGTGACGTCAACGCCTCCCACTCCGGAAGATTGGTCATCCATGTCTTGTCCATTTTTTAGTAACTTGGTAAAACATAAAGTACGTGTCTCATATTCTTTTTGTAGCTAACTAACGGACCAATTAGAATGGTGTAATTTTAACCCAGTCATCAGACCAATCGTACGTCCGAATAGAATGAAAAAAAAGCAAGGGGTAAGATGGAAAGACTAGCGTTTAATTTTCAGTAAAATCTTTTACTCTATATATGTATTAAAAGTGTGTTATTGTAACGATAAAACTGTTAGCTTCAGGCCGTCCGGGAGAGTACCAAACATTTGCCAGTTATTCTACTATAATGTGCGAACATTACTGAGTTCCGGTTTGAAGGGTAATATTTTTAGTAAAAACCTGAACAGATGTAGGTGAATCTGCTCGGGTGGCTAAGCAGTGATTGAAGCTCTTCTCGTTAAAATAGCTCCAAACTATGATGTTACGATCAGGCTTGTTGATTACCATCAGACGCGTGTTCTGCTCGTCTCGTCACTCTTAATTTGTAAATACAAAAAGTTACCACCGAAATACTATATTTATAACTCTCTTATCAAAATACCGAACAAGATATGATGAGGAAAAGATTTTATTTTATTATATCTAGTGTGACGGCACGAGCAAAACACGAACGTGATGGTAAGCAACACGCTTGCCCATGACGGTACAATGCCACGCGACTTTGAAGAGTTCAAATCACTACTTAACACTGCAATGCGTTCATTACCCAGGGATATACAAGGTGTTTGTCTACCCGCGTCAGATCCTGAAATGGTAAAATATATGATTCATTTTATCGACAAATCAGGCTCTAAAAATTTTTTTTCATCCCCATTTTAGAATGGCAGCCATTTTCTTTTTTTTTTGGTACCATCCCCTGGGCGCTTGTATTAATTTAGTCATAAGTTACCATGTAAGGGCCAACATCCTTGGGGGTTGGTACAAAAACAAAAACAAAATGGCTGCGATTCAAAAAGGGGAGGGAAAATTTTTTTTAGAGCCTGTATTGTCGATAAAATGAATCATATATTTTACCATTTCAGGCTCCGACACGGGTAGACAAACACATTGTATAAGATCGGCTGAACCGTGCGCGCGTTGCTACGCCACCTATCGAAAATTGGGCGTACCAACTCAGATTTAGAACAAATTTGGTTAGCTTAGGTTATAATGACGCAACCTTAAAAGATAGACACATGCTGTCACAGACTTGGGCGCGTAACGAAAGCTCTCAAAAATAATTATTTTTCTCGTTTTTGTTGCATTTTTCATTCATGCTCCGCGTCTATTGATAGTAGTGTAATGTTAAATTGCCTTCATCGATAAATGGACTATCCAACAGAAAAATAATGTTTCAATTCGAACAGGTAGTTCCCGAGATCCTAGCGTTCAAACAAACTCTTAAGCTTTATAATATTAGTGTAGATATAATGTATCTCTTTGCCTTTTAAAATCAGTAATATTAGCTCACTGCTTGTCGGTGGAATAACTGGCAAAGGTGTGGTACTTCCCCAGGCGGACTCTGCGAAGAGTCTGCCCGAGAGAAAATTATCTGCTGGTTTGTACTATTGAGATCGGAGTTGGCTAACTTGTTGGAATAAGAACCATATTTATCAACTTATGTCATTTATGTCAATGTACGTACATACTTTGTCATTGACACAGTGTAATTGATCGATTTTTAATAAGATTGTTTTAATTTAATCAATAATATGATTAAATATGGCGAGTGAAAAATGATTTCACTTTTTCAATTGAGGTAAATTCGACAGGTTTGATAAAAATCACTTGTTGAGTTTAGTGATTGTGATTTCACTTTTTTATCAATCTAAATTCGACGAGTGGGATTGATCAGTATCACTTGTTGGATTTAGATGAATTCGACAAGTTACTTTGATAAATATCACTTGTTTAATTTAGTGACTTCACATTTTTTTATTTATTTAAAATTCGACTAAGTGACATGGATCAATATTATGACTTGTTGGATTTAGTGATAATTATGTCACTTTTAAGTTTATGACCAATGTTTTCACTTGGAAGTGAAATTGATTGTATTCACTTGTCGTTTTCGGTAACGTATGATTTAACGAGTCATTATTATGGCACTGCTTGCAAATATAGAAGCAATGTTTTGGCTTGTTAGTGAAATTGATAGAATTCACTTGTTGCTTTCAGTAGCATATAAGTTCGCTTGTTGGATGATTTTATTCATGGATTTTCGTAACGATTGGTTTTAGTTATTGAATTTCGTTACAAACATGTCAGTACCTCTGATGATTTCTTTTGAATTCATTGGTATTTATTTTCATTCAGATCCTTATAATTGCGACAATATAATCGGAACACAAATTCTCGTTTTTTTTTTTCTATTACTTTTCTAAGACGCTATTTTGAAACCCCACGCGTATTTGCACGCCATCGGTGTAACGATCGCATTGCGCTGTCTAGAGGGCTCTATAGGGTTGCACAGAACCGGTACGAAGACGAAAGGGTAGCGTTCTATTCATCATAATGGAAAACTAGCAATACGCAAAACAAAGAGCAACTTATCCCAACTGTTTGTCGAGTTTAAAGGGTATTCTATTTGTAGAGGTGTAAAGGGGTCATCCATAAAGTATTAATAACTAGCGGCCCGCTCCGGCTTCGCTCGAATAATAGCCTAGATATCAACTGCAGCGCCATCTGCCGGGCTGATTTGTGAATCTAAACCTTCCAGGGCCCTACCCAAACGTATACAAAAAAAATCATTCAAATCGGTCCAACCGTTTAGGAGGAGTTCAATAACAACGAAAAGTGGCATTGATTTTTATATATATATAGATGCAGCTAATCTGAAAGAAAACAGCGTGAGGAAAACGACATGTTTATAGAAAGTTTCGAAGTCATGTGTCATTCACCAACCCGCACTGGGTGTACTGGGCCAGTGTTGTGGCGTTATGGCTTCGGCTATCTCTTTGCGAGAGATGGCCCCGAGTCCCAGCTGTGGGAATATTTAGTCGGCTGATTTTGCTTATGCATAAAGTACAATCTATACAACAACACGAACATAAAAAAATTACGAAAATAGTGTTGTGAACTTTATGGATGACCGGGGCGTCTACCGCCTAACGAAAAACGCTTTGATGCTTTGACGTTGCTGTCTCTTTTCTTCTCGCTTGAAATGAAAGAGACTGCAATGCCAAAGCGTTTTTCGTTAGGCGGTTTTAAGTGCAATGTTTCCAGTGAAATTACAGAGTATCTGGGTGACGAGCTAGGTAATGTTTGAGACTCTTCATGCTCCAATAGCTGCGTGTCACTGGGCTGTTATCAGCAGGCATGTAGCTTACCATCACGCACATGTCATGCTCTTCTCGTCTTTATACGATTAAAAAAAAATTGGCAGTCATAGGAACTGCCGATAGAAGTGAAAACTTGCTGTTGCCCTTGTACTGGTACCTAGGGGCAAACGCAACTCTTTTATATTTCTGTTGTCCTGGTATCTGGAGATAAACGCTGGGCTGTTGGAGGTAGGTAATCGAAACTTTTTACTGTTTCTGTTACCCTGGTACCTACCTGGCCGTTTTTACCGAGTTTACCCGAAGATTTCATATCCGATCCGATCCATTATCATATCCAAGCGTGACGATTGATGAATCCATTTCACAGCCCACGAAAATTCTGTCTATAGCGCGCCTAAAGAAGTTTTCACTTCAAAAAGATCTCAAAAGCTCTTGAGCTTTTTTGTGATGAATATAATGCAATCCTTTCGTTTGCTCACTCACTGCGTTACCCTGTATTACTTAAAAATGTGGTTCAGTTATTCGCGTAGTTTCTGCAGGTCTACTACGAAGTCCGATAAACGATATATCGGCCGAACTTATGGACGTTTCTTACCACGAAACACAATCAGTCGGTTGATCGGATCGGGCGTTTCGTTCATTCCGAAATCCGACCGACATAGATTTGACAGTTTTTGTGTCGTAAACCTTGCTCCGAAAGCATTTAACTACCTTACCGATTTTTCGGACAGCTGTCGGTCGGATCCGATTATTCGGAGGTTGTTTTCGTAGTAGACCTGCTGATTCCGTTTTATTTTCCCGGGATAAAACATAGCCTATGGTGTTATGTACTGGTTTTTTTTTTTCATTAAAAAAAGTGGTTCTAGACGGGGTTCCAACTGACACTCTCAAACGGTGTACAATTATCACTTAAGAGTGACCTAAGTTACGAGTATGTAGCGTTAGAGTGTAAATTACAGACAGGTATAGTCTTCAAAAAAAAAAAGGGCCTAATTAATAAGTCACATGAGAATTACTCGCAATCTACTCAATTGTAGTATATATATATAAGTATTTGTTTTATTAAATAATGTTTGCATGTCGCGGCCAACTAGCTAAATCAGCCGTTCAATTAACAGCCTAGCCTGTTTACTATACAGCTCCGTTTAAATAGCGGGCTGAATGGTATTCGGCCGTATCGTTTAATAAACTGGCTAGCTAATGCTTAGGCCATTCGTAGTATAGGGTGAACAGGTCACCTAAGAAAAAAATAATGAAATATAAATTGGCAGTCATAGGCTGCCGATAAAAGTGAAAAGTAATAACTTACTCAGAAAGTTGATAGCTCACTTTGGAAACTACGCGGCTGAAGCCGGAGGGCGTGGTCATGAATGAGCATGGCCGTCTAGATCATCCGAGTTTACCCGAAAATTTATTTCATTTACGAACGTGACGCTTGAGTTCAATTCACAGCCCGCGGAAAATCTGTATGTGGTGCGTAAAAATAAGTTTTCACTTCAAAACCTCTAATTTGTTGTTTGCTGACGTCATTTTGACACAAACTTAACGAGAGTTTCGCCTATAGGTAGCAGAAAGTGTGAGGAGGCCTAGATATTTGATCAAATGGCTGAATATAATTTAGGCCGCTAGTTAAACGGCGGTGTTTAGTTTACTGGCTAAGCTGTTAATTGAATTACTGATTAAGCTAGTTATCTGCGACATATATGTATATATTAAAAACTAGTCATGTTTCAAGGTACATGCTAGGGTTGTTCTCAAAATGTCAAAATGGTCCTGTTTTTTGAGAACTAATATAATTAGTAGGCAAATTTGGTATTGTCACTATTTTCTATAGTTAACGTTACATGGCGAACACTTTCTCGCAATGTTTTGTAGGTCACTGTTAAAATGAATGTATTTCTGTCCTTTCTTGTAAAATAAATAAAATAAAATAGGTTGTCTGCAAAGTCGTCATCGTGACAACGTCTTAAGAAAACATCGATGAAATGATTGCATACAATGCGATCGAGTGGAGGAGAGATTGGTGCGTACAATGAGCGTAACGGCACATAATAAATATTAGTACAAGTACAGAAGCCTCACTTACCGAAAACAATTATGTAAATAGCGACTCTTGCTGGGACACAACAAAGTTCAATTCAGCTCGCATTAGCGCTCAATATCTGTCGCGATTTTCAACTTAACGTTTGCGCTCTCTTCTATTGCGTAACTCTGTCCCTGTCTAGCGCGGAGGGTTGTCGACATATCTAGTAACAATATGCTCGGGAAACGTGTTGCGCGAGCGCTCAGCCGTGCGTCCGACAACCGACTGGCACTTGTTCCCTGGGAGGGACGGTCTAGCTGTAGGCTAAAACCGCGCGACCTTGAGCGAGTGATGATGCACTGGTAACGGGGCACTTTCGTGTGTGCGGCCGGCGTTCATCGAATGATTAGACGTTGTCACGTCAAAAAAAAATTGGTGTTTTCTACAATAAATTTAGGTAAAAACTGATATTTTTATTAGGCACCGTATTTTTGTACGAAAATATTCGCCTGTTGATGTTTTTTCTCTGAAATGACGAGAACGAAACGTCATGTACGAGTAGTTTTAGGGATGTGTTCAATTACGGTTAAGGATTTGAATGGAATTGTGGGTAAGTTGTTGGAGGCGAGATGTTTAGATGCCGGTCACAAGGTTTTCTGTCGCATATTCGAGTATGCCTACGTATTTTTAAAAATAATTTTTCAATACGAAGGCAGTTTAGGGCACTGCAGCGCCTTTTGTTGCGTTTCTGAACCCCCCGTCGGATTGATGTCGACTCGGGATTCAAGCCTCTCGTCTTTGTCTTATCCGATTAGCAAGGATTGTCATTCCGAATTTGATTCGTTCGGATCGCGTTCAAAATCTGCACCCTGGACGTCTACTATCTTTCTATGAAAAACTTAATTTCGAAATAAACTCGTGACTTTCCTACTCCGGTTCTACTTGGTTTCGTCCGATCGAACGTTGTTTGACGCTTAAATGTTCTAATTAAGGCCGATTTAAACTGAACGAACATAGAGCTAGAGCTGGAACAAGAGCATTCTTTCTCGATCTTTTAGTGTAAACGAAAGAACGTTCTTAGCGTTTTCCATATTAGATATTCCATAGACTCTTTGCGAACGCAAACAAAACAACGAAAGAATGCTCTACGTTTGTTTACACCAAATGAATTTGATACAGTGGGGATAGAATGAGCATTCGCTCGTCTGATGTAAATCGGCCTTTAGAGTAGGCTTAGAACATAAACGTCAAACAATGTTCGATCGGACGAAAGTAAGTAGAACCGGAGTAGGAGTTTATTTCGAATTTACGTAGAAAGAGAGTAGTCGTCCCTGTCATTCTAAGCGTATAAGCACATGAAATTAAATCATACAGTCGTTAACGAATCCTTCTAGACGGGGCAACAGTGCGGGGTGAGACGCGGGAAGCGCGCTCCCGCCATTGCCAACATTACAATGTTAGTATTCCGTGAGCGCGATTCAGATTTCTATTTTATATACCCGTGTCTAGACATTTCTTCTATCGGCGTTTCTTCTACGATACAAATAGGCCAGTCATCTGAGACATTCTAGGTCGCAAGTAATAGCCAGGTTCTGATTTTGTGGGATGTTGTTAGGATAGATACCTGTAGTGTAAAACCAAATTTGCAACCTCGAAAGACCTCTGCTAACTTCGCGATGCTCGAGAATGTTCTTAATTTTCGGACTTTTTTGCAGTTTTTGGTTTACAACTTCTAAAATACACGTTTAACCACAAAGTCGCATATGACACATTTAAAGAAGACAAAATAAGTCTTTCACAGGTCTTTCAAGGTTGAAAATTTGGTTTTACACTACTGTTATCTATCCTGATAACATCCCAAAAAATGGTTGTCTGTAAAGTCGGTTTACTGACGATAGTTAAACGTGACAACGTCTTAAGAAATCAGTACGCTGATAGCGCGAGTAGTGATACCGCTCGACTCGGCGGGTGGCGCCCTCAGCGCTCAGCTTCGTTCGCATGGCACTGACGACGAACTAACGGTAACGTTACATGACGTCATGTTTTGCGGGCGTGCAGCCAGCTTCACCGAATTATAAGACGTTATCACGTCAAAAACCTGCCTATTATTTGCGACCTAACGCGATTTTTATGTCTACGGTGACTGGCCTAAAAGGCGATGAGTTTGTGGTAGTACCTATTTCTTTATACTGTAGTATGAGATAAAGACCGAGAGATTCGATTCCGTGTCTAGATCTCTAGATCAATCCGAGTGGATTTAGAATCGCGACGCAGTTCAGTTTTTGGTTCATGGCTTGTACGACTTTGTCGTTAAAGGATTATTAATTACGCTTGGGTAAATTTAGTGCCTGAATTCAGAAGCGAGGTTAGTCGGTCTGATATTAGAAGCATGCAATCCTAGCTTCTAAATTTAGTGTACTAGCTTACTGAATGCGTTCCACTCCACTAAATTTAGCCAAGTGTAAAATAAGCCTTTTATTCTGCCATTGTCCGTTTCATGGTAGCTTCGTAAACGGAGACGTATTGTAAACCGTGTTATAACAATACATAGGCAAGATGATAAAATCTAATATTAAACTTGTCTAAATTTACGCTAGTATTAATGTTTACCGTGTTTTAGTCGTGGAGCGAGTCTCCGGTATTTCGATGTAGTTGCACGGGTAAATTGACTGTAGCTAAATAGTACGCAGGTAGCGTTCTGTTTGATGGTTGAACAAACTGCATTTCCCTTCGAACCGTTGCACTACACTTCGTTAAATTTAGTTCAGTTTAAAAGATATGGGTCTCGTAGTGTGGTTACTCTCTTTTAAGTTCTTTCAGAGTTTGAATTTCTGAAGATGATGGGAGAAGTTCAAAATGGTTATTTTATCGATGTGGTCATCAAACTTTTATCTATAGTCAGCTTTACAGGTCGCGGCATATAAGTCTATCGTTGAGCGAAGTGTGGAGGGGGTGGCTGCGCATGAGTTTAGTATGGCAGTCAACATGCGCAGCCCTCCCCTCCACAGTACCCTCAGCGCTAGACTTACGTGCCGCTAGTTGTACAACGTTTTCATTGAAATTAGGTTTTTATTATACTGATGGATTTATTTTAATTGTATTTTTAATGTTTAATTTTAAAAAAAGTACACGAACGTACGGCGTTTTTTAAGCCGGATTCACACCGAGACATGTCGCGTTTAGTACTAAAACTTTGTATCAACTGGCGACTCGTTCCGGCTTCGCTCGGATATGAAGACCGTTAATCGAAATAAACTATCTTTCGAGTTGGATCAAAACAGCACACGGTGTGCGAATATGATAAAAATTAGTAGTTTAGGAGTCCATCGCGGACAAACAACGCGACACGTAACTTCTATATGAATAACTAGCGGCCCGTCCCGGCTTCGCACGGGGTCAATATTTTTTGTTAATTGTATGCTAAATGAAACGTACATGACCAAATTTTTCCAAATTATCAAAATTAGAAACCAAAACTTTAAAGTGTAAAAGCATTAAACTGGCTGGCCTGGTGGCTTAGTTGGTTGAGGGCCGTTTTGTAAAGCGGCAGTTTAACGATCAGCCGGATTGAATACGGCTGATTAAAAACCGCCGGAATGTATTCGACTGCCTCTTTCGCAATTTTTAGTTCCGATTCTTAACACTCATGGCACTGCCTGACATAACAACAACTATGGCATTGAATAGGTACTGTAAGTGTGTTGCTAAATTGCTAAAGTGACAGTGGATTCTGGAGTTCGGAGGGATTGTACACAATATTATTGGAGTGTCACTTGTCACCCTGGGTGTTACTTGGAAACTATTTCGTTTCCACCGTCCACCTTGTTAAGACTAAATCGGACCGGGTTGGTTACATGAGACCCAGATCCGACTCGGAGCATACCGACTCCATATAGTCTTGGCGCTATACTACCTCTGGAGTGTATTAAAAAAAATGCGGGAGCCAGAAGCTCAAGGGAGGTCCTGAGTGGAGCAAGCCATGCAAGTAGCCGAAGTGTAACGCAGGCCGAGTATGGAGAAGTGACACTCAGGGCTGACCACAGAGCTTCTGGCGGGAGCCCACCCGGAGTCAAATCTCGATGATAGACCCTTGTCTATGGAAGTGCACCATGTTTCTTAGGTGTACCGTCACCGATATCAATTTATGGGCTTTCAAACTTTATGTGAGAGGTAAAATGTTGTAAAAAAATTATTAAGGAATACCGTTAGTAATCGGTCAGTTTTTTCGGATGAATGACATTAATTTTGATTTTGTTTATTTAAATTATGTTTTTTTAAATTTGGTCACCCTATAATATAAGCAGTAATACAATACGGCTGAACGTGGGCCGCCTTATTGAAGAACGTATCGCAATGACAATGCGGCTAATCGTTGAACCGCCGCATTACAAAAAGGCACTGTTTTTCAAAACGGCTAGCTGTAATGTAATACGGCGGAAACAAAATAATAATATTACCATAAATCGTAGAACCTAAGATAGGCCCTACCAAACTTCAGGGCGCACACAATCATGTCAACGTTGGGAAGAGTGAGCTCACTCTTTCCGTTCTAGTCGGTTGCAGGACGCGGTGGACGCCGGACGTTTTTACCTATCATTATTCGGTGTCAACAACCAAAATAAGTAGAACCACAGCAAATCTCGCCGCTAGCGATTGTACGGGTCAAGTAGATTGGTTTTATGTAAACCAGATACGATACACACAGAGACGCAGTTTATTACCGATGTCAAGGTGCTCTGGGCACATCTATTGAATTTTATCGATGAATATTACCACAAACAACTCTCATCCTCAACGGACACCGGGAAGCTTGAAGCTTCTCTCAAAGGGATTCCCCATTGGCTATAATTTTGTAACAAACCCCCGTCTCGGCATGCGGCTTGGTAAGTTTCTTTTACACGATTTTAAAGTCTTGGAACCATGTACCAACGTGGTACATGATAAAAAAGTATTCTGAGGTAAAAACACTCTGACTGGGAAGGATGAACGCTGTACACTCTTCCTAATTCTGCATCTACCATAGATCGTAGAACCCAAGATTGGCCTTACCAAACTTCAGAGCGCACGTAATCAAGTCAAAGTTGGGAAGAGTGAGCTCACTCTTTCCGTTCTAGTCGGTTGCAGGACGCGGAGGACGCTGGACGTTTTTACCTATCATTATTCGTTGTCAACAACCAAAATAAGTAGAACCACAGCAAATCTCGCCGCTAGCGATTATAGGGGTCAAGTAGATTGGTTGTTTGTAAACCACTTACGATACACACAGAGACGCAATTTATTACCAATTTCAAGGTTCTCAGGGCACATCCATTGATTTGTATCGATGGCATGTACCGCCACGTTGCGCCGCGCCGCGCTACAGTCGGCGCGCCGCGCCGGCCCGTCGCGTCGTTTATTATTATTTCGACAGGATGGAATTTTTTAACTTCGTAATATCTTTTGAATGCAATGTCCGATTTTAATAATTCAAAAAGGAATCAGTAGGTATTAAAGCAATCTTGAATACGAAATAGTTTATTTGGATAAGAATTAATACAAATGTATGGATAACATGGTCTGAATTTGATCGGCATTTTTATCTTCTTTTAAAATGTAAAAAAGCAGTTGTAGCGACGTAATTACAGTAGTTAAACATATGGTCTCGCGAGGTTTTTTGTAGATTTTAATACGTTTTATAATATTGTAGAACATTGTTTTGCTCTATCATTGGTACTTTCCGCAGCGTATGCGATGAAAGCCATTTTATGGCTGTTTTTTTTATACCTTGCGTTGGTTTTAGTAAAGAAATCAAAGTAGTTCTAATTTTTTCTCGTAATAAAAGTAGCCTATGTTACTCAGTGATAATGTAGCTCTCTTTTGGTAAAAGAATTTTTGAAATCGGTTCAGTAGTTTTTGAGTTTATTACATACATACAAAAATACAAAAATACAAAAATACAAAAATACAAATCTTTCCTCTTTATAATATTAGTATAGATAAGATTGAGAGGAAACGAGTCGGATCGTCAGGTGGGATGTAATTTGGGGCTTGAGGCACTTTTGTACTGTTATTTTTTTAATCAGCACTGTCGCATGTTACATTCAACTTTACGAATAAATTGTTTTGTAACCGGTTAAAATGTGAGCTGTAATAATGAAATAAAATTAATTTATTAGAAGCGGCAATTTAGCACATTGAATTGTGATTTTTTTTTGTTAAATATTTTATATCTCTTCTGCGTGTATTAATAATGTTTATAATCTCGTCGTTACTCTGGAAAACATTCGTATTAAAAAGTAATGATAATGAGTAAAAATGACTAAGAAAATGTTTAAAAATGTTTAATATGTAAAAATTTATACAACATTGCTTAGTCCAAAATCGACCTGGATATCATCATTTACATCATGTTTTATACAAGTGCATGTATTTAAAAAAATGTGTTAGTCCAAGTTGACAGGACTGTCAACGACTCGGTGTGATTCCGGCTTTATATTAATGTTAAGTAAGGCTGTTACTCTGGAGGCACATTCCAACTATAAATTAAGTAATCGTCGTCCCATATTTTTTTTGCAATCCGAATGCAACAGGGACCACGGTATCTCAATTTCAAGTTCAGAATGTCCCTACAGAATCGGCGCCGTAACTATTGTAAATATTCTTGAACACTACGAGTATGTTAGCATTTTAAGAAGATGTGAATAAATAAATATTTGTGAGTATTTATTATTTGTTTTATTGTTGTGTTCCATGTCTGTATTTCCTCTCCGTTGCTGGATGTTTTTTTGTGGGAGTTATTTTCAAATTCATTTGGTGTAAACAAACGTAAAGCATTATTTCGTTGTTTTGTTTGCGTTCGCAAAGATTCTATGGAATTTATAATATGGAAAACGCTAAGAACGATCTTTCGTTTACACTAAAAGATCGAGAAAGAATGCTCTTGTTCCAGTTCTAGCCCTATGTTCGTTCAGTATAAATCGGCCTTAACAGGGAGTCGGGTAAGCGCGCGCTGTTTGATTTGACCAATGAGAGAGCGGCGGCGGAGAGATCGCTAGTGTGAGCGTGTGTGTGTGTGAGTGACGATTAGGAGAATGCATGAGTTGTGCCCTTCAAACTAGCCGGTCTACCACCTAACTCTACTCTGCTTTCTGCTATGCTTTGATTTGTGACGTCTTCAGCCAATTTTTTTTTTTTAATATTGGTGGACAATTCACACACAACACCATCTGACCCCAAACTAAGCAAAGCTTGTGTGATGGCGGCCAGATAGCTGATATAATACTTATATAGTTTTAAATACATACTTATTATACATAGAAACACCCAGACACAGTGCAAACATTTGAATTCATCACACAAATATTTGCACTGGGTGGGGATCGAACCCGCGACCCTCGGCTTCGCAGGCAGAGCTACTAAGCCACGAGGCCAGTCAGAATTTGGTAACGCCGATGAAAGCAGAGAACTACATCTGCTTTCCGTATACAGAACTGAAAGCAGATGTCGTCACAAATCAAAGCATAGCAGAAGAGTAAGGCCTACTGTCCACGCACGCGTCTTTTGTCGAATGCATGCATCCTACGAACAAACGCAAGACGTGCGGCTGTCGTGTCGTTGTCGTTTCGTGGACACAGACTTCATTATTTGTACGCAAGATGCAAGCATTCGTCTTGCATCCGACAATTGTCGAAATCGTGCGGATGTCGTGCAGCTACGTGGACAATTTTATTGGCCTAAGGCAGTAGACATGCGGGACATAGTAATTACAGATAGTGCAATCTGCGAAGACGCGCCCCACTATTCCTCCTAACCGTTTATAGTATATATGTGAAGCTTCCGTCAATGTTTGAGTGTTATCGGTACACACTGATTACCTATGAATGCACACGCACACTACAATGACTGGTGAATGGTTCGCGACTGACGCTCGGAGCAAACGCGATTGGTGGAAACGAAAATTGGTGGGGCGCGTCTTCGTGGATTGCACTATTTATAACACATTACTGATTTGGGACCGTTCATGTATTACGTAACGCAATTTGGGGGGAGGGGGGTGTCTTGTGAAAAGTTACGGTGTGTGTCATGGAGGTTTTGCAGTGGTAGGACTCTTAGCAGAGTCCGCCTGGGGAAGTACCACACCTTTGCCAGTTATTCTACCGCCAAGCAGTAATGTGCAAACATTACTGTGTTCCGGTTTGAAGAGAAATTACAGGGCTTAGAGATATAACAACTTAGATCTCTGGGTGACGACCGCAGTGCGGTGCTAGGTAATGATTTGGCCTCTTCATGTTCCAATAGCTGCGTGTCACTGTGCTGTTATGTGGCAGGCATGTTGCTTACCATCAGGCACAGGTCCTGCTAGTATCATCACTCTTTATTAAAAATAAAGTGGCCAAGTGCGAGTTGGACTCGCCCATGAAGGGTTCCGTTGCTGTAAGTAACATAATATACATAGTACACTAGTTAGTACACATAGTTCTTGTAGTTCGTTGTAACTTTGATCGAAGTTTCAATAATAGTGTATTTATGACGTACTAAAAAAACTGCTCATCAGATCGAGTTCAAACTAATTTTCGTTGGTAGTTTACATGGTAGTGTACATCATATATTTTTTTTAGATTTTTCATTCTCTTACTTTAGAAGTTAGAGGGGGGGGGACACACATTTTACCACTTTGGAAGTGTCTCTCGCGCAAATTATTCAGTGTAGACGAAAATGATTTTAGAAACCTCAACATCATTTTTGAAGACCTATTGATAGACACCCTACACGTGTAGGTTTGATGAAAAAAACATTTTTGAGTTTCAGTACTCAGTATGGGGGGCAGACCTAATTTTCCTTTTTTTTAATTTTTTTGTTCAAATCTTAAAGCGGTTCACAGAATACATCTTCTTACCAAGTTCTCATAGTTTCGGCAAAAAGTGGCTGTGACATACGGACGGACAGACAGACATGACGAATCTATAAGGGTTCCGTTTTTACGTTTTACAAAAATTACCAAAACATTAAAATCTGTTGACAACTTGTGTGGGTGACTTTTAAGTCGTAACAATCACTTGGATGTGACATCCAGGATGTCATGTAATGTTTAGAGAGAGTGAGAGGAAGGGTGCTAAAATGTTAATGTGCGTTACGAAGGGGAGAAGAAGGGTATAAAATCTTTAAAAAAAGTTAAGATTTTACGGCCTTCTAATCGTAATTTTTAAAGAACTGCTGCGTAATACCTTGAACGCTCCCTTAGACCGCTAAGAAAAAGAATACAAGTTGACCCAATGAAGTTAACTGCGCAGAAACGTTTTTAAGGTCTCTTTGGTGGAAGAGTACATGCGCGAACTTTCCCCTTCCACGTCAATTTTGGGTCAACTTGTTTGCCGGCCGGCAATAAACTATACTTATTAATTAACAAGATGACTACTTAGGTTTAGTGAAGTGATATTTGTTAAACACAAATTTTAATTTCCCATATTTCGCATAAAAAAGTTCATGGGTAGATAACTCGCCAAACCGCATTTGGCCAGAGAGCTGGGTTTTTTATAACGGGACGAGCAGACCATGCCTGATGGTATGCAACTTGGCTGCCCATAACAGCACCGTGTCACGCGTCACGCAGCTATTGAAACGTGAAGAATCCAAATCATTGGGGGGGGGGGGGGGGCGGGTGTCACAGGGGTCATAAGTACGATACTTGTTTCCCTATAAAACGAACTCCAAATAACAAACGTGACGCGTCGTGGGTTACGCCTGACATACTTAATCTAAAATCATTGTTGTTTGATATTTCGAAATTAGTTGACCAATTTCCTGAGGAAGAGAACTTAATAGCTATATTTGACGATCTCAACAGGAAATACATTTCGACTTTGAATATTTCTAAGACAAATCATTATAGTAGTATAATACACGGAAGTACGAATCCATCAAAAGCTATGTGGGGAATCGTGAACACGGAGAGGGGGAAAAACAATACCCCTAGGTACATAATAGGGAACAAACTAGCTTCGTACCCTGCAGGTAGCAAAGCGTTTTGGTCCCTAGCTAAATCGGTCGAATCGAACTTCTGCCGCCCCTCACTACCTCCAATGCTGAAACCTGATGGGACACTGGCTCACACCGCAATGGAGAAAGCAAACTTGTTTGCATCTCAGTTTGCGGAATCTTCGCGTCTAGATGCTGGTAGCACGACACCTCCTACTCCACCTGGCTGTCCGACTCTCATGTCAGAGGTACACATTCGTCAAATTGAGGTTCGCAAAGTGCTACGCAGTCTGGACGTGAATAAAGCCAGTGGCCCAGATGGTATTCCTGCTCTAGTGTTGAAGGCATGTGCGCCTGAGTTGTCCCCGATACTGACACGTCTATTTAGACTCTCTCTCGAAACTGGATTGGTACCAAAGTCTTGGAAGCTTGCCAATGTGCAACCAGTGCCCAAAAAGGGTAGTCGTGCTGACCCTGCCAACTACAGGCCCATCTCAGTCACGTCCATACTCTGCAAGACTATGGAACGTGTCTTAAACCACAGGCTTCTGACGTACCTAGAATCAAACGACCTCCTCAGTGACCGGCAATACGGGTTTCGCCGAAACCGGTCCACCGGGGATATTCTAGCGTACGTCACTCACATCTGGAGTGAAGCTATCGAGAAGCACGGGGAAGCACTTGCAGTCTCCCTGGATATTTCGAAGGCTTTTGACAGGGTTTGGCATGATGGCCTTATAAGCAAGCTTTCTGGTTATGGTTTGCGTCCTGGGTTTATTGCGTGGATATCGGACTTTTTGAGGGATCGATCCATACGAGTCGTCATTGATGGCTGCTCGTCGGATCAAATGGCTATCAATGCCGGAGTCCCTCAAGGGTCGGTACTCTCTGCGACGCTTTTCCTGCTACATATCAACGATCTGTTGAAGCCCGGTATCTTTGGGTACGCAGATGATAGCACCGTTGTAGAGATTTACATATCTAGTGCGAGAGCCAGTGGGCAGCAAACTCAGGTACTAAGAGAGAGTCTGATCGAGCGTTTGAGCTTGACCCTTGAGGCGGTGTCTACATGGGGCGATGCCAATCTGGTCAAGTTCAACGAGAGTAAGACGCAGGCGTGTCTGTTCTCCGCTAAAAGGAGTCCATTCCAACTGACTCCAACTTTTAGAGGTGTATCCGTGCCGATTTCTGACCGTCTTGAGCTTTTGGGCGTTACATTAACATCTACGCTCAACTTTGGTTCTTATATCGAGTCCAAGGCTAAATTAGCTGCCAAAAAGCTAGGTGTCCTCTCCAAGGTGCGAAAGTACTTCAAGTCTGAGCAGTTGCTCACGTTATATCAAGCTCAAATTCGTTCTTGTATGGAGTACTGTTCGCATCTTTGGGATGGTTCGGCTAAGTATCAGCTGGAGGCCTTAGAATCGATCGAGAGACGTGCCAAAAGGCTCATAGGCAACGACACTCTTGTGCGAAAAAGACTACAAAGTCTTGAACATCGCCGAAAAGTTGCTAGTCTTTCGGTTTTTTATCGGATACACTTCGGAGAGTGTGCGACTGATTTACATGATCTAATACCACCTTGCCCTTTTTTCTATCGGAATGCTCGTAGCTCGAGAAAGCGACATCGTTTCATGGTTGATGTTCCAAAGACGCGAACGAAGAGATTTGACTCTACTTTTGTGATAAGAACGTCTAGGCTGTGGAATGCGTTGCCTGAGTGGGTTTTCCCTGTTGGTTACAATCTTTGTGTCTTCAAGTCGAGAGTGAATCGGTTTCTTCTAGGTAAACACGCTCCATCGTAGACCGCTTCGTCGCTTAACATCAGGCGAGATGGCGGTCAAGTGTAAGCCTATAAAAGTTAAAAAAAAAAAAAAAAAAAAAAAAGGTTGAACTGCTCCGATATCGTTAAAGATTGTAACGGCAGTAAGTTTAGTTCGCCTAAAGATGCAGTAAATGCTATGAACGTTCGGTTTTTAAATGCAGCTGCTGCCTGTGGAGCACCTAAAGCTGATACTGCTACTGTATGTAAAATTTTAGTATCAGCACGTCAAGCATCTGACCGTTCCCTCAGACTAACAAGTTTCTCGGCTGATGAGGTATTCCGCATAGTATCCTCCAAAATACCCCCAAAAAAGTCGAAAGACATATACGGTGTGTCGATGGAGCTAATTAAACTAGCAATTTTGCCTCTAGCTCCGGTTCTCGCAACACTGTTTAATAAGTGTCTTAGAGAAGGCTCGTACCCGTCGTCGCTGAAAATATCAAAAGTGTCCCCGATATTTAAAGGCAAGGGCAAAAAGGACGATATTGATGGATATAGACCAGTATCGATTATACCAGCAATAGCCAAAGTGTTCGAAAACGGCTTGAGTTCACGATTAGTGGCCTACCTATCGGAAACTGAGGCGCTGTGTGAACAACAATACGCATACCGCGAAGGGAGGTCTACGATTTCTCTAACGCGTGAAGTGATACGTAGTGTGTTGGCTGCCCGTGAACGTAAAGAGCAAGTAGCTGTCTTGTGCTGTGACTTATCGAAGGCCTTCGATGTCGCAGACCACGAGACCTTAGCTTTAAAGCTGAAACACTATGGCATAGCTGGGAAATCATACGAGGTGTTGACTGACATGTTACGAGGCCGCTCTCAGGTAGTGGATGCTGGCGATAGCGATAATAAATCAGATCCGCTGCCTTCGTCTATGGGAGTACCGCAGGGTTCGTCAATTTCAAATATAATGTTCTCTCTCCTACTAAACGATCTCCCTGATGCCGTAAAGGGTGCAGGCATATTCATGTATGCAGATGATGTGGCTGCCGTAGTAACAGCTCTTTCAATTGAGGATTTAGAAGAGAAATTAAATATTGTAATTAACGGCTTAAATTCATGGTTTAGAGCTAATGGTTTTATGTTAAATTCAAAAAAGACTCATTTCGTTCACTTTTGTCTGTCGGGCCATCATACAAAATCGCTTAAAGTTTCGCTAAACGGTGTAAGGATTGAGCAAGTACAGACCACCACATTTTTGGGATTCGAGATTGATCGCAGCATGACGTGGGAACACCACATCGACAAGATGTGTGCTAAAGTCAGCAGTGCGTGCTTTGCGCTAAGACGAGTATCCCGAGTGGTGTCTGCGGAAGTGTCACGTGCGTGTTACTTCGCCACAGTGCATTCTCGGTTACAATACGGCGCCGAGCTATACGCGCGCGCTGCCGACTGGGAGCGTGCGTTCCGCGCCCAAAAACGTGCCGTACGTGCCATCGTTGGCGTATCGTAATGCACATCCGTCAGACCATATTTCAAAGAGCTTGGCATACTTACGTTACCTGCTATATTGATATATCAGGTGGCTGTGTATGTCAGAAATAATCTAGAATCATACAATACGCGAGGAGAGAGACATTCTCGAAACATACGTAACGCGGACAAGCTGGATGTCATATCACACTCTCTCACAAGGTCACGGAAGCTAACTCACATTATGGGACCTGAAGTTTATAACACTCTTCCCAAAATAGTTATATCTGCCCCAAGTTTCGGCAGCTTCAAAAACAAATTAAAGTGCTGGCTTATCGATCAAACTTTTTATAGTTACACCGAATTTTTAGAGAGTGATGGCAAAGTCCTATAAAAATGTATACAAAAATTTGACATGGGTCAGTACAATTGTTATAAAAACATGTTATACTCATATAATGCTTGACAGTTTTCTGGACAATAATTATTATAATACAGTAAAGTAGTCATTTCAAACTTTGAAAATGTATACAATTTGTATGCTCTTTCGTTTGTTTTTATTTTTTATTTATTGACGTGTAAATTGTACATTTATGAATAAAGTACTTTGACATTGGGGACATGACCCGCCCCCCCCCCCCCCCTCGTATACGTTACATTAAAATGGGGTGCTAATAATACTCTTTTTTACTCGATTTTCTTTTCATTTCTACTCGTGATCCCCCCTAAAATCTGAGGTTGTGTACCTACTGGTGACCCCCTCCAAAATTCGACGCTGGGACCGTGCCTGCATTAGTCTACGGATAATCTGAATTATTAATGAAGGTCTACAGATGATCAAGGTGGTGCTTATACCTACCTACGCAGGATTTTTTGTGAGGGCACAGAGTAGGCGAAGATTTGTTTAATTTACGAACTAGACGCTTGAGGTCAATTCACAGCCCACAGAAAATCTATATGTGGTGCGCAAAAAGTTTACATATACTACGTATAGAGTTAGAACAAACGCTTTACACCGAAACCACGGGTCTGATTGATTGCTCCTGTGGAAGTGTCATACTTTTGTCGCGGCACATCACTATGTCGCCATAGCTAACATACACCTCATCTGCTTACGATTGGTACAAAGGAACCGTGCGGAAAAACCTGATCTATTTATTTATTCTTTATCTAAAGTGATGTTAAGTAAGTGTAAGTTTTCACTTCAAAATAAAATTTCGGTATGATGAATTGTGTCGCAGTGTTTAGTATGAAAGACGCAGTGCTGGACGGCCTCCCGACTAGATGGACAGATGACTTCACAAAGGTCGCTGGAAACCGCTGGTAGCAGGTGGCGCGGGACCGTTCGTTGTGGAAATCTAGGGGGGAGGCCCATGTTCAACAGTGGACGTCTCGCGACTGATGATGATTGATTAATTTGGCAGAAGGTAGCCGAGGAGGTGCCTATGGAAGAGCCGGAGGCGGAGCCCGAGGTCGGGGCGGAGGCGCCGGGCGCGGAGCAGGCGGCGCGGGAGCGGGAGGCGCGCGCGCAGGCCTCCATCAAGGAGCGGGAGAGGGAGGTGCAGCGAGCGCTCGCCACCAGCCTGCGAGACCGGGACAAGGAGCGCGAGCACCACAAGCGGGACGAGGCCGTGCAGGTGAGGGGGAGGGGGGGGGCGAGCCACCAGCGTGCGAGACCGGGACAAGGAGCGCGAGCACCACAAGCGGGACGAGGCCGTGCAGGTGAGGGGGAGGGGGGGGGGGGCGAGCCACCAGCCTGCGAGACCGGGACAAGGAGCGCGAGCACCACAAGCGGGACGAGGCCGTGCAGGTGAGGGGGAGGGGGGGGGGGCGAGCCACCAGCCTGCGAGACCGGGACAAGGAGCGCGAACACCACAAGCGGGACGAGGCCGTGCAAGTGAGGGGGAGGGGGGGGGGGCGAGCCACCAGCCTGCGAGACCGGGACAAGGAGCGCGAACACCACAAGCGGGACGAGGCCGTGCAAGTGAGGGGGAGGGGGGGGGGGCGAGCCACCAGCCTGCGAGACCGGGACAAGGAGCGCGAGCACCACAAGCGGGACGAGGCCGTGCAGGTGAGGGGGAGGGGGGGGGGGCCGCGGGCACCGGGCAGCTACGGTGAGACAAAGGTCTTGTAGGTACGCCGAGGTAGGTAGAAAGTAGGGTAGTTTAGTTTTGACCCAGTCTTCATCCAATACAACTTATGTTTCTCTTTAAATCTATATTCTATCTATTTATATAAAAGCGAAAGGTCACTCATCAAGGAATCTCAGAAACTACAAATGCTAGGAATTTGAAATTTTGCATGTAGGTGTCTTTTAGCACCTAGGCGCTCGCTAAGACGGGGTTTTGCGAAATTCAACCCCTAAGAGGGTGAAACAAGGGATGAACGGTTGTATGAAAATTCGTGATTGTCAAAGTTATCAAATTTAGTATCTAGACACTTGAACCGAAGCAATTAAATGTTTGTTTTATACATTTTGTAATTTCGAACTGTTCGGGGGTGAAATGGGGGGTCAATGTCAATATGGAAGTTCCCAACCGTTGAAGATAAAACCATGAAACTCTGTATATAGACACTTGACACGAAGCAAACGAATGTTGGTTCTAGCAATTTCGTAATTTCGAACTGTACGGGGTTGAACTGGAGGATCAATGTCAATATGGTTCCCAATCGTTGAAGATAAAACTATGAAACTCTTTATACAGGCACTTGGCACGAAGCCAATAAATGTTTGTTATAGCAATTTTGTAATTTCGAACTGTATTGGGATGAAATTGGAGTTGAAATGGGGGACGAATGTTTTTTACGCTTTCACACCTGAACAACTGAACCGATTTTGATGAAATTGTTTTATTATAAGCTGTGTTTAGTAACCGTAAATGTGTCTGGGTATAAAAATAGGAACTGTCTGAGTTACCTTAGCATTTATTTCGCGGGGACAAAGTCGCGGGTAACAGCTAGTCATTTATAAACTTGTAAAGACTCTGTAAAAAATGAGATGAGTACAAATGTTGTGTGTATGTTCGGCAGCACTTCAACGCGCTACTGGCCGACTTGGTGCGCAACCCGGAGCTGTCGTGGCGCGAGGCCAAGAAACAGCTGAAGAAGGACCACCGGTACACGCTGGCTGAGCTACTCACCAAGGACGATAAGGTTTGTGACTGGCTTCTTAACTCGGATACATTTCGCATAGTTTGCAACTGAACTGCACCGCCTTGCCCCATTTTTTTTAATGAGACATGAACAAAATTACAAAATTTTGATTAACTACCCCGAATTTGCAATTTTTATAAGTTTGTACAACATTCTAATAGTCATTTGATACCCATATTGAGGGAGTTGTGAAAAAAGAAATGTGTTTAGCCATTTTGTGGTAGCGGCCATCTTGAATCTAGAGAAATAAGAACATTATTAGCTATATTTGGTTGATATCGATTCAAGATGTCCGCCTCCACAAAATGGCGGACAAAATATTTCTTCACAACCTACCTCAATATGGGTATCAAATGAAAGGGCTTGAGTAGTAGAATACTAAATATTATCACAAAGTTCAAATCCAAGATGGCTGCCACCATAAAATGGCGAATAACATTTTTTTTTCAATACTACCTCAATATGTGTATCAAATGAAAGGGCTTGACTAGTGGAATACTATACATTATGACAAATTTCACATCCAAGATGGCCGCCACCACAAATTAGCCAAATTCATTTTTTTAGTCACTACTCCCTCAATATGGGTATCAAATGCAACGGCTTGACTAGTAGAATTTGTACAGATTACATATCCGAGGTAGTATCAAAATTTTAATTTTGTTGTAGTTATTCGATCGCCATATCCGTTCGCTCATTTGCCAATGGTCGAATATCGAATAGTATGTTTTTTTTTAAACCTACTTACTAAAAAAAATGTGATTAAAAATTAGTAAATGAAAATTATCCCATTTGGAAGTTGTGCATGTACATACATTTCGGCAATCCATTTTATTTATACACTGTTTTATTTTTTTATTACATTTGTGTTTAAGTAATTTGCGGGTAGCCGGGACTCACGGTTGGTAGTGACCAGTGACCTTGACCCTGTAAATATATAGCACTGATCCGGGCGTGTCAGTGATCATAAATTGGACAATTTAATAAGTATTGATGGACAATTCACACACAAATCAAACCATTTATTTCCTTGGTTGTACAGATTTTAATTAGGGTTAGTAACGTTCTCCAGGGTTTTTTGAAGTGAAAACTACTTTAGGCGCGCTATAGACAGAGTTTTCGTGGGCTGTGAAATGGATTCATCAATCGTCACGCTTGGATATGATAATGGATCGGATCGGATATGAAATCTTCGGGTAAACTCGGTAAAAATGGCCAGGTAGGTACCAGGGCAACAGAAACAGTAAAGAGTTTCGATTACCTACCTCCAACAGCCCAGCGTTTATCTCCAGGTACCAGGACAACAGAAATATAAAAGAGTTGCGTTTGCCCCTAGGTACCAGTACCAGGGCAACAGAAACAGTAAAGAGTTGCAATATTTTGTACAACTTCGTTCCATCAGAATGTCCCTTGACGCCTCCCAAGTATTTTGAAGTGAAAACTTCTTTTGGCGCGCAGGCGCGCTTTTAGACAAATTTTTCGTGGGGTGTGAATTTAATTCTAGCATCACTGGCGTCACGCTCGGGTATGATAAGAAATCTTCGGATAAACTCGGAGCCACGCCCATTGGCCATCTAGAAATGCGTCAGCCAATGGGAAATGCTGAAAGGGAGTGGCCTAACCATCACGGCATGACCATCTAGAAATGCGTGAGCCAATGGAAAATGCTAACGCATTTCTAGATGGCCATCAGAATCAGAATTTCTTTATTGCGTAAACTGTGTACAAAGATGTTTTACAGTAGAGATATTATAGACACAACAGTTTTACCCTTTGCGGGCATGCAAAAATAAGCCTCTTTGGTATGAGGTTACAAAACAATCAGATAAAATTAGGGATTAATTAAACTAATTAATATATCTAACATTACTTTAAAGTTATTTAACTCTATCTATACTTTAAACAAAAATAAACAACAGAGACAAAGAAGTTTTGAGTGAACAAATAACATAATAATTAATTTAAATAATTAAATCGCACACCTAGATAAAGACTAACTCAACTCTAAATATCACTTTTTTCAGGAATCGAAAAAAACGTTTTACTTAAATTCTATTTAATATATTAATAACTTTCTTATTTATTCATGTATATCATTTTACGTATTTATTTATCGTGATAATGATTTTCCATCAAAATAGCTGTAACACTTTATTTTTTCAGTTTTTTGAGTTAGGTTGGTATTCATGACAACATCATTGTTTAATATTTTTACCAACTCGAATTGAACTCATATTCATGTTTTTTTTTAATTAGTGCACTATTAGTATGAATCTATTAATCTTATTTAACCAAAAATAGTAGCTCAATATATTTAATTACACTATATTTAAGTTATTTCTGTATGAATTTTATCATAATATAACAAATATCTTAAAAGGAAATTGCCTTTCTTTTAGGTCACAAAGAAACGTAAGAAATTAGAAACAAAACTTTTGAAAATATCTAAAAATCCTTTAAACCCACGAATAGGTTTGTTACTAGTATTATTACTCAATATCTTTTAAATCAGCACTTTCTTACTACTACTACTGTATTACTTATTAGTTAGATCTTTATAATCTCAGTATAGATCCGCAAGTGATTTTTCACTTGTGATGAATTCCCTTGTAGTTTGTGCTCGAAGGTAATGAGACTCTATTCTAGTTAAAGAGTTGATAAATATGACAACGTTTTCTTTAATTTCATTATCTATTTTGAGATGATTGCCATGGTTGCCCCTGTTATTGTCTTGTATAAAACCACCTTCTTTTCGTTTAGAAAGAGTAGTCTCAATACATTGATCGCTGACTCTAAGAGTAGCTTTAAAGACGACGTTTTAGACATTTAAAGACGTTTTAGACATTAAAACGAATTCCGTCAACTTCAAAGAAAACTGCAGACCTATTAAGTGCCCGAAGATTCTGAGTACTGCTGTATCTTATCTATATATATTTAGGCTTGATTTATTCGGAATGTCGTACACTAAATTCTCTCTGATTTTGAAGGTCACCTAACTTCCAAAGCTGATCGAAAAAAGTCGTGCGTAAAATTTAAATTCTCATTTTGCAACAATCTTTGCATTTTCATTTGTATTTCTCGTTACATAGAGGTTTGATCGCTTTTTCAGCTACTTTCTTTTTAGTTAACATTTGTGGTTCAAGCGGCAGATGTAATTACTCTTTTCTTAAATATTTGAAAGTTTTATAATCTTAATGAGGGGTCATTTTGCTTCGCTACAATGTCTTACTCAATTACTTTAATGTTTGTTAAAAGTGTTGAATAGACAACGCCTGGAAGAGCTACTGGTCCATGAAAGAGCTAATGAAGGGAGATCTTCAGATCTCCCTGAAGCACAAACTGCTCGACACATGTATCTTGTCCATCCTAACCTACGGTGTGCAAACTTGGTCGTTGACTAAAGCTCAGAAGTTCCGCCTCGGAGTTTGCCAACGATGAACGAGCAATGGAACGTAGTAATTTAGGTATTAAAAGACAAGACCGTGTTCGCAACACCATACTGTGTTCCATTACAGGTGTAACAGATGTAGGATTTAGATCTGCCAAGCTTATATAGGAGTGGGCGGATCATGTGACCAGAATGCACCCAGATCGGTGGGCCAGGGTTTCTACAGAGTGGACACCATCGGCCAGTCGACTCCAGGGTCGTCCTCCAACGCGATGGAAGGACGAGCTCGGAGCGTTTAAAAATGATTGGACGATGGTAGCTTAGGACCGGATAAAATGGAGAGAACTGGGGGAGATCTTTGCCCAGCAGTGGGACAACTGAGGTTAAACTAAAAAAAAGCTGTTGATGTGTTCTGTTGCAGCTCCATTTCCATAGGAGTGTCATCTGGTTAATTTGATAAAATTTATCTCGTGATCAGCGGACTCGTTAAACGTGGTATACTGAATGTGTTCTCGTGACGTTCCAACTCGTTATCGTTGTCTATTAGTTCATTTGTTATGTTTTTGAAGCGTAAACTTCTTTTACCACCACCACACACAGAATTTTTCGTGGAGTGTGAATGAAGGTTATCGTCACGTTTGTAAAAGAAAGATTCGTGCGGGTGATCTCGGGACCGCAGAGTGTGCTTGTGATGGCCTATACGCCTTTGACACCAAGGTATCACGTATCCAAAATGGTGGAAGAGTTTTTAAATTGATCCAGTAGATCCTGAGATTAGAGCCTTCAACCAAACCCCTGTTCAGCTTTATAATATTAGCATAGGTTTTTATTGAAGTGAGAACTTCTTTTGGCACACCACATGTCTTTTGTTTTTTTTTATTTATTCTTGGCTATGTTTACTCCTTCAGCCGCAACTGTCACTGCCGTGTAGCTGTATTAGCTACATTCAATCCATATTATGATTATATTAAGTAATCGTTTTTATGTTTCATTAATAAAATGATCTAATAGTTATTCCTTATTTTAGTTTTCACCTCTGCCGTGGGGTTTTAAGCACACCCTCATCATTACATTCAAATTCGTTTGAATAAGCTGCCAAATATAGAAAAAACAGACTACGACCCTTCATCAGCTGAAAAATATTATCTATAAATTGATTTAGCCACGAAGACTACACTAACTCAAAAAAATATCCATAACTCGAATTTGACACTTCCTATTAATATTTTATGAATCACTGGGACAAATACAGCTACAACACAAAATATTTCTATATTCAAACAAACCGTAGCAGCTATGGTTACAACAATAAGGGTGAATTTTATTTTATCAGCAATACTCGACTAATTCAAATATTTTGAACAATAATAAACCATTTTCAGTTAGTAAAAAAATAATACTTACATTTGTAAACGAACACTCCACTAAGTCAAAATAGTAAAGAAATTGGCCTTAGTTCATTACAATTTCGACCACGAAGATCAACCGAACTAAAAATAATTTACCTGTTCAAACATAGTTAGTCACGAATACACGCCCAACTCAAAATAATCCGGTCTTTACGGACACTAACAGTAGGTACCTATCCCTTTGGCTAACATGTCGCAATTGGTAATGCGTTAGTGTTGTTGGCGAGGGTATGAACCAAGCTAGTCAGCAACACTAAGTTATAGCGCCATTCTCATTTTATTTAATTAGCTATTTCTACAGGTGTCAGTGGAGATTATGCAGTTTTTAACGCAGAATCTGGTAATGCTAATAAGTCATTTTTCGATTATTTCGAGTTGCATGAGTCTTTAAGTAGGTGTGCGAAATATTAAATATAATAATAAAAAAATTGGCAGTCATAGGAACTGCCGATAGGAGTGAAAACTTGTGACTCAAATGTTTTCACTTTTAATTGAATTGTCCAATTTATTTATTACCATCACCATCGTTAAACCATCGTAGGTCTATGTACATTCGCATAATTTCAACACCGCCAGCTAAATCGATGGTTGCGCCATCTAGTTTTATATCAACGTAATTATACAGAATATTGCAACTCTTTACTGTTTCTGCTGCCCTGGTACTGGTACCTAGGGGCAAACGCAACTCTTTTATATTTCTGTTGTCCTGGTATCTGGAGATAAATGCTGGGTTGTTGGAGGTAGGTAATCGAAACTCTTTACTGTTTCTGTTACCCTAGTACCTACCTGGCCGTTTTTACCGAGTTTACCCGAAGATTTCATATCCGATCCGATCCGATCTATTATCATATCCAAGCGTGACGATTGATGAATCCATTTCACAGCCCACGAAAATTCTGTCTATAACGCGCCTAAAGAAGTTTTCACTTCAAAAATTTAATAAAAACGCAGACAAAACTAATAATCAGCCCGACAACACAAATGTGGCGCTGTGATCTTAACATAACTGTCAGACTGAAGTGGATATAAATTGAGACATTCAATTTTACAATATTATGATTTACATTAAACATTTATTGTTACATAACATAAATACCTATTTATATTAATATACACCTAAATAATATAAACCTATTGTGTATAAATTATTATGATTCGTCGAAGTATTCTTGGAGTTTGTAATACGTTTTATTTACGAGCCAAGCTTTTAGTTTATTTTTAAATTGTGGTAATTTTAATGACTTTAAATTTGTGGGTAAATGATTGAATATCTTGACTGCAGAGTGAAATGAGCTTTTGTAGAATGTAGCGTTATTGACTTGGCGGACACATATATTAAACTTATGTTTCGATCGTAATACATCTGCACGTTTTGAAAACACATCAAAGAAATGGCCTTCATTATTTTTTACAAATAAACAAATTTCTAAAATGTAAATACCTGTTACCGTTAATATATTATTTTCCTTAGATACATTTCTTAAACTATCAGTATTTTGAAGGTTGAAGATGACACGTAGACATTTCTTCTGTAGAACGAATGTTGAATTTACATCTACTGAATTACCCCAAAATATAATACCATAACTCAAATGAGGATAAACATTTCCATAATAGGCATTTGTAGCTATGGCTCTAGATGTAGCATTTTTAATAATAGATAATGCATAGCAATATTGTGAAATTTTTGAGTTTACTTTACGAATATGCTCTTTCCAGTTTAAATTTGTATCTATTACCACTCCAAGAAAATTTGTATTATTTACTACGTTAACTGTGTTACCATTATTTACGATATTTAGCGGTAAGGGTATCTGTTTGTAATTTTTAAAGTGAATCAATTTTGTTTTACTAATATTGGTTTTTAAATTTATATCTTCCAGCCATTTCACGATCTGGGTTAATATTTTATTGACTTCATTTTCAAAATCGGTATCAGATAGGCTGTTTCTTGGAATGTATACAGTTGCATCATCAGCAAACATAATAGTTAGATATTTTGTGACCAAAGGCAATTCGTTAATATATACGAGAAATAACAATGGACCTAATATACTGCCTTGTGGAACTCCGACTGTATTTTTTTTGAAAATTGATAGAAAATGGTTCAGAGTTTTTGTTTTCTTATCGTAAATGTTTAAGGATATTGCTTGGGTTCGGTTTTCCAGATAAGAAGCAATAAGTTTGTGAGCTTGGCCTCTTATACCCATTTTTTTCAATTTATCGAGTAATATTTTATGCTCAACACAATCGAATGCTTCAGACATATCTAAAAATAATGCTACTCCTGGTTTTTTTGCGTTAATATCATCCCATACCTGTTTTAGCATTTTGAAAATTGCTAAAGATGTGTTCTTGCCTTTCTGAAAACCGAATTGATTGGTGTGTAATGTTTTATTTTTGTTAAGAAATGAGTATAGTCTATTATATAAGGCTTTTTCAAATATTTTGGAAAAACATGGAAGGAGCGCAATAGGTCTATAATTATTAATATCACTTTTGAGTCCTTTTTTGTGCAATGGTTTTATGAGAGACCTCTTTAGCTCATCTGGAAAACATCCAGTAGAGAAAGACAGGTTAATGATATGGACCAATGGATCAGCAATGAAATCAATACAGCTTTTGATTAGCTGCGTTGATATATTATCGTGCCCAACAGACTTCTTATTTTTTAGTTGTTTAACAATATTTTTTATTTCTCTTTCATCTACAGGTGTTAAAAAAATGGTATTATGGTTTGGTTTTGATAATTCTTTTGTAGTTGAACAACGATATTGTGTATTTTTATTTTCATAAGAAAAATGATTGATTAACTTTTGAGATATGATTGTCGGATCAGTCACTTTATCCAGGCCTATTTGTAAATTATCAATTGTAGTACAAATTTGATTAACTGGTTGCGTAAATTGTTTTATAAGACCCCAAGCAGCCTTTGTTTTATTTGTGCTCCTATTGATGTACTTGATATTGGTTGATTTTTTCGAGTACTTTATTATCTTTTTGAGTAGTTTGCAATATGCCCTATATTTGTTTATATTTTCATCAGTACTATTTGCACAGGATTTCAAGTACAGTTTATTTTTATTTTTACTTGATATTGCTATACCTTTTGTTTTCCAGTTTGGCTTTTTTCTATGGCTTATTTTAAGTTTTTTTAATGGCATACACAGTTCAAAGATAAGTGTGAATAGTTCAATGAATTCTTTGTAAGCTTTATTTGGGTCCACCTCGTTGTAAACATTAGCAAAACTAAGTTCAGAAATATAATTTACAAATTTGTTTAAGTTAATATCAATGTTCCTTTTTTCAACAAACCAGTGTTCTTCAATAAAACTTTTGCTAGTTTCTATTTTAATTTTTTGTGCTGTATGATCCGTCAACTCTTTTTCTAGATGAATAATTTCAGTTTTATACTGTTTCGAGTTTGTCAAAATGTTATCAATGCAGGTTTTAGTGTGGGACGTTATTCTAGTGGGTTCAATTTAGCCATGCCATTATGGTCAGGCCACGCCATCCGGTACACCCTTGTAGTTTCCAAAGTAGGCTTCAAATTCTGAGTTATAAGTTTTCACTTCTATCGGCAGTTCCTATGACTGCCATTTTTTTTTTTTACTATAATAGGTTCGAACTTGAATCTCGATCTCGATCTCGTTCGATCTCCAGGTCCTGCTTGGTTAGCGTACAAGTCATAATTCATAGTTACAATTCCTAGGTATATCATTGATACATTGTTATAATTAAAATAACGTTTTTAAAGAAATTTTAAGTCCTTGTATCAATATCAAAATACATTGTGGCCTCGTGGCTTAGTGGGTAGTAACTCTGCCTGGGAAGACGTGGGTCGTGGGTTCGATTCCCACCCAGTGCAAATATTTGTGTGATGAATTCAAATATTTGTACTGTATCTCGGTGTTTCTATGTATAATCTTATATATAAAATTCTCGTGTCACAGTGTTTGTTTCCTTACTCCTCCGAAACGGCTTTACTGATTTTAACCAAACTTTATATGCATATTCAGTAGGTATGAGAATCGGCTACTAGCTATTTTTCATACCTTTATTTAAATGGCAAAACAACGTTTGCGGGGTCAGCTAGTAAGTATGTATATTTACAACTATATAAGTATTGTATCAGCTGTATTTGGCCGCCATATTATAACCTTTGCTTAGTTTGGGGTCGGATGGTGTTGTGTGTGAATTGTCCACCAATATTAACAATAAATTTACATTCGAATACAAACAAAAATAAATGAAATATAAATATAATAAATGTCATCGTGAGTTCAGTGAAGTTTACATGTTATTAGTCAATAAAAAAACGTAGGCACCAAATCACTTCACTATGGATGCCATTCAACAGTCTTTTCATCAAATTGATGGCATCCTTTCACAAAAGATTAGACTCAATCCAGGTACAGTTGCCGGGTCCTTCTCCGCAAAATTTACATGTTTCAAGGCTTTTGTTGTTGCTACATTCCGGAGAGTCCAACGACAGCTCAGCATTCTGGCCCAACAGATGGATAAGAACGAGATGCGGTCGCGCCGAAAGATCTTGCTGATGAACGGCCTTCCTGAAGATAAAAACGAACAGACAAACGAAACTGTGCTAAAGATAATCACTGAACGGCTGAAGATTGACAACGTTTCATCTGCCGACATTATCAGGAGTCATCGAGTGGGACGTCTGACTCAGGGGAAACCGCGTCCTATACTTTTCGAGCTGAGACACTTGTCACTCCGAGATGAGATATGGACGGCCAAGCGTTATTTTAAGGGTTCGGGTATTACGTTGTCCGAGTATTTGACGAAGACCCGCAACGAGCTGTTTCAAGCGGCCCGTCAGCGCTTCGGCGCCATGAAGTGCTGGACGAGGGACGGCGGAGTGTTCGTGTTCGGGTCTGACGGCACCCGCCACTTGGTTCGCAGCATGGATGATCTCGAAGCCGTTCCGCAGTCGTCGCCGACGACGTCGCCGGTAAAAGGAAGCCGCTCGGCGGTTATATCGCAAGCGTCCGCTGCGACCACGCAGACAGCGCAGGGGACCGCAGCGGCTGCGGCTGAGGATCCGAAGGAGGCGAGGTCACGACGGAAACTAAAGGCAAAGTAATAGATAATAATTGATTCCAGTTTTTTTTCTGATTGATGACAGAACGTTGTGTTTTTATTTCCGTTTTTTTTTTATGTTATTGTTTTTTTATGTCCACCGCCAGTTTCGTTTTACTATAATTAATTATGTTTACTGTTTATTAATTCATTTCTTACTTTTTGCCTAGATTATTTTTAGTTGAAGTTGACGTCTTATTCCTGTAGACAAATTGTACCTCTGTTGTTGTTTTTTTTTTAATGTTCGCTGTCGTGTTTTTTTTTTAAGTTTATTTCCGTGTATCGCACGGAACACGTTCGATTATTATGAAACTTGTGAATTGTTTATTTTTACGTTTTTAATTTTCTTTATGATTTGAATGTAAATGTTGTAATTGCGTAAACGAATGTATAAGTGTTATTGATTATTCAGTGTATCATTATAATATGTATATCTAACACTTTACAATATGCGAGTAGTCTACTGACGTCACACAACTCATTATTGATATTCAAAGTATATATTGGATTTAATTTCAAACTACCCTGTGATATCGGGTACTTTTCCAGATATATGGAAAGCAGCCCAAATCATTCCGCTTCCCAAAACCATACCCTGAATCCTATTATCGTCCCATATCTATTCTTCATTTCTTATCCAAAGTTTTAGAACGCCTTATCCATCAACAACTTTCTTTTTACCTTACCGAAAATAACCTGCTTAATCCTTATCAGTCTGGGTTTCGTGTTGGCCATAACACTGTTACTAGACTAACGAAGATCACCGATGACATACGAGACGGTATCGGGCATGGTAAGCTGACTGTGCTAACGCTACTAGACTTCAGCAATGCCTTCGACAATGTCGATTTTGACATTAAATTTCGTATGGAACTTCTACGCTCTCTTAACATATCTCCATCGGTAATTGACTGGTTTCGCAGTTACCTGTTTGGCCGCCGACAGGCAATCCGTATTGATGACGCTGGTTCCTCATGGTGTAGTATCTCTGCCGGTGTTCCACAGGGCGGCGTTCTATCTCCACTTCTTTTCGCAATATTTATCAATTTAATCACAAAAAATTGGCTTCATCCTACCGACCTATGGTGACGACACATCTCTTCAAGAATAAATTAAAATGTTTCCTAGTAGAAAAGGCGTATTACACAATTCAGGAATATCTGGCAGATAAGTTTGAAAATTGACTTTTTTTTTTCAATTTTATTGACATGTGCTTTATATTTTTAATATCGGGACATATATTTGTTTAAACTTAATTTATTTCAATTTGACATTTGACATTATGATTTGACTATTATTAACATTATTTGACATTATGATTTGACTCAGAATTTGTAAAATTGTTAATTTGTAAATGGTTGATTGTATGACTTTTAAATTATTATATTTTTATTTTTTATTATAATTAGAATATTGTAGATTTTATCCTTATTAATTTGACATTTTGCTACTGTTAATTTTAATTTATTTACATACACTTGACATTTTATACATTTTGGAAGTAATGAATTCACCCATGAATGGGCACCTTTATTTGCATGTTTGTATTGATTGGTATTGACACAATGCTTAAAATTATGTGGGTATTTTGGTTTTGATGGATGCCCTCTAAATTCTGAATAATTTTGTTTCGAATTTGCATACCGAAAGGTTGGTTATGGAGTTTTGTAAACATATTTTAAGATCCCTTTGTACCCATTTTCGCAAATAAAGATAAATATGAAATATAAATATATGAAATACGATTTACAAATATATACCCAAGCTTCTTTAGAAAAACTGCATAAAGCTAATCAAACTACTAATATCTATTTGAATGGCTTACTAGACTGGAGCAGGTGTTTCGGCCTCACTGTGAACCCATTGAAGATACAGAGTATTATTGTCGGAAGTTCACGTATGGTCTCGAGAATTGACTGGTTCCATCTTCCCCAGGTGATATTTGTCAGTATTCCTATCACCATCAGTGAAGTGGTCAAAAATCTGGGGATTCTTATTGACAGGAGTTTTTCGTGGGTTCCGCAATTAGCAGAAGTGAGCCGTTAGATATTTGGTTCTGCTGATTCCCTTAGGAAACTACACAATTTCCTTCCTATTTCTACTAAAACTGCGCTTGTAAAATCTCTCCTTTTTCTTAGATTGGACTACGCTGACGTATGCTATCTGGATGTTACCAAAGACCAGTTAGATAAACTGGAACGACTGCAAAATTTCTTTACTCGATTCATATTTGGTTTACGCAGATATGATCACATTTTTCAATTTCGCCAAAAGCTGAAATGGTTACCTATCCGCCTTGGCCGCGTAATGTTCACATTATCTCCTTGTTTTACAAATTCTTTACAATTCCACTACTCCTATATACTTAAAAAATCAATTTAAGTTCATTGAGCCTAAATCGTATCCTCTCCGCACCACTTGTCACCTTAAACTTTGATTTTAAACTCATGTTTCCTACCTCTACCCATTCTAACCTCTCATACAATACATCTTTAACAATATGAACAAGCTATTTTGCTGGGGAATGCTCTTCCTCTTTCTATTAGACAAGCCAACTCCTTTCCTATTTTAAAAAATCGTATCTTTCAACATTATCTTTCCTCTTCCCATTAACTACATTTTCTCATATTGGTTATTTATATATGTTTATATGATTATGCATTTATCTAACTATATATTTCTGTATTATAAGTATGTGTATTTTTATTTGTTTGAATGAATATTATTGTTATAGTAAGTTACACCACCTACACACTACAGAATATTTGGATACTTTTCTCTCCACTCGAAGGTTGCCTGGAAGAAATCGCTTTAAGCGATAAGGCCGCCAATTACTCTGCAGACTTATTTATTTGTCCTGTGATGCTATTAATGTTGTGACTCTATATTTAAGATTTGTAATTGTATTAAAGTGTTATTTTATTATTACTTATAGAAAACCCCCAGGCACAGTACGAATATTTGAATTAATCATACAGATATTTGTACTGGGTGAGGATCGAACCCACGACCCTCGGCTTCGCAGGCGAAGTTACTACCGACTAAGCCACCGGAGCAGCCATTTATGTAGATACTAGCTGAATAGTGCGCGCGTTGCTACGCCATCTATCGATAATTGGTCGCACCAATTCAAATCTAGAACAAATTTTGTTACCTTAGATTCTTATGACCCAATCTTTTAAAAGATAGACACATGCTGCCACGCAACAAAAGCTCTTAAAAAGCAATATTTCTTCCCGATTTTGTAAAATTTTTCATTCATTCTCCGCTTCTGTTGATAGTAGCGTAACGTTAAATAGCCTTCCTCGATAAATGGACTCTCCAACAGAAAAAGAATCTTTCAATTCGTACGAGTAGTTCCCGAGATACTTGCGTTTCAAACAAACGAACTTTTCAGCTTTATAATCTTAATCTTCTTCTTCTATCTATATAAATCTCCTGTCACGATGTTTGTCCGCGATGGATTCCTAAACTACTTAACCGATTTTAAATTAAATTGGCTCACCGTGAGCAGTCTGGTCCAACTTGAGAGATAGGATAGTTTTTTTTTCTATTAATAGTCGTTATCTGACGAAATCCGAGCGAAGCCGGAACGGGCCGCTAGTATATATGTATAAATCTCCTGTCACGATGTTTGTCCGCGATGGATTTCTAAACTACTTAACCGATTTTAAATTAAAATGGCACACCGTGAGCAGTCTGGTCCAACTTGAAATGAAATGAAATGATTTATTGGGTACATAAAGAGAAGTAACCTAAAGAATAAATGTTTAAATGTAGAATTAGAGTTAGATAGGATAGACTTGAAAGATAGGATAGTTTTTTTTCTATTAATAGTCTTTATATGACGAAATCCGAGCGAAGCCGGAACGGGCCGCTAGTATTAGTATAGATGAGACGATTGAACCGCCGCGTCCCCCCAGGAGCGGCTGTTCAACCAGCACACGGCGGCGTTGGCCACGAAGCGGCGCGACAAGCTGCGCGGCATCCTCGGCGACCTGGGCGTGACGTGCACGGCGCGCTGGCGGCACGTCAAGGGGCAGCTCGACGCCGAGCCCGCCACGCCGGCCTACTCCAGCGAGAAACAGGTACGTGTCGTAGCTAGTGTAGACTGAAACAGGTACACATCGTAGCTAGTGTGGGTAGAAACAGGTATATATCGTAGCTAGTATAGGTAGAAACAGGACGTCTACTCTGTTTCTACGAAAACGAAATTTCGAAAAAAAACTCGCGACTTTCCTACTCTCGTTTTACTTCGTTTCGTCCGATACAACATTGTTTGACGTATAAATGTTCTAAGCATACCCTAATTAGAGTAGGCTTAGAACATTTAAACGGACAAAACGACGGATTGAAGTAGAATCGGATTTGGAAAATCGCGAGTTTATTTCGAAATTACGTTTTCGTTGAATTAGAGTAGACGTCCAGGTATATATCGTAGCTAGTGTGGGTAGAAACAGGTATATATCGTAGCTAGTGTGGATAGAAACAGGTATAAAGCGTTGCTAGTCTACTCTAAAGAGAAACGGGTACACAGCCTGGCTAGTCTATATAGAAATAGGTACGTCTGGCCAAGCTATGATACACAGAAACAGGTATATATTGTGGCTTGTCTGCTCTAGACAGATACAGGTACACAGCGCGGCTAGCCTGCTCTAGACAGAAACAGGTAAGCGTCTGGTCTAGCCACTTCGAACAGAAACAGGTACACATCGTGGCCAGTCTAGACAGAAACAGGTACGCGTCTGGCCTAGCTATGTGGATTGGATTGGTTCAATTATTTGGCCTTTTATAGATATTTTAACGTTAAAGTTTTAAATTTAACCATGACAAACGTAAGAACTTTGTTTATTTTCCGGATTTAAAACTAAGTTGTTGGCCTCGAACCAGTTGTTCAAAATATTGTTATGTTTTAATTACACAGTTTTCCATTTACCGCCTCCCTTAACTTTAAAAAACGTCGAGGTATTGTCTGCGAATAAAACTATTTCAGTATCTGTTAGTTTTTCCATTAATTGTAGAGGATCATTCACTTAGACCAAGAATAAAAAAGGACCCAAAATGGATCTTTGAGGTACTCCTAAACCCACGGGAGCTTCTTTTGACCTGGCTCTATCGATTTCTACTATCTGGACACGTTTAGACAGATAAGAAGAAACTATACTTAATGCAGAGTCTACTAATTCATAATGTGCCAATTTATTTAATAAAATTTGATGGTGGACACAGTCAAAAGCCTTCGTCAAGTCGCAAAACACACCCAACGACGCCGTGACGATCCTCCCACGCTTCCAGAAAGTACTTTATCAGCAATGTTCTTGAGTTCCTTTTGTATTTTCTTCTTTTCATGTGGCTGTTAATTAGGAGTTTCACCCTATCTTACATGGATATCCTCTGAAAAAGCGCGAGTTTCTCGACTACTAATCCTGCCTTCAAATGTTCTTGAGTTCCTTTTGTGTCTTCTTCTTTTTGCATGGCTTTTAATGAAGGGGTTTTTAATATGTTTTAATGTTGCTTTTAATACAGTATTTGTAATATGATGTGAATGTCCCCAGATGGAGCGCGAGTTCCTGGACTACCAGCGCGACAAGCAGAGCGCCGCCAAGACCGCGTTCCGTCAGCTGCTGAGCGAGAGCCGAGCCGTCACGCACCGCTCACTGGCGGGCGCGCGCGGGGGCGCCGCGCTCGCGCAGCTGACGCAGGGGGTGCGCCACAACGCGAGGTGAGTGTACCCTGCAGCCCGGGGGGTGTCACCCTGCAGCCGTCACGCACCGCTCACTGGCGGGCGCGCGCGGGGGCGCCGCGCTCGCGCAGCTGACGCAGGGGGTGCGCCACAACGCGAGGTGAGTGTACCCTGCAGCCCGGGGGGTGTCACCCTGCAGCCGTCACGCACCGCTCACTGGCGGGCGCGCGCGGGGGCGCCGCGCTCGCGCAGCTGACGCAGGGGGTGCGCCACAACGCGAGGTGAGTGTACCCTGCAGCCCGGGGGGTGTCACCCTGCAGCCGTCACGCACCGCTCACTGGCGGGCGCGCGCGGGGGCGCCGCGCTCGCGCAGCTGACGCAGGGGGTGCGCCACAACGCGAGGTGAGTGTACCCTGCAGCCCGGGGGGGTGTCACCCTGCAGCCGTCACGCACCGCTCACTGGCGGGCGCGCGCGGGGGCGCCGCGCTCGCGCAGCTGACGCAGGGGGTGCGCCACAACGCGAGGTGAGTGTACCCTGCAGCCCGGGGGGTGTCACCCTGCAGCCGTCACGCACCGCTCACTGGCGGGCGCGCGCAGGGGCGCCGCGCTCGCGCAGCTGACGCAGGGGGTGCGCCACAACGCGAGGTGAGTGTACCCTGCAGCCCGGGGGGTGTCACCCTGCAGCCGTCACGCACCGCTCACTGGCGGGCGCGCGGGGGGGCGCCGCGCTCGCGCAGCTGACGCAGGGGGTGCGCCACAACGCGAGGTGAGTGTACCCTGCAGCCCGGGGGGTGTCACCCTGCAGCCGTCACGCACCGCTCACTGGCGGGCGCGCGCGGGGGCGCCGCGCTCGCGCAGCTGACGCAGGGGGTGCGCCACAACGCGAGGTGAGTGTACCCTGCAGCCCGGGGGGTGTCACCCTGCAGCCGTCACGCACCGCTCACTGGCGGGCGCGCGCGGGGGCGCCGCGCTCGCGCAGCTGACGCAGGGGGTGCGCCACAACGCGAGGTGAGTGTACCCTGCAGCCCGGGGGGTGTCACCCTGCAGCCGTCACGCACCGCTCACTGGCGGGCGCGCGGGGGGGGCGCCGCGCTCGCGCAGCTGACGCAGGGGGTGCGCCACAACGCGAGGTGAGTGTACCCTGCAGCCCGGGGGGTGTCACCCTGCAGCCGTCACGCACCGCTCACTGGCGGGCGCGCGGGGGGGCGCCGCGCTCGCGCAGCTGACGCAGGGGGTGCGCCACAACGCGAGGTGAGTGTACCCTGCAGCCCGGGGGGTGTCACCCTGCAGCCGTCACGCACCGCTCACTGGCGGGCGCGCGGGGGGGGCGCCGCGCTCGCGCAGCTGACGCAGGGGGTGCGCCACAACGCGAGGTGAGTGTACCCTGCAGCCCGGGGAGTGTCACCCTGCAGCCGTCACGCACCGCTCACTGGCGGGCGCGCGGGGGGGCGCCGCGCTCGCGCAGCTGACGCAGGGGGTGCGCCACAACGCGAGGTGAGTGTACCCTGCAGCCCGGGGGGTGTCACCCTGCAGCCGTCACGCACCGCTCACTGGCGGGCGCGCGGGGGGGCGCCGCGCTCGCGCAGCTGACGCAGGGGGTGCGCCACAACGCGAGGTGAGTGTACCCTGCAGCCCGGGGGGTGTCACCCTGCAGCCGTCACGCACCGCTCACTGGTGGGCGCGCGCGGGGGGCGCCGCGCTCGCGCAGCTGACGCAGGGGGTGCGCCACAACGCGAGGTGAGTGTACCCTGCAGCCCGGGGGGTGTCACCCTGCAGCCGTCACGCACCGCTCACTGGCGGGCGCGCGGGGGGGGCGCCGCGCTCGCGCAGCTGACGCAGGGGGTGCGCCACAACGCGAGGTGAGTGTACCCTGCAGCCCGGGGGGTGTCACCCTGCAGCCGTCACGCACCGCTCACTGGCGGGCGCGCGCGGGGGCGCCGCGCTCGCGCAGCTGACGCAGGGGGTGCGCCACAACGCGATGTGAGTGTACCCTGCAGCCCGGGGGGTGTCACCCTGCAGCCGTCACGCACCGCTCACTGGCGGGCGCGCGCGGGGGAGCCGCGCTCGCGCAGCTGACGCAGGGGGTGCGCCACAACGCGATGTGAGTGTACCCTGCAGCCCGGGGGGTGTCACCCTGCAGCCGTCACGCACCGCTCACTGGCGGGCGCGCGCGGGGGAGCCGCGCTCGCGCAGCTGACGCAGGGGGGTGCGCCACAACGCGAGGTGAGTGTACCCTGCAGCCCGGGGGGTGTCACCCTGCAGCCGTCACGCACCGCTCGCTGGCGGGCGCGCGCGGGGGAGCCGCGCTCGCGCAGCTGACGCAGGGGGTGCGCCACTACGCGAGGTGAGTGTACCCTGCAGCCCGGGGGGTGTCACCCTGCAGCCGTCACGCACCGCTCACTGGCGGGGGCGCCGCGCTCGCGCAGCTGACGCAGGGGGTGCGCCACAACGCGAGGTGAGTGTACCCTGCAGCCCGGAGGGTGTCACCCTGCAGCCATCACGCACCGCTCACAACGCGAGGTGAGTGTACCCTGCAGCCCGGGGGGTGTCACCCTGCAGCCGTCACGCACCGCTCGCTGGCGGGCGCCATTTCTCAATCTAAAATCCAATTTTTTATTAAATTCTTAGCTGAAAATGTTCACTTCTAGCGGTAGTTCCTATGACCGGCAATACTTTTTGTGTCATCATGCTCATTGAATATATGTTTGTGCTCAGATACACGGCCCTGGACCACATCCCCGAGGAGCGCGAGGCGATCATGGTGTCCTACCTCGAGGAGATGGAGAGGAAGGGGCCTCCCCCGCCCCCCACCGCCACCGAGCCGGCGCGCCGCAAGCAGTGACCGCAGGTACAGACACTGTAGCGACCTCCGTCCACCGCCACCGAGCGCGCCGCAAGCAGTGACCGCAGGTACAGACACTGTAGCGACCTCCGTCCACCGCCACCGAGCGCGCCGCAAGCAGTGACCGCAGGTACAGACACTGTAGCGACCTCCGTCCACCGCCACCGAGCGCGCCGCAAGCAGTGACCGCAGGTACAGACACTGTAGCGACCTCCGTCCACCGCCACCGAGCGCGCCGCAAGCAGTGACCGCAGGTACAGACACTGTAGCGACCTCCGTCCACCGCCACCGAGCCGGCGCGCCGCAAGCAGTGACCGCAGGTACAGACACTGTAGCGACCTCCGTCCACCGCCACCGAGCGCGCCGCAAGCAGTGACCGCAGGTACAGACACTGTAGCGACCTCCGTCCACCGCCACCGAGCGCGCCGCAAGCAGTGACCGCAGGTACAGACACTGTAGCGACCTCCGTCCACCGCCACCGAGCGCGCCGCAAGCAGTGACCGCAGGTACAGACACTGTAGCGACCTCCGTCCACCGCCACCGAGCGCGCCGCAAGCAGTGACCGCAGGTACAGACACTGTAGCGACCTCCGTCCACCGCCACCGAGCGCGCCGCAAGCAGTGACCGCAGGTACAGACACTGTAGCGACCTCCGTCCACCGCCACCGAGCGCGCCGCAAGCAGTGACCGCAGGTACAGACACTGTAGCGACCTCCGTCCACCGCCACCGAGCGCGCCGCAAGCAGTGACCGCAGGTACAGACACTGTAGCGACCTCCGTCCACCGCCACCGAGCGCGCCGCAAGCAGTGACCGCAGGTACAGACACTGTAGCGACCTCCGTCCACCGCCACCGAGCGCGCCGCAAGCAGTGACCGCAGGTACAGACACTGTAGCGACCTCCGTCCACCGCCACCGAGCGCGCCGCAAGCAGTGACCGCAGGTACAGACACTGTAGCGACCTCCGTCCACCGCCACCGAGCGCGCCGCAAGCAGTGACCGCAGGTACAGACACTGTAGCGACCTCCGTCCACCGCCACCGAGCGCGCCGCAAGCAGTGACCGCAGGTACAGACACTGTAGCGACCTCCGTCCACCGCCACCGAGCGCGCCGCAAGCAGTGACCGCAGGTACAGACACTGTAGCGACCTCCGTCCACCGCCACCGAGCGCGCCGCAAGCAGTGACCGCAGGTACAGACACTGTAGCGACCTCCGTCCACCGCCACCGAGCGCGCCGCAAGCAGTGACCGCAGGTACAGACACTGTAGCGACCTCCGTCCACCGCCACCGAGCGCGCCGCAAGCAGTGACCGCAGGTACAGACACTGTAGCGACCTCCGTCCACCGCCACCGAGCGCGCCGCAAGCAGTGACCGCAGGTACAGACACTGTAGCGACCTCCGTCCACCGCCACCGAGCGCGCCGCAAGCAGTGACCGCAGGTACAGACACTGTAGCGACCTCCGTCCACCGCCACCGAGCGCGCCGCAAGCAGTGACCGCAGGTACAGACACTGTAGCGACCTCCGTCCACCGCCACCGAGCGCGCCGCAAGCAGTGACCGCAGGTACAGACACTGTAGCGACCTCCGTCCACCGCCACCGAGCGCGCCGCAAGCAGTGACCGCAGGTACAGACACTGTAGCGACCTCCGTCCACCGCGAGCGAGCCGGCGCGCTGCAAGTAGTGACAGGTGAGGAGGTGGGGAGAGGGACCGGTACATATATAGTATATTATATAAATCTCCTGTCACGATGTTTGTCCGCGATTGATTCCTAAACTACTTAACCGATTTTAAATTAAATTGGCACACCGTGAGCAGTCTGGTCCAACTTGAGAGATAGGATAGTTTTTATTTCGATTAATAGTCTTTAAATGACAATATCCGGGCGCAGCCGGAATGGGCCGCTATAGTATATAAAAGTGTATGCCTAGACTTCCCCCACGAACTAACCCTTGTTCCCGTGTGTCTAAGGTTTAATGAAGCAATTCTAGTACGGTACTTGTCCTACGGCCTCCTTCCAATACACTGTCTGCACTGAAATCCTTTGGTTTTTACAAACTCAAGTTCGTTTTCGCGACCGTGCGTGTAAAACGAAGATCGTCGGTTCGGGACGCTTCTCCAGCAGGAATCGAAACGCGATCGTCGCGGGTGTCCGTCCGGGACACTTATTTCAAACCGAACTATAACGCAACCGCGCGTGCAAAACAAAGTGAATAGAATAGAATATTATTTATTTTCATGGAAGTAACATTCACACATACTGTAATTACAAAAATTAAGTTGTATGAACACCACTACACAGATTCGTCACATTACAATTTGATGTACAAGATATGTTTGTACTTACATGTTTATGTCAAAAATAATTCAATTTTACTAATAGTAATAGACAATTTGTGCTGTATAGGGGCTTTGTCTAAAACCTTATTCTGATATAAAACAAGTCAATTTAAATCTGATTGAAATTGAATTTGATTTGAATCTGATTTGATTGAAAATTAAAATTAAGAATAATATGCGTACATAATTCAAGAATACGTAATATCACAATGTTATCCTTAAGTTATTTTTTTTTTTTAATGCAATAGAAAATTTTACGGAAAAAATACCAATACGCAAAAACAGTAAATACATAACTGTGTAAAGTGAAAGCAAAGTTCGCGGCGTGCATTCCTTGCGACGGCGATAATTGAACAGTATTATTTAAAGCAGAATGATAACGCGACCGCGCTTGCGTTTGTTGTATCGAAACAGGAGGTTAGACTGCAAAGTGTTGCCACATCTAAGTTTTTAATAGTTACCAGTACCCCTTCCTACAAATTAGCTAAACATGTTTCTATTCCAAATAACTATATAAGTATTGTTTTGGATAAACTCCGATCAGCCTGGAATTCCGTCACTATCTGATCGGTAGTGGTTACCCGAGATGATTTTACTTATACCTAAATCTCTGCTACCACCCAGTAGGAAACGACTGGGGCGTTTTCTTAACACTAAAAAAATATACAACTAGTACACGGTACCTTGGCCGACCAGTTCCTCTGGATAGGGTGTGTAAAACCTAAACTTCCGTCGAATCTACCCCAGGTTCCCGTGTAACTAACGTGTATCATATACTTAAATCAATATCTACGATACTTGTCAGCTGGTATCAGGGTAGCGATTCTGAAACCATTCGGTTGCATCCGACACAGAAACTTATCTCTCGGTCTTTGTCATGCTAAACAGATAAGACAAAGACCGAGAGATGAGATTCCGTGTCGGATGCAACCGAATGGTTTCAGAATCGCTACCCAGAGGTGCGTTCGGCCTCCTCCCGATCCACTGAAATCCACTTGTGTAAACAACGTCCGGCGTAGATCTGTTTATAAATAATGTTCGTTCTCGCGACCGCGCTGAGAAACGAGTTCACCACCGAAAACACACGAGATCAAGTCTAAATTCAACGCCCGGCGTCTACAACCTTAATCGAAGCACAATTATATCGCGTCCGCGCGGTAAGGTCCCTGACCTTTAGGTGAATAACAAACACGTGCGCCCGGCACAGTCGAAAATGCTACAATAATCACAATGTACTCTGCCGTATTGAGCCGTCTCAACAAAAGTACTGAATTAAAACGGAATGTAGGTATTTTACAAACATTGGCCGCGCCCCGGCCTTAAAACTATCATTACCCGTTTCTTCCATTCTCCTTCGTTTTATAGTTCATATTTTTGAAAATCTAATACGAAAAACCTCGAAGAAATATACGAAAAACATAAAGAATAGTTTAAACCTAATTTTCCTCAACAAAATAGAAAATGCATTTTGACAATAGTCTGTCAATCAAGATCCATCATAAACACTACAATGTAAACAAATATTAAGAAATGGAATGTGAAAATAATGATTACACGGTTAAGAAGACGGAATGAAGCGGAAACACGTAGCGCACAACCAACACCAGACCGTGTCCCGTCACCGCCAAGCCTGTCGTCGGAGGATGAAGCTTTCTTGACTCCCCGCGACACGAGTGCTAGTTCGAGTGACGAGGACGCGGTGCGGACCCCGCCGCCCAGAAGAGCAGGACGTCGTGGCCGTCCGCCGCTGCCGGCATGCTTGGGGCCTGTGAGGCAATCTGCCTCGCGCCCGGCCCCCGCTACCGGTGGTGTAGTGCGTCGCATGCGATGGACTCAACAAATGAATGAGAACTGCATGCGCGCCTACTACAGGGCTACAGAGGGAGGAACCCACCTGACCGCGTACTGTGCCAGGATGCTGCTTCTGTTTCAGGCCCTTGAACCAACCGTCGTCGCCGTGTCTGCTCAACGACTGTCTGATCAAGTGAGAGCAATCCGGCGGTGCAAACTGCTGGATGACTCGGCACTTGATCGGCTACGCCTGGAAGAACAACATACTCGCCCAGCTTCTGCCTCGTCGCGGGATCCGCCCGCCGCGTCGTCGACCCTGACACTGGCCTCAGTGCCACCGTCAGAGGTGACACTTGCGGCACCGGTCGACCCCGACTACGAGGAGGAAGACTCAGCGAGTAGTAATGTATCTGACCAGGTAAGAGGGCAACTGAGGAGTGCTTTGGAAGACGCGATCTTCCAATATCGACTCACACCAAACTCTAGGCCGCGCTTACCACGTTTGCCCACTCATAAACGGAATTTGGCTTTGATGGGAGCCCTGAATACTTTGCTGGTGCCCTATTTGGGTACTAGCAAAGATTTTACTGATACCCACTCTATTCTCTACTGTGGTGCTATCGCGGCGTGTCGCGTTGCACGTGTCAAGTTTCCAGACACTGACCGTACAACGCGAACCGCCGGAGATGCACCCGCATGGCAAATGCGAATAGAACGGCGTATCAGCACATTCAGGACTCTTATAGCAAAGCTAATCTGCTTCAGTCAGGGGAACAGTCGTCCCCGAGTCATGCGTTTCGTGACACAGGCATTCGCTGGGACTGGTATCAGTCCCCAGCACTACCTAGCCAATGTTACGGAACGCATTGACTATCTGAAGCAGAAAGTTTATGCGTGGGCAAACCGTATTCGCCGCTACAGAGAGCGTGTGAATCGATATCGGCAAAATCGCGACTTCCAAAGTGATCAAAGGAAGGTGTACCGAAACTGGGAAGGAACTAGTCGACATGTGAACGATGGGCAGCTACCGGATGCCAACGCTATGAAAAACTTCTGGCGCAGCATCTGGTCGGTGCCTGTCGAGCACACGGAGGGAGCTTGGATGCGTGTTGTTGAACGTGCGTGTGAGTCTATCGAAACCATGGAGTCTATTACAATAGACTTCGAAGACGTTAGTTGTGCTATCCGGACGACTCAGAACTGGAAAAGTCCTGGGCCGGACGGATTGCACAACTTCTGGATTAAGTGGTTTCGATGCTCACATGAGCGCTTGGCAACACAATTCCAAGAAGCCCTCGAGACGGGTTCTCTTCCCAGTTTCATGACCACCGGAGTCACCTTCCTGCTCCATAAGTCTGGTAGTACCACGGAACCAAAGAACTACAGACCCATCACGTGCTTGCCTACCACCTATAAGCTGCTTACATCCATTCTGAGAGCAAAAATTTACGCGCATATTGTCGCAAATAACGTTTTGGCCTCCTCTCAGAATGGATGTAAGATTGGGTCCCGTGGTACTAAGGAGCTGCTCCTCATTGACACGACCATTTGCCAACAAGTCAAACGTAACAAAGGAGCCCTCTCCGCTGCTTGGATTGACTATAAGAAGGCCTATGACGCGGTGCCCCATTCGTGGCTAGAAAGAGTTTTAGAGTTGTACAAAATAAATCCAACTCTAAAATTTTTTCTAAGCAAATGCATGGGACAGTGGGTCACAGTCCTTCGTCAACCAGGTAGCGTAGACAGCTCGTTTGTTTCGGAGGACTTGATAAAGATTGAAAGGGGAATATTTCAGGGAGACAGTCTGAGTTCCCTATGGTGGTGCCTAAGTCTGAATCCTCTCAGCACTCTGCTGAAAGATTCAGAGTTAGGCTATCGTCTTCGTAGGGGAGGTGAGGTTATATCTCATTTGCTGTACATGGACGACCTCAAACTCTTTGCACCGAAACGCCAAGACTTGTTGGAGCTATTAAAAACCACAGAGGTTTTTAGTAACGCCATCAAGATGGAGTTCGGTGTCGACAAGTGTGCGGTCATGCATGTACAGCGAGGGAAAGTAGTAAATTCAGAGAATTTACAACTTTCCGAGACTATAACTCTCAGAACCCTCTCCGAAGACGAGACCTACAAATATCTCGGTATGTCACAGTCGTTGGGTATATCAGCAGATGACATTAAGAAATCGGTGAAGGAGCGTTTCTTTTGCCGGCTGACAAAAGTACTTAAAAGTCTTTTGTCAGGCGGTAACAAGGCGCGAGCCTTCAACGGTTGGGTAATGCCTCTGCTGATATACTCCTTTGGCATACTGAGATGGACTCAGACTGAGCTCGATGCCCTGGATAGAAGGGTCCGTCAACTGCTCACAACACACCGCATGCTACACCCGCGCTCGTCTGTTATGAGACTGTACATCCCGCGGAAATTGGGGGGTCGAGGCTTTTTAAATGCCAAGAACCTCCACAACCGCGAGGTATGCAGTCTCAGGGATTACTTCCGAAACAGCGAGTCCGGGATGCATCGCGATGTTGTGGCAGTTGACAGGAGCCTCACGCCTCTTTCAATGGCAAACGAGAACTGGCGCAAACCATCGGTGCTCAGCACTGATGATCGCAAGGAAGTATGGAAGAGCAAGGAGCTGCACGGGCGATTCTATCGGGCCCTGACGGGACCCGATGTGAATCTGCTCGCGTCGGTGAACTGGCTGCGCTTCGGGGACCTCTTCGGAGAAACCGAGGGTTTTGCCTGTGCAATTGCGGACGAAGTTATCAAGACGAACAATTACCGGAAATACATAATGAAGGACGGTACGGTCGACATTTGTCGGGCATGCCGCCGTCCAGGCGAATCGCTTCGTCATGTTATTTCCGGTTGTTCGCATTTTGCTAACGGCGAGTACTTGCACAGACATAACCTAGTAGCCAGGATCATCCACCAGCAACTTGCTCTTCGGTACTGCCTTGTCGAGTCCGAGGTGCCGTACTATAAGTACGCACCTCTGCCAGTTCTCGAAAATGGTCGTGCGTTGCTCTACTGGGACCGCTCTATCATCACGGACAGGACTATTGTCGCCAATAAGCCTGATATCGTGCTGGTAGACCGGTCTCAGCGCCGGGCTGTGATCATCGATATCACCGTTCCACATGACGAGAACCTTGTGAAAGCCGAGAAGGACAAGCTTAGCAAGTACCTTGACTTGGCTCACGAGGTTACCGCCATGTGGGATGTTGATTCGACGATCATAGTCCCAATAGTCGTGTCAGCAAACGGCCTTGTAGCGAAAAGTCTCGACCAACATCTCAAGAGACTTTCGCTAGACGGTTGGATCAAGGGTCAGATGCAGAAGGCGGTCATCCTCGACACAGCACGCATCGTCAGGAGGTTCCTCAGTCTGCAGCCCTAACCACCGGTAGCTTGGGCCCTGCCCCGCTGCTGGCGGCAAACTAGGTTTAGGTTTTTATAATGTTTTTATGTTGTTTTATATATAAATATTGTAAAAACTTAGGCTTAAGAAAGGAAATAAATACGTACATAATAATTTATTTATTGGCAAAAATATTTTTACAAAACATTGGTGCGTCGGTCCCGAACTAGGTTACCCTGTATCTCGGGCCCGACATCATTCAACGGAACACAAAACAAAAACCTAAAAGAAACAACAAAAACAACATTATGTAATGTGATTTTGCCTACTCACTATATACTAACTTAATGTATCATACAATAATTTCAATAAGAGTAACATTATAATTATGTAGGTAGTTATGAATAAACTTCGCTATGAATATGAAATAACATTGGTAAGCAATAAAAGTAACATTATAATTATGTAGGTAGTTATGAATAAACTTCACTCACTATGAATATGAAATATCATTGGCAAGCAGTTCTCAAACTTTTAAACCCAAGCAAATTAAACCAGTCATCGATCATTTAAGTGTACATGAAACTGATGCCATAAGTTCACCGTTTATATCAGCTATATCAGCTATCTAGCTCCCATAGTATAAGCTCTGCTTAGTATGGAGTCAGACGGTGTTGAGTGTGAAACATTCACCAATATTTATTTATTTATTTTTGTTTCAGTTACCAAATGGAGAAAGTCTTCGAGCAAATAGCGAGCGCCGAGTGGCGAGCTAATAAGAAGCAGTCTGTGAATACATTCAATTCCTCTAGCTGTAATTATTATCAAATACAAATGTTTGCCTTGCACTTGGACACTTTTATTTTCTGCCGACTAATTTATCCCTATTTGTTTTTCCACCCAAAGGTTGCCTGTAAGAGATCGCTGATGGTGATAAGATCTGCGAGTAGCATTTTAGGATTCAGTATTCAAAGGGCAGAATGGGACCTGTTACTAAGACGTCTCCGTCTGTATGGCACCAAGCTGTATCTCAAACAGTGATAGTTAGGATCTCACTTCTTAAAAAAAGTTGGCAGTCATAGGAACTGTCGATAGAAGTGAAAACTTATAACTCAGAATTTGATAGCTTACCTTGGAAACTACACGGGTGTAACCGGAGGGCGTGGCCTCGCCATCTTGGCATGGCCATCTAGAAATGCGTTAGCATTTCCCATTGGCTGATGCGTTTTTAGATGGCCATGCCATGATGACCTGTCCACGCCCTTTCAGCATTTCCTATTGGTTGACGTATTTCTAGATGGATTGGATGGATAATAACCATGCTCCCGAGTTCACCCGAAGCTTTATCATCATACCCGAGCGTGGCGAATGAATTCAATTCACAGCCCACGAAAAATCTGTCTAGACGCGCCTAAAGAAGTTTTCAACTTCAATAAATAAAACCGGGCTTAGGCAAATGGCAAGGCAAAGACTCAATGTGGAGTCGATTACTAGTAGAGATGGGCCGAGTACTCGGTTAAAGTGTTACTCGGCGCATCTCTAATTACTAGCGGTAGGATCCCAACCGATAGTGATCGGCTCTGCAGACGAGCTCTAGAATTAAGTTTGAAATGTGCCCAACTCCCCCCTTTTTTCCTTTTCTTCTCCTACTCCAAGAAATCTGTAAAAAAAAAATTTTATTGACAAAGATCACGGACCCCGGAGTCTGGAGTAGATATTTAAATAAAATAAAAAAACCGGCCAAGTGAGAGTGGGACACCCGCACGAAGGGTTCCGTACCACTAGCAAACAAACGGCGAAAACCTCTTTGGCTTTAATCCGAATTCCGTATACATAGACTATCGCAGTTGCCGCGGACAGGCTTTCATCCAAAAAGCTTTACTAAAATTTTGATTTAAAGTTTAGGTTCGAACAACGAATTCGGTATCGCGTTTTAGTATTCTAGTGGCGCCATCTATTTTGCTTGAAACGGACTAATCGAGCAAGAAACGTTAAAAATCAAGTTTGTTGTATGGGAGCCCCCCATAATTAGTATTTGTTGTTATATGTAGTGGCAATAGAAATATGTACATCATCTGTGAAAATTTCAACTGTCTAGCTATCACCGTTCTTGAGATACAGCCTGGTGACAGACGGACGGACGGACATCCAAGTCTCAGTAATAGGGTTCCGTTTTTATTCTTTGGGTACGGAACCCTAAAAACGTGTTCAAGATGTTTTTTTTTATCACAGAAAAAACATTTTTTTTACAGAATTAAGTAAATAGTTTTTATTATATAGTGCGTCTGAGTTAAATATTGCGTCACAATGACTCTCCGTTTGCTCCCCGTATATATATATACAAGTTTGATATAGTGAAATTTGTTTGTTAAAAATAGTGTAAACTCGGACAAGTTCATCACTTATTTTTAAATAAAAATATTTCAAATACTTGTATTTACGGACAGTATTCGACAACGCAGCAGCACAGTAGTCTAATAGTTATTATACCAGGGTAGCGATTCTGAAACCATTCGGTTGCATCCGACACGGAATCTCATCTCTCGGTCTTTGTCATGCTAAACAGATAAGACAAAGACCGAGAGATGAGATTCCGTGTCGGATGCAACCGATTGGTTTCAGAATCGCTACCCTTATACCTTATACCATATTAAGGCATTAGTAAAAAAAAAATGTAATTCGCCATTTTGTGATTTGAAATTTGTTATAGTGTATAAGTGCTCGACTAGTCAAGCCCTTTCATTTGATACCCATATTGAGGTAGATTGTGATGAAATATTTGGAGGCGGCCATCTTGTTTCGATTATAACCAAAATTAGCTCAAAACATCAACACGAAAATTAATCTTCAAATAAAAAAAACCGCATCGAAATCGGCCTATTCGTTTTGAGCTCTTCGGTGCCATAGACAGATACACACACAGACAGATACACAGAGAGACAGACCTGTATGTTTGTCTGTCTGATAGTCAGACAGACTTCGACGTCATAGTACATTATGATATAAGTGCGGTAAGTTGATAATTACAGCCGAGGCTTTATTGCTAGCTCGAGCCGAAGGCGAGAGCTATAATTAGCAGAGGCTGTAATTATCAAAGCGCACGTATGTCATACGACGTTTTATAACATATTTGCGAGGAAATAAACAAAACTCTGACGACATTTTCAAATAAAAACAATACAGCGAAAAAAAACGCGCGGAATAATATTTACCTACTTGATCACAGATCACAGCACAGAGTAAGCAATAACTATGGATCACAGATTAGCAATGCGCGCGCATCGGCGCCTTTCTTTTTAAGCAACGGCACAGAACCAGCCGGTATGCCATTTTTAATAATAAAGTAAATTAATATTTTTGTGTTTTGTTACAGAAAAATTAAAGTAATTTATGGTCTAAATTAATTAAATTATCGAGTTTAATAATTCTTATATTTAATAATTTTATTCATAAAATGTTGACCACACTTTTCTGACATAAAAACTCTTTATACTGAGATTTAAAAAGGTACCGTTCGTTTTAGACGGAGCATATCTCTCTACCTAGTCTGTGGACGGAGCATTTTGAAACCGTACGTTTTACATTACACATTACAGCACTAGTGCGTAATAAGATACATTACGATACATAAATTGGTCCAATAAGAGACCCTTTACGAGCAAATATGTTATAAAACTTATAACACCTCTTTTTTTGGTCGGGGGTTAAAAACCGCAGTAACTGTGGCATAAATTGGTCGAGTAGGAGTTAAAATATTGCAAAAAAATTGCGAAGTTTGAAAAAAATTATAAACTTTGAGAGACTTATTCTCAGAAACTATTGGGTGTACAGAGACAATTCTAGTATCATATTGTAGCAAATTTAGTCTACTTTATAAACGCACTGAGAATTTTTTTTCAAAAACTAGTCGTTTAGGGTTATAATCGCCAAAATTTGAAAAATAAACGATTTTTTCGCGGTTTTTTTGATTTTTGACAAAGTTGCGTTCGGCGCTCGAGGTCACAAAGTTGGATCAATCATTAGGCCAACATCATAAACAAGTCTGTAAAAAATCTGATTACCGGATTTAACGCATACTGTAATGTATAATGAATAAAGTTTGGAGAGACCGCAACATTGCAAATCGGACCAAAGTACATCTTGTTCGTTCACTCGTCTTCTCCATCTCGTTATATGGCGCTGAGACATGGACTGTCAGGGCTGCTGATAGGCAAAGAATTGACGCTTTCGAAATGTGGTGCTGGCGCCGAATGCTACGGATCCCATGGACGGCCCACCGCACAAATGTCTCGATCCTAAAACAGCTCAATTTGGAGAAAACTCAGCGTCTGTCTGCAATCTGCTCTCAACGCATCTTAAAATATTTTGGCCATACTGCACGAAGAACCTCAGATAACCTTGAACGCCTAATGGTGACCGGAAAACCGGAAGGTAAAAGACCTAGAGGCCGAAGTCCCAAACGATGGTCAGATCAGATACCCGAACATCTGGAAATACCAGTAAGCGCTGCACTACACCAGGCAAATGAGCGCAACAGATGGAGACAGATCATTGACAAAGTCAAAGGGAGTCACGATCCTCAGCATTGAGGGAACGATTTTGAAGAGAGAGAGAGAGAGTAATGTATAAAGTTACCTACTGGACTATTAGAAAGTTTGTCGGATTTTCAAAGAAAGCACCGACAAAGATGCACTTGTATGTATGTGCCAAACAAACTTTAGATGGAGCTTGAAGCTCCACCTGGATCTGTCAGAATTTTGTGATTTTATGCTCAGTAAGTAATGATGCTTCGGGACAAATTATATCTCCCGAAGATTCCATGTCTAAGGAAATTAACAAAAGAATAGCCTGCGGGTGGAATAAATACTGGTCGTTGAAAGAAATAACTAAGAACAAGGATCTAAGCATGCATATCAAGAGGAAGACTTTCAACACTTGTATTCTCCCCTGCATGACATACGGCTGCGAGACATGGACATTAACGGACAAACAAAGAGAAAAACTTGCTAAAACCGAAAGAGCAATGGAAAGAAGCATGTTGGGAATCAGGCTTAGCGACAGAATCCAAAATTTGGAAATAAGACGGAAGACAAAAGTAACGGACATAATAACTCGTATAGACCACCTAAAATGGAGCTGGACAGGTCACATGCTGCGCTGCAATATTAACAAATGGAGCAAACAGGTGACCTTATGGTATCCAAGAGGAGACATCAGAAGACAGGGACGTCCGAAAACAAGATGGAGTGACGATATCCGCCTTACTCTAGGATCATGCCGGACCAGAGTAGCAGAAGACAGAGTTCAATGGAGAGAGCTGGAGGAGGCCTATGCCATGAGGCACGTCGAATTACGAGATATAATATAAGAAATAAAATATAAGCAAAAATGTTAAATTGTACGTAGTTCGAAATAAAAAGGCTTTATTATAAGTAACTAGCTGACCCCGCAAACGTTGTTTTGCCTTAGTGAACAACCCTTGTCACTTAGGGGTATGAAAAATAGCTAGTAGCCGATTCTCATACCTACAGAATATGCATATAAAATTTGGTTAAAATCAGTAAAGCCGTTTCGGAGGAGTAAGGAAACAAACACTGTGACACGAGAATTTTATATATAAGAAGATGATGTTTATAAAAAAATATCAGAAATTTTGTGCAAAGTTAAGTTCTATTTTTACTGGCCTGTATTTACAAATAAAGTGGCCGAGTGCGAGTTGGACTCGCCCATGAAGGGTTCCGTTGCAGCAAGTAACATAATATACATAGTACACATAGTTCTTGTAGAGTTCGTTGTAACTTTGATCGAAGTTTTAATAATAGTGTATTTATGACGTACTAAAAAAAAACTACTCATCAGATCGAGTTCAAACTAATTTTCGTTGGTAGTTTTCATGGTATTGTACATCATATATTTTTTTTAGTTTTTTCTTACTTACTTTAGAAGTTAGAGGGGGGGGGACACACATTTTACCACTTTGGAAGCGTCTCTCGCGCAAGTTATTCAGTGTAGACAAAAATTATATTAGAAACCTCAACATCATTTTTTAAGACCTATCGATAGAAAACCCACACGTGTAGGTTTGATGAAAAAAAAATTTTTGAGCTTCAGTTCTCAGTATGGGGGGCATCCCTAATTTTTTTTTTTTTTAAACTTTTGTAAAAATCTTAATGCGGTTCACAGAATACATCTACTTACCAAGTTTCAACAGTGTAGTTCTCATAGTTTCGGCAAAAAGTGGCTGTGACATACGGACGGACAGACAGACAGACAGACATGACGAATCTATAAGGGTTCCGTGTTTACGTTTTACGGAACCCTAAAAATACTTTTAAACCTTCACCAATGAAACAACAATTTAACAAACATTTTTTATTGTAAAATACAGTAAAAAGATAACGTTAATTGTATTTTAAAACTGAATGTTACATAAGTTAGCTTTTATGGTATTTTTTATCGCCATACGATTTAAGGATATTCTTTATACATCTAAATAACAGTCTAAAAATAAGTTTTAAGCTTCGAGCTTAAAAATGGAAAACTTCTATACATAATACATTTAACTAGATATATACCAGGACGTCTACTCTCTTTCTACGAAACATGCAATTGCGAATTAAACTCGCGACTTTCCTATTCCGGTTCTACTTCGCTTCGTCCGATCGAACATTGTTTGACGTTTAAATGTTCTAAACCTACTCTAAATTCAGAGTAGGCTTAGCACATTTAAACGATAGATTGAAGTAGAACCAGAGAGAAAATCGCGAGTTTATTTCGATATTACGTTCTTCGTAGAAATAGATTTGACTTCCTGGTTCACATTAGTTCCTTAGTAAGCAATTCTTCCCTTGTATTCCACTGTATTCTGGCATATCACTATTACAAGAGGGTTAACACAATTCTGGATAAGTTGTTGTATCACCGCCTGTGTCAGGTCCGTAGCTGGTTTAGAACGGTCCAGGGTGCTCAGGTCGGTTTCTAACCTTACCTCTCTTAGGTAAGTCAACGGTATTTTATCCAGAACTCTCAATAAAAGATGCTCTGACAGGATAGACATGGGGACAGTTATATACTCAACTGTTGGGCAACTGGAGAGTAAGTAGAAGTAAAAGTTTTCATCAAAGAATCCATAGCAAATCAGACGACGCAAATGTCTAAATGGTAGAATGTTTAGTTCCACCGTTCCTCCCTCGAAGTCAAAATGTTCTTCAGTTTCATAAACACATTGAATATGTAAAGTCTCTAAGTTTGGACACGTCTCACTTATACATTGCAGTGCCTTCAAATCTATATCCTGTACTTCTGATAGACGTAACTCCAGCAACTTAGATCCCATCACACTCAGTATATCTTTGATGGAATCCGATTGGAAATTACATCTCTGCAAATCCAATTCCCGTAGATTCTGCATCTGATTGAGAACAGGAGCCACCAAGTCCAGAGGCAGTAGAAGCTGTAATACATAGACACTGACTCGTTCTATCAGGGGACACATTTGTACGACCAATTCCAATTGCTCCAATGTAGTCTCTTCTTGAAGTGTATATTGTTTTATGTTGAATCGCTTTTCAGGGAATTCCATTGAAATTTGCCGTAAAGCGAATGCTATTTCGTCGTCACCGATATGCGTGCTTGGGTCAATAGTGAATACTCTTTTAATATTTAATTGTTCCAAGTTCTCGCACGATAGCCAGAGCTCTTTTATCGAGGTATTGATAGAGTAGCCCATAGAAGCTTGTAAGTTTAACCGTTTTAAGTTCGACATTTGACACAGCATTTTGAGTATTTCACGCCAAAAATAAACTTCATCATTATCACATTCAAAGTCATTTTTAACTAATGTTATGAAAGTAATCGCTTCGAGTAATTTACAATTTGTCGTTACGCATTTCATTAGATCTAACGTGACCAAGTTGCAACTTAGAGTTAATGATTTTAGTTTGTGTAAATGTTTTAGCAAGTGTTTGATTTGGAACTTCTGAAAACAGATTAGGTCTAAATGTGTGAGATTACTGAGTATGTGAGAATTGTTTATTAACGTCGGCATAAACTGTTTCATATGCTGTAGATGTCGCTGGTCAAGCGATAAGCTCGTCAAGTGTTCAAACATGACGATTTCAACCGTACATCCGATAACTTCCATTCTAATATTCGGTCCCCATTCGTGTTCAAGTTCCGGAAATGTTGTCTCAATTTCTTTCAACAGCTTGCCTAATTCTCGGATTATTTTACCCGCGAATGCATCTTGGAATTTTCGGGGCATGTAACTATGGAGATATTTGCAAGTTTCATGGATGTGTTGAGAGAGGATCCGTTCGGCTTCAGTGTCGTTATCTCTGGATGACTCGTATAGCTCCACCATGCTGCGTGCTCCTGTTGTGATCCATCCACTCAGCTGCTCCTCGACCACACTCTCGAGGGTCCTCGGTTGCTGCACTACGTACCGATCCATTGTGTTGTACCTGAACATCGAAACAATAACAATCATTTAATATTGAACCGAGGGTCTGTGCGATTGCGGATGAAGTTATCAAAACGAACAATTACCGGAAGTACATAATGACATTAACTTTTTTTGGGTATGCCTCCGTCCAGAAGAATCACTTCATAATATTAAATCCGGTTGTTCGCATGTTTTCTATGTATATTCTATCTGACACAACCTAGGAGCCATCCACCAGCAACTTGCTCTTCGATACGGCCTTTTCGAGTCCGAGGTACCGTACTACAACTACGCACCTCTGCCAGTTTTCGAGAATGGCCGTGCGTTTCTCTACTAGGATCGATCTATCATCACGGACAGGACTATTGTCGCCAATAAGCCTAATATCGTGCTGGTAGACCGGTCTCAGCGCCGGCCTGTTATCGTCGATATCACCATTCCACATGACAAGAACCTTGTGAACCGAGAAGGTCAAGCTCAATGAGACTTGGCTTATGAGATAGAGTGTCGGCAAACGGCTTTATAGCGAAAAGTTTCGACCAACATCTCAAGGCACTTGCGCTAGATGGTTGGATCAATTCAGAGGATCAGTGTAATTTAAACCAACGATATCTTCTGATCAGACCAGGGTAGCGATTCTGAAACCATTCGGTTGCATCCGACACGGAATCTCATCTCTCGGTCTTTGTCATGCTTAACAGATAAGACAAAGATCGAGAGATGAGATTCCGTGGCGGATGCAACCGAATGGTTTCAGAATCGCTACCCTGACCAGGGTAACGATTCTAAATCCATTCGGTTGCACCCGACACGGAATCTCATCTCTCGGTCTTTGTCTTATCTATTTAGCATGATGAGACCGAGAGATGAGATTCCGTGTCGGATGCAACCGAATGGATTTAGAATCGCTACCCAGATAGGATCAGATTAGATTTTGTAAAATCCTAAGGTTCTTTCAATGTCCCTTGGACTGGTTAACGTAGATTTGGACAAATTACATTCGTAAAACTGGCATAATATTTGCTTAGTGCCGCAATTAATTGTGGCAGTAAAGTGAGTAAACTTCACCGCATCATCACGCGTAAACATAACCTTGAAAAAGTTGTTTTATGCTATAATAACTGCATTTTTTGCAAGAAACAAAGTGAGCAAATAGTTACGAATAAATCATTATCAAAAACCCCTACTGCCATCTAGTACATGGCTTGGAACTGACATCTTTTTTTTCTGCAAACAGCTTTTATGAGCAGAAACAAAATATCCAGAACAACAATTAGCGGCATTCTTGAACCATAGATAACAAATTATCAACATGTCAAGGACACAGATGTGAGCATATACTTATTATAATACTAGAACTCGCCCGCGGCTTCGTTTGTGAAAAAATTGGCAGTCACAGGAACTGCCGACAGAATTGAAAACTTATAACTCAGAATTTGATAGCTTACCTTGGAAACTACACGGTTGTAACCGGAGGGCGTGGCCTCGCCATCTTGGCATGGCCATCTAGAAATGCGTCAGCATTTCCCATTGGCTGATGCGTTTCTAGATGGCCATGCCAAGATGTGCTGTCCACGCCCTTTCAGCATTTCCCATTGGCTGGGGTATTTCTAGATGGCCAATAGCCATGGTCCCGAGTTTACCCGAAGCTTTCTTATCATACCCGACCGTGACGATTGAATTCAATTCACAGCCCACGAAAAATCTGTCTAGGCGCGCCTAAAGAAGTTTACACTTCAAAAACCTACATTCTACACTCGAACATTAAACCTCCTCCTTTTGGAAGTCGGTATAATAATTTAGATGTTTCACATCTGCCAGGCGTACCGCGACGTCTCACTTTTTTTTTAATTTAGGTAGTCATTTTATATATCAATATAGGTAGTTGAACTAGCGATCCACTCCGGCTTCGGCCTTGGGATATAACCTAGAGCATTCAGAGATCACTTACCTATAAAATATATCCAACGGTAAAATATTTTATGAAAAAAGTCTAGTGCCTAGTTCCTGAGCGCGTTCAAACAAACAGATTCTTCAGCTTTTAATATTACGTATATAAGTGCAACAACACACCAACACAGTACTAATACATTTTCATAAATCGGCAATATAAACAACGATATTAAAAAAACACGTTCTATTTTCTTCTACCCAATCAGCCGCCAGCCACAAGTGCAAGGCTGCAAGGACAATGTTCCGGACATGACCATCTGACATCTGATAGTACCTATCTTCTCACTAACCAGTTTGTGCAATGTGTGATTATTAAATCTTACCTTATTTCGATGTATTATTGTTGTTTAAACTGGTCAATAATATCGTTACTCTAATTATTATGATTAAAATACACAAACTCGGCGCAAAGTCAACATATTTAAAATGTCATTTGAAATTACTTATATACGGACGCAAACAAAATCAATGACACACCACACAGCGGGCAAAATAACACTACAGGCTACATTCTACATTCACTTCACTAAAACTGCAGTAGACACATATGTATTACATTTATTATGTATTATACAATACCTATTATTTCTGTTTTTAATTTTACAATATTTGCCACTACTATTGTCCGTATCCGCGTGGCAGCACTGTCTTGTTTTAAGTATCCTTGTTTATCAATGCGCAGTTCAAAATGTTAAACAAAATAATTTACTTCTGGCTTGTGGCCCAGACAGTGCTGCCAGAGGATCATCTCAGTTTTTCCCCAAAATGTTGTCTATATCCCTAAAAAAACGGGGGTTCGAGAAAATTATCCCCAAAATTTATTAAACATGTATTTACTTATTGAAATACCCAAAATATTTTTAAATATAAAACATATTTTGACGCTATTTCAGAAATACCTAACCTCCCTAATTCCTTATACAACTTCACTTAGACAACGCCTCAAATTTTGCATTTAGGTCACCGTGTCATGTGCGCACATGAGCACAAACGCTTTCGGTAAAAGTGATGAAAAAACTGCAAAACAAGCTAAAAAGGATTTGGTGTCATGGGGTACCCGGGTAGCGATTCTAAATCCATTCGGTTGCATCCGACACGGAATCTCATATCTCGGTCTTTGTCTTATCTGTTTAGCATGACAGAGACCGAGAGATGGGATTCCGTATCGGATGCAACCGAATGGCTTTAGAATCGCTACTTTGGTAAGCTAAAAAATATTGCTTAATTTAATTATCCACGGTACGACCATCTGAGAAATCAAATTCAAATCCTTATCTCCTCCAAGCCTGCAATTTTCCCATTTATCCCCGTAAATTAGGTACCCCAAAAGTTTTATTTTCTTTTTAAATAAAGAATGACGAGACGAGCAGGTCATGTGCCTAATGGTAAGGAACATGCCTACCACATAACAACACAGTGACACGCAGCTATTGGAACATGAAGAATCCAAATCATAATCAGCACTGCACTGCGCTCGTCACCCAGAGATCTAAGAAGTTAAATCTCTAAGCCCTGTAATTTCTCTGGACACATTGCCCTTCATACCGGAACACAGTAAAGTTTGCACATTACTGCTTGGCGATAGAATAGATAACTGCCAAAGGTGTGGTACTTCCCCAGGCGGACTCTGCCGAGAGTCCTACCACTACTAAAAGTTCCTCCCATGTTCCTTCCCCACATGACCATTAAACCCCCCAAATTTGAGGTTAATCCTCCCAATCTGGCGACAGTGTGCCGCGCAGATTCTTCAGAGTGTTCCGAGTGATTCATTTCTTTATATGACGTCATATTGAGCTCCCATACTTCTATATGTTTCACCGAATTGGAAGCAAGACCTTTTAGCCGTGTTTTGAATTATTTTTGAAATAGTGTAACGGCTCGAGTAAGATTTGCGTCTGATGGTAAATAGAAGTACCACGCAATCACTTGAAGATCAAGAGCTCAAACTCAAATAACTGCCTAACGCGGCACTGCGCTCGTCACCCGCAGAAATAAAGTGATTTATTCGTTTCTCGGAGCTCGAAAAGGCACAACCGATTCATAGTTGATGTTCCGAAAACGAATCGAAGAGGTTTGACGACACTGTCATACACTGTCGCTATACGAACAACAGACTAGTCTGTGGAAAGGTGCCATAGTTGGTTTACTAATGAAAAATTGTATTTCACCCACATTGCAAAAAAGTTTTGGTTGTAAATACCTATAAAATAAATAAATAAGTGCGAGCCTAAAACTATATCCATTTCCAACCCGCGTAAAACTTTGTTTTTAATTTATTCTTGGTCATGGATACTAAGTCATTCAGCCGCATGTTACTCTTGCTCAGACATTTTTGATGCGAAAACTTCTTTTAGCGCACCACAGACAGATTTTTCGTGGGCTGTGGACGGAATTCTAGCGTCACGCTCGGGAATGATAAGAAATCTTCGAGTAAACTCGGGACCATGGCCATTGGCCATCTAGGAATTTGTGAGCAATTCCTATTGGCCATGGTCATGGCCACGCCCTTCGGATTCACCCGCGTTGTTTCCAAAGTAAGTTATCAAATTCTGAATTATAACAGTTCTTGGGGGGGGGGGGGGGTTATTTTTTTAGCTGTTATATGTTTAAACTGAAATAAATAAATGAGTAAATAAATACTGCCATTTTTTTTTCGAAATTTTAATCAAAGAGCCTAATGATATACAATGATAGCTTTATAGACCGGGGTCGATAATTTTTAAAACCAAAAAAAAATAGTAGTAGGATGAAATCCATTGGAAAAGGAGGGGAATATTTTAAAAATAAAAGCAAAAATAATTTACGGGCGATCTGAGGTCGGGAAGGGGAAGGGAAGAAGCGAAGAAGGTCCGTTTTAAGCGTAAAAACGGTTTATCTCGATTTCCGGCAAAACTACAAATCCTATGGAAATAAGTTGTACCGCAAAGTTGTAGGGTTTAATAAGATCTACAGCTTTTGACTTGACACTTTTTTCACATAACCGCAAAATTTATGAGAAAAAATCAAATAAGTGAGTTTTTGGTTATAATTTTTTTTCTCTAGTAAACACACAAAAATTACTCTAAAATTTGGTCAAAACTTGCCTTTTTATATCTTAAATACACTGTATTTTTTTTATTGAAAATCATATTTTTTCTACCTTAAATTAATTAACATTGAAAAAGTACCATAATTTTAATTTAAAAAATCTCCCGTCAAAATATCAGCTTTTTCAATAAAGTTGGTAAGCTTTTTGTTCTCTAAAATCTCTTTTTTCTGATAATGTAAAAAAAAGTTATACATTACCATGGCAAATGTTCTCAGAAAACGCTTTGAAAAACATACCACATAAATTCGATTTTTTTATTTTGGTATAAAACGCATTTAGATTGAAGTTTTTCTTTCATATAAAACTGAGCTTCCAATATAAACTCTTTGAGAAATTATTACTACGTATATTATCTCAATGTATAAACTCACAAGTTTGATACTTGCGGCAGTAAAAGTAACAGTGTCGTTTTAAGACATATAGATACTTAGTTTCCAATTTCGCTAAAGGTTTGTTGTAAACATTGGCGGCAATAGTTATTTGTTGTACAAGAGTGCAAAGTGGCTTTTTAACCGCGTGCTCAATTTTGATGACCGAGCAAGCGAAGGATTCTAAAGTTGAATCACGAGCGTAGCGAGGGATTCAAAAATTAGAATCCTGAGCGTAGCAAGGGAATCAAAAGGGCACAAGGTGAAAAATCTTTGCACTCGAGTGCAACACGTAATTTTTCATCCCTTACCTTAGCGAGGAAATTACTAAACGCTTTGCGCATTTTCAGTTTCAGTAAATTCTGTTGGCGTCAAATAAACTTCTTGGTCGCTAGAATTACTTATTATTATGGTATTTCGGTTTTTCACTTGTATTCAATTTTACTGTTTTTAATCTAAGTTTTAAACTTTAACTTTATTTAGCCATGGTTTAAACAATAACAATACGACGTTAAAATACGGAGAGTTGACCGATTGAGGTAAGGAGTTTCATATGTGTACATGAAAAAGTGTCCGCCCAAATGCATTAAATTATAGTAGCGCTAAATTTGCATCATGGTACATTTTAAAGGAAATAAATAAAAGTACTATTCAGAATTCATGAAAAATAAAATTGACAGTCATAGGCACTGCCGATAGAAGTGGTAACTTATAACTCAGAATTTGATTGCTTACTTTAAATATTGGTGGATTTGGTGGCTATGGTCCCGAGTTTACCCGCAGATTTCTTAACATTCCCGAGCGTGACGCTAGAATTCAATTGACAGCCCACGAAAAATCTATCTTTGGCGCGCCAAAAGAAGTTTTGACTTCAAAATATATTGTACCTACGTGTTTTTTCAAAATAGTAATTATTTATTTGATGTTATATTTACTACATTATTTTGTACTGCACAAGTAGTTGAAATTATCTATTAGTTACTATTTTAGTAGTCAATAATATTTAATTATTTAACTCGGCATACTTCAATTCGATTACAATTGATTCATTCATAGCATTTTAAAATGTTCTGCCATTTGAAATAACATTCTTTACCTCTATCCTCCATACGTGAAAAGAAAATTGCGCGCAAATCATTTAAAAAAAAAGTACACCAAGGAGGTTCCGAGTATGAGTTTTTAACAAATTAAAAATAAATGTATGATGAATTCGGCACCAAGGAGGTAGAAATAAATAGGTTACATTTTGTTTTGAATTCAAAACCTCAGTACACACGATGTTCTAAATTCAAATTTACTTTAACCTCTAGAGGGTAAAAACGACTTTTGCGCCCTGATATCGAGGAGCAAAAGTACTCTTTCCGAGCTGGTAGGATGAAAAAAGTATTAACTCCAACTTTCAAAACCCAGTTAAAAGGTTTTGCATCCAAGCCGGTGAAACTTAAATAAGAAGTGAGTACGGGAGTTCCAGATGACGTCACTACTATAATCCCCCGAATCAGCGGCACAAGTAGGTAAATTTGTTTTGGTAAACATTATCTACTGCGCATATATAAGTGCGGTCTGTTTCAAATAATACGAAATAAGACAGTGGTGCCTCGCGTGAACGTACAAGAGATTGGCAGTGATTACAAATAATAAATAATGAAACATTTTGATATTGTTATTACAAGCACATAAGTGGCTACAGTCCAGTCGTGGTGTTTGTTATCTTGGATGCTGTGTTGTATCGTCCGTATATAATTTCAAATGACATTATAGTTACCTACCTTCTTACTTTGCGTCGTGTTTTATCATACTGAATTATTGCAATATTATCTAGGTATTAAACGGAGAAATCACCGGAGAAAGGTAAGATTTATAAATAATACACGTCGACGGTGGAAAGGGGAAACCCTTTAAGCGACAATTTTAGAACTTTACAGGAGAGCCAATCAAAGTTTTTATTTTCCGAAAAAAAATCATAAAAAAATACTGTTTGAAATTAGAGGGTCAGAAAAAAAAGTAGTTTCTTTATTTTTTATTTACCATCTACCAACAATCTTACGAAAGTATGCTGGCATGGTAAGAAGATTTATGCGTCGCTTAATTATTTTATATCAAATACAGCGCAAGGAAAAACGCATTAAATACCAGTTCAGTATTAAGAAGAACACCAGGAAAAACACTTTAAACAACAAGCTGTGCATGACATAACTAGTAGGAAAAACGACTGAAGCGTATCGAGCATAAGATACAGAGTCATGGAAAAACGAGTTAACGAACAAAACTATACCATGTCAAGTAATGGAAGAACACGATAAGCGATAGCGATGTATTAATGCAATGTTATATTTTTAAGTTAAGTCCCTGCTTTGTTTCTCAAAAACACCAAACAGAAACAAAAATTTTAAGATAGAACAAGTGTTTTTTTATTGTTTTGTAAGCTTACTGGTACAAATGAGTTTTGATGTGGAATCTTTTTTCACCAAAGTTCCAGTAAACAAATGTTTCTAAGTCGGCAAAAAGCTGCTTCTGAAGGAGAACTACTTACCGGAAAACATGATAGTTTTGTTGAGAAATTGCTTAGATGGAAACTATTTTTTACCGTGGGCAGCTTTATCTACAAATAGATGGCGTAGCTATGGGAAGTCCTGTGGTAGATACCAGTGTTAACTAATATTTGGACAGAGTCTAGGGAAAAAATGCTAACTTTCAATCAGCAGCAGTTTACATGTGGATAAGACACATGGACAATGTTTTCGGTATCTTAAAACGAGACAAACGAAAAACTTGTTTTTGGAGCATCTCAACTTGATAGATGTCAACATTAGGTTAACATTTTATTTCGAGGTAGATTGATCTCTACCGTTCTTGGACGTGAGAGTGACAGTTAAATCTGATAGTTGGTTGTCTCACTCTGTCCATAGAAAACTCACGCACACTGACCGGTATATGCACGCTACGTCACATCATCTCCACCACCTTTGTCAATTACAGTCGGTGTAGAGATCTTTTTTGGATAGAACGAACACCCTCTACGACGGATAAGGTGAGGACATTGTTAAATGAGTATTCTTAAAACTGTGTAGTGTGTATACCTGTATACTCCCTTATCCAAGATGACGAGACATAACTATATCAGGATGCCGAAAGACGTCATTCATTTCAAACTCTAGGTGTGTATGAGGTATATTGCAGCTGTTCTTATAGGTATCGGTCAAACAAAGCGTACAATTGCTGAAAGAATCAACGAATACATGGCCGCTGTAAAATAAAAACAGACTAGACAAGTTCTCTCCACCGAACGTCATTAGTACGCAAGAATATTTTCGGAAGCCTCAAAAATAAAACAAAAATATTGTAATTTTAACCGGGAGGATGGTTTTCCGTTATCGGCGTCGTGCATCGTCGTCCTGTCACAAATAGATCTATGCATCGCAGAATGAGTTTAGAGAAAGCTGGTGATACGATCAGTTTTGTGTGCCGTGGTAGTAACTCTGCGATTTAAAGACCAAATGAGGGTAGATAGATATCACCTCATATCATAATGAAACTACCCGCAATTGTTTCAGTCTTCTCGTGACGGTTGTGACGCTGCTGAGACGTCAAAGTAATAAAAAAATATTTGGATCGTGATTAAGTCCTGTTTAATGTTAAGAGTGCGCCTAAAGCCAGGAAAAAATCAGATTTCACCCGCGCGACGCGTTTCTTAATGTGATGTACATAAAGTCGAGAATAGCATGACACAGTTTGGAGGAAAAATCAATATTTAATCAGGAGTCCATTTTTGACCAAGTTTTATTTAATTACTCAATAACTAAACATAAATTTAAAAAAGTGTTCGGTTACTTTAGTAGAACGTACAAATAGGAATTTTATTACCAAAAAATAATGTGGGGTCATCGCTGATAATTTCGAGTATTGTTTATTCCGTTTATTGCTTCACATAGCTGTATTTTGCTGATTTAAGTATTATATTTTATTGGTAAAATCGTGACAATCAACTAAAACAAGTCAAAAAAATTTAAACAGTCCCGCGATCGTCAGATCCCCGCCCAAAAGTACCCATTAAACTTGCGGCGTTCCCACGCTGGATCGCCAGGGAGACATTCTGAACCAGAAAACGACCGGACCGGGGATCACACCCCTTATCTCTCAGGAGTCGACCCAACGCATACACAAAATTCCAACTTCAATATTAGAGATTTTAACAACTATAAATGAATTCTGTATGAAATATTTCTAATCATGAATACCCATTTCAGTCTTATGACTTACAATACTTACAATATCTGTTTATGCTAACGTATCGCCACCAACGATGTGGGGTAATCCTACTAATATTATAAATGTCAATGTATGCATGTTTGGATATTTGGATGTTTGTTGCTCAATCACGCCCTAACGTATGAACGGATCGGGCTGAAATTTGGAACACAGATAGATTATAGTCTGGTATAAGCTTTTTTTATCCCGAAAAAAACAACGGGAACAATGGGAACTGGAACTACGCGGGTAACACCGCGGGGCGCTGCTAGTGTAACATAATATTCATTGTGGGACAGTCTTGATATAGCAAAACTTTTACAATTTTTTGTCAAATCTTTGTAATTCGTGTGGGTTATTTATACAAAATGTTTGTAAAGTTGTTTTACAATTTGTGGCGTTAGAGCTCCGTTTATCGGTATAATTTGTTTTTCAGAATTAGGTAACATGATGTTGCTGGTAACGACTTGGCATTGTGTTGTTGTGGCCAAGCGTGTTGTCTATCATCAGACGCATGTCCGACTCGTCCCGTTACTCCATATTAAATGTAAAAAAAATTACGACTATTTACGTTGCGTTGTGAAATGAAATTTATTTGGTTCATAAACAAAATTACTTTAAAAAAACAGGTTATTATCTACATAATGTTCACAAAGGAATTTAGACAAATGTTCACCGGTACCCGCACTAAGGCAACTTGTATTGTATTTTAATTGTTTGTACCTAATAAGTAAATTTGTACATACCAGATTATAAATAAACAAAAAGAAGTATTTCAGGTATCTGAGTCAATTTCCGATAACTTTTTTGCAATGCTATGAAACCTGATGTGTCTGAACGATGGTTCACCGATGAATGAAGCGCCACGACACTTGACATTTCCATACGTGGTCTACATGGTCATCGAGCTGTACGTTAAGTATGTCCTCCAGAAGATTTCTCAACTCACCGTCGAAGCGCGACACCCCCTCAGGGCACCTCCAACATGGGATTGCTCAGACAATATAAGTCATCTTGGGCATCGCCAAACAACTCCTTAGAAGAACAATCGCGGATTGTGCAGGAAGATGTTTCAAATGGGTGGCTAGTGACATCATCACCCGGGTTCTATCCTCCAAACTGTCAGCCAAACCCTCCGGAAAAATGGGAGCACCCAAGAGACTGAAGGTACTCGGATCCATTATCCTAAGTCCCGGTATGACAGCGGCAAACCTTTTGCTAGATTCCTCCGCCGTTTTGCTGCAAGAGAAGAACTCGCACTTAGCAGAATTCATTTCCAAACCCAGCTGTTTAAGTGCCGGGAAAAGAATCTTCACATCCCTCTCAACGGCATCTGGTCTTCCTCCGATGGTACCGTCGTCCAAATACCAAATATTAAGAGGAGCCTGGAGCGAGGTAATTGTCTTGTGGATTGCCACACTGAAAACCAAAGGACCGAGAGGATCCCCTTGCTGCGCCCCAGCCTGAGAGATTATGCAACTATTGTTAAAAATAAGTTGCTAGGATCCGAATAGCATTGGTGTAGGAATGGATAAATGACAGGAGCCAAAGATTTTATCTCTGACAAAAAAACGGACCGGTCTACACTATTGAACGCATTTAATATCAAGCTTAAGAATAACGTCAGTTAGCACTCACGCAAAACAAAACTACGGGTCGCGTGAATAGCAGCCTCGCAGCCAAGTCGAGTACCAAACCCCAACTGATGGGGCTGTAAGTACTCTGCCATTGAGTCCCTAACAGCACGACAACAGAGTTTGGCCACGAGTCGACGAAACGTATTGCCAACCGCTATGGGTCTAATACCCCCGTCCTTCTTCCGAAGAGCACACAGAGTGCCCCCATACAAATCGGGACAATTTCCTTGTTAAGGCGTCCCTTCAGAAGAAAATTGCAAAGTCTGGTTAGGGACTCCAACAGCCTTGGCCCGTTATCGCCGGCCGAAGGCGAAACCAATTCCTGCAGGTGCTCTGGGAGTAGCCCATCTAACCCCGATGCCGAACCCCTTCCAAAAGATTGAAGGGCTATCAACACCCTCTCAGAATCCACGCTTAGCCCAGGAAATGTCGGATCAGGAGCGGGGGGAATGTTAGGTGGTCCCGGAGAAAAGGGGTGCTTCTCTCTTAAGGTGGTACACGTATCCTGAGTGAAAGGTGCAAAGGAGCAGTCTGAAGTAAGCTAACGCGCTGCGCCCTTTATGTCACCGTCATAGACTTTGTTCGATACCGCCCTATACAATGATGGTGGTTTCGAGGGTATATCCTCAACTGAGAAATCAGCTAAGACATTTTCAATGTTAGCTTTAACCTTTGCCGTAAGAAATACTTTTTTGTCACTTAGATCCGGCAACCGCAAGGCTGTGAACGCAAACGACAGCAAAGACAGCCAGTCCTCCACGCCATTTGATTCCAGACAACTGTCAATCAAAGTCACCAATTTTCCAGCCGCAAGACATCTCGCACCCTTTGGCACATGTTTGAGAACCCGCGTCTTATGCTTGAGGGAAGCCAAATCTCCCAGCTTTAAACCCGTTGAAGTTCCGGTGCTTGAGGGCGCCACCTGAGCACATGAAGGAGTGGATGTACGTGTATTTATTTATTTCGTTAGTTGCACCACTACCCAAAATATTAAATACTAGCTTTTGCCCACGGCTTCGCTCATCATCATCGCTCATTCGCTTTCATACGTGCTTTAATATTTTAGTTGTACTTATTGTGTACGAAATTTCATGCAAATATCTCAAAGGAATAAAAAGTTTCATACAATCATTCATCCCCTATTTCACCCTCTTGGGAGTAGAATTTATTAAAATCCTTTCTTAGCGAGTGCCTACGTCATAACATCTACCTGCATGCCAAATTTCAGCTCGATCCCTCCAGTGGTTTGGGCTGTGCGTTGATAGATCACTAAGTCAGTCACCTTTGAGTTTTATATATATATATAGTTTTATATATATAGATAGAAGAAGATAGATAAATTTAGTTTCCTTATGAATCAGAGGGTTATCTGGAAGATATCGCTTTTAGCGATAAGATCGCCTCATGTACCCATTTTGTTTTGGTACTTTATATGTTACTTGTTGTCTACTTTGTTTGTGGAGTCAATAAAGTGTTTTGTATTGTATTGTGTCGAGGATGACCGCCTTCTGCATCTGACCCTTAATCCAACTGTCTAGTGAAAGTCTCTTGAGATGGTCGTCGAGACTTTTCGCTATAAGGCCGTTTGCCGACACGACTATTGGGACTATCATCGTGGAATCACATTCCACATGGCGGTCTCCTCGTGAGCCAAGTCAAGGTACTTGCTAAGCTTGTCCTTCTCAGCTTTCACGAGGTTCTCGTCATGTGGTATTGACGATCACAGCTCAGCGCTGAGACCGGTCTACGGTCTATCAGCACGATATCCGGCTTATTGGCGACAATAGTCCTGTCTAATAATCTACGGCGTTTTAATAATACGAACAATAAAACGCCACAGCGTAGCAAATTACTATTTCAGAATTTCCTTAGGGAAGTTTGTGAATGTAGTATTCTGGGTATTTTTCTATCTTTTAATTCTAGGCACGGCGAAATTAATTGTCTGTGCACTACTAACATTGTTTTCTATCAACTACGCGCTGTTTCCGTTCCGATGGGTAAGATGTACCGAAACCATTTCGAAGCATTTCTTATGATTCTCACGCCTTCGAGTTTCCTTGCCAGTATAGGAACAGAAAAGGTATCAAACGTAATCGCCAAGTCGAAAACAAACTTTCGGAAAAATTCTACTTGAAAAGTGAGACAATGTTCTTTTTATTTTATTTAGTTAGATAGTAAGATGAAATGTGAATCTATATTTTCCGGGAGCTTTTCCATTTTGTAACTCCATGATTGATTAGTATCTACTTCCTCGTTGTCTGTGAGGAACAAAAAAAAATTTTCAGCAGGGTTGCAAAGCGTAACCGATAATTTGTATTTCGTTTACTAATGTAAACGAAATACAAATTAAAAAAGTTAAAAATGTTTCCTATTAGCAAAACATTACAGATATCAAGTGCAATTCGGTGAAAGAATACATTGTGAGGAAACCTGCGCGTGTCTGGAATCTTTCAAAATGTAGTCTGCTCATGTCGTATGCTGTGAACAATATCTTTACAAATACCAATTGTATCATTTTACAGATACAAAAATATGGAGCGTTACCTGATACAGCAACCGAAGACTCTCGAGACCTTGGCCGAGGAAAAACTGAGTGAATGGACCATAACACGAGCGCACATCATGATGGCGCTATATATCAAGGAGTCATCGACATTCAACGAAACTAAAGCTGAGCGGGTCCTTACCCAACAGATTCAAAGAATCCGCAATTATCATGACAGCAATCTGCCACGGACTTTCCACGATGCATATGCACGTAAAACAATACGCTCATTAGAAGATCTGTTAAAAGACATTGAAAAAACATTTTCGTCGTTTCAAGGCAACTGGGAACGGAATATTAGAATGAAAGTTATCGGACGCGTGCTTGAAGCCGTGATGACTGAACACTTGACTAGCTTATCGCTTGACCAGCGAAAACTTAACCATATAACTAAGTTCATGCCGACGTTACTAAACAAATCTGACATGCTCAGTAATCTCACTCATTTCGAGCTAATCAACCTTCAAGATATTGATATCAACCACTTGTTTAAACATCTAAACAAACTAAAATCATTGTCCTTAACGTGTAATTTTTGTTCAATGGATCTATTCAGATGCATAACGAGTAATTGTAAGTTACTTGAATCGATTGAGTTTGTTAGCAATTATGAAAACTGTAAAGAAGTAATTAGGTGTGGAATGCTTGACATGTTGTGTCCATTATTGAACCTAAAACGGTTATATATACAGGCTGTTTTTTACTCTATCTCTTCCTCCATTAAACAGCTTTTACTTTCGTGCGGAAACTTGGAAAAAATTAATATTGAAAGAATATTCACTTTAGAAGCAAGCACGCATGTTTTGGGCGACGAAATAGCATTCGCTTTAAAGGAAATTTCAAAGGAATTCCCCGAAAAACGATTCAAAATTAAACATTATACACTCCAAGAAGACACTACGTTGGAACAATTACAATTGGTCGTACAAATGTGTCCCTTGATAGAACGAGTCAGTATCCTCATATGGGAACAAGGACTCTCGCTACCTCTGCACTTAGTGGGCTCCATTCTCAATCAGTTGCAAAATTTACGAGAATTGCATTTGCAGAATTGTAATATTTACAAAGATTCCATCAATGAAGTATTAGTTGTAATAGGGTTCAAACTGGCGAAGCTATGTCTGTATGGTATGAACAACATAGATCTAAAGGCACTGCAATGTATAAGTCAGACGTGTCCAAACTTAGAGTCCCTACAAATAAGATGCCTTCTTGAAACTGAATACAAGTTTGATTTAGATAGAGGAATGATGGGACTAAACATTGTACCATTTAGACATCTGCTTCATCTGACTGTCTGTGGATACACTAACAAAATCGACGGAACCCGTCAACTGGCCTTCTACTTACTTTCCAGTTGCCCAAATGTTGAGATTCTAAATATGACTATGCACATACTAACAGAAAGTCTGTTGCTAAGAGTCTTGGATAAAATACCCTTGACAAATTTAAGAGAATTAAGGTTAGAAACGGTTTGTCGTGAACGAGATACGGAACTAACTCCGGCAGTCATCCAGAAGCTTGTCCGGAATTGTATCAACCCTCCTGTCGTGGTGATAAGCCAAAAGTTTTGATTGAAATATAGTAGTGAGTAGTGGAACACCGGGAACTGTACTGCCCTGCTTATGATAAATACAGTAAGCCACATTTTGGTCGATATTGAGTTGAGTACATATTTGGAATGTACAGATTAAGATCTACATTTCTGTATATTCAAAGTTTCAAAATGAGACTCAGAAAATGAAATAAGCTTAAGCATATTTACAGTAATACACGTTTCGCACCAAGGGATCCTCATTATTATTGCAGTATGAGCAAATACGGTTGATTTTTTTTTTAAATTGTTTAACCATTTCTTAGGTACTGCTACAGTAAGTAATTTTGCTATTATTATATTTAAGTTCTGAGTATATTTCATCAAGTATTCATATTTATTAATAACACTTGTTACACGTCATTTAGTTTTTATGTACATAACAATTACTAATAAATAATAAATAATTAGCATACATTGTATGTTGATATAAATACTCTATAAATTAAATACAATCAAAATAGGTATCTAAATGTCAATTTAGATTAATAAAAAATCCATTGATAGGTAATGTCAGCTTAAATCATCGTCAAATACAATAATCAATTTTTGAAATTAATAAATTCATTATAGCTGTAGAACGTCTGCTCGGTAAGCCAGCGTTTGAGCCTAAGTTTAAAGCTACCAAGAGAGGGCGCAGTGACTATCGACTTCGGCAGCTTATTGTACACTGTCGGACCCATAATACGCGTTGATTTAGCCGACTTTTCCAGCGTCCGACGCACTTCAGCAAGTTTGTCTTCATGTCGGGCGCTTGTCAGTGTTTCATATGAGGTCAAGTTTAGTCTCACATAAACTGCGACCTGAAATATGAGTATGCTCGGCAATGTTAGAATTCGAAACACCTTGAAGAATGGACGTGCAGATTCGTCCATTGGAACCTTTGCGATCGCTCGAATCGCTCGCTTTTGTAGTTTAAAAACACGCTCCCATTCGGCAGCTCTGCGGCCGGCCGGCGGGCGGCGCGTCGACGGTGTAAATCAACAGATGTGCCCTGAGCACCTTGAAATTGGTAATAAACTGCGTCTCTGTGTGTATCGTATCTGGTTTACAAACAACCAATCTACTTGACCCGTACAATCGCTAGCGCCGAGATATGCTGTGGTTCTACTTATTTTGGTTGTTGACAACAAATAATGATAGGTAACAACGTCCGGCGTCCACCACGTTCTGCAACCGACTAGAACGGAAAGAGTGAGCTCACTCTTCCCAACGTTGACATGATCGCGTGCGCCCTGAAGTTTGGGATTTTCGATCTTCCATCTTGGGTTCTACGATCTATGGTAATATTATTATTTTGTTTCCGCCGTATTACATTACAGCAAGCCGTTTTGAAAAACGGCCGTTTTGTAATGCGGCGGTTCAACGATTAGCCGCATTGTCATTGCGATACGTTCTTCAATAAGGCGGCCCACGTTCAGCCGCATTGTATTACTGATTATATTGTAGGGTGACCATATTTAAAAAAATATAATTTAAATAAACAAAATCCATAACACAATAAGTCAATAATACAATAAAATAAAGTCCACAATAAATCAATCAATTAAAACCCACTCCTAAGAGTACCCGGCACAACAGTACCCATTACGCTGGCAGCATTACCACGCTGATTAGCGATTGACAATCTTTGTGCTAGGTACAAGCCAGAGCGGGAGTCACCGCCATTTTCCCTCATTCGATGTCCTAATTCCTTAACTAGCTCCCTCGCTTCAATGCCCCAACTGCCCAGCGTCTCCACTGCGATGGGGACAAAATCATAAAGAGGTTCCATGGATGCGTACTTATGCCGCTTCTTATTAGCGGCATCTTCAGCTCAAGCTGCTGGCGTGCGAGTTGAGCGGGCAAGATGACTAGCCGCAACAGTAGGTACTAACGCAATCAAAATTAATTTCATTCATCCGAAAAAACTGATCGATTACTTACGATATTCCTTACAATTTTTTCCAACATTTTACCTCTCACATAAAGTTTGAAACCCCATAACTTGATTTCGGTGACGGTACACCTAAGAACTCCACTTAGGACATCCCTTGAGCTTATGCCTCCCGCATTTTTTAAAATACACTCCAGAGATAGTAGCGCCAAGACTAGGTGGAGTCGGATCTGGGTCTCATGGAACCTACCCGGTCCGATTTAGTCTTAACAAGGTGGACGATGGAAACGAAATAGTTTCCAAGGGTGACAAGTGACACTCCAATAATATTGTGTACAATTCCTCCGAACTTCAGCATCCACTGTCACTAGCAATTTAGCAACACACTTACAGTATTCAATGCCATAGTTGTTGTTATGTCAGGCAGCGCCATGAGTGTTAAGAATCGGAACTAAAAATTGTCAAAGTGTTAAAAATCTCTTGCTTTAATACTTTACGGCTAGCGGCTAGGATATAATGACGTATGGCGTCGAATACATTCCGGCGGTTTTTCAATCAGCCGTATTCAATCCGGCTGATCGTTAAACCGCCGCTTTACAAAACGGCCCTCAACCAACTAAGCGACCAGGCCAGCCAGTTTAATGTTTTTACACTTTAAAGTTTTGGTTGTTAATTTTGATCATTTGGAAAAATTTGGTCATGTACGTTTCATTTAGCATACCTACTTAACAGAAAATATTGACCCCGTGCGAAGCCGGGACGGGCCGCTAGTATGTTATAAAATAATTGATATCTCAATATCAATTTCAATATCATACTTTACAGTAATTTTGAGATTATTTAATTAAATTTGTGATCGAGTACAGTACTATTCTGTTGTAATATCGATAATGAAACCATATTGTAGAATTTGTGCATATTAGTGATAATCTATGTAATCTAATTTATATAATATTTTTTTTCTTTAATTCATTTAATTTAAGATGTCTAATTCATTTAATTTAATGTAAGATGATTTCGGGGATCTGACGATCGCGGGACTGTTTAAATTTTTTTGATATTTAATGAAAAAAAAATCAAAAAAAAAGAAAAAAAAAATATTAAGATGTTTCATTTGTAATTTATTTTTAATGGTGTTTAAGTTTTTTCTGGCTCTCAGTGCGCTTTGGTTTATATTGTAAGCACTGAAGGCAACTGAATTTTAATATATAAATAAATCAAGTTTTTTTTTTTAACTTCTATAGGTTTACACTTGACCGCCATCTCGCCTGATGTTAAGCGACGATGCGGTCTACGATGGAGCGTGTTTACCTAGATAAAACCGATTCACTCTCGATTTGAAGAGTATTGTTACCACAAATGCAACATAACTTGTAGGGATCATTTTTATACTTTCTTGGCATTATTTAAGAACCACTTAACTGAACCAACAAAAACATATCTATGATATTCAAATTAAACAGTTATATTTTTGCGAAACTAAGGCAAAAACTGTTAAGTTTAAATTATGTAGGTTGTAGCTGTAACACGAAAATGAGATTTTTCAATTTTACAATCTATTTCGATTAAACTGTTAAGTACATCATACTTACTTACTTCTGTTTTATTTAGCTACCAAAAACATCGAAAAAGAGTAATTCATTATTGTTAATGGTGCAATGAGATTACATGTTTATCCTATCTATAAATACAATAAGTTATTAAATAATACTAAGCAAATTGTGCAGTTTTTGTTATCCTATTTAAACATTCACCTCATTTCCTAGTCATTGTTGCAGTATGTACTTCAAACTAAAGATAGTTACAGTATGTCACACATTTACTGTACCTATACTAAAAAAACATAATTTTTTGCTTTTTCATTCCTTAGCATACATATTTTTTCAAGATTCACCGTAAAAATATTATGACTAAATAAAAATTAAAACACACAAATTGTTAAACAAACACGGTTTTATCTGAAACAGTTTAGAAAAGTTACATTTAATTTATACTTTGGGAGAAACGATAAAAGTAAAAAAAAAACTTTGACCGCGTTTTTCTCGAAAGTGGTTCCATGTCACTAATGCTCTGGTTTCCTAGGATTACGGTGCTGTCACATAGCGGACGTAATATTACGGACGTAAAAAAACGTAGTAGCTCTGCCTGCGAAGCCAAGGGTCGTGGGTTCGATTCCCACCCAGTGCAAATATTTGTGTGATGAATTCAAATGTTTGCACTGCGTCTGGGTGTTTAAATGTATAATAAGTATGTATTTAAAACTATATAAGTATTATATCAGCTATCTGGCCGCCATCGCACAAGCTTTGCTTAGTTTGGGGTCAGATGGTGTTGTGTGTGAATTGTCCACCAATATTTATTTATTTATTTATAATATTTAATGCTTCATGTAATAGAGTTTTGTCACAGACGTACAGACACACGGACAGCGGTTTCTTAGTAATGGGGTCACTTTACCCTTTGGGTGCGGAACTCTAAAAATAGCTTATATCTGAATCTCCTATGATGAGAGAACCCTTTGATAAGTGCAGACTAGAAAAGCGTAAATGCTTGAATATTAGTGTTGGAAATAGTCATCTAATAGAGTAAGATCCCAGAGCTGCCAGACGTCACCTATTTTCTGATGAATGAAATGTGGACGATTGAATAGAGTTAGTAAAGGCGTTATTACACACTCTCCGAAGTGTATCCGATAAAAACCCGATAAGCTAGCAATTTTGCGGCGATGTTCAAGACTTTGAAGTCTTTTACGCACAAGAGTGTCATTGCCTATTCGTCTTTTGGCATGTCTCTCGATCGATTCCAGAGTCTCCAGCTGATACTTAGCCGATTTGACTCCGTACGTACGAGTTTGATAACTTGATTTTTTTGAGAATTTAATAGTTTTGAGTGTATAGGTGGTTGGTCTGAGTCTGAGTTAAACATTACGTCACCATGACTTCCCGTTTGTTCACCGTAAATACAAGTTTGAAATAGTGAAATTTGTTTTTTAAAAATAGTGTCAACTCGGACAGTCGCCACTTATAAATATTTCAAAAGAAAATATTTCAAAAACTTGTATGCATCAATGGCAAACAAAATTTAGAAGGCGCTTGAAGCCTGCACCTGGATCTGACAGCATTTTGTGATTTTATGCTCAGTAAGTGATTCTGATGGACGTATAAAAAAAGCCGGACGTAGTCTCACTAAAACAAAAACTGTGCCTATAGACGCGCATCACTTACGAATCATTACACGCGCAAACTTGTGTGTATATGTGCGTGTCAGCCTATCAGTGAGATTGCACACGTGCATATGTGGCCGACTCTATAGACACATTTTTGTTTTAGCGAGACTACGTCCGACTTTTTTATACCTTATTTAAAAAAATATTTATTCTACCTCAATAGAATTTTTGCGCAAAGTTAGGTTCTATTTTTATTTGCCTATAATTACTAATATGACTTCTGAACCTTCACCAATGAAACAACAATTTAATGAACATTTTTTATTGTAAAATACAGTTAAGAGATAACATCGTTAATTGTATTTTAAAACTGAATGTTACATAAGTTAGCTTTTATGGTATTTTTTATCGCCATACGATTTAAGGATATTCTTTATACATCTAGGTAAATAACAGTCTAAAAAATAAGTTTTAAGCTTCGAGCTTAAACATGGAAAACTTCTATACATAATACATTTAACTAGATATGTACTAGGACGTCTACTCTCTTTCTACGAAACACGCAATTGCGAAATAAACTCGCGACTTTCCTATTCCGCTTCTACTTCGTTTCGTCCGGTCGAACATTGTTTGAAGGCCGATTTAAACTGAACGAACATAGAGCTAGAGCTGGAACAAGAGCATTCTTTCTCGATCTTTTAGTGTAAACGAAATATCGTTCTTAGCGTTTTCCATATTAAATATCCCATAGAATCTTTGCGAACGCAAACAAAACAACGAAAGAATGCTCTACGTTTGTTTACGCCAAATGAATTTGATACAGTGAGGATAGAATGAGCATTCACTCGTCTGATGTAAATCGGCCTTGACGTTTAAATGTTCTAAGGCCGATTTAAACTGAAGGAACATAGAGCTAGAGCTGGTACAAGAGTAAACGATGTAATCGTCGGCCTTCAAGGCCGATTTACATCAGACGAGCGAATGCTCATTCTATCCCCACTGTATCAAATTAATTTGGTGTAAACAAACGTAGAGCATTATTTCGTTGTTTTGTTTGCGTTCGCAAAGATTCTATGGGATATTTAATATGGAAAACGCTAAGAACGATATTTCGTTTACACTAAAAGATCGAGAAAGAATGCTCTTGTTCCAGCTCTAGCTCTACGTTCGTTCAGTTTAAATCGGCCTTACCTAATTGAGAGTAGTCTTACAACATTTAAACGGACGAAACGTCTGATCGAAGTAGAACAATAAAAGAAAAAAAAAAGTAGGAAAATCGCGAGTTTATTTTGATATTACGTTTTTCGTAGAAAGTAGTTAGTTGGCTTCCTGGTTCACATTAGTTGCTAACTCCTTAGTAAGCAATTCTTCCCTTGTATTCCACTGTATTCTGGCATATCACTATTACAAGAGGGTTAACACAATTCTGGATAAGTTGTTGTATCACCGCCTGTGTCAGGTCCGTAGCTGGTTTAGAACGGTCCAGGGAACTCAGGTCGGTTTCTAACCTTACCTCTCTTAGGGAAGTCAACGGTATTTTATCCAGAACTCTCAATAAAAGATGCTCTGACAGGATAGACATGGGGACAGTTATATACTCAACATTTGGGCAACTCGAGAGTAAGTAGAAGTAAAAGTTTTCATCAAAGAATCCATAGCAAATCAGACGACGCAAATGTCTAAATGGTAGAATGTTTAGTTCCACCGTTCCTCCCTCGAAGTCAAAATTTTCTTCAGTTTCATTAACACATTGAATATGTAAAGTCTCTAAGTTTGGACACGTCTCACTTATACATTGCAGTGCCTTCAAATCTATATCCTGTACTTCTGATAGACGTAACTCCACCAACTTAGATCCCATCACACTCAGTATATCTTTGATGGAATCCAATTGGAAATGACATCTCTGCAAATCCAATTCCCTTAGATTCTGCATCTGATTGAGGACAGAAGCCACCAAGTTCAGACGCAGTAGAACCCGTAATACATCGATACTGACTCGTTCTATCAGGGGACACATTTGTACGACCAAATCCAATTGCTCCAACGTAGTCTCTTCTTGAAATGTGTATTGTTTTATTTTGAATCGCTTTTCAGGAAATTCCATTGAAATTTGCTGTAAAGCGAATGCTATTTCGTCGTTACCAATATGCGTGCTTGGGTCAATAGTGAATACTCTTTTAATATTTAATTGTTCCAAGTTCTCGCACGACAGCCAGAGCTTTTTTATCGAGGTAATGATAGAGTAGCCCATAGAAGCTTGTAAGTTTAACCGTTTTAAGTTCGACATTTGACACAGCATTTTAAGTATTTTACGCCAAAAATAACCTTCATCATCATCACATTCAAAGTCATTTTTAACTAATGTTATGAAAGTAATCGATTCGAGTAATTTACAATTTGTCGTTACGCATTTGAATATATCTAACGTGACCAAGTTGCAACTTAGGGATATAGATTTTAGTTTATGTAAATGTTTCAGCAAGTGTTTGATTTGGAACTTCTGAAAACAGATTACGTCTAAATGTGTGAGATTACTGAGTATGTGTGAATTGTTTATTAACGTCGGCATAAACTGTTTCATATGCTGTAGAAGTCGCTGGTCAAGCGATAAGCTCGTCAAGTGTTCAAACATGACGATTTCAACCGTGCATCCGATAACTTCCATTCTAATATTCGGTCCCCATTCGTGTTCAAGTTCCGGAAATGTTGTCTCAATTTCTTTCAACAGTTTGTCTAATTCTCGGATTATTTTATCCGCGAATGCATCTTGGAATTTTCGGGGCATGTAACTATCGAGATATTTGCAAGTTCCATGGATGTGTTGAGAGAGGATCCGTTCGGCTTCAGTGTCGTTATCTCTGGATGACTCCGCTACATATAGCTCCACCATGCTGCGTGCTCCTGTTGTGATCCATCCACTCAGCTGCTCCTCGGCCACACTCTCGAGGGTCCTCGGTTGCTGCACTACGTACCGATCCATTTTGTTGTACCTGAACAACGAAACAATAACAATCATTTAATACTGAACTGAGAGTCTGTGCGGTTGCGGATGAAGTTATCAAAACGAACAATTACCGGAGGTGCATAATAAGAAATAAGGTGGCATGCCCTACAAATTTCGACCTGCGATCGACATTTGTAGGGCATGCCACCGTCCAGAAGAATCACTGACATGGTGTTTTTTGGTTCGCATCTTATCTATGTATATCCGCTTGCTACACTTTTGACAAATCGACAATTTTACAATTTTGGCGGGAAAACGGGTGTCAGGTTACCTAAGTGCGTTTGTTTACGCTTCGGCATATGAAGTGCCGCGTTACTTGTACGTGTTTAAGCCCATTATTCTCAAGAGCGTTTCAAAACGCTTCTAGCGGTATCGTTTGTTTATAATTAATGTATTTAAAATGTAAACTAACATTTTTGACACTTGAGATATTTTTTTGCGATTTCTCAAGTAGTCGATCAGCTATTATATTAATAATTTATAAAGGAAACTGTGGTTTCATGGCTTAAATGTGTTGTATACAAAATAACAAACTCGAAAAACCAAAAATAACTGCATTCGATAGCACAATTTTTTTTTATGCTTCGGGACCATTTTCCCTCCAAAAATTTTAATTTTTTTTTTTTTTAATTTTACGATTTTTCTATGTACTTAAATGAACTCTAATTTTAATGTCAATTATATCAAAATAAAGACCAGTTCAAGTAGACGCCATTAAACACAAATTTATCAGTAAACCTTCCCAAATAAAAACACGAAAACTTTTTTTTCCCGCCAAAAAACCGACCGCAAAGTAAATTTTGTATTTTTTCGTCATTTGGTGTAATATAGTTACCATTACCAAAGTGTATCAAGCGGATATTCTATCTGGCACAACCTAGGAGCCAGGATCATCCACCAGCAACTTGCTCTTCGATACGGCCTCGTCGAGTCCGAGGTGCCGTACTATAAGTAGGTACGCACTTTTGCCAGTTCTCGAAAACGGTCGTGCGTCGCGCTACTGGAACCGATCACGGACACTGGACTATTGTCGCCAGTAAGCCTGATATCGGGCTGGTAGACCGGTCTCAGAGCCGGGCTGTGATAGTCGATATTACCATACAACATGAACAAGACTTGGCTTACGAGGCTACCGCCATGTGGGTACAACATAGCTTGCCAATGAAACGACGAAGGGAATAAAATAGGAATAGAACGTATGCTCCCATCTCCCTTTTAAGAGCGCATAATGTGTCACCGTATATGTAAGGGCAAACCAGAGAATGTGTCCCTCCAATAAGAAGTTGCAAAGCTAAGGGTCAGTGGCGGCTTTACCCATTGCGAGGCCCCGGGCGGCAGATATTTGCGAGGCCCCGGGCGGCAGATATTTGCGAGGCCCCGGGCGGCAGATACTTATTTGCGAGGCCCTTTGACCGTCGTGAAAAGTATGTGTTGCTAAAATAGGTCTGGTTGTTTGATTTAGGTACCTATTTCTTGTAGGTATTTGACGAGAAATGCTAAAGTTAGTTTACTTGGTACATAAAAATGATACATTTTACATTGAAACGTTTACAAAATTAACAAATATATAATAATATAATAATAATTTAATTCTTTATTACATCCACAAATTTACACAATAAATCTTAGAACTAAAGAAACAAAAAAAATAACAATAAATTATGCAGAGCAAAGGGTGGCTTTATCGCTTAAAGCGATTTCTTCCAGAATACCTATGAATGGACTTATAATTGGTGAAATCGTGTACTGTAGGTGGTGTATTCAATATAACTATTGTCACATCTTATGTAAATTACTCAGATAAATACATATTATACAATACAATATTATGCACACATACACAAACCATACATATATAAATAAATACATACCTACATAATATATAAATTAAATACATAAATTAATATAACAATACAATACATAAAAATCAATGTAGTAAGCGTACCAATCAGGAAAAGGAAATATAATGCATGTAAACAAGATTTTTGAAAATGGGAAGGGACTTAGCTTGTCTTATAGTGAGAGGGAGATCGTTCCACAGCAAAACAGCTTGTTCTGTGAATGATTTGGAAAAAGAAAGATTTGAATGAGTAGAAGAATATAAGAATATATAGGTACCTACAGCGATGATAAATTTTAAAATTGATGTTTGCGGCTTTTCACAGAAAACATGAAAGCTAATTTTGTTTCATCGAATTTCTCAAAAATGTTTTATTCATTTTATGTTTCGAAAAACTCCCCTTTCAGCAGACGAACTGTAATACGTTCAGTGGCAATAACTCTCAAAACTACATAAATATTTCGGTAACTTTTAGTTCACTACCTCACTAAATAATGAGTTTTTCTATTATGTTTTGAATGAATTAATTAGTTGACTAACTTTATTTTCAACATCATCAACATCAACAGCCCACTAAACGTTCCCACTGCTGGGACTCGGGGCCTTCTCTCGCAAAGAGAGAGTTTAAGGCCGTAATCCACCACGCTGGCCCAGTGCGGGTTGGCGGATGACACATGACTTTGAAAGATTCTAGGTACATGTCGGTTTCCTCACGATGTTTACCTTCACCGTTTTAAGTTAGCGGCATTACGCACATGACTTCGAAAAGACAGTGGTGCGTGTGGGGTTTGAACCCGGGGTCTCCGGATCGGCAGCCGCCGTTCTCCCGACTAGACCACCGTTACTTTATTTTAATTTACCGTTATGTTATAACCTGAATAAATACTTAATTAAGGATCAAAATTAAAAGTTTTTAATAAAAAAAAATATAGGTTGTTGAAATGTTTGGTGTCTTTGTTCCTTTTTAGGGTTCCGGTACGCAAAGGATAAAAACGGTACCATATTACGTAGACTTGGCTCTCCGTCCGTCCGTCTGTCTGTCACCAGGCTGTATGTCAAGAACGGTGATAGCTAGACAGTTGAAATTTTCACAGATGATGTTTTTCTATTGCCACTATAACAACAAATACTAAAAATAAAATAAAGGTAATATTTAAGGGGGCGGGGGCTCCCATACAACAAACTTGATTTTTACCGTTTCTTGCTTGGTAAGTACGTCCCAAGAAAACTAGATAGCGCCACTAGTTTAAAAAAACGCGATATCGAATTCGTCGTCAGAATCATGAAGAAAAATCAAAATTTGTAATAAACTTTTAGGATGAAAGCCTGTCTGTGGAAATTGCGATGTAAGTATACGGAATTCCGAATAAAGCTAAAAAGGTTTCCGCCGCTTATTTGCTAATGGTACGGAAGCTTTCGTGCGGGAGTCCCACTCGCAGTTGGCCGGTTTTTTTTAATTTGCTTGGGTATTTGCGCGAGGCCCCTGCCAGCGCGAGGCCCCGGGCGATTGCTCCGTTCGCCACCCCCTACAGCCGCCACTGCTAAGGGTCAATAACTTAGGTCCATTGTCGTAGATAGTTGTAGTGGTAGGACTCTTGGCAGAGTCCGCCTGGAGAATGACCACACCTTTGCGAGTTATTCTACCGCCAAGCATTAATATGGAAACATTACTGTGGTCCGGTTTGAAGGGGAATGTTTCCAGAGAAATTACAGGGCTTAGAGATAGAACAACTTAGATCTCTGGGTGACGAGCGCAGTGCAGTGCTAGATAATGATTCGGACTCTTCATGTTCCCATAGCTGCGTGTCACTGTGCTGTTATGTGGCTACCATGTTGCTTACCATCAGGCACATGTCCTGCTCGTCTCGTCACTCTTTATTTACCCTTCAAACCGGAACGCAATAATGTTTGCCGTTTACTGCTTTGCGGTAGAATAACTGGCAAAGGTGTGGCACTTCCCCAGGCGGACTCTGCCAAAAATCCTACCACTACAGTGTGTAACATGATCATACCGCCAATTTTATGTTATGATGCTTTAAAAATGTTTTCGAAAGCCATTATTTATTTATTTATCTTCAAATGTGTCAAAAGAACTTATTCACAACAAATGACTTACTTACTTTAGTCAATAAGTAGTGTTATTGATGTGAAACATTCTATTGACGAGGGGTAAGCCCATCGAGTACTTAACTCGATCTTCCGCGCAAGCACGGAAGGGAGTAGTAGCCTTAGCTAAAAAATATTATTCAAATCATTCTGTCATTTCTTGCGGGAGGGGAAAGTTGCACACTAGCGCAAAGCCGCACTATTACATACAAAACATACCTGTAGCTATCAATTGCCGATCATAATCACACAGCCAAATCACTAACACATAAAAAATAAAGCACCATTCACAAATCTAGCCCCGCCCTCGGTGTATTCCACGCCAAAGTATATTATCAAACTCCATGGTCCACGCGGACTTGTAGGTACTTTGACAGAGGGGAAACGCTGTGTATGCCTACTCCCTTCCTCGCTGGGTAAGCCCGATCGATGGCGTAGCGTGTGGTGACCTGGCGATCCTTGCATGAAAATGAATACGTATATATGTAGGTATGAAAGAAACAGTCATTATTTTACGGAACAAATTTGTAATGCTTTATCTTTTCATTGTGCCATATCTGGTTCCTGTCGTAATCTGTTCTTCTATGCACATAACTTGTACAAAACAATTTCGATGTTTCACATCTGCCAGGCGTCCCGTGACGGCTCACAATTTATTTTCAAAAATTTAGATTATTAAATATTAAATAGAGATCGCCGGACGCGATCGAAACTCGAGTCGGACTGTTCTGACTATTTTATACGTGAGTTACCCGTGTATTTGTTTAAAATTATTAAATATATTTTAATTTCAATATATTTTAACTAGCGATCCGCTCCGGCTTCGGCCTTGGGATATAGACTACCTAGAGCATTCAGAGATCACGTACCTATAAAATATATCCAACGGTAAAATATTTTATGAAAAAAGTCTAGTGCCTAGTTCCTGAGCGCGTTGAAACAAACAGATTCTTCAGCTTTTAACATATAAGTTATTATTACATATAAGTGCAACAACACACCAACACAGTACTAATACAGTTTCATAAAATGGCAATATAAACATCGATATATAAAAAAAGCCACATTTTATTTTCTCCTAGCCAACCACCCAACCAGCCGCCAGTCACACTGTCACAAATGCAAGGACAATGTTCCGGACATGACCATCTGATAGTACCGTTACCTATCTACTCTCTAATCAGTTTGTGCAATGTGTGATCAATTAAATCTTACCTTATTTCGACGTATTATTGTTGTATATCGTAACTCTAATTTTTATGATTAAAATACACAAACTCGGCGTAAAGTCAACATGTCATTTGAAATTACCACAGACACACTACACAGCGGGGAAGATAACATTACAAACTACATTCACTTCACTAAAACTGCAGTAGACACATATGTATTACATTTATTATGTATTATACAATACCTATTATTTCTGTTTTTAATGATACAGTAGTTGCCATTACTGTTGTCCGTATCCGCGTGGCAGCACTGTCTTGTTTTAAGTATCCTTGTTTATCAATGCGCAGTTCAAAATGTTAAACAAAAGAATTTACTTCTGGCTTGTGGCCCAGACAGTGCTGCCAGAGGATCATCTCAGTTTTTCCCCAAAATGTTGTCTATATCCCTAAAAAAACGGGGGTTCGAGAAAATTATCCCCAAAATTTATTAAACATGTATTTACTTATTGAAATACCCAAAATATTTTAAAATATAAAACATATGTTGACGCTATTTCAGAAATACCTAACCTCCCTAATTCCTTATACAACTTCACTTAGACAGCGCCTCAAATTTTGCATTTAGGTCACCGTGTCATGTGCGCACATGAGCACATACGCTTTCGGTAAAAGTGATGAAAAAACTGCAAAACAAGCTAAAAAGGATTTGGTGTCATGGGGTACCCGGGTAGCGATTCTAAATCCATTCGGTTGCATCCGACACGGAATCTCATATCTCGGTCTTTGTCTTATCTGTTTAGCATGACAGAGACCGAGAGATGGGATTCCGTATCGGCTGCAACCGAATGGCTTTAGAATCGCTACTCTGGTAAGCTAAAAAATATTGCTTAATTTAATTATCCACGGTACGACCATCTGAGAAATCAAATTCAAATCCTTATCTCCTCCAAGCCTGCAATTTTCCCATTTATCCCCGTAAATTACCCCAAAAGTTTTATTTTCTTTTTAAATAAAGAGTGACGAGACGAGCAGGTCATGTGCCTAATGGTAAGGAACATGCCTACCACATAACAACACAGTGACACGCAGCTATTGGAACATGAAGAATCCAAATCATAATCAGCACTGCACTGCGCTCGTCACCCAGAGATCTAAGAAGTTCAATTTCAATTTCAATTTCAATTTATTTCTTCGAACCATTATTTTACAAGAAAAACTTGGTAACGTCAATGACAAAAAATTAAATAATAAAACAGTTTAAATACACAATTATCAAAAATGTCAACATTTAAAGTAAGCGGCTGTAAAGAGGCCTTGTCCATATTAAGCAGCTGTAAAAGGGCTTTGTCAAAGATACAATAAAAATAAAAGTGTTTACATACAATATGAATAAAAAAATTAAATTGTCATGGAAAATTCTTAATCGGTAATTATAATATTTTTTGTGATATACTCTTTTTCCATACATTCTTATCTTTAATGAAGTCATCAACATTGTAATACGCTTTATCCATTAAATAGGCCTTTACAACATTTTTGAACTTTTTTTCATTAAGACCTGCCAACTGCTCCGGTATGATATTATAGAAGCGAACACAGTTTCCTATAAAAGAATTGTGTGTTTTTTGTAGCCTACATTTAGGAATGTCTAATAAGTTTTTGTGATGTGCTTTAGGGTTTTTTTCAGAGATTTTACTAAAGCTCTCCTGGTTTTTTCTGACATGCATAATGCATTCATAAATATATAGGGATGGAGCCGTTAAAATATTTATGTCTTTAAAAATCTTCCTCAAAGATTTTCTAGCTGGCAATTTATACAAAGCGCGGATTGCTCGTTTTTGCACTATGAAAACGACATTTCTATCTGCTGCCGACCCCCATAACAGGATTCCATAGGCCATAACGCTATGAAAATAGCCAAAATAAACCAATCTAGCGGTGGCAACATCTGATATTTTTCTGATCTGTCGAACCGCATGTGCAGCTGAGCTTAGTTTGTTAGCTAATAGTTCAATGTGCGGAGTCCATTGGAGTTTCGCATCTATGGTAACACCCAAAAAAGTAGTAGAATATACTGGTTCTATAGTTTTATCGAGTAACTTTATGTTGATATTAGGGCTGGCCACATTAGATAGTGTAAATTTGATGCATTTTGTTTTACTCGGATTTAGTGCCAAATTATTTGCGTCGAACCATCTGCAAGCGATATCCAATATTCTATTTATTTCATTAAAATCGTTTATCCCTCGTTTAACTTTAAATAGTAGTGACGTGTCATCAGCAAACATAACTATTTCTATGTTTGTTTGTTTTTTAACATGAAGGGCAGATCGTTTACATACACAAGGAACAAAAAGGGTCCAAGGATGGAACCTTGCGGTACACCCATTGTCATAGGAAATCCCTTAGATTTATTCCCGTCAATTTCAACAGTCTGCACTCGATCTTTAAGGTATGACGTAATGAGGTCCAAAGCGGGTTTAGAAATCCCATAAAATTCTAATTTCTTCAAAAGTGTACTGTGATGAACGCAGTCAAATGCCTTGGACAAATCGCAAAATACCCCTATCACATCGCGATGATCCTCCCACGCACTCATTATATATTTAGTTAGCTTTACGGGTGTATGCATCAGTGGTTGAGCGTCCTTTAGTGAAACCAAATTGATGGCTGTGTAACAAATTGTTTGAGTTAAAGTAATGTAGAAGCTGGTTTAATATTAATTTCTCAAATATTTTACTGATGCAGGGTAATACTGAGACTGGTCTATAATTTCCGGGTTCAACTTTATCACCGGATTTAAATAACGGCACGACTTTACTGTGCTTCATTAAGTTTGGAAAAATACCCTTACTAACGCTAGCATTAAACAATTTAGCAAGATAAGGCGCAATTTTCACGATTATACCTTCCAGTACTTTAACCGACATGCCCCATAAATCTTCGCTTTTTTTTACCTTAATGTCTTTAAAAGTTTTTATTATTCTAGTGGCAGTGACTTCATAAAATTTGAATGCAGAAGAGGGACTATTTAGATTCTCCCTCAACATTGCGTCAGCAAGAAAAGGAGAAGACGACAGATGTTTCGTTGATTCTGAAGGAATTCTTGAAAAATGATGTTCGAACGCATTTGCCATTTCAGATTTGTTGGTGATAATTTTATCACCAATTTTGAGCTTGTCAACTGTATTTATCGCTCTGGACTTTCCAGTCTCTTTGTTTATAACGTTCCATGTGCTTTTTATAACGTTATTTGAGTTTTTAATTTGATTTCGAATGTAAATCGCTTTAGCCTGTACACATATCGCCCTGAAAATACTAGAATACTTTCTGACATGCCTTTTTGTTGCGTCATCAGTGCAATATGTCTTTAGCTCATATAAATTAAATAAATTATTTCTACTTATAAATATTCCTGGAGTAGCCCATTCGGCAAATTTCGGTTTTGAGCCAATAGTGACATGTTTCGTCTGAAAAATATTATTAAATTGAGTATTTAGCATGTCAAAAAATAAATTATAATTAATGTCAACATTATCAATAGTTATGTCATAATCAAAATTATAAAAAAAATTATCTATCACAGTGTTGAATGCTTCAATTCGAGTTTGTGTAATGGGTCTAACTACTTTCTTTTCCGCTGTCTTTTTTGTACCTATCGGAAAAGTAACGCTCAGTCCTCTGTGGTCTGATCGAAGTCGATCTAGAATTTCGGAGTGAAGATAGTCACAATTCACGAAAATATTGTCGATACAAGTCGCAGAGCTTCCCGTCTTGGTTGATGCTATCCTTGTTGGTTCTATGAACACTTCTGCCAAGTCGAATGATTGGCATAACAATAATACGCTGTTTTTAGAGCGGGATTCTGTTAATAAATCCGTATTAAAATCACCACACATCACTATATTCTTGCTTTTTTTAGAAACTGTGCTCAAAGCTTCTTCCAAGGCCGTTAAGAAGGTCTCAATGTTGGCACTGGGAGGCTTATACACACATAAAACTATATAAGTGTCTAACTCTACACACGCTAGTTCACAATGACGTTCGATGGTGAACTTTTCAATATCTTTGCGTGTTTTAAATTTGACGCCATTGCTAACAAAAATTAAGCAGCCTCCTCCCATAGCCGTTTTCCGACAAAATACACTACCAACAGAATAATTAGTCAGAAAAAAATTCATCTCAGATTCCTTCAACCACGTCTCAGTAAAACAAATTACATCTGGACGGTTTGAGCATTCTAGGTACAATTCAATCTCTTCGAGTTTACCTAACAAGCGATTTATATTTTGATATAATACATTCAGAGAGCTTGTTTTAAATTCCTTATTTCTAGTTTTTGTGCTGCAAGGGAGACCTTTAATGTTTTGCTTTTTTTTCGAAATATGATAAGGCCTCCCTGTTGTCATACAGGTCAGTTTAAACAATAATTATCATCGACTATTACAATATTCGTTAGTGTTCTCATGTCATTATTTCGTTCATTTAGCAAAACAAAAGAAATCAGTTTAGCTAATTTTATTTTTAAATGTCTATGTAAAAACTGCTTTTCTTTAGTCAGACTAAAATTGTAAATAAATTTGTTTATGTCAAGTAACAAAAAATCTTGACCTCTATTTGAGAGTAGATTATGCAAGATTACATTTAAGGAATATATCTTCAGATTTTCTTTATCGGTCAATGATGGGGAATACGGAAATGTACACAGTACAATTTTACCAGCTGTCCCTCGACTATGGAATGTTATTAGGGATTCAATACATTTTATAAGACTATTCTTATTTACTCCTCCCGTGTTGCCCACCATTATCACAATGTTTGAGTTTTGCACAAATTTACTGAGCACTATTCTATCTATTAGTTGTTTAAAAGTAGTGTTAGGGACGCATGTGTTAGTGACGGTCAGCTGATTTCTTATATTGCTGAAGATGTCTCCCATGCCTAAACCAATTTCATCACAGAAGAATTCAACGCTATTACACTTTTCGAAGTTTGGTTTACTTGTGTCTATTTTTGTTACATTGGTCATATAATCAGTGGGCATAGTCGTCTCAATCGCAATTTGTTGGCTATTTAGCGATTCATGTTCGATTAACGATGATAAATGGTCCACTGTATGGTCGTCTGAAGATTGATTATTTGCTAAAAACTTGTGTATGTCTGATGAAACATCCATGTCAGAGAGTGATTGTCTTTGCTTTGAAGGACTCATGCCTATTAAATTATTCATGGCTTTTATTAGTTGTTCGATTTCTCGTTGAGCTAAGCTATATTTGTGGTTTAAATCCTTTAGTTGTACTTCTAACGTATCGATTAAATTTGAATTTTCGTCATGTTGCCGTTTAAGAGTCACGATAGTATTTTGATCATCTCTAATCATTTCCTTTAGTTTCATTTTATTTTTTATCAATTCTATACTGGAGCAGTTTTTGTATGTTACATTTTTCTTATATTTTACTATGAGTCTTTTTACTTTCAAGTATTTTTTTAGTTTATTTCTTCCTTGAATCGTGTAATTTTTAGTATTTGAACTATCATTATCTCCAGTAAGATCAATAGTTTCAATCGTTTCTGAACTGTTTTTGTTTGTTATTATTTCATTGTAAATACCTAAAATATTTTCTGTGTCTTTCTGATTTTTATATAAATCTAGACTAGTTATTAACGTGTTGGCTTGGTTTAGTTGACATTGCAAATCCTTTATTTTTGTATACGCTTCATCTAACTCAATGTTTCTGTTCTCGGTGATGTTAATTGTTGCCAGTAATTTATCATTTTGGTATTTCAATTCATTAATTTCAACTTCAAAACTTCTCATTTCATTCTTTAAACGCGTATTTTGGTCCAAAATATTTTTAATTTCCAGTTCTCCTTCATCTCTTTCCTGTAGTAATGTTTTGTTTTCTTTTTGGATATTTTGCAAGTCATGTAATGTTAGTTTTAATTTTTGTTCTAGCTCACGTATGCTGTTTTGCCTAGTCTTCATAATTGTTATTTCACCAAATAACAATCGATTTTATTTCAAGTTTTAATTTTTATAATAAAAACTCGTCGATTAATTTTTCATTTGCCAAATCGATACAATTGGTATAAACGAAAACAAAATCAAGAGTGTTTCGGAACGTTGGCCAGTGTCATCTCAAATCTCAATCAGTCAATGTCATGGCTGTCAACTGTCTCTAATCGGTAATGTCAAATGTCTCCTACCTTCTAGGCAGTTGCAGTCGAATGTCGAGCAATTATTTGATTTACCTACATTAGTTTTACAGTTAATTACCCATACATTCGTGTACTGAGTGTTTATGAAATGTTTAACTGTGGTGTGCGTGAAATTTGAAGTTCGTAACGATTGTGCACAATGTTTTGGATTGAGATAATTAGGTTGATACTTCTCACCACTGATGTGTTGTGATGCTGTGCGATGTCTAGGTTATGTTTCAGTGTTTTGATGACCCGTAAGTCCACTTTACTTGATAAATTCCAATAATTATAATTAAAAAACTATCAGACTTAACACTTTCAATGTTTACCTGGCTAGTGTTGCCAGAACGATTTCCATCTTTCCATCCAGACGAGTTAAATCTCTAAGCCCTGTAATTTCTCTGGACACATTGCCCTTCATACCGGAACACAGTAAAGTTTGCACATTACTGCTTGGCGATAGAATAGATAACTGCCAAAGGTGTGGTACTTCCCCAGGCGGACTCTGCTGAGAGTCCTACCACTACTAAAAGTTCCTCCCATGTTCCTTCCCCACATGACCATTAAACCCCCCAAATTTGAGGTTAATCCTCCCAATCTGGCGAGCTGGCGACAGTGTGCCGCGCAGATTCTTTCGAGTGTTCCGAGTGATTCATTTCTTTATATGACGTCATATTGAGCTCCCATACTTCTATATGTTTCACCGAATTGGAAGCAAGACCTTTTAGCCGTGTTTTGAATTATTTTTGAAATAGTGTAACGGCTCGAGTAATATTTGCGTCTGATGGTAAATAGAAGTACCACGCAATCACTTGAAGATCACGAGCTCAAATAACTGCCTTACGCGGCACTGCGCTCGTCACCCGCAGAAATAAAGTGATTTATTCGTTTCTCGGAGCTCGAAAAGGCACAACCGATTCATAGCAACCGATTCATAGTTGATGTTCCGAAAACGAATCGAAGAGGTTTGACGACACTGTCATACACTGTCGCTATACGAACAACAGACTAGTCTGTGGAAAGGTGCCATAGTGGGTTTACTAATGAAAAATTGTATTTCACCCACATTGCAAAAAAGTTTTGGTTGTAAATACCTATAAAATAAATAAATAAGTGCGAGCCTAAAACTATATCCATTTCCAACCCGCGTAAAACTTTGTTTTTAATTTATTCTTGGTCATGGATACTAAGTCATTCAGCCGCATGTTACTCTTGCTCAGACATTTTTGATGCGAAAACTTCTTTTAGCGCACCACAGACAGATTTTTCGTGGGCTGTGGACGGAATTCTAGCGTCACGCTCGGGAATGATAAGAAATCTTCGAGTAAACTCGGGACCATGGCCATGGTCATGGCCACGCCCTTCGGATTCACCCGCGTTGTTTCCAAAGTAAGTTATCAAATTCTGAGTTATAACAGTTCTTGGGGGGGGGGGGGGGGTTATTTTTTTAGCTGTTATATGTTTAAACTGAAATAAATAAATGAGTAAATAAATACTGCCATTTTTTTTTCGAAATTTTAATCAAAGAGCCTATAATAATATACAATGATAGCTTTATAGACCGGGGTCGATAATTTTTAAAACCAAAAAAAATAGTAGTAGGATGAAATCCATTGGAAAAGGAGGGGAATATTTTAAAAATAAAAGCAAAAATAATTTACGGGCGATCTGAGGTCGGGAAGGGGAAGGGAAGAAGCGAAGAAGGTCCGTTTTAAGCGTAAAAACGGTTTATCTCGATTTCCGGCAAAACTACAAATCCTATGGAAATAAGTTGTACCGCAAAGTTGTAGGGTTTAATAAGATCTACAGCTTTTGACTTGACACTTTTTTCACATAACCGCAAAATTTATGAGAAAAAATCAAATAAGTGAGTTTTTGGTTATAATTTTTTTTCTCTAGTAAACACACAAAAATTACTCTAAAATTTGGTCAAAACTTGCCTTTTTATATCTTAAATACACTGTATTTTTTTTATTGAAAATCATATTTTTTCTACCTTAAATTAATTAACATTGAAAAAGTACCATAATTTTAATTTAAAAAATCTCCCGTCAAAATATCAGCTTTTTCAATAAAGTTGGTAAGCTTTTTGTTCTCTAAAATCTCTTTTTTCTGATAATGTAAAAAAAAGTTATACATTACCATGGCAAATGTTCTCAGAAAACGCTTTGAAAAACATACCACATAAATTCGATTTTTTTATTTTGGTATAAAACGCATTTAGATTGAAGTTTTTCTTTCATATAAAACTGAGCTTCCAATATAAACTCTTTGAGAAATTATTACTACGTATATTATCTCAATGTATAAACTCACAAGTTTGATAGATACTTGCGGCAGTAAAAGTAACAGTGTCGTTTTAAGACATATAGATACTTAGTTTCCAATTTCGCTAAAGGTTTGTTGTAAACATTGGCGGCAATAGTTATTTGTTGTACAAGAGTGCAAAGTGGCTTTTTAACCGCGTGCTCAATTTTGATGACCGAGCAAGCGAAGGATTCTAAAGTTGAATCACGAGCGTAGCGAGGGATTCAAAAAATAGAATCCTGAGCGTAGCAAGGGAATCAAAAGGGCACAAGGTGAAAAATCTTTGCACTCGAGTGCAACACGTAATTTTTCATCCCTTACCTTAGCGAGGAAATTACTAAACGCTTTGCGCATTTTCAGTTTCAGTAAATTCTGTTGGCGTCAAATAAACTTCTTGGTCGCTAGAATTACTTATTATTATGGTATTTCGGTTTTTCACTTGTATTCAATTTTACTGTTTTTAATCTAAGTTTTAAACTTTAACTTTATTTAGCCATGGTTTAAACAATAACAATACGACGTTAAAATACGGAGAGTTGACCGATTGAGGTAAGGAGTTTCATATGTGTACATGAAAAAGTGTCCGCCCAAATGCATTAAATTATAGTAGCGCTAAATTTGCATCATGGTACATTTTAAAGGAAATAAATAAACGTACTATTCAGAATTCATGAAAAATAAAATTGACAGTCATAGGCACTGCCGATAGAAGTGGTAACTTATAACTCAGAATTTGATTGCTTACTTTAAATATTGGTGGATTTGGTGGCTATGGTCCCGAGTTTACCCGCAGATTTCTTATCATTCCCGAGCGTGACGCTAGAATTCAATTGACAGCCCACGAAAAATCTATCTTTGGCGCGCCAAAAGAAGTTTTGACTTCAAAATATATTGTACCTACGTGTTTTTTCAAAATAGTAATTATTTATTTGATGTTATATTTACTACATTATTTTGTACTGCACAAGTAGTTGAAATTATCTATTAGTTACTATTTTAGTAGTCAATAATATTTAATTATTTAACTCGGCATACTTCAATTCGATTATAATTGATTCATTCATAGCATTTTAAAATGTTCTGCCATTTGAAATAACATTCTTTACCTCTATCCTCCATACGTGAAAAGAAAATTGCGCGCAAATCATTTAAAAAAAAAGTACACCAAGGAGGTTCCGAGTATGAGTTTTTAACAAATTAAAAATAAATGTATGATGAATTCGGCACCAAGGAGGTAGAAATAAATAGGTTAAATTTTGTTTTGAATTCAAAACCTCAGTACACACGATGTTCTAAATTCAAATTTACTTTAACCTCTAGAGGGTAAAAACGACTTTTGCGCCCTGATATCGAGGAGCAAAAGTACTCTTTCCGAGCTGGTAGGATGAAAAAAGTATTAACTCCAACTTTCAAAACCCAGTGAAAAGGTTTTGCATCCAAGCCGGTGAAACTTAAATAAGAAGTGAGTACGGGAGTTCCAGATGACGTCACTACTATAATCCCCCGAATCAGCGGCACAAGTAGGTAAATTTGTTTTGGTAAACATTATCTACTGCGCATATATAAGTGCGGTCTGTTTCAAATAATACGAAATAAGACAGTGGTGCCTCGCGTGAACGTACAAGAGATTGGCAGTGATTACAAATAATAAATAATGAAACATTTTGATATTGTTATTACAAGCACATAAGTGGCTACAGTCCAGTCGTGGTGTTTGTTATCTTGGATGCTGTGTTGTATCGTCCGTATATAATTTCAAATGACATTATAGTTACCTACCTTCTTACTTTGCGTCGTGTTTTATCATACTGAATTATTGCAATATTATCTAGGTATTAAACGGAGAAATCACCGGAGAAAGGTAAGATTTATAAATAATACACGTCGACGGTGGAAAGGGGAAACCCTTTAAGCGACAATTTTAGAACTTTACAGGAGAGCCAACCAAAGTTTTTATTTTCCGAAAAAAAATCATAAAAAAATACTGTTTGAAATTAGAGGGTCAGAAAAAAAAGTAGTTTCTTTATTTTTTATTTACCATCTACCAACAATCTTACGAAAGTATGCTGGCATGGTAAGAAGATTTATGCGTCGCTTAATTATTTTATATCAAATACAGCGCAAGGAAAAACGCATTAAATACCAGTTCAGTATTAAGAAGAACACCAGGAAAAACACTTTAAACAACAAGCTGTGCATGACATAACTAGTAGGAAAAACGACTGAAGCGTATCGAGCATAAGATACAGAGTCATGGAAAAACGAGTTAACGAACAAAACTATACCATGTCAAGTAATGGAAGAACACGATAAGCGATAGCGATGTATTAATGCAATGTTATATTTTTAAGTTAAGTCCCTGCTTTGTTTCTCAAAAACACCAAACAGAAACAAAAATTTTAAGATAGAACAAGTGTTTTTTTATTGTTTTGTAAGCTTACTGGTACAAATGAGTTTTGATGTGGAATCTTTTTTCACCAAAGTTCCAGTAAACAAATGTTTCTAAGTCGGCAAAAAGCTGCTTCTGAAGGAGAACTACTTACCGGAAAACATGATAGTTTTGTTGAGAAATTGCTTAGATGGAAACTATTTTTTACCGTGGGCAGCTTTATCTACAAATAGATGGCGTAGCTATGGGAAGTCCTGTGGTAGATACCAGTGTTAACTAATATTTGGACAGAGTCTAGGGAAAAAATGCTAACTTTCAATCAGCAGCAGTTTACATGTGGATAAGACACATGGACAATGTTTTCGGTATCTTAAAACGAGACAAACGAAAAACTTGTTTTTGGAGCATCTCAACTTGATAGATGTCAACATTAGGTTAACATTTTATTTCGAGGTAGATTGATCTCTACCGTTCTTGGACGTGAGAGTGACAGTTAAATCTGATAGTTGGTTGTCTCACTCTGTCCATAGAAAACTCACGCACACTGACCGGTATATGCACGCTACGTCACATCATCTCCACCACCTTTGTCAATTACAGTCGGTGTAGAGATCTTTTTTGGATAGAACGAACACCCTCTACGACGGATAAGGTGAGGACATTGTTAAATGAGTATTCTTAAAACTGTGTAGTGTGTATACCTGTATACTCCCTTATCCAAGATGACGAGACATAACTATATCAGGATGCCGAAAGACGTCATTCATTTCAAACTCTAGGTGTGTATGAGGTATATTGCAGCTGTTCTTATAGGTATCGGTCAAACAAAGCGTACAATTGCTGAAAGAATCAACGAATACATGGCCGCTGTAAAATAAAAACAGACTAGACAAGTTCTCTCCACCGAACGTCATTAGTACGCAAGAATATTTTCGGAAGCCTCAAAAATAAAACAAAAATATTGTAATTTTAACCGGGAGGATGGTTTTCCGTTATCGGCGTCGTGCATCGTCGTCCTGTCACAAATAAATCTATGCATCGCAGAATGAGTTTAGAGAAAGCTGGTGATACGATCAGTTTTGTGTGCCGTGGTAGTAACTCTGCGATTTAAAGACCAAATGAGGGTAGATAGAGATCACCTCATATCATAATGAAACTACCCGCAATTGTTTCAGTCTTCTCGTGACGGTTGTGACGCTGCTGAGACGTCAAAGTAATAAAAAAATATTTAGATCGTGATTAAGTCCTGTTTAATGTTAAGAGTGCGCCTAAAGCCAGGAAAAAATCAGATTTCACCCGCGCGACGCGTTTCTTAATGTGATGTACATAAAGTCGAGAATAGCATGACACAGTTTGGAGGAAAAATCAATATTTAATCAGGAGTCCATTTTTGACCAAGTTTTATTTAATTACTCAATAACTAAACATAAATTTAAAAAAGTGTTCGGTTACTTTAGTAGAACGTACAAATAGGAATTTTATTACCAAAAAATAATGTGGGGTCATCGCTGATAATTTCGAGTATTGTTTATTCACATAGCTGTATTTTGCTGATTTAAGTATTATATTTTATTGGTAAAATCATGACAATCAACTAAAACAAGTCAAAAAAATTTAAACAGTCCCGCGATCGTCAGATCCCCGCCCAAAAGTACCCATTAAACTTGCGGCGTTCCCACGCTGGATCGCCAGGGAGACATTCTGAACCAGAAAACGACCGGACCGGGGATCACACCCCTTATCTCTCAGGAGTCGACCCAACGCATACACAAAATTCCAACTTCAATATTAGAGATTTTAACAACTATAAATGAATTCTGTATGAAATATTTCTAATCATGAATACCCATTTCAGTCTTATGACTTAGGTAATCAACTTGACAAACACTTGACCGAAATCTTCAAAACAAAAGTATAATTAAATGATTAATAGAAACACTAAACTCAGATAGGTACTATCAAAACGTAAGTTTCAGATGATTTGAAGTTGCTTCTTGTGATACACGAATAAATCGCTTCAAACATCCTCAATATCTGTTTATGCTAACGTATCGCCACCAACGATGTGGGGTAATCCTACTAATATTATAAATGTCAATGTATGGATGTTTGGCTATTTGGATGTTTGTTGCTCAATCACGCCCTAACGTATGAACATAGCTGGGCTTTAATTCGTTAATCCGTTAATCGTTAATTAACGAAGTTAACATTTTGATTAACGGATTAACTTTTAAGTTAACTTTTAAAAATGTTAACGGACATGTTAACTTCCGTTAATTATGCAGAAGTCCGTTAATCGTTAATCCAATGCTTACTATTTACCGCACGGCACCTCGGCGCGGCAAAAAACAGGTTCAGACAAGTATGAAACGAAAAGTGCTGGGCGCAGTGTGACCAAATGTGGCGGGTTCCTGCAATTTTGGAAGGATTGAGGCGTCATTTTAGCCTGTGGCATGATCGGTTGACGTTATATGAAAACAAATATAATTTTGTTATCATAAGTCATATTTCCGATAATCTCGAGTTCTTTTTGACTGAAAATTTGAGCATAGACATACTCGAATTTGACTGACGTTTACAATTTAGTTGAATATTTCACACATCCTTAGTATACCAAGTAGATTATAGTAATCCATAGCTAGTGGGGAACTCCTCGATAAATTCAATCATACTTTTTCGATCGTTTATCTGTATTGTAACTTTTTTTAAATAAAATCGGTTGTAGTTCATTTCAACTAACCAAAGAAAAGTTAAATAAAATGTGAACAAACCAATGTAAAAGAATGAAGAAACGGAGGTATACAATGAAAATTCCAGTATTTAACATCTTACTAATTTTATAAATGGCAATTTTTGGATGTTGTAATGTTTGTTGTTTCATCACGTCAGAACGTCTAGGAACGGGAAAGCATTGGGTTGAAATTTGGAAAACAGCCTTCAAACGCTGTAGTTGAACGTCTGCTATCCACGGGTAAAGACATTTTAACACCAAAGCGAGCCTCACTTTCAGACGAGAACTTCAACATGTTAATGTTCATGAGGGGAAATAGATACCTATGCGCATTTCGCCCGACGATTAAATTACACATTAAATTAAATTAAATAAAAAAAATTGGCAGTCATAGAAACTGCCGATAGAAGTGAAAACTTATTACTCAGAATTTGATAGCTTACCTTGGAAACTACACGGGTGTAAACGGAGGGCGTGGCCTGGTCATCATGGCATGGCCATCTAAAAAAGCAGCAGCATTTCCTATTGGCTGATGCATTTCTAGATGGCCATGCCATGATGGCCAGGCCACGCCCTTTCAGCATTTCCCATTGACTGACACATTTCTAGATGGCCAATAGCCATGGTCCCGAGTTTACCCGAAGAATTCTTATCATACCCGAGCGTGACGCTAGAATTCAATTCACAGCCCACGAAAAATCTGTCTCGGCGCGCCTAAAGAAGTTTTTACTTCAATAATAAAATTAATCTCTACAAGTATTTGGTGTTTTCCTAACCTGTTAACTTCCAGAACCTAAACTAACAGGTTTTATAAGTTCACTAACACAACGATATAAAAATCCAATACGCATATTAACGGATTAACGATTAACGTTAACTTCCGTTAACTCTTACGAAATGTAACGCTTTAACGTTTAACGAAGTTAACTTTTTTTGTAACGGATTAACGATTAACGAAGTTAACTATTTGATTAACGGTGCCCAGCTATGCGTATGAACGGATCGGGCTGAAATTTGGAACACAGATAGATTATAGTCTGGTATAAGCTTTTTTATCCCGAAAAAAACAACGGGAACAATGGGAACTGGAACTACGCGGGTAACACCGCGGGGCGCTGCTAGTGTAACATAATATTCATCGTGGGACAGTCTTGATATAGCAAAACTTTTACAATTTTTTGTCAAATCTTTGTAATTCGTGTGGGTTATTTATACAAAATGTTTGTAAAGTTGTTTTACAATTTGTGGCGTTAGAGCTCCGTTTATCGGTATAATTTGTTTTTCAGAATTAGGTAACATGATGTTGCTGGTAACGACTTGGCATTGTGTTGTTGTGGCCAAGCGTGTTGTCTATCATCAGACGCATGTCCGACTCGTCCCGTTACTCCATATTAAATGTAAAAAAAATTACGACTATTTACGTTGCGTTGTGAAATGAAATTTATTTGGTTCATAAACAAAATTACTTTAAAAAAACAGGTTATTATCTACATAATGTTCACAAAGGAATTTAGACAAATGTTCACCGGTACCTGCACTAAGGCAACTTGTATTGTATTTTAATTGTTTGTACCTAATAAGTAAATTTGTACATACCAAATTATAAATAAACAAAAAGAAGTATTTCAGGTATCTGAGTCAATTTCCGATAACTTTTTTGCAATGCTATGAATCCTGATGTGTCTGAACGATGGTTCACCGATGAATGAAGCGCCACGACACTTGACATTTCCATACGTGGTCTACATGGTCATCGAGCTGTACGTTAAGTATGTCCTCCAGAAGATTTCTCAACTCACCGTCGAAGCGCGACACCCCCTCAGGGCACCTCCAACATGGGGTTGCTCAGACAATATAAGTCATCTTGGGCATCGCCAAACAACTCCTTAGAAGAACAATCGCGGATTGTGCAGGAAGATTGTGTTTCAAATGGGTGGCTAGTGACATCATCACCCGGGTTCTATCCTCCAAACTGTCAGCCAAACCCTCCGGAAAAATGGGAGCACCCAAGAGACTGAAGGTACTCGGATCCATTATCCTAAGTCCCGGTATGACAGCGACAAACCTTTTGCTAGATTCCTCCGCCGTTTTGCTGCAAGAGAAGAACTCGCACTTAGCAGAATTCATTTCCAAACCCAGCTGTTTAAGTGCCGGGAAAAGAATCTTCACATCCCTCTCAACGGCATCTGGTCTTCCTCCGATGGTACCGTCGTCCAAATACCAAATATTAAGAGGAGCCTGGAGCGAGGTAATTGTCTTGTGGATTGCCACACTGAAAACCAAAGGACCGAGAGGATCCCCTTGCTGCGCCCCAGCCTGAGAGATTATGCAACTATTGTTAAAAATAAGTTGCTAGGATCCGAATAGCATTGGTGTAGGAATGGATAAATGACAGGAGCCAAAGATTTTATCTCTGACAAAAAAAACGGACCGGTCTACACTATTGAACGCATTTAATATCAAGCTTAAGAATAACGTCAGTGCTACCCTCACGCAAAGCAAAACTACGGGTCGCGTGAATAGCAACCTCGCAGCCAAGTCGAGTACCAAACCCCAACTGATGGGGCTGTAAGTACTCTGCCATTGAGTCCCTAACAGCACGACAACAGAGTTTGGCCACGAGTCGACGAAACGTATTGCCAACCGCTATGGGTCTAATACCCCCGTCCTTCTTCCGAAGAGCACACAGAGTGCCCCCATACAAATAGGGACAAATTTCCTTGTTAAGGCGTCCCTTGTAAGAAGAAAATTGCAGAGTCTGGTTAGGGACTCCAACAGCCTTGGCCCGTTATCGCCGGCCGAAGGCGAAACCAATTCCTGCAGGTGCTCTGGGAGTAGCCCATCTAACCCCGATGCCGAACCCCTTCCAAAAGATTGAAGGGCTATCAACACCCTCTCAGAATCCACGCTTAGCCCAGGATCATGAGCCGGATCAGGAGCGGCCCGGAATATTAGGTGGTCCCGGAGAAAAGGGGTGCTTCTCTCTTAAGGTGGTACACGTATCCTGAGTGAAAGGTGCAAAGGAGCAGTCTGAAGTAAGCAAACGCGCTGCGCTCTTTATGTCACCGTCGTAGACTTTGTTCGTTATCGCCCTATACAATGATGGTGGTTTCGAGGGTATATCCTCAGCTGAGAAATCAGCTAAGACATTTTCAATGTTAGCTTTAACCTTTGCCGTAAGAGATACTTTTTTGTCACTTAGATCCGGCAACCGCAAGGCAGTGAACGCAAACGACAGCAAAGACAGCCAGTCTTCCACGCCATTTGATTCCAGACAACTGTCAATCAAAGTCGCCAATTTTCCAGCCGCAAGACATCTCGCACCCTTTGGCACATGTTTGAGAACCCGCGTCTTATGCTTGAGGGAAGCCAAATCTCCCAGCTTTAAACCCGTTGAAGTTCCGGTGCTTGAGGGCGCCACCTGAGCACATGAAGGAGTGGATGTACGTGTATTTATTTATTTCGTTAGTTGCACCACTACCCAAAATATTAAATACTAGCTTTTGCCCACGGCTTCGCTCATCATCATCGCTCATTCGCTTTCATACGTGCTTTAATATTTTAGTTGAACTTATTGTGTACGAAATTTCATGCAAATATCTCAAAGGAATAAAAAGTTTCATACAATCATTCATCCCCTATTTCACCCTCTTGGGAGTAGAATTTATCAAAATCCTTTCTTAGCGAGTGCCTACGTCATAACATCTACCTGCATGCCAAATTTCAGCTCGATCCCTCCAGTGGTTTGGGCTGTGCGTTGATAGATCACTAAGTCAGTCACCTTTGAGTTTTATATATATAGTTTTATATATATAGATAGATATATAGTTTTATATATATAGATAGAAGAAGATAGATAAATTTAGTTTCCTTATGAATCAGAAGGTTATCTGGAAGATATCGCTTTTAGCGATAAGATCGCCTCTTGTACCCATTTTGTTTTGGTACTTTATATGTTACTTGTTGTCTACTTTGTTTGTGGAGTCAATAAAGTGTTTTGTATTGTATTGTATTGTGTCGCCTTCTGCATCTGACCCTTAATCCAACTGTCTAGTGAAAGTCTCTTGAGATGGTCGTCGAGACTTTTCGCTATAAGGCCGTTTGCCGACACGACTATTGGGACTATGATCGTGGAATCAACATTCCACATGGCGGTCTCCTCGTGAGCCAAGTCAAGGTACTTGCTAAGCTTGTCCTTCTCAGCTTTCACGAGGTTCTCGTCATGTGGTATTGACGATCACAGCCCACCGCTGAGACCGGTCTACGGTCTATTAGCACGATATCCGGCTTATTGGCGACAATAGTCCTGTCTAATAATCTACGGCGTTTTAATAATACGAACAATAAAACGCCACAGCGTAGCAAATTACTATTTCAGAATTTCCTTAGGGAAGTTTGTGAATGTAGTATTCTGGGTATTTTTCTATCTTTTAATTCTAGGCACGGCGAAATTAATTGTCTGTGCACTACTAACATTGTTTTCTATCAACTACGCGCTGTTTCCGTTCCGATGGGTAAGATGTACCGAAACCATTTCGAAGCATTTCTTATGATTCTCACGCCTTCGAGTTTCCTTGCCAGTATAGGAACAGAAAAGGTATCAAACGTAATCGCCAAGTCGAAAACAAACTTTCGGAAAAATTCTACTTGAAAAGTGAGACAATGTTCTTTTTATTTTATTTAGTTAGATAGTAAGATGAAATGTGAATCTATATTTTCCGGGAGCTTTTCCATTTTGTAACTCCATGATTGATTAGTATCTACTTCCTCGTTGTCTGTGAGGAACAAAAAAAAGTTTTCAGCAGGGTTGCAAAGCGTAACCGATAATTTGTATTTCGTTTATATTAGCGCGTTTCCTATTAGCAAAACATTACAGATGTCAAGTGCAATTCGGTGAAAGAATACATTGTGAGGAAACCTGCGCGTGTCTGGAATCTTTCAAAATGTAGTCTGCTCATGTCGTATGCTGTGAACAATATCTTTACAAATACCAATTGTATCATTTTATAGATACAAAAATATGGAGCGTTACCTGATACAGCAACCGAAGACTCTCGAGAGCTTGGCCGAGGAAAAACTGAGTGAATGGACCATAACACGAGCGCACATCATGATGGCGCTATATATCAAGGAGTCATCGACATTCAACGAAACTAAAGCTGAGCGGGTCCTTACCCAACAGATTCAAAGAATCCGCAATTATCATGACAGCAATCTGCCACGGACTTTCCACGATGCATACGCACGTAAAACAATACGCTCATTAGAAGATCTGTTAAAAGACATTGAAAAAACATTTTCGTCGTTTCAAGGCAACTGGGAACGGAATATTAGAATGAAAGTTATCGGACGCGTGCTTGAAGCCGTGATGACTGAACACTTGACTAGCTTATCGCTTGACCAGCGAAAACTTAACCATATAACTAAGTTCATGCCGACGTTACTAAACAAATCTGACATGCTCAGTAATCTCACTCATTTCGAGCTAATCAACCTTCAAGATATTGATATCAACCACTTGTTTAAACATCTAAACAAACTAAAATCATTGTCCTTAACGTGTAATTTTTGTTCAATGGATCTATTCAGATGCATAACGAGTAATTGTAAGTTACTTGAATCGATTGAGTTTGTTAGCAATTATGAAAACTGTAAAGAAGTAATTAGGTGTGGAATGCTTGACATGTTGTGTCCATTATTGAACCTAAAACGGTTATATATACAGGCTGTTTTTTACTCTATCTCTTCCTCCATTAAACAGGTTTTACTTTCGTGCGGAAACTTGGAAAAAATTAATATTGAAAGAATATTCACTTTAGAAGCAAGCACGCATGTTTTGGGCGACGAAATAGCATTCGCTTTAAAGGAAATTTCAAAGGAATTCCCCGAAAAACGATTCAAAATTAAACATTGCACACTCCAAGAAGACACTACGTTGGAACAATTACAATTGGTCGTACAAATGTGTCCCTTGATAGAACGAGTCAGTATCCTCATATGGGAACAAGGACTCTCGCTACCTCTGCACTTAGTGGGCTCCATTCTCAATCAGTTGCAAAATTTACGAGAATTGCATTTGCAGAATTGTAATGTTTACAAAGATTCCATCAATGAAGTATTAGTTGTAATAGGGTTCAAACTGGCGAAGTTATGTCTGTATGGTATGAACAACATAGATCTAAAGGCACTGCAATGTATAAGTCAGACGTGTCCAAACTTAGAGTCCCTACAAATAAGATGCCTTCTTGAAACTGAATACAAGTTTGATTTAGATAGAGGAATGATGGGACTAAACATTCTACCTTTTAGACATCTGCTTCATCTGACTTTCTGTGGATACTCTAACAAAATCGACGGAACCCGTCAACTGGCCTTCTACTTACTTTCCAGTTGCCCAAATGTTGAGATTCTAAATATGACTATGCACATACTAACAGAAAGTCTGTTGCTAAGAGTCTTGGATAAAATACCCTTGACAAATTTAAGAGAATTAAGGTTAGAAACGGTTTGTCGTGAACGAGATACGGAACTAACTCCGGCAGTCATCCAGAAGCTTGTCCGGAATTGTATCAACCCTCCTGTCGTGGTGATAAGCCAAAAGTTTTGATTGAAATATAGTAGTGAGTAGTGGAACACCGGGAACTGTACTGCCCTGCTTATGATAAATACAGTAAGTCACATTTTGGTCGATATTGAGTTGAGTACATATTTGGAATGTACAGATTAAGATCTACATTTCTGTATATTCAAAGTTTCAAAATGAGACTCAGAAAATGAAATAAGCTGAAGCATATTTACAGTAAGACACGTTTCGCACCAAGGGATCCTCATTATTATTGCAGTATGAGCACATACGGTTGATTTTTTTCTAATTGTTTAACCATTTCCTAGGTACTACTACAGTAAGTAATTTTGCTATTATTATATATAAGTTCTGAGTATACCTATTTCATCAAGTATTCATATTCATATTTATTAATAACACTTGTTACACGTCATTTAGTTTGTATGTATATCATCATCATCATCATCAAGCCGTAAGACGTCCACTGCTGAACATAGGCCTCCCCCCTAGATTTCCACAACGAACGGTCCTGCGCAACCTGCAACCAGCGGTTTCCAGCGACCTTTGTGAGGTCATTTGTCCATCTAGTGGGAGGCCGTCCAACACTGCGTCTTCCGGTTCGTGGTCGCCACTCGAGAACCTTTCTTCCCCATCGGTTGTCAGTTCTGCGAGCGATGTGGCCTGCCCATTGCCACTTCAGCTTAGCTACTCTTCTCGCTATGTCGGCTACTTTCGTTCTTTTGCGAATATCCTCATTACGGATTCTGTCCCGCAAAGAGACTCCGAGCATAGCTCGCTCCATAGCTCGCTGTGTGACTTTGAGCTTTGTTATGAGGCCTACAGTTAAGGACCACGTCTCAGTTCCTTAAGTCATCACTGGCAACACGCACTGATTGAAGACTTTCGTCTTCAAGCATTGGGGTATTTTGGACTCCAAGATGTGCGGTAGTTTCCCGAACGCTGCCCATCCGAGTTGGATCCTTCGCTGGACCTCTTTGTCGAAGTTGGATCCACCCAATTGGATCTTTTGACCCAGGTAGACGTATTCGTCAACAACTTCGAGAACTTCGAGAACTAGAATAGAATAGAATAGAATAGAATAATTTATTATTTCAAACTTCGTGGGAATACCACAGTATTCCCAATAATAACCGGTACAGGTGAGACATGAACATTTGACATGACCTTCGTCTTGTCCATATTCATCCTCAAACCTACCTGTTGGGATACTCTACTGAGGTCCCTGAGCATAGCACCGAGGTCCTCCATCGACTCCGCCACAATGACTATATCGTTGGCAAACCGAAGGTGAGTGATGCATTCGCCGTTGATATTGATGCCATGTCCATTCCAGTGCAGTAGCTTGAAAACATCTTCCAGCGCGGCAGTGAACAGTTTCGGAGATATAACATCTCCCTGTTTCACGCCTTTCTGTAGCTGGATATGTTTTGTGCACTGGTCCTGTAATCGGACAGACATTGTGGCTTTGCTGTAAATACACCTCAACACTTCGATATAGCGATAGTCCATGCGGCATCGCTGGAGAGACTGAAGCACTGCCCAGGTCTCGATGGAATCAAAGGCTTTCTCATAGTCCACATACGCTATACATAGTGGCCGATTATACTCCTCGGTTTTCTGAATAATCTGCCGAAGCGTATGGATGTGGTCTACGGTACTATAGCCTTTTCGGAAACCGGCTTGTTCGAGTGGCTGGAAGTCGTCAAACCTGCGTGCGAGACGATTCGTGATTACCCTCGAAAACAACTTATAAACGTGGCTCAGAAGTGAGATGGGTCTGTAGTTCTTCAACAAGGTGTTGTCACCTTTTTTGAAGAAGAGCACCACCACACTTCTGCTCCACGCTTCTGGCGTATTACCGTCAAGTATGACGGAGTCGAACAACTTCTGGAGGATTTTAAGTACCGGTTTTCCACCCGCTCTCAGAAGCTCAGTCGTAATTCCGTTGTCGCCAGGTTCATTGTTGTTCTTAAGTTGTTTGAGAGCCATCCTAATCTCATACAGGCTGACTTCCGGGATGTCTTCGGTAAAGTGTCGGGTCAGCTTGGCTCTGGGGTCTTTTGCCATGCTAACGACAGGTTGTGCTTGCGTAGAGGTGTATAACTGTTCATAGAACCTCTCAATCTCCTCCAAAATCTCGGGTTTCGACGAGACGACGTTACCACTGTCGGTCTTCAGTTTGATCAAATGACTTCGCCCAAGAGACAGATTTCTTGCGAACACTTTCGAGCCTTTGTTCTGCTTGATCGCTTCTTCAATACACGAAGTATTGAAGCAGCGTATGTATGTTGTATGTACATAACAATTACTAATAAATAAAAAATAATTAGCATACATTGTATGTTGATATAAATAATCTATAAATTAATACAATCAAAATAGGTATCTAAATCTAAATGTCAATTTAGATTAATAAAAAATCCATTGATAGGTAATGTCAGCTTAAATCATCGTCAAGTACAATAATCAATTTTTGAAATTAATAAATTCATTATAGCTGTAGAACGTCTGCTCGGTAAGCCAGCGTTTGAGCCTAAGTTTAAAGCTACCAAGAGAGGGCGCAGTGACTATCGACTTCGGCAGCTTATTGTACACTGTCGGACCCATAATACGCGTTGATTTAGCCGACTTTTCCAGCGTCCGACGCACTTCAGCAAGTTTGTCTTTATGTCGGGCGCTTGTCAGTGTTTCATATGAGGTCAAGTTTAGTCTCACATAAACTGCGACCTGAAATATGAGTATGCCCGGCAATGTTAGAATTCGAAACACCTTGAAGAATGGACGTGCAGATTCGTCCATTGGAACCTTTGCGATCGCTCGAATCGCTCGCTTTTGTAGTTTAAAAACACGCTCCCATTCGGCAGCTCTGCCGTATAGCTCCGTGCCGTATTGAATAAGGGAGTGTATTGTAGCGAATTAACATGACCTTACTGCCTCAGTAGGTAAAACTTTAGCTACGCGACTCAAGGCAAAACAAGCACTTCCCAGCCTCCCGCAGAGTTTATCGATGTGCGACTCCCATGTTAGACCCCAGGCCAAGCCCAGGAACGCCACACTCTCGACCTGCAAAATCTGTCTACTGTCCACGTGCACCGACAACGGTCGTGTCCGGTGGCCCGACAGACAGAAATGCATTAAGTGCGTCTTATTCAAATTAAGCGCCAAACCATTATCCCCAAACCACATTTTGAACTCAGACTTCTTTTTGAATTATTAAAATCGGACACTCCATTCAAAAGATATTACGAAGTTAAAAATTTCCATCGTATCGAAATAGGTATTCAGCGGCCGGCCGGCGGGTGGCGCGTCGACGGTGTAAATCAATAGATGTGCCCTGAGCACCTTGAAATTGGTAATAAACTGCGTCTCTGTGTGTATCGTATCTGGTTTACAAACAACCAATCTACTTGACCCGTACAATCGCTAGCGCCGAGATATGCTGTGGTTCTACTTATTTTGGTTGTTGACAACGAATAATGATAGGTAACAACGTCCGGCGTCCACCACGTTCTGCAACCGACTAGAACGGAAAGAGTGAGCTCACTCTTCCCAACGTTGACATGATCGCGTGCGCCCTGAAGTTTGGGATTTTCGATCTTCCATCTTGGGTTCTACGATCTATGGTAATATTATTATTTTGTTTCCGCCGTATTACATTACAGCAAGCCGTTTTGAAAAACGGCCGTTTTGTAATGCGGCGGTTCAACGATTAGCCGCATTGTCATTGCTATACGTTCTTCAATAAGGCGGCCCACGTTCAGCCGCATTGTATTACTGCTTATATTGTAGGGTGACCATATTTAAAAAAATATAATTTAAATAAACAAAATCAAATTCCATAACACAATAAGTCAATAATACAATAAAATAAAGTCCACAATAAATCAATTAATTAAAACCCACTCCTAAGAGTACCCGGCACAAAAGTACCCATTACGCTGGCAGCATTACCACGCTGATTAGCGATTGACAATCTTTGTGCTAGGTACAAGCCAGAGCGGGAGTCACCGCCATTTTCCCTCATTCGATGTCCTAATTCCTTAACTAGCTCCCTCGCTTCAATGCCCCAACTGCCCAGCGTCTCCACTGCGATGGGGACAAAATCATAAAGAAGTTCCATGGATGCGTACTTTTGCCGCTTCTTATTAGCGGCATCTTCAGCTTCAGCTGCTGGCGTGCGGGTTGAGCGGGCAAGATGACTAGCCGCAACAGTAGGTACTAACGCAATCTAAATTAATTTCATTCATCCGAAAAAACTGATCGATTACTTACGATATTCCTTACAATTTTTTCCAACATTTTACCTCTCACATAAAGTTTGAAACCCCATAACTCGATTTCGGTGACGGTACACCTAAGAACTCCACTTAGGACCTCCCTTGAGCTTCTGCCTCCCGCATTTTTTAAAATACACTCCAGAGATAGTAGCGCCAAGACTAGGTGGAGTCGGATCTGGGTCTCATGGAACCTACCCGGTCCGATTTAGTCTTAACAAGGTGGACGATGGAAACGAAATAGTTTCCAAGGGTGACAAGTGACACTCCAATAATATTGTGTACAATTCCTCCGAACTTCAGCATCCACTGTCACTAGCAATTTAGCAACACACTTACAGTATTCAATGTCATAGTTGTTGTTATGTCAGGCAGTGCCATGAGTGTTAAGAATCGGAACTAAAAATTGTCAAAGCGTTAAAAATCTCTTGCTTTATTACTTTACGGCTAGCGGCTAGGATAGAATGACGTATGGCGTCGAATACATTCCGGCGGTTTTTCAATCAGCCGTATTCAATCCGGCTGATCGTTAAACCGCCGCTTTACAAAACGGCCCTCAACCAACTAAGCGACCAGGCCAGCCAGTTTAATGTTTTTACACTTTAAAGTTTTGGTTGTTAATTTTGATCATTTGGAAAAATTTGGTCATGTACGTTTCATTTAGCATACCTACTTAACAGAAAATATTGACCCCGTGCGAAGCCGGGACGGGCCGCTAGTATGTTATAAAATAATTGATATCTCAATATCAATTTCAATATCATACTTTACAGTAATTTTGAGATTATTTAATTAAATTTGTGATTGAGTACAGTACTATTCTGTTGTAATATCGATAATGAAACCATATTGTAGAATTTGTGCATATTAGTGATAATCTATGTAATCTAATTTATATAATATTTTTTTTCTTTAATTCATTTAATTTAAGATGCCTAATTCATTTAATTTAATGTAAGATGATTTCGGGGATCTGACGATCGCGGGACTGTTTAAATTTTTTTGACATTTAATGAAAAAAAAATCAAAAAAAAAAGAAAAAAAAAATATTAAGATGTTTCATTTGTAATTTATTTTTTATTGTGTTTAAGTTTTTTCTGGCTCTCAGTGCGCTTTGGTTTATATTGTAAGCACTGAAGGCAACTGAATTTTAATATATAAATAAAAAAAGTTTTTTTTTTTCAACTTCTATAGGTTTACACTTGACCGCCATCTCGCCTGATGTTAAGCGACGATGCGGTCTACGATGGAGCGTGTTTACCTAGATAAAACCGATTCACTCTCGATTTGAAGAGTATTGTTACCACAAATGCAACATAACTTGTAGGGATCATTTTTATACTTTCTTGGCATTATTTAAGAACCACTTAACTGAACCAACAAAAACATATCTATGATATTCAAATTAAACAGTTATATTTTTGCGAAACTAAGGCAAAAACTGTTAAGTTTAAATTATGTAGGTTGTAGCTGTAACACGAAAATGAGATTTTTCAATTTTACAATCTATTTCGATTAAACTGTTACATCATACTTACTTACTTCTGTTTTATTTAGCTACCAAAAACATCGAAAAAGAGTAATTCATTATTATTAATGGTGCAATGAGATTACATGTTTATCCTATCTATAATTACAATAAGTTATTAAATAATACTAAGCAAATTGTGCAGTTTTTGTTATCCTATTTAAACATTCACCTCATTTCCTAGTCATTGTTGCAGTATGTACTTCAAACTAAAGATAGTTACAGTATGTCAACACTTACTGTACCTATACTAAAAAAACATAACTTTTTGCTTTTTCATTCCTTAGCATACATATTTTTTCAAGATTTACCGTTAAAATATTATGACTAAATAAAAATTAAAACACACAAATTGTTAAACAAACACGGTTTTATCTGAAACAGTTTAGAAAAGTTACATTTAATTTATACCTACTTTGGGAGAAACGATAAAAGTAAAAAAAAAAACTTTGACCGCGTTTTTCTCGAAAGTGGTTCCATGTCACTAATGCTCTGGTTTCCTAGGATTACGGTGCCGTCACATAGCGGACGTAATATAACGGTGAATGACGTCACAAGAACGTTGTCTATGTTAACACTATGGCGCGGTTTGTTAGAGGACGGTGATTAACAACGTAACGTAAAGAAGCGGTGACGCTATTTGAAAGACGGCCGTCTTGACGGTGTTGAATAGTTCGTGAACGTTTTTTTCGAACGTAAGATTATAGCGGTGAAGCCATATCGATATATTTTGAGTTTTTTTGACTGGACCGACGTCTGTACGACTTACAAAATGAGTTTTAATTCCAACTGGAGCTGTGACGACGTATTAAAATTTCAAATGCGCCTTCAATACCACTTGATTTGAATAAATTATCTTCTACCCTACGATTATTTTCCTCATTTAATAGTTCATCCTCCAAGTAAATGATTAAAGCTATATTATACCATATTGATTAAATTAAGGTCCTTCTTTTTCTTTCCTGCTTGTTGAGGTTGGTGGCTAACGACGTAATATAGCGGCAGTGGAACTTTCCACATGTCGTCACCGTAAAGACGGCCGTTTTTTTCGTCCGTAATATTACGTCCGCTATGTGACGGCACCGCTACCCTTGGAACCCAGAGCATTACTGTATATATCATAAGCAGGGCAGTGTAGTTAACGCTGCCCTAAGAGAACTTGTCGTTACCCTTGTTCCGCGACCTGGGAATCCTGGTTTTCCCGTGTCTGATCCTGCAGGCGACGTTGTACTCCTGGGACCACCTGGGTACTCGTCCAGGGTCCTGGGTACGCGGCTGTGCTCCGAGCGACACTCGCAGCTGTTGCACACGCCGCGAAGGATTCCAAGTAGATACACGTGATGGCTCTGAAGATGTACAGTACAGCCCTATCCTGGATTTAATAAAGGAATTGCCATCAAAATACTCATTTGAATATAAATAAAAAAAGCGTTGGTAGGTAGTTAGTAGCTTTCCAGTGACCAAATCGAAAGACTTGTCACCCATACTGGAATGATCCGTAAAGAGATATTTCCACCGATTAACTTATTCCCTTAATATCCAAATATCAACCATAAATACTTTCCCTTAATACTTTCCCTTAATCTATATATATAAAAGCGAAAGCTCACTCATCAAGGAATCTCAGAAACTACAAATGCTAGGAATCTGAAATTTTGCATGGAGATCCCTTTTAGCATGTAGGCGCTCGCTAAGACGGGGTTTTGCGAAATTCAACCCCTAAGAGAGTGAAACAAGGGATGAACGATTGTATGAAAATTCGTCATTTTTAAAGGTATCAAATTTTGTATCTGGACACTTGACACGAAGAAAACGAATGTTTGTTATATCAATTTCGTAATTTCAAACTGTACGGGGGTGAAATTGGGGTTGAAATGGGGAATGAATGTTAATATGGAAGTTCCCAACCGTTGAAGATAAAACCATGAAACTCTGTATATAGGCACTTGACACGAAGCAAACGAATGTTTGTTCTAGCAATTTTGTAATTTCGAACTGTACGGAGGTGAAATTGGGGTTGGAATGGGGGATGAACGTCAGTATGGAAGTTCCCAACCGTTTAAGATAAAACCATGAAACTGTATATAGACACTTGACACGAAGCAAACGAATGTTTGTTCTAGCAATTTTGTAATTTCGAACTATACGGGGGTGAAATTGGAGTTGAAATGGGGGATGAATGTCAAAATGGAAGTTCTCAACCGTTGAAGATAAAACCATGAAACTCTGTATATAGGCACTTGACACGAAGCAAACAAATGTTTGTTCTAGCAATTTTGTGATTTCAAACTGTACGGGGGTGAAATTGGGGTTGAAATGGGGGATGAATGTCAATAATGGGGTATGGTTTCACAGTTAACTTAGCCCGAGGACTGCTGAGAGAAATACTGCGCATTAGTAATAAAATTAATTATATGCTCTATAAAGAAGAGGCAGGTAAAAATCAGGTCGCTAAAATCAATCAATCGACTCAAACGGGTGAAGAAACAGTTCAAGAAAGAAATACTTTTTTAGGAAAAAACATTCAACAGGATCCTTAAACGCGACCGAAACAATGGTTACAAAAAAAATCACACTATTTAAACGAAAGATCCCTCAAAATGTACACTGCAACTACAGAATTTCTCTTACTGGAAACAATTTGAAATGTAACAGTACGATGGTCCATGGGGTACAAAAAGGTCTTCAGATATTTCACTTAAACTGTAGATGTATCAGAAACAAAATGACAAAAATACAAGCATTACTAGAGACGTACGGACCTGATGCTGTAATATTAACGGAAACATGGCTAAACGTTAGTGAAGTCGAGAATGTAACTTTCCAAGGTTACAATCACGTTAATTATTTTATAAGAAAAAAGCGCATCCACGGTGGAATATCCATTTTTGTAAAAAATGAACTAAAGGCTAAGAAGTGTAAACATATTGACAAACTGACTTGTGAATATCACTGTGAGTTAACATCAGTGGAACTTAACATTAACAACTGTAAGTTGATATTAGTAGGTATTTACAGGACCGGAAAAGGCGAGTTTGGTATTATGTCAAATATACTAGAAAAGGTGTTTGACTACCTTTCTACAATGACTGATGCCAAAACGGTATTTACTGGAGATTGGAATACTGATTTTTTGACAGAGTCACCTAATAAAACGAGTCTGAACGACATAATTATGACATATGGCTTTAAAAATATTGTGGATTTCCCTACCAGGTTCGAAAATGAATCAAAAACATCAATAGACTGTGTTGTGACAAATATCAGAGATGAAAACATAAGTGTAAAATCTTTGACTCCAGGTATAGGATCAGATCACGATGCGCAGATGGTGTTTGTGAGCGTGAAAAGAGAGCCTATACCAAAATTTAGAATCATAAAGAAAAGGTTTTATGATCAGTGTAGCATTGATGAATTTTGCGTTGCAATGGCGGCATATGACTGGGATGCAATATTTAATGAGTACAATAGTGGTACATTTGATAGATTTTTGAACAAATTTCAATTAAATATGGATTTATTTATGCCTATTAAAACTAAAAGATTAAGAAATCAAAACAATTGCAAATGGATTTCTAATGACATTATAAAACTGCAAAATGATATTAATGATCTTTACATTTTCCAAAGAGAGCACCCAGATCTTTGTCAGATCAAAGAAATTATAAAAAATAAGACAGCAGCAAGAGATATTAAAATCAAAGAAAGAAAACAAAAGTATGTCGAAAACAGGATCACTTATGCCAAAAACACGAAAAAAGAAATTTGGAAAGTTATAAAAGAAGAAACAAACAAAAACCCTAAGGAGTGGAAGTGGGATCTAATTGATAATGTTAAGCACATAAGAATTCAAAAAGAACTAGTAGCAAACCACATAAATGATCACTTTATCTCTATTGGAAACGCTCTCAAAATAAGTAACTTGCCCGTCAGCCAAGAAGCTGTAAATCAAATAAACCACAAGGATCAAGAAATGGAGTGTTTTGAGTTCCAACCTATTTCACCATTAAATTTAATGAAAATTGCAAAAAATAAAATAAGTAACTCTGAAACCAAGGACTTGTACGATATTTCAGGCAAGTTTTTATATAACTGCTTGACTGCCCTCGGTGACCATCTGTTGTTCCTCGTGAATAACATACTGCAGTCAGAGGAATACCCAGTATCACTAAAAAACACAAGAATCACTCCTTTATATAAAGGAAAAGGAGATGCAGCCTCAGTAGTCAATTACAGACCAATCACAATAGTGCCAACCATATCAAAAATCATAGAGTCTATTATGTCAGACAATATAATGGCACATTTGAACAAATATAACATAATAGATGACGCCCAATACGCCTACAGGAGGGGAAGGTCGACCACATCTGCAGCCCAGAAACTTGTAGAAATAATAGTGAAGGGCTTAGATAAAAAGAAAAAAATGGCAGCTGTGTTTTTGGATTTGTCAAAGGCATTTGATTCAGTCATCAACAGCCCACTAAACGTTCCCACTGCTGGGACTCGGGGCCTTCTCTCGCAAGGAGAGAGTTAAGGCCATAATCCACCACGCTGGCCCAGTGCGGGTTGGCGGATGACACATGACTTCGAAAGATTCTAGGTACATGTCGGTTTCCTCACGATGTTTTCCTTCACCGTTTTAAGTTAGCGGCATTACGCACATGACTTCGAAAAGACAGTGGTGCGTGTGGGGTTTGAACCCGGGGTCTCCGGATCGGCAGCCGCCGTTCTCCCGACTAGACCACCGTAACTTCAATCAATCATGATTTATTGACACACAAGCTTATGGTATATGGAATAAGAGGCACACCACCCGGGGCTGTCTAGCCCCGGGAGGCCAGATTTGGGCAAAACCGGTTTTGAGACTTAAAAACCTTATTTTTTCATTATATACATACTCGAATATTAGTTTATTTTTATGCCTAAGAGATAGGCGATAATATTAATTAATTCATTGTCGTTTACAGACACACAAAATTTTGTTTCATTTTTTAGTAATGATTTTTTGTGTGACGTCACGACGCCGGCCGCGTCGCGAGTCGGGCTAAAATCTTTTCTGGAGAATAGACAGCAGACAGTAGAAATAAAAATAGAAAATGATGTCTTAAGGTCTTGTCATAAAAGAGTTGAAATCGGTGTACCTCAAGGATCTTCGTTGGGAAACACCATGTTTTTAATATTTGTTAACGATTTGCCGAAAATCGACTTAGAAGGTGAAATATTGCAATATGCAGATGATACAAGTTTAATACTAACGGCTGACACGAACGAACAGTTGGAAAAACTAATAAAAGAAGCGCTGATAAAGTGCGGTAAATGGTTTGACGTTAATGGACTAAAATTAAACACCGAAAAAACAAATGTTATGTTATTCAATGCAATATCCCCCAAATTAATAACCAACCCTATAACACTGCATGACGGAACTATTTGCAAAGTGTCTAACTACGTCAAAGTATTGGGCTTTGAACTAGATCCTGCTTTGACTTGGAAAAAAACACATAGACACGACTTGTCATAAAATGTCAAAAGGAATATATGCCCTGAAGCAGCTGAAAGAAATATCTTCGCCAGAACACCTAAAAGCGATGTACTATGCTTATGTTCACTCAATCCTGTCTTACGGTATAATTTTGTGGGGCAACTCGACAGATCACGAGAGAATACTGAAAATGCAGAAACGAGCGGTGAGGGTGCTTGTAAGTGGTAAATATAGGGAATCGTGTAGAGATCATTTTAGGAATTTAAAGATACTCACATCTGTAGCACAATATATATTAGAGATATTGAAATATGTACAAAAGAACATGCAATTATTTCCACTTAAAAAGAATAGTGGCTCCAGAATTAGGAAAAATATGGATATTTTTGAACTAACCCGATACAGACTGGCGATGTGTAAAAAGTTGCCTGAGGTCATAGGCCTACAATTGTACAGCAAATTACCGAAACATATACAAAATTTAAGTAATGAATTTGAATTCAACAATGAGGTCAAAAATTTTCTACTGGAAAAGACTTTATACTCAGTGAAAGAGTACATTGAAAATGACTATAGCCACATAAAAGTGCAAACGTTAACAATAAATAAAGATGATATAAATAAATGAATGCATGAATTGGAACTGAAACAAATAGTAAAGAAATATAAATCAACCCTAGCTACGAAACTGCGATGAGATGGATCAAGGATTGTCTTGTTTATGGAAATATATATTTTAAATGCTCAAACGAATCACAATAGCCACACAAACCATGAATATGCAGACAACTGATAAACCATGATCAGCAACTATAATGAAAATACTGTGACGAGTCTGTACAGAAACTCTTGCTAATTTTAAATAATTATGTATGTTTGTGACTGACATGACAATAAAATTATTTCATTTCATTTCAAAAAATATGGAAGTTCCCAACCGTTGAAGATAAAACCATGAAACTGTATATAGGCACTTGACACGAAGCAAACGAATGTTTGTTCTAGCAATTTTGTAATTTCGAACTGTACGGAGGTGAAATTGGAATTAAAATGGGGGATGAATGTCAAAATGGAAGTTCTCAACCGTTGAAGATAAAACCATGGAACTCTGTATATAGGAACTTGACACGAAGCAAACGAATGTTTGTTCTAGCAATTTTGTAATTTCAAACTGTACGGGGGTGAAATTGGGGTTGGAATGGGGGATGAATATCAGTATGGAAGTTCCCAATCGTTGAAGATAAAACCATGAAACTCGGTATATAGACACTTCTCGCAAACGAATGTTTGTTCTTGCAATTTTGTAATTTCAAACTGTAAGGGGATGAAATTGAAGTTGAAATGGGGGCCAAATGTTTGTTACGCTTTCAGGTCTAAACAACTGAACCGATTTTGATGAAATTGTATACAATTGTTTTATTATAAGCTGTTTTTAGTAACCGTAAAAGTGTCTGGGGGTATACAAATAGTGTAAGGTTACCCCCGGATAACCTTGATCAAGGGTTGAGAACTTTTCAACGGGAATTCAATTTTCACGAATTCCCGAACCCTCCCGGAAAAAAGTTAAGTTTAAGTATAAAATAAAAAAAGGAAGACCTTTTCAAGCGTTTATTTATATGAAACAAAGGTATACATCAATAATAAAAAGGGTAAAAGGCCAGGGGTTGATCGTTGAGTTACTGTTCCTTCAAAAGACAAAAAAAGGAATTTTAAGAATTCCTTGACAACCTCAAAATTAAAATTTAGTTATTCCCAGTACAGGGCCCCTAAGTAAGGATTGGTAAATTCCGAATACCACCCTGGGTTAGAGCGGGGTTCAGCAAAGGTAAAACTCCACGGTTAGGTTAGATAGGGAATTGGGCAAAAATTAACCCCTCCTTACCTCCAGGAACCTATACTGTTACAGAGAACTGACAATATCAACCAAAATAAAGGGCCAATAGGCCTTCATGCGTACGGTGTAAGACCATGGAATTTATAACTATAATTCTAGTAGACTAAGTAAGGTAAGTGACAAAATTACAAATTACAAGTACAAAGTCAGTTTCAACGCACTAAGAGTAAACCGTTGAACCAACGTTATTAGGTAATTACACTCCATATACTTTACGGTTTATAACATCACATTAATAATATGCTATCAACAGGCCAGTACAACATTCAAGTACGGAGGAAACAATCCGTCAGATTATGACTGACTCTCTGTCAATTACAGGAAGTATGGTATCAAGCGAATAGTTACCCCTGGGAAATTCTAGACGGGTGTCTATCTTAATTAAACTTTATAGTGTTTACATGAATGATAACCGAAAGTACACTAACTAGACACTAGCTGTGGACCCGGGAAAATTATAAGGTAATTAACTACTGTAAGCCCCTAGGAAAATAACGTTTACCCCTAGTTTACATCGGGTAACAGCAGGAAAAAGTATAGATTATAAAACATAGAATCTTATTTATCTAGGTCAAAAACCTGACCTTCATTAACCGACCACGGTCGGACCTTACATGACACTTCACTCCTCGGGGAAGGAATGGACCACTGAAATGTTGTACCCTATAGCCTACTAGGCTTCCCTGATCCCTGTTTGCTCAAAGCATGGAAAACATGGTGAGTAAAACCATACACCTTCAGTTCGGTCCAGTCGGAGAGACTGACCTGGGATATTACCGTCCTGCCTCAGTGAGCTAAGCTCAGGAAAACATCCGGAGGTGACCCTTGGCTCGATACCCTACGGGCTCCGAGGGAAATTTCTTGACGGCGGGTATGGTATGATTACAACGGTAGTTCCTAACTTATAGTGGTCTCATATCTCCCCGAAACAACCCTATTCAACCACGGCCCATGGCCTGGCCTGGCAAATAGGCCCCACTCTCCATTCCACCACTATCCTCCTCCACTCTCCACCAAACAAAAACCTGTCGGGATCGGGCGAGTGCTGTCCCAGCCACGAGCCACGAGGAGCCCGGGGTCGACCGCCGAACCGAGCGCAGCCCGGGACAGGAAACCCGGCCTGAACGGGACACCACCAAAACAGGACGCCTCCAAAACCGGGTGCCTCCCAAACACACCTCCTAAAAAAGAACAACCGAAATAAGCACGTTTCCGACAGACATCCGCCTGCCATGCGGCTTCACTGTACATTTTACACTTCGAACTTACCCTTTAGAGAGGTGGTTGTTCACCCAAACGCGAAGACAAGCCCCCCACGCGCACGACGCGGATAGCCCTCGCCGGTCGGCGTTTGCCTCGGGACACGTCACTAGAACAATAATACGTTTTCACTTTTCTGCGGCACAAACAATCGATCGATCGAGACGAAACACTTTTAAACTCACCACAATCTTCAAACTCAACCACTCGCGCACCAGAGAACGAAATCGACCACTCGCCACGCCGGTCGAAAAAAAAGGACGCTTCCAAAACTTCCGATAGGGACGCGGTAAGCGAACCGACTTTTTAAGTGATGTCCGTATATCGCTCGGCCGCATAGAGAATCGACGCGTTCCGATTTACGGGGGAAAAAAAAGGGTTACAGTACTCCTCCCATCACCAGAATTTTTCGAAAGGAAAGAAAAATTCAGACGGCCCTCCGTCTAGTCACCTATCAACAGCAACACCCTACAGTTTCAAACTATAACAACAAGAAAAACCTATGACGACAGGTGGAAATCTGAAATCCTATCCAGAGATAACACGAATAAGATGACAATACCTCAGCCATCCTATGTCTGAATAAGTGGACTGGCCATAATAACGATGAGGGTCGCACAACAGCGCCTCGCATCCTACCATCCACTCGTCGGACATCCACTATAAATAAAAAGAAAACCTTATGGAGGTGAAAATTAACTTACATCCCAGAAAACAAAAACGTAGACTTGGAGCAGCCTAACTCTTCCCAAGTTACATCAAGCGGCTCCCTTCACATCCTTCACATGGCAGGTAGTTCGACGACCCTTAGCGTCTTCCAGCAAGTAGACTAACTTGGACAACTTCTTCACCACAGTACACTGTTCAAAACGAGGGGCCAACTTGTATGAAAAATGCTTAGCAGCGTCACTCCTTACATGGGTGCGTCGCCAAACTACGTCCCCCACCTGAAATTCAAGGTCACGACGACGTCGATCATAATACTTAGCGTTACGGGAATGCGCCTTCTTTAAAGCCGCCCCCACTCGCAAAAAAACTTCCTGCATCTCCCCCAACTTATCCACATAACCCTCTCGAGAACCGATGGAGATACTATCGAGATCCTCTGGCTCCCCATACACATCACCATTAAGAACAGCTTCCCTACCATGTACGATCAAAAAAGGAGAATACGTGGTAGAATCATTCACAGCAGTATTAACAGCAAACTGAATTCGACTGAGGTTGGTATCCCAACTTCGCTGGTCATTTCCCACCAAAACGGCTATCGCAGTAACGATGGTACGGTTATACCGTTCCACTGTGTTTACCTGTGGGCAATAAACAGGAGTATAATGCACTTGAGGAACAGAATACCTCTCAAATAAATCTTTCACCTCACGCCCTATAAACTGAGGCCCGTTATCAGCTATCACCGTTTGAGGAATCCCGTGCACCAAAAACACACGATCCTCTAAACGCTGTGCTACGACAGCACTAGTCGCACGCGTCAAAGGAAACAACAAACAATATTTGGAAAAACAACACACTACCACGAGCAAATACTCATTACGTTGGCGGGACTTTGGTAAAGGCCCAACCAAATCTATACTAATACATTGAAAAGGTCTTTTACAGACTTTAGGATTCCCGAATAATCCGATCGCCGGCCTATTCGGTTGTTTATAAGCTTTACAGGTCGCACACTGTGACACATAATCTAACACCTCTTGATACATACCGGGCCAATAATATCGAAGACGTAAACGTTTATAGGTCTTCTCAATTCCCAGATGAGCCCCTATAGCAGAATCATGAAACTCGGCAAAACGACCTTGCCTTTCCTCAGCAGGAACGACTTCCTTCCAATCAAAATCACCAGTTAAAGAAAATTTACCCTTAGTATAACGGTAAAGCTTCCCGTTTATAATTTGAAAATTAGGACACGTTTGTGGTCTATCCCTGCAACGCGCAAAGATATTACAAAACCACGGATCATTCACCGACGGATTTAAAACAGAAACTGGTACAGAACGCGATAAGGCGTCCGGTACAACGTTCTCCGACCCCTTTCGATGCACAATTTTAAAATTAAACGGCGAGAGTCTACACCCCCAACGTTCTAAACGTCCCGAGGGATTCTTCAAATTGAGAAACCACTTCAAACTAGCGTGATCTGTAATTATCTGAAAGGGTTTAGGCCCTTCCAGGTAAGCACGAAAATGTTCTACAACATTCACAACAGCCAACGCCTCGCGCTCCATCGCGGAATAGTTCCGCTCCGCTTTATTAAGAGAACGACTATAATACGCAATCGGATGCTCCACGCCATCAAAAACTTGAGTCAACATCCCGCCGACTCCAACATCCGACGCATCAGAATGAACTACAAAAGGTAGGGAAAAATCGGGGCACGCCAACACGGGGGCCGTCGTAAGAGCACTCTTCAAATCTGAAAAAGCACAATCTGCCTTAGCAGACCAAACATAAGGAGGTTTATTCTTACGGGTAGAAGTAAGAGCATTTAAGGGAGCAGCCATGGTGCTGAAGCCCTTAATAAAACGTCGATAGTAGGAGGCAGTACCTAGAAAACGCTTCACATCCTTGGGACAGGATGGCACAGGAAAATCGGTAATGGCCTGAATTTTATCAGGATCAGTTCTCAAGCCCAGCTCATCTACAATGTAGCCTAAGTATTTTAACTGCTTCCGAAAAAAACAACACTTCGACAGACTTATCGTAAGGTTAGCCGAACGTAGCCTATCCAGCACCTTCAACAGGAGATCAATAATATGTTCCTGGAACGTTTTAGAAACCACGATAATATCATCTAAGTACACAAAGATACGCCCTCCAAACTCAGGTCCAAACAGTCTATCCATCAATCGTTGCTGGGTAGCGGGTGCGGAGGTCAAACCAAAACACATTACTTTAAACTGGAACAATCCCCGGTTGGGTACGGTAAAAGCTGTCTTTTCTTTAGAGGAAGAAGTAAGAGGAATTTCCCAAAACGCAGATTTTAAATCGAGAGACGAGAGAAAACGGGCGTCCCGCAGCTGATCTAGAATGCTGTTAATGTAAGGAAGCGGATATGCATCATGTTTGGAAATCTCATTCAACTTTCGGCTATCTAAACAAAACCTCATCTCTCCGTTCGCCTTGGGAGCCATAATGACGGGGTTATTCCACGGACTCTCACTAGGCTCAACCACATCCAGCTCCAACATCTCGTCCAGCTGTCGATTCAACTCGTTCAACTTATCAGGTGACATTACATAATAACGTTGCTTAATTGGAGCTGCGTCTCCAGTTTCAATATGGTGGGACAACAGGTGAGTTCTACCTAAACCCTTCTCCTCTGCAGAAATATCTTCAAACTGCTTACAAACATCTTCAGCCACTCTCCTCTCATCAACGGTCAATTCGTCCAAAGGATGCAATCGATGCACCTCAGACACCACAGCATCTCGGGATTGCTGAAAGAAACCCGAACCATCACGGCGATCGGCCAAGCGCAAAACATCTGGAGCTAAATTAAAAGCCTTCCAAAAATTAATACCTAACAATAAAGACGTGGTCACACCCGGGATCACATAAAATTTCACCACACGCTGCACCTCTTTCATTACAACGGGTAAGTACATATAACCACTAACAGGAGACAAGGAGCCATTAGCAGCTACTATATGATCCATGTCATCAGCCTTTCTTAAAGTAGCGTATTCGGTAAAATACTCGTTAGCCGAACCACCTAAAATACAAATTTCCGATCCGGAATCCAAAAGACCGGAGAAAGATAAACCACAAATATTAACCTTTAAATATGGATGAGCATCAATTCTATTCACACGAGCCATTGCTGCTTCTAATCTAGATTGTTCAAAAAATCTACCTACAAAATTACACCAATCAGACCACTCTGCCTTAGAAGTTAAACAATGGCCCGTCCTGTTCAGTTTTTTGGCTGAACACAACGAGAACAGTTTCTAATAGTAACACCCTTCTCACCACATCGATAACAAATAAGAATAGGAGGCGCCTTACATGCCTTCAGGATATGACCCTTAGTCCTACACCTTCCACAAAATTCGTCAGCCGCTGCCACTGCAACTTCGGCTCTACGGGGTACCTTGCCTTTATAAGTCAAGTCCGGGGAAACAGCTGTAGTTAAATTAGGCCGAGGTTCGCTGAACAAATCCGCCTTCTGCTTCGCACCTTCCAACTGCCTACACCGTGCCTTAAACTCAGACCACGAGGTACAATCCACTAATGCCAACTGCGTAGTATAAAAAGGCCTGACGTTATACTTCACAATCTCCAGCCGCTCAGCTTCACTTAAAGGTCGCCTCAGACGGGAAAAATAATTGTGCATAACGCTTAGATATTTCACCATCGATTCATCAGGTCCTTGGGTTCTAGAACGAATCTCCTGTAATAAAAGGTAATCAAAATCGTGAGGCAGGAATTCCTCTAACAACAAATTCTTCAACTCTTCCCAATTATGAACGTCGTCGCGTATACTACGATACCATAATAAAGCATCATCCGCGAACAACTCCACAGCCGAGGTATATAATTTAGAGGGGTTAATATGTCTAGACGAGCTTAACTCTTCCAATCTCTCCAGGTAAGCATGAACACTACCCTTTCCATTAAACTTATGGTTTAGTGCGTGAACATTTGAAACTCGGTCACACTAAACAAAGCGCACAGCAGGACTACTACGAACTTCCTCGGAGTCAGCGACTGCATCAGCTCCATCAGCAGTTCCCAGCTCCTCAACAGTGGGGTCACCTTGAGCTCCACACAACGGCTTATCATCTGCAAGGGTAAATTCGACACTACTCCGAAAATTTTGCTAAATGCGATCCATCTTCTTAGTGATAACACCCAAACGTTCGTCAAGCTGAGCTTTACGGACACAGTCTTTCTCTAGAGAAGGTGAAAGGCGACTCAACCGATGAAAGAGATGATTACCTAAAGCTTGTATCCTATTCAGATATTTTAATAGTAATGGGCGTCCGAGCACAAGTCTCCTCTAGTTCCCCTAGTTTACCCTGAACACACAGTAGTTCGGCAGAAATATCACCCTCATAAGTTACAATTTCATCAGTTCTCATCTGAGCATTCAACTTTTTCACCTGAGCTCGTAACTTTTGTATATTATCCTCCGGAAGGGCATCGCGGATACATACTTCATATTTCAACTCATCAACATTCAGTAAATGGAAAGATATGGGACGTTCCTCCAAATTCAAAGTCTTAAGTAAACAGAATTATACTTAAAATTAGATAAACTTAGGAATATAGCTTATGCTAAAAAGTTATAATACTAGCCGCACAATACAACAGTAGTTAAACAATATTAAACCGTTATTATTATAACAAACTCAAGGTTATATGTTGAAAAGGTAACAGTAACACGATCCAGAATCGAGCAACAGACCGAAACCAGAGGTAGAAGACCACGATCGATGACTTATAGTAGTTAAGCACGTCTTGAAAGCTTTAAAATAATAAAACAATAAGAAAAATGTTATATAGTGTCATATAACCAGCATATAGTCATATATATGATCTATAAATAGCCTAGAAAGGTAGAAAACTTCACATACAGTCGGTAAAGTTAAAAAAAAGTAACATATAGTGTTATATAGCTAACATATAGTCAGGTATAGTAAAAGGGTATAACAATAAACAGGTTGTGACAGCTCAACACAGCCTAAAAAGGTAGAAAACTTTACTTATAATAAGGAAAGTTAAAAATAAACCGACATATAGTAGTATATAACTAACATATAGTCCGGTATAGTAAAAGAATATAACAATAAACAGGTAGTTATAACCTAAAGCCGCCTAGAAAGAACATAGAACATCCTACAAAGCTTCAATAACGTGCAAAACATCCCATATAGTCTTATATAGCGTTATATAGTATATATATAGCGTATAAATGCTTGAAAACGTCCCTGAGTTCGGGCGCCAAATTGTAAGGTTATCCGGGGGGTCAAGGGTTGAGAACTCAATTGGTGAAAATTGAATTCCCGAACCCTCCCGGAAAAAAGTTAAGTTTAAGTATAAAATAAAAAAAGGAACACCTTTTCAAGCGTTTATTTATATGAAACAAAGGTATACATCAATAATAAAAAGGGTAAAAGGCCAGGGGTTGATCGTTGAGTTACTGTTCCTTCAAAAGACAAAAAAAGGAATTTTAAGAATTCCTTGACAACCTCAAAATTAAAATTTAGTTATTCCCAGTACAGGGCCCCTAAGTAAGGATTGGTAAATTCCGAATACCACCCTGGGTTAGAGCGGGGTTCAGCAAAGGTAAAACTCCACGGTTAGGTTAGATAGGGAATTGGGCAAAAATTAACCCCTCCTTACCTCCAGGAACCTATACTGTTTTTTTTTTTTTTTTTTATATCATAGAGTGACGAGACGAGCAGGCCATGTGCCTGATGGTAAGCAACATGCCTGCCACATAACAGCACAGTAACACGCAGCTATTGGAACATGATAGTCCAAATCATTACCTAGCACTGCACTGCGCTTGTCACACAGAGGTCTAAGATATTATGTCTCTAAGCCCTGTAATTTCTCTGGAATCATTGCCCTTCAAACCGGAACACAATAATGTTTGCACACTACTGCTTGGCGGTAGAATATTTGGCAAAGGTGTGGTACTTCCCCAGGCGGACTCTGCTAAGAGTCCTACCACTACAACCCACTACACTACTGTTACAGAGAACTGACAATATCAACCAAAATAAAGGGCCAATAGGCCTTCATGCGTACGGTGTAAGACCATGGAATTTATAACTATAATTCTAGTAGACTAAGTAAGGTAAGTGACAAAATTACAAATTACAAGTACAAAGTCAGTTTCAACGCACTAAGAGTAAACCGTTGAACCAACGTTATTAGGTAATTACACTCCATATACTTTACGGTTTATAACATCACATTAATAATATGCTATCAACAGGCCAGTACAACATTCAAGTACGGAGGAAACAATCCGTCAGATTATGACTGACTCTCTGTCAATTACAGGAAGTATGGTATCAAGCGAATAGTTACCCCTGGGAAATTCTAGACGGGTGTCTATCTTAATTAAACTTTATAGTGTTTACATGAATGATAACCGAAAGTACACTAACTAGACACTAGCTGTGGACCCGGGAAAATTATAAGGTAATTAACTACTGTAAGCCCCTAGGAAAATAACGTTTACCCCTAGTTTACATCGGGTAACAGCAGGAAAAAGTATAAATTATAAAACATAGAATCTTATTTATCTAGGTCAAAAACCTGACCTTCATTAACCGACCACGGTCGGACCTTACATGACACTTCACTCCTCGGGGAAGGAATGGACCACTGAAATGTTGTACCCTATAGCCTACTAGGCTTCCCTGATCCCTGTTTGCTCAAAGCATGGAAAACATGGTGAGTAAAACCATACACCTTCAGTTCGGTCCAGTCGGAGAGACTGACCTGGGATATTACCGTCCTGCCTCAGTGAGCTAAGCTCAGGAAAACATCCGGAGGTGACCCTTGGCTCGATACCCTACGGGCTCCGAGGGAAATTTCTTGACGGCGGGTATGGTATGATTACAACGGTAGTTCCTAACTTATAGTGGTCTCATATCTCCCCGATACAACCCTATTCAACCACGGCCCATGGCCTGGCCTGGCAAATAGGCCCCACTCTCCATTCCACCACTATCCTCCTCCACTCTCCACCAAACAAAAACCTGTCGGGATCGGGCGAGCGCTGTCCCAGCCACGAGCCACGAGGAGCCCGGGGTCGACCGCCGAACCGAGCGCAGCCCGGGACAGGAAACTCGGCCTGAACGGGACACCACCAAAGCAGGACGCCTCCAAAACCGGGTGCCTCCCAAACACACCTCCTAAAAAAGAACAAACGAAATAAGCACGTTTCCGACAGACATCCGCCTGCCATGCGGCTTCACTGTACATTTTACACTTCGAACTTACCCTTTAGAGAGGTGGTTGTTCAGCCAAACGCGAAGACAAGTCCCCCACGCGCACGACGCGGATAGCCCTCGCCGGTCGGCGTTTGCCTCGGGACACGTCACTAGAACAATAATACGTTTTCACTTTTCTGCGGCACAAACAATCGATCGATCGAGACGAAACACTTTTAAACTCACCACAATCTTCAAACTCAACCACTCGCGCACCAGAGAACGAAATCGACCACTCGCCACGCCGGTCGAAAAAAAAAGGACGCTTCCAAAACTTCCGATAGGGACGCGGTAAGCGAACCGACTTTTTAAGTGATGTCCGTAAATCGCTCGGCCGCATAGAGAATCGACGCGTTCCGATTTACGGGGGAAAAAAAAGGGTTACAATAGGTACTGCCTGAGTTACCTTAGTATTTATTTCACGCGAACGAAGTCGCGGCTAACAGCTAGTTAAATATATAAGCACACAAACACTTATGCAATGTAGTTCTTTCCGTCTACATACGATTAAATAAATTCAGCATCCTAAATATTGCTAATATAAGACTGTAAAATTATTCAATTCAATGTATGTTATATCTAAATACCTATCTAACTAAGGCTGTATTACGAGTATGTATTTATGTATGAATCAATGGAGCACTTAATTGACTGTATTAATCACTCATTGCTACTTTAATGTATACCAGAGTGATGTACCTACTATATAATAATTGTGCCCATTTAATTTAATCCAACTCCAATTGGATTTGTCATATATGTGAACCCTGTTATTATAGTAAGTATTCCAATTGTTTTTTCTCATTATTTAATTTTAACTTTTAATAACAACTGAATTGAAATTGATTTGAATTGTACTTTTTGTTTTGATAAGTTATTAATACTAATTACTGTCAACTTTACTCTGTGAGCGCTAACTCTGCGTTCCGCCTACAATGTAATATCCAATTGTTATTACCGGGTGCCCAAGATACAGGCGTAGCCTAGTTTGGGACCCACCGGACAAACTGTCGAATTAAAATTGGTTTAAAGATGTATAGAATGTGCTTTAACGTAATGATAACAAGCAATGTAACTTTGTGTTTTGGTGAATAAATGAGTTATCTTATCTTAAGAACAGTCATGCTACAGATCAGGTAGACGTTTTATTTATCCTGGGCCATAGATATATTGATGACGTAACGAACGTCGTCATCATGGTTCTATCTAATCTACCATGGTTCATGTTATAGATTATTGTGACAGACAGATAGACACACGGACAGCGGTTTCTTAGTAATGGGGTCACTTTACCCTTTGGGTGTGGAACCCTAAGAATAGCTCATAATATCTGAATCTCGTATGATGAGAGAATACTTTGGTGAGTGCAGACTAGAAAATCGTAAATGCTTGAATATTAGTGTTGGAAATAGTCTTCTAATGTAATATGTAGAGTTACAAAATTCAATAATAGGTTAAATTATAGAACTACATTATGCAACACTATTCCCTTTATAACGTTCCCTACCCATTTTAAGAGATAATATAAATATATAATGATTTGTGATAAGGTAACTATATTTATGCATATAAATTGCACGCCTGAAATGAGCTAAATGCCAATTATTTTTTTTATGAATGGGGCGTTTTCAAGATGCAGAAAGACCTATCAAAGACCGTTCCCAATTTCGTCATAGGTGTGGAAAGAAAATGTTCGTCGCGTCTGAGAACGAAATACTAGAATGAAGTTATTGGGCGCGCCCTTGAAACTATAATGTATGAGCACTTGACCAGTTCATCGCTTTATATCTATATGCTACATATTATCGATAGGAGAACGAGTGTGTTCTGATTTTTTTACTTTTTTTTTGAAGTGAAAACACTTCTTTTGGCGCGCCACAGAGATATTTTTCGTGGGCTGTGAATTGAATTCTAGCGTCACGCTCAGGAATGATTGGACATCTTCGGGTAAACTCAAACCACGGCCATGATCATTACCACGCCCTCCGGTTTCACACTCGTAGTTTCCAAAGTAAGACAACATTAATGACACAACGGGCAAGATAACAATACAAACTACATTCACTTCACTAAAACTGCAGTAGACACATAACTATTGTATTACATTTAATATGTACCTATTATACAATACCTATGTATTATTTCTGTTTTTAATTACACAGTATTTGCCATTACTATTGTCCGTATCCGGGTGGCAGCACTGTCTTGTTTTAAGTCGTCCGTGTTTTTCAATGCGCAGTTCAAAATGTTTAACAAAAGTACTTACTTCTGGCTTGTGGCGCAGACAGTGCTGCCAGAAAATCATTTCAGTTTTTCCCTAAAATGTTCTCCAAATACAGGTTTTAAAAAAAATATGCCCAAAATTCTTTAGATATCTTTTTTTTTTTAATAAAGAGTGACGAGACGAGCAGGACATAATTATGCCTGATGGTAAGCAACATGCCTGCCACATAACAGCACGCAGCACGCAGACACGCAGCTATTGAAACACGAAGAATCCCAATCATTACCTAGCACTGCAGTGCACTGCGCTCGCCACCCAGAGATCTAAGTGACTATATATTATCTCTTAGCCCTGTAATTTCTCTGGAAACATTGTCCTTCAAATCGGAACACAGTAATATTTGCACGTTATTGCTTGGCGGTAGAATAAATGGCAAAGGTGTGGTCCTTCCCCAGGCGGACTCTATCAAGAGTCCTACCACTACAATCCCACAAGAGTCCTACGGGAGCCTATTAAAACGCATAACTTTTTCTTCCTAATTAACTTTGAATTAATGAATGTAGCATAATGTATAGTGTCATAATGCAACTTTCGCATAATCATTTTTTTGCGTCATGTGTTTTAAGCATAACAATCTATTGTACTACATTTAATTCGACTATTGATGAGACGCATAATAGTTTTTAGGCTTTTTTTTATTCGTTCTATTTTTTTAAGGTGCCATTTAACTCGCATAATTATTTTTTCCTAATTTACTTTGTCATAATGAATGTAGCTTAACATATAGTGTCATAATGTAACTTTTGCATAATCGTTTTTTGGCATAATGTGTTTTAATCATAAAAATCTATTGTACTACATTCAATTCGACTGTTGCTCAGACGCATTTAGGCATTTTTAAATTATTTGTTGTGCTAGGTAATATATAACCAAGTTATATAGGGTCCAGATCCGACTCGGAGCACCCCGACTCCACCTAGTCTTGTCGCTACTACCCCTAGAGTGTATTTAAAAAATGCGGGAGCCAGAAGCTCAAGGGAGGTCCTGAGTGGAGAAGTGACACTTAGGGCTGACCGCAGAGCTTCTGGCGGGAGCCCACCCGGAGTCAAAAAGTTCACCATATGTCTTTTTTTTAATTGAAATAAATGGCCTCCACGGACTCCAAGGTCCATGCCTTTTTTAATATTACATAAAATTGTCTTATTATGTAATCTTATACATTATCTTATAACAGTGCTTTTACAATGCTCTTAGGCAAGAATAATTACGAACTTAGGTTTATTACACAATTCCCTTCTTTAGAAAACTTTTCTCGGCCCAGAGCCCCCATTACCGCCACGTTACGATTTTTTATTGCCATCTGGAAGTTAAAGTCCCTGATGGCACTAGGTGGCGCAGCCGACGCATGCATCACAAAGCGACTTATCATATCATGCTCGATGTCATCGGTATAATAGATGAAGGTCCCATACGTCTTATGTCTTAGGTGTATGTAGGTTTTTAAGTCCTAAAAACGTTATGTCTACATAAATTAGTACAAAAATTGTTTTACTTCTGCATAGTCCTGCATAGATATTCCGTTAAATTAGTAGATACCTACATTACGAATAATAAATATTGTTATCAAAGTACCCACCCGCATTTCACACACCCACGTATTTTATTTAAAATAATGTTGCTACAGTCCGCTCTTTGCACTTGTTTTTAGTTAGGCGTTAAAAGTTTATGCCTTTGATCATTCTGTTTAAGTATTGTTATGGTTTTCTCAATGTGTGCCTTTAAACATTATGCTATTTATAGTTATGCGTCGAAACATTATACTAAGTTATCTGTATGCTATAAATGGCTATGCGTTTAAACATTATGCTAAGTTATCGTTATGTCATATATGGTTATGCTAGTTAACATTATGCGAAGACAGTTATGCGTTTAGTTGTTATGGTAAATTATCATTAGTCCTAAAAACGTTATTCCTACCTAAAATAGGACAAAAAATGTTATGCCACCCCATATAGACCCGAGTCCTACAACTCCAATATCTATTTGGATTGAAATATCTGAAATGAATGAATAACGTTGTACGCTGAGTACCTACTATATCTATCTGAAATGAATGAATAACGTTGTACGCTGAGTACCTACTATGTCGATCTGAAATGAATGAATAACGTTGTACGCTGAGTACCTACTATGTCGATCTGAAATGAATGAATAACGTTGTACGCTGAGTACCTACTATGTCGATCTGAAATGAATGAATAACGTTGTACGCTGAGTACCTACTATGTCGATCTGAAATGAATGAATAACGTTGTACGCTGAGTACCTACTATGTCGATCTGAAATGAATGAATAACGTTGTACGCTGAGTACCTACTATGTCGATCTGAAATGAATGAATAACGTTGTACGCTGAGTACCTACTATGTCGATCTGAAATGAATGAATAACGTTGTACGCTGAGTACCTACTATGTCGATCTGAAATGAATGAATAACGTTGTACGCTGAGTACCTACTATGTCGATCTCACTCCAAAATGTACTCGGAAGTCCCCGAAAACACAGGTTTTCGAGAATAAACTATTTAAAAAACAAAAATGTATAAACTTATAAACCACAATTTTATGACATTTCAGAAATACCTTCCAATACTACATTTGTGTATCCACAACTTCAAATAAGATATAGCGGTTCGAAATTTTGCATTTCGTTTTTTTTTTTAACGGGCAGAGCCTTTATTAACAAAACTAAAATACAATGAGAACTACACTACGCTACATACCAAACTAACTACTTACACTAAGCACACCTGAATTATCCATAGACCAATGAAGGTCTACAGATAATCAAGATGTTCAAGCCCACTACCAATGAGAAGCGTACCCAGCATGCTGGCGGCATTACCACGCTAAATGGCAATGCTGATGCGTTGGGCCAAATAAACGCCAGCATTTTCAAAGCGCCCGGAAAGGCTTTTGAAGATGAGGTGAGCATGCATTTAGTTCACTGTGTTATGTGCCGATAATAAAAATGCCCCATTTACCCGTCCCGTAAATCCCCCCAAAAGTTTTGTCTCCCCTAATTTCCCCACATGGCTATTAATCCCCCCCAATTTGAGGTTAATCCTCCCAATCTGGCGACAGTGCGCCGCGCAGATTCTTCTGAGTGATTCATATCTTCACATGACGTCATGTTGAGCTCCCATACTTCTAATGGATGTTTCACCGGCGTGGAAGCAAGACCTTTTAGCCGTGTTTTGAATTATTTATGAAATAATGTGACGGCTCGAGTAAGATTTGCGTCTGATGGTGAATAAAAAAAGTTCCACACAATCACTTGAAGATCAAGAGCTCAAATAACTGCCTAACGCTGCACTGCGCTCGTCACCCGCCGAAATAAAATTATTTATTAGTGTGTCGGAGCTTGAAAAGGCACAAACGATTCATAGTTGATATTCCGAAAACGAATCGAAGAGGTTTGACGACACTATCGCTATACGAACAACTAGTCAGTGGAATGCGGTGCCAGAGTGGATTTAAATGAGACAAACACAATATTAAGTTTTTTTTATTGTAGAGTCACGAAACGAGCAGGACACGTGGCTGATGGTAAGCAACATACCTGCCCCATTACAGCACAGGAACACGCAGCTATTGGAACGTGAAGAGTCCAAATCGTAACCTAGTACTTCACTACGCTCATCACCCAGAGATTTTAATATGTTATATCTCAAAGCCCTGTAATATATCTGGTAACTGTGCCCTTCTAACCGGAACACAGTAATGTTTGCACGTTACTGATTGGCGGCCACTGCCAAGAGACCTACCACTACAAAACCATTGCTAAAGTCGAGAGTGAAACGGTTTTTTCAAGGCAGCAAGCACGCTTCATTGTGGACTGCATCGACTTTTTAATTAATGTAGTGTTTTTGTTAATCTGCTTTTTAGATATCTAATTATCTAATCTTATTCCTATTTTCTTTATCGTATCTTTTCTGTTTGTCTGTCTGTCTATCTATCTATCTATGTATATATATAAAAATGAATTGCTGTTCGTTAGTCTCGCTAAAACCTGGCTGGGCCGATTTGGCTGATTTTGGTTTTAAAATGTTTGTCGTAGCTAAGGGAAGGTTTAAACGGTGAGAAAGTATTGAAAAGTTGCGAATAAGATAGTAAAAACAACAATTTCATTTTCACATACTTATACCTAAACCGTTCTACATCATTTCCAGTCAAACTTTTTAAGTCGCCGATAAAAAAAAACAAAAGTTTTACCCAAAGAGGATACATAATTTATAGTTTCAATCAAAGAGTATAATACAAAAAGTAGCTTACTTCTTTTGGCGTGCCTAGACAGACTTTTCGTGGACGGTGAATTGAATTCTAGCGACACGCTCGGGTAATGACAAGAAATTTCCCTAAAGGTTTGTTATAAAAAGTTTTAACTTAAAAAACTCAAACCCCAGCTAAAAGGTTTTGCATCCAAGCCGGTGAAACATAAATAAGAAATGAGTACGGGAGTTCCAGATGACGTCACTACTATAATCTCCCGAATCTGCGGCACAACTAAATTGTTTTGGTAAACATTATGTACGTACTGCGCATTTATAAGTGAGGTTTGTAATAATATAAATAAGACAGTGGTGCCTCGCGCGAACGGACAAGAGATTGGCAGTGATTACAAATAAATTTAATAATAAAATATTTTGATATTGTTATTATAGGCACATAAGTGCCTACAGTCGCAGTGTTTGTTATCTTGGATGCTGTGTTGTGTACGTCCGTATATAATTTCAAATGAGACATTTTAGTTACCTACTTACTTTGCGTCGTATTTCATCATAACTATTACAATATTATCTACGTATTAAACGATATTTCACCGGAAAAAGGTAAGATTTATAAATAATACATGTTCTTAAATACATAAATATTTCACGGTTATTTACTATTAGCAGTAACTATTTTCTTATCTATGCTTCTATACAGTGTATCACTATTGTTATTAATAAGGTGTGATTATTCATTACTATTATTATTCACTCTTTTGATTATATTCTTAAGTTTACATTTTCACAATATTTATCAAATCAAATCAAATCAAAATTTCTTTATTTGCGCATATTATGGGTATTTACAGGTGTTCAGAATACAGAAAATAAGAGCTCCACATTCTGCCTTTCGGCATGCAAAAAATACACTGAAAAACATAAAAAATTCTTGAAAACTATTTGGAAATTCATACAATAAAAATAGGCATATTATACAGGGTTACTGGTAATCAGCCTGCATCCTTTTAAGGGGATGTTAGGTACATTCAATACGTCAACTTTTGTTCTACAGTTTTTAAAAAAATGTGTTTTTTTTATTTTACAAAAAAAATAATAAAATTGCACGGTCTAAAAGCATCGAACTCTTCGTAACAACGGCGCGTACGCTCTTTAACGCGCAAAAAATGATGTGCCGAAGTGAATAAACACTAAAAAGTCGCTAAACAGTACAAAAAAGGGCAACAAACACTAATTTTTTTTGGGTTATCTATTGAGTTTTAACGAAAGTTGTAGAACAAAAGTTGTCTGTTTAAATATACAGAACATGCCCTTAAACGGATGCAGGCTGATTACCAATAACCCTGTATATTATATACAAAAACAACATAAAAATATTATAAAAACTTAAACCTAGATCGCCGCCAGCAACGGGGCAGGGCCCAAGCGGTGGTTAGGGATGCAGAGCGAGGAACTTCCTGACGATGCGCATTATATGTATATGTACATTAAACATATAAATATATACTTATTTATTGTATATTCATTATTTAGTCTGAATCATTGATATATCATAAAATTAGTACGTGTATTTATTGAAGTGAAAACTTCTTTAGGCGCGCTATAAACAGAATTTTCGTGGGCTGGGAAATGGATTCATCAATCGTCACGCTCGGATATGATATGAACGGACTGCTCGTAACTCACAGAAGCGGTACCGTTTCATGGTTGTTGTTCCAAAGACACGGACTAAGAGGTTTGACTCTACTTTTGTGATAAGAACGTCTAGGCTGTGGAATGAGTTGGCAGAGTGGGTTTTCCCTGATAGTTATGACCTAACGTCTAGGCTGTGGAATGAGTTGGCAAAGTGGGTTTTCCCTGATAGTTATGACCTACCTATAAAAGGTAGGTACCAGGGCAACAGAAACAGTAAAGAGTTTCTTCGATTACCTACCTTCAACAGCCCAGCGTTTATCTCCAAATATCAGGACAACAGAAATATAAAAGAGTTGCGTTTGCCCCTAGGTACCAGTACCAGGGCAACAGAAACAGTAAAGAGTTGCAATATTTTGTACAACTTCGTTCCATCAGAATGTCCCTTGACACCTCCCAAGTATTTTGAAGTGAAAACTTCTTTTGGCGCGCAGGCTCGCTTTTAGACAGATTTTTCATGGGGTGTGAATTGAATTCTAGCGTCACGCTCGGGTATGATAAGAAATCTTCGGGTAAACTCGGGGCCATCTAGAAATGCGTCAGCCAATGGGAAATGCTGAAAGGGCGTGGCCTAACCATCACGGCATGACCATCTAGAAATGCGTGAGCCAATGGGAAATGCTAACGCATTTCTAGATGGCCATGCCATGATGGTCAGGCCACGCCTTCCGGTACACCCGTGTAGTTTCCAAAGTAAGCTATCAAATTCTGAGTCATAAGTTTTCACTTCTATCGGCAATTCCTATGACTGGCAATTTTTTTATTTTGTTAGTTGCACCACTGCCCAAAATATTAAATACAAATTTAGTTTCCTCATGAATCAAAATATTATCTGGAAAAGATATCGCTTTTAGCGATAAGATCGCCTCTTGTGCCCATTTTGTTTTGTTATTTTATATGGTACTTGTTGTCTACTTTGTTTGTGGTGCCAATAAAGTGTTTTGTATTGTATTGTGTCGAGGATGACCGCCTTCTGCATGTGACCCTTAATCCAACCGTCTAGCGAAAGTATCTTAAGATGTTCGTCGAGACTTTTCGCTCTAAGGCTGTTTGCTGACACGACTATTGGGACTATGATCGTGGAATCAGCATTACACATGGCGGTCTCCTCGTGAGCCAAGTCAAGGTACTTGCTAAGCTTGTCCTTCTCAGCTTTCACGAGGTTCTCGTCATGTGGTATTGACGATCACAGCCCAGCGCTGAGACCGGTCTACGGTCTATTAGAACGATATCCGGCTTATTGGCGACAATAGTCCTGTCTAATAATCTACGGCGTTTCAATAATACGAACAATAAACGCCACAGCGTAGCAAATGATTTCAGAATTTCTTTATAGAGCACGACTGCCAGACCTTCGTTATTTTATAAAAGCTCAAAGTTTGTCTGAGCATGTCTCTTATAGAGATAAGAACGACCAGTAACTATGGAATTTGGGTAGTGGTTACTTCAGCAGATATGACATAGTGAAGGTGTACGAAATGGTGCCTTAGTTTAATCAAGGTATAAAGTTTTTTTTTTGTATTTTGTTTTGGATTACTTTCGAAATGTCGTTATCCATTGCCGGACACTTTTAACAGTTGCTACCACCTACCAGACACCCCTAAACTCCGTTCGGTCCGGTCATCCTCCAGTTTTGAGTAAAATGCACAAAATCTAAATGAGGTCAAAAATTGCGAAAAACTCCAGTCATACTAAAAATTAGAGGGTGACCGGACCAAACGGACTTCAAATTCTGATTCAGCGGGTCGAACTACATGCCCGTAGATGGGTCCGGTCCAGAGTACAGACAACTTTTTATTTTTGTGTGCCGGTATAATTTATTGCAGTTTAAGGGTGTCTGGTAGGAGGTAGCAACTGTCAAAAGTGTCCGGCAATGGATTTCGAAATTTCGAAATTGGACATCTCGAAAGTAATCCAAAACAAAATACAAAAAAAAAATATTATACCTTGACTAAACTAGGGCACCATTTCGTACACCTTCACTATCTCATATCTGCTGAAGTAACCACTACCCAAATTCCATAGTCACTTGTCGTTCTTATCTCTACAAGAGACAATAAAATAACGAAGGTCTGGCAGTCGTGGGCTCTTAGGCTATTAGGGAAGTTTGTGAATAGCAAAATACCCAGAATGTTATCAGGGTATTTTTCCATTCACGTGGCACGGCGAAATTAATTGTCTGTGCACTACTAACATTGTTTTCTATCGACTACGCGCTGTTTCCGTTCCGATAGGTAAGATGTACCGAAACCATTTCAAAGCATTTCTTATGATTCTCACGCATTCGAGTTTCCTTGCCAGTATAGGAACAGAAAAGGTATCAAACGTAATCGCCAAGTCAAAAACAAACTTTCGGAAAAATTCCACTTGAAAAGTTGTTCTTTTTATTTTATTTAGTTAGATAGTTAGATGAAATGTGAATCTATATTTGCCGGGAGCTTTTCCATTTTGTAACTCCATGATTAGTATCTACTTCCTCGTTGTCTGTGAGGAACAAAAAAAAAATTTTCAGCAGGGTTGCAAAGCGTAACCGCTAATTTGTGTTTCGTTTAGATTAGCGCGTTTCATATAAGCAAGTGATGTCAAGCGCTATTCGGTGCAAGAATACATTGTGAAGAAACCTGCGAGTGTCAATCTTTCTAGAACAAGAGTCGTGTCATGACAAAGCAATTGGCTGGCGTGGTGAATTGTGGTCTTGATTATCTCATTCTGAGACAAGACTCCTAGTCTTAGCTACGAGAATAAAATGTAGTCTGCTCATGTCGTATGCTGTGAGCAATATCTTTACAAATACCTATTGTTTCATTTTACAGATACAAAACTATGGACCGTTACCTGGTACAGCAACCGAAGACTCTCGAGAGCTTGGCCGAGGAAGAACTGAGTGAATGGACCATAACACGAGCGCACATCATGATGGCGCTATATATCAAGGAGTCATCGACATTCAACGAAACTAAAGCTGAGCAGGTCCTTTCCAAACAGATTCAAAGAATCTGCAAATATCTTGATAGCAATATGCCGCGGACATTCCACGATGCATACGCACGTAAAGTAATACGCTCATTAGAATATCTGTTAAAAGATATTGAAAAAACATTTTCGTCGTTACAAGACGACTGGGAACGGAATATTAGAATGAAAGTTATCGGACGCGTGTTTGAAGCCGTGATGACTGAACACTTGACGAGCTTATCGCTTGACCAGGGAAAACTAAATCATATAACTAAGTTCATGCCGACGTTACTAAACAAATCTGACATGCTCAGTAATCTCACTCATTTTGAGCTAATCTACTATAAAAATTTTGATATCAACCACTTGCTTAAACATCTTAACAAACTAAAATCATTGTCCTTAACGTGTGATTTGTGCACAATGGATCTATTCAGATGCATAACGACTAATTGTAAGTTACTTGAATCGATTGAGATTTTTAGCGAATATCACTGTGAATATTTTTTTTCGCATGAAATACTTAATATGTTGTGTCAATTATTGAACCTAAAACGGTTATATTTACAGGCTGTTTTAGGCTACCCTGCCTCTTCCTCGATAAAACAGCTTTTACTCTCATGCGAAAACTTGGAAAAAATTAATGTTAAAGGAGTATTCCATTTTGACGCAAGCACGCATGATACGCACGCAATGCGATTTCGTCGTCATAAACATGACGACGAATTAGCATTCGCCTTAGAGAAAATTTCAAAAGAATTCCCCGAAAAACGATTCAAAATTAAACATTACACACTCCAAGAAGACACTACGTTGGAACAATTACAATTGGTCGTACAAATGTGTCCCTTGATAGAACGAGTCAGCATCGTTATATTTGAACAAGGATTCTCGCTACCTCTGCACTTAGTGGGCTCCATTCTCAATCAGTTGCAGAATTTACGAGAATTGGATTTGCGGAATTGTAATTTTTACAAAGATTCCATCAATGAACTATTAGTTTTAATAGGGTTCAAACTGGCGGAGTTATGTCTGTATGGTATGAAGAACATAGATCTAAAGGCACTGCAATGTATAAGTCAGACGTGTCCAAACTTAGAGTCCCTACAAATAAGATGGTTTTTTGAAACTGTATACAAGTTTGATTTAGATAGAGAAATATTAGGACTAAACATTGTACCATTTAGACATCTGCTTCATCTGACTTTTTGTGAATTCTCTGACGAAATCGACGGAACCCGTCAATTGGCCTTCTACTTACTCTCCAGTTGCCCAAATGTGGAGTTTCTAAATATGACTATGCATATACTAACAGACAGTCTGTTGCTAAGAGTCTTGGATAAAATATCGTTGACAAATTTAAGAGAATTAAGAATAGAAAAGGTTCGTTGTGAACCAGATACGGAACTAACTCCGGTAGTCATACAGAAGCTTGTCCAGAATTGTATCAACCCTCCTGTCGTGGTGATAAGCCATAAGTCTTTAATTGATTGAAACGTAGTAGTAAGTAATGAAACACCGGGAACTGTAGTTAACGCTGCCCTAAGAGAACTTGTCGTTACCCTTGTTTCGTGACCTGGAATCCTGGTTTTCCCGTGTCTAAAGCGTGCGTGTCTGGTGATCCTGCAGACGACGCTGTACTCCTGGCACCACCTGGGTACTCGTCCAGGGTCCTGGGTACGCGGCTGTGCTCCGAGCGACACTCGCAGCTGTTGCACGCGCTGCGAAGGAATCCAAGTAGATACACGTGATGGCTCTGAAGATGTACAGCCCTATCCTGGATTTAATAAAGGAATTGTCATCAAAGACTCATTTGAATATAAATAAAAAAAGCGTTGGTAGTCATGCTACAGAGCAGGTAGATCACATATTACAGAAATAAAACCAGATGGAGCGCGCAGAACAGAGCTACTGAAGCAGACAAAGCAAATACAAACTCCAGTCAGTATGAAACGGACTTCCGTGTTGTACGGGAGTCCCGTGTGATTTTAAGTTTTGTTTTAAAATATGCCGTCTTGTGTCTTCAAACATTGCAAACAATGTTCCCAAAAACAAAAAAAGGAAAGAAGAATATAATTTCATAGGAAAATTTGAATATTTTTACTGTTATTTACCTATATAATTTAGGCGATTTCATTTTGGTGATGAATGGAACACAACACCTCAACGAAAATAGGTTAGTGTGGCGATATTAAATGGAAATTATTTTCCCTGAATTTAGGGTAAAATATAGATTATATATTTTTTTAGATACTCGTAGACCGAATTATTGATGGGCATTGTATTATTCAATTTAATTTAATTTCAAATTAAATTTTGGTAAATGTTAAAATTTGTAAAATGAGTAATTTATGACATAAAAATGTACAAAAAACAAAATCATTAAATACATCATAAAATTTGTTTGTGTATTTATTTATTTCGTTAGTTGCACCACTGCCCAAAATATTACAAATTTTGTTTCCTCATGAATCAAAAGGTTATATGGAAGAGATCGCTTTTAGTGACAAGATCGCCTTTTGTGCCCATTTTGTTTTGTTATTATTTGTGTTACTTCTTGTCAACTTTGTTTATGGTGCCAATAAAGTGTTTTGTATTGTATTGTAATGTCATTCGATATAATATTATCTAAGTGAAACGGTGGCTCTATAATTGGTTATAAGATAAGATAAGATAGTATTTATTGACACATTAAAAACATACATTAGAATCAGTAACAAATTTCATTAGAAACCAATTGCTTAACATTGTATTAATATATCTCGTCATTTGCAAAGTAATATGATTACATTAAACGTATAAAAAAAATGTGCGTCACACAATTAATAAAATGCTGTATAAGGGCATTACTATTACTATCTATTATAATTACTTATATCTATGTATTAATTTGGTAATATAAGTACCTACCTAGGTATGTACAGTCTTATAGAGTAAATTACTCGTAAGCGTCATTGAAACATAAATACTACTCGTAGTAAAAATTTAAATATTCACCTATGCTGTACAATGTCCTCTGAATTAAAAGCTGTTTGACTTTTCTTTCAAATATTAATTTGCTAGAGATTGTTTTAATACTTTCCGGCAAATGATTGTATAATACTTTACCAAAGTTAATGGGCAGCCTCTTGGCAAATGCAAGTCTATATGGTATCGGCTGCAACATTAGCCGCGTACGTCCGATCCGTACGTGATCCGTACGTGATCTCCGATCTTTTGTTTCAGCTAATGAGATTTTTTTTATATTGTCCCTGGTGTACTTTAGAGCTTCAAATATATAGAGTGCAACCGATGTCATAATTTTTTGCTCTCTATAATGTTCTCGACAACTCTCCTTAAACTTCGCATGGACTAGTACTCGTACGGCACGCTTTTGCATTTTCAAAATACGTTGGGAGTCACCCGAACAACCCCAGAAAACTATCCCATAAGCCATAATTGAATGAACATAAGCGTAATACGTCTCTTTCAAACTCTCCGGAGACGTGATTTTCTTTAGCTGTTTTAATGCGTATTGTAAGGTTATCCGGGCGTGTTAAGAGTTGAGAACTCAATTGGTTAAAATTGAATTCCCAAACCTTCCCGGAAAAAAGTTAAATTAAAGTAGAAATAAAAAATTAAGACTTTTTCAAGCGTTTATTGATATAAACCAATTTATACATCAACAATAAAAAGGGTAAAAGGCCAGGGGTTGATCGTTGTGTCGCTGTTACCCAGATCTAAAGAAGGAATTATAAGAATTCCATCAACCTCTTTGAGTCAAAAAACCTAAAATTCTGCCATACAGGGTCCCGGAGTAAGGGTCGGTAGATGGAAAATATAACCGGAAGAAGTGAGAGGTTAAGCTCGGCCAAACTCACCCGGTTAGGTTTAGGAGTTAATTGGAAAAATCACCACATCACCACACTCCCGGAACCTGTAGGGTTAATAGTGAAAAGCTACAATTAACAATACTAAAGGCCAATATGCCTTCTATAGCGGGGTACCAAAACCACTGAATTTACAATATAATAACTCTAGACAAGAATTTAACTACAACTTCAAACGCTTAAGTTTCTATACAAAAATCACCAGGTTTACTTAAACATGGGAAAGATAATAACACTTAAATAACCCCTTTTAAACAGTAGGGTTAGACATCCAACATTAGAACAATAAAATTATAATAACCGAGAAGTACTCGATTAGGGTAAATACAATATGTTCCCTTTCTAGGTCCCATAAACAGAAAGGCTAAGTATTGTTAAACAGAATAACATCAGTCCTGACTAACTCATAAACAAGGTACAGGAAGTATGGATTACAACGTTTCACATATCCATCTCATATCTTCACATTCACAACGCTATAATTTAAGTATTACCATCGGTTAAGGTAAGACCTTTATCATTGTAATAAATACCGTAAGTAAGTAGTACTCCATACAAAATATATTAACTTCACCTCCTGCGCACAATTAATATGCAGTAAGGCTCCGTTAAACCCGACAAACATCTGGTTAGAGCGACCCCGGGCAGACACCTTAACTGCCTCGGTTTCAACCACCGCTCTCCATCAACATCACATCAGGTTGTTACATTTACAACCTCAGTTCCTACAAACTCATATATCAAGTACATCACATCATATGTGTGTATAAAAACCCTAAGCGGACCTAAGCTATCCGCTCTCGGCGCACACAGAAACACTTGAAAACAGAAAACATTGATTCATTCTCAATGGTAAAAGTACAATATTCATACTACACATCTTCACATCTAGTGAACTTCAATGACCCTTAATATCTACGGAGGGGATGGACCACTAACACAGTAAACCTACTATGATACTGAAGGTATAATTAAATGAGAGATCTCATCGGCAAGAGCCTGGGCTTCCGGAATCCCTGGTGGCTTATAGCAAGGAACACATTGTGTGTAAACCACACACCTACATCTTCCCCTTACACGTCACTACTTCCATCACGGCCTTTGGCCCCACATAGCCTATAGGGCCGAGTTCGCCCACTCTCCATATCGCTCCACTTCAACCACAAAATAACTAAAGAAAACCTGGATGCCTCGAGAGGCGGCGCTCGTGGACACAGGCCACGAGATCTCACGAGGTCGCGCGAGATCGGCCTACCGCTGGGTCTCGTACAGCGCAGTAGCTCACACGACTGGTACAAACAGCTCGCCCAAACAAAACAGCTCGCCCAAACAGAACAGCTCGCCCAAACAGAACAGCTCGCCCAAACAGAACACCTCCTACAACAAAATGATTCATTAGCGAAAATATTCCACAAACATCCGCCACGCGGCTCACTTGACATTTTAGACATTCAGAAACTTACCCCCGTTGGGAGAGGTGATTTCTCAAACATGCGAAGCAAAACTTCCCACGCAAACAACGCAGATCCTTCGCACTCGACGGCGTTCTCTTCAGGACACGTCACTACAACAAAAATGAGTTTTCACTTTTCTGCGGTACGAATAATCGATTCGAGCAAGACGAAACACCTTTACACTCACCGAAAGGCCTACGGCGGACCAGATTACGGCCGCACGTCGCATGCCATCTTTAAATCGTCACAATTCACTTCAGCAAATAAAGACACGCGAAACGCTTGCTTCCTTGGAGCGACAAGATCAAAATGGCCGACCGCCGGCTCGAAAACTCACAGCCGCGCCCGAATAGGGATGGGGTAAAAGTTAAGATTATTTACGATTATCTAGGGTGGAGAAATTAAATTTTCTCTCTTCGAAACCACAGACTAGCGAATGAGACGCGTTCCGAATTACGGAAGAAAAAAAATTGTTACAGTATGTGGCTTTGGCCATTTTCTTACACGTTTCCTCGACATGATTTTTCTAGTTTAGTGCAGGGTCTAGTACAAAACCTAACAATTTTACTGTTGTCGTGCTCATTATCTCAGTTTCATTTAACATCTTCACAGGTAAGATCTTTTGATTATGGGCTTTTAGATTAAAGAACATAATGTTTGTTTTTTCCGCATTCAAATGTAACCCATTAATTCCAAACCAATAATTGAGTTTTGACAGAGTTGTCCTGATTTTTATAATTAACTCTTCGATAGAGGTAGCACTTAAAATTATCGTGGTGTCGTCTGCATATTGAATAATTCTTCCATCTATTTCCAGCATGGATATATCATTGACGAAAAATAAAAAAAGGATATTTCCGAGCGCCGATCCTTGAGGAACGCCTGTATCGATACAATGAGGGTTGGATTTTTGTCGTTTGTTATCAATTTTTATCTCTACTGTTTGTTCCCTGTTCAATAAAAAGGATTTTACCAAGGCCAAGCTCTTGTCCTTAAATCCGTAGATTGTGAGCTTTCTTAGCAAAAGCTCGTGATTTATAGAGTCGAACGCCTTAGATAAATCTAAGCAAATTGAGGCTACTTTTAATTTACTCTCCAACACTTTCGACGTCTACAACACTTCGACGACGACCGTCTACAACACTTTCGACGAGAGTATGAACTGCAGAAATTGTAGAACGACCAATCCTATACGCATGCTGTGTGTCAGCAATCACCGTATGCCGACTGAAATAGGTCATGATATTCTGTGCCATTAGATAGATAGATAGATAGATTAACTCTTTATTGCACTAAATTTAAAATAAAACACATAAAAACTTAAAGACTAAAATTAAAGTAGCAATGGGCGACCATTAGTGATTCAATAAGTTTCGAGATAGTCGGTACAATTGTAATAGGCCTGTAGTTACTGACGGACGATTTTTCACCTTTTCCTTTACATAGCGGTGTCAGTCTTGATTTTTTAAGAAATTCGGGATAAGTGCTAGACTGTAGAATATTATTTATTAAGTACGTGAAATGATCTTTGAGATTCAATAAAACGCTGTATAAGAAATTGCCAGACATTTCGTAGATATCATTTGTATCTGAGTTTTTTATTTTTATTTTTGCCAAATTTAAAACTTGCGTAGAAGTAACAGTGTCAAATTGAAAATTGTATTCGTCTTGAACTCTATTTTTCAGAAATAATATTGCTGCTTCTACATGGGGAGGATTGTTAAAGCTCAAATTGTTTGATGTTGAAACAAGGTATTTATTAATGTGTTCAGCAATTTTGTTTTCGGGTACTGAAACATTGCTGGCGGTATCTACAAAGGACCAATCCCATTTCTTTACGTTTTTATTCGTTTCTTTTTTAATGACGTTCCATACCTCCTTCTTCGGGTTTTTAGCATTGGAGATTATATCACCAATGTATATCTTTTTATTTTCTTTAACTTGTTCGTCTCTATATTTTTTCTTTTTTATTAATTATTGTTCTAGAAAATTCTGGATACTGACGTTGTAGCTGATATAAGTCATGTATTTCTTGTTGTAATTTTTTGATGTCATTAGTTATCCATGGACAGCTTTGTTTAAGTCTAGTTTTGTTTGTTTTTAATGGAAATAATACATTGAAATTCCAAAGGAATTTATTCATAAAATTGTCAAAAGTATGTATCGTAACTGAAGGTTTTAAATATCTCGTTCCAATCGTATGCCAACATAGCGTTGCAAAAATCTGTTAGCCCTAATTCAGTAATTATACGCCGTTCGACTGTACTTTGTTTTGGCTTAGTGTTTTCTCGCGATATAATGTTTACTAGTTGAGCATCGTGGTCAGAAACTCCCGTTGCTAAAGGTGATATGGATATTACCGTTAATATCTGTAGATTTGAGACAATGCACACATGTATAGGTACACACGCATACATTCAGACACACACACACACACACATACATATCTAGACGCAGCGGTAATGCTAACTAATTAATTTTAATTTTTAATTGTATTGTTTCATTTTATTTGATTTGTATTATTTTTTCGAATTGACAAATATTAAAATATGTTTGTAAATCAACAAACCAGCGAGAGCACGAATATTCTGAAGCACAAGCTTAGGCTTAGTTCGGATATTCGAAGCTCAAAATTTTCATGTAGCGACTTCAGACAATTTGTAACTCTCAGCTTCTAAAATCCTAAGGCTACTCTGTAACAAACTTCTTACTGTGTGAATAAATGAATTATTATTAATGCAATCCAGTGACGTACATGAGTTATCTTCATATCTGGTAGGAAAATTAACTAGATTTTGATAGCCACATGCACGCATTATATCATTTAATTTAGTTTTACTAGCAGAGTTTTTCAGAAAGTCAATATTCCAATCTCCAGCTAAAATGACGTGTCTATCAGATAAGTTACTCAGCAAGGTGAATAGTTTTTTAATTACTCTATAAAATATTTTTAAGTCACCGTTTCCTGTTCTGTACATACCTATTATGATAAACTTATTTATCTTCAGATTAATCTCTACAGCAGCAAGCTCACAGTGGAACTCTGTCGATAATTGGTCAATTATCTTAAAAAAATGGTCTACATTTAAATTCGTCGCTCACAAATAATGAAACACCGCCGTGCAAACGGTTCGTTCTAATAAATTATTTACATGAATATATCCCTGAATAACTACACTATTGACATTAATTCCGGTAAGCCACGTCTCGCATAGAACTAGAACATCAGGCTTATAAGTTGCAGTGAGTCCTTGTATTATTAAAGACTTCTCGGGGTTTAGAGATCTTACATTTTGATGAAGTATCCGCCAACCCGCACTGGGCCAGCGTGGTGGATTATGGCCTTAACTCTCTCCTTGCGAGAGAAGGCCCCGAGTCCCAGCAGTGGGAACGTTTAGTGGGTTGTTGATGATGTTGATGTTGATCTTAAAATTAATAGTATCTACTTCATTGAAATGTTTACAATTTCTTTGTCTAAAAAAGACACATCACAACTAGTCTTTGAAGTCGTTGTACAGTAATTTCTAACATTGTCACATCCAGTTAAATAAATTAAATTTTGGTTAGTACATGAAATGGTAACAAAATTCTTAATAATTTCATTGCAAATAAATCTAAAAAAATGTTTTGATAACACACTATGGACTATGAAAATATTTTTTCATCCCACCAGCTCGGAAAGAGTACTTTTGCTCCTCGATATCAGGGCGCAAAAGTCGTTTTTACCCTCTAGAGGTTAAAGTAAATTTGAATTTAGAACATAGTGTGTACTGAGGTTTTGAATTCAAAACATAATTTAACCTATTTATTTCTACCTCCTTGGTGCCGAATTCATCATACATTTATTTTTAATTTGTTAAAAACTCATACTCGGAACCTCTTTGGTGTACTTTTTCTTAAATGCTTTGCGCGCAATTTTCTTTTCACGTATGGAGGATAGAGGTAAAGAATGTTATTTCAAATGGCAAAACATTTTGAAATGCTATGAATGAATCAATTGTAATCGAATTGAAGTATGCCGAGTTGCAGAGTTAAATAATTAAACATTATTGACTACTAAAATACTAACTAATAGATAATTTCAACTACTTGTGCAGTACAAAATAATGTAGTAAATATAACATCAAATAAATAATTACTATTTTGAGAAAACATGTAGGTACAATATATTTTGAAGTCAAAACTTCTTTTGGCGCACCAAAGACAGATTTTTCGTGGGCTGTCAATTTAATTCTAGCGTCACGCTCGGGAATGATAAGAAATCTTCGGGTAAACTCGGGACCATAGCCAATGGCCATCTAGAAATGCCTCAGCCTTTCTCATTGGCCATTTAGAAATGTGTCAGCATTTCTAGATGGCCATGCTCATAGCCACGCCCTCCGGTTTCACACGCGTAGTTTCCAAAGTAAAAATCAAATTCTGAGTTATAAGTTACCACTTCTATCGGCAGTGCCTATGACTGCCAATATTTTTCTTTCATGAATTCTTAATAGTACGTTTATTAATTTCCTTTAAAATGTACCCTGATGCAAATTTAGCGCTACTATAATTTAATGCATTTGGGCGGACACTTTTTCATGTACACATGAAACTCCTTACCTCAAACGGTCAACTCTCCATATTTTCACGTCATATTGTTATTGTTAAAACCATGGTGTTAACGCTAAATAGCTAGTATTGTATGAGCAGACATTTTTATATGTTCCGTCTCCCTTTCCTACACTATTTCACCTCCTGTCCGTCCTTGTCTCCTTAACGAATCGAGCCGTCGCGCGAGCATCCTACGAAGAACTTTCACTTTTTAATAAGCGTGTGTTGATAATCGTTACGGGGGTGTGACGTGCTCCCTGCTAATAATCCTAAAACTATATAAAATAAATTGTTCTGTGCCATTTTTGTTAACTATTGGAGGAAACCAGGCTTGCTAGCCTGGACTTAGGCGGCCGCCTACTGGATGTTCCCGAGCTGCGACGTACGTAGATCTCGTGAGTCCCTTTTCCTCCTATTCTTTCCTGCTTATGATTTTGTCTGCTCATTTTTGCGTGTGAGAACTAACTTGGGGATCGCGATACTTCGCGCATTCATTGTTGGTCACTTCGGCCTGGATTACCAGCTAATAGGTACTTATAACTTCAAATAAGTTAGTATCTTACGACGTTAGTTTCATACGTAAGCGTTCAAAATGGCGACTAAGCGAGAGAAAGATATTGATAGATTGCAGAATAAATTGGCAGCATATTTCGGACATGTTCAATCAATTTACGATTCACTTCAAAGACTAGATTCTAATAATCCCGCGCAAGTTGAATCGTTTCTTGCTTCAAGTTTTACGATCGATAATATTCACGATAGGTATATAGAAACGCTCGAAATTAAATGTTCTAGCGAAATCGCTCAAGACGACACCGCTGGTAAATCTGCCAATTCTTATCAATCACTAATGGCCTTTGAACAGCTGTATGCTTCTATTAAATATAAGGTTAATCAGTTAACGAAAAAATGTATAGAAACTTCATTAGAATGTAAACATAACCAAATTTCGAAGAACGTACGCCTACCTAAGTTGGAATTGTGTTCTTTTTCTGGGGATCAGGAAAGCTGGCCAATTTTCTATGAAACTTTTCGTACGGCAGTTCACGAAAATCCAGACTTGGTCGACAGTGAAAAAATAATGTATCTCATGGGCAAATTCAGTGGCAAAGCTCTCACTATTTGTCAGGGTATCATACCCTCTGCTGAGAATTATAAAATAATTTGGAACTCCTTATTGAATCGATATAATGACCGAAGATTAATGGCCTCGACTTACGTCGACAAGTTAATAAACCTACCAGCTATGGACAATAGTTCCGCGAGTTTAGAAAATTTTGTAGATAATTTTTCGTCTATTGTGTCTGCATTACGTCAATTACAACTACCTAGCTTGGAGGATTTGTTACTTGTTCACATAGCCTGTAAAAGAGTCGATATCGAAATAGTTAAGGCTTTCGAAATGTCATTTATTGATTCCAATGAGATACCAACTTGCGATCAATTCGTGGACTTTGTACGTAAACATTCTCATATATTGAAGCGGGCGCATAATATCACTAGTAAATTTACCTTACCTCGTAAAAATGATTCTCGCAATACCACCCAAGTTTCTAATTCAAGGTCACGGTCAAACGTTAAGACCTTTGTAAATGTACAGGAACACAATAAATGTGTTTGTTGTGACAAAATGGATCATCCATTGTCCAAATGTCCCACGTTCCTGTCTACATCACCTCGCAATCGCTTTGTTATAATCAAGCGTAATAATCTTTGCGTTAATTGTTTCAATAAACATACGTTACCTAATTGCCCATCTGAAAGTAGATGCGGCAAGTGTAACCGGTCGCATAATAGTTTATTGCACTTTGATAATAATGCAAGTACATCTTATCGTTACTGCATCGCAACCCTCGGCGAGTAAAAATATTTCTACTGTTATCAGTAAACAATGCGATATCTCGGCTACGGCACACGAGCGTTCCTTTGCCGCGCGGCCTACTATACTTCATTCCAAATGTCTGTGAATAAAAGGTAAACAAACCAATGTCACTCTCAATTTGACAGACCAGCATTTCTCAACCTTTGTTTTACAAGATAGTTTGTAGTACCTTTCATTGCTTGCCCTTTTAAATTTTCATCGCAAAACAAGGCTAAATATATATGTATGGATATCATAAACACCCAAATATATGTTCCCACTGCTGGGACTTGGAACAATCAACACATTGCCGCTGTAAAAAATCGTCAGACACAAGAATCTGCAATTGCTGAACATCTGATTGATGCTAAAATTGGTCATTGGATCGAGATCCCCGACCCGAAGGTTCTATCTACCGAATGTCATTACTACGCAAGAATGGTTCGAGAAGCATTGGAAAATAAAAAACATAAGTATATATTTCAACTACGACGCGATGACCACGATGCCAATAACCGAAAACTACCCGGTTTATGGTTATCGGCGTCGCGGAATCCTCTAATAAATAAATGTGTGCATAGCGCACTGAGTTTGGAGAAACCTGATATGGTTAGTGTTGGTCACCCTGCGATTTTTGAAGCCCAAATGAGGGTAGATGGAGATCTCCTCTCATTTCATAATGAGAGTATGGCGGGCATACGTACATTTATTTCTCCCACGTAAAAAAAGGAAAGGCAAAGCATTTGAGTTCGGAGAAGAATGTAACACTAGAACCAGTGACTTAGAAAAGTAATTTAGATGTTTCCTTATATGAAAACGTTCATTTTATTTTTAACAATAATTAAATCTCGTTCAAATTGTCCTAGTATTACCCAAAACTGATCATAACACTATGATGTAATATTCTGGAAACACATACAAAAATTTCGATCAAAATAACACAAAATTTATGGCATTTTAGAGTGAAAATTATACAAGCTTTTGATAGTAAACAGCGTAATTTGGAACACGTATTTAGAGGTTTGCGATTTTCTCTCAACTCGTTACGACACAAGAAACCTTTTTCTCGGAGTTCTTTAGTCATACTCTTACTCTTTTATTGATAACGAGAAGTTACATGTCATAATATTCAAGATATTCAAATATTACCAATACAAGTCAATAATTTAAAAAAAAACAGACGTCAATTTAAGATCCCATTACAATAAAAATCAAATAATACATTACATTAAAATCAAATTACATTACAATTAAAAATTCCAAATTAATGACAAAAATAAATAGAGTAAAATTAATCCATACTTGAATATAATGGAAATGGGCATTTTTACAATGTGGGCAGGAGAAAAATATGGCAGGTATGTTAGAAAAATTGGCGCGTCCTTAATAAGAATAATTTGATGAAAAGAAGTATAAATGTCTTGAATGCAACATTGAGAGTTTGAGAAACACAGATCAAATTGCTAGTACTTAAAATCATATTTCTATCATCCTACCATTACTTTCTATAACTTTTAAAATAAGATAGTATAGAATTATTTGATCTATACAAATCTAAGTATATGGTATTTAAGATCGCAATAAAGTCAAATCCTATTTGTGAAAAATATTTTAAGGCAATTTCATAAAAATACTAAGATTAAACGATGTTTATGTTATGGTATCACCTTTTTTTTTGTTTGTTTTGGTTTTCTACACAGCTTACTGGAACGCACTATAGCACACACGATGAAGGTATTAATGGTCAGTGTATGAATACAGATCCACCTGTTACATTGTGTGCTGTAGGTATAAAATGTACCGCACCGAGTGGTACTAATGATGTTCCCGCGACGTCCGTTCTGTTAGGTACGGCACAATGTCACTATGTTGACAAAACGGGACAAATTCATTTAGTGCGTGCTATCCTCGATTGCGCGTCGCAACGCGATTTTATTACAACTGAATGTTGTCGTCGTTTGAATTTGCCCGTCTACTCGACCGCAAGCAAATACGTCTCGGGAGTCGGTGACGTCACCAATCCCATTGAAGGTATAACTTGCCTTACTTTGCATTCTCGGCATAATGACGAGATAAATTACACAATACAGCCGCTAGTAGTTAATCGGATCACGGATACACTTCCGGTGTCATTAATTGATACCACGCAACTTGATTATTTGCAAAATTTACCTTTAGCCGACAGTAGGTTTAGTGTGCCCGGGGAAGTTGACCTCATACTTGGCTCGGACATGTTCGCGCGAGTACTGCGCCCGGGTACGGTTTCTCGTAACATAGGGGGCCCAATAGCCATTGAAACAACTAAGTATGGGGTTTATAATCATCGGGTCGGCTCCTGTACAAGGTCCGATGTGTAATGTCGTCCGCGCTTATTGTACAATTGGTGAATCGCTCGATAATTATTATGTACGTCAATTTTTCGAGTTAGAAGAGGTACCTAAGGTTTGTAACGCGCTTTCACCTGATGAACAAAAATGCGAGGATTTTTATTTGAATACCACGCGTCGCGACGACACCGGTCGGTTTGTCGTTTCGTTGCCGTTTAAAGAAGATGCGTCTTGTTTAGGCACATCGATGCATACTGCGGAGCGTAGGTATTTATCCCTCGAAAGGAAGCTGCTAGGTAACCCTTCTATTAAACTAGAATATGACAAGGTATTTCGTGAGTATTTAGATAAGGATTACTTACGAGCGATTGACGTCAAAGCCTCCGAGTTTAATACTCCTCACTACGTGATACCTCACCACGGAGTCTTACGGACAGACAAATCGACATCACGTTTACGTGTGGTGTTAGACGCGAGTTGTAATACATCGAACGGGATGTCTTTGAATGACATTTTATATACAGGACCGAACTTGCAAAACGATCTGTTTTGTATCATTTTGCGCTTTCGATTATTACCTATTGCAATAAGTGCCGACATTCGCCAAATGTATCTCAGAATTTTAATGAGCGATGACAATTGGTGTTTTCAAAGATTGTTATATCGTTTTGATCCTAATGATCCAATTCAAATATTTGAGATGACGCGTGTACCGTTCGGTCTATGCTGTAGCCCTTATTTAGCTGTGCGCTCAATACGCCAATTGGCTATCGATGAAGGCGCTCGCTATCCGACGGCTAGCCGCGTGACGCAACGAGACATTTATATGGACGATCTAGCTACTAGCTGTTTATCAGAAGCCGATGGAATCGATTTATCCGATCAGTTGATAAAAATGTTCGCGTGTGCGGGTTTCGACCTGGTTAAGTTTTCGAGCAACTCGCCTGTGGTGATGGAAAGTATCCCCATCGACCATCGGGTTACGGAAGCCGTGGAATTTAGCCCAGCTGATCAATTGAAAATATTGGGATTGCATTGGTTGCCGGCCGAAGACGTTTTTACGTTTAGTCGTTTAGTGTCCATATCGAGCCTCGCCCTTGCACTAAGCGAAACATACTCTCACGAATTGCTCGTTTGTGGGATTTAGAGGGTTTCATTGCTCCCGTGACTTTACTAGCTAAATTAGTGGTCAAGTCACTGTGGGCAAATAATTTCGATTGGGACGAAACACCTAGCCCACATATTGTCAAATTGTGGCGTAATTTTGAGGCTGAATTACCATTGTTACAGAATGTTAGATTACCACGTCATGTCGGAGTAAATGATGATTGCCTAATATCCTTGTTAGGATTTGCTGACGCCTCAGAGCAGGCTTATGGCGGAGTGGTGTACATACACGTGTACTACCCAAAGTATGATCGTACCGTGGTCAACTTAGTGTGTGCTAAATCGCGAGTTACACCATCCAAAGCTCTCGTTACAGTGGCTCGATTGGAACTTTGTGCGACTCTTATTGTTGCCAAATTAATGCGAGTGGTAATCGACACTTACTCGTTGCCGTCATGTTCCGTATACGCGTTCACCGATAGCAAGGTGGCTCTCGCGTGGATACATGCTTCACCGACTCGCTGGCAGACATTCGTAGCGAACAGAGTATCACAAATTCACGAGAATCTTTCTCCGGACCATTTTCATCACATACCGGGGCAAGAAAATCCTGCCGACTGTTTGAGCAGAGGACTGACTCCTGCACAGCTGATTGTACATCCGCTGTGGTTCAATGGACCGAAATTCGCTTATTTGCCTCGCGAAAAATGGCCCCTGAATAATGACTTCAGCGTGCCAGAAGATATTCCGGAAGAAAAAACGAGTGTGATGGTTACGACTGAATCATCTACTCCTTCTTCTTCACTACTATGTGAGCTCGCCGGTCGAGTCTCTACGTGGACCAAGTTACTACGAATAGTAATTTTTGTCCTTCGTTTCGTCAAAAAATTACCGACGAACTTTCACGTTTCACATCTTGAAACTGCAGAATTTGCAATCATTCGTGCTCTTCAAAGAAATTATTTCGCTGAAGAAATTACTAAATGGAAAGCGGGAAAGCTACTGCCACCTGCGTTTCGTAAACTTAACGTTTTCGTTGATGAAAACGATATATTACGCGTCGGCGGTCGTTTGACTAATGCCAATATTGGATACGATAGTCGACACCCCATTTTATTACCGCGTCGTGATCATATTGTTGACCTGATCATCGATCATCACCATCGGATAAACTTACATACCGGACCGCAACTTTTAATGTCACTCTTACGACAGAAATATTGGATTATGTCGGCTCGCAATATCGTACGTTTTCGTGTACAAAAATGCAATATTTGTTTTCGAGCTCGCCCTACCAATCAGTTTCCGATAATGGCAAGCCTGCCTGCGTGCCGTGTTAATGAAGCTAAAGATTTCTATCACACAGGAGTTGACTATTGCGGGCCGCTGAATATTGTTATCCATCGCGGGCGAGGTGTACGCGCCGTACGGGCTTACGAGTATATATGCTTGTTTATTTGTTTAGTTACGAAATCAGTACACCTCGAACTATCATGTTTCCTTAGTACTGAGTCATTTCTCAACTCTCTCCGACGTTTCCTCGCTAGACGCGGACCTGTGAGTACTATATACTCGGACAGAGGGACCAATTTTGTTGGTGCTAAGTCTTACCTAGACAACATGTACCAATTGTTAGATTCGGAAGAATACCGCGATAAATTCGCCAATGAGCTACGTGACAAACACATAGATTTCAGATTTAACGCACCCGCCAGTCCCCACATGGGTGGAATCTGGGAGGTTAACGTGCGCTGTGTCAAAACTATTCTGTCAAAAGTAGTGGGAACTCAGCTCTTGACATATGAGGAAATGTCGACGGTGCTTACTCAAATAGAAGCCCTACTGAATTCACGTCCTCTGTCAGTACTGAGTAGTGACCCTACAGAACCCCTAGCGTTGACTCCGGCGCATTTCTTGGTGTTTACCCCACTCAAATCTCTGCCGTCTGAAGATTTGGCCAACGAAAATGTTAACTTGTTGCACAGAAAACGTATTGTCGATCATTTGGTACAATCTTTCTGGAAGCGGTGGAAGGTTGAATACCTGCACACGCTTCAAGTCAGAAATAAGTGGACGAAGGAAACTGCTTCTGTCCAGAAGGGTACTGTTGTTCTGCTGGAGTCAGACAACAGCGCTCCTCTGAATTGGCCAATCGGGGTTATTGAGAGAACGTTTGAGGGTAAAGATTCTGTTGTGAGAATAGTTGATGTTCGTACCAGGTCTGGTATTTATCGTCGGCCCGTCGTTAAGGTTTATCCTTTACCGACTCAATAAAATATTTTTCAAAATTTAGAACATAATTTAATACAGTCCACAACTCTAATTTAGCTATTCGTATTAGTAAATAATTAAATATATTCGTACTTTATACCTTAGTTTAAAATGTAAGATATTTACTTTAAATACACATTGTTAACAATCTATTCATTATTAATTGTATTTTTTCGTGTACAAACATACTGTTAATAGTTTACTCTAGCTTAACGCTTTATTAAGTGTGCTGAAGTGACTTAAATTTTGGATGTGCCTTGTATTATTGAAGGCCTTTCGTCCTGTCAAGGCGGGGGGGATGTTAACGCTAAATAGCTAGTATTGTATGAGCAGACATTTTTATATGTTCCGTCTCCCTTTCCTACACTATTTCACCTCCTGTCCGTCCTTGTCTCCTTAACGAATCGAGCCGTCGCGCGAGCATCCTACGAAGAACTTTCACTTTTTAATAAGCGTGTGTTGATAATCGTTACGGGGGTGTGACGTGCTCCCTGCTAATAATCCTAAAACTATATAAAATAAATTGTTCTGTGCCATTTTTGTAAACTATTGGAGGAGACCAGGCTTGCTAGCCTGGACTTAGGCGGCCGCCTACTGGATGTTCCCGAGCTGCGACGTACGTAGATCTCGTGAGTCCCTTTTCCTCCTATTCTTTCCTGCTTATGATTTTGTCTGCTCATTTTTGCGTGTGAGAACTAACTTGGGGATCGCGATACTTCGCGCATTCACATGGGTAAATAAACTTAAGTTTAAAACTTATAAAATTGAATACAAGTGAAAAACCGAAATACCATAGTAATAAGTGATTCTAGCGACCAAGAAGTTTATTTAACGCCAACAGAATCGACTGAAACTGAAAATGCGCAAAGCGTTTTTAAAGTAATTTCCTCGCTAGGGGGGGATGAAAAATTACGTGTTACACTCGAGTGCAAAGATTTTTCACCTTGTGCCCTTTTGATTCCCTTGCTACGCTCAGGATTCTAATTTTTGAATCCCTCGCTACGCTCGTGATTCAACTTTAGAATCCTTCGCTTGCTCGGTCATCAAAATTGAGCACGCGGTTAAAAAGCCACTTTGCACTCTTGTACAACAAATAACTATTGTCAAATGAATTAATGTCGATTATTGACAGGCAGTTAAACTCTAGAGCTAGTTTATACAAGTATTCATTTATTCTAAACTTTCTGTCATTCATTACATTATCAGACTCATTTAAATATCTATAGGGTAGAGTTGTAATTTGGAGTTTGATTTTTTTACGTTCACATATATTAATAAAGTTTTTGAGATGTGCTAGCCTATAATTGGAGGTTCTTGAAACAATCACAATTATTTCGTCGTTTTCTTTTAATCTCTTCGTGTGATTTTCAGCATCTCCTATTATATCAAGTAGAGTTGCATTCGGTTTGCAGTTAGATGTTACATCATACTGTGCTGAAATTCTATTTATAAGGTTTTCTGCTAATGATTTTCCGTAAATATCGCATAAGATTAGAATTTGTTTGTTGGTTTGTTTATTTGCGACAATGTTGCCAACGTTTCCTGTGTTGCTAGAGCATTTTTTGTTTATTATTTGTTCTTCTATAGATATTGTTCCGATATTTTGCACGTCCTTGATAGATATATTATTTTTGCTTTCAGTTTGAATGTCGTGTGATTTCTGTGTATGTTTTGATAAATCTTTTTTTATTTTTTGTAATCGGCAGAAAAGTAGAACTTTTACTAGAATACATTTTACTCTTCAGTTTTATATTTTCATTTTGCAAGTCTACAATTTGGGACTTCAGAGTTTCAATATTTTTATTAAGTGATTCTTTTTTTTCTTGATGATCAAATTCTGTCGTTTTTTGTATGTTTTCAAATAGAGAAGCATTTCTTTCGTGCATTTGTGTGATTTTTAATGCATTTTCGTATTCGCACATATCATTTATTGTTGTTTCTGATAGATCTGTAAGTTCTTTTTTCTCCGATGCGATATCTGTTGTCTCCGCTTCTTTTTTCGCTAGTTCCGATTTTAATTGGACTATTTGACTACTCAAGCGCTTAAATTCTTCAGCGCAGTCATCTTGTTCCTGTAATAATTTAATATTCAGCTGCTGTGCCTTTTCAAGATCCAATGTTAGAATTTTGATTTTACGTTGAGCTTCTATCAATGTCTGGTTTCGCGTTAGAGGCATAATGTGAAATTGTGTTTACAATGGCTAAGTTGCTACCGTTATCGCGAGTTAGGATAATTCACTTAATGAGTGGCGCCTTCTAGTGAGTATTTTTGGAACTAACTAGCTCATCCAACGTGTGTCGTGTTTGCTGAGGTTCAAGAATGAGTAGCACGATATAAGGCGGTACCCAACTACACCCAGAGATGGCGCTAGTAGTATTTTCCACAATATAACTCTCGTCTCGATCGCGCACCCACCGGCGACGGATGTGTTTTGATTTCGTACCGTAATTTTCGCGAGTAACTATCATGACGAGCACTAGTGTTGTCAAGTGCAATGTTTGTAATATTGTTATAAATGAATTGTTATCTTACATTCAACATAAAGTTTCTGTGATTGACGAGGAAACGCTGGTCAGAATATGTACGTCGGCGTTTACTGCCGAAGAAATTAAAAATGCAAAATCGCTTCTGTTTGACTCGATCCCAACGGAAAAACGTAAAATCTTACGTAAAAACAAAGGGAAAGAGGAACGAGATCTGGGAGATATTATGAATCTCTTCAAATCTGCGGAACCCGATGTAATACCAGTTTTTGTGGCGAGAGATTTGGACAAATTACCTCCTATTTTATTTGACCATTTAGATTGCACCAAATTACTGAAAGATATGTTAGTGTTAAAAAGTGAAATCGGCGACATAAAAATGAATTATGCTACACAGGACAGTGTGGATCAGTTAAAAACTGAATTTATTCGTATACAACACGATTCTTTGCCGCCGACATCAGCATTTAAAGTGAACACGAAAAGAGGTGCCTGGATAGATAGCGGGCCCGTGGGCTTGTCTCACGATTATCAATTGCTCGACTTGGAAGAGAGTCCTACAAAGAACAACTCCATCCATCAAAATTTTCCGTCGCCTTTGTCACAATACCGAAATATGAGGGTAGACACAAGTAAACTCACAGGACCTGAGTCATGCGAACGGCAACGGTCGGCGGATCCCGTTCAGAGCGACGCGGGCGGCGGGCGCGGTGCGGAGGGGGGGCAGTCAGCTGCGGTGAGTCACGAGACTCCCGGCGGCGGCGGCCCGCGAACCGGTTACGCGGCGGCGGCGCGCGCGCCTCGGACGGACAGCAACCCAAGGACATCAAAGGATGGAATAAAGTCGGTCATTGATGTGCCTCAGGAAAACATACAGCATTATTTGAAGAAGCAGTATGTATACTTATGTTAATAATCTGTGGTCGACGTCTATACCATAGACAATTAGCTTCATCTTGACGCCATCAGAGGGCGCCACAGGCGCGCCACCAGCAAGGGCACCCGGCGGTGCGATCCTTGGGATTCATAGCGTTGTATACTTTCGCCACGAGTGGTCGAAATTATTAACATTGTAACAATTATAATTTATTGAATAACTATTGAAAAATATTTTAATGTGTTTATACAATACACAAAATTTGATTGAAATCTCAACGGAGTGAGATCTTCGAAGTACCCGTGAGTGAAACGGATAATTCAGCCAGCGAAGAAAAATGGAAAATCTTCTGCGTGGTATAAGGTGAGATCGGCCGATCCCAGAATCAAGGTCTTATACATGCAGGTCAGTCTTCACTAATTTATATGCATTTTATCAAAAGTGACCAATTGGCTCACTAGTGCAAATTGTACCTGATACTTATGTAGGCATGTTTTTGACCAATATATCGAAAAAATGTCGATCTTCCACGCTTGGTTGCGGAGACCTTGCGTTCGAAGGGTCGTGCCAGTCTTTACTGGACGCCTTCCTTATGGTGCAGTTCCGAGTAACGTTTCTAAGTTGCGAAAACCGTGAAATATTTGGAACACACTTCTACCAACACAGCATATGACCGATACTCTTTGGGACATTTAAAAAGGTTTTGAAGACTATACAATTATTAGACCAACTAACGAGTAAACGATACGCAACCCACAGCATTTACTCGCTTGGCACCGTGTCCGCTAAAAGAAAACCAGTTTTTATCCTAAATGACTTATTTATAATTATTGTGAACTTTTTCTTAACTACCTACTTACACAATTTGATAACCAATACGTTACTGCTTAGTAACATCTGAGAAGCTAAGAACTCAATTAAGAGTATCTCAATATTACATATAATAACGGCAACTAATTCCATTTTTCAAAAAAGAAGGGAAAAATGGCTGTTGAATAATATTCTAGGAAATTTTTCAAAACATCTTATACACGGAAAAGGTATATATACATGGAATTACATTCTATACCCTTGGTGTCCACCGAAATAATTCAGACGTCTACAAATACATATAGACGTGCCAATGGGGCCTGAAATGGATAAATAATAATTATACGCATTATTAGCTTAGTCAAAGCTTATTTGACGAAACTTAAGCTCAGTTGCACTATTTTATAGATTCGAATAATGTAAGCAGCTACAACGTGGGCAAATTTGCATACATGCATTACCATATATTTATGTAAGGATATTCTAAGTTTGGATCTATAATAAAAATACCATCGTAAATGTATTGCATTTTCAAATTCTTACATACAAAATAATAAGTATTTCATATTCAATGAAGAGTTCTGAGTGCCAATATAACTATTTGGGAGAATAAAATTTCACATAAACCCATTTTAATAGATTTAAAATTCAAAACTACCTCCAACTTATCACGTCGATAACTACCCATTCAGGGAGGACTTTTTGAAACGAACCTTGTCGCCAATTCAGAGATATTATAATATATGATGATTTTTCATAGATATGAAAAAATATATCGTTAAAGTACCTCTGCATTTTATTATCAGATGTTTTATTTTAATATCTTAATGTCACATATCTTGTGACATATCTTAATGTTGACCTCTTCTTAGCACTACATTTTTTTATAACATGCTTGGTCGCGGAAACCTTGCGTACGAAGGGTCGCACTAATCTTACAAGACGACATCCTTCTGGTGCAACAAAGAATTTAAATAAGCCTCTAGGTTTCGGAAGCCACGAGACACTTTGAACGATTGATACCTCTCATTTGACCAGGTCCCAGCACCATATCTTACTACTAACACACGCTTGGTCGCGGAGGCCTGGCGTTCGAAGGGTCGTGGGCCAGTCTTTACTGCGCGACTTCCTTCTGGTGCAGTACCAAGTTACGTTTCTAGGCTGCGGAAGCCATGAGACACTTGGAACATACTCGTGTCAATATATTTGGCCGATACTCGTTTTGGACCTGGTCCCCGCACCATATCTTACTATTAGCACACGCTAGGTCGCGGAGACCTTGCGTTCGAAGGGCCGTGTCAGTTTTTACTGAACGACTTCATTCTGGTGCAGTGTTCCAAGTTACGTCTCTAGGCTGCGGAAGCCGCGAGACACTGGAAACTCCTCAAACATATGATCGATAAAGCAGGTATCTATATTCACATTTTTGTAAAATTTAAAGTATCTATCTGGAAGGTTATTGATAGAAAATAGAAGCAGGTCAACTTTGGCGCACATATATCTACATATAACAGCATTTATAGAAAAGTACATGAATCTGCGTCTGATGCAAAAGTTAGACTTCGTTTGCTTAAATTGGAATTGAAGGGTTGCTCAAATTTTACTATTTTCTGGTACCAAACGGCAGACTTTCTGCCATCCCAGATTTAATCAGTAACAGCTTCGTAAAGTATGACTTGTACTTGTAATGGTGTGGTGGCGCGGAGCCACTTCTCAATATGTTTCCACACAAGGTCCCATGAGCAATCGTTGCTTAACGATAAATATTCTCTCGCAACAACGAAGGAATCGATGACCAGGAATCGTTGGGACTCTTGACACTCCCTGTGATGTTAAGACTCCTAAAACACATGATAAATTGAAAACACGCGTCTATACGCAATTGTGTTGTCAATTCCAATGAGCGATAGTCTTTGTGAAAGAGTGCCCAGCGTGCCGTATAGTTTCTATTCTGAAGAGAGAAACCGTATGCTCTTCGATTATATAAATCCGAGCCCCTAATAAGTTTAAATATTGATGAAAATTATCTTTTCGAAATAACACCGACACCAAAATAGATACGGTGAAAAGTAAAATGAAATAATTGTAGCAGAACCATTAAATGAACGGTATCTTAAGTTTAAGCTTGAAGATGAGATTTAAAATAACTACAAAGAACCGCCATATTTTAATAATTACCGGATTCAAAATAATCATTTCGAACTATACAAATACATACTATACATTTGAACTATACAACAATGACGTTTAAAGTGGTGGCTCTCTACTAGCCAACTAATATTATAAAAGACTTTAAAAAGATAGAAACTATTTATTATCCACAATATAATACTTAAACAACTAAGAGACTTAGCCTAGAACTAGTGAATCAAGTGGCGACATTATCGCTAATAGCGATCTCTTCCAGGCAACCGAAATACCATGGGTAAATACCATGTTACGTCAAGCACAAACCCCAGGACATGCCATAAATGCCGAAAGATGTCCATACCCAGCCTTCTTGCTCGTTCCCACCATTGGAACTCAGGGCAAGGCCGTGGCCCGCCGCGCTGGTCCGCTGTGCATGTCGCTGAAATATGTCATCACATTAAAATCTTCACGAGTATTGATAATACCCTAGACATTTCCGAGAATGAGGATAGATTTGAGTGAAAAACTCGCAGAAGAATTAATTTATAAAATAATTCTAGGTCAGTGCGAATTATTGTCAACAGCACTGTTACTCGGTACCAGACAAGACGGTGGCCGAGTGAGAACTTATATGCGTTAAATATGTCATAATAATATATCTTTAGTCTGATCCAAATAATTATAAGTTGATATTAAAAATTCAAAAATTGCTGATATACCTAAAACACTGATTGGTTTGGTTTAAAATAACAGTTTATCACTTGAAACAGTATTAGTACACATATGGGTGGTATGTACTCACCCCATGTCGCCTAATTATTTGCAGACAATACATTAAATTAGAACCATATATTTATGTACATTTCAAAAGTTTGCGAAAGCGAAAAAAGGTACCTGATATCTAAAAGTTACTTTGGATTGGTCGTTTTCCAATTCCTCCAAATTGGTATAATTTTGGAACGGTTCTTTATATGTAGGTATATAACGACACATTTTTAAATGTTACAGACCGAATACACGTTAGTATTGTTGCGGTGGCAGTATAATCATGGAAAACGAGGATAATTTGTGTCCTATCACAGATTACTAGTCCCTATCTAAGAAAACCCGAATAAATTTCGAGTCAAATTAAATAAATTTTACTTATAGCAGTTGCTTAACATTCTGTTATTGAAAAATTTGATATGTCCAGCATGAATCTGCATACTTCGTAACTTCGTTATAGTATACGTTCATGATGTCCATCCAGTCTATTAAAACAGTGCTATAGACTATAGATGCACAAATAGTAGACATAGATTAGGTATAGCAGTAACCTTTGGGTGATGAAAAAATACCCAAACGACTGATGAGACATTATTAAGCCGAATATGGAAATATTTTAACACATTAAGCATATCAAGTTAATTTATTTAGAAATTAACGGAAATGGTACATCATGCTCTTCAAAGTTTACATCAGAATAAATAGACTTTGTTAATATACCTAACTACAAAATGTTATTGAACACTTTATTTTAATAAGTATTCAAATGTTTCAGTCATCATAGCGTTGTTCTTTTTTGGATATACACCAGCAGATAACAAACACGTCTTCAAATAATGCTGTATGTTTTCCTGAGGCACATCAATATAACGGTTTTACATAAAAATAAAACCGATATTATGTGCCGAGAACGGAAAACATACAGCATTCTAGAAAGTTCTTTCTGGTGAAGACTATGAATCCCAAGGATCGCACCGCCGGGTGCCCTTGCTGGTGGCGCGCCTGTGGCGCCCTCTGATGGCGTCAAGATGAAGCTAATTGTCTATGGTATAGACGTCGACCACAGATTATTAACATAAGTATACATACTGCTTCTTCAAATAATGCTGTATGTTTTCCGTTCTCGGCACATAATATCGGTTTTATTTTTATGTAAAACCGTTATAATATTGATAAGGCCGGTAGTGATTGTGAGATCGAACAAAGTAATCCGAAAAACTCTATACCTAATACGGAGACGGCTGGAAATAGTGAAGGATGGCAGGAAATATCACGTCGCAAGAAGAAGGCGAAATATATATTCCAGGGAAAGTCAGGCGTAGCCAGAGATGTGGAATGTACGTTCAAAGCGGCAGAAAAGAAATTTCCGGTTTTTATTACGAACATACATTGTGACACAGCTGAGGAAGATATTGTCAAATATATTCGTAATAAAACAAATGAAACTGTAATATTACAGAAAATAAATATGAAAATTGAAAGAGGTCATAAGGCTTTCAAATTTTGGACAACAGAAAGTAAAGTGTCATTGTATTTGGACGCAACCATTTGGCCTATTTGTGTAATCTTTAGACCGTTCGTGAATTTTAAGCAAAAACATACGAATTCTGTAAACGGCCTAAGTAAAATGAATGATGACTAAAGCTTCGTATCGTTTAGCAAGTTTCAACTGCAAAAATGTGAAGCGATCCATAAACGACGTAAGACAACTGTGCCACACGTGTGATGTTATATGTCTTCAAGAAACTTGGTTACTGCCACACGACATCCCTTTCATCGGCACCATTGACGGAGATTTTGGTTACACGGCAACGTCGGCTGTCGATACCAGTGCGGGAATCGTTAGGGGGCGTGGCCACGGAGGCGTTTGTGTTCTTTACCGTTATAGTGCATTCCAACAAGTGTCAGTGCTGCAGTGTAAAAATACGAGAATAAGCGCCATTAAGATAACGGTTGGCAATAGTACGGTGATAGTGATGAGCGTTTATTTACCTACTAATTCCGTCGAAAATTTACTCGAGTTTACGGAGTGTTTGAGCGCAGTTAATGCTATAATAGACGAGTATGGTGTCGAATCCGTAATAATGTTAGGTGATTTTAATGCGGACCCGGGTGAGTTGTTTTACGGTGAGTTGACTAGTATGTGTCGGGAACAACAGTGGTCGTGCGTGGACGTGGATTTTCTCGGACTAGACTCAGGTACGTTTACTTTTATTAGTGATGTACACTGGACGACCAGCTGGCTCGATCACTGTGTGGCTACTCACTCGGCTAAGCATTCTATTACTGATGTTTTCGTCAATTATGACACTCTTACATCAGACCACTTTCCACTAATTATAGATTGCAATCTAGCGGTGCTCACCCCGACTTTTGTACCTAATAATAATTTAAACGCAAATAAAAATGTTGTATGGGGAATTCGTAACGAAGTTGAAATTTCAAAGTACAGCAAAGAGTGTCATGATAGACTTAGATTAATTGATTTTCCCGTGGAATGTGTAAGCTGTGCTGGTTGTTATTGTCGTGGCTGCGACCACAGGTTTGCTCTTGATAGGCTTTATTCAGACATTGTGGCCGCCCTTCGAGGCGCGGCGGTGGCAGGTCGGGAGAGCAGGGTTAAACGGAAAGGCGTTAATGGCGCGCGCATAGTAGGGTGGAATAAACACGTCAGTGGAGCTCACAGGATGGCCAGATCTAAATTCAAAGAATGGGTGTTTTGTGGTAGACCTAAGTCTGGATGTGTGTTTGAGGAAATGCGAGATAGCAGAAGAGTTTTCAAATCTAAGTTGAAATGGTGTCAAAACCATCAAAACCAAATAAGGTTGGATGCTCTTGCGGCAAAACATGCGCGAGGTGATTTCAGAGGCTTTTGGCAAGCAACTGCTAAAGAGGGTGCACAATCTGGTCTTCCGGTGAGCGTTGACGGTGTGAAAGATCCTGTTGAGATAGCCAACGTCTTTAAAAGGCAATTTTCAGTGGTGTCACCTTTGGGATCGGCTGGGAAGCTGCTCGGTGCTGACCTACACAGCCAACCGTTAGGAACAACCTTTCAGGCGAAAAATGTGACTAAGGCCATAAAGCTTATATCGAAAGGGAAATCTCCGGGTCATGGTGGGCTTAGTATTGAGCATCTTCAACACGCTGGACCACATATCAACAGAGTACTGGCTATGTTCTACTCGCTGTGCGTTAGCCATTCGTATTTACCCGCTGAATTGATGAAAACCGTGGTCGTGCCTGTTGTCAAAAATAAGACCGGTGATTTGGCGGATAAAAACAACTACAGGCCTATATCGCTAGCTACGGTTATAGCAAAGGTGCTTGACGGTTTGCTTAATGCACAGTTAAATGAATATGTGACGCTACATGATAACCAGTTCGGGTTTCGTCCACGACTATCCACAGATAGTGCAATACTGTGCCTTAAGCATACAGTCAAGTACTATACGAGGTGTAAGACACCAGTGTATGCTTGTTTTCTGGATTTGTCACGTGCTTTCGATACGGTGGTCTATGATATACTGTGGGATAAGTTAAAAAACATAAACTTGCCGCAGGAACTAGTCAATATGTTTCAATATTGGTACATGCACCAATCTAACAGCGTCAGGTGGGCGGGGACAATGTCTGATCCTTATAAACTTGAGTGTGGTGTAAGACAGGGCGGGTTAACATCACCAACCCTGTTTAATTTGTATGTAAACGGTTTGATCGTGGCGCTTGGTGGCCAACATGTCGGCTGCCACGTGGACGGTGTTTGTGTAAACAACTTAAGTTACGCTGACGACATGGTCCTGCTAAGCGCCTCGATTTGCGGACTAAGAAAATTAATAAAGACTTGTGAGGAGTATGCTTGTGGTCATGGATTACAATACAATGTAAAAAAGAGCAAATTGATGGTCTTTGAGGCAGGCGAAAAGTGCCCTTTCAATACTAATGTACCACCTGTTTTATTGAGCCGTGTTCCCCTAGAAAGGGTCGAACAATTCAAATATTTAGGACATGTGTTGACAGCTGACCTCAAAGACAATGAAGACATTGAGAGAGAGCGGAGGTCTCTGTCTATCCGAGCGAACATGATCGCCCGCAGGTTTGCTCGATGTTCAGTTGAGGTCAAGATAACGCTGTTTAGGGCCTATTGTACATCCCTCTACACGAGCAGCCTGTGGGCCGACTATACGAAGAGGAGGTACAGTGACCTCCGTGTACTATATAATAATGCATTCAGAATGCTGTTGGGGTTGCCTCGATTCTGTAGCGCCTCAGGTATGTTTGCGGACGCACACGTGCCTTGTTTCCATGCCACCATGCGATCTCGCGCAGCCTCTTTGGTGCGCAGAGTTCGGGCCAGCTCCAACACTGTTCTGAGCATGATTGCGGATCGGTTGGATTGTGTTTTTCTCCGGCATTGTTGTGAGAGACATTTGTCAGTGTTGAAACCAGACAGAAAGTTATAGCCATTGTTTCCATATACTTTGACATTCTATTTTTAGTTTTATGTAACAATTGCAATTTGATAGACATTAATTTTACTTTTTATAAAAATTATATAGACTTTGCATTTATTTTGACATTCTAATTTTATTTTATATGACAATTTTGAGACTTTGAATTTACTTTTATGAGAAGGCTATGTATACATTGTTTGCATTTATTTTGACATTCTATTTTTATTTTTATGTAACAATTAATTTTACTTTTCATGGATTTTATTCGTCAATCGTATATTTATGGGTATTACCTGAAATAAATGAATTTTAATTTTTTTTTTTAATTTAATAACAAAAACAGGATCAAATCCGAAGTTGTTGGTGCCAAGCTTTCATTAATATCGTCAGTCTATCAAGCATCCGTATTTTTTATCTGTGCTGCTTGCTTCGCTCAACTTTAGTTGTCTATGTCTCACGTCACACGTTGATATCCAGTGCCCAAGTTGCATGAATTTTACGTGAAGGCAGTTTGAAAAATAAACAATGCGGATGTGCGGTAAATAAGTGCGTGATTGGTTCTATTTCAGTGTCTCAGGTCAATTTTCCAAAATATAATTCCGTTACACTGGAACAACAAAATAGAATTCATGTAAAAAACATAATTTTACGTATATATTTGGTGTCAACCGTACCTTTGTAGTAAATCTTCAGGGTGAATAGTTCCTCCGATATAGTAAAGGTACCTACTGTTTATCTTCGTTTAATCACTTTTTCAATTTATTTTGTTGGACTGAATCACATAACAAACTACTCGTATCTATGTCAAACCGGAAGTGAATATAATAGTATAAAATGATGGTTTATAAAATCAAACATTTGTCGAAGGAAGATATTTTTGAAGTTAATATTATGCATAACGTTGTTTGTAAAATGAAATATTTTTTAATTGTTAAGTTTTTTAATATTATACGGTTACTTGATTTTAAAGTCTTGTTTTGTCAAAAAAAAGGTGAATAATAAGTGAACTGTTAAAATGATTATTTTGTTAGTTTTTTTTTTGTTTGTTGTTTGGACCTAACATACAGGTAGCCTATATGCATTTTATCAAAAATAGTTTGGTGGTAAAAATATGGTTGTTTTAATTTTTGTTTAACCTATCTAAGCGAGTAAATTACACTAATTTTATTATTTGCGATTCAAGTTAATTTCTAGTTGCATGCAAAATCAAAATTATTTTTTTCATAGAATGGAAATAGTAGTAACAAGAAATCCTGGCATAATCGGTGTAATAATATTAATATTTTAAAATATCAATTGATGTGTTTTTATATACGTGAAGATTTCCCAAGCTAAGACAACAATAGTGGGACTTTTTTCTTAAGACTGACAACATTATACAAGTAATTTAGAACGTTGATTAGACAATTATACGTCAACATGACTAATTACGGGCCTCACAGTGTTGTTCACGAAGGTTACATCTGTGTTTTATTTCTGTAATCTGTGAGGTAGATGTTTTATTTACCCTGAGCCATAGATTTATTGATGATGTAACTAACGTCGTATGTGAAAATTTCAACTGTCATGCTTCATGTTATAGAGTCTGGTGACTGACGGCTAGACACACGGACAGCGGTTTCTTAGTAATGGGGTCATTTTACCCTTCGGGTGCGGAACCCTAAAAATAGCCCATATCTGAATCTCCCATGTGAATTCTAGCGTTACGCTCAGGAACAATAGGAAATCTTCGGGTAAACTCGGCCATGCTATGGCCACGCCCTCCGGTTTCACCCACGTAGTTTCCAAAGTAAGCTATCAAATTCTGAGTTATAAGTTTTCACTTCTATCGGCAGTTCCTATGACAACCAATTTTTTTTTCTATTTGACTTTTATGTCTTTGTTGAGATTTTTATCATTATGTTCAATTTACCAATGTTTATTTTATTTCATGAAAAATGACACGTGACATGATCTGTAATACATTTTTTTCATTTTGGATTATACCATTGCATAATTTTGCAACATTTTAACTGTAATGTTTTTGTAAATATTATTTAGATAGAAACTCTTTAGAAAATCTTGGTGACACAAAAAACTTAAAGTATTACAGAGACACACTTATTAACTAGCGCCACAAATAGCGGCCTTATTGCTGAGAGCAATTTCTTCCAGGCAACCAGCATCAAGGAAAAAGTCTACAAACACTCGTAAGCGGGGGAAGCAACATTAATATAATAATTCTACTAAACATATATTTATATCACTAAATAAAATAATAAATATTTCCCTATAACTATGAATTTAAATAATTTACTTAGTAAATTCTTATAATAATAAACAATTACCACCAAAAGTGCGGACATGATAAACAATAAATTACGACAACACTCAGCACGTTATACAGTTTTAACCAGCAGATATCCAGTGGGTGGACCATGATGGAAGGCCACCGTAACGAATAAACAGTTTTAATCCGTAAATTTACCGGATAAATGCAGGAAAACAATTATTAAGCACTCCTTTTATTGTGTGATGTGGTGATGAGTAGAGACTGTGGTGACGGATAGGGAGGCTGTAGCAACGGATACGGTGGCTTGTGGTGATGAGTAGAGAGACTGTAGCGACGGATACGGTGACTGTGGTGACGGATAGAAACAATAGCAATGGGTGAGGTGGCTTTGTGGTGATGGGTAAGGATATTGTAGTGATAGATAGTGACTTTGTGGGGATGCATAGGGTGAGTTTGTGGTGATAGGTAGTGTGTTTTTGTGGTGATCAACAAAGCCACAGTAATGCAGGTGACTAAAACTTAGGAGGCGGGAGTGTGGGACGGCTGAGGAACCAGTGACAAGAGAGAGAGGCTGTGTGGTGACGGATAACGTTAGGTGTTGATGGTGAAAGAATTAAACATGTTGACTCGTTCAGCTCCGTTTATTCATTGAACATTATAACTAATCGTATTCTAAACCTATGGTAGCTCAGCACTACGTAATTTAGGGCCCGCGTGTAACCTAGATATAGAATATAGCACTGTCAGGACTGTTGCGATACTTGTTAACGCTATCACCTCAGACGGGCAGACAGTTCAGTTGCGACGGATAGTGAGTTTATGGTGATGAGTAGAGAGATTGTAGTGCCGGATAGTGACTTTGTGGTAATGGGTTTGGAAGAGTTTGTGATGATGGGTTGAGTGATTTTGTGGTGAACTGTTTAGTGTCTGTAGTGACCGCGAGGTTAATTAGTCTATCTCTTTACCGAATTTCATGCAGGTTCATTCAGCAGTTATTGCGCGATAGAATTGAAAAACAGGACTTTCGTAATTATAATCCTACTAATATTATAAATTCGATAATGTTGATGTTTGTTGCTCAATCGGGTTAAAATTCGGAATAAAATTACATTATACTCTAGAATTTTTTTTAAGTACTTATTCTTTGTCAAGACGAGCAGGACATGTGCCTAATGGTAAGCAACATGCCTGCCCATAACAGCACAGTGACGCGCAGCTATTTGAACACGAAGAGTCCTAAAAATCATTACCTAGCACCGCACTGCGCTCGTCATCTGGAGATATGTTTGTTCATCTCTTAGTCTAGTAATACACAAGCTATTATTGAAGTGGAAACTTATTCTGGCGCACCGCAGACAGATTTTTCGTGGCGTGTGAATTGAATTCTAGCGTCACGCTCGGGAATGATACAAAAAATTCGGGTGATCTCGGGACCGTAGCCCTTGGCCATCCAGAAATGCGTTAGCATTTCGCATTGGCTATCTAGATCGATGGCCATGCTCATGGCCACGCCCTACCGTTTCACCCGCGTAGTTTCCAAAGTAAGCTATCAAATTCTGAGTTTACACTTCGATTGACAGTTACTATGACTGCCATTTTTTTACTTCGGTAAGATTACGGGATCGAGAACTAAACTCGTACTTAATATACTTAATATTACTTCTACTAATATTATAATACGGAGTTATCTGCATGCCGCGTGACTGACAGATATTTTTTTTCATGTCATATTATCGACACCCACATGTGCTATCAAATATCGCCGTTCAAATACAATACATGTACCTACGTAATCATGTCTGACCACACTGAATCCATTCATGGGCGTTCTCATAATGATGTATAATACACCTCTCTTCACACTTTGATCATTCATTGAAATTTGTTTTACAACAGTGAGGTTCACGTGAGGTTTTAAGGGGGGGGGAGGGGTTCGGCAAAAATCACGAAATATCACAAGGGGGGAGGGGGGTATAGTAAGATATCACGTGTATTTATTTTTTCGTCAAACATATGATTTTTAAATCGAAAAGCGGCGTTGACTTGCCTTTGCCAGGCAACGAACGAAGTCTTCGCGCGCCTAGAATAGGATTAGATTATAGAGCCTCTGCTAATTATAGCAATATCGCCTCGGCTGTACTTATCAACTTAGCGCACTTATTATCATAATGTACTATTAAAGTCTTGAACATCGCCGCAAAACTGCTAGCCTATCGGTTTTTTATCGGGTACACTTCGGAGAGTGTGCAACTGATCTGCATGATCTAATATCACCTTGCCCCTTCTTCTATCTGACTTCTCGTATCTTAAAAAGCGATATCGTTTCATGGTTGATGTTCCAAAACCACGAACGAAGATATTTGTCTCCACGTTTGTGATAAGAACGTCTAGATTGTGGCATGCATTGCCTGAGTGGGTTTTCCCCGATAGTTACAATCTTGGTGTCTTCAAATCGAGAGTGAATCGGTTTCTTCTAGGTAAGCACGTTCCATCGTAGACCGCATCGTCGCTTAACATCAGGCGAGATCACCGTCAAGCGCGAACCTATTATTAGTTAAAAATAAGACTTTACTAAGACTCCAGTGTCCGTCTGTCTGGCACCAGGCTGTATCTCATAAACCGTGATAGTTAGGATCTCAGTACCTAAAAAACGTGTTCAAGATGTTTTTTTTTCATCACAGAAAAAACTTTTTTTTTTCAATACTACCTACTTATCGCCACATCGGGAGGGTCGAGGCAGGACTTGTAGTCCTCATTACAACGAAATAATTAGGATAAAGGGGTTTGGGTAAAGTTGGCGTCGTTTTTTTTTAGCGGCCAGAGATCTGTTATCACTCTCTTGTAACAATAAAATACCCTGATGCTATATGTGCAATCAGATTTGCTGTAAGTAATATCGGAGCTGAGTTATGGCCCCTCAAAGTTTTTAATTTTGGTTTTCTTTGTATGTAGGTACTAGTGGCGCCATTTCCTATAGCGGCCAAACATCCGCTAGCACTTTTGTGAAACATTATTTTTACCTTAAGGTACCTGTGTAATCAGATTTGTTGCAAACTATATCGGAGCTGAGTTATGGCCACTCAAAGTTTTTTTTTTGGTTTTCTTTGTATGTACTAGTGGCGCCATTTCCTACAGCGGCCAAACATCCGTTAGCACTTTTATGAAACATTATTTTTATCTTAAGGTACCTGTGTAATCAGATTTGTTGCAAACTATATCGGAGCTGAGTTATGGCCACTCAAAGTTTTTTTTTTGGTTTTCTTTGTATGTACAAGTGGCGCCATTTCCTACAGCGGCCAAACATCCGTTAGCACTTTTATGAAACATTATTTTTACCTTAAGGTACCTGTGTAATCAGATTTGTTGCAAACTATATCGGAGCTGAGTTATGGCCACTCAAAGTTTTTTTTTTGGTTTTCTTTGTATGTACTAGTGGCGCCATTTCCTACAGCGGCCAAACATCCGTTAGCACTTTTATGAAACATTATTTTTACCTTAAGGTACCTGTGTAATCAGATTTGTTGCAAACTATATCGGAGCTGAGTTATATAACTTCCGACCCGAAATGTATCGATCCGAATGTTATTCGTGGTAGGCTACAATCCGATTCAGCTGTCGGTCGGATCCGATCTATTCGGAGTTTGTTTTCGTAGTAGACCTGCTGGAATTGTCAACATAACGTCATAGCACAGTATAAAGAAATCCTACCAGTTGTTAATCGCCTTTGATCTTAGGAGAAATGCCGATAATGTTGTAGATTGTAGTAGGGGGTACTACTAACATTGTAATGTAGGCAATGCGGGAGCACGCGCGCCCGCGTCTCACTCCACACGATTGCCCTTTCTAGACGGCTTCGTCGAACGACTGTATGATTTAAGAGAGACGAACTTCTTAGCATTCATGGATTCACCGTGCGGGTGCCGGGTCCATCGTGTGGCAGAGAGAGAAATCCCGAGTAGACCCCAAGACTTGTGACTCGCACGTAGGTTTAAGGGGCCCATTTGTGACGTACGTCAACAATCACCTTCACTACTCGTACTTCTCTCCCTACCCAGCCAAATCCGATATGACCCTACAAGTGCAGCTTTAAATACTCGTTCTAGTATACAACTTACTGCACTTCACTGCACAAGCCAAGGTCTTTCAGCAGGTTATAGAGAGATTTTGCTGGTATACCTCTCGCTCCTACTTCTACAGCGTATAAATTAACTACATAGCCATTTTTTCTTAATTCATTTTGAAGGTCGTAATACTGATTTTGTTTCATCGCGTGGTCTTTATGTATATTAGTTTCCCACGGTACGGTATAAGTTCTACAAGGAGACAAGGACTATGCGTTTCGTAGCTCTAGAAAAAACGAAAATGTCCGGTCTGGATGAAAAAACACCCACACTCTCTGGGATTTTATAGTAACTGGTCATAGTGACTCTCCGTACGTACAAGTTTGATGTCTTGATTTCTTTAAAGAAATAAATAGTTTTGAGTGTATAGTTGGTCTGAGTTTTAAATATTACGTCACAATGACTCCCCGTTTGCACCCGTATATACTTACAAGTTTGAAATAGTGAAATTTGTTTGAAATAGTGTCAACTCAGACAAGTTCATCACAAATTTTTAAATAAAAAAAATTGTTGTCTGTAAAGTCGGTTTACTGACGATAGTTCAACGTGACAACGTCTTAAGAAAATACTGATGGAATGGTAGCATTTTTCAAAAGAAAATTTTAATTTCATTTGTTTAATAGATTTGTATGTAAACAGTAATCAGTAGAATTTAGTCATTTTCAATCAAAACAATGCAAAAATGCTTTTAGATGCTGGGGATCGAACCCGGGGCATTTCACATGCAAAGCGAACGCTCTACCACTGAGCTACATCCTCGCTTGAACTACTGGTCGAAATAATTAATACAACTGTAACAAGGTAACGACCGACGGTAACGTTACATGACGTCATGTTTTGCGGGCGTGCAGCCGGCTTCATCGAATTATAAGACGTTATCACGTCAATATTTCAAAAACTTGTATTTACGGACAGTATTCGACAACGCAGCAGCGCCGAACATTTTCTTATTAGAAAGACTTTTCCCAAAGAAAGTGCCCACAAAGATGCACTTGTATGTATGCGGCAAACAAAATTTAGAAGGAGCTTGAAGCTCCACCTGGATCTGTTAGAATTGTGTGATTGTATGCTCAGTAAGTAATGATGCTAAACCTTATAAAAAATATATCAGAAATTTTGTGCAAAGTTAAGCCATTCTAAGCAATGATGTTAAAAACTAAGGATTTTATGTCAGCTTTCAAAAACGGCCCCACTCAACAACAGACAAAACGCCACAAGTCAGCTAACTTTACGTCAGTCGTTGTCTGACTTAGCACCTTACTGGCCGCTGGCCGCATTGCGTTGTCCCCTATGATGGTGTTTTGCGTCGTAATATCCTGCAAAAATGACAACAAAACAATGAAAAAGAGAAATGGTAGATCATATTTTCAGAAATTACATCATTACTCTGTCAATTTAGGGGCAATATTACTCTAAAAAGCATTTTATAAACAATCATTTAATCCACTTCAGTTCTAAGTACCTACCTACGTAACGTATCCGATAGGGATCGCACTCCGGAAAATCGATATTCGGGTGGATCCGGCATATTTAACCCGGTATCAAAATACAGTGACGAAAATGAGGTGTAGTATATTATTATGATTGTCAATGTTTATACCTGTATGTGTCTGTAGCATCGTAGCTTCCGATCGGATGAACTGGTTTGATTTTTGTGGTTGGAATTTCTGGAGTTATCCCGAACGGTTGAATCGATTTTATTTTTGAAGTGAACACATATTTGGCTCACACCACACATAGATCTTTCGTGGGCTGTGAATGAAGCTCATCGTCACGCTCGTAAATGAAAGAACTGTTCGAGTGAACTCGGGACCGCCAAGTTGCTAGAGCAAGAAAGAAACAATCAGCTGTTACTGCTGCTGTCTGGCTGCTATCACCGTTTTTTCATTAATTTATTCTTTGCCGTAGATACTAGTCCTTCAGCCGCGTCAGTCAATGTCGTGTCGCTGTGGTTACTATGTTCAGATTGTTTCTTATTATTTTTACTGTGTTCGAGTATTACGGAACGCAATTTATAATAGTACATTATGATATAAGTGCGGTAATTATCAAAGCGCACGTATGTCATACGACGTTTTATAACATATTTGCGAGGAAATAAACAAAACTCAGACAACATTTTCAAATAAAAACAATACAGCGAAAAAAAACGCGCGTAACAATATTTACTTGATCATAGCACAGAGTAAGTAATCACTATGGATCACAGATTAGCAATGCGCGCGCATCGGCGCCTTTTTTTTTAAGCAACGGCACAGAACCAGCCGGTATGCCGTTAATAATAAAGTAAATTAATATTTTTGTGTTTTGTTACAGAAAAATTAAAGTAATTTATAGTCTAAATTAATTAAACTATCGAATTTAATAATTCTTGTTTGGGCTCTGAGGTTAGGCCTACTATGTATATTGAATATTAATTTTACTCACTACTTAATGTAAGGTATAAGTTAGCGACTGTTCGCAATGACTATCTTTCGACAACTGACTGTGTCGGACAGAATTCTAATCCTCTTCTTTATGTACACGTGTGTGCGTGTACATTCTCCCGGGCGTTGAAAGTGAGGTATAGATGGATACTTTCAACACCTCTCTTTGATTTAGTTTCGTGGTGGAGGCTCAACTGATGTTGAAACCCGTTGGTTAGGGACGGTATCGGCCTCGTCCTTTGTTGGTAGTAGGCATAATTTGTTGGTGGCCCTTCTGACCACACCTTTATTTGTTTTTATGTCTGCTACTCGAACTCTTCCATCTATGCCCGGGATGCACCTTTGAATGATACCCAGGCGCCAGTGAAGAGGCATCAAATTTTCTTCTTTAATTAAAACCACGTCACCAACGTTTATGTTGTCGACGTCCCTTTTCCACTTGGAGCGGTTTTGTAGTTCCGCCATATACTCCATTCTCCATCTTTCCCAAAAACTTCTTCGAAGATTTTCAATAATTTGGAACCTCTTAAGTTTGGTCACCCGCGTGGAACTCGTCGGTGGAGACGGTAAGGACGTTAGTGATCGTCCGATCAGGAAGTGTCCCGGGGTTAAGGGTGCAAGGTCATTGGGATTGGAAGACAGAGGACACAATGGACGGGAATTGAGAATTGCTTCTATTTGGGCAAACAATGTAGTCAATTCCTCGAAAGTTAAATACGCATTTCCAGCTATACGCTTGAGTAAATTTTTTGCACTTTTAACGCCACTTTCGGCTAGACCGTTGAAATGAGGCGAATATACTGGACTGAATACAAAAGTGATGCCTTCGGAGGCAGCGTAGTCGGACACAGAATGACGAGCGGATTTCAACAATTTTGCTAGCTCATTATTTGCACCTACGAAGGTTTTGCCATTGTCGCAGTAAATCGTATTCGGCTTTCCACGGCGCGATATGAATCGGCGAAGGCATAATAAGAAATTTTGTGTTGTAAGGTCAGATAAAACATCCAAATATATCGCTTTGACTGCCAAGCAAACGACTACCAATAAATAGGCCTTTGTTAAGCGGCTCGACCGACCATTTTTAATATAGAATGGACCAGCGAAGTCCATAGCGCACGAAGACCACACACATTTTGTTTGTAATCTATCAGTAGGTAACTGACCCATGATTGGTTGTACAGTTTTGCCTTTAATTTTAGTACATAGAACACATTTTCGTACTACAGATCTCGCTAGGTTTCTACCTCCTATCGGCCAGAATCGTTCTCTAAATGACGATAATGTAAGTTGTGGGCCCGAGTGCATGAGGCGCTGGTGCTCATGCCGCATTAACAATTTAGTAATATGATGTTTGGCGTCCAGCAGTACTGGATGTTTTTTATCGAAATCAAAAGGAGACTGTTTTAGCCTACCTCCCACTCGAATTAGTTGATTTTCATCTGCGAACGGATCGAGAGGTAGTTTAGTTTAGTAGTTTAGTTTAGTTTGACGGGGCTGTTTCCGCACTTAGCCTCTCAAAGTGGGCCATTGTGCGTGGCTCATACTTCCCTATCACTCCAACCATCCCAGGCTATCCCAGAAGGCAAGCAACCTATTCAGGTTGTTGAAGGCCTCCGGGACTGCTGCTGGGGAGTGGAGGAATTCTGCCCGTTGATCCGCCACGCTCCTGCATTCCACAATCACATGCTGTGGCGTTTCTTCTTCCTCCATGCATCCTCTGCACAGAGGGCTATCTGTTACACCTAAATTGAATAAGTGTTTGTTAAGGGGACAGTGGCCAGTCATAGTACCTATGACTTTACGGATCCTATCCCTGCTCAGTCTGATAAGGTTGCGGGCAAGTTTTTTTGTTGCTACCGGAACAGCAATTTTTGTTTGCCTGCAACCTTCAATGTTTCTCCATTCCATTGAATGTGCTTTTTCGGTATTTTCCTGCAGCCATGATTTTATTTGGGCCTGAGGTATAGGCATTAAAGGTTCCGGACCGTATGTTATTGCCTTTGCTCCTCTCTTGGCCAGTTCATCTGCTGCATCATTACCTAGTGAGTCACTGTGTCCTTTAATCCATTGCAGGGTTACTCTGTTCGTCCCTGTTATGGATTGGAGTGCATTGTGACATTCCAGTATAAGGACAGAGGTTATAGTGTTGTTTTTTAGGGCTTGAAGCACTGACGCGCTGTCGGAGACAATTTTGATGTTTAAGTCCCCGACATCTCTGGCTGCGATCGCCTGTGCCGCCCTGGTGATACCGATACATTCGGCTTGAAAGATTGTGTTTAACTTACTTAGTGATGTTGATATTTTTATGTTTAAATCATTTGAGAAGACACCGGCTCCTGTACCTTGTGAGGTTTTGGAGCCGTCTGTGTATATCCTTACTTCTCTGCTACCAGAGCTATCTTTTAATTCTGCATTAAGTTGGATATTGTATCTTCGATCAAAGACGTGTTGGCATATTGTTCTATCCATGGGTGCCTCAAGAAGTGGTATTTCTTTCAGCACCCGTTTCAGAACTTTTGTGTGTTCTGTTTCTGTACCCTGTTTCCACAGTCCGTGAGCTCTTAGTCGCAGGGCGGCTGCAGTGGCCTCCTCTTGTATGACTAAGTGTAGAGGTCTCAAATTTAAGAGATACTCCAAAGCGGCTGATGGTGTGGTTTTCATGCATCCAGTGGCTGCTAGGCTTGCCAGGCGTTGCAGACTTTGGAGTTTGGCTTTTATTGTGGTCAGTTGTGTTCTGGGCCACCACACAACTGATCCGTAGGTCAGAGAGGGTCTAATCACTGAAGTGTACAACCACAGTGTAATTTTTGGATTGAGACCCCATTTTTTCCCAATGAGTCTCCGGCATTGCCAAAAAGTTAGACAGGCCCTCTTAATTTTTGTATCTATATGACTCGCCCAGTTCAGTTTATTATCAAGGATGATGCCCAGATACTTCACTTGCGATGATAGGGTGAGTTTGGTATTAAATAATTTTGGGAGTTGTAGTTCTGGTAACTTTCTTTTGTTGGTGAAAAGAATGAGCTCTGTTTTTTTCGGATTTACTGACAATTGATGTTCGCCACACCATTTCTCTACAATCTGAAGAGCCGAGCGCATGGACTTACAAAGCACATTTTCAGCGCTTCCGCTAATCAGTATAGTGAGGTCATCCGCATAACCAATAGTAGTGTACCCTCTGTTATTTAGCGTCTTTAGGAGGCTGTCTACTACTGTGTTCCATAATAGTGGTGATAGGACGCCACCCTGGGGGCATCCTTTTACTACCTTTGCCCTTATGGTAGTGTTCATCACTATCTGGACTGCTCTTTTACTGACCAACTCGGTGATCCAGTTCCTCATCACTGGTTCGACCTTGAGTTTGCATAGAGCATGGTTTATGCTGTTGTGCATTGTTTTATCAAATGCCCCCTCTATGTCTATAAAGGCTGCAAGTGTTGAAAGTTTGTTTGTGAGAGCCGATTCTATCTTGTGCACAACCATATGCAATGCTGACTCTGTTGATCTACCCTTTCTGTATGCGTGCTGCTGAGGATGCAGTTGTTTATGTTTTAGTGCCCCATCTCTTAAGTGTCGGTCCACTAATCTTTCTAACGTTTTTAGAAGGAAAGACGTTAGGCTAATAGGTCTAAACGATTTGGCGTGCGTGTAGTCCTCCTTACCGGGTTTTGGTAGGAAGATTACTTTCGCCTCCCTCCATGTTTTCGGGATATATTTAAAGGCTATACAGGCCCTATAAATTGGTAAAAGGTGCTCTGTTACCTGGTTTGGTTGCCATTGTAGTAACGCTGGGAATATACCATCCAGCCCTGCGGATTTGAAAGGTTTGAAACTTTTAAGTGCCCATTTTATTCTATCCGCGGTTACTACCTTATTTGCTACTTCCCATTCTTGGGTTGTTGGTGTGCAGTGGTTTTCTTCTGGCCACTCTGGTTCTCCTGTGATCTGGCATCCAGGAAAGTGAGTCTCCAGAAGTACTGCACTTGTTTCGTTGTCTGTGTTTGTGTAAGTGCCGTCTTCCTTTTTTAGGGAGCCCGGGAGGTTGAGCTCGCCTTTGGCTAGAACTTTCTTTATTCTTCCGGCTTGGTTTGTTGAATTTATGCTATTACAGAAGTTGTGCCAGGATTCCGTTCTGCGGAACCTGATTCGCCTCTTGTAATGCTTTTGTTCAGCTTTGTAGTTGTCCCAGTCCACCATGGATCTGGTGTTTTTTGCCCTGTTATAGAGCGTCCTTAGTTTATGGCGTAGTCTCTCGAGTTCTGGCCCCCACCAAGAACCCTTACCTACGTTGTTTGATTTTACCACCGGACATGCCAGTTTGTAACTATCCAATAGTGTTTTTGTTAGGAATTGTACGTTCGTTTCTATGTTGTTTGTACAAAGTGTTGTGTCAGTTAGGTGTGTATTTCCTAATGTTTTGTTTAATAATGCTGTGTACCTTGTTATATCGGTTTTACGGGGGTTACGATATGGAACAGGGTCTGTTGACTTATATCGCAGTTGGAAACAAACGCGGCGGTGGTCCGCAAAAGATGGCTCGTTTGATACGTGCCATCCCTCGATTTGGCTAGCCACCGCGTTGGTTGCCAGTGTAATATCTATGATAGTTTGGTACCTAGAGCTTACAAAAGTAGGTTCCGTACCCCTGTTCATAATGTTGAGGTTTGTCTGGAATAAATATTCGGCTAAGGACTCACCCCTTTTGTTGGTATTTCTACTTCCCCACAGCGAGTGGTGAGCGTTGCTGTCCGCGGATGCGATCAGCTCCCAGTGATGTTCTTCGCAGTGTTGTACCAGGTCGGCCAGTTCTTTTGGGGGAATATCCCCCTCACCCGGCAGGTACACTGATGCTAGTACTAAGACGGTTTGGTTTTCTGTAGTAAGTCTCACTGCTGTGAGGTCTCTAGAACAGAATTGGTTAAGCAAAGTGGCTGTTGTTGTTTTAGGCATATAAATACATGTTCTTGGGGTTTCAACAGTAGTGTCTACCATTAACTTACCTCCGATGTTACTGAGACCGCAGATTTTATTATTTTTGATCCAGGGCTCCTGGATCATGGCGACGGTCTTGCTGTTCTTCTCCAGCACTCTGCGTAGAGTGGCCGCCGCTATCTGCTTGTGCTGGAGATTGGTCTGGATGAACTTGACGGCTATGGGCTTCGCAGGACGCCATCTTCGTCACTGCTGCAGCACCCCTCACTCGGCAACGGTGAGACTACTTCCACCTCGCTCAAACTCTGTTTGAGGGCGGAAGCTGAGGGCTCCGGAGTCGACGTCTCCTTTGCTTCAGTCTCACTCGTTGAGGTTGTTTTTACGGGTTGTTTTCCTGCCGTTTTCGCTTCGACTGTGGAGAAGAAGCGGATGTACCCACTCCCCGTAATGTGGGCTACCCGGCGGTCTCGGTCCAGGATCGTCTGCTTCTGGTCTTCAGGTATTCCCAGGGTAAGGTGCACTACCTTATCCTCGGAGCCCATAGCGTCCTGTGGTTGGTCGTCCACGGTCATATCGTAGCACTGCCACGAGTCCACCTTGTACCACGGATTCTGGGCACAAAGGACTCGCTGCAGTATGGCAGGGTCGGTAATGCTGGTATGAATTAGAAGCCCAGCCTTGAGCTTCTTCTTCATGTCCGACTGCCTGATGACCGTGAGGGTGGTGTCAGGAATTGGTGACTCTATGTTTTTCACCTCTTCTTCCAGCCACCTGAGCGAATTCGCGTCCTCGCACCACATCGCTAACGCCCCGTCCAACAGGAAGGGTCGACCGCGGAAAGACGGTGCGGGCGCGCTCGAGGAAGATGGAGACAGTGCGGTTTGGATAACTTTGCCAGCAACAGCTACCCTCACCGCCTCTGCCTGGGTCTGCGAGAGGTCCCTCTGCGGGACGGTAGTAATCACCACCTTCAGGTGGGATTGAGCCGCGTCTGCGTAGCTCACCGTCCGTTTTGCTTTTGGGTCGGTCTTCGCGCGTTTGGCGTCCCCTCTGGGAGATTGGGTCTCGTCCAGGCGAGCGCGCTTCGATGAAGCTCTCTCGTCCGTCGAAGACCCTTTCCCCTGCTGTTCCTTTTCAGGAATGGGAGCCATCGCAGCGGTCCGTCTACCGCGAGCACCTCTCGGTTTCCTTTTCTTCCCCGATTGGCTGGGAATTGGTGGTGGTGGTGGCGGTGGTGGTCCCGCCCCTGTAGAGGTGGATGGTGTGATTTCGCGCTGCGTTTCCGCTGCTGCGATAATTTTGGGTTTGTTTGGCTGAAGTGCTTTCCTTCTCGCGCGCCTGTTATGGCGAACGCGTTCTGGTCTGCTCTTCTGCCCTTGGGTTTGGGTGTCAGCCTTCGCGTCGGTGGACTCCCTTTTGCAGGGACGCTTATGCGTGACTACAGTCCACGGCGACTTGACGGAGGGTTGAGTTGCTGGGATTGCCTTCATGAGGCCTGATAAATCCAGGCTGGAGCCTGGTTGAGAGCACAAGTTGCCCCCCCCAGAATACGAGGGGCAGACCGAGCTGGGCTCGGTGAGGGATTCTCCGCTGGCTGAGCCAGTGGTACCCTCCTGGGGTAAAATCTTTTTACGTTGTGCCGACATTAGGGTTTTTGAGCTGGGTTTTAAAAATCTCACACACAACCTGCCCTTGGTGTGTGTGGCGCAACTTTTTGGGGGTATTTGGTGCCCCAGGGCCTTGCGGGCCGGAGTTGTGGATATAGGCCGCCACGGTTCGGTCGTATGTGTAGGCTTGTATAGTGTGTCTGAGTGTAGTTGAGTGTGGTGGTGTACTTACTAAGTGAGGCGTGATTGTGATCTGTATGTGTGTGTGTGGTTGCGTGCCTAATGAGTGTATGTATGTGGTGTATATGTGGTGTGCTTGTGTAGTGTGTGTGGTATTTTAGCCAATAGCTAGTGATGTACCCGTAGGTACATTACTAACCATTGTTACCGGGGTACACCGTCCTAGTGCATTGCGTTCCTAGGTGATCGAGATCCACCAGGACCGCATTGCAACCAGGCACGCTTGGAGGTACACCACTAAAGCACCCCTTTCGATCGAGAGGTAGCAATCTATTTTTTGGATGCTTACATACTTCAATATTTTTACTTTCTTTGGGAAATGATTCCTTTTGGCAATGTTTGAGTAATAATGTTTGCGAGTTGTCAAGCTCGGTTGCCATTAAAGGTCCACTTAACTTGGTTTTATTATGTTTGCAATTGTTGATAAAGCGCAGTACATATGCATAGACTCTATTTAGTTTTGTATAATTAGAATATTTTTCGAATGAAATAAATGATTTGTTTGACTCAGTATCGTTACTGACCACTAAAACCTTGATTTCAGGTAAGCTAGACGATATATTTTTAGGTTGCGCAGGCCATGTTGAAGAGTCTTCCTGTAAAAAGCTCGGACCATGCCACCATTTTTTGGTCGATTGTAAAAGTTGAGGATCGATTCCTCTAGATAATATGTCGGCCGGGTTTAATTCGCTGGGAACATGCTTAAGTTCATAACCTTTAGTTAGCTCATTTATTTTGTTGACTCGATTTCTAACAAAGGTAGATAGGGCTTTTGTTTGGGTTTTTAGTAGTGTCCGACCGAAACTGATTTTCCGGCCGAAACCGAAACCGAAACCGAATGTTCGGCCGTGGCTTCAGTTTCGGCCGAAACCGAAACTCACGTGGTCAAGTATATAATTTATTAAAATACTGAAATTTGGTGCATTTTATACCTATTATTTTGCCTTAATTAGGGCATGAAATGGAAACACAATATATTAAGATTGTTGTAATCATTTATCTATACTAATATTATAAAGCTGAAGAGTTTGTTTGTTTGTTTGTTTGAACGCTAGGATCTCGGAAACTACTGGACCGATACGAAAGATTATTTTTTTGTTGGATACTCCATTTATCGAGGAAGGCTATAGGGTATATAACATTACGCTACTATCAATAGGTACGGAGTATGAGTGAAGAATGTAAAGAAAACGGGGAAAAATATTTCTCTTCGAGAGTTTTAGTTCCGAGAATTTAAATTCACTTTGGTCGCTGAAGCACACCCCGGACACTCGGCCTAAAATCTATACAGACGGTGCAGTTGACATACCTACACTCACACAACTGCGCATATGTCGTTCGAACACATTTACGCATGTGTGCGTGTCATCTAGGGTTACTAAATTATTTTATGGAATAGCTATGACCCGTGAGTTCACTTGCCTGTGTTAAGTCTCCTATAATCTTACCTAGTTAGTGTTCGATCTTTAATGTAGGTAAATATAACTTTCATCAACAATCAGGTTGCTTATGCTGAAACCAGTCGGTTGCACCCGAACCGACTCATCCGATAGCGGTCCCGCTACCGAATGGTTCGGAATCTGCGATTCACAACGCCAATCGGATTGGCGTAGGAATGTCTTTTGGCCAGACCAAAGACAAGCTATCCCACCTAGTTTTCGAATACAGATACAAATTTGGTAGAAAAGTTAACTCATGGTAGGAATATACAAATCGTCAAATAACTGTATTTCGGGTTTATTTTGTGGTTTTGAATGACTTTTTTTACATAGAATTTGTATAATAAACGAGTAAATCGAACAATAACCTCTGGAAATTTGCATCTGCAACACAATAAATCATAGTTTACATGTTTCGTTTTACCTTTAATTTGTTAATCTGTTGATGTTGTCAAAGTCAACGGAACTATTGTTTGTTTTGTTTGGAAATAACCAAATAACAACAAAAAGTAATAGTGCTTCATAGTGTTTGTCCATTACAGTTATATATAACATATCTAAAAGTAACCACTAACAAAAGTATCTACACTCCACCGATCATCTGAATCAATAATCCTACATCTTCACTGCACATATGCCAGAAGTCTGTCATCAAACTGAAGACTACCTGAAGTGGATCGGTCATCTGAACCAAGACTCCTACCTACCTGTCATAGTACCTATAACTTTGGGGATTTTGTCCCACATATCTAGCTATATCTAAGTAAGTTTAATGTTTGTTAAATCACATGCCGTACACCGGCAAGGTGCTACTTTTATATACACCTACGGGGTCTGCGTTGTCATTATAGGGATTGGGGACCAATAAGTTCTGGCAGAAGTACATTTAAGTAACCTTTCCTTCATCTATAGATAGAACTAAAGTCGAACAGATAGGTACGAAAATACTGTTTGTTATACAAGGACTAGAGGGGTTCGTGGGTCACCCCTTTTGGGCTGGCACTAAGTAATATTATAGACGCACGCACTTATTACACGGTTTTCTTACTTAGTTAGCTCCGACTATGTTTGTGACCACCACTGACCACTGGTTTCCGAAAAGGCTATAGTACCGTAGACCACATACATACGCTTCGGCAGATTATACAGAAAATCGAGGAGTATAATCGGCCACTATGTATAGCGTATGTGGACTATGAGAAAGCCTTCGATTCCATCGAGACCTGGGCAGTGCTTCAGTCTCTCCAGCGATGCCGCATGGACTATCGCTATATCGAAGTGTTGAGGTGCATTTACAGCAAAGCCACAATGTCTGTCCGATTACAGGACCAGTGCACAAAACATATCCGGCTACAGAAAGGCGTGAGACAGGGAGATGTTATATCTCCGAAACTGTTCACTGCCGCGCTGGAAGATGTTTTCAAGCTACTGGACTGGAACGGACATGGCATCAATATCAACGGCGAATGCATCACTCACCTGCGGTTTGCCGACGATATAGTCATTGTGGCGGAGTCGATGGAGGACCTCGGTGCTATGCTCAGGGACCTCAGTAGAGTATCCCAACAGGTAGGTTTGAGGATGAATATGGACAAGACGAAGGTCATGTCAAATGTTCATGTCTCACCTGTACCGGTTATTGTTGGGAATACCACACTCGAAGTTGTTGACGAATACGTCTACCTGGGTCAAAAGATCCAATTGGGTAGATCCAACTTCGACAAAGAGGTCCAGCGAAGAATCCAACTCGGATGGGCAGCGTTCGGGAAACTACGGCACATCTTGGAGTCCAAAATACCCCAATGCTTGAAGACGAAAGTCTTCAATCAGTGCGTGTTGCCAGTGATGACTTATGGAACTGAGACGTGGTCCTTAACTGTGGGCCTCATAACAAAGCTCAAAGTCACACAGCGAGCTATGGAGCGAGCTATGCTCGGAGTCTTTTTGCGCGACAGAATCCGTAATGAGGATATTCGCAAAAGAACTAAAGTAGCCGACGTAGCTCGAAGAGTAGCTAAGCTGAAGTGGCAATGGGCAGGCCACATCGCTCGCAGAACTGACAACCGATGGGGAAGAAAGGTTCTCGAGTGGCGACCACGAACCGGAAGACGCAGTGTTGGACGGCCTCCCACTAGATGGACAGATGACCTCACGAAGGTCGCTGGGAACCGCTGGTTGCAGGTTGCGCAGGACCGTTCGTTGTGGAAATCTAGGGGGGAGGCCTATGTCCAGCAGTGGACGTCTTACGGCTGATGATGATGATGATGACTGACCACTGGGGCCAAAGTTGTATCCGCTCTTGCTGTTATATCGTTGTTTGACGTGATGTCTCGTATCTCCAATGTTTCTTTGTGGTTTCTTGGCTTTTTGCTCAAACAACAAACATGTTTCATATTTTCATCTCAAAAAATAAACAATATCAACAAATCAAATGTGGCAATAATCTATTTCTAGCAATTCTTTTGAGCACAAACTGCCAACTTTGAAAATTTCATAACCCAAAATTCCAAAAACTAAACACATATTACACACTAAAGTTAATAAAAATTCGTTTACTGTCCATAATCTTACAGAAATATTGAGAAAAACAGAGAAAAATCAAGTAAATACAATAATCTTAAAATCGTATTTAGCTATCCACGACAAAAAAGCTGTCCGAATCCCATCCGATTAGAAAACAGCTGGTAGTCGGTTGCAAACGTCAAAAGTAATCGGAATTGGCGTTGAGAATCGCAAGTTGCCCGAACCAGTCGGTAGAGGCCAGTTTCCGTGGATCAGCCCGACCCGAATGGTTTCAGAATCGCTACGCAGAATTGCTTAACACAGTTTATAAAAATGATTCAATCTTTGTAGAAATTCTTATGAAATCAAAAATCTCTTATTCTTAACTTAAAATTGTGAACTTATCAAAACACAGTAGAAAAACGATTCAATCCTAGTATATTATCCGCTTGCATGCCCGTGTCAACTAGTAGTTAACAAAACGAAAACGCTAAAATGCCCGTGTCAACTGGTAGTTAACATCGCGATTCAGTCTATTATGCCCGTGTCAACTAGTAGTTGACATGGCGCGCCATGCCAAAATGCCCGTGTCAACTTGTGGTTAACATGGCCACCGCGACAGAAAAAGTTAAATAAATATACTTGTCTTTGTTGCTCTTGGGCTTAGTTTGTATTATTTATCTCGTTTCAATGTTAAATTTCCCTTCATATTAATCCCAGTAGAGTATCTAAGCCATAGAAAAAAGAACAGAAATTTAAAAAAAATACATTCCTTGTCAATGTTGTTATTGAGTGTTGATTCAGTGCGGGCTGTGTAAGTTAGTTTCTTCTGATTTTACTATAAATTTCGTTTTAACAAAGAAACAACAGATAACAAACGTAAAAAAAGATGAAAAACCATATGTCAAAACTTTAATTTTAGAGGTACCTATGAGCTTTTAAAAAGACGAGCTTTAAAACGCGCTACCTCAATTTCAGCACAGCATAACTCTGCACCAAAGTCGTAAACTGAGAAACAAAAGATAACATTGAATAGCTAGTTTCATATTAAACATAAAAAATATAACATTTGATAAGCTTTCAAAAGAAATTGATTCACAAGGAACGATTGCGTGAATCCCATCTCGCGCGCCGCAAGCGTAAAAACCGCGGGGCATAGCGAGGTGCACACGTATTTTTCTCCGGGCATTTTGACGACCAACGCTACAGGGGGCGGGGCATAGTGAGGCGCGCGGTTTGCAGCGCCGGGCAAGCGAGCGGTTATCGAAATTCTTATGAAATTAAAAATCTGTTATTCTTGTTTCGTTGAACTGATGAAAAAATTGGTACCTAAATTTAAATAACACAGCGTCATGGTCGTATTATCATAGAAAATTGTCGTCCGAAATAACCCTTCGTTGAGTGCTTCTCGCGTTCTTGCGGGGTAGGAAGCTTGAAACTGGCGGGGGGTGGGGAGTGTCCGTTCTATCTGTATTATCTATTCTATGGCTGAAGTCTGTGATGGCGCGTGTCTACATTTGAAGTTTGTATCATTTGAAGTAATCAAATTTGTTCTACAACAATGCATTGTTGCTTATTTACCTACGTATTTTTAGGGTTCCGTGAAACGTAATAAAGTGGCCAGCAATGGATATTTTAGTATGGATTTTCCTCAAATAGACGCGGGTGAAACCGCGGGGCACAGCTAGTTGAATATAAAATAAAAACATAATATTAATAACATTTTTAATAATTTTTCAAATTAAGTTCTCTGTCAAATCAGTCATCTAACTAAATCAAATCAATAATTGTTACTGTTTCATTAAATACTAAGTATTGGTATTTATTTTGAGATCTTTCCCTTTAATACTTTGGATTGTATTAGTACTTAGTAGAATAATCAGTCTCTTTTAGGTACCTCTTATATAAACATAATAATTACTATCTCGCCTAGTTCCAGTCTCAACATAGATAATCAAAAATCACATATTTAGAATTAAAAAAGATACCCAGATCACAATTAGTAGGACAGTTGTACTACTTACATTTCGAACTAAGTAACTCACTATTAAACTGAAGTTTAAACATTTAAATAGAAAACATCAAAACAGTTATAAAATGAAATAAAAAAAACTTCTATATAATATATAGACCAAAAAAAAAACTTGACGTGCTTGAACTTGTTAAGTTTCGGTTTCGGCAAAAGTTTCGGCCGATTTTGGCCGAAACCGAAACTGTGGCCGAAACTTGATTTTTGGCCGAAACTCGGCCGAAACCGAAACCGAAACCGAACTTTCGGTCGGACACTAGTTTTTAGCCAGGCGAGTACTACTGTGGAGTCGGTCCACAAAAACTTTTTATGCACGTTACAGGGAATCGAATCAAGAACCTTTGTACTGAGTTCCGCTCCTAGTAGACATGAGCAAAGTTCAAGGCGGGGTATGGTTAAGCTACGTTTTGACGTTCTTAGAGGCGCCACCCTACTTTTTGCGCAGAGCAGGTGCACAGTTACGTCGTTAGTGTTAGTGTATGAGCGAACGTAACCGCAGCTACCGTACGCTTCCATTGAGGCATCCACAAAGAAATGAACTTCGACAGTAGCGCCCCCATTTTCTATGTTTGGCGAACCCTTAATTTGGCAAGGTATAAAATGCAGTAAAAAGCTTTTTATTTTGTTGTAATTGTAATTGATATACATAAAACTATCATAAAAAAATAATTTAAAAAATCTGAAAAGCTTAGGTTTCCTGAAAACTTATGTATGCCACAACATACATTGCCAATTTCTTAATATTGAATCTTTTAAATTTGTTGTATGCTGGGACATACATTGCCAATAATTTTACGAACTAAGTATGAAATAAAAGACATGATTTTTTTTACTTAGAATTTAATATTAGCACAATTAAAGCCTTAAAAAAATAAGTAAAACATTATTGGGAGTTGAAAAAAAATTACGCTCTTTTATGGTACTCAAGTTGACAGTTTCTAGAATTTTTCCCTGTCACAAAACAAAGGCGGACTTGGCATTTTATGCATTCTACAACCGTTAGCTTAGGGGCTGTCCATTAATCACGTGAGGTTCAAAAGGGGGGGGGGAGGGGTTCGGCAAAAATCACGAAATATCACAAGGAGGGAGGGGGGGGTATAGTAAGATATCACGTGTATTTATTTTTTCGTCAAACGCGTGATTATTCAATCGAAAATCGACGTGTAGTGTAACCTTGACTCTCCGTTAAAGGTAACGAACGAAGTCCTCGCGCGCCTAGAAAAGGATTAGATTATATTTTATACCGGTATTAAAAATTTTTTTTATTAAAAATTAAGATTCTTTGTAGGTACTAAAAATACACGTGATTTTGGTGGGGGGAGGGGGGGTTAGTTTTAAACCTCACCACGTATCACCAAGGGGGAGGGAGGGGTTAAAAAATGTAAAAAAAACATCACGTGATTAATGGACAGCCCCTTAGAGCATAGTCGACATCGACCTTGAGTGGTCATTGTCATGAAATGACCAACATTGTCAAATCGTGTCGATTCGACTGGTTTGGTTTGTGGTAACCTCTTTTTGTTTTTGACACCAGTGCGTTCGCATTTTTTGAGACCTTCGTATAATTCAAATCGAAAGTCTTTCAAGGAGATGGATTGTTGTCCTAATTTTGAATGATCTTTCCGGTGTAAAAGCCATGCATTATTTATACATATGTCCAGAAGTTGAGCAAATATACCGATGTACCATCTGCGCGTCTTGAACGGGGTTCTGTACAGTGAAATAAGCATATCGGCTAAATCAACCCCTCCCATATGTTTATTGTATTCTTTCACTATCTGTGGGCATTGTACATCAACTTTTGATTTCGACTCCTTGCAGTATCGTTTTATGGTACTTACTGGTTCCACCCCCACATAGGAACTTATCAGTGTCACAGCTTTGTTGTCATTCCATCGTACTATGGCTAAACGATTTTTATCGCACGTTACTTGCGCATGACTACCTCGAAGTTTCTTTTTCATATTTTTTTCGGTAGGCAGCACTGTCTCTGCACCTCTCAATCTGTTATTTCTGATTGTTCCTAATCCAAAAATCCCGTAATCTTCTCTAAGAATATAGAATAATTCTGGACAAGTGAAAAAGTTATCGCAGAAAACAAATGCTGGTTTAGACTTTATACTTTTGCATAAAGCGATTACCACCTGCGCTCCAAATCCAATAGAAGCTTCCTTTTCTGTAAAAGAATGAAATCGGAAAGTATCCTCTCCCCCATATAGGACAAAATCATATATCATACCGGACACACCGGCTCGAACATAATTTTTGAATCCCCACTTATTGGGTTTATCTTTCATATATTGACGACGTTTTCCGGCTTTTGTCCCTTTATACGGGATCATCATTTCATCAATACTAAATCTTTTTTCATTATCTTGTGCTAAACAATTGTCCCTAATTTTTTCTATAAGCGGTCTAACTTTATAATATCTGTCGGAGTCTTGAATGTTGTTGTCAACGAAATGTAAATAACGACGGATTTGTTGATATCGTTTTAGAGGCATCAAATCGGCCACCAGTTCGTATCTATATCGCAAACTCCAATAATCAGTGTAAGAAGGCATGGTCACAACACCCATTATTATGTGTATGGCTAAAAAATCTCGCAATTCGTCTTCAGTCAAACCAATGGTACGGCCAGTTTTAAAAATGGCATACGCGTTTGTTTGCTCAACAATATCTGCTAAAATGTCAGGAGAAAAAAACTTGTACAAATATTCCAGTGGAAATAGGATCTGAACACTTCCTGCAGGATCTGCTTCCTCTTCTGTGGTTGCCATATGTCGAAATACAGCTTTTTTCCAGCGATAAGTTAGAGTGAATTTTTGAACTCGCCTTCGCTTAGCAACATAAACTGTGGGACGTTGTGACCTGGTTTTCCTGGAACTTGATGCAGAGGAAGCATTGGTCGTCATGCATGGTGTTGCCAATCCAGGTGCAGAGGGTGCAGGGAGTGCAAGAGGTGTAGGCGTTGCAGGAGTTGTGGAAGATGCAGGTGTTGCGGGCAATGATATAATGTCACCTAATACCGGTAGCACATTGCAATTTGGTTCTAGAGATGGAAATGGAAGACTTGGATATACGGTTTGGAAAATTGGCGTAAGGCAAACGTTTTCGATAGCAGGGTTATGTTCATCATCGTCTAATAGGTTTAGTCTTTCTAAAGAACTATCAATCGAGGGTGCAGAGGAACTTGACAAAGAAAGCGAAGCAGGCATACATATCTCGTCTTCAATATCTGAGCGTTCACTATCGTCAGAAGGAGCATTCTCAATAGGAATTAGCGCTAAAATTCTACCACCACGTGTTTGATGCTGTTTCTGGCAACAAAGAAAAAAAATGCTAAAACTCCAAATAAGCAAAACAAAACCCCTAATTTGGCATTGTATGCCATGACATACAAATGAAATATAGGGTCATTTATTATGAACTTGGCATTGTATGTCACCGCATACACAATGTTAGTGCCCCAAATAGAATCATTTTATGCAAGTAAAGATTCCAATTTATTACCAAAATTATAGTATCATAATGTCATGCATAGAATTTAGTAACAAAAATTACCCTAAACCGCGAAATACGAACAATTTAAATTTATTTACCTTAGATAGCACAGCTGACTGCCGCCGGGTCGCCATTTTTGTCGACTAATGTCAAAATGAGTGTTGTCAGACATCTGTTTTATATTTTCTTCTAGAAATAGATAGTATTGCAATTAGATAAAACTATCAAACCACGTTATTTTGAAATTTTTTAAACAAAATATTTTTTCCAATTTCGTGTATGGCAGGGCATACATTGTCAAATTAAGGGTTATAACAAATCGTGGCACTGATATGTTTGAAATGAAATGCAAGTTATTTATAAATTTGTTCCATCTATCCGCGAATTTTTTAGGAACCGGTTCGTCCCAGTCCAATTTAGCGGCCCATAAATGTTGGAGTAATATTTTAGGCTTGATAATGCAACATGAAACTAGTCCTAGTGGGTCGAAAAGTTTACATGTTGTAGAAATTATTATTCGCTTTGTAACTTTAGGTATTTCGGACATTGTGTCTAGGTTAGGCGGCTGCTGACCATCGAGTTGACCCGGAAAGTGTATGCAATCGGTCAAGGGTGACCATCTCAAGCCGAGGACGTTCGGTCCCGTGTCAAGTTTATGTACGTCGGAATAAACTTTGGAGCTTGACCGATTTTGAAGTTTCGGCAAAATTTCCGAGCAGTTGGACATAAATTTTCGTAATGGAAAGCCAGCCGCATTTAGATTGTCTTGCACTTTTTCTAAGATGTAGGCTAGATCAGCCTTGTTATAGCTACCCGTATTCAAATCGTCCATATAAAAATGTGATTTAATTACTTCTGCTATATCTTTATCTTGACATTCAAGCGCTACTTGGAGTAAACATCTTGTAGCTAAGAACGGTGCTGAAGCCGTGCCATATGTAACGGTATTTAATTGATAAGTTTTTATTGGTTCATTTGAATTTTCCCTCCATAAAATCAGCTGTAGAGGGCGCTGCGATTCATCTAGCATTATGCATCTATACATTTTTTCGACGTCAGCTGTTAGAACATACTTAAGTATAGGCTCGAAATCGAATTAAGATCGAGAGAAGATCACTTTGAATAACTGGGCCTACGGCTTGTATATCGTTAAGCGACTTAGATGTGCTAGTTTTAGCCGATGCATCAAACACCACTCTTAGTTTGGTACTTTCGCGTTGTTCGCGAATTACACAGTGATGTGGTAAATAGCAGCCAAAGCGTGGTCTGTCTACTTGGTTTAAATGACCTAAATTTTCGTATTCCTTTAGGAATTCTGTGTATTGTTCCTTTATAGAAGGATTTTTATTTAGTCGTCGTTCTAAAGATAAGAAACGTTTAATTGCCATCGGGTATGAATGTCCAAGCGTCTGCTCAGGCGCTTCTTTGAGCGGCATTTTTACGCAAAACCTGCCGTCTGGCAACCGGCGAGTGTTCTCCACGAAATCCCTTTCGCAGAATTCCTCCTCACTTGAACATACAGAATCCGAGGCAAAATTTTCTACTTCCCAAAATTTTTTTATTGCGTTATGTATGTCCTGAAGGGAAGTCTCTTCTTTTAATTGGCTATCTTTATCTTGGACAGAATTAGACGTTTGGATTGAGTTACATTGGATACTTAATTTTTTATTTTGATACTTACTTGGAACGCCATTTGTATCACCTGTAACCATCCAGCCAAAAACGCTTTCTACCAGTTTTGGCATTTTATCACCTAGATGTATTATTGTCGATCCGACCATATTAAAAAAATTTGGATTGTTAATTAAAATGTCTATTTCTGACGGCACATAGAATGTAGGGTCCGACAGAACGAAGTCGTCTGGAATGCCTAAAGATTTGACATCGACATGAAAACTGGGTTGGTCGGAAGTAATGTTTGGTATGACATACAATTTTAACTTTTTATTGAATGGTGTGTTACGGGATTTAATTACGACTTCACACTGTTCCGTAATAGGGTAAGAAGAACAATTTAGACCTGAGGCGTTTATGGGTTTTATTTCCTCACATTGTAGGTTAAGCTTTTGTTTCAGCTTTGACGTTACAAAATTAGACATACTCCCAGGATCGAACAGCGCCCTGGCGAGCTGAGTTTCATTCGTACGTGTGTTTACCACTTCTACGATGGCGGTACACAATAAAACTTTATCTTCTATCGACGCTGATAAACAAACCGGGTTGATATTAGTTTCACTGCGTTCATTTTTATTTGTGGGTAGTGTTGATAAACATTTTGATTTGCACAACAAAGTGTTATGTTTGGCTTTACAGGTTTTACACGAACCTTTTATCTTGCATATTTGATTTGGGTGATGACGTAAGCACGTATCACATAAACGTAATTTCGAAACTTCGAATAACCTGTCTTCTACGCTCATGTTTTTGAATACGTCACATTGATATACTAAATGTTGACGATTACATATTGAGCAATTTTTACTATAGGAGGATGTTTGCGCCTGAGTCACAAAGGAATGTGTGATTCTATTTTCTTTATAATTTGGCCGATTGTTGTACGACATAGGTTTCGTATCATGGCTTGATTTAGTAGAAGGTTGTAACTCGCCGCGATTGCAATTTGCGGTTTCTAAAACATTTGCTCGGTTTTCCAAAAATCGTTTGAATTCGTCTAAAGTAGGAAGGTGGTCTAATTGACCTTTATACTCCTCCCACTTGCTACTAGTTCTGTGATCCAACTTAGCCGCGACTAGGAAGATAACCAAAGGGTCCCACCCGGTGGTAGATACTTCCAGCGTGTTGAGTGCACTTAGGTTTTTGGAAACTTGGTCGACTAGATACCTAATTGCTTTATACGACTCTTTTTGAATATTGTTGAGCTGTACTAAAGCACTCAAATGATTATGTATCAAGATATTTTTATTATCGTATCTATCACATAACACCTTCCAAGCCAATTCATAGCTAGCTTCAGAAAACTCGATCGATCTTATTACGACGCTGGCTCCGGAGGTCAGTGAATTTCGTAAATAATGAAATTTGTTTATTTTAGCAATTGTATCATTTTCGTGGATAAGTACTTTAAACGTATCTCGAAATTCCAACCACGTCTTCACCGACCCGTCAAAAACGGGTAAGTTTATAACGGGCAGACGAATCGGGTTAGAATTTGACTTCACTGAACCTTCAATCAAACTTTGAGCGAACGCTATTTGTGAAATGAACTCCCCTTCTGTAATGTCCCGTTCGAGTACCTGATCATCTAGATTTTGAGAAAATTCTTAAATTTCTGACTGAGCACTATCAAATCCCGACATCATTTCTTGAATTTGCTTTAATCTCAACGATATTTCTCGAATTTCGAGATTTGATATTTGAATATATTGATATTGCAGTAACATCTTTATATTTTTGTAGGTAGGTTTTAAAAACAGTCAACCGACTTTTGTAACCCGCTCGTTTTCGAACTAACAATTTCAAACGTTCAGAAATACGAGTATCACTAGACTGATCAGTATTTAAATAAGGTACCGGACTTTTAGATCTGTATTTCTCACTCTCTGCCATTCTATAAATTAATTAACAAAGTATAAAAAAAACAAATTTAAATTAAAGATCGTATAGTAGGTAGGTACACAGCCATGCAATAATCCCGAAACGCAGTAGGTACTCACTAAGCGTGAGCGGGTTATTAGTTATGTACGGAGTCTGTGGCGGGCGCTCGCTAGCGATAGACGCGATTTTTAGTTTTAATACAGGCGCCCGTTATTTGATAATTTTTATTGTGAATTGTGTCGCTTGGAGTGACTATGAAGTTTTCTGGTTGTATCATCAATCATTATGAGTAATAATGAGGAAGCAGGTATGTCAGTACAAGTAGAAATACAAGCAATAAATGATGCAATTACGGAGTTAAGCGAGAGTGAAATGACGGGCAGTATGGAGGATTTGAGACAATTATACGCTGCGGCGAGTGGAGACCAAGTAGAGAAAGCTGCGGGACCGATGAGCGGTGTAAAGAGGAAAACCACTTCTGATGATATTTGGTACCCAGTGACACGTAGACCGAATAAAATAGTTCGTAAAACAGGAGAGAACGAGGCGATGAGTGATACAAAAATAGAAATTTCCATAACATGCACCGAAAAATTACCCAAACAATTTGGTTTAGCAAAAATGTTAAGAGATGAGAAGATTCCCGATGTTATTAATGTCAAGTATATCAATGCGTATAAAGTATTAATACATTTTAACAATGAAGTTAGTTCGGAATTGCTGATAAAATCAAAACAGTTTAATGAAAATGGTTTCAATACCCAAAAAACGATGGAACTTGGATATTCTTACGGTGTGATTAAAAATGTCGACTTAGATTTGAGCGAGGAAAACATTATGAAAGAGTTGTTTAGTGATGTTTCTATTGTGTCAGTTAAAAGACTCAAACGAAGAAATACAGTTGACGGCCGCTGGGAACTAGGTGAATCGGTGCGGGTATGTTTTGCAGGCCCTAATCTACCTACCCACGTATATATATATGACACTAGAGTTATAGTCAATCGATATACATACCCAGTAACACAATGTAGCCGATGTTGGAGGTTCGGTCATATGATCAAGAACTGTCCGTCACTTAAAACAGTATGCCCTAAATGTTCTAAAAATCATCCAAACTGCGAAACAACTAATTTTTATTGCAACAACTGTACGGGAAGACATATGACGATGGCTAAGGTCTGTCCCGTTTACATGAGAGAGAAGAAGATTAGAGATATAATGGCTGAATTAAATTATTCATACAAAAAGGCCCTTACTTTATATGAGCCTCCGTCTAAGAGACCTTTTGGTGTATCACAAAGTTCAGAACGACCTACCTCAGATGCAGACTTACCCTTATCGAAACGACTTTCTATGGCAGAAGATTTGATTCTACATAGTTCAATACCGGAATACAGCAATACTCCTACATACGCAAACGCAGTTAGAAATTCTACCGTTACATCCAAAAAGTCATTGAAAATGGATAATAATAGAAGAAAAAAGAAAAGATCTACAGTACAAAAAGAAAACGGTGTTTCTGAAAATATGTCAGAGACTAGCGATAATGACAGTATGAGTGAAAATCGACCGACTGAAGATAAATCGTGGCTGAAAGAAAAAATGTCGTGGAAAATTTTAGTTACTAAATTGAAAGAAAAAATATTTAATTCTGATAATAATTTATCATGGGCAGATAAAATTAAGAGTTGTTTGGGAATTCTACTGGAAGGGTTATTAACTTTAGTGTGGCAAAGTATTGTCGATAAGCCTGGCAGCAATTTAATCGAAAAAATATGGACATTAGCGCAAAAATCAATATAAATGTGCTTCAGTGGAATGCGCAAAGTATTCGCCCAAAAAAAAAAAGAATTTGAAGCTCTTTTAAGCCATGAAAAAGTTCATATTGCTATTATCAGTGAGACCTGGTTGGATAGAAATACCTACTTTAGAATTAGAGATTACAACACTTTTAGGAAAGATCGTGCAGACGGCTATGGTGGTATAGCTATTTTAGCTCATAAATCAGTAAAAGTACAAGTATGTAATCCAGATATTTCCAATTCCGATATGGATGTTCTCCACATTAAATTACTAAATTGTGACCACTTAGAAAATATAATTGGGGTGTACTGTCCTCAGTGGGTCAGAACATTTTCTAGTGATTGGGATCAGATACTAATGTTAGCTCAGCAAAAATGCTTAATAGCAGGTGATTTTAATGCTCATCACACGAATTGGTCTTCCAAGACTGATACAAGGGGACGACAAATTTTAGATTCAATTATGGAAAATAATTTTATATCATTGAATGATGGCACACATACTAGAGTCAAGTTAGTTAATGGTAGGGTTCAAAATACATCACCTGATATATCTTGTGTTAGTTCAGATAATGCTCTAAAATACGATTGGAATGTTTTAAATTAAAGTTTGGGTAGTGACCACTTGGTAATTAAAATTAAAATTAATGTAAATCACTTCCAAGCTACATCAAAAAAGCGCAATTTCAAATTAGCGGACTGGACTAAGTATAAAGAGTTTCTAGAAAATTACTTTAAAAATTGTACTTTACCTGAAGATCACCAAATAGCGTATGATTTTTTTATTGATACAATAAATAAAGCGGCAGACATATCAATCCCTTTCACTAGAATTTGTGAAAATCCTCTTAATCAACGTAAATTTAAACCTAGACCATACTGGAATCAAAACCTATCGAAAGCAGTAGCGGAAAGGCGCAAGGCATTAGCACTATTTAGGAAATCGCCAACACCGGGTAACTTGCAAGTTCTTCAGGAAAAAATCAGAACTGCACAGAAGCTTATAAGGAGTAGTAGTTCCGTAGCATGGCACAATTTATGTGATAGTATTGATAACGTAACATCGACTAAGGAAATGTGGACTAAAATGAGATGGATCAAAGGCTATAAGTCTCCTAAAACTAGTATTACCCGTGAGAAAGCTGAGGACCTATTATGCAGCTTAGCGCCAGACTACTCGAAACCAGCAACTCCTGTTTTTTTAAGTAAGAATCAACATTTATGTTCACCAATCTCAGTTCAGGAACTGAATAACTCCATCAAACAGTCAGATACGGCCCCAGGTTTGGATGATATATCATACTCTATGTTCAAAAATCTCCCAAAAATAGGTAAACAAATATTTGTATCCTTGCTTAATAGATTTTTAGAGTCCAGTTTTGTACCGAGCCAATGGAGAGAGATTAAAATAGTTCCTATACCAAAACCCGGTCTTAACCATGAAACTGGCTCTAGTATTAGACCTATAGCTTTAATATGTTGTCCATGCAAGCTACTTCATACTATTATTACACGTAGACTCGAATGGTTCTTTGAAAAAAACAATTATTATTCACAGGAAACAGTAGGTTTCAGAAAAGGTCGTTCTTGCATGGATAACTTAACTAGAATGGTCACAAGAATACAGATGGGCTATACTCAGGGAAACCCGACAGTTGCCTGTTTTGTAGACATTGATAGTGCATATAACAACGTAAACATAACAAGTTTGTTGAAATCGCTAGATACAATGGGAGTAGGAGCTATGGTATGCAAATATTTGTGGGAGTTCTTACAAGAACGTCGGCTCTCAATAAGATTGGAAAGTAATGAAGTTTTAAATAGAAACACTGGAACTGGAATTGCCCAAGGAGATCCCTCATCTCCTTTCTTATTTAATGCCGCTACTATTAACGTTTGTAAGAACATACACCAAGTATTTGTATCACAATATGCGGACGATTTTGTTCTTTATTATACCGCCAAGAGTGTTGTAGACGCGGTACCTGTTATACAAACGGCATTGAATTCACTAAACTTTATGATCGAAGCAATTGGTTTAAATATCTCTTGCCGAAAAACTAAGGTTTGTGTATTCACAAAAGGACAACCTAGACTCACAAATAGATGTAGGGCACAATTAACTGTAAATAATTATAGAATACCCCAAGTGGATCATGTGAAATATCTAGGGATACAATTTGACAATAATTTAAGATGGGGAAAACACATCAATGAAGTTAGAGACAAAACTTTAAATTTCTTAAATGTATTAAGAGTATTGGCAGGAACAAAGTGGGGTATACATCCTAAGCATCTGAGGCGACTCTATATTGCTATTATCCGCAGTAGGTTGGATTATGGATGCTTTTTATACGACAACAGCGCAAAATGTCATTTAAATAAACTTGATGATATTCAAAATCGAGCCATGAGAATAGTGGGAGGATTTATTAAAACCACTCCCATTCATGTGATGGAGAGTGAGTTGGGCCTGCCACCATTATTCATCCGTAGAAGATATCTGGCAGCCAAATTCTGGCTTAGATCAAAGAATATAGACGGTAATTTAACAATACGAGTATTAGAAAGTTTAAGTAGCATCTGTGAATGTGCTTATTGGAGAAGGAAGAAAATACCGCTACTTGTAGAAACCCATAGAATGTTCTGTAACACTCCGGTGCACTCAGGTGTCAACTTCCCTATGTATTCGCTTAGTGCGTGGGTTACTAGCTATGACCTCTCTAACACGATAGTTACTAATGTTGACGGCGTAGAAACGGCAAAGAGGCATCTTAATACAGTAGATTTGAGAAACATATGTTCTGAATATATCCTTAGTAAATATGGTCTGGCTTACAAAGTTTATACTGATGGGTCAAAGGATGAAAACAAATGTGGCTCAGCTTTCTTCGATCCACAGATTGACATTTATGTAAAATTTAGTATTCAATGTAAAATTATATCTATAATGCATTGTGAATTGATTGCGATTGCTGAAGCTCTGGCTTATTTGTCAACACGAGATTTTGATAATTTTGTCATTTTATCAGACTCAAAAAGTGCCTTGTATCATTTGGCTAGGTTACCCTCGACTTTTCGAGGACACCCGATTGCCTACAAAATATTAGATACCATTTGTAAAATGCGTACGTCTGGGAAAGATGTTGTGATTCAGTGGATCCCTTCACATGTAGGTATCTTGGGCAATGAGGCAGCAGACAGAGCAGCTAGAGAAGCGATATCTGACGGCTTCCCATACCCTTGCTTGCCATTGACTAATGAATTGTTAAGTGGAATAAAAGTAGATTGCAGACAAATCTGGAATGAGTATTTCGATGAACGCTCGCTTACAAAAGGTATATGGTATAAAACAATTCAAAGTCTGCCACCGCGTTGCTCATGGTTCGAAAATATTAAATTAAATAGATTAGATTGTGTACTTATGATGAGACTTCGTTCCGGACATATCCCATCGAACAAATTCAAATATCTGGTGGGTATCAACGACTCACCAAATTGCTTAGAATGTGGAGTGGTAGAAGATGTCCATCATGTGCTAATGGAGTGTGTTCGCAACGAAGCTCAAAGAAGAGATTTGATACAGGACGATATATTTAATGTTGGTATTTGCAACAGCGCTTTATCTTCACCGTCTTCCGATGAGGCTAAGGTGATGTTGTATCTTTATAAAAAAGTAATGTAAGTATTAATAACATAAATCTTAATTATATTTGTATTTAGTTACGGGAGTGACATAGTCATTGCATGACAAAACTCCTTTTAATTAATAAAGATTAAAAAAAAAAAAAATAGTTATGTCAGTGGCGTAGCTACCAAGGGGCTAGGCGGGGCAGTGCCCCGGGGCCCTCAAGCTCAGGGGGCCCTCGAATCCTTACCAGAAAGAACATTCAGATTTAATAGGCCCTAGTTTTTCAATTCAATTTATTGATATTTAACACCTAGTTTTACCTCAACTAACTCAAGCATGGTCTGTTCACCAATTATGTAAGGAAATAATGAGCAAATATGGAGTGCTAGAATGCGACCTAATGTATTTTTTTTATGAAGTAATAATAACTTTATTTGAACAAAAACAATATGATAAGTACAATAATACATAGTAATATTGTGTAAGGAACCCTGGATATCACTCTACGTGAAATCCTGTGTCGTGAGAATCCAGTGCCTTCCTTGGTGGTAATTACATCTGTTCAGCAATAAACTTAAAGCAAAAAGGAGAAAAAAAAATTAACAATAGGTAGTAGGTAATAAAAATCGAGCAAAAAAATAAATAAAACAAGATAGGGATACTTTTGGAAAGAGCCTTTGCCCACCAATACCAAAACAGGACCTACGCATAAGATATGATGGTGTGAGTGAGTGCGTTACGTGAGAGTTAGTGTGTTGTTAGGTGAGAGTGTGTTTGTGAGAGGAGGGAGGATGATGAGTTTTTAACAATTTCGGGGTCCGAACCCACGCGGTGGCGAGGGAACACGGAACAGACCCCTCAGGGTCACATAGCGATTGAGATTAATGCTTCTGTCTGTGTGTAGTCAAGGGAGGCGAGCCAGTATGCGAGTTTGCGCTTACAAAATGAACTTGGGTGTGTTGAGCAGACCAACTGACTTATCCAGCTTCTGATACAGGAATGGTGCCATAAACTGGGATGCTCGTTGGTTGAATGATTTGCGAGTGCGAGGGAGTTCCCAAATATTGCGCCTGTTATGTGGAGTGAGGGTAAGCAGAGCTTTCTTATGGAATCGCAAAGTAATGGCTTGAATAAAAAGTTACCTTACTGTAAGATATTTTACCTCATTGTATAGTTCAGTTGTTGGGTAGCGCATTGGTTTTTGTGTGCCATTTTTAATATGAATCGTTGAGCACGCTCCAGTCTGAGAAACAGAGTCTTAGTAGTAGACCCCCAACACACTACGCAGTACTTTAAAATTGATTGGCATTGAGCTTGATACACAATGTTGAGTGTGCTGGGATCGGCCACCGAGGCAAGTTTTTTGAAAACATGTGTCATTTTTCTCACACAAGTGCATAAGCTACAAGTGCTAGAGACTCCCATTTTAAATGTTGGTATATGATTACACCCAGATATTTGATGGTAGCTACGTGTTCAAGCTCTGGACACGAGCATGATTGAGTATGTGAAACGTCACATGAGTGGAGTTTTAGGTTGCAGACAGTGCTGGGCTGGGTCCGTTTAGTGATTGAGAAGACAATGTATTTAGATTTAGTTGCATTTAGGGTCAGTAAGCTGTTTTGAAACCAATGCGCTATTTACAGCAATGTTATTATTCTTTACAATTCCTGTCACTTCTGCAGCAGCTAAAAGGTCATTTAGCAAATTAAAAATAATAAAAAAATAGAAATAATATGGGCCAAACTCGACTCCGACATTTATCGCTAATAGCAATTGAAAACAAAAAATAAATAAATAATATAATTTTTATTTAGTCAGTTAGTTGGCCCGACCTTTATATAATAAATCCTTGAATCTTCTCTATTTCGTTTATTAACCAAACTTACACCAAGTATTAATTGTAATTTATGTTGTTACTGTTTAATATTTTTATTATCTCCCCTGCAGTGCACAAAAAAGAGCTTAATTAGCTTAGAATTTTTAAAGTACTTGTATATTTAATTTTTTTATTTGATAAAACCTAATCAGTTGACATAGCAGTGGGGCCCAATTTTTTAATTTGCCCCAGGGCCCTTGGTTACCTAGCTACGCCACTGAGTTATGTACGTAGGTATTTAGAAATAGTTTTCCAAATGGACTACACCAATCAACAATAAATGTTGCGGAAAAGTGAACAGACTTGTGTTATAGACGTTTAGGTAATATAAATTGTACACGATTGTTTTCTGAAAAACCTATACACAAACAATCGCAATCACCACACAAACCAAAACATAGATTTTAGACGTATCTAAACATATTAGATGTATCTAAATATTGAAATGCAAACAAATAAATGAAATTTGCACAATACGTGAAGCGAGGATATTATTACGTAAATGCCACCTTTGTTAATTTGTAAATTATTTTACGTGGGTACTTAGATATAAAAACTGTTCATACGTGGTTCAAAGTTTCGGAGCATTTAGGCATGCACATACCATCGGGACACGATGAACAGAAAAAATAGCAAAGTTATCTACTTAGACCAACCAAGACAAGCGACAGATAGTTTTTTTTTTTAGATTAGATTGACGAGACGATCACGATATGCACTGTGCTCGTCACCCAAAGATATAAGCTGTTTTATCTTTAAGCCCTGTAATTGATTCTGGAACATTGCCCTTCAAACCGGAGTGGCAGAATAATTGGCAATGGTGTGGTACTTCCCCAGGCGGACTCTGCAAAAGTCCTACCACTACAGATACTGCAGATAGATATATTTTTTTTGGAAGTAGGTAAGTAGGTATTAGGAAATACTTATTGCAAACTTAATTTTTTTAGTATTAAGTAACAAGTTTGTTGGTTATTTGATTACGCGAACTATAGGTCGGTAATATGTATTTAATAAAACATAATTGGGTTCACTATATGGAATGAACACTTAGCTATATTTAGAGGTGAGTTGCCGAATAGTTTAGGTGTTTTTGAATTCATCTATTTTCGCATGAATATTACGCAGCAAAGTAGGTAAATGTGCTTAGTTTAATTAAGCTTATAGGGGTTTATCAAAAAACTCTATAGGGTTTCTCAATAAATAGACTTGTACTTACATATGTAAGTACAAGTAGGAAGGTAGGCTCGCTGCGTAATTTAGGCGAGAAATAGATAAATTCGTTAAATTCTAGATATTAGGTGACCGTATTATAAATTTAACATTTTGTAAGACATAGGTAGACTGCTTAGAAAGTGCTAGAATTGAACAAATTTACCAAAGCGTCGAGCCGGGTAGGTATTTTATTTGGTATACCTAAATTACGAAATTTTAACAGTAACGGAATTTATCAAATTGACTCAAATATTAGCTGGAAACGTATTGGGGGGTCAGCAAGGTTGGTGTACGTAGATAATTTGAGACACTTCCCTTTTATGTTCCTCGCTACTTGCGGTTCGACGAATTTGGATCTTCTTATTTCCACACACTTTATTTCGGTCTTGTCACGGTGATGTTTGGGCTCTGAGGTTAGGCCTACTATGTATATTGAATATTAATTTTACTCACTACTTAATGTAAGGTATAAGTTAGCGACTGTTCGCAATGACTATCTTTCGACAACTGACTGTGTCGGACAGAATTCTAATCCTCTTCTTTATGTACACGTGTGTGCGTGTACAATTCTTTATTATATTTTACCTCTCAAAGTTAATTTTATTCATAAAATGTTGACCACACTTTTCTGACATAAAAACTCTTTACTAAGTTTTAAAAAGGTACCGTTCGTTTTAGACGGAGCATATCTCTCTACCTAGTCTGTGGACGGAGCATTTTGAAACCGTGCGTTTTACATTACACATTACAGCACTAGTGCGTAATAAGATACATTACGATACAGAAATTGGTCCAATAAGAGACCCTTTACGAGCAAATATGTTATAAAGATTTTAACACCCTTCCTTTCACTCTCCGTAAGCATTACGTGACACCCAAGTGATCGTTTTTATCTAAAAGTCACCAAACAAGTTGCTAACTAGGGAGGTTTTAAAATTTTGATCAGTCGTGATTAATACGACTGGGTTCAATCCAGTCGGATTCATTTCAAACTCAAAAACAATACATATTGATTTTACCATTAAATTCAAAATGTGAACATATTTTGATACACGTGAATTTTCATTATTGTAACCCACCTTTATTATATATACTTACACTTGACCAATTTACAAACAGTTAATTTTGAACCAAAAACGAAAATTATCCCGATTTGATAAACCAGTCTGAATTCGGTCGGATTCGGCCGGACTAAAAATTACGCCGGATTGCAATCACTAACATATTATTATTGCGATATTACGATTCAGTTGTCAAAGTCACTTGACTTTGACAACTTTGGCAATTTGAACTGGGGGCTTTGTATTAGCAATGTTTTGTTGGAGACCTGCCGTCCCCTTATATTATTTTGTCGATGATTCTAAGCCATCATAAGGAAGCCATCGTGCGCGTACACTCTCCTTGAAAAAGGCAGCCGGACGAAACTCGAGTCCGATTGAACGACCTTATTAGGTACACGTGAGTTACCCGTTTACCTAATCAATACATTTACATAAAAATTTAATAAGGCAGGAGACCAGTCATAGAGCAACGTGCGCCACTTCAGAGCTAATGGGATACAAAACTCACCTATGGTTAACCACTCACTTTGCATTTCTAAATTCATAGCGTGCACTTTGTAACCGTCATTTTCGTCTTGTTGTAGAAAGGGTTTTACTACGTCTCGATCTTTCCTTTTCTTTCACGCACCCAACCCAGCTGTATTTACTTGTGCACCTGCCATAAATTGTTTGTGGAATTGAAGTCTAGATTCAAAGTCTGAAGCACTTTTGTCTTTTGGGAGGCGACTTTCCCAAAACATGCGTTTATGTAACTTTTAGGTATTTGAAGAGTTCGTACGGTTTCCTTAGTTTCAGCCCAAAACTATTGTAATCCCTAAAGAGAGTAGAGGGATCAGCCGGGTGTGCCAACCCGAACCTTATTAAAGAATAATATCAGAAATTTTGTGCAAAGTTCTATTTTACTGGCCTATATTTACAAAAAATACTCCTAAACCTTCACCAATGAAACAGCAATTGAATAAACATTATTTTATTGTAAAATACAGTAAAATAATAACAACGTTAATTGTATTTTAAAACTGAATGTTACATAAGTTAGCTTTATGGTATTTTTATCGCCATACGATTTAGGGATATTCTTTATATATCTAACTAGCGGCCCGCTCCGGCTTCGCTCGAATAATAACCTAGATATCAACTGCAGCGCCATCTGCCGTAGCCTATGTTACTCGGGAATAATGTAGCTTTCCAAAGGTGAAAGAATTTTTGAAATCGGTCCAGTAGTTTCGGAGCCTATTCATTACAAACAAACAAACAAATATTTCCTCTTTATAATATTAGTATAGATTAACATTAACATTGTGTGTGAATGTTGTGTGTGAATGTCCACCAATATTTTATAAAAAAAAAACAGTCTAAAAAATAAGTTTTAAGCTTCGAGCTTAAAAATGGAAAACTTCTATACATAATACATTTAACTAGATATACCAGGACGTCTACTCTAATTCTACGAAAACGTAATTTCGAAATAAACTCGGGACTTTCCTACTCCGGTTCTACTTTGCTTCGTCCGATCGAACTTTCGTTTGACGTTTAAATGTTCTAAGCCTCCTTCCTCTAATTTAGAGTAGGCTTAGAACATTTAAACGGACGAAACGTCGGACCGAAGTAGAACCAGAGTAGGAAAATCGCGAGTTTGTTTCGATATAACGTTTTTCGTAGACAGAGAGTTGGCTTCCTGGTTCACATTAGTTGCTTACTCCTTAGTAAGCAATTCTTCCCTTGTATTCCACTGTATTCTGGCATATCACTATTACAAGAGGGTTCACACAATTCTGGATAAGTTGTTGTATCACCGCCTGTGTCAGGTCCGTAGCTGGCTTAGAACGGTCCAGGGAGCTCAGCTCGGTTTCTAACCTTACCTCTCTTAAGGAAGTCAACGGTATTTTATCCAGAACTCTCAATAAAAGATGCTCTGACAGGATAGACATGGGGACAGTTATATACTCAACATTTGGGCAACTGGAGAGTAAGTAGAAGTAAAAGTTTTCATCAAAGAATCCATAGCAAATCAGACGACGCAAATGTCTAAATGGTAGAATGTTTAGTTCCACCGTTCCTCCCTCGAAGTCAAAATTTTCTTCAGTTTCATAAACACATTGAATATGTAAAGTCTCTAAGTTTGGACACGTCTCACTTATACATTGCAGTGCCTTCAAATCTATATCCTGTACTTCTGATAGACGTAACTCCAGCAACTTAGATCCCATCACACTCAGTATATCTTTGATGGAATGCGACTGGAAATTACATCTCTGCAAATCCAATTTCTGTAGATTTTGCATCTGATTGAGGACAGGAGCCACCAAGTCCAGAGGCAGTAGAAGCTGTAATACATAGATACGGACTCGTTCTATTAGGGGACACATTTGTACCACCAATTCCAATTGCTCCAACGTAGTCTCTTCTTGAAGTGTGTATTGTTTTATTTTGAATCGCTTTTCAGGGAATTCCATTGAAATTTGCTGTAAAGCGAATGCTACTTCGTCGTCAACAATATGCGTGCTTGGGTCAACGATGAATACTCTTTTAATATTTAACTGTTCCAAGTTCTCGCACGATAGCCAGAGCTCTTTTATCGAGGTAGTGATAGAGTAACCCATAGAAGCTTGTAAGTTTAACCGTTTTAAGTTCGACATTTGACACAGCATTTTGAGTATTTCACGCCAAAAATAACCTTCTTCAGCAGCACATCCAAAGTAGTTTTTAATTAATGTTATGAAATTAATAGATTCGAGTAATTTACAATTTGTCGTTACGCATTTCATTAGATCTAACGTGACCAAGTTGCAACTTAGGGATAATGATTTTAGTTTGTGTAAATGTTTCAGCAAGTCTTTGATTTGGAACGTCTGAACAGAGATTACGTCTAAATGTGTGAGATTACTGAGTATGTGTGAATTGTTTATTAACGTAGGCATAAACAGTTTCATATGCCATAGATGTCGCTGGTTAAGCGATAAGCTCGTCAAGTGTTCAAACATGACGATTTCAACCGTACATCCGATAACTTCCATTTTAATATTCGGCCCCCATTCGTGTCCAAGCTCCGGAAATGGTGTCTCAATTTCTTTCAACAGCTTGCCTAATTCTCGGATTATTTCATCCGCGAATGCATCTTGGAATTTTCGGGGCATGTAACTATCAAGATATTTGCAAGTTCCATGGATGTGTTGAGAGAGGATCCGTTCGGCTTCAGTGTGGTGATCTCTGGATGACTCCGCTACATATAGCTCCACCATGCTGCGTACTCCTGTTGTGATCCATCCACTCAGCTGCTCCTCGGCCGAGCTCTCGAGGGTCCTCGGTTGCTGCACTACGTACCGATCCATTGTGTTATACCTGAACAACGAAACAATAACAACCATTTAATACTGAACCGAGAGTCTGTGCGATTGCGGATGAAGTTATCAAAACGAACAATTACCGGAAGTACATAATAAATAATAAGGTGGCATGCCCTAAAAATTTCGACCTGCGGTCGACATTTGTAAGGCATGCCACCGTCCCGAAAAATCACTGGCATGGTGTTTTTCTGGTTCGCATCTGATCTATGTATATTCTATCTGGCACAGCCTAGGAGCCAGGATCATCCACCAGCAACTTGCTCTTCGATACGGCCTCGTCGAGTCCGAGGTGCCGTACTATAAGTAGGTACGCACTTTTGCCAGTTCTCGAAAACGGTCGTGAGTCGCGCTACTGAAACCGATCACGGACGCTGGACTATTGTCGCCAGTAAGGCTGATATCGTGCTGGTAGACCGGTCTCAGAGCCGGGCTGTGATCGTCGATATTACCATACAACACGACGAGAAAGGGCAAGCTCAGCAAGACTTTGCTTACGAGGCTACCGCCATGTGGGTACAACATAGCTTGCCAATGAAACCACGAAGGGAATAGAATAGGAATAGAAGGTATGCTCCCATCTCCCTTTTAAGAGCGCATCATGTGTCACCGTATATGTAAGGGCAAACCAGAGAATGTGCCCCTCCAATTCCAATAAGAAGTTGCAAAGCTAAGGGTCAGTAACTTAGGTCCATTGTCGTAGATAGTTTTAGTGGTAGGACTCTTGGCAGAGTCCGCCTGGGGAAGGACCACACCTATACCAGTTATTCTACCGCCAAGCAGTAATGCGCAAACATTACTGTGTTCCGGTTTGAAAGGGAATGTTTCCAGATAAATTATAGGGCTTAGAGATAGAACAACTTAGATCTCTGTTTGATGAGCGCAGTGCAGTGCTAGGTAATGATTTGGACTCTTCATGTACCAACAGCTGCGTGTCACTGTGCTGTTATGTGGCAGACATGTTGCTTAACACCAGGCACATGTCCTGCTTGTCTCGTCACTCTTTATGTAAAAAAAATTGCCACCGTCGAAGATAAGTAGGTAAATATTTATCGTTAACAAAAACACATTTTTGTAAATGTTATACCTCTAACATGGAGTCGGCACGGCTTATTATTAATAATATCTATTATTTAACCTGTTAAGGTCAAATGAGAAAATAATTATATGTAATGCGTATCTCATCTCATCTTGAAAAACATAATCGCCCTAATAGCACACTATATAGAAATACTACCAGTAGTTTATTCCTTTGATCTTGGGAGAAGCGCCGCAAGGGTTGTCACAAACAATAATGCTTTTAAAATATTTTACTAGAAGCCCTGAGCCGCACTCCTGCAAAACTAACAATTTATTGTAGGCAATGCAGGAGCGCGCTTCCCGCGTCTCACCCCGCACGCCCCGCACGATTGCCCCGTCTAGACGGCTATTGGAACAGAAAGAGTCCAAATCATTACCTAGCACTTCACTGCACTCGTCACCCAGAAATCTAAGATGTTACATCTCTAAACCCAGTAATTTCTCTGGAAACATTGCCCTTCAAATCTTCACTTTACTGCTTGGCGGTAGAATAACTGGGAAAGGTGTGGTACTTCCCCAGGGGGACTCAGCCAAGAGTCCTTTTTTTTTAAGTGGGGGAAATACTTTTACGTATGCCCACCACGCAGGGACATGGTGGGGTATGTCGGGCTCGACACCATGGGATACCGAGATGGTGCCCCAACCGACTAAAACCCCCACAGATTTCTCCTGCATGGCCAGGGACAGGGTCGCGGGTCACTTTTCGCACTACTACGACGACCACGACCTGTCACTGTCCTTGCGGACCCACCTCGCGTGGGGCGTTAGTACCCCCGCATTTGGCTCTAGCGACGCACCGGAAATCAGCGGCGCGTCACCTCCTCGAAGACCTCTATCCCTAGGTGGGGCGTCGGATGGCCCTAAACATTCAACGCCTCAGGCCTTCCTGTGGAGACGGGGTGCAAGCCCAGAGTTGGCGACTTTCTAGGCTCGCCCCCGTGTCCACTTCCGCCTCTCACACGACCTCTCACTGTCGAGAGGGTTTCATCTCACCTTTCATGGCGAAGATGATCGGCAGCGAGAGGTCCGCCATCTTCACCGCGGCTAGGGATAGCCGCGGATCTACTTCTATGACCGCATCGCGGCCCTTGTCCTTCCACTGAGCACTCTGCTAATCAGAGAGCTCGTGAAGGACCCTCATCTGGAAGACTTAGGAATTTTACTTGGTCGTATATCAGCCGAGTAACCTTCCCAAGTCTTCCAGTCCCCCTCCCCAACCTCTACACGCACTGCTCAAGAGGATGAGGAGCGCGTGTAGAAGTTCCCAGCCCCGGCCGGGATTCGCCATCACACAACAAGATGCCACCGAGGCAAGTTGTTGTGTGATGCCCAGGGTGCACCACGTGGAGGATCCCGAGCCACGCACCCCCAGCCAAGAGTCCTACCACTACAGTGTGTAACATGATCATACCGCCAATCTTATGTTATGATACTTTAGAACCTTCTTCGCCAATTAAATTTATATTTCGAAGCCATTAAATTCATTATTTATATCTCTTCAAAGGTGTCAAAAGATGAAATTCATAACAAATGACTTACTTTAGTTAATAAGTAGTGTTATTGATGTGAAACATCGATTGACGAGGGGTAAACCCGATCGACGGCGTGGCGACCTGGCGACCGAGTGGCGACGTGGCGACTCTTGTATGAAAATGAATACGTAGATATACCATGCGCGGTCCGAAGGGGGGGGGGGGGGGTCAGAGAGACGTACTTCTTAACATTCCATGGATTCACCGTGCGGGTGCCGGGTCCATCGTGTGGCAGAGAGAGAAATCTCGAATAGACCCCAAGACTTGTGACTCGGGCGTAGGTTTAAAAGAGGACTTGAGCAATATCTTCGTATACGTTACATTAAAATGGGGCGTTACTAGTAGTCTTTTTTACTCAGTTTAATGTATTTCTACTCGTGACACCCCTCAAAATCTGAGGCTCTGTAGGTACTGGTGAGTGGTGAGCCCCTCCATAATTCGGCGCTGGGACCGCGCCTCGTAGGTATATACGTATGAAAACAGTAATTACTTTACGGAACAAATGTGTAATGCTTTATCTTTTCATTGTGCCATATCTGGTTCCTGTCGTAATCTGTTCTTCTATGCACATAACTTGTACAAAATAATTATGTATAATAAAATCTGCCGGGCGTCCCGTGACAGCACACAATTTTTGAAGTGAAAACTTCTTTAGGCGCGCCTAGACAGATTTTTTGTGGGCTGTGAATTGAATTCATTCGTCACGCTCGGGTATGATAAGAAAGCTTCGGGTAACTCGGGACCATGGCTATTGGCCATCTAGAAATACGTCAGCCAATGAGAAATGCTGAAAGGATGTGGACAGACCATCATGGCATGGCATCTAGAAACGCATCAGTCAATGGGAAATGCTGATGCATTTCTAGATGGCATGCCAAGATGGCGAGGCCACGCCCTCCGGTTACACCCGTGTAGTTTCCAAGGTAAGCTATCAAATTCTGAGTTATAAGTTTTCACTTCTATCGGCAGTTCCTATGACTGCCAATAATTTTTTTTTTCAAAAATATAGATTATTAAATATATTTTAATATCAATATATTTTAACTAGCGATCCACTCCGGCTACGGCCTTGGGATTTACTTGGGCTTTAGATTATATAATCTAAAGCATTCAGTGAAAAAAGTTCCTAGTACCTACCTAGTTACTGAGCGCATTGAAACAAATAAATTCTTCCGCTTTTAATATTACGTATAGACCAGGGTAGAGAAGCCTCAAAGACGTCAGATGTAAAAGACACACAAAGGCAGCTCGGAGACCTGATAAAAAAATCATATATACATGTGTTGGTGACTAGTGTTGTCCACAAGGCGGTTTTACATTGTCGATTGTTTCAGTTGGCAGGGTTTTAAATATAGGGAGCGTAGCGTAGCGTAGGGAGCGGAGGTACGTCACGTGCACTAGTGCTGCCAACAAAAAAAAATCATGTACATACATTATTTTTTAACTTTTATAGGTTTACACTTGGCCGCCATCTCGCCTGATGTTAGGCGATGATGCGGTCTACGATGGAGCGTGTTTACCTAGAAAAAAACAGATTCACTCTCGATTTGAAGACACAAAGAATAATAAAGGGAAAACCCACTCAGGCAACGTATTCCACAGCCTAGACATTCTTATCACAAAAGTAGAGTCAAATCTCTTCCTTCGTGTCTTTGGAACATCAACCATGAAACGATGTCGCTTTTTCGAGCTACGAACATTCCGATAGAAAAAAGGACAAGGTGGTACTAGATCATGTAAATATAATATCCTCAAGGACAATAAATCGCGCAAATATAAAAGCCAAATGTATTGTATAATTATTATTTGATATCCATACGTTTACGTCATAGGTATAATAATACTAAAGATCGCATGGCAGAAGTGAAAAATTCAATTATCAGAATTTTGTATAACGTCGTATTATCACAGTATATATAAAGAAAAGTGGAAAAAAATAGCTGGCAAATGTAACGTGTTAGTGTGAAACTGAAGCATGGATGCGAGACAAGTGTAAGAATTAAAGAGGAAGCAGAATTTAATGATCCATGCAATGTATAGGATAAGAAATTGTAAAGAAGTGTGAGAAAATAAATAAAATACATTAAAATGGAACGTCTAATCTACATAAACTCTTAAAAGAATCGTATAGAATTTATCAATTCACACTAGCACTAGGTCCTGAATCTGTTTTTCAAACACACTCAATTACATTGGCCGATTCTTTCAGTTCCAAAGTTTTATAGTTGTGCTCTTTCATTATTCATACTTAGGTATAGTAAAGGTAATTAAAACATTTTATATATAGGTACTTTTTATTTATTTGCCCGCGGAAAATTACAGTGCACACGTTTCTCATTCAAAATTTAACAATTTACTTTCATTCTTTCATCGGAGATTAAAATTAGTTTCAATAACCATTTCCGTATGTATATATTGGGCTGTCTATGGGGTCTTGATCTAAAACATGATTTTGTAAATTATTAAACATTGAAGGCGTGTTCAGACGACCCGCGTCACACGCTTCGCGCCCGTTCCACATTCGCTCTCAGCACGCGCAAAATCAGCGTATGTATCGCGCACGCCTCGCACCCGCTTGTACTACTAGTGATGTCCAACTATGTTATATCTTTATTTTTCATTTTATTACAAAGATTATATGACCCAAAGTTTCATTCATCAGACCCTGGCTACCATCGAGTACCAAAATATTAATCTAGGCGAATAATTCGAGACCAGATTTGACGGGATTTCATTGTTTCATAACAGAGTTCCTATGACCATCTTCGAGATCCATCATCAGACCTTGGTTAAAATCGGAATAGGTGAAACTAATAAATAAAAGCTAGAAAAACAACTCGTGATATGTGCGTGAATAGTGTTGAAACATGCTGTACATTCAAAATATGTCGTGCTATATCATAATTTACAGTTATAAGCCATAACATAAATTACGAAATATTTTGGTGACGTCACAAAAATATATATAGCTGCGTGTGCGGATACTCGAACATTTGTGTATAAAATATATATTATAGCTACGTCTGTCACAGCCTTTATTGGTTTTCAATATAACTATGCTGAATAACTTTATATTGAAGTCACTTAACAAGAACAAAATTAAACATTTTGATTTACCCTCGACTACCTCGGGTTTGTAATCTTTACAACATTCTACTAGTCAAGCCTTTTCATTTGATACCCATATTGAGGTAGTAGTGAAAAAAAAACATGTGATTCGACATTTTGTGGTGGCGGCCATCTTGGATTTTAAATGTTTCATAGTGTATAGTCTTCTACTAATTAAGTTCTTTCATTTGACACCCATATTGAGGGAAGTTATGAAGAAATATTTTGTCCGTTATTTTGTAGAGGCGGCCATCTTGAATCGATATTAACCAAACGTAGCTAAGAACTACCGCACAGAAATTAACCAGCAAATGAAAAACCGCATCGAAATCGGGCCATCCGTTTCAGCTCTACGGTGCCACAAACAGACACACATACAGACATACAGACATACACACAGACAGACAGATAGACAAAGCAACGACGTCAAACTTTTAACAGCTCTTTTTTTACTCGGTGGTTAAAAATTATTGTTTACATGTTTATGTCGATACTCGTGACGTCACCGCTTTATCAAGCACTAGCGTAAACAAACAATTTACTATTTTACACAATTTTATTACAAATTCTGTATTTAATCAAGAATTGTACGTAAATATAACAATAGTAATCAATATTCGGTTGTAAAAAATGTATTCTGAGCCGATTACTAGCAGAAATTTTACAAAATGTGGTTCGATAAATTGCAATAACAAAATCTTATTTACCTGTGAAAAGTGTATTGATTCGGATTATAATATCGTCTTGTAGTATCACATTCACGCACAGAACATGCCATAATATAAATAATTTAATAAAATCGTCTGCAATCCAAGGATTAATGAAAAAATACACGATTTTCACCGCGACGAAATCTGACTGTTACGTTCGGGTATAATTACTCGAGAAAACATTGTAATGACGTTACTTCATTCACTTTCTCTTCTTCTCTCGGGCGATTTCCACTTGAAAGTGATTTCTCGCTCACTCGCTTTGTTGATCTTTTTGCGTAGCAAAAAAAATTTTTCATCTATGAGAAGCCTTTAAAAATAATAAAAAGTGAAAAAAATAGTAGTAGGATGAAACCCATAAGAAAAGGAGGGGAATATTATAAAAATGAAAGGAAAAATAATTTACGGGCGTTCTGAGGTCGGGAAGTGGAAGGGGGGGTCTGTTTTAAGCGTAAAAACGGTTTAGCTCGATTTCCGGCAAAACTACAAATCCTATGGAAATAAGTTGTACGACAAAGTTGTAGGGTTTAAAAAGATCTACAGCTTTTGTATTGACACTTTTTCCACATAACCGCAAAATTTATGAGAAAAATTCAAATAAGTGAGTTTTTGGTTTTTAATTTTTTTCTCATGTAAACACACAAAAATTACTCAAAAAATTTGGTCAAAACTTGCCTTTTATACCTTGAATCAGGGATGTAACGGAGGTAATTTTATCGGAACCGAAGGCGGAGTCGGAGTTTTTAAATTTGATTTATCGGAATCGGAGTCGGTGTCGGAACCGGAGTCGGAGGCGGAGTCAGGGTCGGAAGTAGTGGCAGGAGAAAGATGTTTTATTTACAAGGACAAATAAACAGTATTAATTTCACGTTTTTGATTGATTTATTAGGATTGAATTTTGCTTTTTTCTTTATTGTGCTCACTTTGTAGTACTTATTACATATAGTTACTTATTATATTATTACACTGTTTACAATTAATTTATAACAGACAATCTCTATGTTTTTCTAAACCTTATGATATAGAATCTCATAAACCGCTTAGCATCTAGAATCTAGAATGACACTTATAGACTACAGGCCCGTGAACAAAATTTACGGGTCAAATGAACCAGCAGGAAACCTATGTAGGATGATAGAAGGGTATAAACTAATAAGATTCAGCACTATGCCGTCACTTGTAAGCTGTCCAACTGAGTGCAATTGAAGAGGGGGGGTTGCAATCCTCGATAATTTCTCCTTGTCGGATGATTTTTGAACGGCATTACGAAATAATGGATTAGAAGAGGTATTGAAACTGTAAAAATTATAAATTTTAACTTTTAATTATTAGTTTGTCAGAAAAATTTACAGAGTACGAGTCATTTGTAGAGTAAATTTGGTCATTTGATTAAGTACGGCATTGGTTCCATACAGTTTCAATACCTCTTCTAGTCCATGATTTTGCAATGCCTTACAAAAATCATGCTAGAGAGATGCAAGAGAAATGGTAGAGGGTTGCAACCCCCCCTCTTCAATAACACTCAGTTGGACAGCTTACAAGTGACGTCATCCTACATAGGTCTCCTGGTGGTTCATTTGACCCGTAAATTTTGTTCACAGGCCTGTAATCTATTATGCTCAAGTATTAAACTTGTTAGTTTATGTTGGAAATTCAGTATAAATAAAACGCATTTGCGTTTTATTCCAAAATAAAAAAATCGAACTTATGTGGTATTGTTTTCAAAGCGTTTTCTGAGAACATTTGCCATGGTAATGTATAACTTTTTTATATTATCAGAAAAAAGAGATTTTAAGGAACAAAAAGCTTACCAACTTTGTTGAAAAAGCTGATATTTTGACGAGAGATTTTTCGAATGAATATTAGGGTACTTTTTCAATATTAAGTTAATTTAAGGTAGGAAAAATATTATTTTCAATAAAAAAAATACAGTGTATTTATAAGATATAATAATAAAGTGGCCAAGTGCAAGTTGGACTAGCCCATGAAGGGTTCCGTTGCAGCAAGTAACATAATATACATAGTACACATAGTTCTTGTAGTTCGTTGTAACTTTGATTGAAGTTTTAATAATAGTGTATTTTTGACGTACTAAAAAAAACTACTCATCAGATCGAGTTCAAACTAATTTTCGTTGGTAGTTTTTATGGTAATATACATCATATTTTTTTTAGTTTTTTCTTTTTCTTACTTTAGAAGTTAGAGGGGGGGACACACACATTTTTCCACTTTGGAAGTGTCTCTCGCGCAAATTATTCAGTGTAGACAAAAACTAAATTAGAAACCTCAATATCATTTTTAAAGACCTATCAATAGATACCCCACACGTGTAGGTTTAAAAAAATGTTTTTGAGTTTCAGTTCTCAGTATGGAGGGCAACCCTAATTTTTCTTTTTTTTTCTTTTTTTTTATAAAAATCTTAATGCGGTTCACAGACTACATCTACTTACTAAGTTTCAACAGTGTAGCTCTCATAGTTTCGGCATAAAGTGGCTGTGACATAAGGACGGACAGACAGACAGACAGACAGACATGACGAATCTATAAGGGTTCCGTTTTTACGTTTTACGGAACCCTAAAAAGGCAAGTTTTGACCAAATTTATAGAGGAATTTTTGTGTGTTTACATGAGAATAAAATTAAAAACCAAAAACTCACTTATTTAGTACCTACCTCAGATCGCCCGTAAATTATTTTTCCTTTCATTTTTATAATATTCCCCTCTTTTTCCAATGGGAGTCATCCTACTGTTATTTTTATTGGTATTCAAAATTATCGACCCTGGTCTAGTATATAAGTGCAACAACACACCAACACAGTATTAATACATTTTTATAAATTAGCAATTTAAACATCGATATTAAAAAAACACGCTCTATTTTCTTCTAGCCAATCAGCCGCCAGCCACAAGTGCAAGGACAATGTTCCGGACATGACCATCTGATAGTAGGTACCTATCTACTCTCTAATCAGTTTGTGCAATGTGTGATTATTAAATCTTACCTTATTTCGACGTATTATTGTCGTTTGTACTGGTTAATAATATCGTAACTCTAATTATTATGATTAAAATACACAAACTCGGCGCAAAGTCAACAAATTTTAAAATATCATTTGAAATTATATACGGACGCAAACAAAATTAATGACACACCACACAGCGAGCAAGATAACACTACTAACTACATTCACTTCACTAAAACTGCAGTAGACACATATGTATTACATTTATTATGTATTATACAATACCTATTATTTCTTTTTTTTATTGATACAGTATTTGCCATTACTGTTGTCCGTATCCGCGTGGCAGCACTGTCTTGTTTAAAGTAGTCTTTGTTTATCAATGCGCAGTTCAAAATGTTTAACAAAAGAATTTACTTCTGGCTTGCGGCGCAGACAGTGCTGCCAGAGGATCATCTCAGTTTTTCCCCAAAATGTTCGCGAGATCCCCCAAAGAAACGGGTTTTCAATTAAACAGGGCCCAAATTTTTGACGTGACAACGTCTTATAATTCGATGAAGCCGGCTGCACGCCCGCAAAACATGACGTCATGTGCCGTTACCGCCGTTACCTCGCCGCATGACGTCATGCGCCGATCAGTATTTTCTTAAGACGTTGTCACGTTCAACTATCGTCAGTAAACCGACTTTACAGACAACCATTTTTTTTTATATCTATTTGGATTGAAATATCTAAAAGGTATGAATATTATTGTACGCTGAGTACTACATATGTCAATTTCATTCAAAAATGTACTCGAAATCCTCCAAAACACAGGATTTCGAGAACAAACTATTATAAAAACAAAATAGTCATATATTACTTATGGAAAGTGTATCCAGAACTTTAATAACGAAATATCTGTTCAAAATTTTGCATTCAGTTCACTGTGTTATGTGCCGATACTAAAAATGCCCCATTTACCCGTCCCGTAAATCCCCTCAAAAGTTTAGTCTGTCCTTATTTCCCCACATGGCTCTTAAACTCCCGAAATTTGAGGTTAATCCTCCCAATCTGGCGACAGTGCGCCGCTCAGATTCTTCATAAAATATGACGTCATGTTGAGCTCCCATACTTCTAATGCATGTTTCACCGGCGTGGAAGCAAGACCTTTTAGCCGTGTTTTGAATTATTTATGAAATAGTGTGACGGCTCGAGTAAGATTTGCGTCTGATGGTGAATAAAAAAAGTTCCACGCAATCACTTGAAGATCAAGAGCTCAAATAACTGCCTAACGCTGCACTGCGCTCGTCACCCGCCGAAATAAAATTATTTATTAGTGTGTCGGAGCTTGAAAAGGCACAAACGATTCATAGTTGATATTCCGAAAACGAATCGAAGAGGTTTGACGACACTATCGCTATACGAACAACTAGTCAGTGGAATGCGGTGCCAGAGTGGATTTAAATGAGACAAACACAATATTATTATTTTTTTATTGTAGAGTCACGAAACGAGCAGGACACGTGGCTGATGGTAAGCAACATGCCTGCCCCATAACAGCACAGTGGCACGCAGCTATTGGAACGTGAAGAGTCGAAATCATAACCTAGCACTGCACTACGCTCGTCTCCCAGATATTTTGAGATGTTATATCTCTAAGCCCTGTAATTTATCTGGTAACTTTACCCTTCAAACCGGAACACAGCAATGTTTGCACGTTACTGATTGGCGGTCACTGCCAAGAGTACCTACCACTACGAAACCATTGCTAAAGTCGAGAGTGAAACGGTTTCTTCAAGGTAGCGAGCACGCTTCATTGTGGACTGCATCGACTTTTTAATTAATGTAGTGTTTTTGTTAATCTGCTTTTTAGATATCTAATTATCTAATCTTATTCTTATTTTCTTTATCGTGTCTTTTCTGTTTGTCTGTCTGTCTATCTATGTATCTATGTATATATATAAAAATGAATTGCTGTTCGTTAGTCTCGCTAAAACCTGGCTGGGCCGATTTGGGTGATTTTGGTTTTGAAATGTTTGTCGTAGCTAAGGGAAGGTTTAAACGGTGAGAAAGTATTGAAAAGTTGCGAATAAGATAGTAAAAACAACAATTTCATTTTCACATAGGTACTTATACCTAAACCGTTCTACATCATTTCCAGTCAAACTTTTTAAGTCGCCGATAAAAAAAAAACAAAAGTTTTACCCAAAGAGTATACATAATTTATAGTTTCAATCAAAGAGTATAATACAAAAAGTAGCTTACTTCTTTTGGCGTGCCTAGACAGACTTTTCGTGGACGGTGAATTGAATTCTAGCGACACGCTCGGGTAATGACAAGAAATTTCCCTAAAGTTTTGTTATAAAAAGTTATAACTTAAAAAACTCAAACCCCAGCTAAAAGGTTTTGCATCCAAGCCGGTGAAACATAAATAAGAAATGAGTACGGGAGTTCCAGATGACGTCACTACTATAATCTCCCGAATCTGCGGCACAACTAAATTGTTTTGGTAAACATCATGTACGTACTGCGCATTTATAAGTGAGGTTTGTTTAAAATAATACGAAATAAGACAGTGGTGCCTCGCGCGAACGGACAAGTGATTTCAAATAAATAATGAAATATTTTGATATTGTTATTACAAGCACATAAGTGCCTACAGTCGTAGTGTTTGTTATCTTGGATGCTGTGTTGTGTACGTCCGTATATAAGTTCAAATGAGACATTTTAGTTACCTACTTACTTTGCGTCGTATTTCATCATAACTATTACAATATTATCTACGTATTAAACGATAATTCACCGGATTAAGGTAAGATTTATAAATAATACATGTTCTTAAAATACATTAATATTAAATGGTCATTTACTATTAGCAGTAACTATTTTCTTATCTTTGCTTCTATACAGTGAATCTCTATTGTTATTAATAAGGTATGATTATTAATTACTATTATTATTCACTCTTTTGAGTACATTCTTGAACTTACATTTTCACAATATTTACTTATGTAAAAAAACAACATAAAAATATTATAAAAACTTAAACCTAGATCGCCGCCAGCAACGGGGCAGGGCCCAAGCGGTGGTTAGGGATGCAGAGCGAGGAACTTCCTGACGATGCGCATTATATTATGTATATGTACATTAAACATATAAATACATATTTATTTATTGTATATTCATTATGTAGTCTAAATCATTGATATATCATAAAATTAGTACGTGTATTTATTTATTTCGTTAGTTGCACCACTGCCCTTCACTGCATATTAAATACAAATTTAGTTTCCTCATGAATCAAAACATTATCTGGAAGATATCACTTTTAGCGATAAGATCGCCTCTTGTGCCCATTTTGTTTTGTTATTTTAATGTTACTTGTTGTCTACTTTGTTTGTGGTGCCAATAAAGTGTTTTGTATTGTATTGTGTCGAGGATGACCGCCTTCTGCATCTGACCCTTAATCCAACCGTCTAGCGAAAGTCTCTTAAGATGTTCGTCGAGACTTTTCGCTCTAAGGCTGTTTGCCGACACGACTATTGGGACTATGATCGTGGAATCAACATTCCACATGGCGGTCTCCTCGTGAGCGAAGTCAAGGTACTTGCTAAGCTTGTCCTTCTCAGCTTTCATGAGGTTCTCGTCATGTGGTATTGACGATCACAGCCCAGCGCTGAGACCGGTCTACGGTCTATTAGCACGATATCCGGTTTATTGGCGACAATAGTCCTATCTAATAATCTACGGCGTTTCAATAATACGAACAATAAAACGCCACAGCGTAGCAAATGATTTCAGAATTTCCTTAGGGAAGTTTGTGAATGTAGTATTCTGGGTATTTTTCTATTCACGTGGCACGGCGAAATTAATAGTCTGTGCACTACTAACTTTGTTTTCTATCGACTACGCGCTGTTTCCGTTCCGATAGGTAAGATGTAACGAAACCATTTTGAAGCATTTCTTATGATTCTCACGCATTCGAGTTTCCTTGCCAGTATAGGAACAGAAAAGGTATCAAACGTAATCGCCAAGTCAAAAACAAACTTTCGGAAAAAATCTACTTGAAAAGTTGTTCATTTTATTTTATTTAGTTAGATAGTTAGATGAAATGTGAATCTATATTTGCCGGGAGCTTTTCCATTTTGTAACTCCATGATTAGTATCTACTTCCTCGTTGTCTGTGAGGAACATAAAAAAGTTTTCAGCAGGGTTGCAAAGCGTAACCGATAATCTGTGTTTCGTTTAGATTAGCGCGTTTCATATTAGCAAGACATTACAGATGTCAAGTGCGATTCGGTGAAAGAATACATTGTGAGGGAACCTGCGAGTGTCAATTTTGGTCTTAATTATCTCATTGTGAGACAAGACTCCTAGTCTTAGCTACGAGAATAAAATGTAGTCTGCTCATGTCGTATGCTGTGAGCAATATCTTTCCAAATACCTATTGTTTCATTTTACAGATACAAAAATATGGAGCGTTACCTGGTACAGCAACCGAAGACTCTCGAGAGCTTGGCCGAGGAAGAACTGAGTGAATGGACCATAACACGAGCGCACATCATGATGGCGCTATATATCAAGGAGTCATCGACATTCGACGAAACTAAAGCTGAGCGGGTCCTTTCCCAACAGATTCAAAGAATCCGCAAATATCTTGATAGCAATATGCCGCGGACATTCCACGATGCATACGCACGTAAAGTAATACCCTCGTTACAAAATCTGTTAAATGACATTGCAGAAACATTTTCATCGTTTCAAAATGACTGGGAACGGAATGTTAGAATTAAAATTATCGGACGCGTGCTTGAAGCCGTGATGACTGAACACTTGACGAGCTTATCGCTTGACCAGCGAAAACTAAATCATATAAATAAGTTCATGCCGACGTTACTAAACAAATCTGACATGCTCAGTAATCTCACTCATTTTGAGCTAATCTACCTTCAAAATATTGATATCAACCACTTGTTTAAACATCTTAACAAACTAAAATCATTGTCCTTAACGTGTAATTTGTGTACAATGGATCTCTTCAGATGCATAACGACTAATTGTAAGTTAATTGAAACTATTGAGTTTGTTAGCCATTATGAAATCTGTGAATATTTTTTTCCGCGTGAAATACTTAGAATGTTGTGTCAATTATTGAACCTAAAACGGTTATATTTACAGGCTGTTATAGACTACTCTGTCACTTCCTCGATAAAAGAGCTTTTACTTTCGTGCGAAAACTTGGAAAAAATAAATATTGAAAGAGTGTTCACTTTTGAAGCAAGCACGCATGTTTATGACGACGAAATAGCATTCGCTTTGGAGGAAATTTCAAAACAATTCCCCGAAAAACGATTCAAAATTAAACATTACACACTCCAAGAAGACACTACGTTGGAACAATTACAATTGGTCGTACAAATGTGTCCATTGATAGAACGAGTCAGTATCGTCATATTTGAACAAGGACTCTTGCTACCTCTGCACTTAGTGGGCTCCAGTCTCAATCAGTTGCAGAATTTACGAGAATTGCATGTGCAGAATTGTAATTTTTACAAAGATTCCATCAATGAAGTATTAGTCGTAATAGGGTTCAAACTGGCGAAGTTATGTCTGTATAGTATGAAGAACATAGATCTAAAGGCACTGCAATGTATAAGTCAGACGTGTCCAAACTTAGAGTCCCTACAAATAAGATGGTTTTTTGAAACTGAATACAAGTTTGATTTAGATAGAGGAATAATGGGATTAAACATTGAACCATTTAGACATCTGCTTCATCTGACTTTCTATGGAAACTCTAACGAAATCGCCGGAGACGGAACCCGTCAACTGGCCTTCTACTTACTCTCCAATTGCCCAAATGTTGAGTTTCTAAATATGACTATGCACATACTAACAGAAAGTCTGTTGCTAAGAGTCTTGGATAAAATATCGTTGACAAATTTAAGAGAATTAAGGTTAGAAACGGATTGTTGTGAACCAGATACGGAACTAACTCCGGTAGTTTTACAGAAGCTTGTCCGGAATTGTATCAACCTTCCTGTCGTGGTGATAAGTCAAAAGTCTTGATTTGATTGAAACATAGTAGTGAGTAGTGAAACACCGGGAACTGTAGTTAACGCTGGCATGAGAGGAGTTGGCGTTACCCTTGTTTCGCGACTTGGGAATCCTGGTGTTCCCGTGTCTGGTGATCCTGCAGGTGACGCTGTACTCCTGGTACCACCTGGGTACTCGTCCAGGGTCCTGGGCAGGGCCTGATTAACCCTTAGGCTAATTAGGCTGCAGCCTAGGGCGCAAGGATCTGGAGGGGCGCGCTGAAATCATCTGGGTTTGTCGAAGGGACAGTTCAGGTTTCAGAAAGACCTCTCCACGACCGACGCCGTTCGTCCGAAAGTCCGAAGGAAGGTGTGCTCCTGTGGCGGCGTATTGTTTACGGTGTCTCCTAACATAGTAAACGCGTTCTACATCCTAATCCACCACACCACAACCACAACAGAAGTGCTGGAGTACCCCAATATCTATGGCGCATCGTAAGAGACTACCTCTTTCACAGAGAGGTGATGTCCCCAACATTAGAAAGGGAGGGAGCTTATCCTCATGTCACGTGTGGTTCGACAGGAGTTTGCTCTTACGCTACCCCTGTGGCACTTCGGTTGTTCGGTTACAAATAAACAGCGCTAACTTTTTTTTCCTATCGCGTGTAGGTCCGCGACGGTTTGATCGAAGATGACGCACGTTGACCTGGAAAGTACCTATTCACTCTGACCTTGAAAATTTCTAGATTGTATCTCTCAGGGAACAAGGAGGCCGGCAACTTATACCACTCTAACTCTCTAGCTGTACGTACGAGAAAAGTGGATTCAAAACGTTTTGTACGGATTTTGGTAAAATCCACAGTGTGTGGGTGGTAATGGGCCGACTTACGACTTGCGAACTGCGTTGCATCGGTGTCGCTTGTTATGCCAACGCCACGCTGGTTATTGTGAGAGGGGCGGAGGTTTCACGAGGTGGCGGTGCTGGCGACAGTGGTAGCCAGGATTAGGAGCATCGGCCTAGAGGTGGTTTTTCACAAGTTGGAGGCCAACTGTTTCCGTGATTTCTGACGGACACCTTCACCTGCACCTACAAGCTCTAGCTTCTAATATTGTGGTGTGTGGCGTGTCTGTCGCTGCCAAGCTGACACTGTAACATTTCTGTATTTGACAGCAGATCAGCTGATCAGATAGAAATTTGGGGCGTATTTGCGTCAACTTGAAGAGCGAACTGTCTCAGGACCAACGCTGAGTGGGTTCAGTGAGAGCGACATAGGTACTATAGGGCATGGGTGCATCAGACGGTACCTTATTTCTTTTAGCTTGAAATTATAGAGACAGCAATAGCAAAACCAAAGTCGATGTAGTTAGGCGGTAGAAAGGCTGGTAAGTCACCGGTGTGTCACCGCAGATCACACCGATCAACACGCATTGAAGATGTACCCGGGAGAAGTGGCGGACCTCTTACTGCTTACTACCTTAGCCAAGATGTTTAACAGTGAGAGGTCATGGGAGGCCGTAATCTCCTTTTGACGAATCATTATCTCACAGAAGTCGCAGATGAAGATAGCTGAGGAGCAAGAAGGAGGTAGACTCTCGCTTGTCCGCGAAGGAGGAAGTGGTGACGAGAGCGACCAACTCTGGCTCGTACCTACACCATCTCCACTTAGAGAGCCTGAGGTGACGCTAAAGTACTGCTGGTTTCCGTTGCATGGTTGGTGTACAAGGGTTCTGTCCCCCGCGACAGGGTCAGTGACAGCTCTACGATAGAGTCAGCGATAAGGTCGCTGTCGAGTGTGAGAGCGCTCTCGCGAATCAGTCACCAAATCACTGCCGGAGAAACCCGGGGTATACTCTCGAATCGAATTCGAATGTGTACTGTAGGCTCTTGCGTGCCTCCTCAAAAAAACCCTGGTATAAATCATGTTTAAATTTGTACACTAGGAAACAAAGTCAAAACTAATATACTAGGTACTTTTTAGGCCGACCGTAACATACCTGCCCTTCTACTGCTAAACTAAATCGGTTTTGGCCATTGCTACTATCTCTATAATATCATACGAAAAGAAAAGAGATAGCAATACCAAAGCTAAGACTTTTAAGCTAAGCATTTTCCGTTTGGCGGTAGACCCTCTGGTGGGGGCGCGTCCTCATAATTAGCCTAGGGCGGTCAGAACTCTTAATCAGGCACTGGTCCTGGGTACGCGGCTGTGCTCCGAGCGACACTCGCAGCTGTTGCACGTGCTGCGAAGGAATCCAAGTAGATACACGTGATGGCTCTGAAGATTTACAGTCCTACCCTGGATCTAATAAAGGAATATAATATGTAAGAATATAATATTCGACAAATCGATTTTATAATTTTGGCGGGAAAACGGGTGTCAGGTTACCTAAGTGCGTTTGTTTACGCTTCGGCATATGAAGTGCCGCGTTACTTGTACGTGTTTAAGCCCATTATTCTCAAGAGCGTTTCAAAACGCTTCTAGCGGTATCGTTTGTTTATAATTAATGTAAGTACTTAAAATGTAAACTAACATTTTTGACACTTGAGTTTTTTTTTTGCGATTTCTCAAGTAGTCGATTAGCTATTATATAGTCAATCAGCTAATATATTAATAACTAGCTGTTACCCGCGACTTCGTCCGCGCGAAATAAATACTAAGGTAACTCAGGTAGTACCTACCTATTTTTATACCCAGACACATTTACGGTTACTAAAAACAGCTTATAATAAAACAATTTCATACAATTTCATCAAAATCGCTTCAGTTGTTTAGGTGTGAAAGCGTAAGAGACATTCGTTCCCCATTCCAACTCCAATTTCATCCCCATACAGTTCGAAATTACAATCCTGCTAGAACAAACATTTATTGGCTTCGTGCCAAGTGCATATATAAAGAGTTTCATAGTTTTATCTTCAACGATTGGGAACTTCCATATTGACATTAATTCCCCATTTCAACCCCAATTTCATCCCCGTACAGTTCCAAATTACAAAATTGCTAGAACACACATTTATTTGCTTCGTGTCGAGTGCCTATATACAGAGTTTCATAGTTTTATCTTCGACGATTGGAAGCTTCCATGTATATTTTCATCCCCTATTTCAATCCCAATTTCATCCCTATACAGATCGAAATTACAAAATTTATAAGAACAAACATTCGTTTGCTTCGTGTCAAGTGTGTATCTTCAGAGTTTCATGGTTTTGCCTTCAACGGTTGGGTTCTTCCATGTTGACATTCATCCCCCATTTCAACCCCAATTTTACCCCCGTACAGTTCGAAATTACAAAATTTCTAGAACAAAGATTCGTTTACTTCGTGTCTATATACAGAGTTTCATGGTTTATCTTCAACGGTTGGGAACTTCCATATTGACAGTCATCCCCCATTTCAACGCCAATATCACCCCCGTACAGTTCGAAATTACAAAATTGATAGAACAAACATTTAAACGCTTCGTGTCAAGTGTCTAGATACAAAATTTGATAACTTTGAAAATGACGAATTTTCATACAACCGTTCATCCCCTGTTTCACCCTCTTAGGGGTTGAATTTCGCAAAACCCCGTCTTAGCGAGCGCCTACGTGCTAAAAGGAACCTCCATGCAAAATTTCAGATTCCTAGCATTTGTAGTTTCCGAGATTCCTTGATGAGTGACCTTTCGCTTTTATATATATAGATTTATAAAGGAAACTGTGGTTTTATGGCTTAAATGTGTTGTATACAAAATAACAAACTCGAAAAACCAAAAATAACTGCATTCGATAGCACAATTATTTTTTTTTATGCTTCGGGACCATTTTCCCGCCAAAAAATTTAATTTTTGTTTTTTTTTAATTTTACGATTTTTCTATGTACTTAAATGAACTCTAATTTTAATGTCAATTATATCAAGAAAAAAATTATATAAAGACCAGTTCAAGTAGACGCCATTAAACACAAATTTATCGGTAAACCTTCCCAAATAAAAACACGAAAACTTTTTTTTCCCGCCAAAAAACCGACCGCAAAGTAAATTTTGTATTTTTTCGTCATTTGGTGTAATATAGTTACCAAAGTGTATCAAGCGGATATTCTATCTGGCACAACCTAGGAGCCAGGATCATCCACCAGCAACTTGCTCTTCGATACGGCCTCGTCGAGTCCGAGGTGCCGTACTATAAGTAGGTACGCACTTTTGCCAGTTCTCGAAAAAGGTCGTGCGTCGCGCTACTGAAACCGATCACGGACGCTGGACTATTGTCGCCAGTAAGCCTGATATCGTGCTGGTAGACCGGTCTCAGAGCCGGGCTGTGATCGTCGATATTACCATACAACACGACGAGAAAGGGCAAGCTCAGCAAGACTTGGCTTACGAGGCTACCGCCATGTGGGTACAACATAGCTTGCCAATGAAACCACGAAGGGAATAGAATAGGAATAGAACGTATGCTCCCATCTCCCTTTTAAGAGCGCATCATGTGTCACCGTATATGTAAGAGCAAACCAGAGAATGTGCCCCTTCAATTCCAATAAGAAGTTGCAAAGCTAAGGGTCAGTAACTTAGGTCCATTGTCGTAGATAGTTTTAGTGGTAGGACTCTTGGCAGAGTCCGCCTGGGGAAGGACCACACCTGTACCAGTTATTCTACCGCCAAGCAGTAATGCGCAAACATTACTGTGTTCCGGTTTGAAAGGGAATGTTTCCAGATAAATTATAGGGCTTAGAGATAGAACAACTTAGATCTCTGTTTGATGAGCGCAGTGCAGTGCTAGGTAATGATTTGGACTCTTCATGTACCAATAGCTGCGTGTCACGGTGCTGTTATGTGGCAGACATGTTGCTTAACACCAGGCACATGTCCTGCTCGTCTCGTCACTCTTTATGTAAAAAAAAATGTCACTTTCGAAGATAAGTAGTAGGTATATCGTTAACAAAAACACATTTTTGTAAATGTTACACCTCTAACATGGAGTCGGCACGGCTTATTATTAATAATATCTATTATTTAACCTGTTAAGGTCAAATGAGAAAATAATTATATGTAATGCGTATCTCATCTCATCTTGAAAAACATAATCGCCCTAATAGCACAGTATATAGAAATACTACCAGTAGTTTATTCCTTTGATCTTGGGAGAAGCGCCGCAAGGGTTGTCGCAAACAATAATGCTTATTAAAATATTTTACAAGAAGCCCTGAGCCGCGCTCCTGCAATACTAACAATTTATTGTAGGCAATGCAGGAGCGCGCTTCTCGCGTCTCACCCCGCACGCCCCGCACGATTGCCCCGTCTAGACGGCTATTGGAACATAAAGAGTCCAAATCATTACCTAGCACTTCACTGCGCTCGTCACCCAGAGATCTAAGATGTTATATCTCTAAACCCAGTAATTTCTCTGGAAACATTGACCTTCAAATCTTCACTTTAATGCTTGGCGGTAGAATAACTGGGAAAGGTGTGGTACTTCCCCAGGGGGACTCAGCCAAGAGTCCTTTTTTTTAAGTGGGGGAAATACTTTTACGTATGCCCACCATGCAGGGACATGGTGGGGTATGTCGGGCTCGACACCATGGGATACGACATGGTGCCCCTACCGACTAAAACCCCCACAGATTTCTCCTGCATGGCCAGGGGTCAGGGTCGCGGGATCACTTTTCGCACTACTACGACGACCACGACCTGTCACTGTCCTTGCGGACCCACCTCGCGTGGGGTGTTAGTACCCCCGCATTTGGCTCTAGCGACGCACCGGAAATCAGCGGCGCGTCACCTCCTCGAAGACCTCTATCCCTAGGTGGGGCGTCGGATGGCCCTAAACATTCAACGCCTCAGGCCTTCCTGTGGAGATGGGGTGCGAGCCCAGAGTTGGCGACTTTCTAGGCTCGCCCCCGTGTCTACTTCCGCCTCTCACACGACCTCTCACTGTCGAGAGGATTTCATCTCACCTTTCATGGCGAAGATGATCGGCAGCGAGAGGTCCGCCATCACCACCGCGGCTAGGGATAGTCGCGGATCTACTTCTATGACCGCATCGCGGCCCTTGTCCTTCCACTGAGCACTCTGCTAAACAGAGAGCTCGTGAAGGACCCTCATCTGGAAGACTTAGGAATTTTACTTGGTCGTATATCAGCCGAGTAACCTTCCCAAGTCTTCCAGTCCCCATCACCAACCTCTACACGCACTGCTCAAGAGGATGAGGAGCGCGTGTAGAAGTTCCCAGCCCCGGCCGGGATTCGCCATCACACAACAAGATGCCACCGAGGCAAGTTGTTGTGTGATGCCCAGGGTGCACCACGTGGAGGTTCCCGAGCCACGCACCTCCAGCCAAGATTCCTACCACTACAGTGTGTAACATGATCATACCGCCAATCTTATGTTATGATACTTTAGAACTTTCTTCGCCAATTAAATTTATATTTCTAAGCCATTAAATTTATTATTTATTTCTCTTCAAATGTGTCAAAAGATGAGATTCATAACAAATGACTTACTTTAGTTAAAAAGTAGTGTTATTGATGTGAAACATCTATTGACGAGGGGTAAACCCGATCGATAGCATGGCGACCTGGCGACCCTTGGATGAAAATGAATACGTATATATTTATGTATGAAATAAACAGTCATTATTTTACGGAACAAATTTGTAATGCTTTATATTTTCATTGTGCCATATCTGGTTCCTGTCGTAATCTGTTCTTCTATGCACATAACTTGTACAAAACGATTTCGATGTTTCACATCTGCCAGGCGTCCCGTGACGGCTCACATTTATGAAGTGAAAATTTCTTTAATTGAATTCATTCGTCACGCTCGGGTATGATAAGAAAGCTTCGGATAACTCGGGACCATGGCTATTGGCCATCTAGAAATACGTCAGCCGTTTAGAAATACGTTTACGTATGGGAAATGCTGACGCATTTCTAGATGGCCATGCCAAGATGGCGAGGCCACACCCTCCGGTTACACCCGTGTAGTTTCCAAGGTAAGCTATCAAATTCTGAGTTATAAGTTTTCACTTCTATCACGTTCCTAAGCGCGTTGAAACAAATAAATTCTTCAGCTTTTAATATTACGTATATAAGTCCAACAACACACCAACACAGTACTAATACATTTTCATAAATCGGCAATATAAACAACGATATTAAAAAAACACGTTCTATTTTCTTCTAGCCAATCAGCCGCCAGCCACAAGTGCAAGGACAATGTTCCGGACATGACCATCTGATACTACCTATCTACTCTCTAATCAGTTTGTGCAATGTGTGATTATTAAATCTTACCTTATTTCGACGTATTACTGTTGTTTGAACTGGATATTAATATGGTGATTCTTATTATTACGATAATACATTAAACACGACGTAGGTAAAGTAGGTACAAATTTAATATGTCACATTTGAAATAATTATACACGGACGCAAAACAACATTAATAACACACAGCGGGCAAGATAACACTACTAACTACATTCACTTCACTAAAACTGCAGTAGACACATATGTATTACATTTATTATGTGTTATACAATACCTATTATTCCTGTTTTTAATGACACAGTATTTGCCATTACTATTGTCCGTATCCGCGTGGCAGCACTGTCTTGTTTGAAGTAGTCCTTGTTTATCAATGCGCAGTTCAAAATGTTTAACAAAAGAATTTATTTCTGGCTTGCGGCGCAGACAGTGCTGCCAGAGGATCACCTCAGTTTTTCCCCAAAATGTTCGCGAGATCCCCCAAAGAAACGGGTTTTCAATTAAACAGGGCCCAAATTTTTGACGTGACAACGTCTTATAATTCGATGAAGCCGGCTGCACGCCCGCAAAACATGACGTCATGTGCCGTTACCGCCGTTACCTCGCCGCATGACGTCATGCGCCGATCAGTATTTTCTTAAGACGCTCACGTTCAACTATCGTCAGTAAACCGACTTTACAGACAACCATTTTTTTATATCTATTTGGATTGAAATATCTAAGAGGTATGAATATTATTGTACGCTGAGTACTATGTCAATTTCACTCAAAAATGTACTCGAAATCCTCCAACACAGGATTTCGAGAACAAACTATTTTAAAAACAAATTAGTCATATATTACTTATGGAAAGTGTATCCAGAACTTTAATAACGAAATATCTGTTCAAAATTTTGCATTCAGTTCACTGTGTTATGTGCCGATAATAAAAATGCCCCATTTACCCGTCCCGTAAATCCCCTCAAAAGTTTAGTCTGTCCTTATTTCCCCACATGGCTCTGAAACTCCCGAAATTTGAGGTTAATCCTCCCAATCTGGCGACAGTGCGCCGCGCGGATTCTTCATAAAATATGACGTCATATTGAGCTCCCATACTTCTAATGGATGTTTCACCGGCGTGGAAGCAAGACGTTTTAGCCGTGTTTTGAATTATTTATGAAATAGTGTGACGGCTCGAGTAAGATTTGCGTCTGATGGTGAATAAAAAAAGTTCCACCCAATCACTTGAAGATCAAGAGCTCAAATAACTGCCTAACGCTGCACTGCGCTCGTCACCCACAGAAATAAAATTATTTATTAGTGTGTCGGAGCTTGAAAATGCACAAACGATTCATAGTTGATATTCCGAAAACGAATCGAAGAGGTTTGACGACACTATCGCTATACGAACAACTAGTCAGTGGAATGCGGTGCCAGAGTGGATTTAAATGAGACAAACACAATATTAAGTTTTTTTTATTGTAGAGTCACGAAACGAGCAGGACACGTGCCTGATGGTAAGCAATATGCCTGCCCCATAACAGCACAGTGGCACGCAGCTATTGGAACGTGAAGAGTCCAAATCATAACCTAGCACTGCACTACGCTCGTCACCCAGATATTTTGAGATGTTATATCTCTAAGCCCTGTAATTTATCTGGTAACTTTACCCTTCAAACCGGAACACAGCAATGTTTGCACGTTACTGATTGGCGGTCACTGCCAAGAGTACCTACCACTACGAAACCATTGCTAAAGTCGAGAGTGAAACGGTTTCTTCACGGCAGCAAGCACGCTTCATTGTGGACTGCATCGATTTTTTAACTGAATGTAGGTACTTAGTGTTTTTGTTAATCTGCTTTTTAGATATCTAATTATCTAATCTTATTCTTATTTTCTTTATCGTATCTTTTCTGTTTGTCTGTCTGTCTATCTATCTATCCATGTATATATATAAAAATGAATTGCTGTTCGTTAGTCTCGCTAAAACCTGGCTGGGCCGATTTGGCTGATTTTGGTTTTGAAATGTTTGTCGTAGCTAAGGGAAGGTTTAAACGGTGAGAAAATATTGAAAAGTTGCGAATAAGATAGTAAAAACAACAATTTCATTTTCACATATACCTAAACCGTTCTATATCATTTCCAGTCAAAGATTTTATGTCGCCGATACATAATTTATAGTTTCAATCAAAGAGTATAGCTAATACAAAAAGTAGCTTACTTCTTTTGGTGCGCCTAGACATACTTTTCGTGGACGGTGAATTGAATTCTAGCGACACGCTCGGGTAATGACAAGAAATTTCGCTAAAGGTTTGTTATAAAAAGTTTTAACTTAAAAAACTCAAACCCCAGCTAAAAGGTTTTGCATCCAAGCCGGTGAAACATAAATAAGAAGTGAGTACGGGAGTTCCAGATGACGTCACTACTATAATCTCCCGAGTCTGCGGCACAGCTAAATTGTTTTGGTAAACATTACGTACTGCTCATTTATAAGTGAGGTCTGTTCAAAATAATATAAATAAGATAGTGGCGCCTCGCGCGAACGGACAAGAGATTGGCAGTGATTACAGATAAATAATGAAATATTTTGATATTGTTATTATAAGCACATAAGTGCCTACAGTCGCAGTGTTTGTTATCTTGGATGCTGTGTTGTGTACGTCCGTATATAATTTCAAATGAGACATTTTAGTAACCTACTTACTTTGCGTCGTGTTTTATCATACTTAACTATTGCAATATTATCTAGATATTAAACGGAGAAAGGTAAGATTTATAAATAATACATGTTCTTAAATAAATAAATATTTCACGGTTATTTACTATTGGCAGTTTTTTTTTTCCGTAAAGGCTTCAGCACCATAGACCACATACATACGCTGCGGCAAGTTATACAGAAGACCGAAGAGTATAACCAGCCCCTATGTTTGGCGTTTGTGGACTATGAAAAAGCCTTTGATTCGATCGAGACCTGGGCTATGCTACAGTCGCTCCAGCGGTGCCAAATTGACCATCGGTACGTCGAAGTGTTAAGGTGTCTGTATGAAAACGCCACCATGTCAGTCCGTCTCCAGGACCAGAACTCGAAACCCATCCAACTGCAGCGAGGTGTGCGACAGGGGGATGTCATATCCCCGAAACTGTTCACCGCTGCACTGGAAGACGTTTTCAAAGTTATGGACTGGAACGGACTCGGCATCAACATCAACGGCGAGTACATCACCAACCTCCGATTTGCCGATGACATTGTAGTCATGGCTGAAACCCTGGACGACTTAAGCAGGATGCTGAATGACCTCAGTAGAGCCTCTGAAAAAGTAGGTCTAAAAATGAACATGGACAAGACGAAAATCATGTTGAACAACCATGTTATACCCACTCTTTTAAAAGTAGGAGACTCTACGCTCGAAGCTGTTGACGAATACGTCTACCTAGGACAAACGGTCCAGTTGGGTAGATCCAACTTTGAGAAAGAGATCACTCGTCGGATCCAACTTGGTTGGGCAGCGTCCGGAAGTTACGTTATATCTTCTCATCCAAACTACCACAGTGTCTCAAGACGAAAGTCTTTGACCAGTGCGTGTTGCCAGTGATGACATATGGAACAGAGACGTGGTCGCTTACTATGGGTCTCGTAAGAAAGCTCAAAGTTACCCAAAGGGCAATGGAAAGAGCCATGCTCGGAGTTTCCCTGCGTGATAGAATCAGAAATGAGGAAATCCGCAGGAGGACCAAAGTGACCGACATAGCTCACCGAGTTGCCGAACTTAAGTGGCAATGGCCGGGGCACATAGCTCGCAGAACTGACGGCCGTTGGGGCGGAAAGGTTCTTGAGTGGCGACCACGTACCGGAAAACGCAGCGTTGGCAGGCCTCCCACAAGATGGACCGACGATCTGGTGAAGGTCGCCGGAAATCGTTGGATGCGAACGGCGCAAGACAGGTCTTTGTGGAGATCCTTGGGGGAGGCCTTCGTCCAGCAGTGGACGTCCTTCGGCTGATATGATGAGTAATTATTTTCTTATCTATGCTAACTATTGTTATTAATAAGGTATAATTATTAATTACTATTATTATCCACTCTTTTGATTATATTCTTAAGTTTACATTTTCACAATATTTATAAACAAACACAACATAAAAATATTATAAAAACCTGAACCTAGTTTGCCGCCATCAGCGGGGCAGGGCCCAAGCGGTGGTTAGGGCTGCAGAGCGAGGAACCTCCTGACAATGCGCGCTGTGTCGAGGATGACCGCCGCGTGCATCTGACCCGCCATCCAACCGTCTAGCGAAAGTCTCTTAAAATATTCGTCGAGACTTTTCGATATAAGGCCGTTTGCCAACACGACTTTTGGGACTATGATCGTGGAATCAACATTCCACATGGCGGTAACCTCGTGAGCCAAGTCAAGGTACTTGCTAAGTTTGTCCTTCTCAGCTTTCACGAGGTTCTCGTCATGTGGTACGGTGATATCGACGATCACAGCCCAGCGCTGAGACCGGTCTACGGTCTATTAGCACAATATCCGGCTTATTGGCGACAATAGTCCTGCCTAATAATTATCAACGGCGTTGCAATAAGACGAACAATAAAACACCACAGCGTAGCAAATGATTTCAGCATTTTCTTAGGGAAGTTTGTGAATAGAAAAATACCCAGAATACTACCCTGTGGCACGGCGAAATGAATTGTCTGTGCACTACTAACGTTGTTTTCTATCGACTACGCGCTGTTGGCGTTCCGATAGGTAAGATGTACCTAAACCATTTAGAAGCATTTCTAATGATTTTCACGCCTTTCCGAGGGTGAGGTGTCTCGCGAGCTCCACCCCAGCGAGTGTTTCCTTGCCAGTATCAGAACAGAAAATGTAACAAACGTGATCGCCAAGGCGCAAAACAAATTTTCGGAAAAATTCTACTTGAAAAGTGAGACGATGTTCTTTTTATTTTATTTAGTTAGGTGATATGTGAATCTATATTAGCCGTGAGCATTTCCATTTTGTTACTCCGTGATTAGTATCTATTTCCTTGTTGTCTGTGAGGAAAAAAGGAACAAAAACAATGATTCAGCAGAGTTGCACAGCGTAACCGATAATTTTGTGTTTCATTTAGATTAGCGCGTTTCATATTAGCAAGACATTACAGATGTCAAGTGCGATCCGGTGCAAGAATACACAAACTGAGGATACCTGCGAGTGTCAAGAATCTTTCAAGAACAAGACAAAGCAATTGGCTGACATGGTGAATTATGGTCTTGATTATCTCATTCTGAGACAAGACTCCTAGTCTTAGCTGTGAGAATAAAATGTAGTCTGCTCATGTCGTATGCTGTGAGCAATATCTTTACAAACACCTTTTGTTTCATTTACAGATACAAAAAAATGGAGTGTTACCTGGTACAGCAACCGAAGACCCTCGAGAGCTTGGCCGAGGAAGAACTGAGTGAATGGACCATAACACGAGCGCACATCATGATGGCGCTATATATCAAGGAGTCATCGACATTCGACGAAACTAAAGCTGAGCGGGTCCTTTCCCAACAGATTCAAAGAATCCGCAAATATCTTGATAGCAACATGCCGCGGACATTCCACGATGCATACGCACGTAAAACAATACGCTCATTAGAAAATCTGTTAAAAGACATTGAAAAAACATTTTCGTCGTTTCAAAATGACTGGGAACGGAACATTAGAATGAAAGTTATCGGACGCGTGCTTGAAGCCGTGATGACTGAACACTTGACGAGCTTATCGCTTGACCAGCGAAAACTAAATCATATAACTAAGTTCATGCCGACGTTACTAAACAAATCTGACATGCTCAGGAATCTCACTCATTTTGAGCTAATCTACCTTCAAAATATTGATATCAACCACTTGCTTAAACATCTTAGCAAATTAAAATCATTGTCCTTAACGTGTAATTTGTGTACAATAGATCTATTCAGATGCATAACGACTAATTGTAAGTTACTTGAATCGATTGAGTTTGTTAGCGATTATGAAATCTGTGAATATTTTTTTCCGCGTGAAATACTTAATATGTTGTGTCAATTATTGAACCTAAAACGGTTATATTTACAGGCTGTTATAGACTACTCTGTCTCTTCCTCGATAAAAGAGATTTTACTTTCGTGCGAAAACTTGGAAATAGTAAATATTGAAAGAGTATTCACTTTTGACGCAAGCACGCATGTTTATGACGACGAAATAGCATTCGCTTTAGAGGAAATTTCAAAAGAATTCCCCGAAAAACGATTCAAAATTAAACATTACACACTCCAAGAAGACACTACGTTGGAACAATTACAATTGGTGGTACAAATGTGTCCCTTGATAGAACGAGTCAGTATCGTCATATTTGAACAAGTACTCTCGCTACCTCTGCACTTAGTGGGCTCCATTCTCAATCAGTTGCAGAATTTACGAGAATTGCATGTGCAGAATTGTAATTTTTACAAAGATTCTATCCATGAAGTATTAGTCGTAATAGGGTTCAAACTGGTGAAGTTATGTCTGTATAGTGTGAAGAACATAGATCTAAAGGCACTGCAATGTATAAGTCAGACGTGTCCAAACTTAGAGTCCCTACAAATAAGATGGTTTTTTGAAACTGATGACAAGTTTGATTTAGATAGAGGAATGATGGGACTAAACATTGTACCATTTAGACATCTGCTTCATCTGACTTTCTGTGGATACTCTAACGAAATCGACGGAACCCGTCAAATGGCCTTCTACTTACTTTCCAGTTGCCCAAATATTGAGTTTCTAAATATGACTATGCATATACTAACAGAAAGTCTGTTGCTAAGAGTCTTGGACAAAATAACGTTAACAAATTTAAGAGAATTAAGGTTAGAAACGGTTTGTCGTGAATCAGATACGGAACTAACTCCGGTAGTCATCCAGAAGCTTGTCCGGAATTGTATCAACCCTCCTGTCGTGGTGATAAGCCAAAAGTCTTGATTTGATTGAAATATAGTAGCGAGTAGTGAAGCACCGGGAACTGTAGCTAACGCTGCCCTAAGAGAACCTGGCGTTACCCTTGTTTCGCGACCTGGGAATCCTGGTTTTCACGTGTCTGGTGATCCTGCAGGCGACGCTGTACTCCTGGTACCACCTGGGTACTCGTCCAGGATCCTGGGTATGCGGCTGTGCTCCGAGCTACACTCGCAGCTTTTGCACGCGCCGCGAAGGAATCCAAGTGGATACACGTGATAGCTCTGAAGATATACAGTCCTATCCTGGATTTAATACAGGAATTGCCATCAAAATACTCATTTCAACATAAATAAAAAAGGGTTGGTAGAACAGTCATGCTACAGAGCAGATAGATGTTTTATTTACCCTGGGCCTTAGATATATTGATGATGTAACGAACGTCATATGTGAAAATTTCAACTGTCATGGTTCATGTTATAGAGTCTGGTGACAGACGGATAGACACACGGACAGCGGTTTCTTTGTAATGGGGTCACTTTACCCTTCGGGTGCAGAACCCTAAAAATAGCCCATATCTGAATCTCCCATGTGATGAGAGAATACTTTGATAAGTGCAGACTAGAAAATCGTAAATGCTTGAATATTAGTGTCTTCTAGTGTAATATGTAAGGTTAAAAAATTCAATAATAAATAAAATTATAGAACTGCATTATGCAACACTATTCAACTGTAATGATCTTCCCATTTTAAGAGATAATATAAATGTATAATAATTTGTGATAAGGTGAGTATTTTTATGTACATAAATTGCACGCCTGAAATGGGCTAAATGCCAATAAATTTTTTATGAATGGGGCGTTTTCAAGATGCAAAAAAAATGGTTGTCTGTAAAGTCGGTTTACTGACGATAGTTGAACGTGACAATACTAAACTTAACTTACTTACGTAAGAAAATACTGATGGAATGGTGCTACCATTCCAAAATTTTTCAAAAGAAAATTTTAATTTCATTTCGTCATGCGGCGGTAACGGCACATGACGTCATGTTTTGCGGGCGTGCAGCCGGCTTCATCGAATTATAAGACGTTATCACGTCAAAAAAATGGTTGTCTGTAAAGTCGGGTTACTGACGTTAGTTGAACGTGACAACTTCAACTACGCCTTAGAGCGAGGTAACGCCGGCGGCGAGGTAACGGCGGTAACGTTACATGACGTCATGTTTTGCGGGCGTGCAGCCGGCTTCATCGAATTATAAGACGTTGTCACGTCAAAAACCTGCTAAAGACAGTTCCCAATTTCGCCATAGGTGGGGAAAGAAATTTTTTGTCGCGTCTGTAAACGAAATATCAGAATTAAAGTTACTGGACGCGCTCTTGAAACTATCATGTCTGAGCACTTGACCAGTTTAACGCTTTATACCTATATGCTACGTATTATCGATAGGAGTACCGGTGTGTAGTGATTTCATTTACTTGCTTTTATTTTTTCGAAGTGAAAACTTCTTTTGGCGCGCCACAGACAGATTTTGCGTGGTCTGTAAATTGAACTCTAGCGTCGCGCTCAGGAATGATAGGAAATAATCGGGTAAACTCGAGACCATGGTAATGCTTATGGCCACGCCCTCCGGTTTCAACCACGTAGTTTCCAAAGTAAGCTATCAAATTCAGAGTTATAAGTTTTCACTTCTATCGGCAGTTTCTATGACAGCAAATTTTTTTTAAAGTGAAAACTTCTTTAGGCGCGCCTAGACAGATTTTTCGTGAATTGAATTCATTCGTCACGCTCGGGTATGATTAGAAAGCTTCGGATAAGCTCGGGACCATGGCTATTGGCCATCTAAAAATACGTCAGCCAATGGGAAATGCTAAAAAGGCGTGGACAGGCCATCATGGCATGGCCATCTAGAAACGCATCAGCCAATGGGAAATGCTGACGCATTTCTAGATGGCAATGCCAAGATGGCGAGACCACGCCCGGTTACACCCGTGTAGTTTCCAAGGTAAGCTATCAAATTCTGAGTTATAAGTTTTCACTTCTATCGGCAGTTCCTATGACTGGCAATTTTTTTCTATTTGACTTTTATGTCTTTGTTGAGATTTTTATTATTTTGTTCAATTTTGCGATGTTCTAAATCTGTATATTTTTTAAAATTTTAGATACCATTGCATATTTTTTTACGATAATAACATTTTAACTATAATGTTTTTGTAAATATTATTTAGATAGACAAGCACGGGGGCCACGCGAAGGTCTTTTTAAAAACAATTTTTAAAAGGTTATAAATGAATGTATTAACTAAGACCTTACTCTAGGACGCTTGAACAAAGAATGACTTAAATCTAAAGCTTATTCTAAAAGGAAGGCTGGGAGCCAGACGCTAATTCAGCAGTCTGCACTGCGTCCGGCCGCTATAGGATTAGCTTTATGCTGACGGCACAATCACGGTGTGTGTAGAGCGGTAGGGCTGTGCTCCCAACATGACTCTTCCCTCCTCAAGATCGAGATTACCTGAGGGATGATGGCGATCTCGAACCTGACCCCTAAATTTAAAATACATTTTCTTAATTTTACTCTTAAACGCTAACAATACAAGGCCGGTTATGGCAAGTACACATAAAATTAGGTTACTTAAGCTAACACTCTTATGAACTAAAACACTGGGTTTTTCACTATCACTAAAACTTCCACATTTCTGCAATAATAAATTCAGGAACTGAGTATCGCCGAGGTCGATCCCTTCTAAATTATACAGGTCGTTTCTGCATATCTGTAGTGGTGGTTCTTATTTGGGGCAAATTGATCACGGGAAGTCTGGTGTAAATGAAGCCTTTTCCTTGAGTTTGGTGTCTTCTTAAAGTTATTTGTTTTATCTTCACTGTATAGCTGTCGTCAATGGTAAGAAGAAAGGTCCCGGAGACAACTTCTTGTTCTATCTCGTCGCCACTATATTTGGTGAGTAAAGTCTCCCTCTTTGAGTAGAGGATCCAGCGGTTTGGTTGTATCAGGTCGGCTCTTACGTCATCAATGGTGACAGAAACTAGATAACAGTTTGAGATGTTGCTTGAAAATTTCATGAGTTCTGCAGTCAGTGGTCTTCGATCAGTTGCGTGACGTCATTTTCAAAGCAAAGGATAAGGGAGGTTACACCGTTAGTTTTGTTGTAGATAGGTAAGGGAACCAGTTTCAAATAATTAAATGTCTCATTTGTTACCAAAGGAATGTGCATAATGAGTTTTATCTGATTTTGCTTTACTTAGACTTTAATTTCTATACATTGCTCTATTTTGACTATAGTCCCTGCGTTTACAGGGAATACCAACTTGTCGGTTATTTCAATTCTGTGAAATGGTTCTATGAGTTCGCCTGTATCTATAACAGACTGATGTAACAGGTTAACTTTAGCAAAGGCCATACAAGTTTCAATCTCATCGAGTCTCAGGTAAATAATTTGAAAGTTATCTAGATTACCAGTTATTGCTTTTACGAGAGAACCAAGAGGGTTAATTAAGCCGCGTTTAAATCTTACTGACGGGGTTAGTTGTTTAAACTTGTTGGCAGTTATGTTCATAATGTAGTCGGTTTGTGTCTCTATTTCTTTAAAATCACTGTCTAAAGTTGCAAAGTCAAAACAGTTGCGTACCATTTGTCGTAAATGAGTGAAGGCATTTATATTTTGTTCTAATTCCTCTAGTAAATACCTTAAGTCTAAAATGTTGATTATAGCCCATGAGTCGTGACTGACGAGGGCTTGGCCTTCCTTGATGGGTAAAAGGCCAGGGTTCCTTTCAACCTTCTGCAGGTGAAGGGCTCCGGCATGGGTCACCAGGAGTACCAACCTGTGGAGGGCGTTTTATGTCTTTAATAGGTACTGCAGTATCTCGGTTGCGGATGTTGATAGATACGACGTTTTTATCTATAGGTCCAGTGACCTGGGCCTTTTGGTAGCGTGGTTTATCTAGCGCGCCTAGTATTAACCCCTTTGATGAAAGCTGTGTCTCCTTCGTCTATATCAAAGTTCTTTTCTCCACTTCGTTTCCTAATTTCATTCTCTTTCGCTGTAACAATTTTATCTGTAAGGTATTTGTAGAGATGTTGCGTACGTATCACGTGTTCCTTAACCAGCTGTTGGGTAAATTGTTTGTTGAAATCTACGTGGAATGCGCTGTTTGACTCAGTATGTCCAAAGACTACTTCAAATGGAGTAAGGCCTGTAGTGGAGTGTATGGTGTTGTTATATGACATTATAGAATATGTCATTACAGATGCAGCGTCAGTTACCTTTTGTTCGTATTTGGCAATCCTATAAATTTCAATTATAGTGGAGTGAAACCGCTCAACTATTGCCTCAACGATTTGCCCCGCCCCCGCACAGGCAGGAGTTCAAAACGACGCTCCGCGAATTTTTGCTTTTTAAAATTAGAAATGTCCGATAAAAACACTGATGTCACTTTTCGCGAGTTGGTTAAAACTGTTCACTCCATGCAGAACAAAATCACATCCTTGGAGAAGCTTATTTGTGAGCAGAATAAACTTATTAAACAGCTGATTACTGATCGTCGAAATGTGGCTGCCGCGACAACTTCTGTTGGAATTACTGTGAATGAGGGTAAGAATTAATCACTTCGGAAGCCAACGGCTCCCCAGCCCGTCCGTGAGGCGCACGCTTGGGCGTCGGCGGCGATTCTCGCTACTACTCGGAAGGTTGGAGCGGGACACAGACACGCATCGCCCGTTCCCTCCGCAAGTGCCGAAGCGGTGACGTCAGCGAGCCGCAGCGCCCCCCCCCCCCCCGAGCACGCCGCTGCTGCCGGCTTCCCGCCCGCTCCTCGAGGTATCTATGAATCCGAGTACTGCGATGATGACTCAGACTCACCCGATGTCGGCTGATGCGACTGTTAGTGGCGACGAGTGGATGGAAGTGAGAAATGGGCGAACGCGTCGCGCGCCCATCGGCGTGACCCGCAGTACGGCCACGATCGCTTGCGGCTTAGTCGCCGCCGAGCGGAAGTCCTACTTGCATTTGTATTATGTTCGGATCGGCACTACGTCTGAAGAAGTATTGGCTCATCTCGATACTATTTGTTCCGGAAATAAATGCACCGCGGAGACTCTGAAATCCCGAGGCGACTATGCTTCTTTCAAAATAGCGGTACCTACTAAAGACGTCCAGAAGTATCTTTCTCCGGATCACTGGCCAGAAGACGTACACATCAAACCGTGGCGTGGGGGATTTCGCAACGCCAAAAATATCGAAAAAGCCACCGAGATGTAAATCATATGGTATATTTTATCAAAACGTACGAGGACTCCGTTCTAAAATAGACCCTGCAAAGAAATCGATAATAACGTTATCCGCAGATATATATGCGTTAACGGAGACGTTTTTAGTATCGGGCGTGCACGACGGTGAGCTGTTCCCGGCCGGGTACACCGTGGCGCGGCGCGACCGATACTTGACGTGCCGGGCTATACAGACGAGATGGAAATTGTCGTCGGTTTGCTATCTTTACGCTGTACAACATTATTATGTTGTGTCGTATACATTCCACCTAACTCTAGTGAAGAAAAGTATTGCAATACGTTTAGTGTTATTGAAAATCTGTTAAACAAGTATCCTAAAACAGGCGCGTTGGTGTTGGGCGACTTCAATCTGAACTCATGTAGTCGAGATGCTCGCTTGCACTACGAAACAATGTTGCATTCATTTAGATTGAAGCAGCACAATACCGTCGTGAATAAGTTTGATGGAATATTAGATCTGGTGTTGGGTTATAAGGGCGATGAGTCGGTCGAAGTAAGTGGTGATACGGAACCTTTGGTACCCGACAGTGTAGACGCGTATCATCCTCCCTTGTGGGTGAAATTTCACAGCGTACGGCCGGCGCGACCTCGGGACGGCGTCCGGAGCGCTCGTTTGCCACGCCCCGATAATCAAGTAAATCAAGTGCAGCGCGAATGGAATTTCCGTAAAGCCGATTTTCGTTCTTTGTACCTCGCCATTGCTGCCATCGACTGGGGAGATGTATACGCCGCGGCGAACGCAGATGAAGCGGTGGATATATTCTATAAATATCTCGTCAGCTGTTTTGATAAATACTTTCCATCTAAACGGCCATATGTACTGAATTCGCGTTGTCAATATCCGACGTGGTACACGGCGGAGATAATCGCGAATTTAAAAAATAAACATTTTAATCTCAAAAGATTCAGGGAGCAACAAAAACAGTTAAATTGGGAATTGTTTAAATATTTTCGAGAAAAAGTTAAAGTTCTAACTGATCGTGCATTTAAACAATATTTAGATAAAATGGAGGGTGACATTACAAACGATCCCAAACAGTTTTGGAAATTTATAAAGAACCAGCGGTCGGCCAGGCGGTCGAATTGTGAGTTCGAGTATAATGGGGGTACGGTTTCGGGGCTCGACGCCGCTAACGCATTTGCCACTTATTTCAAGTCTGTGTTTTTAGCCGATCCGCCTCACTTGTCCGCCGGCGTCGGCGCGGGCGCCCTGTATGCGAATGCAAACCGTGTCGTGGTGGATAGTGTAGGACCTGGCGATTTATCATATGCGGTTCGTCGGTTAAAACCACACTCTTCGGTTGGCCCAGATGGCATACCACCATATATTATTAAGGACTGTTTGGAAATATTTAGATTTCCACTATTGTACATTTTTAATTTGTCTTTGAACACTGCGACTTATCCTTCTCGGTGGAAAGTGTCGAGGATTACGCCGATTCCCAAGCAAGGCTCTGTTACGAAAGTTGAACACTATAGCCCGATAGCTGTCCTTTCGGCGCTCGGTAAGGTGTTCGAGTCAATTTTAAACCGGGATATCACTAGGCAGATTGGCCCGCGCCTTACCGACGCGCAGCATGGGTTTCGAGCGGGAAGGTCCACCGCCACAAATCACATAAATTTCGTAGATTACACTGTGAATAAAATGGACTGCGGTCAACAAGTAGATGCGGCCTATTTTGATTTTAAAAAGGCATTTGACCGGGTCCGAAACGATGTACTTCTGGCAAAATTTGCGGCGGTCGGATTCACTCCGAATTTGCTCAAACTTTTTTGTAGCTATCGGATCTCGTTTTATAGCTATCATTTTCAAATCGGATACAGTATGTTCAGCTTTCCCATTACCGCTCGGAACCATACGAAACCTGCTCCGGCGTAAGTCAGGGCAGTACATTGGGTCCGACCCAATTTTCCGTAATGGTGAATGACTTGCCGACAGTCATCAGGGCAGCTAGGTGTTTGATGTTCGCCGATGACTTAAAACTTTTCTTGGCTATTGAAACTGAGGCCGACTGCGAAGCACTACAGAGGGACATCGACAGTGTTGGGGTGTGGAGTGGGTTGAATATGCTGGAACTCAACGAATCGAAGTGTAAAACTATTACTTTCACTCGAACTTGTTCACCAATTGTGCATCCGCACAGCATTAGCGGCGTCCCTCTTGAGCGAGTTGAACGGATCAGTGATCTAGGTCTGACTCTTGACGCTAAGCTGACATTTAACGAGCATATTACCGAGGTATGTAGCCGCGCTCATAAATCCTTGGGGTTCGTCATGAGGCAGTCCAGCCGTTTCGCGGACAGGAGAACTATCGTCGCTCTCTACTATGCGTTTGTGCGGAGTAAACTGGAATACAACTCCATAATTTGGGACCCCCACGAAGACAAGTACAAACTCATGGTAGAGAAGGTGCAAAGGCGGTTCGCTCGGTATCTATACAGTAAGCTGTATGGGTACTATCCGTATCTGTATCCATCCCTATTCGTGTCGGGAATGGTCGGGATTAGCACCTTGGAGCTTAGGCGTAAGTGTGCCATTATGGTACATTATTATCTGTTGCTGCACAACCGGATCGATAACCCGAGCACCCTGTCCCGCCTCGCGCTCGTGGTGCCGACCCGTCCCCGGCGCCCGCACACGCGGCGCCTGCTGCAACGCTCTGCTCTCTCAGCAGCCATAAGTTGACATTTTTGTCATTAAATTGTATGCGTTTGTTAATGTTTGTTTAAGTTCGTTACTAATGTACAAATATGTGTAAGTTTAATTATTATATTATTATAAAACCTAAGTCAGTTAACTTTTTTAAAAAAAAGTAGTGATCACACAAATCTACGGAAATATATTACTAAACCGAACGCGATTTATGCTACTTCGATTACAAGTAAAAGTAAGACCACAGATCAGAAAATAGTTGCGATGCTAAGACACTTAGTGACTCAATGAGAACCAGCACGTCTGAGGGCTATGCAGGGAATGAGAGCGAGGCCCAGTGCGCGACCGTTTTTATAGGGCCGATATGGGGGTAGGCAGGTATGGGGTAAACTAGATTCGGTAATACGGCCGTTCCTGACGGCGAGGCGTCCTCGACCGCTTCATCTCCCAACGGAGGCATATCACTCCCAGCCACATCCTTGGAAACCACGAGTTCACCCTCTGCAATATAAAAACGTACTTAACCCTTAGCCACCTAACGTGTTTTTGAGTTACACTACCACCTAACGGCGGTCATGGTGACCGCTTATTATTTTCTGTTTTAATTTTTTTTTAAATATATAAAATGATATAAATGAAAAACAGATCGTAATCTTTATTGTTTTGTTAACATATTGACGTTAAAAAACTTTGAAAAATAATAGAAATACATATAAATAATCAATGTTTATAATTAACTTGAACATTTTAGCACAAAATCTAGGCATTATAAAAATCTGAAATCTGTCAAGTAAGTATTTGTTAAAACTAATCAAATCTTCCAATTTTTTGGTAGTTTAATATATAAACTACTATATTAAACTATAAAGGACAAAATCAAATCACTTATTTTATGAAATTGCAATGGGTAAACAGTTACAATTTTTAACGACAGTTTACGCACATCTTTTGGGAACACTCAACGCAAATGGGTTTCTTATATTGAAAACACATGTAATATGTTTTGCGGTTTTTTAGTATCACAAGTTGAGCAACTCTTCCTGATTTCAAACCTTTCGATCAGTGAAATGCTTGACTCTTGTTCCATCTTCAGTACGCGGTGAATACCGCATTAAATTTCTCCATGCAAACCGTGCTTGTTCATACGTCGTTTCAAATGAGATTTTACAAGATTTTCAGCCAGTTGCTTCAACCTTTAATGGACACGGATGCAATCAGCAATGTTGGTTCCATCTTTGTCTTGACACTCTGTATCATTATCTTCTATATCTGAGTCAGACTGACACTCGTCTCTGGTCGCTGCAGTCTTCGTTTGGCAATTCTGGCTGATTTCTTTCATTTTCCGTGTCTGAATCAGAAATTTATTCTAACCATTCCAAGATGTTTCGGTTTAGTCGTTCATCAGACATAATAAAGCCATAAAAACAAAAAGAATTGATTTTATTAAAAATTACGTAAACACCTAACGGCGGTCACCATGACCGCAAACAAAATATAATTACCTGTAACTCTTGAACGCGCAAACGTATGAAACGATCGAGCGCACACTACGTACTGGGGAGCAGGGTGGTAAAGTAGATGAGTTTACAGACGCATAGCTCGCATAGTAACGGAATAATCCAAAAAATAAAAACCGCTGGAGTCACTGTGACCGCCGTTAGGTGGTTAAGGGTTAAAGCACCATGTTCTAAAAAGTATAGAGTAGAGTAGAGTAGTGTAGAGTAGTGTAGTGTAGAGTAGAGTAGTGTAGAGTAGAGTAGAGTAGCGTAGAGTAGAGTAGCGTAGAGTAGAATAAAAAGAAAAGCGGGTTTTGTACAAATGACTTAAACTGCGCAATTTAAGGCACACGCACAATACCCAGGTTATGTTAACTCGTATATGAAACGGTTAACATAGCAGTACGTTATCATCGTAATATTCAACGATACAGAAAATGAATATCACCGACATAACACAACTACACAGTAGGGAAGTACAATTCGGCCGAATCCACCTCTAACCATACTGCTCTAACAAAGGGAAGTAAAGCCCAATGGGCCCACCTCAATCTCTTTGAAAAGGGAAGTAAAGCACATAGTGCCCACCTCAATCTCTTTGAAAAGGGAAGTAAAGCACATAGTGCCCACCTCAATCTCTTTGAAAAGGGAAGTAAAGCACATAGTGCCCACCTCAGACCTTTGAAACGGGAAGTAAAGCACATAGTGCCCACCTCAAACCGCAAATCATCTCTAAGAACAGCGCTGCACGTGTCCGGGGTCCACTCGCCGCGCCCCAGCACCATGTTGGGCCGCCGCCTGCAGCTCGTAGCGGTGGTGTGCGGTGGAAGCGTGCGCAGGACCTCGTAAAGGCCGCGCATCCCGGAGTCTTTGCCCGTCGACTGTGCCGTCTCGTTGACGAACACGAAGTCGCCCGCGGCAGATGATGCAGGCTGGCGGCGGGTCACCGGCATTCAACAGTGGCACACCAGCTGCAGTAGACTCCTCGTTATTCTCAGTGTCACCGCATTTCATGAAACAAAGGTTTCAGTTTTATACAAGAGAAAGATAGAAAGCAAACAGTGTGAAGCTAAGCAAAAACTTGGAGCTATTAAATCTCATTCACGATACTTCTTCTTGAAAGTTTTAAGAAATCTTTAAGTTTCAAATTCCAATCAGTTGTAACGGTGAAATACATATAAAGGCATGCTGCAGTCATTCCCATATATGCATTAAACCACAATGAACAGACGAGATAAATGAATAGATATCAAATTTAACAGACGCATGTAGACTTACGAATAACTCAAACATGCGAGAGGAGACTTAGACACTACTTCCGATAAACTGTATTGGGCACGAAGCAAGAAGCTATCGCAGACGCTAGCTTCGTGACTCTGTGAAGAGATCACTCGTGAATCCTATCTCAGTTCCACCGTACCTCCTTTAAGTGCTTTAGGATCTGGAGATTCAGCAAGACTTTGACTCTTATCAAGTCTCGGCCGCACCTGACCCTGTTTTATGCCAAGAGTTATTTCACCATTTTAATTCATCATTTGGCCACCTTACCTCATCTAAACGCTAAATATCAGTTTTCGTTCATCGTCAAAATGTTCAAAACCAGACGTCAAAACTAAAGGAATGTACAAACCACCAGTTATCGATTAGGACATTGACAGGTACGCCACGTAGTGACTATGTTTCTGGATTACTGACGTTATCACAGAAAAACTTCACGTTGTTTACATTTCGCAAAGCAAAACTATTGTGAATTGGCTTCTAGCAAAAAGAACAGGTTTTGACTTTAATTGACATGAGAGTAAGTTTTGTTTGCGTCATTGACGAGAACAGTTTCTTTTAGATCTACCCGCATCTTATTGCAATAGGTTTGTCGATAACTGGACAACCCAAACTTTCATCAACTACCTTCAAATTTTACTCACTTTTTGTCAGAATCTATCCTCATATCCTGGTTGATTGAGATTATAACAGTGAAGAGACTAGTTTTCTTGAAATGCACACTAGTAACCACGGAATGAGGAAACGTTCACTCTAGCCGTGAGCGGTTATTGAAGTGGTTATTTGAAGCACTGGCACTAGAGAAAATTACTTTCACTAAGAAAAGCGTTTTAAGTTCAAATTTGAGACTATCAAGTACAGTTGATACCAATCGATTCACGTAACCAAGACAGTAATTCGCCTTTTGGGGATAATCCCACACGAGCAGGGTGCTCTTTGTAGTCACACAGGTTTTCCGATCGCGCGAGACTCACTTATATACTCATATACTCATATACTCATTTATTAATAACCAAGGGTTACACGTCAAGTTTTTTATATAATAATGATAAATCCTTAATGAATAATATGATAGTCAATACACATTGAATCAATGGATAGTTCATTAATTAACAGTTCATTATAGGTGGACGTTCCAATCCAATACCAGTCACAAAAAAATAAAAAATAAAAAAAAATACCATAGTAACAATATTAATTTAGAAACATAATAATAATAAATATGAAACTAATATAATAATATACATTAAATTATTTGAGATAAATTAAACATTAAACATAGCGTCCATTGAGTGCACAATACAGTGTAATGATCAATTATAATGTGTCCTACTCTATACCCTTCGGTAAAAACTCATGTAATTTGTAGAATGACCGTTCCACCAGCCAATTTTTTAGTTTTGATTTAAAGGCGTGTTTTGATGGCGATTCTTTTATTTGTTCCGGGATACGGTTATACACGTCCGGAGCCATCACGTGCACCAGCTTGGATTCCTTCGCGAGTCGGCGCGGTGGCGCGCACAAGAGATGCGAGTGTCGCTCGGAGCGCAGCCGCGGGTACTCGTCCAGGTGATCCCAGGCGTACAGCGCCGCCTGCAGGATCACCAGACTCGGGACGGTCAGGATTCTCAGGTCGCGGAACAAGGGCAACGCCGACTCGTCCTCCGTCACTCTCGCTATTGCTCGTACAGCTCTCTTTTGCATCCTGAAGGCACGTTCCCAATCAGCCGATTGTCCCCAGAACTCTACGCCGTATTGCAAAAGAGAGTGCACCGATGTAAAATAGCAGCTTCGGACCATGTCGCGAGGTAACACCGCCGATAGACGCCAGAGTGCAAAGCTCGCACGCCCGACCTTTTGACAAAGCGTGTCAATATGGCTTACCCAAGTGAGCGTGCTGTCGATCCGAAAACCCAGGAAAGTCGTCATCAGTACCCGCTCAATTTTTTTATCCCCGATCCAAACATCGAGCGGATTCTGTTTGTGTCCCGACAGGTCAAATTGCATAACGTGCGTTTTGTTTATATTTAGTACCAAGCCGTTCATACCAAACCATTTGTAAAAATCGTGCGTAACTCTATTCAGTTTGTCCTCCAGTTCGCCTCGGGTGGGAGCAGTGACTATTGCGGCCACGTCATCGGCATACATCAGCACGTGCCCGTCATGCACGTTCTCAGGCAGGTCGTTAAGGAGGAGAGAGAACATTATGTTGGAGAGCGATGAACCTTGCGCTACTCCAATCACGGTAGTCAGTGGTTGGGATTTTACTGTTCCCCCCGCTCCCACGACCACCTGACTGCGGTTTGTCATGTACTCCGCAAATATTCGAAGGACGGGCCCCGCGACGCCATAGTGCTTAAGTTTAGCAGATATGACGCCGTGATCCGCAACGTCAAACGCTTTCGATAAATCGCAGAATATCACCGCGACGCATTGTCGACTGGCGCGCGCTCCCACGATGATACGCAGAAGCTCCCGAGTGACAGACGTTGTCGAGCGACCGCCTCGGTATGCATATTGTCTGTCCGACAACAGACAGTTCGCTGTGAGGTACTCCGTCAGTCGTGAGCTTAGTCCATACTCGAATATTTTGGCAACAGCAGGAATAATTGACACTGGTCTGTAGTTATTTATCTCCTCCATTTTTCCTTTCCCCTTGTATAATGGGGAGACTTTAACAAACTTTAGGGTGGCGGGGTATACACCTTCCTTGATGCATCGATTGTACAGCGTCGCTAGTGTACCCGACAGCGGCCCGGCGACACTGTACAACAATGATATAGACATATCATACGCATCTTTAGAAGTTTTCCTCGCCACGCCGTGTGTTGTGATACGGAGCACCTCCGCAGGTGTAAAACGCTTCAACAGAAGCGAGCGATCTGCAGCCGGGCGTGACACTGATAGAGCGTGTGAAGCCGCGGTGATGTCGGCGGCCGGTGCGTGACACGACGCCGCAGCATTGACAAAGTGCGCGTTCACAGCGTTGAGTGCATCGGTCTTGCTCGGATACTTCGCCCCCTCTGGTCGCGTCAGTATTTCAGCCAGATCATATACTCTCCTTGACCTACCAGTTTCAATGTTTACCACTTCCCACATTGATTTAGTCATATTCGGTGATGTTCGTATAACGCTACAATAGTAATCGCTTCGTTCTCGTTGTAGTTGACTGTCGTACTTAGCTTGAAACTCTTCTATCTTTAATTTCAGCTCTACATTAGACGGTAGTCTCACTGACAGTTCACGCATGTCTATTATGAGCGAGTTTAAATTAAACGAATCTTCCGATGCCCAGTAAATCTTTTTAGATTTCATGTGAGATCGTTTAACGGGAAAACAGGTGTCAATCATATTTTTAATGATATTTATTACGGCAAGTGCCAAGTCATCGGGTCTTGTCGAGCAAGTCTTCCTCTCGATTTCTTGCCAATCCACGCTCTCTAAGGCAGTCTGGAAGTTACACCGATTAGCCCGATTAAACGACCTCACGAAGCGAACCTCGTGCTCTCGCGGGGCTCCCGCGCACGGCACGCGCGCCCGCACGCCGTAGTGGTCGGACAGGTTGCAGCGCGCCGGCGCCGCGCGCGCCGCCCCCGCCAGCTCGCAGCTCACGTACAGGTGGTCCAAGCAGGTGCTCGTGGTGGCTGTTACTCTCGTAGGGAAATCTACAATATTACATAAATTATGTACTGATAATAAGTCACTTAGTTTTTTAAAATCGCTAGTCAATGTTCTACTACAGTCAATATTAATCACTGTTGTTACACTGATGTTATAATTTTTGGATCAAAACCAGAAACATAGCAATGGATAGATCTCACCAAAGGTACCGCCCTAGGCGCGCAAATGAGACGCCTCACAACATCCGCGGGGGCAGGGCTCGAAGCCGTTTTTATCGTTTTCTTTTAATTTAAATTATGTTTTGAATTCAAAACCTCAGTACACACGATGTTCTAAATTCAAATTTACTTTAACCTCTAGAGGGTAAAAACGACTTTTGCGCCCTGATATCGAGGAGCAAAAGTACTCTTTCCGAGCTGGTGGGATGAAAAAGTATTTTATTAGGGCTCTAACTACTTCGGGGGTAGATTTAGTGCTAATTTTAAATGCTTGGCCTAGTTTACTGAAAGCGTCGACTATTGTTAAGTAATTTTTCCCATCGATTGACAAGGTGTCGATAAAAAGCTCCTGAAATGGTTTAATTTGAGTCTGCGTTAGTTGTAGTTCCGGTTTCAAGGGTTTTCGGTCGTACTTCATTTTTCTGCAAAGTACACATGAGTTAATGATGCTAGCTACTGTTTCTGCCATGTTATGCCAGTGAAATGTGCGTCTTAAGTGCACTAGTGTCTCCCTTATTCCTCTGTGGCTATTTTTCCCTACATGATATTTAACTACTATGTTTCGTTGTTCTTCTTCATCCTCCACGTAAACTACTCGTTTAGTGCATTCGATGAATTCGACAGTTCCCTTCTGAAACAGGAATATGGTGACTTCAGAGAATTGTTTCCGATGTAGCGGGTTTTCGAAATAAAATAAATATTTAATTTTTGGTTTGATATAGCTTTTCAGAAATCGTTTAACTAAATCTGGGCTATACAAGCGCAAGTGGACTTCTAACACTTTTCGTTTGTCCCTAGACAAATCTTTGACAGACAGTTCATCCCTATTCCAGGTATATACGAGAATTTGATTAGGTTTAGTGTCGATAGCTTCTTCGAGTATAAAGATGCCATCTGTATCTAAATTTGCAGCGGAATAGATTTTGCCTATGGTGCTTTTCTCTTCTTCTCCTCCTTAAGATGCAGTAACAGTGTCACTACCTACGGACGGGTACGAGTAAGGGGATCGTGGGCCACCACTTGCTATAGATATGGTAGTTTCGTCTGAGTCAGATGATATGACTACTGGCGAGGGTGTTCGTTCGTGTGAGCTGCTGGTACCGGGTCTATTTTCGGATTCTATGTGAACTTTCATGGAGACGTCGTCGTCTACTGCGTTTACCCTAATACGTGACAAGGCGTCAGCGTTGCAATTTTGTTTTCCTTCTTTGTGCTTTATGTCATAATCAAATTCTGCGAGACGTAGTTTCCATCTAGTTAGTTTGCTGTTAGCTTCTGTAATTGATTTTGCCCATATCAATGGTCTATGGTCAGTGTATATAGTAAATTTCTTGCCGTATAAGTATGGGCGAAAATGTTTGGTTGCCCAAACTATGGCGAGAAGTTCCTTTTCTGTGGTGCTATAGCGTGTTTCCGCTTCGTTTAGGGTGCGACTCGCGTATGCCACTGGTTGGTCACCAACAATGGGTCCCTGTGAAAGGACGGCGCCGATCGCAAAATTAGAGGCGTCGGTTGTGAGTACGAATGGTTTATTGAAGTCGGGAAATTGCAAGAGTGGTGCGTTCGTTAAAAGTTCTTTGCATTTCTCGAATGCACCTATATATATTCAGGCTTACTGCAGTCAATTTTATTTTTCTTTTTCAGAAATGTATTTAAGGGTTGTGTGAGTTTAGAGCAGTCTTTTATGAATTTCCGATAGTAGCCTACCAGACCGAGAAAGCTTTTTATTTCGGTTGTTGTGCGGGGTAGAGGGAAGTTTAACACGGCTTTAATGTTGTCATCGTTTGGCTTAAGGCCATCTTTGGTGATAGTGTGACCAAGGTAGAGGACCTCTTTCCGTAGAAACTCACATTTGTCTAGCGTGACTTTAAGGATGGTTTCTCAGAGTCGGTCAAAGATTTTTCTGAGTTTTTGGGTATGCTCCTGTAAGCTAGAAGAGAAGATAATTATGCCATCAAGATATACATATATATAATATTCTCATTTTCTTTCAGTAAGTCGTCAATTGTATTTCGAGCTCTTCAATTTTAAATTTGGAGACTGAGAAAGGTCTATTGAGCTTAATAGCTTTTTCATTAGACGCATTTTGGATTACTGTAGGTATGTGCAAAATAGTTGCCACACTTGACAAGGGTTGTAGGCATTCAGACGCCGTGTTTATATTGGACAAAGTCCAAAATTCCGTCACCATTTTGTAAGTTAATCGGGACTCTAACTCTTCTTTCAGACCGGGGTGGTATCTCAACTTCGAAGGGAGGGTCGTACAAAACAGGTATGCAAGTATTATGTCTGTAATACTTTTCTGCGCATATCAATGTTTGCACCTAATTTTGACAGGTCAGATCCAATAAGACCGTCATAACGTCCGTCTACGTCATATACATAAAATTTCTGATGTAATCTGCTCTTGAATGTCTTTAATAGTGGTATAATTACAACTTCGTTGTTTGTAGTCTTCGCATGAGTACTAATGACCTTGAATGGTTCATAAAATTTGAAGTCACTAAAGAATTCGTAAACTTTGGCTGGGCTAATAAAGGAGCGACTGCTTCCTGTGTCTATAAGAAATTTAGCGTTAATTTCGGGGATTATTACGTGGGGTAGTCTTAGTATGCTGTCACAATAATTAAGGTTTATCACTTCACTATATTCGCCGAGGCAGGTTCCTGAAAATTTTCAGGTTGTTCAGCGTCGTAAGGGTACAAATTTTCTGGCTGTATATGCTCTATGTAATTTTCGTCGGAGGTGTATTCATTGTCATAATACTCGTAATTAAAGTCGGGGGTGTAGTCCTGGGGCAGGGCGTCGTAGTCATAAAACGGTTCGTTTACCATCATGTTTTGCCTAATTGGGGCAGCAGTGCGCATAGTGACGTCATCGCTATGGGACTTGACTACTTGTTGTTGCTGCGGTGTTGGCATGCCAAATCTATGTTGTTGGGGAATACCAAATTTAAAACCGCCATGTTGAAATGGTGGGCGTTGTATTGGCATATGGGCTTGCCCAAAGTTTCTTTGGGGTCCATTTTGGGATATTCCGAAACGGTACCCTTGTGTGGATGGTTGCCCTAGGTTTGGTCTAAAGCGTGTTTTGTGGTATGTCAAATTTAAACTTGGTTTGGGGATTTCCAAATCTGAAGTTACTGTTGGTGACAGGGTTAATTACTGGTTTAAATGATTGAGGTTAAATTAGTAGTGGCTTCGGTGGTATCTGTAAAGGCTGAAGGCCAGTCGTTTGAGACTGTGTGCTTTTATTCAGTTTATTTTTGGCATCATACTGGAATTTGAAGTTGACTTCCTCAGTCACTATACTTAGTGCGTTTTCAAGGGTAGAGCATCGTCGTCATTCGTCGCATAGCCGTATCACTTTTGCAAAAAGTGAGCTCCTGACATTTTGGCCCCGATGACAAAACTGTATGTAGGTATGTTTCGCTGCTTTTAATTTTAAGTGATTCTAGTTCGATAGCAATGCATTCCTCTGAACGAGGGTCTCCAAAATGTTGAGTAAGTATCTCTTTTAACCCTAAGTAAGTGCAGACATTGGGGTGATCGCTAAGTAGGTTGGCCGCTTTGCCACAAAGTCGACTGGAGATAACACTATCTCCTACTACCTACTATCTACTACTTCCACACGGAAGAGGTAGAAATTTTGAGCAGGGTTGACTGCGATTTGGCTACCATTTATAACGTTCAAAACTCGCACTTGTTCAAAAATAGGTTTAGGAGTTTTTCATCTCCGTCGTATCTGGGGATGATGTCGACAAACTCCTTGGGAATGGTTTTGATTTCCATTTTGAAACTATATTACTAACACTACTAGACACAAGTTAAGTCTTATTTATAAGTACTTAAGTATATAGGGTGCCAATTTTGTGCACTATATTAAGCTTTAAAGTCGCCGATTAGTGTGCGACTATTTATTCTAAAAATCACCGATTTGCGTGCGATTGTTTAAACTAGAAATTGCCTATATTAGTGCAATTGTGTAATCTAGGGAATCGCCAATGGGTGTGCAATTATTTAACCTAATCCAGACAATTACACTTATCCTATTTGCCTATTTTTGTGCAAATCAAAATCAGATAAACGTAATATTTAAATCTGGTTAAAAATGGGTGGAAAAGACACGGGAAATGAAAGCAGGAAGTGAAAAGGTTTACTCACAGTATGCCCGCTCCCATGTCCTCCTGGTGATTCAGCGCCAAGGTCCTCGGAGTGCGCGCCTCCGCGGGGAGTCTTATTTGTAAGGTTCGGGTTTCCACCGCCGCGTAGAGTCGGGTTTAGCGCGAGCGCCTCGACCGCGATGTCGAAGTTTGGAAATCACGGAAGAAAACTCGCAAAACTTGGTGAAAATCCGGCACGGCTGCGCCAGACATACACGGGGGCCACGCGAACGTCTTTTTAAAAACCATTTTTAAATGGTTATAAATGAATTTATTAACTAAGACCTTACTCTAGGACGCTTGAACAAAGAATGACTTAAATCTAAAGCTTATTCTAAAAGGAAGGCTGGGAGCCAGACAGTAATTCAGCAGTCTGCACTGCGTCCGGCCGCTATAGGTGGCCGTCTTCTAAGAATGTTTGGTTTTATGCTGACGGCACAATCACGGTGTGTGTAGAGCGGTAGGGCTGTGCTCCCAACATAACTATCTAAATAATATTTACAAAAACATTATACCTAGTTAAAATGTTATTATTGTAAAAAAATATGCAATGGTATATTCCAAAATTTAAAAAAAAAATTATTTCGGTACAAGTTCGTGCGGAGACCGCGACAGGAGACCGCGACCGGAGACCGCGACAGGCACTTAACACTATGGAATTTTATGGGCACCAGATCGCGCCGCCGCACCGACCACGACCTGTCTCGGTCTCCTGTCGCGGTCTCGGCGCGAACTCACGCCCATACAATTCCATAGTGTCATGTGCCTGTCGCGGTCTCCAGCCGCGGTCTCCTGTCGCGGTCTCGGCGCGAACTCACGCCCATACAATTCCATAGTGTCATGTGCCTGTCGCGGTCTCCAGCCGCAGTCTCGCGTCGCGGTCTCAGCGCCAACTTGTACCTTTACATATCAAGTCTTGTGTCTTTTTCCATTAGATAAAATAAACATTGGCAAATTGAACAAAATTATAAAAATCTAAACAAAGAAATAAAAGTGAAATAGAAAAAAAATAGGCTGTCATAGGAACTGCCGACAGAGTGAAAACTTATAACTCAGAATGAAATGAAATACACAATGGTACTCCTATCGATAATATGTAGCATTTAGATATAAAGCGTTAAACTGAACTCAAGTGCTCAGACATTATAGAGCGCTAGTCCAGTGCAATAACGGAAATAAATAAACATTAAATTGATAGAACATGCATTTAATTGCTTCGTGTCAAGTGTCTAGATACAAAATTTTATAACTTTGAAAATCACGGTTCATACAAAATTTTCATACAACCGTTCATCCCTTGTTTCACCCTCTTAGGGGTTGAATTTCGCAAAACCCCGTCTTAGCGAGCGCCTAAGTGCTAAAAGGGACCTCCATGCAAAATTTCAGGTTCCTAGCATTTGTAGTTTCTGAGATTCCTTGATGAGTGACCTTTCGCTTTTATATATATAGAATAGATTTTCTCTTAAAATGGGTAGGGAACGTTATATAGTGTTGCATAATGTAGTTCTATAATTTTACCTATTATTGAAATTTGTAATTCTACATATCTTATACCTTTAAACGAGCAATTCTTGTACCTATATAAATATGTATATATATATAGAATCTGAATCTCGGAAACGGCTCGACGGATTTTCATGAAATTATGTATGCAGGGGATTTCGGGGACGATAAATCGATCTAACTAGGTCTTATTTAAAAAAAACGCATATTATGCGCGTTTTTAGACAATGAAAAACTGTCACATTAGACATTAGAATGTGAAGGTAAATTTCGCCGCATGACGCGACAGCATAATTAGCTCAGACGGTAAGTCGGGCACTCATAGCGGTCACGAATTAGTAGCTCCGGGTTCGAATCCAGACGGGTTCTCTTTTTTTTTCAATTCGTTTTTTTAAGAAAATCTATTTCTTGGAGTCTTTTATCTGTAGGTATCTAAGTATAATTAGTATTTAAACCGAGCAAAGCTTGGTCACCCAGGTACTATTACATTAGAAGACTATTTCCAACACTAATATTCAAGCATTTACGATGTTCTAGTCTGCACTTACCAAAGCATTCTCTCATCATAGGAGATTCAGATATCAGATCAGATCAGAAATTTTCACATACGACGTTCGTTACAACATCAATATATCTATGGCCCAGGATAAATAAAACATCTACCTGATCAGTAGCATGACTGTTCTTAAGATAAGATAAGTCATCTATTCACCAAAACACAAAGTTACATTTCTTGTTATCCTTACGTTAAAGCACATTCTATACATTTTTGAACCAATTTTAATTCGACAGTTTGTCCGGTGGGTCCCAAACTAGGCTACGCCTGTATCTTGGGCACCCGGTAATAACAATTGGATATTACATTGTACGCGGAACGCAGAGTTAGCGCTCAAAGAGTAAAGTAACCAAAAAGAAAAATTCAAATCAATTTCAATTTAGTTGTTACTAAAAGTTAAAATTAAATAATGAGAAAAAACAATTGGAATACTTAATATCATAACAGGGTTCACATATTACAAATCAAATTGGAGTTGGATTAAATTAAATCGGGACAATTATTACAAAGTACATCACTCTGGTATAAATCAAAGTAGCCAAATAAGAGTGATTAATACAGTCTGTGAAGGACCAGCAATTACCCGTCTCGAAAGACCAGCAATTGCGAAGGACAGCGATTGTAAAACGTCGGAACGTTTCTGAACCACTGCCCGGCCACGGAGTAAATTAACGAAAGAGTGGACTGTAACTTATTGATATCGTGTAGTTAGGCTGCGCTCGTGCGCCGGCTAGGGGGGCACGTGGGGAATATGTAAAACACCGTTTGATCTAGATCACGTAGTTTATTTACGTACCTTATACTAGATAACACACCCGTTAAATACTAGGCTACAACAGCCACGTGGCGGCGCGTCTCGCGGCCGCGTCGGCGCACGTCCGTTCTCGGCGGGGGTCAGCGGCGAACAGGGCGAGTAATTACCGCCGGCGTCGCATCTAGCCACGCCGGTCGGTGCGACACCCGCGAATTTAAATTACCCCAGACGACTACCGACGCGCCACCCGTGTTGCCAGGCACGTCGGACGGGTGGTTCACATTTCTCCCGCCGCGATCTATCGTATTCCAATCGCGTGAAGCACCCGTCGACGCACCCAAGATTCGCATAATGTCTTAAAGAAGCAAAGAGCGGGGCTCGTAGAAGACCTTGGCCTGTTTGCACTAATCAGTCTACTAGCTTCGCTCATTACGAACAGTTCCGGCTTACATATCAGAATTATTTACATGCCGAACTTTACAATATTTAAACAAACTAGGATCACTATCCGGTACGCCGTCCCTCTGATAGGGGTCTCTCCATTTGCGCAACGGATACCGTCCATATACAACCTACTAGCAATATAACATGTAGCTAAACTTAAGCGTTACACCTTATAATAATAAGCACGAGAGACAAGATCTGCCCTTTGCTGACGGACACGCTGTCATAGCGCTCTCTTCGCTAGATTTTGTCTCTGTACCTTACAATATATAATCTGCCAAGCAGATGGGACTAGCGTCTCTGCCCTTAAGCCCATTAAATACAATACATATTTGTTTCTTATCATAAACTATTATAGACTCTACGGTAGTGGCCGCCGAGACACTCTGCCATAACTTTAGTTCTCTCCCGAACAATGCCTCGGCGTCACGCCAATTTTACAAATCTGCGAAACAGATGAGACTAGCGTCTCTGTCCTTAGGACTGTTAAGTACAATATATAGTTGTTATTATAAACTATGATAAACTCTACGGTAGTGCCCGCCGAGACATTCTGCCATAACTTTAGTTCTCTCCCGAACAATGCCTCGGCGTCACGCCATCTTACAACAATTTATAGTCATCTCCTCCCATACATAACCAATGCCAGATCCTGGTTTACAACAAATAATTATACATAACAAGTCAGATCTTTGTTTCACAACAAGAATTATAATCACTCCGACTCTAAGGCAGCGTTAGGCGTCAGGAAACAATAGCTCACTTCTTCCCCACAATGCCTTGACCTAACGCTACAGCAATATAAGTTTTAATATAGTTAAACAATGTAGGCTACTAACGCAAATTATCTTACTTTATCTCAACTACGTCTACTGGCAATACGACCAGTCGTTTTGTAGGTCTTCTCAATACCATGCCATTCTTGGTAATTACGTCCACCACCCGAACCACGCCATCTGCGCCAGGATACACGCGCCGTACTCTCCCTCTCGGCCATACGTTCCTCGGTTGGTTTGAGTCCACTATCAGGACCACATCTCCTTCCTTTAGCGGGTCACCCCGACCATGAGGCTCCCGCCGGTGTTGTAATACGGGAAGAACCTCGCGCACCCATCGTTGCCAGAAAAGATCAGCGAGTCGTTGTGAGGCTCTCCAATGCGATCGTCCTAGTTCGTCCACTTTGGTAAAGGTTCCCGGGAGAGGCACCTTCGACAATCCTCCTAGCAGGAAATGGTTTGGTGTTAATGCCTCCTCGTCTTCCGCGGAGATCGATACATGAGTCAGCGGGCGCGAATTTACCGTGTGTTCAATCTCGGTGAGTAATGTGTGCAGAACATCTTCTCGCGGACACCGCTCCTGCAACGTCATTCGCAACGCTCTCTTCACCGTTGCTACCATACGTTCCCAGGCTCCGCCCCAAAATGGCGTCGCTGGTGGAATATTATGCCACGGGATACAGCGAACTTCTGCTTCCTGTTGTAGTGATGACAACGCTGCTCTTCTCAGTTCGGCGTCGGCTCCGTGGAAGTTCGTCGCATTGTCGCTCCATATTCCTTCTGGTGCACCTCGCCTGGCTATCATCCGTCGCAAGGCCATTATCGCAGCGTCAGTCGTGAGGGCGTTTGCGATCTCTAAGTGGATAGCGCGACTGACTAAGCAAGTAAACAATGCTACATACCGCTTCTCTTGGTGTCGCGTTACGGCAACCGTCAATGGCCCGAAATAATCCAATCCTACAAAGCTGAAAGCGCGGTGATGATGCGCCAGGCGTTGCGGTGGTAAATCGCCTGTCCGCGGGTCGGCCGGTGCCGCACGCCTCAAACGGCATGGCTGACATTTCCTGATGACCGATCTGACCGTCGGCCTCACGCATATTATCCAATAACGTTGTCGTATCTCGTTGGTGACGCATTCCACCCCGCTGTGGTGAAGCTGGCGATGGACCCAGTCAATGTACAGGTGGCAGTATCGATGTTTCCCGTCCATAACGGCCGGACTGACCATCTCCCTTTCTAAGCCAGACGCCGCCGCGATGCGCGGTCGCAGTCGCAGCGTATCGTCCTCGATGATCAATGATAGCTGACGCAGGCGACTGTGTGCCGCGGGCGCCCTACCTTGGTTTATGTCTTCTATTTCCTCCGCAAAGCTTTCCTCTTGAGTGGCGCGCACCCACAGGTACTCTGCGCGCCGCGTATATTCCGCTTCCAACGGGCGATAACGGGTCGTCGCTGCGGAGCTACCGGTTTGTTTGAGAGTTTTCCCCTGTTGTGCGTATGGCGTGCGTGAGCCTACCGGCTTCCACGTAGGATCGTCCGCAGGGTTGCGTCGAGTGCGTTTCTTTGTAACTCCAATAGTCCTTGCTCGGCATAAATCTATAAACAGCAGTGCTCTGGCCGTGGCGCGTATCAATCTCAACCAGGATGAAAATCTAGCTATGTCGGGTAACGCGTGCGTCAAACTCAGACGCGTGGTCCTGGTGGCGGCGTGCGTTCGTTCTTCTCCAGTTGGGGCTTCGGGTGGCGGTTCTTCTTCAATTGGCCATGCTGCCTCGGTCTCGTACAAGAAGCTCGGGCCGCGGAACCAACGATGCGTCGCTCCGAAGTCAGGTGGCGCGTCCCGCGTACAATCGTCGCTAACGTTGAGTGCTGACGGGCACCATCTCCACTCAGCCACTGATGTTGTCTCCTCCAGTTCAGCGATGCGATGCGCGACGAATGGTTTGAATGACGGCGCGCCCGCACGCAGCCATGAGAGTACGGTGCGGGAGTCGCACCAGAAGATGCGCCGGTCGGGACGCCTGTCGTGCTCTTCCCCGATGAACCGCGCCAACCGGCTCCCCACGACCGCCGCCTGTAATTCAAGTCTAGGTATAGAAGTGACCTTTAAGGACGCTACGCGCCCTTTCGCTGCCGCGAGTGACACAGTAATGTCTCCGTTATTACTCTGTAAACGCCAATAGATGCAGGTGGCGTAGGCCGAGTCACTCGCGTCAACGAATGTATGCAATTCTAACACTGCCGCGCAGTGAAAACCAGAATGGCACCTCGGGATCCGCATACTCTCTAATCCCTCCAGGAGTAGGAACCATTTCTCCCATTGTGCCCTTAAATCCTTCGGTAACGGTTCGTCCCACGTGAGACCCAAACGCCACGCTGACCTTAATAAACGCTTCGCATGCGTGGTTATTGGCGCCACCAGTCCAATCGGATCGTATAGAGACATCGTCACTCTCAACAGCTCCCGTTTAGTGTAAGTAGTTACAGAATATGGACAGATCTTACTCAAATTGAACCCTAATGAGTCATCGGCCGGGTGCCAGACGAGTCCCAAAACCTTCTCGTCCTTATCCAGCGGCACAGCCGTCGATTCTTCCTCGGCGAAACCCTCTATGGCCGCACGGCAGTTTGACGTCCACATCTGCAGCTCGAAATTTCCTTTTCGATGCACTGCGTCGACTGCTCGCGCAATGGTTGCCGCTTCCTCAGGGGTGTCGAAACTCTGTAAATAGTCATCCATATAATGATTACGGATAATCGCACTAGCTGCCGCGGGAAACTCCTCCTGGTGCAATGTCGCGTTTAGATTTTTAATATATATTGCTGTTGTGGGAGAGGAGGTGGCTCCGAAAGGCAGCGACGTCATTCTATATTCAGTAGGTGATTCGTCTGCGCTTTCACGCCAAAGGAAACGCAGAGCATCCCTGTCCGGTAATCTAATTTTAATTCGCAGAAACATGTCTTTTATATCTGCTACAATCCCTATAGGCCTTTGCCTAAAACGTAAGAGAACTCCCAACAGTGATTGTAGAAGCGCCGGACCTGTGACCAGTTGGTCATTGAGGCACACTCCCTGCGTGCGCGCGGCCGCGTCAAGTACGATGCGGACCTTGTTAGGTTTAGCGGGGTTCGTCACTGGAAAATGTGGTAGATACCACACGGTACTTCCGGAAGGCGACAAAGGTGCCTTTTCCGCGTAACCCTGCTGCAACATTCTATTAATTTGCGCTATGTACTTACCTTTTAGCTCCGGGTCTCGGTGTAACCTTTTCTCAACTCCCTGTAACCGTCCAAGCGCGGCTTGATAATTATTCGGCAATGTTGGGTTGTCTTCCTTCCATAACAAACCTGTCTCATACCCTCCTTCCGGCAGCGCCCGTCTCGTTTCTCCGAGCACCTTCAGCGCCCTTGCCTCAGGATCCCTTTTCGGACGACGTGGTTCGACTCCTAATGATTCTAGGTCAAAATGCTCCCTTACCAACTGATCTAGCGTTGGATCCACGTCCGTCTTCAAGTGGCCGCAGCGATGCAGACTAGTGTGAATGGCCTTACTCCGATTTAGGTGACTACTTTGCCCGTGCACAACCCATCCTAGTGGGGTCTGAGATGCAACTAGTTGGTCAGCCTGACCCCGTCTCACTTCTGAAGTCAAGAGTACCTCCCAGTTATCCTGGCCGATCAACAATGATGGTCTGCCATCGTCATACACCAACTGTTCCGTTAGCATGTCCAAATGCCGGCAGTCACGCAGTTCATGCCATGTCACCGACTGCGCCGATATGTCCAGTTTATCAATAGTGCGCGCCTCTATACTTACACTATTTAATGCGTATTTACCTTTTACTCGCAATTTAATGCGCTGTGAATGCGACGCATTGATACGAGCGCCCCCTACCGCCTCTATAAAGAAGGGGTCGCGCGGGCCGTGAGCTCCCACTCGCCGCGCCAGGTCCTCAGTCGCCAGCGTTACGGTACTTCCGTCGTCCAGGAGCGCATATGCGTCCGTCTCACCTCGTGGTCCCGTTACCGTTACAGGAACGACTTTCAATAAAGTTCTCTTCTGCGCGTGAGCTACTCTGGCCGATGTCACCGCTGCCGTAGGTAGTTGGTCGCCGTGGAGAGTCTCCCGCCGCTCCGACGATTGTTGACTGCCGCCGCCGCTCTCCCTTCCAGCTGAAGCGCCCGCCTGGGTCGCTCCGCTCCGCCCGGGTCGCGGCGTGGCGCCGCCGCCGTGTAGGAGCCGGTGGTGGTGATACTTACACCCGGAGATCTCACACGGTTTCGCCTTGCAGTTATGTCTCCACCTCCTCGCCCGCAGACACCTGAAACACAATTTATACTTGCGAGCTTTTTCCCATCTTTCTGGTGACGACATATTTTTAAATTGCTTGCATACTGCTACATGCACACAAGTTCCCTCACACACACAGCATCGGCCTTCACTCGCTGCGTATGACCGCTGTTTGTTTTCATAACTACGACGCGGTTTGTCGTCTATGACCTCTGCCTTCGCATGTCTTGCGTTAAGTTCTGCTTCTCTATCTAAGAACTTGCCTAGTAATAAGAGAGCTGGTTCCCCGTTGAACCTTTCGCTCTCATAATCATACCACCTACTCTTTATTATTGGAGTGAGCTTCTCCACGATGATATTAACCATCTCTGGGCTATGTAGGTAGTGTGGTTTATTTAACGCCTGAACAACTAAAATCACATTATTTACTTTACACGCGAACATACACACGTCCCTAGGCGTGTCTGTCAGTTTGGGAAGGCTCCGTAACCTATCGAGCTCTTGCACTATTAGCGCTTCGGGCCTACCAAACCGATGTCCTAATCTACTCATAATTTGTTCAGCTGTTGATCCTAAGAACAAACATTTCACCGCCTCCATTGCCGCCCCTTTGAGGCATTTCCTCAATCTAGCTCTGTTTTCCGTTTCCATATAGCTAGACGCAGACTCGTAATACGCCGATTTGAAATGCAACCAGTCCTCTGACGAGCCATTAAATATAGGTAAATCAAACTGGTACCTTTTTGCCGCGGAGTAATCTCCGCGCGCTACTTCCCATAACACCGACGCCAGGTCTCTCAAGGTCTGGTCAGGGCCGCTCCGGTGCTGCCCCTCGCCGGTGCCTGCCGGTGGCTCCGCTGCCGCCGCGCGCTCACCATCAGCCGCCCGTTGTGCTGATTCCAAGTTCGCCGGCGCCTCCAACGCTGGCATGTTGTCGCTCAGTGAACGGCTTTGTGTGTACGTCCCTGACACACTCCGTCCGACGAAGCAGCCCGGCGCGTACGTCTCTGACGCGCGCGGGCTTGACGCTCCCGGCTGCCGATAGACGCCCGGCGCGTGCGTCTCTGACGCGCGCGGGCTTGTCGCTCCCGGCTGCCGATAGACGCCCGGCGCGTGCGTCTCTGACGCGCGCGGGCTTGTCGCTCCCGGCTGCCGGTAGAGGCCCGGCGCGTGCGTCTCTGACGCGCGCGGGCTTGTCGCTCCCGGCTGCCGGTAGAGGCCCGGCGCGTGCGTCTCTGACGCGCGCGGGCTTTCTTCTTGGACCGCCTCTCCTCTCACACGACTCGCCTGGGGCACGTCTGCGTCCCCGCGCCACGCGCCTTCCCATGTCGCGTCACGCTCCTGTCGTGTGCTCAGAACTCCGGCGCCTAACACTTCCCTAACCAATACATCTCCCGGCTCTTTAAATAGCTCGTTGTATTGTTTCAACGCGAGCTCTAATTCCGCCTTCGCTCGCTTTTGCTGTTCGCCTAACTCGAAACTAACCCTCGTGTCATGCTCGCGTACCTTCCCCTGAGGCGACGCTTGTGTACTACAAAATGGCGGTTGCTCGCGGTCGCGTCCTTCGCCTTCCTCCGTCGTGACTTTCGTCGATGACGAGGGCGCCGCATGTGGAGCATCGAGCTCCTGTGGTGACGCTCCCGCCGAGTCACTTTCATATCCTGCTTCCGGAATGACCTCCGGAGGCGGCGTGTCTGACCGACCTGACGCTGCCATACCGCGAGTACGTACCATTTACACGGTCACTCAAATTACAAATCTATGTCTTGTGACGCGACACGATACAAATGCGCGACACGGTACCGACGCGACACTACGAAACGCGCGACACGACACTACGGAACGCGCGACACGACACGGCGACACGGTATAACGCGACACTATACAAATGCGCGACACGATACCGACGCGACACTACGAAACGCGCGACACGACACGGCGACACGGTATAACGCGACACTATACAAATGCGCGACACGATACCGACGCGACACTACTCCCGCGCCACGTGCCACCCGCGCCTGCGCACAAACACAACTTTGAATTACACGATATTCCCTTTTTACTCGTAGCCCGCAGTAAATCCGGCTCGAAAGGACCAGCTTTTGTGAAGGACCAGCAATTACCCGTCTCGAAAGACCAGCAATTGCGAAGGACAGCGATTGTAAAACGTCGGAACGTTTCTGAACCACTGCCCGGCCACGGAGTAAATTAACGAAAGAGTGGACTGTAACTTATTGATATCGTGTAGTTAGGCTGCGCTCGTGCGCCGGCTAGGGGGGCACGTGGGGAATATGTAAAACACCGTTTGATCTAGATCACGTAGTTTATTTACGTACCTTATACTAGATAACACACCCGTTAAATACTAGGCTACAACAGCCACGTGGCGGCGCGTCTCGCGGCCGCGTCGGCGCACGTCCGTTCTCGGCGGGGGTCAGCGGCGAACAGGGCGAGTAATTACCGCCGGCGTCGCATCTAGCCACGCCGGTCGGTGCGACACCCGCGAATTTAAATTACCCCAGACGACTACCGACGCGCCACCCGTGTTGCCAGGCACGTCGGACGGGTGGTTCACACAGTCAATTAAGTGCTCCATTGATTCATACATAAATACATATACAGCCTTAGTTAGATAGGTATTTAGATATAACATACATTGAATTGAATAATTTTACATTCTTATATTAGCAATATTTAGGATGCTGAATTTATTTAATCGTACGTAGACGGAAAGAACTACATTGCATAACTGTTTGTGTGCTTAATGCTTATGTATTTAAGAGAAAGTATTTATGGTTGATATATGGATGTTAAGGGAATAAGTTAATCGGTGGAAATATCTCTTTACGGATCATCCCTGTATGGGTGACAAGTCTTTCGATTTGGTCACTGGAAAGCTACTAATTACCTACCAACGCTTTTTGACGTGACAACGTCTTATAATTCGATGAAGCCGGCTGCACGCCCGCAAAACATGACGTCATGTGCCGTTAACGCCGTTACCTCGCCGCATGACGTCATGCGGCGTTACCTCGCTCTAAGGCGTAGTTGAAGTTGTCACGTTCAACTATCGTCAGTAAACCGACTTTACAGACAACCATTTTTTTATTTATATTCAATGAGTATTTTGATGGCAATTCCTTTATTAAATCCAGGATAGGGCTGTACATCTTCAGAGCCATCACATGTATCGACTTGGATTCCTTCGCAGCGCGTGCAACAGCTGCGAGTGTCGCTCGGAGCACAGCCGCGTACCCAGGACCCTGGACGAGTACCCAGGTGGTACCAGGAGTACAGCGTCGCCTGCAGGATCACCAGACACGGGAAAACCAAGATTCCCAGGTCGCGGAACAAGGGTAACGACAAGTTCTCTTAAGGTAGCGTTAACTACAGTTCCCGGTGTTTCACTACTCACTACTACGTTTCAATCAAATCAAGACTTTTGGCTTATCACCACGACAGGAGGGTTGATCCAATTCAGAACAAGTTTCTGTATGACTGCCGGAGTTAGTTCTGTATCTGGTTTACAACGAACCGTTTCTAACCTTAATTCTCTTAAATTTGTCAACGATATTTTATCCAAGACGCTTAGCAACAGATTTTCTGTTAGTATGTGCATAGTCATATTTAGAAACTCAACATTTGGGCAACTGGAGAGTAAGTAGAAGGTCAGTTGACGGGTTCCGTCTCCGGCGATTTCGTCAGAGTATTCACAGAAAGTCAGATGAAGCAGATGTCTAAATGGTACAATGTTTAGTCCCATCATTTCTCTATCTAAATCAAACTTGTATTCAGATTCAAAAAAGCATCTTATTTGTAGGGACTCTAAGTTTGGACACGTCTGACTTATACATTGCAGTGCCTTTAGATCTATGTTCTTCATACTATACAGACATAACTCCGCCAGTTTGAACCCTATTACGACTAATACTTCATTGATGGAATCTTTGTAAAAATTACAATTCTGCAAATCCAATTCTCGTAAATTCTGCAACTGATTGAGAATGGAGCCCCCTAAGTGCAGAGGTAGCGAGAGTCCTTGTTTCCATATGAGGATACTGACTCGTTCTATCAAGGGACACATTTGTACGACCAATTGTAATTGTTCCAACGTAGTGTCTTCTTGGAGTGTGTAATTTTTAATTTTGAATCGTTTTTCGGGGAATTCTTTTGAAATTTCCTTTAAAGCGAATGCTATTTCGTCGTCAAGTTTATAACGACTATAAAAATCAAATAGAAATTCGTGCACATCATGCGTGCTTGCGTCAAAAGTTAATACTTTTCCAATATTTATTATTTCCAAGTTTTCGCACGAAAGTAAAAGCTCTTTTATCGAGGAAGTGACAGGATAGTTCATAACAGCCTGTACATTTAACCGTTTTAGGTTCAGTAATTGACACAACATATTAAATATTGCACTCGGAAAACGACATACATCGGTATCATGAACGCCGACAAACTCAATCGATTCAAGTAACTTACAATTAGTCGTTATGCATGTGAATAGACTCAATGTACACAAACTAAACGTTAAGGACAATAATTTTAGTTTGTTAAGATGTTTAAGCACGTGGTTGATATCAAAATCGTTAAGGTAGATTAGCTCAAACTGAGTGAGATTCCTGAGCATGTCAGATTTGTTTAGTATCGTCGGCATGAACTTAGTTATATGATTTAGTTTTCGCTCGTCAAGCGATAAGCTCGTCAAGTGTTCAGTCATCACGGCTTCAAGCACGCGTCCGATAAATTTCATTCTAATATTCCGTTCACAGCGGTCTCGAAACGACGGAAATGTGTTTACATTAAACAAAATCAAATTGTCACGAAATTTTTCAGTGTCTTTTAAGAGATTTTCTAATGAGCGTATTACTTTACGTGCGTATGCATCGTGGAATGTCCGCGGCATATTGCTATCAAGATATTTGCGGATTCTTTGAATCTGTTGGGAAAGTACCCGCTCAGCTTCAGTTTTGTTGAATGACGATGACTTCTTGATATATAGCGGCATCGTGATGTGCGCTCGTGTTATGGTCCATTTACTCAGTTCTTCCTCGGCCAAGCTCTCGAGAGTCTTTGGTTGCTGTACCAGGTAACGCTCCATATTTTTATATCTGTAAAATGAAACAATAGGTATTTGTAAAGATATTGCTCACAGCAAACGACATGAGCAGACTACATTTTATTCTCGTAGCTAAGACTAGGAGTCTTGTCTCACAATGAGATAATCAAGACCATAATTCACCACGCCAGCCAATTGCTTTGTCATGACACGACTCTTGTTCTAGAAAAGATTGACACGCGCAGGTTTCTTGACAATGTATTCTTGCACCGAATCTTACTTGACATCTGTAATGTCTTGCTAATAGGAAACGCGCTAATCTAAACGAAACACAAATTAGCGGTTACGCTTTGCAACCCTGCTGAAAACTTTTTTTTTGTTCCTCACAGACAACGAGGAAGTAGATACTAATCATGGAGTTACAAAATGGAAACGCTCCCGGCACATATAGATTCACATTTCATCTAACTAAATAAAATAAAAAGGACATCGTCTCACTTTTTGAGTAGATTTTGTCCGAAAGTTTGTTTTTTGACTTGGCGATCACGTTTGATACCTTTTCTGTTCCTATACTGGCAAGGAAACTCGAAGGCGTGAGAATCATAAGAAATACTTCGAAATGGTTTCGGTACATCTTACCTATCGGAACGGAAACAGCGCGTAGTCGATAGAAAACAACGTTAGTAGTTGACTACACAGACTATTAATTTCGCCGTGCCACGTGAACAGAAAAATACCCAGAATACTACATTCACAAACTTCCCTAAGGAAATTCTGAAATCATTTGCTACACTGTGGCGTTTTATTGTTCGTATTATTGAAACGCCGTAGATTATTAGACAGGACTATTGTCGCCAATAAGCCGGATATCGTGCTGATAGACCGTAGACCGGTCTCAGCGCTGGGCTGTGATCGTCAATACCACATGACGAGAACCTCGTGAAAGCTGAGAAGGACAAGCTTAGCAAGTACCTTGACTTGGCTCACGAGGAGACCGCCATGTGGAATGTTGATTCCACGATCATAGTCCCAATAGTCGTGTCGGCAAACAGCCTTAGAGCGAAAAGTCTCGACGAACATCTTAAGAGACTTTCGCTAGACGGTTGGATTAAGGGTCAGATGCAGAAGGCGGTCATCCTCGACACAATACAATACAAAACACTTTATTGGCACCACAAACAAAGTAGACAACAAGTAACATATAAAATAACAAAACAAAATGGGCACAAGAGGCGATCTTATCGCTAAAAGTGATATCTTCCAGATAATCTTTTGATTCATGAGGAAACTAAATTTGTATTTAATATGCAGTGAGGGGCAGTGGTGCAACTAACGAAATAAATAAATACACGTACTAATTTTATGATATATCAATGATTTAGACTACATAATGAATATACAATAAATAAGTATGTATTTATATGTTTAATGTACATATACATAATTATAATGCGCATCGTCAGGAAGTTCCTCGCTCTGCATCCCTAACCACCGCTTGGGCACTGCCCCGTTGCTGGCGGCGATCTAGGTTTAAGTTTTATAATATTTTTATGTTGTTTTTTTACATAAGTAAATATTGTGAAAATGTAAGTTTACTCAAAAGAGTGAATAATAATAGTAAGTAATTAATAATCATACCTTATTAATAACAATAGAGATTCACTGTATAGAAGCAAAGATAAGAAAATAGTTACTGCTAATAGTAAATGACCATTTAATATTAATGTATTTTAAGAACATGTATCTTCTATATTTATAAAAGCGAAAGGTCACTCATCAAGGAATCTCAGAAACTATAAGTGCTAGGAATCTGAAATTTTGCATGGAGGTCCCTTTTAGCACGTAGGCGCTCGCTAAGACGGGGTTTTGCGAAATTCAACCCCTAAGAGGGACAAGGGATGAACGGTTGTATGAAAATTCGTCTTATTAAAGTTATCAAATTTTGTGTCTAGACACTTTACACGAAGCAATTAAATGTTTGTTCTATCAATTTTGTAATTTCAAACTGAACGGGGGTGAAATTGGGGTTGAAATGAGGGATGAATGTCAATATGGAAGTTCCCAACCGTTGAAGATAAAACCATGAAACTCTGTAAATAAACACTTGACACGAAGCGAACGAATGTTTGTTCTAGCAATTTTGTAATTTCAAACTGTACGGGGGTGAAATTGGGGTTGAAATGGGGGATGAATGTCAGTATGGAAGTTCCCAACCGTTGAAGAAAATACAATGAAACGCTGTATATAGACACTTGACACGAAGCAAATAAATGTGTGTTCTATCCATTTCGTAATTTTGAACTGTACGGGGGTGAAATTGGGGTGGAAATGGGGGATGAATGTCAATATGGAAGTTCCCAACCGTTGAAGATAAAACCATGAAACTCTGTATATAAGCACTTGACATAAAGCGAACGAATGTTTGGTCTAGCAATTTTGTAATTTCAAACTGTACGGGGGTGAAAAAGGGGTTGACATGGGGGATGAATGTCAATATGGAAGTTCCCAACCGTTGAAGATAAAACCATGAAATTCTGTAAATAAACACTTGACACGAAGCGAACGAATGTTTGTTCTAGCAATTTTGTAATTTCAAACTGTACGGGGGTGAAATTGGGGTTAAAATGAGGGATGAATGTCAATATGGAAGTTCCCAACCGTTGACGATAAAACCATGAAACTCTGTATACAGGCACTTGACACGGAGCAAATAAATGTTTGTTCTTGCAATTTTGTAATTTCGAACTGTATGGGGATGAAATTGGAGTTGAAATGGGGGCCGAATGTATCTTACGCTTTCAGATCTAAACAACTAAACCGATTTTGATGAAATTGTATACAATTGTTTTATTATAAGCTGTTTAATAACCGTAAATGTGTCTGGGTATACAAATAGGTACTGCCTGAGTTACCTTAGTATATATTTCGTGCGGACGAAGTCGCGGGTAACAGCTAGTTATTTATAAATCTTACCTTAATCCGGTGAATTATCGTTTAATACGTAGATAATATTGTAATAGTTATGATGAAATACGACGCAAAGTAAGTAGGTAACTAAAATGTCTCATTTGAAATTATATACGGACGTACACAACACAGCATCCAAGATAACAAACACTGCGACTGTAGGCACTTATGTGCTTGTAATAACAATATCAAAATATTTCATTATTTATCTGTAATCTCTAGTCCGTTCCCGCGTGGCACCACTGTCTTATTTCGTATTATTTTAAACAAACCTCACTTATAAATGCGCAGTACGTAATGTTTACCAAAACAATTTAGCTGTGCCGCAGATTCGGGAGATTATAGTAGTGACGTCATCTGGAACTCCCGTACTCATTTCTTATTTATGTTTTACTGGCTTGGATGCAAAACCTTTTAGCTGGAGTTTGAGTTTTTTGAAATTACAAAATTGCTAGAACAAAAAAATGTTCGTTTGCTTCGTGTCAAGTGTCTATATTCAGAGTTTCATGGCTTTATCTTCAACGGTTGGGAACCATATTTACATTCATCCCCCATTTCATCCCCGTACAGCCCGAAATTACAAAATTGCTAGAACAAAACAATGATCGTTTGCTTCGTGTCAAGTATTCAGAGTTTCATGGTTTTTTCTTCAACGGTTGGGAACGTTCATATTGATATCCATTCCCCATTTCAACCCCAATTTCATCCCCGTACAGTTGGAAATTACAAAATTGATAGAACAAACTTTTAATTGCATTGGGTTAAATTGAAAATACAAAATTTGATAACTTTGAAAATCACGATTTTTCATACAACCGTTCACCCTCTCAGGGGTTAAATTTCGCAAAACCCCGTCTTAGCGAGCGCCTAGGTGGTAGGTAAAAGGGACCTGCATGCAAAATTTTAGATTCCTAGCATTTGTAGTTATTGAGATTCCTTGATGAGTGACCTTTCGCTTTTATATCTATATATATATAAAAGCGAAAGGTCACTCATCAAGGAATCTCAGAAACTACAAATGCTAGGAATCTGAAATTTTGCATGGAGGTCCCTTTTAGCACGTAGGCGCTCACTAAGACGGGGTTTTGCGAAATTCAACCCCTAAGAGGGTGAAACAAGGGATGAACGGTTGTATGAAAATTTTGTATGAAACGTGATTTTCAAAGTTATCAAATTTTGTATCTAGACACTTGACACGAAGCAATAAAATGCATGTTCTATCAATTTTGTAATTTCCAACTGTACGGGGGTGAAATTGGGGTTGAAATGTGGGATGAATGTCAATATGGAAATTCCCAACTGTTGGAGATAAAACCATGAAACTCTGTATATAGACACTTGACACGAAGCAAACGAATGTTTGTTCCATCAATTTCGTAATTTCGAACTGTACGGGGGTGAAATCGGGGTTGAAATGAGGGATGAATGTCAATATGGAAGTTCCCAATCGTTGAAGATAAAACCATGAAACTCTGTATATAGACACTTGACACGAATCAAACAAATGTTTGTTCCATCAATTTTGTAATTTTGAACTGTACGGGGATGAAATTGAGGTTGAAATGAGGGATGAATGTCAATATGGAAATTCCCAACTGTTGAAGATAAAACCATGAAACTCTGTATATAGACACTTGACACGAAGCAAACGAATGTTTGTTCCATCAATTTCGTAATTGCAACTGTACGGGGGTGAAATTGGGGTTGAAATGAGGGATGAATGTCAATACGAATCTTATCTTATCTTATCTTAATATGGAAATTCCCAACCGTTGAAGATAAAACCATGAAACTCTGTATATAGACACTTGACACGAAGCAAAAGATTGTTTGTTCCATCAATTTTGTAATTTTGAATTGTACGGGGATGAAATTGAGGTTGTAATGGGGGATGAATGTCAATGTGGAAGTTCCCAACCGTTAAATATAAAACCATGAAACTCTGTATTTAGACACTTGACACGAAGCAAACGAATGTTTGTTCCATCAATTTCGTAATTTCGAACTGTACGGGGGTGAAATTGGGGTTGAAATGAGGGATGAATGTCAATATGGAAGTTCCCAATCGTTGAAGATAAAACCATGAAACTCTGTATTTAGACACTTGACACGAAGCAAACAAATGTTTGTTCCATCAATTTCGTAATTTCGAACTGTACGGGGGTGAAATTGGGGTTGAAATGAGGGATGAATGTCAATATGGAAGTTCCCAATCGTTGAAGATAAAACCATGAAACTCTGTATATAGACACTTGACACGAAGCAAACGAATGTTTGTTCCATCAATTTCGTAATTGCAACTGTACGGGGGTGAAATTGGGGTTGAAATGAGGGATGAATGTCAATATGGACATTCCCAAGCGTTGAAGATAAAACCATGAAACTCTGTAAATAGACACTTGACACGAAGCAAACGAATGTTTGTTCTAGCAATTTTGAAATTTCGAACTGTACGGGGGTGAAATTGGGGTTGAAATGGGGGATGAATGTCTACATGGAAGATCCCAACTGTTGAAGATAAAACCATGAAACTCTGAATATAGACACTTGACACAAAGCAAACGAATATTTTTTCTAGCAATTTTGTGATTTCTAATTATATAGGGATGAAATTGGGATTGAAATGGGGGATGAAAGTATACATGGAAGCTTCCATTCGTTGAACATAAAACTATGAAACTCTTTATGTAGGCACTTGGCACGAAGCCAATAAATGTTTGTTCTAGCAATTTTGTAATTTCGAACTGTATGGGGATGAAATGGAAGTTGAAATGGGGGACGAATGTCTCTTACGCTTTCACACCTAAACAACTGAACCGTTTTTGATGAAATTGCTTTATTAGAAGTTTTAGTCAATGTGTCTGGGTGTAAAATTAGGTAGTGCCTGATATTGCCTGAGTTACCTCAGTATTTATTTCGCGCGGACGAAGTCGCGGGTAACAGCTAGTATTATATACCTATAGATTAAAAGGACTATAATATTAAGTTTTTTGAAAAAAATATGTAAATGTATATGTAAATATGTCTCGGAACGCCTGACTGATGTGAAACATCGAAATTATTATACCGACTTCAGAAAGGAGGAGGTTTAATGTTCGAGTGTGGGTTTTTTTCTATGTAGGTTTGTTCACCGATTTCTCCGTCAATTGTTTACAGATTATCAAAACTCTTTTGAAGTGAAAACTTCTTTTCACGCACCACACACACAGTTCCCGCGGGCCGAGAATTGAACTCAAGCGTCACATCGGGATTGATAAGAAATCTTCGGGTAAACTCGGGACCATCGCCATGCTCCTGGCCACGCCCTCCGGTTACCAAACTTACCCTGTTGTTTCCAAAGTAAGCTTTTTTTTAAAGTTTTATAGGTTTGCACTTGACCGCCATCTCACCTGATGTTAAGCGACGATGCGGTCTACGATGGAGCGTGTAAACCTAGAAGAAACCGATACACTCTCGATTTGAAGACACCAAGGTTATAACTATCAGGGAAAACCCACTCTGGCAACTCGTTCCACAGCCTAGACGTTCTTATCACAAAAGTAGAGTCAAACCTCTTCGTCCGTGTCTTTGGAACATCAACCATGAAACGGTGCCGCTTCTTCGAGTTACGAGAAGTCCGATAGAAAAAAGGGCAAGGTGGTATTAGATCATGCAGATCAGTCGCACACTCTCCGAAGTGTATCCGATAAAAAACCGACAAGATAGCAATCTTGCGGCGATGTTTAAGACTTTGAAGTCTTTTTCGCACTAGAGTGCCTTTGCCTATGAGCCTTTTGGCACGCCTCTCGATCGATTCCAGAGCCTCAAGCTGATACTTAGCCGATCCATCCCAAAGATGCAAACAGTAAGAGAAGCAATTGTTCAGATTTGAAGTACTTTTGCACCTTTGAGAGGACACCTAGTTTTTTGGCAGCTAGTTTAGCCTTGGACTCGATATACGTGCCAAAGTTGAGCGTAGAGGTCTAGGTAACGCCCAAAAGCTCAAGATGATCAGTAACCGGTACGGATACACCTCGAAAAGTAGGAGTATGTTGAAATGGACTCCTTTTTGCCGAGAACAGACACGCCTGCGTCTTTTCCTCGTTAAACTTGGCCAGATTGGTTTCGCCCCATTCAGAGACTTCCTCAAGGGCCAAGTTCAAACGCTCGATCATACTCTCTCTCAATACCTTTTGCTGTCCACTGGCTCTCGCGCTCGATATGTAACTCTCTACAACAGTGCTATCATCCGTGTACCCAAAGATACCGGGCTTCAACAGATCGTTGATATGTAGCAGAAAAAGCGTCGCAGAGAGTACCGACCCTTGAGGGACTCCGGCATTGATTGCCATTTGATCTGACGAGCAGCCATCAATGACAACTCATATGGATCGATCCCTCAAGAAGTCTGATATCCATGCAATAAACCCAGAAGACAAACCATAACTAGAAAGCTTGCTAATAAGGCCATCATGCCAAACCCTGTCGAAAGCCTTCGAGATATCCAGGGAGACTGCGAGTGCTTCCCCGTGTTTCTCGATAGCTTCACTCCAGATGTGAGTGACGTACGCTAGAATATCCCCGGTGGACCGATTTCGGCGGAACCCGTATTGCCGGTCACTGAGGAGGTCGTTCGATTCTAGGTACGTCAGGAGCCTGTGGTTTAAGACACGTTCCATAGTCTTGCAGAGTATGGACGTAACCGAGATGGGCCTGTAGTTGGCAGGGTCAGCACGACTACCTTTTTTGGACACAGGTTGCACGTTAGCTATCAAATAGCAAAAAGCTATCAAATTCTGGGTTATTAGTTTTCACTTCTGTCGGCAGCTCCTGTGACTGCCAATTTTTTCCATTTGACCTTCTCTTATCTAACTAAAATAATAGGTATTATTGATAATTTTAAAATCTTGGACATCTGAGAATTTTAGAATGTTTGCTGTTCATTTTGAAATTTAGATAGTCTGAAATAGCACCATTTTTTATCCCGAAAAATGTAGAGGTCCTTAGAAATTAAAAAAGCAGGATCACAAATAATACTACGTGAACACAGCCACGGGCGAGTGCTAGTATTTTAATAAGTATATGCTCACATCTGTGTCCTTGACTTGTTGATGATTTGTTATCTATGGTTCAAGAATGCCTCTAATTGTTTGTCTAGATACTTATTTTGTTTCTGCCAATATTTCTGCTCATTCTATTTGCAGAAAAAAAAGATGTCAGTTCCAATCCATGTACTAGATGGCGGTACGGGTTGTTGATAAAGGTTAATTCGTAACTTTGCTCACTTTGTTTTATGCAAAAATATGCAGTTATTTTAGCATAAAACAGCTTTTTCAAAGTTGTGTTTACGCGTGATGATGCGTTAAAGTTTACTTACTTTATTGCCGCAATTAATTGCGGCACTAAGCAAATATGCCAGTTTTACGAATGTAATTTAATCAAATCAAATCAAATCTACGTTAATCAGTCCAAGGGACATTGAAAGAACCTTAGGATTCTATAAAATCTAATCTGATCCTACCTGGTCAGGCATCGGTCGACTGTCTGCTCCGCGTAACAATACGATTCTGAACCCAGTGGGATTGATCCGACACGGAATCTCACATCTTCGTTTTTGTCTTATCTGTTTAGAATGACAGAGACCAGCAGGTCTATTACGAAGACAAACTCCGAATGATCGGATCCGACCGACAGCTGAATCAGATTGTAGCCTACCACGAAAAACATTCGGATTGATACATCTCGGTCGGAAGTTACAGACTTAGGTCGGATGAGGGTCGTATCGAACGAAACGGCCGATCCTATCAACCGACAGGTTGTCTTTCAAGGTAGGAAACGTCCATAAGTTCGGCCGATATATCGTTTATCGGACTTCGTAGTAAACCTGCAGGATTGTTATTCTGAATTTGAACCGTTCGGATTGCGTTAAAAACACTATCTTGGACGTCTATTCTCCTTCTATTACGAAAAACGTAATTTCGAAATAAACTCGCGACTTTCCTACTCCGGTTCTACTTCGATCCGTTTAAATTTTCTAAGCCTACTCTAATTAGAATCTTAGGCTTCTTCTAAGTTACTTAGGCTTAGAACATTCCAACGTCAAACAACGTTCGATCGGGTTAGAAGCTTTAGGACTACATCCTACATCTCGATATGACCATAGCTGGGCACCGTTAATCAAATAGTTAACTTCGTTAATCGTTAATCCGTTACAAAAAAAGTTAACTTCGTTAAGCGTTAAAGCGTTACATTTCGTAAGAATTAACGGAAGTTAACGTTAATCGTTAATCCGTTAATATGCGTATTGGATTTTTATATCGTTGCGTTAGTGAACTTATAAAACCTGTTGGTTTAGGTTCTGGAAGTTAACAGGTTAGGAAAAAACCAAATACTTGTAAAGTTTAATTTTATTATTGAAGTGAAAACTTCTTTAGGCGCGCCAAGACAGATTTTTCGTAGGCTGTGAATTGAATTCTAGCGTCACGCTCGGGTATAAGAAATCTTCGGGTAAACTCGGGACCATGGCTATTGGCCATCTAGAAATGCGTCAGCCAATGGGAAATGCTGAAAGAACGTGGCCTGGCCATCATGGCATGGCCATCTAGAAATGCATCAGCCAATAGGAAATGCTGCTGCTTTTCTAGATGGCCATGCCATCCATGATGGCCATGATGACCAGGCCACACCCTCCGGTTACACCCGTGTAGTTTCCAAGCTATCAAATATAAGCTATCAAATCCTCAGTTATAAGTTTTCACTTCTATTGGCAGTTTCTATGACTGCCAATTTTTTTTATTTAATTTAATTTAATCGTCGGGCATAATGCGCATAGGTAAATAAATAAATCATAAATAAATATAGGTGGACAATTTACACACAACACCATCTGACCCCAAACTAAGCAAAGCTTGTAATATGGCGGCCAGATAGCTGATGTAATACTTATATAGTTTTAAATACATACTTATTATACATAGACACACCCAGACACAGTGCAAACATTTGAATTCATCACACAAATATTTGCACTGGGTGGGAATCGAACCCACGACCCTCGGCTTCGCAGGCAGAGCTACTACCCACTAAGCCACGAGGCCTGTCGATATCCCCTCATGAGGTATCTATTTCCCCTCATGAACATTAACATGCCGAAATTCTCGTCTGAAAGCCAGGTTCGCTTTTCGTGTTAAAACGTAATTTCGAAATAAACTCGCGACTTTCCTACTCCGGTTCTACTTCGATCCGTTTAAATTTTCTAAGCCTACTCTAATTAGAATCTTAGGCTTCTTCTAAGTTACTTAGGCTTAGAACATTCCAACGTCAAACAACGTTCTTTGGTGGTGTGGTAAATGTCTTTACCCGTGGATAGCAGAAGTTCAACTGCAGCGTTTGAGGGCTGTTTTCCAAATTTCAACCCAATCCTTTCCCGTTCCCAGACGTTCTGACGTGATGAAACAACAAACATTACAACATCCAAAAATTGCCATTTATAATATTAGTAAGATGTTAAACACTGGAATGTTCATTGTATACCTCCATCTCTTCATTCTTATACATTGATTAGTTCATTTTATTTAACTTTTCTTTGGTTAGTTGAAATGAACTACCACCGATTTTATTAAAAGAAAGTTACAATACAGATAAAGGAGCGAAAAAGTATGATTGAATTTATCGGGGAGTTCCTCACTATTATGGATTACTATAATCTACTTGGTTTACTAGGGATGTGTGATATATTCAACTAAATTGTAAACGTCAGTCAAATTCGAGTATGTCTATGCTCAAATTTTCAGCCAAAAAGAACTCGAGATTATCGGAAATGTGACTTATGATAACAAAATTATGTTTGTTTTCATATAACGTCAACCGATCATGCTACAGGCTAAAATGACGCCTCAATCCTGCCAAAATTGCAGGAACCCGCTACATAAATATGGTCACACTGCGCCCAGCACTTTTCGTTTCATACTTGTCTGAACCTGTTTTTTTGCGCCGCGCCGAGGTGCCGTGCGGTAAATAGTAAGCATTGGATTAACGATTAACGGACTTCTGCATAATTAACGGAAGTTAACATGTCCGTTAACATTTTTAAAAGTTAACTTAAAAGTTAATCCGTTAATCAAAATGTTAACTTCGTTAATTAACGATTAACGGATTAACGAGTTAATGCCCAGCTATGGATATGACTAGATAGCGGATTTGACTAAATAGATTTAAGACTAAATCTCGATATGACTACATCGCGTTAGGTCCACATCGCTTTTGAACTAGATCTCGAAATGACCAGATAGTGTAACTACTAAGTTGTCGTTTGTTTTCTAAAGTACAGTTACGTTGGTAAGTCAGAACAATGTAGTTTTTTCGAAATAGTTTCTTGTATTAAAGTTAAATAATATTTTTGAACATGAAAGTGTCAATAAAATTATTTAAAATTATTCTAGGTTTGGGAACTGCATGGTATGCAGATTGTTATTTTGTCCAAAAAGTACATATGAATATAAAAAAAAAATCTACATACGTAGTCATTAACGTATATGTATGCAATCCGTCATTGTATACAATTCCTAGAAAATATATCATCATCATCACCATCATCAGCCATAAGACGTCCACTGCTGAACATAGGCCTTCCCCCTAGATTTCCACAGAGAACGATCCCGCGAGATAACCTGCAACCAGCGGTTTCCAGCGATCGTTGTGATCTATGTGGCCTGCCCATTGCCACTTCAGCTTCCTTACTCTTTGACCTATGTCAGCTACTTTCGTTCTTTTGCAAATGTCCTCATTATGGATTGCGTCGCACAAAGAGACTCCGAGCATAGCTCTCTCCATAGCTCGCACTGGCAACACGCACTGATTGAAGACTTTCGTCTTCAGGCATTAGTGTTTGTTGGACTCAAAATGTGCCGAAGTTTCTCGAACGCTGCCCATCCGAGTTGGACAAATGAGGGCATGTATATAATTCTTAAAATCCCCCGGATATGTCGGAAATAAATTATATTAGATAAATTTCATAGGAAATCTATACACTTCTTAACTGGCCATCGGAAATATAGCAAAACGTTCAAGATTGCTCGACTCGGAGCACCCCTACTCCACCTAGTCTTCTCGCTACTACCCCTAGAATGTTTAAAAAAATGCGGGAGCCAAAAGCTCAAGAGAGGTCCTGAGTAGAGCGAGTTTGGAGAAGCGATACTTAGGGCAGACCGCAGAGCTTCTGGTTCCCACCAGGGAGCCCAGCCGGAATCAAATTTCAATGATAGACCCCAATTGTACATTCTAACAACGTGTTTTATTACAAAAGGCGTTATTTTTATACGTTTCCTAATGTGATATTGGAATTGTTTACAGTTCCTGGGAAATGTATATATTTCCTCTATTTATGTTTTTAATTAAGATTAAAACCATATATTACACTTTTCCTAAATAGCTTCGGAATCGTATACGTTCCCTGAGAGTTGTATACAATTCCTACATTTCCAGTAACGTATATTATGCTGAAATGTGAGGTTGAACTAATGTACCACTTTTTTATGTCATTGTACGTCATATCGATATTAAGCCAATCTGATAAAAAGGCGGAGAGATATGTGGTCACACAGCTACTTAGCCCTAACGCGTTCTAGTCATATCGAGATTTAGTCTTAAACCTATTTAGTCAGACCCGCTATCTAGTCAAATCGAGATTTAGTCCTAAAGCTCCTAACCCGTTCGATCGGACGAAACGAAGAAACCGGAGTAGGAAAGTCGCGAGTTTATCTCAAAATTACGTTTTTAGTAGAAAGAGAGTAGACGTCCAGGGTAGCGATTCTAAATCCATTCGGTTGCATCCGACACGGAATCTCATCTCTCGGTCTCTGTCATGCTAAATAGATAAGACAAATACCGAGAGATGAGATTCTGTGTCGGATGCAACCGAATGGATTTAGAATCGCTACCCTGGGTAGCGATTCTGAAACCATTCGGTTGCATCCGACACGGAATCTCATCTCTCGGTCTTTGTCATGCTAATAAGACAAAGACCGAGAGATGAGATTCCGTGTCGGATGCAACCGAATGGTTTCAGAATCGCTACCCTGGTCTGGTCTGATCAGAAGATATCGTTCGTTTAAATTACACTGATCCTCTGAATTGATCCAACCATCTAGCGCAAGTGCCTTGAGATGTTGGTCGAAACTTTTCGCTATAAAGCCGTTTGCCGACACTCTATCTCATAAGCCAAGTCTCATTGTGTGTGTATAATAAGTATGTATTTAAAACTATATAAGTATTATTTCAGCTATCTGGCCGCCATCGTACAAGCTTTGCTTAGTTTGGGTTCAGATGGTGTTGTGTGTGAATTGTCCACCAATATTTATTTATTTAATATTTATTTTATTTATTGAGCTTGACCTTCTCGGTTCACAAGGTTCGCGTCATCTGGAATGGTGATATCGATAATAACATGCTGGCGCTGAGGCCGGTCTACCAGCACCATATCTTGCTTATTGGCGACAGTAGTCCTGTCCGTGATGATAGATCGATCCTAGTAGAGCAATGCACGGCCATTCTTGAAAACTGGCAGAGGTGCGTAGTTGTACTACGGTACCTCGGACTCCAAAAGGCCGTATCAAAGAGCAAGTTGCTGGTGAATGGCGTAGGTTGTGTCAGATGGGGTGCGTGGCTCGGGAACCTCCCCCCTGGGCATCACACAACAACTTGCCTCGGCGGCATCTTGTTGTGAGATGGCAAATCCCGGCGCCGGGAACTTCCACACGCGCTCCTCACCCCCTTGAGTTTACTTGGCTGATGTATCGGCTAAGTAAAATTCCTAAGTCTTCCAGATGAAGGTCCTCCACGAGCACTCTGATTAGCAGAGTGCACAGAGGAAGGACAAGGGCTGCGAAGCGGCCATTAAGGCGTAACCGCAGCTATCCCTAGCCGCGGTGTTGAAGGCGGATCTCACGCTGCCGATCATCATGTAGTGTTAGGACTCTTAGCAGAGTCCGCCTGGGGAAGTACCACACTTTTGCCAGTTATTCTACCGCCAAGCAGTGATGTGCAAACATTACTGTGTTCCGGTTTGAAGGGCAATGTTTTTAGAGAAATTACAGGGCTTAGAGATATAACAACTTAGATCTTTGGGTGACGAGCGCAGTGCAGTGCTAGGTAATGATTTAGGCTCTTCATGTTGCAATAACTGCGTGTCATTGTGCTGTTATGTGGCAGGCATGTTGCTTACCATCAGGTGCATGTACTGCTCGTCTCGTCACTCTTTATTTAAAAAAAAATCATTACTGTGAGAGGTGAAATGTTTCTCGGCAGTGATAGGACCTGTGAGTTGGAGGAACGAGCAATAGCGCTCCTCAACTGAGGCGGAAGAGGACATAGGGGCGAGCCCAGAGAGTCGACCCTCTGAAGGCCTAGGGCGTGGGGCCGTCCGGCACCCCACCTAGGGCTAGGCCTTCGAGGAGGTGACGCACCGCTGATTTCTGACGCGTCGCTGGAACCAAATGTGGGGGATACTGACGCCCCCCGCGAGGCGGGTCCGCAAGGGCGGTGGCAAGGGTCAGGGTCGTTGGCGGGAGTGCGACAAGTGACCCCGCGACCCCGACCCCTGGCCATGCAGGAGAAATCTGTGAGGGTTTTTGTCGGTAGGGGCACCATATCTGTCATCGTCATGACGATGGTGACACCATGGTGTCGAGTACGACATACCTCACCATGTCCCTGCATGGTCGGGGTACGTAAATATATTTCCCCCACAAAAAAAAGGTTTTGTCAGATAGAATATACATAGACAACATGCGAACAACCGGATTTAATATGATGAAGTGATTCTTCTGGACGGAGGCATACCTAATAAATTTAATGTCGACCGTGCCGTCCTTCATTATGTACTTCCGGTGATTGTTCGTCTTGATAACTTCATCCTTAATCGTACAGACCCTCGGTTCCATGTTAAATTATTGATATTGTTTCGTTGTTCAGGTACAACACAATGGATCGGTACGTAGTGCAGCAACCGAGGACGCTCGCGAGTGTGGCCGAGGAGGAGCTGAGTGGATGGATCACAACAGGAGCACGCAGCATGATGGAGCTATACGTAGCGGAGTCATCCAGAGATAACGACACTGAAGCCGAACGAATTCTCTCTCAACACATCCATGGAACTTGCAAATATCTTGATAGTTACATGCCCCGAAAATTCCAAGATGCATTCGCGGGTAAAATAATCCGAGAATTAGGCAAGCTGTTGAAAGAAATTGAGACACCACTTCTGGAGCTTCAACATGAATGGGGACCGAATATTAGAATGAAAGTTATCGGATGCACGGTTGAAATCGTCATGTTGGAACACTTGACGAGCTTATCGCTTGACCAGCGACATCTACAGCATATGAAACAGTTTATGCCGACGTTAATAAACAATTCACACATACTCAGTAATCTCACACATTTAGACATTATCTGTTTTCAGAAGTTCCAAATCAAATACTTGCTGAAACATTTACACAAACTAAAATCATTAACTCTAAGTTGCAACTTGGTCACGTTAGATCTAATGAAATGCGTAACGACAAATTGTAAATTACTCGAAGCGATTACTTTCATAACATTAGTTAAAAATTACTTTGAATGTGATGATGATGAAGGTTATTTTTGGCGTGAAATACTCAAAATGCTGTGTCAAATGTCGAACTTAAAACGGTTAAACTTACAAGCTTCTATGGGCTACTCTATCAATACCTCGATAAAAGAGCTCTGGCTATCGTGCGAGAACTTGGAACAATTAAATATTAAAAGAGTATTCACTATTGACCCAAGCACGCATATCGGAGATGACGAAATAGCATTCGCTTTACAGCAAATTTCAATGGAATTCCCTGAAAAGCGATTCAAAATAAAACAATACACACTTCAAGAAGAGACTACGTTGGAGCAATTGGAATTGGTCGTACAAATGTGTCCCCTGATAGAACGAGTCAGTATCTATGTATTACAGCTTCTACTGCCTCTGGACTTGGTGGCTCCTGTTCTCAATCAGATGCAGAATCTACGGGAATTGGATTTGCAGAGATGTAATTTCCAATCACATTCCATCAAAGATATACTGAGTGTGATGGGATCTAAGTTGCTAGAGTTACGTCTATCTGAAATACATGATATAGATTTGAAGGCACTGCAATGTATAAGTGAGACGTGTCCAAACTTAGAGACTTTACATATTCAATGTGTTAATGAAACTGAAGAAAATTTTGACTTCGAGGGAGGAACGGTGGAACTAAACATTCTACCATTTAGACATTTGCGTCGTCTGGTTTGCTATGGATTCTTTGATGAAAACTTTTACTTCTACTTACTCTCCAGTTGCCCAAATGTTGAGTATATAACTGTCCCCATGTCTATCCTGTCAGAGCATCTTTTATTGAGAGTTCTGGATAAAATACCGTTGACTTACCTAAGAGAGGTAAGGTTAGAAACCGACCTGAGCACCCTGGACCGTTCTAAACCAGCTACGGATCTGACACAGGCGGTGATACAACAACTTATCCAGAATTGTGTTAACCCTCTTGTAATAGTGATATGCCAGAATACAGTGGAATACAAGGGAAGAATTGCTTACTAAGGAACTAATGTGAACCAGGAAGTCAAATCTCTTTCTACGAAAAACGTAATATCGAAATAAACTCGCGATTTTCTTACTCTGGTTCTACTTCAATCTATCGTTTAAATGTGCTAAGCCTACTCTGAATTAAGAGTAGGTTTAGAACATTTAAACGTCAAACAATGTTCGATCGGACGAAGCGAAGTAGAACCGGAATAGGAAAGTCGCGAGTTTATTTCGCAATTGCGTGTTTCCTAGAAAGAGAGTAGACGTCCTGGTAGGTATATATCTAGTTAAATCTTATATATAAAATTCTCGTGTCACAGTGTTTGTTTCCTTACTCCTCCGAAACGGCTTTACTGATTTTTCCAAATTTTATATGCATATTCAGTAGGTCTGAGAATCGGCTACTAGCTATTTTTCATACCCCTGAGTATTAGGGGTTGTTCACCCCAAACATTTTTTTTTAAATTTTTGTCAAATTTTTTTGTTGTTATTTTTTTATAATGTGGCGTTAAAAATACATACAACCCAAAATTTTTACCCTTTTATCACCAACCCCTGTTTTTTGTATAGCCATTTTAGTAATTTAATCATTTGACAGTGAACTCCTAAACGACGGGACCGATTTGAATGTTTTTTTTTGTGTGTGTATTCGAAGATGGTTTAAATTCACAAATAAGCCCGGCAGATGGCGCTGCAGGCAGTGTCTAGGTTATGTCCGAGCGAAGCCGGAACGGGCCGCTAGTGTATTATGTATAGAAGTTTTCCATGTTTAAGCTCGAAGCTTAAACAATATTTTTAGATTGTTATTTAGATATATAAATATCCTTAAATCGTATGGCGATAAAAAATACCATAAAATCTAACTTATGTTTATTCAGTTTTAAAATACAATTAACGATGTTATCTTTTTACTGTATTTTACAATAAAAAAATGTTTATTAAATTGTTGTTTCATTGGTGAAGGTTCAGAAGTCATATTTGTAATTATAGGCAAATAAAAATAGAACCTAACTTTGCGCAAAAATTCTATTTAGAATAAATATTTTTTTAAATAAGTATAAAAAAGTCGGACGTAGTCTCGCTAAAACAAAAATGTGTCTATAGAGTCGGCCACATATGCACGTGTGCGATCTCATTGATAGGCTGACACGCACAAATACACACAAGTTTGCGCGTGTAATGACCCTCTGATGTGTATCTATCTATATATGTGTGGGTGTCAGCCAGTATGTGACAGCGCACACGTCCAAATTATGTGGCCGACTCTATAGGCACAGTTTTTGTTTTAGTGAGACTACGTCCGGCTTTTTTTATACGTCCATCAGAATCACTTACTGAGCATAAAATCACAAAATGCTGTCAGATCCAGGTGCAGGCTTCAAGCGCCATCTAAATTTCAATGGCAAACCATTGATGCATACAAGTTTTTGAAATATTTATAAGTGGCGACTGTCCGAGTTGACACTATTTTTAAAAAACAAATTTCACTATAATATATCAAACTTGTATTTACGGTGAGCAAACGAGAAGTCATGGTGACGTAATGTTTAACTCAGACTCAGACCAACCATCTATACACTTAAAAGTTAAAACTATTAAATTCTCAAAAAAATCAAGTTATCAAACTCGTACGTATGGAGTCAGTTCGGCTAAGTATCAGCTGAAGACTCTGGAATCGATCGAGAGACATGCCAAAAGACGAATAGGCAATGACACTCTTGTGCGTAAAAGACTTCAGTCTTGATCATCGCCGCAAAATTGCTAGCTTATCGAATTTTTATCGGATACACTTCGGAGAGTGTGCAACTGATCTGCATGATCTAATACCGCCTTGCCCTTTCTTCTATCGGAATTCTCGTATCTCAAAAAAGCGACATCGTTTCATGGTTGATTTTCCAAAAACACGAACGAAGAGATTTGACTCCACGTTTGTTATAAGAACGTCTTGGTTGTGGAATGCGTTACCTGAGTGGGTTTTTCCCGATAATTACAATCTTGGTGTCTTCAAATCGAGAGTGAATCGGTTTCTGCTAGGTAAGCACGTTCCATCGTAGATCGCATCGTCGCTTAACATCAGGCGAGATGGTGGCCAAGTGCGAACCTATTCCTATAGCGATAAGTGCGATATCTAAGACAGTCTGCATAAGGAGTGCTGAATAACGCGTAGTCTAATAATAGGCGCTTACTAAAGCGCCTAACGAGTCTAACTTGTCAGCTCGCTATTACACCAGTCTGAAAAACGCGCGCTCCAGAACTTTTAATATTACTTCTTTTTCTTTACTGCATGCTATTATGGTATTTGTTAATTTAAAAAGAAAAAAAGAATTTCAAGCATTTAAGATAGGTATAATAACAGCGAGATCAAAATTAAAATTATGGCATTCGAACTCCGAATACCCAAAACGCAAAAATAGAAATTACCGCGAATACCAATGAACCAATCACGAACCAATGAAATGATGTTTTAAGATTATATGTCAATGTCAGTGTCATGTATTTGTCGGTCTAACAGTCCTTGTCTTATTACACTACTCGTTATTCAGACTGTACGCCAGTAAGACTCGACGAACCCCATCTTGCTGTCTTAATTATTCAGAGTCTAACAGTCTGACGCTTATTACACCACGCTACTTAGACTAAGGCTGTCTGAATAACGAGTGGTGTAATAACGCCTTTACTAATTCTACTCAATCGTCCACATTTTATTCATCAGAAAATAGGTGACGTCTGGCAGCTCTGGGATCTTACTCTATTAGAAGACTATTTCCAACACTAATATTCAAGCATTTACGATTTTCTAGTCTGCACTTATCAAAGGATTCTCTCATCACATAGGAGATTCAGATATAAGCTATTTTTAGGATTCCGCATGGTTCCGCACCCAAAGGGTAAAGTGACCCCATTACTAAGAAACCGCTGTCCGTGTGTCTGTACGTCTGTGACAAAACTCTATTACATGAAGCATTATGGATAGACAGTTGAAATTTTCACATACGACGTTCGTTAGATCATCAATATATCTATGGCCCAGGGTAAATAAAACATCTATCTGCTCTGTAGCATGGCTGTTCTACCAACCCTTTTTTTATTTAAATTCACAAATAAGTATTTTGATGGTAATTCCTTTATTAGATCCAGGATAGGACTGTAAATCTTCAGAGCCATCACGTGTATATACTTGGATTCCTTCGCAGCGCGTGCAACAGCTGCGAGTGTCGCTCGGAGCACAGCCGCGTACCCAGGACCCTGGACGAGTACCCAGGTGGTACCAGGAGTACAGCGTCGCCTGCAGGATCACCAGACACGGGATAACCAGGATTCCCAGGTCGCGAAACAAGGGTAACGCCAGGTTCTCTTAGGGCAGCGTTAGCTACAGTTCCCGGTGCTTCACTACTCACTACTATATTTCAATCAAATCAAGACTTTTGGCTTATCACCACGACAGGAGGGTTGATACAATTCCGGACAAGCTTCTGGATGACTACCGGAGTTAGTTCCGTATCTGATTCACGACAAACCGTTTCTAACCTTAATTCTCTTAAATTTGTTAACGTTATTTTATCCAAGACTCTTAGCAACAGACTTTCTGTTAGTATATGTATAGTCATATTTAGAAACTCAACATTTGGGCAACTTGAGAGTAGGTAGAAGGCCAGTTGACGGGTTCCGTCGATTTCGTTAGAGTATCCACAGAAAGTCAGATGAAGCAGATGTCTAAATGGTACAATGTTTAGTCCCATCATTCCTCTATCTAAATCAAACTTGTCATCAGTTTCAAAAAACCATCTTACTTGTAGGGACTCTAAGTTTGGACACGTCTGACTTATACATTGCAGTGCCTTTAGATCTATGTTCTTCACACTATACAGACATAACTTCACCAGTTTGAACCCTATTACGACTAATACTTCATGGATAGAATCTTTGTAAAAATTACAATTCTGCACATGCAATTCTCGTAAATTCTGCAACTGATTGAGAATGGAGCCCCCTAAGTGCAGAGGTAGCGAGAGTACTTGTTCAAATATGACGATACTGACTCGTTCTATCAAGGGACACATTTGTACGACCAACTGTAATTGTTCCAATGCAGTGTCTTCTTGGAGTGTGTAATGTTTTATTTTGAATCGTTTTTCGGGGAATTCTTTTGAAATTTCCTCTAAAGCGAATGCTGTTTCGTCGTCATGCGTGCTTGTTTCAAAAGTGAATACTCTTTCAATATTTATTTTTTCCAAGTTTTCGCACGAAAGTAAAAGCTCTTTTATCGCGAAAGAGACAGAGTAGCCTATAACAGCTTGTAAATATAACCGTTTTAGGTTCAATAATTGACACAACATATAAAGTATTTCACGCGGAAAAAAAAATCATAGTTTTCATAATCGCTAACAAACTCAATCGATTCAAGTAACTTACAATTAGTCGTTATGCATCTGAATAGATCTTTTGTACACAAATTACAACTTATGGCTAATGATTTTAATTTGTTAAGATGTTTAAGCAAGTGGTTGATATCAATATTTTGAAGGTAGATTAGCTCGAAATGAGTGAGATTCCTGAGCATGTCAGATTTGTTTAGTAACGTCGGCATGAACTTAGTTATATGATTTAGTTTTCGCTGGTCAAGCGATAAGCTCGTCAAGTGTTCAGTCATCACGGCTTCAAGCACGCGTCCGATAACTTTCATTCTAATATTCCGCTCCCTGTCGTTTTGAAACGACGAAAATGTTTTTTCAATGTCATTTAACAGATTTTCTAATGAGCGTATTGTTTTACGTGCGTATGCATCGTGGAATGTCCACGGCATATTGCTATCAAGATATTTACGGATTCTTTGAATCTGTTAGGAAAGGACCCGCTCAGCTTTAGTTTCGTTGAATGTCGATGACTCCTTGATATATAGTGCCATCATGATGTGCGCTCGTGTTATGGTCCATTCACTCAGTTCTTCCTCGGCCAAGCTCTCGAGAGTCTTCGGTTGCTGTACCAGGTAACGCTCCATATTTTTGTATCTGTAAAATGAATCAATAGGTATTTGTAAAGATATTGCTCACAGCATACGATATGAGCAGACTACATTTTATTCTTACAGCTAAGACTAGGAGTCTTGTCTCAGAATGAGATAATCAAGACCATAATTCACCACGCCAGCCAATTCATTTGTCATGACACGACTCTTGTTCTTGAAAGATTCTTGACACGCACAGGTTTCCTCACAATGTATTCTTTCACCGAATCCCACTTGACATCTGTAATGTCTTGCTAATATGAAACGCGCTAATCTAAACGAAACACACAATTATCGGTTACGCTTTGCAACCCTGCTGAATCCTTTTTTTGAAATCTATGTCTGTTGGAATTCGAAATGAACGAAACGGCCGATCCGATCAACCGACTGATTGTGTTTCGTGGTAAGAAACGCCCTAAAGCTCGGCCGATATATCGTTTATCGGACTTCGTAGTAGACCTGCTGATATCGTGCTGATAGACCGTAGATCGGTCTCGGCGCTGGGTTGTGATCGTCGATATCACCATACCACATGACGAGAACCTCGTGAAAGCAGAGAAGGACAAGCTTAGCTTGACTTGGCTCACGAGGCTACCGCCATGTGGAATGTGATTCCACGATCATAGTCCCAATGGTCGTGTCGGCAAACGGCCTTATAGCAAAAAGTCTCGAAGAACATCTTAAGATACTTTCGCTAGACTGTTGCAGGCTAGTTGCACGAGGCGGTCATCCTCGACACAGCGCGCATCGTCAGGAGGTCCCTCGCTCTGTAGCACTAACCACCGCTTGGGCCCTGCCCCGGTGCTGGCGGCGATGTAGGTTTAGATTTTTATAATATTTGTATGTTGTTTTTTTATAATCGGGCAGAGCCTTTATTAACAAAACTAAAATACAACGAGAAGAATGGGAGGGGGAGATGTGGTGAGGTCAAAGCCGCTCACAACGGTGATAGGCGTGGCGCAAGGATCTTCACTCTCGAACATCTTGTTCTCCCTTCTCCTTAACGACTTACCTGAGAACATTAAAAATAGCCATGTGCTAATGTACGCTGACGACGTAGCCGCTGTTGTGACGGCGCGAGATATGATAGAGTCAGAACAGAAACTGAAAAGAGTCGCGTGCGGCCTACACCGACGGTTCAGAATGAACGGGTAAATTTTGAACATGACTAAGACACACTTTGTGCAATGCGATCTGTCTGTCACATAAAAATGCCTCTCAATGTGGTGGTCGGAAGCACTTAAATAGACCAAGTGAACGAAACACTGTTTTTGGGGGTTTGTATCGCCAACACGCTGACATGGGAGAGTCACATAATTAGTTGTGCCTGAAAATTGGGCGGGCGTGCTTTGCAGTTTGCACTGTGGCGACTGTCAGGTGTATTACCGACAAGCATGGTGAAAAACTGCTATTTTGCTTCCGTGCACTCACTTCTACAATACGGGGTAGAGTTTTGGGCGCGTTCCGCAGATTGGGAACGCGTCTTTAGGATGCAGAAAAGAGCAGTGAGAGCCGTAGCCAGGATGCCGGAGGACACGCCTACACAGGAATTGTTCCGGTCGTTGAGGATTCTGACGCTGCCGTGTATCCGCTTGCTACACCGCGTGCTCTTCGCATTTACAATTTTGCCGGGAAAACGGGTGTCGGGTTACATAAGTGCGGTGTTTGTGCTTCGGCATATGAAGTGCCGCCTCACTTGTATCCGTTTAATCCCATTTATTCTCAAGAGCGTTTCAAGACGCTGCTAGCGATATCGTTTGTTATAAACAATGTACTTAAGTGTAAACTATATATTAATGTACTTAAAATGTAAACTAACATTTTTGACACTTGAGATTTTTCTTGCGATTTCTCTAGTCGATCAGCTATTACATTAATAATTTATGCTGAAAGGGCGTGGACAGGCCATCATGGCTTGGCCATCTAGAAACGCATCAGCCAATGGGAAATGCTGACGCATTTCTAGATGGCCATGCCAAGATGGCGAGGCCACGCCCTCCGGTTATACCCGTCTAGTTTCCTTATTATTTGATGGCTTACCTTAAGCCGTCAACCTTTTGATTTAAAAATTGATTTATGTACTGATTTTGGATTTATGCATTGCAAAATGAATATGAATATGAACTACACTACGCTACCTACATACCTAACTATTTTTGTATATTATAACAGTTGTTTTTTTATATAAATATTGTGAAAATGTAAACTTATGAATAAGAATATGATCAAAAGAGTGAATAACAATAGTTATAAATAATCATACCTTATTAATAACAAAAGTGATTCACTACACAGTAGCATAGATAAGAAAATAGTTACTGCTAATAGTAAATAACCGGGAAATATTTTTGTATTTAAGAACATGTATTATTTATAAAATCTTACCTTTCTCCGGTGGATTATCCTTTAATACCAAGATAATATTGTAATAATTATGATAAAACACGACGCAAAGTAAGTAAAAAACTTAAATGTCTCATTTGAAATTATATACGGACGTACACAACACAGCATCCAAGATAACAAACACTACGACTGTAGGCACTTATGTGCTTGTAATAACGATATCAAAATACTTCATTAATTATTTATAATCTCTTGTCCGTTCGCGCGTGGCACCACTGTCATATTTCGTATTATTTTAAACAGACCTCACTTATAAATGCGCAGTACGTAATGTTTACCAAAACAAATTTACTTGTGGCGCAGATTCGGGATAATTATTATAGTAGTGACGTCATCTGGAACTCCCGTACTCACTACTTATTTATGTTTCACCGGCTTGGATGCAAAACGATTTAGCTGGGTTTTGAATTTTTGAAGTTTAAACTTTTTGCCAAACAAACCTTTAGCGAAATTGGGAACTAAGTATCATTCACAGGTATATTTCTTAAAACGACACTGTTATTTTTACTGACGCTAGTGTATGCAAGCATGTACATAAATATATTGTGTATGTACGTATATTATAGTCTATTTAAACTTACCATTAGACGCTCGTCGTACTCGGCCCGTCCTACTATTTCATTATAATTCAAAACACAGCTAAAAGGTCTTGCTTCCAAGCCGTTGAAACATAAATAAGTAAGAATCAAGTACGGGATTGGGAGTGTTTTACATCATTTATTATGAGGTCATACTTTTTATTTTATCATCTTGAGCTAGAGTTTAGCTATCAAAACAATTCATCCTGCGCATTGAGAAACAATACTTGTTTTAATAGTTATAGTGCTATCTTGGCCGCTGTTTGGTGTTTCAATAACGGTAAATTTCTTGTATTTGAAAGTCGGCACAGACTGTTGCCAATTTTATAACGTGTAATGATTAATGACGTACCTACCTATTTGTCGCAGCCGGATTATATAATTCGCCGTATTACATTACGGCTAGCCGTTATAAAAACAGGGCCGTTTTGTAATGCGGCGGTTCAACGATTAGCCGGATTGTCATTGCGATACGTTCTTCAATAAGGCGGACCACGTCTAGCCGCATCGTACTACTGCTTTAATTAGAGGGTGACCATACTTACAAAATAAACAATGATTAAAATGAAAATTAATCAGAAAAGCTGACAGATTACTTCTTACGATATTCCTCACCATTTTTTACAACATCTTACCTCCCAGATAAAACTTGAAAGCCCCTAACTTGATATTGATGACGGTACACCTAAGAAATATGATGCACTTGGACAAGGGTCTATCATTGATATTTGACTCCGGGTGGGAAGAAGCTCTGCGGTCAGCCCTGACCTCCCTTGAGCTTCTGGCCCCCGCAACACCCTAGGGGTATAACGACAAGACTAGTTGAAGTCGGGGTGCTCCGTGTCGGATCTGGATCCTATGTAACCTACCCGGTCCGGTTTAGTCTTAACAAGGTGGACGGTGGAAACGAAATAGTGTTCAAGTAACACCCAGGTGGACAAAGGTGAGCCATCTCAAGAGGTGGACGGTGGTAAACCAACCCAATAAGATTGTGTAGGATTCCGCCCATCTCCAGAATCCAGTCCAATCCAGTAATCAATTAAAACTATTGCATAGATTTACTAATTATGAATGAAAACGATTTCATAAATATAATATAGTTAACACAGCGACACACCAGTGTCATCATCATCATCATCAGCCGCAAGACGTCCACTGGTGAATATAGGCCACCCCCCTAGATTTTCACAACGAACGGTCCCGCGCAACCTGCAACCAGCGGTTTCCAGCGATCTTTGTGAGGTCATCTGTCCATCTAGTGGGAAGCCGTCCAACACTGCGTCTTCCGGTTCGTGGTCGCCACTCGAGAACCTCCCCATCTGTTGTCAGTTCTTCGAACGATGTGGCCTGCCCATTGCCACTTCAGCTTGCTTACTCCTTGAGCTATGTCGGCCACTTTCGTTCTTTTGCGTATATCTTCATTACAGATTCTGTCGCGCAAAGAGACTCAGAGCATAGCTCTCTCCATAGCTCGCTGTGTGAATTTGAGCTTTATTATGAGGCTCACAGTTAAGGACCACGTCTCAGTTCCATAAGTTCATTGGCTGATGCGTTTCTAGATGGCCATGCCATGATGGCCTGCCCACGCCCTTTCAGCATTTCCCATTGGCTGACGTATTTCTGATAGATAAGATGGCCAATAGCCATACTCTCGAGTTTAACCGAAGCTTTCTTATCATACCCGAGCGTGATGAATGAATTCAATTCACAGCCCACAAAAAATTTGTCTAGGCGCGCCTAAAGAAGTTTTCACTTCAATAAATGTAATACATATGTTTGTGTCTACTGCAGTCTTAGTGAAGTGAACACAGTGTGTAGTCTTATCTTGCCCGCTGTGTGGTGTGTCATTAATTTTGTTTGTGTCCGTCTAGGTATAAATTCACTGGTAACACGCACTGGTTAAAGACTTTTGTCTTTAGATATTGGGGTATTTTGGACTTAAAGATGTCTCGAAATATTGTGTTTGTCTCATTGGGGAAACTCACTTTGGCACCGCATTCCACTGACTAGTTGTTCGTATAGCGACAGTGTCGTTACACCTCTTCGATTCGTTTTCGGAACATCAACTGTGGATCGGTTGTACCTTTTCAAGTTCTGAGAAACCAATAAATCATCTTATTTCTGCGGGTGACGAGCGCAGTGCAGTTATTTTAACTGTAAAGGTTCAAATTATTACGGTAAGGCTGGTGCAGCGGCTAATTCAGCTGAGCGACTCAAACGGCGCAAATATGCAACCCTCGGAAGAGGTTACATATTTGAGCCCTTTGGGGTTGAGACATTGGGTCCGTGGGGGCCGGGAGCTCACCTCATCTTCAAAAGCCTTTCCGAACGCTTGGTCGATGCGACGCGTGACCAAAATGCTGGCGTTTATTTGGCCCAACGCATAAGCATTGCCATTCAGCGTGGTAATGCCGCCAGCATGCTGGGTACGCTTCCGATTGGTAGTGGGCTTGAACATCTTGATTATCTGTAGACCTTCATTGGTCTATGGATAATTCAGGTGTGCTTAGTGTAAGTAGTTGTTAGGTATGTAGCGTAGTGTAGTTCTCATTGTATTTTAGTTTTGTTAATAAAGGCTCTGCCCCATTAAAAAAAAATATAATTATTACGTGGTACTTTTATTTGGCATCAGACGCATATCTTACTCGAGCCAGTACACTATTTCACAAATAATTCAAAACCCGGCTAAAAGGTGTTGTTTCCACACCGGTGAAACATCCATAAGAAGTATGGGATCTGAACATGACGTCACATGAAGATAATATTTATGAATCACTCAGAAGAATCTGCGCGGCGCACTGTCGCCACATTGGGAGGATTAACCTCAAATTTGGGGGTTTTAATAGCCAGGGGAAATTACGGAGACTACATTTCTGAGGGAATTTACGTGGACAAATGGGAAAATTTTGGAACGAAGTTACTTAAAGCAGGCTTGAAGGAGATAGGGATTTTATGTCTCAGATGATCGTACCATAGATAATAAAATTAAGCGATATTATTAGCCTGCCTGGTGTCCCATGACAGCACATCTGTGTATTACCTAATGTTACCTACAGTATTGTCCGCAGTATTACCACAGAATAAATATTAGTACAAGTACAGAACACTCACTTAGCGAAAACAATTACATAAATAGCGACTCTTGCTGGGACACAACAAAGTTCAATTCAGCTCGCATTTGCGCTCAATATACCTGTCGCGATTTTCAACTGAATATTTACGCTCTCTTCTAACGCGTAACTCTATCGCTGTCTGGCGCGGAGGGTTGTCGACATATCTAATAACAATATGCGGGAAACGGGAAACGAGTTGCGCGAGCGCTCAGCCGTGCGTAGCCGTGCGTCCGACAACCGACTGGCACTTGTTCCTTGGGAGGAACGGTCTAGCTGTAGGCTTAAATCGCGCGACCTTGAGCGAGTGATGATGCACTGGTATTACCGACTACGGCACATAACACAGTGACCTATTTAAGTGAAGTTGTCGATACACTAATGGAATAAGGGAAGCTAGGTATTTCTGAAATAGCGTCAAATTGTGTTTTAAATTTAAACATATTTTGGGAATTTGAGTAAGTAAATATATATTTAAACCATTTTAGGGATAATTTTCTTGAAACCCTGTTTTTTGGGGGATTTCGAGAACATTTTGAGGAAAAACTGAGACGACCCTCTGGCAGCACTGTCTGCGCCACAAGCCAGAAGTATATTTTGTTTAACATTTTGACCTGCTCATTGATAAACAAGAACTACTTAAAACAAGACAGTGCTGCCACGCGGATACGGACAATAGTAATGGCAAATACTGTATCAAACAGGAATAATAGGTATTGTATAATACATAATAAATGTAATACATATGTGTCTACTGCAGTTTTAGTGAAGTGAATGTAGTTAGTAGTGTTATCTTGCCCGCTGTGTGTTATTAATGTTGTTTTACGTCCGTGTATAATTATTTCAAATTTGACATATTAAATTTGTACCTACTTTACCTACGGCGTGTTTAATATATTATCATAATAATAAGAATCACCATATTAATATCCAGTTCAAACAACAGTAATACGTCGAAATAAGGTAAGATTTAATAATCACACATTGCACAAACTGATTAGAGAGTAGATAGGTACTATCAGATGGTCATGTCCGGAACATTGTCCTTGCACTTGTGGCTGGCGGCTGATTGGCTAGAAGAAACTAGAACGTGTTTTTTTTTAATATCATTGTTTATATTGCCGATTTATGAAAATGTATTAGTACTGTGTTGGTGTGTTGTTGCACTTATATACGTAATATTAAAAGCTGAAGAATTTATTTGTTTCAACGCGCTTAGGAACGTGATAGAAGTGAAAACTTATAACTCAGAATTTGATAGCTTACCTTGGAAACTACACGGGTGTAACCGGAGGGTGTGGCCTCGCCATCTTGGCATGGCCATCTAGAAATGCGTCAGCATTTCCCATTGGCTGATGCGTTTCTAGATGGCCATGCCATGATGGCCTGTCCACGCCCTTTCAGCATTTCCCATTGGCTGACGTATTTCTAGATGGCCAATTAGCCTTGGTCCCGAGTTTATCCGAAGCTTTCTTATCATACCCGAGCGTGACGAATGAATCGATTCACAGCCCACGAAAAATCTGTCTAGGCGCGCATAAAGAAGTTTTCACTTCATAAATGTGAGCCGTCACGGGACGCCTGGCAGATGTGAAACATCGAAATTGTTTTGTACAAGTTATGTGCATAGAAGAACAGATTACGACAGGAACCAGATATGGCACAATGAAAATATAAAGCATTACAAATTTGTTCAGTAAAATAATGACTGTTTATTTCATACATAAATATATTCTATTCTATTCTATTCTATACGTATTCATTTTCATGCAAGGTTCGCCAGGTCGCCATGCTATCGATCGGGTTTACCCCTCGTCAATAGATGTTTCACATCAATAACACTACTTATAAACTAAAGTAAGTAATTTGTTATGAATCTCATCTTTTGACACATTTGAAGATAAATAAATAATTGGCTTTCGAAGAAAGTTTTAAAGTATCATAACATAAGATTGGCGGTATGATCATGTTACACACTGTAGTGGTAGGACTCTTGGCTGGGGGTGCGTGGCTCGAGAACCTCCACGTGGTGCACCCTGGGCATCACACAACAACTTGCCTCGGTGGCATGTTGTTGTGTAATGGCGAATCCCGGCCGGGGCTGGAAACTTCTACACGCGCTCGTCACCCTCTTGAGCAGTGCGTGTAGAGGTTGGGGAGGGGGACTGGAAGACTTGGGAAGGTTACTCGGCTGATATACCGACCAAGTAAAATTCCTAAGTCTTCCAGATGAGGGTCCTTCACGAGCTCTCTGATTAGCAGAGTGGAAGGACAAGGGCCGCGAAGTGGCCGTGGAAATAGATCCTATCTACTTCTACCGGCTACTTCTAGGGCGGACCTCTCGTTGCCGATCATCTTCGCCATGAAAGGTGAGATGAAACCCTCTCGACAGTGAGAGGTCGTGTGAGAGGCGGAATTGGACACGGGAGCGAGCCTAGAGAGTCGCCAACTCTGGGCTCGCACCCCGTCTCCACAGGAAGGCCTGGGGCGTGGATGTTTAGGGCCATCCGACGCCCCACCTAGGGATAGAGGTCTTCGAGGAGGAGACGCGCCGCTGATTTCCGGTGCGTCGCTAGAGCCAAATGCGGGGGTACTAACGCCCCACGCGAGGTGGGTCCGCAAGGACAGTGACAGGTCGTGGTTGTCGTAGTAGTGCGAAAAGTGACCCCGCGACCCTGACCCCTGGCCATGCAGGAGAAATCTGTGGGGGTTTTAGTCGGTTGGGGCACCATCTCGGTATCCCATGGTGTCGAGCCCGACATACCCCACCATGTCCGTGCGTGGTGGGCATACGTAAAAGTATTTCCCCCACTTAAAAAAAAAGGACTCTTGGCTGAGTCCCCCTGGGGAAGTACCACACCTTTCCCAGTTATTCTACCGCCAAGCAGTAAAGTGAAGATTTGAAGGGCAATATTTCCAGAGAAATTACTATTTATTATTTACAATATTAGATTTCTGGGTGACGAGCGCAGTGAAGTGCTAGGTAATGATTTACTTAATAATAATATATAATGACTCTTTATGTTCCAATAGCCGTCTAGACGGGGCAATCGTGCGGGGCGTGCGGGGTGAGACGCGGGAAGCGCGCTCCTGCATTGCCTACAATAAATTGTTAGTTTTGCAGGAGTGCGGCTCAGGGCTTCTAGTAAAATATTTTAAAAGCATTATTGTTTGTGACAACCCTTGCGGCGCTTCTCCCAAGATCAAAGGAATAAACTACTGGTAGTATTTCTATATAGTGTGCTATTAGGGCGATTATGTTTTTCAAGATGAGATGAGATACGCATTACATATAATTATTTTCTCATTTGACCTTAACAGGTTAAATAATAGATATTATAGACTACAGGCCCGTGAACAAAATTTACGGGTCAAATGAACCACCAGGAGACCTATGTAGGATGATAGAAGGGTGTAAAGTATTAAGATTCAGCACTATGCCGTCACTTGTAAGCTGTCCAACTAAGTGTGATTGAAGAGGGGGGGTTGCAACCCTCTACCATTTCTCCTTGTCGCATGATTTTTGTACGACATTGCGAAATAATGGATTAGAAGAGGTATTGAAACTGTATGGAACCAATGCCGTACTTAATCAAATGACCAAATTTGCTCTATAAATTACTTGTACTCCGTAATTTTTTCCGGTAAACTAATAATGAAAAAGTTAAAATTTATATTTTTTATAGTTTCAATACCTCTTTTAATCTATTATTCCGCAACGCCGTACAACAATCATGCGACAAGGAGAAATGATCAAGAATTGCAACCCCCCCTCTTCAATTATTGCACTCAGTTGGACAGCTTACAAGTGACGGCATAGTGCTGAATCTTATTACTTTATACCCTTCTATCATCCTACATAGGTCTCCTGGTGGTTCATTTGACCCGTAAATTTTGTTCACGGGCCTGTAGTCTATTATTAATAATAAGCCGTGCCGACTCCATGTTAGAGGTGTAACATTTACAAAAATGTGTTTTTGTTAACGATAAATATCTACCTACTTATATTCGAAAGTGACATTTTTTTTTACATAAAGAGTGACGAGACGAGCGGGACATGTGCCTGGTGGTAAGCAACATGTCTGCCACATAACAGCACAGTGACACGCAGCTATTGGTAGATGAAGAGTCCAAATCATTACCTAGCACTGCACTGCGCTCGTCAAACAGAGATCTAAGTTGTTCTATCTCTAAGCCCTATAATTTATCTGGAAACATTCCCTTTCAAACCGGAACACAGTAATGTTTGCGCATTACTGCTTGGCGGTAGAATAACTGGTATAGGTGTGGTCCTTCCCCAGGCGGACTCTGCCAAGAGTCCTACCACTAAAACTATCTACGACAATGGACCTAAGTTACTGACCCTTAGCTTTGCAACTTCTTATTGGAATTGGAGGGGCACATTCTCTGGTTTGCCCTTACATATACGGTGACACATGATGCGCTCTTAAAAGGGAGATGGGAGCATACCTTCTATTCCTATTCTATTCCCTTCGTCGTTTCATTGGCAAGCTATGTTGTACCCACATGGCGGTAGCCTCGTAAGCCAAGTCTTGCTGAGCTTGCCCTTTCTCGTCATGTTGTATGGTAATATCGACGATCACAGCCCGGCTCTGAGACCGGTCTACCAGCACGATATCAGCCTTACTGGCGACAATAGTCCAGCGTCCGTGATCGGTTTCAGTAGCGCGACTCACGACCGTTTTCGAGAACTGGCAAAAGTGCGTACCTACTTATAGTACGGCACCTCGGACTCGACGAGGCCGTATCGAAGAGCAAGTTGCTGGTGGATGATCCTGGCTCCTAGGCTGTGCCAGATAGAATATACATAGATCAGATGCGAACCAGAAAAACACCATGTCAATTATTCTTCTGGACGGTGGCATGCCCTACAAATGTCGACCGTACCGTCCTTCATTATGTACTCCCGGTAATTGTTCGTTTTGATAACTTCATCCGCAATCGCACAGACCCTCGGTTCAATATTAAAAGATTGTTATTGTTTCGTTGTTCAGGTACAACACAATGGATCGGTACGTAGTGCAGCAACCGAGGACCCTCGAGAGCTCGGCCGAGGAGCAGCTGAGTGGATGGATCACAACAGGAGCACGCAGCATGGTGGAGCTATACGTAGCGGAGTTATCCAGAGACAACGACACTGAAGCCGAACGGATCCTCTCTCAACACATCCATGGAACTTGCAAATATCTCGATAGTTACATGCCCCGAAAATTCCAAGATGCATTCGCGGGTAAAATAATCCGTGAATTAGGCAAGCTGTTGAAAGAAATTGAGACACCATTTCCGGAGTTTGGACACGAATGGGGACCGAATATTAGAATGGAAGTTATCGGATGCACGGTTGAAATCGTCATGTTTGAACACTTGACGAGCTTATCGCTTGCCCAGCGACTTCTACAGCATATGAAACAGTTTATGCCTACGTTAATAAACAATTCACACATACTCAGTAATCTCACACATTTAGACGTAATCTCTGTTCAGACGTTCCAAATCAAAGATTTGCTGAAACATTTACACAAACTAAAATCATTAACTCTAAGTTGCAACTTGGTCACGTTAGATCTATTGAAATGCGTAACGACAAATTGTAAATTACTCGAATCGATTAATTTCATAACATTAGTTAAAAATGACTTTGGATTTGATGACGATGAAGGTTATTTTTGGCGTGAAATACTCAAAATGCTGTGTCAAATGTCGAACTTAAAACGGTTAAACTTACAAGCTTCTATGGGCTACTCTATCACTACCTCGATAAAAGAGCTCTGGCTATCGTGCGAGAACTTGGAACAATTAAATATTAAAAGAGTATTCACTATTGACCCAAGCACGCATATTGGTAACGACGAAATAGCATTCGCTTTACAGCAAATTTCAATGGAATTCCCTGAAAAGCGATTCAAAATAAAACAATACACATTTCAAGAAGAGACTACGTTGGAGCAATTGGATTTGGTTGTACAAATGTGTCCCCTGATAGAACGAGTCAGTATCTATGTATTCCAGCTTCTACTGCCTCTGGACTTGGTGGCTCCTGTTCTCAATCAGATGCAGAATCTACGGGAATTGGATTTGCAGAGATGTAATTTCCAATCGCATTCCATCAAAGATATACTGAGTGTGATGGGATCTAAGTTGCTAGAGTTACGTCTATCTGAAATACATGATATAGATTTGAAGGCACTGCAATGTATAAGTGAGACGTGTCCAAACTTAGAGACTTTACATATTCAATGTGTTAATGAAACTGAAGAAAATTTTGACTTCGAGGGAGGAACGGTGGAACTAAACATTCTACCATTTAGACATTTGCGTCGTCTGGTTTGCTATGGATTCTTTGATGAAAACTTTTACTTCTACTTACTCTCCAGTTGCCCAAATGTTGAGTATATAACTGTCCCCATGTCTATCCTGTCAGAGCATCTTTTATTGAGAGTTCTGGATAAAATACCGTTGACTTCCTTAAGAGAGGTAAGGTTAGAAACCGACCTGAGCACCCTGGACCGTTCTAAACCAGCTACGGACCTGACGCAGGCGGTGATACAACAACTTATCCAGAATTGTGTTAACCCTCTTGTAATAGTGATATGCCAGAATACAGTGGAATACAAGGGAAGAATTGCTTACTAAGGAACTAATGTGAACCAGCAAGTCAAATCTCTTTGTACGAAAAACGTAATATCGAAATAAACTCGCGATTTTCTTACTCTGGTTCTACTTCAATCTATCGTTTAAATGTGCTAAGCCTATCTGAATTTAGAGTAGGCTTAGAACATTTAAACGTCAAACAATGTTCGATCGGACGAAGCGAAGTAGAACCGGAAAGTAGGAAAGTCGCGAGTTTATTTCGCAATTGCGTGTTTCCTAGAAAGAGAGTAGACGTCCTGGTATATATCTAGTTAAATGTATTATGTATAGAAGTTTTCCATGTTTAAGCTCGAAGCTTAAAACTTATTTTTAGACTGTTATTTAGATATATACAGAATATCCTTAAATCGTATGGCGATAAAAAATACCATAAAAGCTAACTTATGTAACATTCAGGTTTAAAATACAATGAGCCGTTTTCCGACGAGACAAAAAGATATGGTTTAGTAAAACGATAATAGGAGGCGCTTGTAGGTCTTTTGGTTTGTTGTCAAAAGCGGTAGGCATAATGGGACTCAATTCATTCAATTTGCGAAAGCACGACTTCTAGTAATAAATAATAAACTACTTTATCCATGTACGCATTTTATTCGAAAGAAAACTATATCAAAACATCAAAATTTCAAAACAAATTCGTAAACCTGATGAAAGACAAAATGTATATTTTTTAAATTTATTCTTGGCTATGGATACTAATCCTTCAGCCGAGAGAGTATCTCTTTACTTAGTCTGTGGATAAAATATTGTCGTATCAGTGTTGCTATTTATATCTTTGAATTTTCCTTCTACTTTGGCTTAGTTGGTGTCTATTGCCTCGGGAGTTCTAAAGATTTTTACTGAAAAGGGATTGTGATCAGTAACGGTTTTTTATTACATTATCAACCTAATTAGCTATTTTTATTCCCAATATTTTAAAATTAAAAAATACACTTTTTACACTATACTTTTTCCCTGAAAACGGGTAGGGTCTCTAAAGGGATTACACTGTTGAGAGTATATGGTAGAGACAGATCTATCTGCATCTCGAACAACCGCCATCTAGTGCATCCGTTGGAACTATTTTTGTCTCGTCGGAAACTCCCTCATTAACGTTGTTATCTTTTTACTGTATTTTACAATAAAATAATGTTTATTAAATTGTTGTTTCATTGGTGAAGGTTTAGAAGTAATGTTTGTAAATATAGGCCAGTAAAAATAGAACCTAACGTTGCGCAAAAATTCTATTTAGGTAGAATATTTTTTTTTTTAAATAAGGTATAAAAAGTCGGACGTAGTCTCGCTAAAACAAAAATGTGTCTATAGAGTCGGCCACATATGCACGTGTGCGATCTCATTGATAGGCTGACACGCACAAATACACACAAGTTTGCGTGTGTAATGATTCGTAAGTGATGCGCGTCTATAGGCACAGTTTTTGTTTTAGTGAGACTACGTCCGGCTTTTTTTATACGTCCATCAGAATCACTTACTGAGCATAAAATCACAAAATGCTGTCAGATCCAGGTGCAGGCTTCAAGCGCCATCTAAATTTCGTTTGCCATTGATGCATACAAGTTTTTGAAATATTTATAAGTGGCGACTGTCCGAGTTGACACTATTTTTAAAAAACAAATTTCACTATAACAAACTTGTATTTACGGTGAGCAAACGGAAAGTCATGGTGACGTAATGTTTAACTCTGACTCAGACCAACCATCTATACACTTAAAACTATTAAATTCTCAAAAAAATCCAGTTATCAAACTCGTACGTACGGAGTCAAGTCGGCTAAGTATCAGCTGGAGACTCTGGAATCGATCGAGAGACGTGCCAAAAGACGAATAGGCAATGACACTCTCGTGCGTAAAATACTTCAAAGTCTTGATCATCGCCGCAAAATTGCTAGCTTATCGGGTTTTTATCGGATACACTTCGGAGAGTGTGCAACTGATCTGCATGATCTAATACCACCTTGCCCTTTCTTCTATCGGAATTCTCGTATCTCAAAAAAGCGACATCGTTTCATGGTTGATGTTCCAAAAACACGAACGAAGAGATTTGACTCCACGTTTGTGATAAGAACGTCTTGGTTGTGGAATGCGTTACCTGAATGGGTTTTTCCCGATAGTTACAATCTTGGTGTCTTCAAATCGAGAGTGAATCGGTTTCTGCTAGGTAAGCACGTTCCATCGTAGATCGCTCAGGCGAGATGGTGGCCAAGTGCGAACCTATTCCTATAGCGATAAGTGCGATATCTAAGACAGTCTGCATAAGGAGTGCTGAATAACGCGTAGTCTAATAATAGGCGCTTACTAAGACGCCTAACGAGTCTAACTTGTCAGCTCGCTATTACAACAGTCTGAAAAACGGGCGCTCTAGAACTTTTAATATTACTTCTTTTTCTTTACTGCACGCTATTATGGTATTTATTAATTTAAATAGAAAAAAATAATTTCAAGCATTTAAGATATGTATAATAACAGCGAGATCAAAATTAAAATTATGGCATTCGAACTCCGAATACCCAAAACGCAAAAGTAGAAATTACCGCGAATAGGTACCAAGGAACCAATCATGAACCAATGAAATGATATTTTAAGATTATATGTCAATGTCAGTGTCATGTATTTGTCGGTCTAACAGTCTTTGTCTTATTACACTACTTGACTACTCGTTATTCAGACTGTACGCCAGTAAGACTCGCCGAACCCCATCTTGCTGTCTTAATTATTCAGAGTCTAACAGTCTGACGCTTATTACACCACGCTACTTAGACTAAGGCTGTCTGAATAACGAGTGGTGTAATAACGCCTTTACTAACTCTACTCAATCGTCCACATTTCATTCATCAGAAAATAGGTGACGTCTGGCAGCTCTGGGATCTTACTCCATTAGAAGACTATTTCCAACACTAATTTTCTTGTCTGCACTTATCAAAGGATTCTCTCATCACATAGGAGATTCAGATATTAGCTATTTTTAGGGTTCCGTACCTAAAGGGTAAAATGACCCCTTTACTAAGAAACCGCCGTCCGTGTGTCTGTCCGTCTGTCACAAAACTCTATAACATGAAGCATTATGGATAGACAGTTGAAAATTTCGCATACGACGTTCGTTACATCATCAATTCTATGGCCCAGGGCCCAGGGTAAGTAAAACATCTATATGCTCTGTAGCATGACTGTTCTACCAACCCTTTTTTATCTATGTTCAAATGAGTATTTTAATAGCAATTCCTTTACATATTTTTTTTCATTTATTTAAATACAAAAATCAAAAAAATTGGCAGTCACAGGAACTGCCGATGTGAAAACTCAGAATTTGATAGCTTGCCTTAGAAACTACACGGGTGTAACCAGAGGGCGTGGCCTCGCCAACATGGCATGGCCATTAAAAATGCGTCAGCATTTCCCACTGGCTCACGCATTTCTAGATGGCCATGGTTTGATGTCGAGGCCATGTCCTTTCAGAATTTCCCATTGGCTGACGCATTTCTAGATGCCCAATCGCCAAGGACCCGAGTATACCCGAAGATTTCTTGTCATACCCGAGCTTGACGCTAGAAATCAATTTGCACCCCACGAAAAATCTGTCTAGGCGCGCCTAAAGAAGTTTTCACTTCAATATTTAAAATAACAAAAGTTGCCTTAAAATCTAATCGATTTATCTAGACAACTAATTCTCGCTGCATTATAACTGTTCTACCCTCAAATCCAGGATAGGGCTAAACATCTTCAGAGCCATCACGTGTATCTACTTGGATCCCTTCGCAGCGCGTGCAACAGCTGCGAGTGTCGCTCGGAGCACAGCCGCGTACCCAGGACCCTGGACGAGTACCCAGGTGGTACCAGGAGTACAGCGTCGTCTGCAGGATCACCAGACACGTGAAAACCAGGATTCCAGGTCGCGGAACAAGGGTAACGCCAAGTCCTGGCAGGGTAGCGTAAACAACAAAGTCAAAGTACTTTATTCATAAATGTACAATTTACACGTCAATAAATTTAAAAAAAAGGTACGTGTGCGATTCACACACGATACAAGTGAAACTTCAGTAAATCGACAAAAGAATGAGATAAATAAATATAACAAGGGTAGGATACACAGCCAATCTTCACTTTTTAATCACATGCGCTGCGCGCAAGTGATTAAAATGGTTGCCAGTGACACAATATTTTTCTTAATTTTTAAACTCAGAATTTGATAGCTTACCTTGGAAACTACCGCCCAAAGAAGTTTTCACTTCAAAAAGCGTTCAAAACAAAAATCTTAAAACAGACCTTGGTCAGGATCGAACCCGGTACTGTATAGTCGTTAAGGCGAGATCGTAACAATTGCGCCAAACGCCGTTTGAGAGATGCGTTGAAAATGACGCTTACTTGCAGTATGGGACAAAATAGTATGTATATTTCTGTCTCATTCTTTCCTGCACATTTTTGTATTTGTGTCTCTTACCTGTCCTTTTTTCCGTTGCATCCGGTTTGAAATCACAACGATTATAAAGAAGTTTCACTTCAATAAAAACAAAAGAAAGAGCATACAAATTGTATACATTTTCAAAGTTTGAAATGACTACTTTACTGTATTATAATAATTATTGTACAGAAAATTGTCAAGCATATATGAACATATATGAGTATAATATGTTTTTATAATAATTGTACTGACCCATGTCAAATTTTTGTAGACATTTTTATAGGACTTTGCCATCACTCCCTAAAAATTCGGTGTAACTATAAAAAGTTTGATCGATAAGCCAGCACTTTAATCTGTTTTTGAAGCTGCCGAAACTTGAGGCAGATATAACTATTTTGGGAAGTGTGTTATAAACTTCAGGTCCAAAAATGTGATGTTCTGTACTTGCTCAACCCTTACACCATTTAGCGAAACTTTAAGCGGTTTTGTATGATGGCCCGACAGACAAAAGTGAACGAAGTGAGTCTTTTTTTAATTTAACGAAAAACCATTAGCTCTAAACCATTAATTTAATCCGTTAATTACAATATTTACTTTATTTTCTAATTTCCAATTGAAAGAGCTGTTACTACGGCAGCCACATCATCTGCATACATGAATATGCCTGCACCCTTTACGGCATCAGGGAGATCGTTTAGTAGGAGCGAGAAAATTATATTTGACATCGACGAACCCTGCGGTACTCCCATAGGCAGCGGATCTGATTTATTATCGCCATCGCCAGCATCCACTACCTGACCAACAACAACCAACAACTAACAACAAAAGTTCTGGTGTTTCACAACTATGTTTCAATCAAATCAAGACTTTTGGCTTATCACCACGACAGGAAGGTTGATACAATTCCGGACAAGCTTCTGTATGACTACCGGAGTTAGTTCCGTATCTGGTTCGCAACAAACCGTTTCTAACCTTAATTCTCTTAAATTTGTCAACGATATTTTATCCAAGACTCTTAGCAACAGACTTTCTGTTAGTATGTGCATAGTCATATTTAGAAACTCAACATTTGGGCAACTGGAGAGTAAGTAGAAGGCCAGTTGACGGGTTCCGTCGATTTCGTTAGAGTATCCACAGAAAGTCAGATGAAGCAGATGTCTAAATGGTACAATGTTTAGTCCCATCATTCCTCTATCTAAATCAAACTTGTATTCAGTTTCAAAAAAGCATCTTATTTGTAGGGACTCTAAGTTTGGACACGTCTGACTTATACATTGCAGTGCCTTTAGATCTATGTTCTTCATACTATACAGACATAACACCGTCAGTTTGAACCCTATTAGGACTAATACTTCATTGATGGAATCTTTGTAAAAATTACAATTCTGCAAATCCAATTCTCGTAAATTCTGCAACTGATTGAGAATGGAGCCCACTAAGTGCAGAGGTAGCGAGAGTCCTTGTTCAAATATGACGATACTGACTCGTTCTATCAAGGGACACATTTGTACCACCAATTGTAATTGTTCCAACGTAGTGTCTTCTTGGAGTGTGTAATGTTTAATTTTGAATCGTTTTTCGGGGAATTCTTTTGAAATTTCCTCTAAAGCGAATGCTATTTCGTCGTCATAAACATGCGTGCTTGCGTCAAAAGTGAATACTCTCTCAATATTTATTTTTTCCAAGTTTTCGCACGAAAGTAAAAGCTCTTTTATCGCGAAAGAGACAGAGTAGCCTATAACAGCTTGTAAATATAACTGTTTTAGGTTCAATAATTGACACAACATGTTAAGTATTTCACGCGGAAAAAAAAATTCATAGTTTTCATAATCGCTAACAAACTCAATTGATTCAAGTAACTTACAATTAGTCGTTATGCATCTGAATAGATCTTTTGTACACAAATTACAACTTAAGGACAATGATTTTAATTTGCTAAGATGTTTAAGCAAGTGGTTGATATCAATATTTTGAAGGTAGATTAGCTCGAAATGAGTGAGATTCCTGAGCATGTCAGATTTGTTTAGTAACGTCGGCATGAACTTAGTTATATGATTTAGTTTTCGCTGGTCAAGCGATAAGCTCGTCAAGTGTTCAGTCATCACGGCTTCAAGCACGCGTCCGATAACGTTCATTCTAATATTCCGTTCCCAGTTGTCTTGAAACGACGAAAATGTTTTTTCAATGTCATTTAACAGATTTTCTAATGAGCGTATTGTTTTACGTGCGTATGCATCGTGGAATGTCCGCGGCATGTTGCTATCAAGATATTTGCGGATTCTTTGAATCTGTTGGGAAAGGACCCGCTCAGCTTTAGTTTCGTCGAATGTCGATGACTCCTTGATATATAGCGCCATCATGATGTGCGCTCGTGTTATGGTCCATTCACTCAGTTCTTCCTCGGCCAAGCTCTCGAGGGTCTTCGGTTGCTGTACCAGGTAACACTCCATTTTTTTGTATCTGTAAATGAAACAAAAGGTATTTGTAAAGATATTGCTCACATCATACGACATGAGCAGACTACATTTTATTCTCACAGCTAAGACTAGGAGTCTTGTCTCAGAATGAGATAATCAAGACCATAATTCACCACCCCAGCCAATTGATTTGTCATGACACGACTCTTGTTCTTGAAAGATTCTTGACACGCGCAGGTTTCCTCACAATGTATTCTTTCACCGAATCCCACTTGACATCTGTAATGTCTTGCTAATATAAAACGCGCTAATCTAAACGAAACACACAATTATCGGTTACGCTTTCCAACCCTGCTGAATGCTTTTTTTGTTCCTTTTTTCCTCACAGACAACAAGCAAGTAGATACTAATCACGGCGTAACAAAATGGAAAAACTCACAGCTAATATAGGTTCACATATCATCTAACTAAATAAAATAAAATTAACATCGTCTCACTTCTCAAGTAGATTTTTTCCGAAAATTTGTTTTGCGACTTGGCGATCACGTTTGATACATTTTCTGTTCTAATACTGGCAAGGAAACTAGAAGGCGTGAAAATCAGAAAATCATAAGAAATGCTTCTTAATTATTTAGGTACGTTTTACCTATCGGAACGGCAACAGCGCGTAGTCGATAGAAAACAACGTTAGTAGTGCACAGACAATTAATTTCGCCGTGTCGCAGGGTAGTATTCTAGGTATGTTCTGGTAGGTAGTATTCTGGGTATTTTTCTATTCACAAACTTCCCTAAGAATATGCTGAAATAATTTGCTACGCTGTGGTATTTTATTGTTCGTCTTATTGAAACGCCGTAGATTATTAGACAGGACTATTGTCGCCAATAAGGCAGCAGGCCTACGAAAACAACCTCCGAATAATCGGATCCGACCAACAGCTGTCCAAATATTAAGTGGTACGGCAATTAAATACTTTCGGAATAAGATTTACGACACAAAAACTGTCAAATCTATGTCTGTTGGAATTCGAAATGAACAAAACGGCCGATCGATCAACCGACTGATTGTGTTTCGTGGTAAGAATCGCCCATAAGCTCGGCCGATATATCGTTTATCGGACTTCGTAGTAGACCTGCTGATATCGTGCTGATAGACCGTAGATCGGTCTCAGCGCTGGGTTGTGATCGTTGATATCACCATACCACATGACAAGAACCTCGTGAAAGCTGAGAAGGACAAGCTTAGCTTGACTTGGCTCACGAGGTTACCGCCATGTGGAATGTGATTCCACGATCATAGTCCCAATGGTCGTGTCGGCAAACGGCCTTATAGCGAAAAGTCTCGAAGAACATCTTAAGATACTTTCGCTAGACTGTTGCAGGCTAGTTGCACGAGGCGGTCATCCTCGACACAGCGCGCATCGTCAGGAGGTCCCTCGCTCTGTAGCACTAACCACCGCTTGGGCCCTGCCCCGGTGCTGGCGGCGATCTAGGTTTAGGTTTTATATAATACTAGCTGTGCCCCGCGGTTTCACTCGCGTCTATTTGAGGAAAATCCATACTAAAATATCCATTGCTGGCCACTTTATTACGTTTTACGGAACCCTAAAAATACGTAAATAAACAACAATGCATTGTTGTAGACAGGGGGGCACAATAAGTGACGTCACGACTTGCGGAAATGAGATAGTCTAATTATCTATCACTTGTGAAAAAAAGAGAAAGAGATACTGATTTTCCGTCCTTATCACCGTGGCCGGCTTTTTCTCTGGCTAAATTACAAATCTGATATGGCGTTGCCATACAAAAGTCTGTTCAAAGCTCAGACTCGGATTTTTTATGTTTTATTAAATATTGTATGTATTTAAAGAAGATTTAAAGCTTGTTTGTGAAAGACTGTTAAGAGATTGGTGATATTTATGCCAAACAATGTGCGTTGTGTAGTGTTATAAGCTGCAATAGCCTCTGTGAAAGAAAAATCAGTGGAATCTCATTTTACACGTAAGTAGACAATATTTGTTATGACGACTTGATAGAAATTCATATTAATGCCTTCTAGATATCTACGTGAATTAAATTTATACAATAACGGCAGTATCTAATCCAAAATTTGCAAAATATGTAAAATGTAAACATAACCTAAATAACAAAACAAACAAAAAAGTGTGACCAGTTATTTCTTACAAAATTACCCATGAAATATACAAGTCGGTACATAATTGACAGTTTATTTACTGACCGTTTACTAATAATACGTACTAGATTTTGCCTGCGGATTCGCATTTGTTAGTTTTTTAAGTGAACACTTTCTTTGGCGCACTACATACAGATTTCTCGTGAGCCGTGAATTGAACTCAAACATCACGCTTGGGAATGAAATAAATCTTCGGGTGAACTCGGAGCTATGGCCACAAATGCGTAAACATTTTTAGATGGGCATGGCGTGTTACCATTATACATAATTATCTAGTCTAGATGGTCATGACGCTTCTGTTTCTACTCTACCACTGCCATTCCAACTCTTGTTTTCTGGAGTAGGAATGGCATCAAACTCCCATTAACTTACACTATCTCATCTCGCTAACAAGATAACATCATGCTTTTAGTATAAACCCTACTCACTACACCTACTTCATACCCACTCACACAAGAGACCTATCTATTGTGTGAGTAGATATGAAGCTCTAAGCTTTCAAAATAAAAGATTATTCATACACATTTTCACCTCTGATTTAACCCTTTTGTTTGAACTTTTACAGAAATAATCATGCAACTTAAATGTATCCCTAGATTTCTGGTAATAATTTGGGTTGTTTTATTTATTCAAATTAATTATTATTTCGCAGATGTGCCGTTCCGAAGAAGAGGATAAAATATTGTGTGAATAATAAAGCAATATTTTTCATGAAGTACAGATTATCAAATAAATCAATCATTCTGAATTACCACAACATCTAAATAATAGTAGCCTGTCTACTACAACAAGGTCTACTAACATTGAAATGTTTTATACCTAAGTTCCGAGTTGCCCCGTGCGAAGCCTGGGCGAGCTGCTACTATGATATAAATATGACAGGCAAACTATATTTTTATAACGTTGAATGTAAAGTACAATTTGAAATAAATGTTTTATTGCCCTGTTTTTGATTAGGTGTTTATTTAAGTACCTCCTATTTTAGTTATATTATATTTTAGTTTTTACGTTTTACGGAACCCTTATAGATTCGTCATGTCTGTCTGTCTGTCTGTCTGTCTGTCTGTCTGTCTGTCTGTCCGTCCGTATGTCACAGCCACTTTTTGCCGAAACTATGAGAACTACACTATTGAAACTTGGTAAGTAGATGTATTCTGTGAACCGCTTTAAGAATTGAACTAAAAAATTAAAAAAAAGTAAAATTAGGGTTGCCCCCCATACTGAGAACTGAAACTCAAAAATGTTTTTTCCATCAAATCTACACGTGTAGGGTCTCTATCGATAGGTCTTCAAAAATGATGTTGAGGTTTCTAAAATCATTTTCGTCTACACTGAATAATTTGCGCGAGAGACACTTCCAAAGTGGTAAAATGTGTGTCCCCCCCCCCCTCTAACTTCTAAAGTAAGAGAATGAAAAATCTAAAAAAAATATATGATATACACTACCATGTAAACTACCAACGAAAATTAGTTTGAACTCTATCTGATGAGTAGTTTTTTTTTAGTACGTCATAAATACACTATTATTGAAACTTCGATCAAAGTTACAACGAACTACAAGAACTATGTGTACTATGTATATTATGTTACTTGCTGCAACCGAACCCTTCATGGGCGAGTCCAACTCGTACTTGGCCACTTTATTAAAATGTAATTTTAGAATGCATAGAACACAGGCTAAATTCATCGAACTATCGCAGCACTACCCTTACCTAGTGGAATATTTTCTTTATGGCAATACTTTTTGAGTATTGAATTGAAAATTGAATTGTAATTGAGAGAACGAGAAGCACTATAGTAGTCAGGAACAGGGGGGCACAATAAGTGACGTCACGACTTGCGGAAATGAGATAGTCTAATTAGCTATCACTTGTGAAAAAAAGAGAAAGAGATACTGATTTTCCGTCCTTATCACCGTGGCCGGCTTTTTCTCTGGCTAAATTACAAATCTGACATGGCGTTGCCAAGCAAAAGTCTGTTCAAAGCTCAGACTCGGTTTTTTTATGTTTTATTAAATATTGTGTGTATTTAAAGAAGATTTAAAGCTTGTTTGTGAAAGACTGCTAAGAGATTGGTGATATTTGTGCTAAACAATGTGCGTTGTGTAGTGTTATAAGCTGCAATAGCCTCTGTAAAAGAAAAATCAGTGGAATCTCATTTTACACGTAAGTAGACAATATTTGTTATGACGACTTGATAGAAATTGATATTTATGCATTCTAGATATCTACGTGAATTAAATTTATACAATAACGGCAGTATCTAATCTAAAATTTGCAAAATATGTAAAATGTAAACATAACCTTTAAAACAAAACAAACAAAAAAGTGTGACCAGTTATTTGTTACATATTTACCCATGAAATATACAAGTAGGTACATAATGGATAGTTTTTTTACTGACCATTTGCTAATGATACGTGCTAGATTTTGCCTGTGGCTTCGCATTTGTTCATTTTTGGAATTAAGACTTCCTTTGACGCACCACATACAGATATTTCGTGGGCTATGAATTGAGCTCAAACGTCACGCTTGGGAATGAAAGAAATCTTGGGGTTAACTCGGGACCATGGCCATAAATGCGTAAGCATTTTTAGATGGCCATGGCGTGTTACCATGGTTACCATTACGCATATCTAGTTTAAGTCCATGCTTAGAAGACTTGTGTAGATGAAAGTGCTTTGAAGATTAATTCCAGACTCGCAGTGTCCTCCGGTTTCATTCGCGTAGTTTCCAAAGTGTGCTGTCAAATTCTGAGTTAAAAGTTTCCAGTTATATCGGCAGTCCCTATGACTGCTAATTTTTTTCCCGTTACCAATGCTTCAATTTCTGTTCCCACTCTCACTGCAATTCCAGCTCTTATTTAATGGAGTGGGAATGGCATCAAACTCCCACACATTATCACTGTCCTTCTATTATTACAATTATCAATTCTTACTTACAAATCCCGATTTTAACGAGATTAAATGATGCCTTTGGTAAAAGGTGACCTATTTTTTATTGTGCGAGAAGGTGTGAAGCTATGAAGTACTAAGCTTTAAAAATAAAACATTATTCCAACAAAATTTCACCTCTGATTTAGTTACATCCTTTTGTTGGAACTTTTACAAAAATAATTATGGAATTTGAATTTATCACTAGATTTCTGGTAATAATTTGGATTGTTTTATGTATTCAAATTAATTTTAATTTGCAGATGTGCCACTCTGAAGAAGAATAGGATAAAATATGCAATGCAATCAAGCAATATTTTTCATGAAGTACAAAATAAATCAATTATCCTGAATTACCACAACATCTAATTGTAGTATCTCTACTACAACAAGGGCTTCTAACATTGAAAAAGTTAAATGTTTGTTCTATACCTAAGTTCCGAGTTACCTGTGTGAAGTCAGGGCTAGCTGCTACTATAAATGGTAAAAATTTGTCAAACAAACTAAGTGTGTATTTTTTTATAATATTGAATGAAAAGTACAATTTGAAATAAATGCTTTATTGTACTGTTTTTGATTACTCTCCCTCCTATTTTATTTACGTAACATGAAACCTCTTTTTAAAATCTAATTTTAGAATGGATAGAACACGGGCAGAATTCATAAAACTATCGCAGCACTACCCTTATCCAGTGCAATATTTTCTTTATGGCAATACCTTTTGAGTATTGAATTGAAAATTGAATTGAAATTGAAAGAACGAGAAGCACTATAGTAGTCAGGAACTATATGCATCTTGAGGTAAAACTATCTTTGGTCAGGAACTTTGTAACTCTATATTGTATTCCATACTCTAAGGTTGTAGAACAAATTTGATTACTTCAAATGTAGACACGCGCCGTCACAGACTTCAACGACCAAAGAGAATTTAAATTCACGGAACTAAAGCTCTCGAAGAGAAATATTTTTCCCCGTTTTCTTTACATTCTTCACTCATACTCCGTACCTATTGATAGTAGCGTAATGTTATATACCCTATAGCCTTCCTCGATAAATGGAGTATCCAACAAAAAAAGAATCTTTCCTATCGGTCCAGTACTTTCCGAGATCCTAGCGTTCAAACAAACAAACAAACAAACTCTTCAGCTTTATAATATTAGTATAGAAACTAAAAGACGCTGGCGAAATTACGGTAGCATTACCGAATGGAAGCCATGAAGAAAAAGAAAGAAAATAAACAAAACTAAAATACAATGAGAACTACACTACGCTACATACCTAACTACTTTAGTATACATATAACTGTTGTTTTTGTATATAAATATTGTGAAAATGTTAACTTAAGAATATGATCAAAAGAGTGAATTATTATACCTAGTTATTAATATAACCTTATTTAACAACAATAGTGATTCATTACATAGTAGCATAGAAATAGTAAATAACCATGAAATGTTTTTGTATTTAAGAACATGTATTATAAATATAAACCTTACCTTTCTCCGGTGATTTCAGATAATATTGCATTAATTATGTATGATAAAACACGACGCAAAGTAAATAGGTAACTAAAATGTCTATCTTGAACTTATAATACTTATACGGACGTACACAACACAGCATCCAAGATAACAAACACCACGACTGTAGGCACTTATGTGCTTGTAATAACAATTTTATAAATATTTCATTATTTATTTGTAATCACTGCCAACCTCCAGTCCGTTCCCGCGTGGCACCACTGTCTTATTTATATTATTTGAAACAGACCTCACTTATAAATGCGCAGTACGTAATGTTTACCAAAACAAATTTACTTGTGGCGCAGATTCGGGTTCGGGAGATTATAGTAGTGACGTCATCTGGAACTCCCGCACTCACTTCTTATTTATGTTTCACCGGCTTGGATGCAAAACCTTTTAGCTGGGTTTTGAATTTTTGAAGTTAAAACTTTTTGCCGCCAATGTTTACAACATACCTTTAGCGAAATTGGGAACTAAGTATCTTTCACAGGTATATTTCTTAAAACGACACTGTTACTGTTACTGACGCTAGTGTATGTATGCAAGTACATAGATTGTGTATGTACGTATACTACAGTCTAAACTTACCATCTGACGCACGTCGTACTCGGCCCGTCATACTATTTCATAAAATTCAAAACACAGCTAAAAAGTGTTGCTTCCATGCCGGTGAAACATAAATAAGTAAGAATCAATGAGGGAGTTTCCGACGAGACAAAAATAGTTCCAACGGACGCACTAGATGGCGATTGTTCGAGATGCAGATAGATCTGTCTCTACCATATAATTATAATTTATTATATACATGGCTTGGATGCTTGTCCATGAGCCGTCTACCATATACTCTCAACAGTGTAATCCCTTTAGAGACCCTACCCGTTTTCAGGGAAAAAGTATAGTGTAAAAAGTGTCTTTTTTAATTTTAAAATATTGGGAATAAAAATAGCTAATTAGGTTGATAATGTAATAAAAAACCGTTACTGATCACAATCCCTTTTCAGTAAAAATCTTTAGAAATCCCGAGGCAATAGACACCAACTAAGCCAAAGTAGAAGGAAAATTCAAAGATATAAATAGCAACACTGATACGACAATATTTTATCCACAGAATAAGTAGAGAGATACTCTCTCGGCTGAAGGATTAGTATCCATAGCCAAGAATAAATTTAAAAAATATATATTTTGTCTTTCATCAGGTTTACGAATTTGTTTTGATATTTTGATGGTTTGATATAGTTTTCATTCGAATAAAATGCGTACATGGATAAAGTAGTTTATTATTTATTACTAGAAGTCGTGCTTTCGCAAATTGAATGAATTAAGTCCCATTATGCCTAACGCTTTTGACAACAAACCAAAAGACCTACAAGCGCCCCCTATTATCGTTTTATTAAACCATATCTTTTTGTCTCGTCGGAAAACGGCTCATTACGGGATTGGGAGTTTTTTTACATCATTTATTATGACGTCATACTTTTTATTTTATCATCTTGAGCTAGAGTTTAGCTACCAAAACAATTCGGGTTATAGGCGATTCGTCACAAAAAAAGTGTGTGTAAATTCGTCACAATTCTATTTTTTAGATAAATCCTCGTTTGAGAATTGTAAATTCGTCACAGTGTATTTTTCTGTATAGACAGCAGAAAAATCAAAGAATAAAAAATATGTAGTATTTTAAATAATTATATTTATTGACGTGATAACGTCTTATAATTCGATGAAGCCGGCTGCACGCCCACAAAACATGATGTCATGTACCGTTACCGTTGGTCGTTACCGTCGGTCGTTACCTCGCCGCATGTTTGTTACAGTTGTATTAATTATTTCGACCAGTAGTTCAAGCGGCGATGTAGCTCAGTGGTAGAGCGTTCGCTTTGTATGTGAAATGCCTCGGGTTCGATCCCCGGCATCTAAAAGCTTTTTTGCATTGTTTTTTGCATTGTTTTGATTGAAAATGACTAAATTCTACTGATTACTTTTTACATACAAATCTATTAAACAAATGAAATTAAAATTTTCTTTTGAAAAATGCTACCATTCCATCAGTATTTTCTTAAGACGTTGTCACGTTCTATCGTCAGTAAACCGACTTTACAGACAAACATTTTTTTTCTTAAGCTTAAAACTAAGAGGAACAATATTCAAGAAATATGAATAGACAGCATAATATACAACAATTACAGTAATAATCACATTTTGGTTTTTACTTTAATAGGTTTACACTTGACCGCCTCGCCTGATGTTAAGCGACGATGCAAATGACTACTCATTTGATTGCAAAATCTTTTGCCCAGCTGCCAAAACTGCCATAGCATGTTTGTTTTTCATTGTTCTTATTTCTTTTGTTATAATTTATTTTGAACTCATCCACAAAATAAGCTACCCTCTCATAATAAAGTTTCCGAAAACAGTATCCACAAACTTAAAAAATGCAATGTATTCATTCTACGAAATGTTCTGATTGCAGTTCCCGGAATTGAAGATTATTTTACTGGCACACGATAGTATTAGATAATATTAGATAATATATTAGATAATAATCAATAGTTTTACTTGTGGGCCATTCGCAAAAATTTCATTTGAAATACTAAGCTGAAGCAGTAACTATTACGAAGTAACTATTTTCTGATCTGTGGCTGAAGTGGCAATGGGCAGGCCACATCGCTCGCAGAACTGACAACCGATGGGGAAGAAAGGTTCTCGAGGGGCGACCACGAACCGGGAGACGCAGTGTTGGACGGCCTCCCACTAGATGGACAGATGACCTCACAAAGGTCGCTGGAAACCGCTGGTTGCAGGTTGCGCAGGACCGTTCGTTGTGGAAATCTAGGGGGAGGCCTATGTTCAGCAGTGGACGTCTTGCGGCTGATGATGATGATGATGAAACCAATTAAAAACCTGTAAGAATTTATATTGCCAACTGTTCGATATTTCTCATATAAAATTTCAAATAGGAATGCCCGACAACGGCTTAGCTCCATCTACCTACTTATATCTCCTCGTTTGAGTATATCTTTCTACGTGACATTGGCGGAATTGTGAAGCTAATCCACAATAATACCCATCACAGACTAAGTAGATCTATAGCCATTAACCAAGAAGTTGAAGTTGAACTTCATTGACTTGATTTCAAATATCTTTGTACCTAATTCTGTTATAATGTTGACAAGTTTTGGTTTTTGAAGCGAAAACTTCTTTAGGCGCGCCTAGACAGATATTTCGTGGGCTGTGAATTGGATTCTAGCATCACGCTCGGGTATGATAAGAAATCTTCGGGTAAACTCGGGACCATGGCTATTGGCTATTTAGAAATGCGTCAGCCAATGGGAAATGCTGAAAGGGCGTGGCCTCGGCATCATGCCATGGCCATCTAGAAATGCATCAGCCAATAGGAAATGCTGACGCATTTCTAGAAGGCCATGCCAAAATGGCGAGGACACGCCCTCCGGTTACACCCGTGTAGTTTCCAAGGTAAGCTATCAAATTCTGAGTTTTAAGTTTTCACTTCTATCGGCAGTTTGACTGCCAATTTTTTCATTTGTTTCCTTTTTATTTGAATAAGTACTTGATTGTTTGATGTTTTTTCATGGATTATAAAATAATTTTTAGTGTACCTGTGACTTGCCTAGTGTCAATAAATCAGTCAGTTGTTATAAGGTCAATAAATCAATCTAAACTCTTGGCGTCTTGGCATTTAGTGACTGAATTCAGCATAGCTATTCTGAAACCATTCGGGTCGGGCTGAGCCACGGAAACTGGCCCCTACCGAATGGTTTGGGCAATTTGAATTAGAAGCAAGCCCTTCTCGTTTCTAAATTTAATAACACTTCACTGAATTCAGTAGCGACTACATTTAGACTTCTAAAGTAATATGCCAAATAAAACGTATCGAAATATGTGTAAATGGTCTTGCATCCAAGCCGGTGAAATATAAATAAGACAGTATTGCCATATTGCCAACCATACGATTTAAATCGTATTCATACTTTTGAAGTGAAAACTTCTTTAGGCGCGCCTAGGCAGATTTTTCATGGGCTGTTAATTGAAGTCATTCGTCACGCTCGGGTATGATAAAAAGGCTTCGGGTAAACTCGGGACCATGGTTATTGGCCATCTAGAAATACGTCAACCAATGGGAAATGCTGACGCATTTCTAGATGGCCATGCCAAGATGGCGAGGCTACGCCCTCCGGTCACACCCGCGTAGTTTCCAAGGTAAGCTATCAAATTCTGAGTTATAATAAAGAGCTTATTACACCACTAGTTTTGCAGACAGTCTTCCTCTAGACTGTCTGTATAACGAGTGGTGTAATAAGCGTCAGACTGTTAGACTCTGCGTTCAGACAGCAAGATCGGGTTCGGCGAGTCTTACTGGCTTACAGTCTGAATAACGAATAGTATAATAAGGCAAAGACTTGGCAAAGACTGTTAGACCGACCAATACATGACACTGACATTGACATAAATATAGTCTTAAAATATCATTTCATTGGTTCGTGATTGGTTCATTGGTATTCGCGGTAATTTCTATTTTTGTGTTTTGGGTAAGTATTTGGAGTTCGAATACCATAATTTTAATTTTGATCTCGCTGTTATTATACCTATCTTAAATGCTTAAAATTATTATTTTTTATTTAAATTAATAAATACCATAATAGCATGCAGTAAAGAAAAAGAAGTAATATTAAAAGTCGTCGAGCACGCGTTTTTCAGACTGGTGTAATAGCAAGTTCAAAAGTTAGACTCTAAGACAGTCTAGAGAAAGACTCTCTGCATAACGAGTGGTGTAATAAGCTCTTAAAAGGCTGCCGTAAGGAACCTCGTTCCAACATTGATTGATAATGAGAGGGTTTCCGACGAGACAAAAATAGTTCCAGATTCCAGAGAAATTACAGGGCTTAGCGACATAATATCTTAGATCTCTGGGTGACGAGCGCAGTGCAGTGCTAGGTAATGATTTGGATTATCATGTTCCAATAGCTGCGTGTTACTGTGCTGTTATGTGGCAGGCATGTTGCTTATCATCAGGCACATGACCTGTTCGTCTCGTCACTCTATGCTATCAAAGAAAAAAAGTTCCACCGTACGCACTAGATGGCGTAGTTTAGATTTGGCAAGATCTGTCTCTACCATAGACTCTTAAAAGTGTAATCACAACGAAACCCCTCCCCATTTTCAAGGAAAAAATCGAATGCAAATTATTTGTGATAATTTAAAATGTTAGTTTTCGTTAACACATCAATTATTTATATCATTGACGTATTATAGAAATGGACATAATGTCTGAAACAAAAATCACCAATACACAGCCCCCAGTTCAACTCGCCAAAGTTGTCAAAGTCATTTGACTTTGACAACTTACTAATATCGCACTAGTGATTGCGATCGGGCATAATTTACAGTCCGGCCGGATCCGGCTGAATTCCCGTCGATCACTTATCAGCTGGTTTATCAAATCGGGATAATTTTCGTTTTTCGGCTCAAAACGAACTGTTAGTCAGTTAGTCAAGTGTAAGTAAGATATCAGGCAAAATAAAGGTGGGTTATAGATCGAATAATTAATATAAATATATTGCTTTTAAATTTAAAATACGTGAACACCAGGATAGCGATTCTGAACCCAGTCGGATTAATTTCGACACGGAATCAAACCTCTAGGTCTTTCTCATACCCGTTTAGAATGAATGAGAGAAACAATGGTTCATTATTATCATTCTGAATGTTAGCCATTCGGATTGCGTTTAGAAACAGTACTCATATTATTTCCAATGTTACAAATATTAGTTTTACGATTGAAATTTGTCGAAATATGCGTCAATCACACCAATCGATATTACACGAACATGAATCTATGGACAAAAAATCTGCGTACTAATTGCAACCCAATCCGAAAGATTGAAATTCGGAATGACAATTCTCACATCTATCGTTCTAAACGGATAAGACAAAGATTGAGAAGTTTAATTCCGTGTCAAGATCAACTCGATTGCGTTGTGAATCAAGGTACAGGAAATAGTTAGACTGTCTGAATAACGTATTTCGCCATTTTGTAGTGGCAGCTATCTTGGATTTGAAATTTGTCATAGTGCATAGTATTCTACTAGTCAAGCCCTTTCTTTTGATACCCATATTGAGGTAGTAGTGAAAAAGTAATGTAATTCGCCATTTTGTGGTGATAGCCATCTTGGATTTGAAATTTGTCATAGTATTTAGTATTTTACTAATCAAGTCCTTTCACTGGCACCCATATTGAGGTAAGTTGTAAAGACATATTTTGTCCACCATTTTGTGGAGGCGGCCATCTTGAATTGATATTAACCAAACATAGCAACGAACCACCGCACAAACATTAACATTCAAATAAAAAATCACATTGAAATCGGCCCATCCGTTTGAGCTTTACGTTACCACAGACAGACAACAGACAGATAGACAGACAGACATCGACGTAAAACTTACACCACCCATATTTTGGTTGAGGGTTAAAATAGATGCGGTATAAGCTTACAATGAGCGTAACGGGACAATGATCGTAACGGAACACTTTTTCACAGATGCACCCGGCGTTCATCGATTTATGAGACGGAGTCACGTCAAAACACGGCGACAGCAGCCAGACAACAGCAGCTGATTGTTTCTTTCTTGCAGTGTTCTCTCGTTCATCAGAACATTTCTTTCATTTACGGGCGTCACGATGATTCATTCACACACAGCCCACGAAAAATCTTTGCGTGGTGAGCCCAAAGAAATGTTCACTTCAAAAATAAAATCGATTCATCCGTTCGGGATAACACCTTATGCCGGATCCACCGGAATATCAAATTCGTTTTTCCGGATGGCAATCCCTATCGGACACGTTACGTAGGTATTGAAGTATTTGAATTGAAGTATACTAAAGAATTGTTTATACGTTGCTTTTTCGAGTATTAACGACCCTAAATTGACAGAATGAGATGTATTTACTGATCATATGGTATACCATCTCTCTTTTTCACCTTTTTGTTATAACTTTTGCACGACGTTGCTGTGCAAAACACCATCTTTACTCCATCTTTATCTTTATCTCCAAATTTACTCGCAAGCTCGGCTCTCTGACTTAAGTATGGCCATTGACATGGTAAACACCGATCTACAGCAAATTGTCCGCTGGAGTAATTCTTACGGCTTAAATGTAAATCCCACTAAGACTCAGGTTATTATACTAGGTAGTGCTCATATGATATCCAGAGTCGACTGGGCCACAATCCCTGAAATTGTTTTAACGGGGTCGTTGTACCTTACAGCGAATCAGTCAAGAATCTTGGCATTGTTTTTGACCGCACGTTGAGCTGGGAACCACATATTAAATCGATTAGCGCTAAGCTGTTTGCATCTGGCGGGGCGTTGAGGCGTTTGCGAAATTTTCTACCCACTGCTACCAAAATTGCTCTTGCACAATCTGTCCTTCTCCCCATCCTGGACTATGCAGGCGTCTGCTATCTCGATCTCAAAGAAGATCAGCTAGATAAACTTGAGCGTCTCCAAAATTATTGTATAAGATTCATATTTGGCTTACGCAAGTATGATCATGTGTCTCAATTTCGTACACAGCTCAAGTGGCTCCCCATTCGCTTTCGTCGGAATGCTCATATTATGTCACTTCTCTATAGCGTGTTATTTAATCCCACTTTTCCGCGGTATTTGAAGAAACTTTTTACATATTGGAGCAAAGCACATAATCTACCGCTCAGGTCAAAATATAACTTGTTCCTTCAAACACCGTCGGCGCGTAGTGAAACTTTTTTTGGCAAGTCATTTGGTTTTCAAGCTGTCCAGCTATGGAACGCTTTGCCGGTCAACATTAGGCAAGCTCCATCTCTTGCTGTCTTTAAAGACCAAGTCAAACAGTTCTATTTGTTGCATGTGTTGCATTTGTTGCTGATGAGCAAGTTGAATTCATTATTTATGTTATATTCCTTACTGTTTAATTTGATTGTCGTAAGTAATTGTTCTTTTTTTTTTCTTTATGCATAAATTATTTTTCGTTATATATTAGTTTATTTTACATTTATTTGTGTATTAGGATGTACAGTTATTAATATGTAGTATTGGTATATATATATATATAGTATGGTATAGAATTAAATTAGATAAATATGTAACTATTTGTTGGTATGCTATTAAAAATAAGTGTAAGTATTTTTATACTCCCAATTGTACCCCCGTCTTCCATTAATCAAATCTTCTTCACCATCCTACGGTTGCCTGAAAGAAATCGCTCTTAGCGATAAGGTCGCCTATTGTTACTTTGTTATAAGATGTTTCTGTATTTTGTTTTATTATTTAAGTGCAATAAAGAGTTTATCTATCTATCTATCTATCATCTTAAAGGAGTACACAATACGACCGCTAAGGTGCAGAGTCATACAACGGCTGACGTAAAATTAGCTGACTTGAGGCGTTTTGTCTGTTGTTGAGTGGGGCCGGTTTTGAACGCTGACATAAAATCCATAGTTTCAAATATCATTGATCACAATGCAATTTTTATTTTTCTGCAATTATATTTTGCGATTTTTAATGATTTTAGTAATTTTCTTGAAGTTCCATTGTTCTCTTGAACACACGTCACTAATCACTCTTGAAATATTTGCAAAATTGCATTAACATAGCATGGAACATCTTCTAAAAAATTAAGTTGGCAATTGGCAACATTGAGCTGCGCCGCAAGTAAATTGTTTTGGTAAATATTTTGTTCTGCGCAATGCGCATAATTATGATCATACGAAATAAGTGCTATACGCTTTCAGTTTCAGTCCCAGTGTTTGTGTTTTTTGTGTTATCCTGGTTGATGTGTTGTGTACTTCCGTATTTAAGTTCAAAAGTTCAAATGTGACATTTTAAATATGCACTTTGCGTCCTGTACAATCGCTGTATTATAATTATTAGAATTACCATAAATTCTAGTGATTTTAAAACGACAATTCGGCGAACAAAGGTAAGGATTGTAAAATCATGCATTTTCTTACAATCGTATCGCGGTTTTTACTAGCATAGTATAAATCATACAGTCAACGATGTTGATAAAAATATAATTATACAGTCGAATTGAGAAACCTTTTTTTTGGATGTCGATTCAAAAGAATAAAAATCTTTTATTTTCGTCGAAAAAATATAAACCGACTTCAATAATTATAATTAAATTCAGAACCTCGACCAAAATTCATGAGATCACTAAGTCGTCCAGTTAAATTAAAACAAATTTTAGTTTTTATGTTCACATTTCAGAAACCGCCATACCGATTTCGATAAAATTTATATGGGACCTCTGATCTATGAAACTACCAAACAAAAAAAACCGCCCAAGTGCGAGTGAGACTCGCGCATGGTTCCGTACCATTATTAACAAATAAACGGCGAAAACCTCTGTTATTGTATGGGAGCTCCTGTTTTTGTTTGAATGTTATAAGTATTTAAAAAGAACATGAAACTAAATATTCTGTGAAGAGTTAAAATGTCTACCTGTCACTGTTATGAGTATCGAACAGTAAACAGTAAAAAATTCAAGTTTATTGTATGGGAGCCCCCTTAAATATTTATATTAATTTTAGTATTTGTAGTTAAAGCGGCTGTAGAAATACATAATCTGTGAAAAATTCAACTGTCTAGCTATCACTGTTCCTGAGATAAATATAGCCTGGTGACAAATAGATGGACAGCGAAGTCTCAGTAATAGGGTCCCATTTTAGGTACGAAACCCTAAAAAGAACCATCAATCATCAAAAAATTGGCAGTCATAGGGACTGCTGATAGAAGTGAACACTAATAACTCAGAACTTGATAACTCACTTTGGAAACTGCGCAGGTGTGGCCATGACCATGCCATCTAGTTTTTCCGAGTTTACCCGAAGATTAATATCATTAATATTATTAATAATTCATCTCTTCAACATTGCATGAGTTTCCTGTTGCCGTTGAAGATCAGCTTCCATATCCTGCAGCATCAGGTCAGCTCAAAAGTACCAGATTATTGTACTGTTGTACAAATGTGATGCCTGAGTTCAAGTCACGGTCCAAAGACAGACTATAAAACTGAGAGTGTGTAACTGATAGCTAGCAATTTTATGGTGACTTTGAAGTCTTTTTGATACGAGAGTGCTTATGAGCCTTTGAGAGAAGTAAATTTTGGCCCACTTCCTATTTTTCCGTTGGTATGCATTCTATACTTGTGTAAGTTTAGTAACAGTACGATAATCTGGTACTTTTGAGCTGACCTGATGCTGCAGGATATGGAAGCTGATCTTCAACGGCAACAGGAAACTCATGCAATGTTAAAGAGATGAATTATGTTTTTTTAAATAGTTAACCATCTTCAAAATCACAAATATAAGAAGGAAAAAATAAATAGATTTATTCATTAATATTTAAAAGCGCTACATACTCATCTATCTGAAGTCTGTGCCAGTTAAGTGCCAGAGAGACGAACTTCTTAGCATTCCATGGATTCACCGTGCAGGTGCCGGGTCCATTGCGTGGCAGAGAGAAATCCCGAGTAGACCCCAAGACTTGTGACTCGGGTGTAGGTTTAAGGGGCCCCTTTTTGACGTACTTCAACACTTACCAAAAAATTAAGTTGAAATGGGCGACGAATATTTTTTACGCTTTCACACCCAAACAACTGAAACGATTTTGATGAAATTGTATAAAATTGTTTGAGACGTACTTCTTAGCATTCCATGGATTCACCGTGCAGGTGCCGGGTCCATCGTGTGGCAGAGAGAGAAATCTCGAATAGACCCCAAGACTTGTGACTTGGGCGTAGGTTTAAAAGGGGCCCCTTATATTGACGTACGTCAACACTCACCTTTTAAGTTGTTTTTAGTAACCGTACATGTGTCTGGGTATACAAATAGGTACTGCCTGAGTTACCTTAGTATTTATTTCGCGCGGACGAAGTCGTGGGTAACAGCTAGTTCTATATAATATTATTTACTATTTTACAATATAAATTACGATTGGCGATTAAGTTTCCACTTCTACAGTGTGTAGTACTAAGCACACACATTTTTTGACGTGATAACGTCTTATAATTCGATGAAGCCGGCTACACGCCCGCAAAACATGACGTCATGTAACGTTACCGCCATAGATTAGATAATATTTAACCCCGTTACCTCGCCTTATTACTTTTCGCACCATCTAGTGAGTGAAATGTGTATTACGTTCAAGGAGTCTGTCCATGTTTTAGAAAAGCAACGATATGAAGTTAAGAACTTGTGCTAGTACAATGATGTACCCAGAGATGGCACTTTGAACAGCTTTTCAAAAAGCTTCAGAAAGTTTTACCTAGATAGCGCTTAACACAAATACTAGACGTTGTCACGTTCAACTATTGTCAGTAAACCGACTTTACAGACACCCATATTTTTGTACATGGAAGAAATGCATTTACTTATACCCATCACCTCATCAGCCTAAGGGGAAGATGGTCAGTCTATGGTGCCCTTACCAACTAAAACCTCCAGGGGGTCCCAAAGACAATCTACGAGTAGAACGATGCCTTTTCACTCGTGATAAATGCTGATAATAAAGTGAGTGACTGAGCTGTAGCGATGTGATAAATGAAAAATGCTTATTCATTTTTTTACTGACTGACTGGCCTCGTGGCTTTGTTGGTAGTAGTTCGCCTGCGATGCCGAGGGTTGTGGGTTAGATTCCCACCCAGTGCAAATATTTGTGTGATGAATTCAAATGTTTGCACTGTGTCTGGGTGTTTCTATGTATAATAAGTATGTATTTTTTTTTTTATAGCATAGAGTGACGAGACGAGCAGGTCATGTGGCTGATGGTAAGCAACATGCCTGCCACATAACAGCACAGTACCAAACACGCAGGTATTGGAACATGATAGTCCAAATCATTACCTAGCACTGCACTGCGCTCGTCACCCAGAGATCTAAGATATTATGTCTCTAAGCCCTGTAATTTCTCTGGAATCATTGCCCTTCAAACCGGAACACAGTAATGTTTGCACATTACTGCTTGGCGGTAGAATATTTGCCAAAGGTGTGGTACTTCCCCAGGCGGACTCTGCTAAGAGTCCTACCACTACTAAAACTATATAAGTATTCTTTTTTTTTTTTAACCTCTATAGGTTTACACTTGACCGCCATCTCGCCTGATGTTACGATGGAGCGTGTTTACCTAGAAAAACCGATTCACTCTCGATTTGAAGTCACAAAGATTGTAACCATCAGGGAAAACCCACTCAGGCAACGCATTCCACAGCCTAGAGGCCTAGACGTTCTTATCACATAAGTAGAGTCAAATCTCTTCGTTCGTGTCTTTGGAACTTCAACCATGAAACGATGTCGCTTTTTCGAGCTACGAGCATTCCGATAGAAAAAAGGACAAGGTGGTATCAGATCATGCAAATCAGTTGCACACTCTCCGAAGTGTATCCGATAAAAACCGATAGGCTAGCAATTTTCCGGCGATGTTCAAGACTTTGAAGTCTTTTTCGCACAAGAGTGTCGTTGCCCATGAGCCTTTTGGCACGTCTCTCAATCGATTCCAGAGCCTCCAGCTGATACTTAGCCGATCCATCCCAAAGGTGCGAACAGTACTCCATACAGGAGCGAATCTGTGCTTGATATAATGTAAGCAACTGTTCAGACCTGAAGTACCTTCGCACCTTTGAGAAGACACGTAGTTTTTTAGCAGCTAGTTTAGCCTTACACCTCGTATACACCGCTCTGGCTCCTTCCTGAGGCAAAGGATAGCCATCGCCATCCAGCGAGGCAACGCAGCCAGTGTCTTGGGCACATTTGCACCAGGAGCGATTCAAGGCGGGTTATTTTAGTGTATGACTCTGTGCGTGACGTGTATTTTTATATGAAATTAAATGTATTTACGAGAAAAAAAAAAGAAGTTTAGCCTTGGACTAATATATAATGGATATACGAGCCAAGATTGAGCGTAGAGGCACAGATCAGAAAATAGTTACTTCGGTAGAGGTCAAAGTAACGCCCAAAAGCTCAAGACGGTCAGAAACCGGCACGGATACACCTCTAAAAGTTGGAGTCAGTTTGAAAGAACTCCTTTTAGCGGAGAACAGACACGCCTGCGTCTTACTCTCGTTGAACTTGACCAGATTGGCATCGCCCCATTTAGACACCGCCTCAAGGGTCAAGCTCAAACGTTCGATCAGACTCTCTCTCTGTCGCTCTCAGTACCTGAGTTTGCTGCCTAGTGGCTCTCGCGCTAGATATATAACTCTCTACAACGGTGCTATCGTCTGGGTACCCAAAGATACCGGGCTTCAACAGATTGTTGATATGTAGCAGGAAGAGCGTCGCAGAGAGTACCGACCCTTAAGGGACTCCGGCATTGATAGCCATTCGATCCGACGAGCAGCCAGCAATGACGACTCGTATGGATCGATCCCTCAAAAAGTCCGATATCCACGCAATAAACCCAGCAGACAAACCATAACTAGAAAGCTTGCTTATAAGACCATCATGCCAAACCCTGTCGAAAGCCTTCGAGATATCCAGGGAGACTGCAAGTGCTTCCCCGTGTTTCTCAATAGCTTCACTCCAGATGTGCGTGACGTACGCTAGAATATCCCCGGTGGACCGGTTTCGGCGAAACCCGTATTGCTGGTCACTGAGGAGGTCGTTCGATTCTAGGTACGTCAGGAGCCTGTGGCTTAAGACACGTCCCATAGTCTTGCAGAGTATGGACGTGACCGAGATGGGCCTGTAGTTGGCAGGGTCAGCACGACTACCTTTTTTGGGCACTGGTTGCACATTGGCAAGCTTCCAAGACTTCGGTACTAGCCCAGTTTTGAGAGAGAGTCTAAATAGGCGCGTCAGTATCGGTGACAACTCAGGCGCACAAGCCTTCAATACTAGAGCAGGAATACCATCTGGGCCGCTGGCTTTATTCACGTCCAGATTGCGTAGCACTTTGCGAACCTCCTTTTGGCGAATGCGTATCTCTGACATAAAAGTCGAACAGCCAGGTGGAGTAGGAGGTGTCGCGCTACCAGCATCAAGACGCGAAGATTCCGCAAACTGAGTTGCAAACAAGTTTGCTTTCTCCGTTGCAGTGTGAATTGTCCACCAATATTTATTTATTATTATTATGGTTTTTTTACTGTCTACAAAAAAGGAGGTTCTCAATTCGGTTGTATGTTTTTTAGTGTAAACTTCTTTTGGCACACCAAATTTTTTTGGAGACTGTGAATCTGTCTGATCGTCACGCTCGGAAGTGAAATGCCCGATCGGGTAAACTCTGAACCGCCAAGTACCAGAGCGAGAAAAATAAAGTCAGTTGTAAAAATACGTCGATGTCTGTCTTTGGCACCGTAGAGCTCAAAGGGATGAACCGATTTCGATGCGGTTTTCGAAATTAAAACTTCTTTTGGCGCGCCACAGACAGATTTTTCGTGGGCTGTCAAATTAATTCTAGCGTCACGCTCGGGAATGATAACAAAAATTCCCGTAACCTCGGGACCATGCATGGCCATTGGCCATCTAGAAATGCGTCAGCATCTATTATATTGTACATCTTCTATTATTTAATTATTAGTTTCCGTGCGGTGGTTCTTAGCTATGTTTGGTTAATATCGATTCTAGATGGCCGCCTCCACAAAATGGCGGACAAAATATTTTTTTACAACCTCCCTCAATATGGGTATCAATTATAAGGGCTTGGCTAGTAGAATACGAAACATTATGACAAATTTCAAATCCAAGATGGCCGCCACCACAAAATAGCGAATTTAAATTTTTTATTCACTAAGTTTTATTTACCTCAGTATGGGCACACCCCGGACACTCGGCCTAAACTCCAAACAAACGGTGAAGTCGACATACCTACACTCACACAACTACGCATATATCGTTCGAACACATTTACGCATGTGTGCGTGTCATCTAGGGTTACTAAATTATTTTATGGAATAGCTGTGACCCGTGAGTTCACCTGCCTGTGGCTTACAATCTTACCTAGTTAGTGTTCGATCTTTAATGTAGGTAAACATAACTTTCATCAACAATCAGAAGGGAGAAGATTTAAAACAAAATAGGAGATAATAAAGGTACCATGTACGAATTGATTTTTAGTTAAGTACACTTACCCAAAGATTTCTCTTTGGGTAAGTGTATTCTGACAATTCAATTCTGACAACGAAAGCCGCAGTTTAAAAACAACGAGTTTAATAATTTCGTCACAGGACTTCAGTGTTGGCGCGTACTTCTAACCAGAATAGCTTAACACAGTTTATAAAAATGATTCAATCTTTGTAGAAATTCTTATGAAATTAAAAATCTCTTATTCTTGTTTCGTATAATAGACGAAAAATTTGGTACCATTTTGTTAAATAATACAGCATCATGGTCGTATTCTCATAGAAAATTATCGTCCGATATAATAACCCTATCGTTGAGTCCGCCTCTCGTCCGCGAGGGGGAGGAAGCTTGAAATTGGCGGGGGGTGGGGAGTGTCCGTTCTATCTATATTATCTATTCTATGGTATGGGTATCAAATGAAAAGGCTTGACTAGTAGAATACACTATGTCAAACGTCAAAAACACTATGACAAATTTCAAATCCAAGATGGCCGCCACCACAAAATTGCGAATTACATATCTTTTTTCATTTCTCCATCAATTTGGGTATCAAATGAAAGAGCTTGATTAGTAGAGTGTTTGACAAATTACAAATCCTAGGTATCGGGGTACACAAATAAAATTTTTTGATTTTTCTTGTTGTTGTTTAGCGAGGGTTTTATTTGCAAGTCTCTCCTACCGTGGAAAAAGGGTCGTTGTAGATGTCAAGTAAAATCCGTTGATAGAAAACATCGTGAGGAAATCCACGTGTGAGGAGAATCTTTCGAGGACATATGTTGTGTATTGACAAGGCGTTTGGTCAGCGTGGTAGACTATGGCCTTCGGTTTATCTTTGTGAAAGACAACGCTAATGCTCGGGATACACGAGGCTAGTTTTACTAGCTAGGATTGCAAGATAATGTTAACAAGCTATAGATAGTGTAATCCACGAAGACGCGCCCCACCAATTTTCGTTTCCACCAATCGCGTTTGCTCCGAGCGTCAGTCGCGAACCATTCACCAGTCATTGTAGTGTGCGTGTGCATTCATGGGTAATTAGTGTGTACCGATAACTCTCAAACATTGACGGAAGCTTGCACACATATACTATAAACGGTTAGGAGGAATAGTGGGGCGCGTCTTCGTGGATTGCATTATCTGTAGTACTTCTAGCTTCGTGTAGACAACGCTACGCAACGCTAGTTTCGTCTACACGAAGCTGAAGTACTAGCTTACTAGCTTGCTATCCTAGCTTCGTGTAACTCGGGCATGAGTCTCAGCCCTGGGAATTAAACGTAAGAGTCCGCTTATTCTTTCAGCAGTGTCTTAGCAAATATTCCTTTATTTTTCAGGTACAAAAGAATGGATCGTTACGTGATACAGCAGCCGAGGACCCTCGAGACCTTGGCTGAGGAGGGACTGAGTGGTTGGATCACGAGAGGAGCACGTGTCATGGTGGAGGTGTACATAGCGGAGGCGTCCAGAGATGAGGAGCCTGAAGCAGAGCGGGGCCTCTCTCAACAGATACAAAGAATTCGCAAATATCTAGACAGTAATATGCCATGGAAACTGCGCGATCCATTCGCACGCAAAATAGTTCAATCGTTAGGAACACTGCTAGAAGATATAGATACACAATTTTCAGAGATTCAAGACGACTGGGAACCAAAGATCAGAATGAAAGTTTATGGACGCGCTCTTGAAACAGTTATATCCAGACACTTGACGAGTTTATCTCTTGACCAGAAAAAACTTAATCACGTAACAGAATTCTTGCCTACAATATTAAACAACACTGACGCTCTCAGTAACCTCACCCGTTTTGACCTAATCTGTTTTCAAAATGTCGATATCAAAGACTTGTTAATACATTTACGAAAATTAAAATCGTTGTCCTTAAGTTGTAACTTGTGTACGATAGATCTGTTTAGGTGTATCACTGATAATTGTAAGTTAATTGAATCGATCGATTTCATATTTGAAACCGATTATGAACACGATGAATGTATATTTCCGCGTGAAATACTTAATATGCTGTGTCAACTGTCGAATTTAAAACGCATAAATTTGCACGCTGCTATGAACTACTCGGTCGCTCCCTCGATAAAAGAACTGTTGCTTTCGTGCGAAAAATTAGAAGAGTTATACATTAAAAGAATATTTACTGAAGACCCAAGTACGCATATATATTACGAAGAGACAGCGTTCGCTTTGCGGAATGTTTTTATGGAATACCCCCAAAAGCGATTCAGAATAAAACATTACACACTCCAGGTGGACTCGACATGGGAGCAATTGCAATTGGCGGTTCAAATGTGTCCTTTGATAGAACGATTAAGTATGGTTGTAGGGCCTTTACTACCTCTCGACTTAGCGGGTTCCGTTCTGAAACAGTTGCAGAATTTACGCGAGTTCGAATTGGAGAGATGTCATTTTTATACAGACTCCATCAAAGATATATTGACAGTTATAGGATCCAAACTGGTGGAGTTACGTCTTTCAAATATACAGGATATGGATTTAAAGGCACTGCAATGTGTGAGTCATACGTGTCCAAACTTGCAGACCTTACAAATCAAATATTTCTTTGAAACTGAACACCAATTTGACTTGCGTAGAGAAACGATAGAGCCTAATATTTTACCGTTTAGACATGTACGTAGTCTGACATTCTGTGGATTCTCTAATGAAATATTCTTCTTCAACTTACTGTCTAGATGTCCTAATGTCGAGTCTGTCACTGTGTCCATGCGTATTCTGTCAGATAGTCTGTTATTGAGGGTCTTGGATGAGATATCGTTGACTTATTTAAGGGAATTAATATTAGGAACCGATATGAGGAACCTGAGACGGTATACACCAGTCACGAAACTGACTCCGGTGGTGATACAGAAGTTGATCCGGAATTGTATCAACCCTCTAGTCATAGTGATGAGCCAAGAATCTTGAATTATTTAATCATTAATAATGGATAATATTTAATTGATGTTGATTCGACGATCATCAAGTTACGGCTGGTCAAGTCGGGAGAACGGAGACCCCGGGTTCAAAACCACGCGAATCACTGTCTTTTCGAAGTCATGTGCGTAATGCTGCTAACTTAAAACGGTGAAAGAAAACATCGCGAGGAAACCGACATGTACCTAGAATCTTTCGAAGTCATGTGTCATCCACCAACCCGCACTGGGCCAGCATGGTGGATTATGGCCTAGACTCTCTCCTAGCGAGAGGAGGCCCCGAGTCCCAGCAGTGGGAACATTTAGAAGGGTGTTCATGCTTATGCGACGATCATAGTCCCGATAGTCGAGTCAGCCAACAGTCGTATAGCGAAAAGTTTCGACCAACATCTTAAGAGACTTCCGCTAGACGGTTGGATCGGGGGTCAGATGCACGCGGTGGTCATCCTCGACACAGCGCGCATCGTCAGGAGGTTCCTTACTATGCAGCCCTAACCACCGGGAGCTTAGGCCCTGCCCCGTTTGCTAGCGGCACCCTAGTTTTTAATAATGTTTGTATTTTTTATATTTATTATAAAAACCAAAAATTAAGATAAGAAATAAATTAAGCTAATAATAATAATGTATATGGTGGACATCTCACACACAGCACCATCTGACCCCAAACTAAGCAAAGCTTGAATTCTGGAAGCCAGATAGGCTGAAATCTATATATATATATAAAAGCGAAAGGTCACTCATCAAGGAATCTCAGAAACTACAAATGCTAGGAATGTGAAATTTTGCATGAAGATTCCTCTTAGCACGTAGGCGCTTGCTAAGACGGGGTTTTGCGAAATTCAACCCCTATGAGGGTGAAACAAGGGATGAACGGATGTATGAAAATTCCTGATTTTCAAAGTTATCAAATTTTGTATTTAGACACATGACACGAAGCAATGAAAGGTTTGTTCTATCACTTTTGTAATTTCGAACTGTACGGGGGTGAAATTGGGGTTGGAATGGGGGATGAATGTCATTATGAAAGTTCCCAACCGTTGATGATAACACGATGAAACTCTGTATATAAAGACTTGACACGAAGCAAACGAATGTTGGTTCTAGCAATTTCGTAACGCCACGCTTTTAACTACTTTTTTTCACCATGTGGCCCATGACTCCCGAAACGTTGCCGACCCCTGACCTCGAGGAAACCGATTCACTCTCGATTTGAAGACACCTAGATTGTAAACATTGGAAAAACTCCACTCAGAGAGACGTACTTCTTAGCATTCCATGGATTCACCGTGCGGGTGCCGGGTCCATCGTGTAGCAGAGAGAGAAATCTCGAATAGACCCCAAGACTTGTGACTCGGGCTGTAGGTTTAAAAGGGGCCCCTTATATTGACGTACGTCAACACTCACCTTCACTACTCGTATTTCTCTCCCTGCCCAGCCAAATCCGATATGATCCTACTAGTGCAGCTTTAGATACTCGTTCTAGTATAGAACTTGCTGCACTTCTGGACAATCCAAGGTCTTTAAGCAGGTTATAGAGAGATTTTGCTGGTATACCTCTCGCTCCTACTTCTACAGCGTATAAATTAACTACATAGCCATTTTTTGTTAATTCGTTTTGAAGGTCGTAGTACTTATTTTGTTTCATCGCGTGGTCTTTAGGTATATTAGTTTCCCACGGTACGGTAAGTTCTACCAGGACTATGCGTTTCGTAGCCCTAGAAAAAAGGAAAATGTCCGGTCTGGATGACGAAACACCCACACCCTCTAGGATTTTATAGTGCTTTTCATACGTGTCCATTAAAATAGTTCAATCAGGTGCTGAACCCAGGATTGAGTAAGGCTTGCTCTTGGAGTTTGAAGTTGAACCCTCTTTTACAAAGTTAATTTGTCTTTTGTTTGTCGTCAATCCCTTTTGGGCTCTAGCTACCGAAAGGCTTACTACGGCTTCACGTATTGTATCACTACGTGCTTATTGTAAATTATTAGATGTACTTTTTGTAATTTATTTATTTATTGAATAATAGGCGAGTAGCCTTAGCTGATATGATATGATCTCAGTGTTGAAATAACAAATTATTAGGTCATTAATTGTCTCTTGAAATGATTTTGTCTTTCACTATCCATTTGTCCAGTCTATTTTTGGAAGAGTTTAATGACTTTGCTGAAATAACATCCTCAGGCAACCTGTTCCAGTTGTAAACCACTCTGTTGCTGAGGATGTGATGTGCAGTGTTTGTCAATGATGGTGCATGGGACAACTGGGACTTGTGACGTGGACTGTCTCTCTTATGCTCCTTTAATCTGTACAGATTCCTTATTTATTGTAATTAAGGTAATATATCTATCAACCTATCTATAAGTGTTCATGTACCCAACAGTACCTACATAATTGTGTTGTCGCTGTATCGTATAATTGTGATAAGTAATATATTAAATGTATTATGTATAGGTCCTTACATATGAAATTGGTGTTTTGCCGTACTGGCCACTTTGATCTCAAATATCCCCTCTTTGGTTAGGAATTCCAATTTCAATTTCACATATGTAAAGGTGCAAGTTCGCGCCGCGACCGCGACGCGAGACCGCGACAGGCACTTGACACTATAGAATTGTATGGACGCCAGTTTGCGCTGAGACCGCGACAGGAGACCGAGACAGGTCGCGGTCGCGGTCGCGGCGCGAACTGGCACCCATACAATTCCATAGTGTCGCGGTCTCCGGTCTCGGTCTCCTGTCGCGGTCTCCGCGCGAACTTGTACCTTTAGGAGCTAATATTAGTATGTGTAAATATTAGTGATATTAGTTATTGTAATGCATTCATGAAAACTGTAAAGTTACTTTTATATGAAATAAATATATACAATCTACAACCTAGACGTTCTTATCACTAAAGTAGAGTCATACCTACCTCTTCGTTTTGAGTCTTTGAAACATTAACCATGAAACGATGATGCTTTTTTGGACTACGAGCAGTCCTATAGCAAAAAGGGGAAAGTGATAGATCATGCAGGTCAGTCGCACACTCTCCGAAATGTATCCGATAAAAACCCGGTAAGCTAGCTATTTTTGCGGCGATGTTCAAGACTTTGAAGTCGTCTTAGCACAAGAGTGTCGTTGCCTATGAGCCTTTTGGCACGTCTCGCGATATATATAGGTATATAAATTGGTCGCACCAACCCAGATTTAAAACAAAGATTAGCCTAAAAGGGTTTTCAATGACGCAACCTTAATATATAGACATGCTGTCACAAACTTCAGTGCACGTCAGCACACACTACGAAATGCTCCGCTCCTATTGATAGTAGCATGATGTTAAATTAGCCTTCCTCGATAAATGGCCTATCCAGCCAAAAAATGATCTTCCAATTCGAACCAGTAAGTAGTTCCTGAGATTATCGCATTCAAACAAACCACCTCTTCAGCTTTATAATATTTAGTACCTATATTACCTTTATTGTTGATACCATTAATCGAGATAAAAACTGTCCTATCTCTCAAGTCGGGCCCAATTACACATAAATGTGTAATCTTTAATAAATATGTACCTACTTCGTATTTAATTCCATTAAAATCCGTTCAGCCGCTGGTCATAAACATATTATGTACATAATTCGAACGAAGAACTTTCGCCTTTTAAAACATTATTAGTGTTTTAAGTTTAAAATTGACTAAATCGAAACTTTTGTATGCGAAGATAAATCTATCTTTAAGAACTGGCTTGTCTGTCCCCGTAAAATTATAAATACTGTCAGATTGTAATCTTACAACATCGGATTATAAACCAACCTGTTGAATGTAATTTCTCATATTGGATTTCGCGCCTTTTTATACGGTTACAGATTTAATACAAAGCTGTCAATGTCAAATCTCTCTTATTCCGGACACCAAGCGATCATGTATTACGTGTTTCTTATAATTTCATAGTTAATTAAAGATGAGCTACGTCGTTTAAATTAACTGGTTAAAGTGTCCAGTAAAGCTCAGCTATAAACCTTAGGATTATGATCTCTCGCTTTAGAATATACTGAGTCTAACCATTGAACTCTCAAAGAGAACGCTGTGTTTACAATTAATTTTACGATGTCATATGTAGGTACATATTATTACAGTCCGCGAGGTATAAGCTGAGCTTTGCATTAGTGTGAGTGATCACATGCATACGCATCTATTACCAAAAGTACAGTCAGACAACAAACTCTTAAACAACAAGCTGACATTAACTATCCAGGATCAATATGGTCATTGCGAAAAGAAGTATCTCTTTTAGGATTCAAATGGTCAAGGACAGAGAATAACAGAAAAATTTTAATGGAAAAGCATGAGATCCGTCACCTACGTATAACTTATTTACTTAAAATTTCCGAATACCGTATTCAGGGCAGGCCTATCGTTTATACCAATGAAACATATATTGACACCACTCACACTTCATCAAAATCATATTCAGATGGCAGCACTTCTGGTTTGAAGAAACACCTTATTAAGAGAACATGGTCACAGCGTCCTGCGTCTGACTGTACTTTTGGTGATCACTCACACTAATGCAAAGCTCAGCTTATACCTCGCGGACTGTAAGACATATAACAGCGTATAATATGGTATTATTAGCTGTTATATACATATTTATGTACCTACAATTAATGATTCTATCTATTTTACTGTATTTTACAATAAATACTATGTTCTGTAATACTCGTTTTAATTGTGAAGGTTCCAAAATCTTAAGTAAATATTCAGTCGTTCATCGATCTCACAGGCATGACGAGTTGACGAGGACATGGGTTCGAATCCCTTTTGCACCACTATTATTCAAAGTTGCTAGTTAGTTTGTGGTGGTAGGACTCTTAGCAGAGTCCGCCTGGGGAAGTACCACACCTTTGGCAGTTATTCTACCGCCAAGCAATGATGTGAAAACGATGTTCTTGTTCCAATAGCGAGCATCAGCACTTTTGCGCCCTTAACTTTCTCGTAGGCTGCATCAGGGCTTGGGGATCTATATTATCTGGGTTAGGTCTCCTATGGAGTCCTCGCCTCTTTACTTTCTTTATGTTCAGCCAGGAGGAGATCACAAGGGGAAGGACACTAGGTACGTACATCAGGAAGGCATGAACGGTGTAGCGCGATGATCTCCAAATGTGGATGTGCCCCATAGTCTGAGTGGTCAAGCACACCGCGTGCCAGACCAACCACACCTCCGCCGTTGCAATATTCAAATCTCGGGCGATCACAACATTTCATAAGTACCTACCGGCTCGCATCGGAAATTATCGTCAAGTAATGCAGTGAAGTGCAGTAAGTTCTATACTAGAACGAGTATCTATAGCTGCACTAGTAGGATCATATCGGACTTGGCTGGGCAGGGAGAGAAATACGAGTAGTGAAGGTGAGTGTTGACGTAGGTACGTCACAAAAGGCCCCTTAAACCTACGCCCGAGTCACAAGTCTTGGGGTCTACTCGAGATTTTTCTCTCTGCCACACGATGGAGCCGCACGGTGAAACCATGGAATGCTAAGAAGTTCGTCTCTATGCTTATGGCATTATGTATATGGTATATGCTTTAATTGAAGCTTATATTTTTGACTGGCCGTACAGGAAGCGTACCACTCCGGCGCACTATGGGTAAGACGCGTGTGGATGTAGGTCTAGAATATAAATATGCCCAGCAGCTTGGACCCAAAGAGAGCCGCCTTCGCTTGCTAGATTTCGTAACTGGTTTGAGACTGCATACTCAAGTCTGCGTTGATGTGGACTGTGTGTTCTCACCCGATGGCCTGTCCTCGAAGTTGCAGTAGTAATGGTAAAGATGGCCTGTTAGTAGTGTAGGCGTTTTTCCTACATTCACAACGCTGCACCATGTCCGTCCGTGGTGTCGAGCCCGACGTGTCCCTGGATAGCCTGCATAGTCAAGCGTAGATCATCATCATCATTCATTAACAGCCCACTAAATGTTCCCACTGCTGGGACTCGGGGCCTTCTCTCGCAAGGAGAGAGTTAAGGCCATAATCCACCAAGCTGGCCCAGTGCGGGTTGGTGGATGACACACGACTTCGAAAGATTCTAGGTACATGTCGGTTTCCTCACGATGTTTTTCCTTCACTGTTTTAAGTTAGCGGCATTACGCACATGAAAACATTTCGAAAAGACTGTGGTGCGTGTGGGGTTTGAACCCGGGGTCTCCGGATCGGCAGGCGCCGTTCTCCCGACTAGACCAGCCGTACCTCACCAAGCGTAGATGCATCAGCAAAAAAAGATAAGTGGACGGGGGCGGCATTTTTGTGTTTTTGCCCCGCCTAAAAATATTGAAGATCCGGGGCTGCAGTCTAGGATGTGGATTGCGTTGCCTGTGTGGTTTTTCCCGATGATAACAATTTTGGTGTCTTCAAATCGAAAGTGAATCGGTTTCTTCTAGGTAAACACGCTCCATCGTAGCAACGTCGCTTAACATCAGGCGAGAAGGCGCCTCGAAGAGTAGGTAAACCTATAAAAGTATTAGCCCACAAACGGATGGGATTGAACTTTGGAACGCAGTTTTGTTATGGTCTGTAATAAAACATAGGCTACTTTTATCCCGAGAAAAAAAACAGAAACAAAGTTTGTGAGTAAATTTGAATGTTAATTACTCTTTCACGCAAAAACTAATAAAGGGATTTGGATGCAATTTAGCATATATAGATAGATGATAGTCTGGAATAACATATAGGCTACGTTTTATCCCGAAAAATACCGAAATCAGGGGCTACGCTGGTGAAACAGTGAGGCGCTACTGGTATTATTACTTAGGTATTTTTAAAACATGGACGAAATGAAACGACCAAATTGTAATTTCAATATTTATTCCAACCGCATTCAGAGTGCGTCACAATTATACACCGATATATACAATTGCGAATTTAAAAAAAACATTATTCTAGTACATCGAGGGCGTTTGGCGAACTTTGGACTTTGTGTATATATGTCGCAATGAACTAACTAAATTAGCCATTCAGCCAACAGCCTAGCCTGATTACTAAACTAGCGCCCTGAATGATATTCAGCCGTATTCTGTATTTAACAAACTGGCTGGCTAGTGCACAGGCATACGAACAAAAGGGTAAACAAAAAATGAAACATCTAACTTAAAAAAATAATTAAAACGTAATTACTCGTACTTACTTTAGAAACCGCAGGACAGAAGTAAAAACTTGGCAGTCATAGGAACTGCCGATAGAAGTGAAAACTTATAACTCAGAATTTGATAGCTTACCTTGGAAACTACACGTGTGTAACCGGAGGGCGTGGCTCACCCATTTCTAGATGGCCATGCCATGATGGCGAGGCCACGCCCTTTAGCATTTCCCATTGGCTGACGCATTTCTAGATGCCCAATCGCCAAGGTCCCGAGTTTACCCGAAGATTTCTTATCATACCCGAGCATGATGCTAGAATTAAATTTACACCCCCAGAAAAATTTGTCTAGGCGCGCATAAAGAAGTATTCACTTCAAAAACTAAAATAAGAATTAACTATTAAAAACTATTGAATGATAAAAATGATTACCTAAAAGTTGAATATAGTAAACACAGCCACATGACAGTGATAGCTGACAGAAACCAGCAACTAGGTATATTTCTCGCAAGTGCACTCGAACGAATTATTTACTTACGCCCGCCATACACGCTACGGTCTGCCGGAGAGGTCCACCTGTGCAGTTATGCCTGCGCAGTCCAACCGAACAGAATTGATTTTCGATCTTGCTCCGGTCGCCTGCGCAGGCTTCCCACACACACTCCGGTCTACCTGCGCAGGCATAACTGCACAGGTAGACCTCTCCGGCAGACCGTAGCGTGTATGGCGGGCCTTACAAACGTGACGATGAGCTTCATTCACAGTCCACGAAAAATTTCGTATGTAGTGCGCGAAAATAAGTTTTCACTTCAAACATCAACTTTGTTGTTTGTCGACGCCATCTTGACAGCTTGTAGTTTCGCCGCTTGATGGCAGGAAGTGGAACTAAATTGTAATGAATAGGCCAGGCAAGAATTGAAATGTCATCGATTCAAGTAATTTACCTAGCTATTTCATTATATGATTATATCATTCAGAAAGTTGGTTAAGCGCCGCTGTTTGGTAAATAAGATGGGCGTTTGATTGAACGGCTGATTAAGCAAGGTGGCTGCCACATTGATACCTACATAATTTATCTATAGAACATACTGATCTAATACCAGAGAGCGCAGCGGCCACACTAATCTTAATAATATTATAAATTAAAGTTTTGACATTTGGATGTTTGTTGCTCATTCGAGTCGGAACACCGGAACGGATAGGATTGAAATTTGGAACACAGAGTAGGTACTTATATATACCTATAGTTTAAGACTAAAATTTAGGGTACTTTTCACTGCGATAAAATTGCGGACACTGCAGATATCTGTACTTTAGCTATATAGATAACGTATTAATACAATATTACTGCTGTTTAAAACGGAAATTCTGAGTTATAAGTTTTCACTTCTATCGGCAGTCCCTATGACTGACAATTTTACTTTTATTTTACTTAGTACCTAGGTATTTTTTATTTTGTAGTGGTAGGACTTTAAAACTTTACCTGTGGAAGTACCACATCTTCCGTTATTCTACCGCCAAGTAAAGTTCAAACACGTGTTCCGCTTTGAAGGGCAGAGAAAATATAGAATAGATAATTTTAGAAGTGAAAACTTCTTGTGAGCGATTAGTTGCATAGGACTTTCCAAAAGTCGACAGTCCGCTGCAATCTGTATTGAATATTGCAAAAGTTGGCTAAGTGCGAAAGTCGGCACTCGGCGCCTAAATCGACCATGAAACGATGTCGCTTTTACGAGCTACGAGCAATACAAAACCAGGCAATGTAGTACTAGTATTAGACCATGCAGATCTAATACCACCACATGCACACTCCACGAAATGTATCCGCCTGCTGTAAGGGTTTTTTTACTAATGTTATCAATGACTTCAAAGGAAGGACGTGGCTTACTGAACATTTTTGAAGTGAAAACTTTTTTAGGCGCGCACAGACAGATTTTTCGTGGGCTGTGAATTTAATTCTAGCGTCACGCTCGGGAATAATAGAAATCTTCGGGTAAACTCGGAACTATGCCATTGGTCATCTAGAAATGAGTCGGCATTTCCCGTTGGTTTCACCCGTGTAGTTTCCAAAGTGAGCTATCAAATTATGAGTTATAAGTTTTCACTTCTATCGGCAGTTCCTATGACCGCCATATTTTTTTCTCTTATGTCTCTGGGTGACGAACATGGTGCAGTGCCGGGAGTAATTTGGAGTCTTCATGCCCATTTAGCTGCGAGATAAATGGGCAAACCTTTTGTATAACACCATTGTTACTATAAAAAATATATTTTAAGAGCAGATGTATAAGTTTATCATCGTGACTGGCTTTAACGATGAAGGAAAGCATCGTGAGGAAACCGGCATTTTCCGAGAATGTTTCGAGGTGATGCGTTATCCGCCAACCCGCACTGGGCCAACTTGGTGGATGGCTCTCACTCCTTGTGAGATGAATCCCAGCAGTGGGAATATTTAGTGGGCTATTTGTAACATAGCAAAATATTCTTATACAACATGCCATTGTATAGTCCTATATTAGTCAAAATCAAAAGTATAAGTATCTTCCACTCATTATTTATACTTCCCCGTCTTTCCTATTATTCAATTCTCCTTTTCCATCCTACGGTTGCCTGGAAGAGATCGCTCTTAGCGATAAGGCCGCCAATTGCTACTTTGTTTTTTATGCTTTGTATAATTTTGTTTTTTGTGTTCTTATTAAGTGCAATAAAGAGTTTATCTATCTATCTATTAGTCACTCAAAGACATTAATATTCAATATTAGCTATCCCCACTGCTGGGAAAAGGTTTCCCACAATTAATTCCTCTTTATATGACTCTAAATAAAAAATTAAATAAAATAGAAAAAAAATTGGCAAAATAAAAAAAAATCTAAACAAAAAAAACGTAATATCTATAACACCGAAATGTAAGAATAACAAAATAAAATAAAATAAAGTTCGTAAGTAACATTTATTTAGGTCTAAAATCACTTATCAAGGTTCGCCAAACACGGGCGGCGCACACACTTGCAAGTCCGCAATTTATTGCACAAATCATTCGCAGAACGACAACGAAACACAAAATTGACATATTTAAAAATTGACATAATATTGTGTCACTACTTCTGTGTACAAAATTGCAAAATCAACGCAAGAGACATGACAAAAAAAAAATTTTTTTTTCGTTTTATTTTATATAGTATTAAATTGTGTAACATTGTTGCAAGTCTATTCGCCGTACAATAAGAAGATTAAAAGTACAGAAACTACAATTACCTAGCCTTAACCTAAGAACGGAGTTATTCAAAATCCAGGAACAAAATTCTATAACTACTTACAATTATAACATTTTACATACAATTTTCAATTAAAAACCTGTTTTTTTGTACAATAAAATAAAATTGTTTAATAATTAGGTGCGGCTATCTCGCTCTGACAAATCTTTTTATTATAATAGGCGTGTTCTTTGGCCGCTGTCTCGCCCCATCGTAACGGTTTTTGAAATGTCAGATGATTAAAAAAAACCTGTCAAAAACAATTCGCAATGGCGCCACAGGTGGACTTTAACTTTTGGTAAACATTATGTCAATGTTAATAATTTGACATATTTTATATGTAAACAAAATGTCAATGTTAATAATTTGACATATTTTTTCGCACATACAATATTTTATATCTGTCATTTTAAAAACGCTTCATCCTACATTTGTTTTTAAAATACAAATTCTTTGAGTGACGATTTTCTTTGAACAAAATCAAAAAACAAAAGAAAACTGTAAAATACGGTATTTTCACAATAAAAAACAAAAATAATTTTGCAGTTTATATTTTTTTTAATTGAAGTACATTTATTTATCTTCAAATTCTTTTGTTCAAATATATTAGTTACACAAAAGCATAATCGACGATGTTACATTAGATAATGTGGCGCATTTTCAACCTTATTGTCAATATCATGAAAACTCAGTATTCTTTAAATTAAGGTACGTTTATTTGGTTAAATCAGGGCATTGTTGCGAAAAATAGAAAAAAAAAACCGCGCATAATTACCGCCTATCAAACCCGTGACATGTACACAGAGAAATGTCATCTAATAATCAATAGACAATCATAAATAAAAAAAAAAGGAAATCTATTTTTAGATTTTATGAAGAAGAAACCCTAAAAAAAACAAAAAAGCAACATTTTATTTTAAAAAACCGAAAAAGTAATGACGTATTTTGTAACGTATTTAAAAAAAAGAATTTAAACGTTATTAAAAAAAATCGAGAAAGTAATTTTATTTTTAGACAAATCAAGTAGGTAAGAAATATAAATTAAAAAAAAATTGACTTTTAAAAAATATATTAGGTAGGTACATATTTATAGGATACAAAAGAAAAGCCATTTATTTAAAAAAAAAGGTTACGTGCGGAAAGCAGAGCAGAGCGTTTTCAACTAAATTTGAATAATTGTTTATTTATAATTTATAATTAGTACAAGATTTTTTCAGACAAATCAATTCTACCATGCGTTTATTTTTAGTAATATAATCAGTACAAGAGCTTTTAAAAAAACAAGAAAAAAAATGACAATCTAAAGTAAAATAAAAAACAAATAGTAGTACATTTGGTCACGTTTCAGGAGCTACTAAGATTTGGCCATTTCTTTTAAACAATACAAAATATCTTTTCATCAAATCTATTCGAAAAGGACGACTTGATTCAGTAGGTAATCCTTTAAAGGGCATGTTAAGACATTAAACATATCAACTTTTGTTCTAGTTTTTAAAATATCGTGTTTTTTTCCATACAACTGTGTTTGCCCGATCTAAAAACATGAAACTCTTTGTACAAACAACAAGAGCGCGCGCACTCTTTAACGTTCTTCGGTGTCGGTGAGACTGGAAAAAAGTGTCTTAAGTTTGCGCAGCGCCTAAGTTTAACAATACCGGAACAACTCGATAACAAATTGTATCACAAATACAGAAATACATAAAGTAGATATTATTTTCTACATGTACCTATATGAACACATACAAGTATAGATTGAAGAATTTTTTTTTACATCATTTTAATTATTTTAAAACGCACAATAATCTTTGACGTCAGTTTGAATAACCAATATTCAACGCCCTCCCTATAGCCCCCTCATATGCCATTTACGACCGTAGTACGAATAAGCGAGCGTTACGTTGGTACGATAGTATACGACCCACTGAATAGTGGTCCTACCAGTCGCATACTGCGATAGATACATCATACAGCCACGATTTGCAAAAACAAATTTAAAAAAAATTTTAAAAAAATTGAACATAAAAATATTTAAACAGAAACAAGAAATTTAAAATTTAAAAAAACTGAAATTTGCATATTTTATTTTTGCTTTTGACAGCCACCTCGATAAAATTTAAAAAAAAAGAAAAAAAGGCGCATTCAGCGAAATATCAAGACCAAAACTAAAAATCCGAAATGTTCGAATTGATGCTAATAATACTACACCTCTATACCTCTAAGGAATACTACGCCAAGTCTAAATTTATAACTTTTATAGGAGGAGTATTTAACAAAAAAAAATGTCCGTACTTGCCATATTACTGAAACTAAATAAAATCTAAAATTATCTTTAGTGATACTAAAACTTCACAAAACATCTGTAGTATAAAAATATCTTTGCATAAATTAAAACTTAAACAAAATGTTTAGCCAGGCATATAACAACATGCTTTTAGAAGAGGCCAGTTTGTATGGGTCGACTTTTAAAATGTTTTGTATCATCTTATCTTACCTACAAATAACAATAAAGATTTTAGTATTTGTAGTAAATGCAGCTTAAACAATTTAGACTGGGACTGGTACGTAATTTTCACAATAAGGGAAGCAGCGCTACCCGTGACAGAATTATGAACTAAAATAGGTTGCGTTCCAATATACATATCTTAACAATATTGCTATATTATTAAAAACATAAAATTAGTAGTTAGTTTTACCAGTGCATCATCACTCGCTCAAGGTCGCGCGGTTTTAGCCTACAGTTAGACCGTCCCTCCCAGGGAACAAGTGCCAGTCGGTTGTCGGACGCACGGCTGAGCGCCCGCGCAGCACGTTTCCCGCGCATATTGTTATTAGATATGTCGACAACCCTCCGCGCTAGACAGGGACAGAGTTACGAGTTAGAAAGAGCGCAAATGTTTATTTGAAAATCGCGACAGGTATTGCGAGCTGAATTTAACTTTGTTGTGTCCCAGCAAGAGTCTCTATTTATATAATTGTTTTCGGTAAGTGAGGCTTCTGTACTAATATTTATTCTGTGGTTTTACATTTACTAAGTTTTAATAATACAGCAACCACTAAAAATATTCTATATATATGCTCTTCCTATTAAAACTTGTATGATTATAGATTTGGCGTAGTATGCCTTGAAGGTATCGATATTAAAAATATATTATAAACTGAGAACCAAAAAAAAAGTACAACTAAATTGAAAAAAAAACTACATGAAAAATAAACAAAATTTTCTATTTGAACCTTATAATATAAATTAAAATTATATAATTACGATTCTAAATAACTCCGCGTGTAGTAATCGAAATAGTTATCCTAATATATACAAACTTTGTCAGGTTCGCAAAAGAAACGACTTTTTTTTTTTTAATTGTTCCCACTTTATATTTCGTTTCTTTTTTTTTAAACATCCGAGAGATCAAAATTTTAGGCTTTTGGGGGTGTCGGTTTTAATTGAAATCGTTTTTTTTTAACACAAGCTAGCAACATTGCTATAATAGTTTGAGGTAGTGTTGCCAGACGTCCGGATAAATATACCGATTTTTATGTTATAGTAAAACCTTCGTTTATCTTTTGGCTGCATATATTTAAACAGGGTATAGTTCGCCTTTTTTACTCTGTGTCCGGACAAAATATACGGTGTCCGGCTTTTGTTGGGCTAATTCACTTTATAAGCCCTGGACGTTGATATTACGATTGGCGGGCATCTTAGTTAGGGAAAACCCACTCAGGCAAAGCATTCCACAATCTACACGTTCTTATCACAAACGTGGAGTCAAATCTCTTCGTTCGTGTTTTTGGAACATCAACCGTGAAACGATGTCGCTTTTTTGAGATACGAGAAGTCCGATAGAAGAAAGGCAAGGTGGTATTAGATCATGCAGATCAGTTGCACACGCTCCGAAGTGTATCCGATAAAAAACCCGTTAAGCTAGCAATTTTGCGGCGATGATCAAGACTTTGAAGTCTTTTTACGTGTTTTTGTAAAAACATTTTTGCACACATCCGGTCATGTTAAAACCTCGACTTAATCGCCAGACTTATTTTTTTATTCTTTAACCATTAAACTACAACATACAAAAACCTTTGGAATTGGCAAACATAGGCTAATTTTTATCCCGAAAAAACAGAAATAAATTTCCTTCGATAGTGGTTATTTTCTAAACTGTAAGCAGGCGAAGTCGCGGGCTGCTATTAGTGTTACTTTCAAACCGATTTCAAATAAAGCCGACGCTTCATTAAGGACAGATTCCGATGATACTTAATACTAAATTGTTTAACTTATTTACAACCGCATCGAAAACTGTCCAGCTTTAGTTATTTTGTGCTTCTATCATATGCTTAATTTGGAATGTAACCGCATTAAAAAAAATACCAAAATTAAAAAAGAAATGGGAATCATTTTCTTTTTTTTTTCAAAAAATCAAAGGTACTTGGCATTTTAGATCACAACCGTTAAGCTGTGGTAAAATGCCCGAAAAAAAAAACTTTTTTTTTTTATAAATAGGAGATCGTCTGCACTGCAGAATCACTAACAAACATTCAGATAAATAGATCCAACATTTTTATTAAAATATTCGCGTATATTAGAGAAAAAAAACGAGTTACGAAAAAACAAAATTGAAACAATGCTGAACGGATCATGAACAATAAAAAAATATGACGATACGAAATTCACCGGGTCAGCTATAATATTCATAGATAAAAAATATTATTTAAAATGAATAAAATAAAAATTTTAATAAAAAAGTTAACTTAAAAATAATCGGGGAATTAATGTATTCTGATTGGTAGTGGGTATGACCATTTTGATTACTTTTCCTTCAACCTTCATTGGTCTATGGATAATTCAGTAACTAGTTAGTTGTATGTAGGCGTAGTGTTAATAAAGGCTATGGACGTTAAAAAAAACCTTTTTAACAACAAACAGATATAATTATTAAGTAGATTTGAAAGTTACCGCGATATTACAAAAACTCAAAATTCGTTTCTTTGAGTGTGACGAACAAGTATCAAAAATTTCTATACCGATTTGACTGATCTTTAAAAAAACTTTAAGCTTCGTTTATGTACATGTTGGATTTATTTATCTTAATTTTTACCCCAAAAGCCTTCATTTATTTGTATCACATAACTAGACTAGACTAATTCTTCGTTGTGGGGTTACCTACACCCATATTCAAAAGTCCCGAATACCTAAATGGGTTTGCCATAATTTCCCTATACGCGGCCAACTGCCGGGGGTCCATTTGACCCGCTAAATTGTATAACGCCATATAAGGGTCCAGAAATGACGACACGGGCCCTTTGGATGGGTCCAAAAATGACGCTACTGGCCCTTTGGACGGGTCTAAAAATGGTGATACTGGGCCTTTAGACGGGTCTAAATACGACGGCGCCGGTCCTTTAGTTGAGTCTAAAAATGACGCGACCGGCCCTTTAGTTGGGTCTAGATATGACGGGACATGCCCTTTGGAAGGGTCTAAAAATGACGGTCCCTTAGGGTCTATCGCGGTCGGAATCGCATTTTTCAGACTGTTCTGCGAACTAGTCGAACTGGTAGGACTGTCTTCGCGACTCACTTGGTAGTTAGGTACTACTATCGGATTCTTTTTGTACGACTTCGGATAGTCTTTCGGTGGGGTAGGTGTCTTCGTAAACTTGCCGTTCGAAGACCTCTTTTGCGGGATCTGTTTCTTTACAGGCGACAACGGTTGCGCTTTGTTAACTAAAGTAATTTCTAAATTTGATCCGACAACTGCTTTTCCGTCTACGATCGAGTAGTTTTTCGTCAAATTCTGCGGGGTTTGAGATTTAGACGGCGACGGGGTATTCGGTACCCGAACTATTTCTACAGCGGGTTTCGAACTGAGCTTACAGGTTAGGTCTAGGATATCCTGCGCAGGAGTTGCCGGCTGTAAGACACTCTTCGTTGGTTTAATAGGAGCGCCGTGTAAGACATGCGGTGGGGGCATAAAAGGGTCTTTCGGGTTACCGTAGACGGTCTTTTCAGGGCTGGTTGTACCGTATAGGGGTGTCGCTTGAATGACTTTAGGGGGTTGCATTCCGTTGTAGTTCTGCGGTATTATGTTGTACATTTGGAATAGTTGTGCGTTTGTAATTATTTGTTGTTGGACCGCGGGTAGGAGGATGGGGGAGGGGGCGATTAGGGGCGTGGCTAGAACGGGGGTGGGCCATGAAGGGGCGGGGAGAGCTGTCACTTCCAACCCTCTCTCTTTTAGTATGTCGAGTTTCTTCTTCTTGACCGCCTGAGGACTTTCAGGATACTCGTCTAAGTCGATGATTTCCGGGGTTTTTGGTTTGTACGGGACCTGAAAGGTAACAAGAACAAAATTAAAAATGTTGATTTGCCCCCCGACTACCTCGGATTTGTAATCTGTACAACATTCTACTAGTCAAACCTTTTCATTTGACACCCATATTGAGGAAGTTGTGAAACAAGATCGTATTTATTTCAACTGTACAGCGCACACGCTTTATCTATAGGTATGTAAGTTTGCACCCGAGCCCCAAGATACAAGTCTTACACTTGGTTTGGGGCTCACTGTCAATTCTTGTAACGTAGGTAGGTATATGTACAATGTACATAACCTAAGTATATGTACATCGTAATTTTAAATCGTAAAACGCACTTTTTTGTACTGTATTCATTTTGGAAATAAAATATTCTTATTATTATTAAGAAATGTATTTCGCCATTTTGTGGTGGCGGCCATCTTGGAATTAAAATTTGTCCTAGTGTTTCGTATTCTACTAGTCAAGCCCTTTCATTTGATACCCATATTGAGGGAGGTTGTGAAGAAATATTCTGTCCGCCATTTTATGGAGACGGTCATCTTGAATCGATATTAACCAAACATAGGTAAGAAATACCGCACGGAAATTAACTGTCAAATAAAAAAAACGCATCGAAATCGGTCCTTCCGTTTCAGCTCTACTGTACCACAGACAGACACACACACAGACAAACAGATAGACACCCAGACAGACATCGACGTCAAACTTATAACACCGCTTTTTGGGTCGGAGGTTTAAAATCAAATAGTTTAATAGATTTACAGTTGTCCTGCCCTGTTTTCTAGTCTTGCTCGTAGCTCGAAAAAGCGACATCGTTTCATGGTTGACGTTCCGAAGAAACGAAAAGATTTGACCCAAGTTTTGTGATGAGAGCCTCTCCGACTGCCGATCCGGAGACCCCGGGTTCAAATCCCACACGCACCACTGTCTTTTCGAAGTCATTTGCGTAACGCCGCTAACTTAAAACGGCGAAGGAAAACATCGTGAGGAAACCGACATGTACCTAGAATCATTCGAAGTCATGTGTCATCCACCAACCCGCACTGAGCCAGTGTGGTGGATTATGGCCTAGACTCTCTCCTTGCTTGAGCAGGCTTCGAGTCCCAGCAGTGGGAACATTTAGTGGGCTATCTGTGCTACACTTGACCCCCATCTCGCGTGATGAGATGCGGTCCCACGACGGAGCCTGCTCACCTAGCCAAAGAACCGATTCACTCTAGATTTGAAGAAACCAAGACTGCACCCACTCCGGTAACGCGTTCCACGGCTCACACTTTCTTATCACAAAAGTAGAGTTAAACCTGTTCGTTCGTTTCTTTGGAACACCAACCATGAAACGATGTCACTTTTCCGGCTCGTCAATCCCAGTTATTCGTCTTATACAGGGTTACTGGTAATCAGCCTGCATCCATTTATTAAGGGGCTTTAATATTCTTGTATATTTAAACAAACCACTTTTGTTCTACAACTTTCGTTAAAACTCAAAAGATAAGATAACCCAAAAAAAAATAGTGTTTGTTGCCGTCTCTAGTACTGTTTAGCGACTTTTCTAAATCCTAATATTAGTCCTGAAAGTGATCCTATAATAGATGACTATGTCACCAATAAGAAAGTCGGCACGTCATTTATCGAACATTAATCCAATACCTGGACCTCACGGTTGCCTGGAAGAGATCGCTTTTAGCGATAAGGTCGCCATTTGCTACTATATTTTAAGATTGTTTTTTTTTAAGTTGTTTGTTTTATTAAGTGCAATAAAGAGTTTATCTATCTATCTATCTAGCTGCGTGTCACTGTGCTTATGTGGCAGGCATGTTGCTTACCATCAGGCACAAGACAGGCTGGTATCGTCACTCTATATTAGAAAAAAAAAATTAAAGAGCGTACGCGCTCTTGTTACGAAGAGAGCTTTTCGACCATGCAAATAAACTTAGTAAAAAATACATTTTTTTTAAACTGTAGAACAAATGTTGGCGTATTGAATGTACCTAACATCCCCTTGAAAGGATGCAGGATGATTGCCAGTAACCCTGTATAATGACTACCTGGACGTCTACTCTACTTCTACGAAAACGTAATTTCGAAAAAAAACTCGCGATTTTCCTCGTTCTACTTCGTTTCGTCCGATACAACATTGTTTGACGTAATAAGGCCGATTTAAACTGAACGAACATAGAGCTAGAGCTGGAACAAGAGCATTCTTTCTCGATCTTTTAGTGTAAACGAAAGATCGTTCTTAGCGTTTTCCATATTAAGGCCGATTTACATCAGACGAGCGAATGCTCATTCTATCCCCACTGTATCAAATTCATTTGGTGTAAACAAACCTAGAACATTCTTTCGTTGTTTTATTTGCGTTCGCAAATATCCTATGGAATATTTAATATGAAAAACGCTAAGAACAATCTTTCGTTTACACTAAAAGATCGAGAAAGAATGCTCTTGTTCCAGCTCTAGCTCTATGTTCGTTCAGTTTAAATCGGCCTTTACATATTCCATAGAATCTTTGCGAACGCAAACACAACAACGAAAGAATGTTCTAAGATTGTTTACACCAAATGAATTTGATACAGTGGGGATAGAATGAGCATTCGCTCGTCTGATGTAAATCGGCCTTTAGAGTAGGCTTAGAACATTTAAACGGACAAAACGACGGATTGAAGTAAAATCGGAGTTGGAAAGTCGCGAGTTTATTGCGAAATTACGTTTTCGTAGAAAGAGAGTAGACGTCCTGAACCGTGCGCGCGATAGATCGATGTACCAGCACACCATCGCGTTTCGATAAATGGTGTATGTAGCAATACACCATCCATCAATAAAGGGACCAAGTGCGAGTTGGACTCGCCCATGAAGGGTGCCGTTGCAGCAAGTAACATAATATACATAGTACACATAGTTCTTGTAGCTCCTTGTAACTTTGATCGAAGTTTTAATAATAGTGTATTTATGACGTATTAAAAAACAAACTACTCATCAGATCGAGCTCAAACCAATTTTCGTTGGTAGTTTGCATAGTAGATAGATAGATAGATAAACTCTTTATTGCACTTAAATAATAAAACAAAATACAGAAACATCTTATAACAAAGTAACAATAGGCGACCTTATCGCTAAGAGCGATTTCTTCCAGGCAACCGTAGGATGGTGAAGAAGATTTGATTACTGGAAGACGGGGGTACAATTGGGAGTATAAAGATACTTACACTTATTTATAATAGCATACCAACAAATAGTTACATATTTATCTAATTTAATTCTATACCATACTATATATATATATATACCAATACTACATATTAATAACTGTACATCCTAATATACAAATAAATGTAAAATAAACTAATATATAACGAAAAATAATATATGCATAAAGAAAAAAAAAAGAGCAATTACTTACGACAATCAAATTAAACAGTAAGGAATATACCTAACATAAATAATGAATTCAACTTGCTGATGACTGCAACAAATAGAACTGTTTGACTTGGTCTTTAAAGACAGCAAGAGATGGAGCTTGCCTAATGTTGACCGGCAAAGCGTTCCATAGCTGGACAGCTTGAAAACCAAATGACTTGCCATAAAAAGTTTCACTACGCGCCGACGGTGTTTGAAGGAACAAGTTATATTTTGACCTGAGCGGTAGATTATGTGCTTTGCTCCAATATGTAAAAAGTTTCTTCAAATACCGCGGGAAAGTGGGATTAAATAACACGCTATAGAGAAGTGACATAATATGAGCATTCCGACGAAAGCGAATGGGGAGCCACTTGAGCTGTGTACGAAATTGAGACACATGATCATACTTGCGTAAGCCAAATATGAATCTTATACAATAATTTTGGAGACGCTCAAGTTTATCTAGCTGATCTTCTTTGAGATCGAGATAGCAGACGTCTGCATAGTCCAGGATGGGGAGAAGGAGGGATTGTGCAAGAGCAATTTTGGTAGCAGTGGGTAGAAAATTTCGCAAACGCCTCAACGCCCCGCCAGATGCAAACAGCTTAGCGCTAATCGATTTAATATGTGGTTCCCAGCTCAACGTGCGGTCAAAAACAATGCCAAGATTCTTGACTGATTCGCTGTAAGGTACAACGACCCCGTTAAAAACAATTTCAGGGATTGTGGCCCAGTCGACTCTGGATATCATATGAGCACTACCTAGTATAATAACCTGAGTCTTAGTGGGATTTACATTTAAGCCGTAAGAATTACTCCAGCGGACAATTTGCTGTAGATCGGTGTTTACCATGTCAATGGCCATACTTAAGTCAGAGAGCCGAGCTTGCGAGTAAATTTGGAGATCGTCTGCATAAAGGTGGTAGGGAGAATTTAAATAATTAGAAATAGAGTTGATAAAGATTGCAAAAAGAAGTTGTGATAGCACGCCGCCTTGAGGGACTCCAGCATTTGTATTACACCAAGACGAGAAAACCTCGTCGAGGCGAACACGTTGTCGGCGTCCATACAAGTAACTGTGAAACCAATTGATCACCGATGGAGATATGTTAATAGAACGTAACGTCGCCAGCAAGATATCGAAATCGACGGCATTGAACGCATTACTGAAATCTAACAGAGCTAGAACAGTAAGCCTGCCGTCGTCCATACCTTTGCGAATGTCGTCGGTGATCTTAACAAGAGCAGACACAGTGCTATGCCCAGGACGGAATCCGGATTGGAAAGGGTTGAGGAGGTCTTGTCTGTTTAGAAACTGGTTAATTTGAGAGTGGGCAAGACGCTCCAAGACTTTGGATAGGAAAGGAAGGATAGATATAGGACGATATTCAGATAAGGAGGTAGGATTTAGTTTCTTTGGTAAAGGAATAAGTTGTGCATCTTTCCAGATAGCTGGGAAAACACTACAGGTGATGGAATTATTAAACATGACACACAAGATGGGAAGGATGGCGTCGAGAATGGGCAATAGCATGTTGCGACTGATACTATCACCGCCAACAGCATTGGAGGAAATCGACATTACACTCTTCTTAACATCACTTTCAGTGAACTGATTGAAAGTAAAAGGAGAATAATCAGGAGTTGGAATGGCAGAGAGATAGTTAATTGTAGAATTTTTTACCGCATTCGTCATAGTGGATGCAGAGGAAAAATGTATGTTTAAAGCGTTTATATCGATTTTATTTGAAATAGAATTTTGAGGTGATTTGCCAACTCCCATAGACTTAAGGAATTTCCAGACTTTACTTGGATTTTGATTGTTGACAGCTTTGTGAACATGTCGGCGCATTGCATCTCTACACACCTTATTGCAGCGATTACGGGCCTGAACGTATTTATCTCTATTGGTATCAGTAGGACGCGATTTAAACCGTGATTTTGCTGCGGCTTTCTTATGAATTAGTAACCTAATATCGTCGGTGAGCCAAGGGGCAGGGAGATGCTTAATTTTTATTTTCCGCAGAGGAGCGTGAATATCGTAGAGCTTCGTGATAAGAGTATTAAAAATAGCGACTTGGTCATCTACCGATTGAGCATTAATGACGGGTTCCCAGTCAATCTTCTCAGCGTCATTAAGAAGAGATGCATGATTCATACTACCAAAATTGCGTTGCAGAATGACCTTAGGTTTAGATTTAGGAGGCTTAATTTTATATGAAAGAAATATTAGATCATGATAGGAAAATTCATCAGCAGAGTACTGCCCATGTATGGAAACATTGTTAGGAGAAGAGACAAACATGAGATCTAATAGAGACGGAGTACTGTTGGGAAAATGGTGAGTAGAATTTAGAGGTAGAATGTGTAAGTTGTAGGAATTGACGACAGATTGTAGTGAAGAAGAGCGAACATCATTTCTTAAAAGGCAAGTATTGTTTTTTTTCTGTTTCCGGGTGTCAAAGCGACAACAGTGTACGAAAGTGCTCCCAGTTATTAAATTGAAATCACAGTAAAAAATAACCAATACCGGCCGCGCACTATATAATTACCCAGCACGAAAACAAATCTACGCGGAGATTACAAAAAGGTACGCGGAAAACCGAGCAAATAAATCGACAAACCACAAATAAAACATCTCAAGGATTTGAGGTTATGAATATTTAATCATCAATTGACAGCCAGAGTTACTTGATCTTGACATCTGACAGTGACGTCTGTTAGTGGCAAACATAACCCGGTGTTGTTAGATCAGCGAGACGTTCCGTACATACGTTCCAATACACTTTGATTAAAACATTTTAATTTGCAACATGACTTCTAAGGGAATGTCGCTGGAGATGGCACAGCTGTTTAGCATGATGAAAACTGAACTCGAACAACAAACCGCAGCTATTACGAGGAGTGTAAATGAAACCATCATGCAAAATATAGACGAGAAACTACAACCATTTCTGGAAGAAAACAAATATTTGAAAAACGAGGTACAAAGATTAGAAGAAAAAGTAAAATATTTAGAAGAAAAAAATAGGAAAAATAACTTGATACTACACGGTATAAAAGAAACAGAAAAGAACCACCAAGAATTATTCAATCTCATTAAAGAAACACTGATAACCCTAGATATCGACATAAATATATACGAAATAAATAACTATTATAGATTAGGAAAGAAACGAGATGAGAGTAAAGTAAGACCAATACTTATATCTTTCATATCATTCCAAAAAAAGTTAATAATACTGAAAAATAAAATGAAAATGCCGAAACAAACTTACATTACTGAAGATTTTTCGAAAGAAACTATGGAAATGCGGAAGAGCCTACAGGAAAAACTCAAACTAGAAAAACAAAATGGAAAAGACGCATTTATTCGAAACAATAAAATAGTAGTAAAAGGAACACTAGTTATAAAACAAATGCGTTTGAATATATGAGGGCAAGGTCTGCATCCTTGACTGAAAAACCATCTCAACAACATAACGCATAGGAAATGTCAGACACCGGTAACGAAAACAAAACAAATTATAGAGGCAAGAATAAAAGAAGAAACAAGAAAAACCCCAATACGGTTGGTCACCGCGGGGTTATTGACCAAACCCCCCAAAATACCACATTAAAGATGGAAAATAAAACAATAACGAACAACAAGAAAAGGAAACTCCATATAGCGACATTGAATACAAGATCATTAAAGTCAAAAGAGTGTTTAACCGAACTCGAACATGCGTTAAACAACATTAATTGGGATATTCTTGGAATAAGCGATGTACGGAGATCTCAAGAAAATATCGAAGAGCATAAAGAATATATAATGTACCATAAAAATGAAATACACGGTATATACGGTGTAGGCTTCTTGATAAAAAAATACCTGAAAAATAATATAATACAATTTAAAGGAGTTTCAGACAGGATAGCAGTCTTAAACATTTTACTTCCTGGTCACAAACACCCAACGTCTATAGTCCAAGTATACGCTCCTACTGAGGTAGCGAAAAAAGAAATTAAAAATAGCTTTTACGAAAACCTAAATGAGACAATGGAGACACTGTATAAAACCATCATAGTGATGGGAGATTTTAACAGTCAAATTGGTCAACGAGGAAAGAACGAAGAAAAAATACTTGGGCCTTACACAAGCGGCAAGCGAAATGAAAACGGACAAAGATTTGTACACTTTGCGTTAGAAAATAACCTACATATATTATCATGAATACTTTTTATAAAAGAAAGCAAAAAAGGAAGTGGACGTGGGAATCTCCCAATGGCAAAGTAAGAAATGAGATCGATTTCATAACTACAAATAAACCGAAGCTTTTCTTAAACGTGGACGTCCTCAACAATTTTAACTATTTAACTGATCACAGATTACTCCGAGGTCAGTTACACCTAATGGAGCCTAAAAATTCTAGAAAATATATACGAAATACTAAGCAACCAATTACACTACCACTACCAAGCCATATTCTTGAGTCCCTAAAAACTCAATTATTACCAATAAGCGAACTAAGAACAGTCCAAGAAAACTATGATACTTTAGAAAAAGAAATAAAAAGAACCAATAAAATACTAGAAACAGACAAACCAGTTAAAGATAAAATGGGATCAGAGGTAAGAGAATTAATAAAACAAAGATCAGTCTTATTTAAGAACAGAAGTAATAATAGACAAAACATAACAGCAATAAGTAAGAAAATAAACACCGAACTTAGAAAGTACAAAAATACCCTAAAAACCAAGTTAATACAACTAAACATAGCCAAATTAGGTGGAATCAAGAGTGCGTGAAAGGAACTCCAAGACCACACAAACTGGATTGTAAATGTAACACATCACAAATCTCAAAAACACAAATCAAAAAGAAGCGAAATATTAAATACAGCAACTGACTTCTATCGTGATCTCTATCATGACGAACTAAGTACATCAATTAAAAGTAACGAAACAATTGTGAATACAAAAGAAGATCCAGTTCCTATTATATTGAAAGATGAGATTACTAAAGCCATCAAAACACAGAAAAAAGGAAAATCACCCGGTGAAGATAACATCTCTAATGAACTTTTAAAAGGTATATCAGAAACTGTTTTGGACACACTAACAAACCTGTTTAACGAAATTATAAAAACTGAATATATACCTCTTCAATGGACCACATCTACAATAACCCTACTTCACAAGAAAGGGAGAACAGATGATATATCGAACTACAGACCCATTTCGCTTATGTCAAATGTCTACAAAATTTTCTCCAAGATTATACTGGACCGGATAACAAAGACGATAGACGAGAATCAGCCAAAAGAACAGGCAGGATTTCGTAGTGGGTTTTCAACCATCGACCACATCCATACCATTAAACAAATGATCCAAAAATGCAATGAATATAGAATGAAGTACTATTTAGCATTTATAGACTATAATAAAGCGTTTGATTCGCTGAAACATGAAAAAATATGGGAAGCTCTTACCGCGCAACGGGTCCACAGTAAATACATTAATATAATAAAAAACATATACACAAATATGACAGCCAAAGTACGCACAGAAAAAGTAGGAGATTGTTTCCCCGTCAGAAAAGGAGTTAGACAGGGAGATCCCTTATCACCCAAACTGTTCTTGGCAACACTGGAACATATATTTCGACAACTGGAGTGGAAGGAATATGGTATAAATGTTAATGGAGTATTACTAAACAATCTAAGATTTGCAGATGATCTTGTATTAATATGTGGTGATCCAAACGTTCTGAAGATTATGATTGAATAACTGATAAGTGAAAGCGAAAAGGTAGGACTATCAATAAATACCAGTAAAACTAAGTTAATGACAAATTATATCAAAACTCCCATTAAACCTGAAAATGCCGCTGAACTAGGATATGTTAACGAATATACATACTTAGGTCAAATAATATCTCCAACTGACACTACAACAAAAGAAATTCAAAATAGAATAAATCTAGGATGGAAGAGATACTGGGCTCTAAAAGACGTTATGAAAAACTCAGATATACCAATAGAGGCTAAAAAGAAAGTATTTAACACATACATTTTACCAAGCATCACCTATGGATGTCAGACATGGAGTTGTACAAAGAAAAATATCAAATCACTAGAAACTTGTCAACACCGAATGGAAAGAAGCATACTCAACATAAAATTAAAAGACAAAATTAGTTTAAAAACAATAAGAAAACAAACCAAGATTATAGATATAAAATATCAAGTTAAACAACTGAAATGGAAGTGGGCAGGACACTTGACAAGGAATAAGACTGAAAAGTGGACAAATGAAGTAACAGAATGGTGCCCTAGATACAAAAAGAGGAGTAAAGGCAGGCAGTATCGAAGATGGGAGGATGATATTAAAGAGGTAGCAGGACCATGCTGGACGAGAATAGCAAGGGACAGATCATTGTGGAGGACATTTGGGGAGGCCTATGCCAAAGAGCAAGACAATCACGAAACCGGTGTCTAATATAAATAAAATATAATTACGTTGCTTTCATACACAACCAAGTTGTATTTTAGTAGTTAGTACATAAATAGTAATAAGATGAAATGTAACATATAAGATTGTTAATAAAGGCTTTTATTATTATTATTTTTATTTTTGTAAATTTTATTCTCAAAGTGTTTAAGACACTTCGGTGATAATTATGCAGTCACGGGCCTAAGCCAAGTGAGCTTCATGTTCTGTAACGGGTTGATTATTTAAATCTTCTTGGAGAAACTTGCGGACTATGCGACACGTATTTAAAATGGCGGCTTTTTGCATCGTGATGTATGTGTTTTCGGAGATGTCTATAATTTTAAGTGATTGAATGAGATGTTTTGGGATGACTCCTGTACTGGAAAGCACCATAGGTATGATATACACTTTATTCATTTTCCAGATTCTAATTATTTCCTCTTTAAGCTCTGTATATTTTTTTTTTTTTTCTGTAATGGTTTTATGTAAATTGTGAGTGTTTGGCACTGCAATATCTATTAAAAATACTGTTTTATTCTGTTTGTCAATTAGTGTAATATCAGGTCTATTGTTGTGGATAGTTTTATCGGTTAATATTGCTCTGTCAAAATATATTTTATGCGTGGTGTTTTCCATTACAGGTTTAGGGGTGTACTGGTAGTATGGTGTAGGTTTGCCTGTCGTTAGTTTATGTTTAAGGGCCAGTTTTTGGTGTATTATCTGTGATACTTGATTATGGCGATGTGTGTAGTCGGTCTGTGTCAAATTAGGGCAAGCACTGGTGATATGCTGAATTGTTTCAGGGTGCCTGTGGCATTTTCTGCATTTATCGTTCAACGTATTGGGGTCCTTAATTATAAACTTTCTGTAATTTATTATTATTGAAATCACCCATAATAATGGAATGATTGTAAGTAGGTATATACTGATTTAGCAGAGTCTCAAAAGAAGGAAAATAGTTGACGTTTTTAGAAGGGCTATAATAGACTCCGAGAAGAACTTTAGTGTGTGAGAGAATTACTTCAATAAGAAGACGCTCACCCGCACATGTCGGTGGTGGTTGTGGCGATTTACTCAGAACTGAGAAAGGAATATTGGCCTTAAGGTAAATAGCTACTCCCCCACCGACACGGCCGACGCGGTCATTTCTTATTAGGATGAAACCGGGCAGAGAATATGATGTCGAAGGAAGACACGGACGAAGCCAGGTTTCGGAGACTAGAATAGCATGGATGTTATTATTATCAAGGGACGCCAACATTTCTGGATAGGATGACGGAATGCTCTGCGCATTAATGTGAATGACATTAAAATTTTTAGGCACATCTGAAAAACTGCTTTCCAAAAAGTCTGACAAGGGTTGAGCAATGTTAAGACTATGATTGCCACTTGTAGAACTAGATGATGATGATGATGATAAAAATAATAGTAATGTGCATCATATATATTTTTTAGTTATTTCATTCTCTTACTTTAGAAGTTAGAGGGGGGGACACACATTTTACCACTTTGGAAGTGTCTCTCGCGCGAATTATTCAGTGTAGACAAAAATGATATTAGAAACCTCAACATCATTTTTAAAGACCTATCGATAGACACCCCACACGTGTAGGTATGATGAAAAATAAATTTTTGTTTTTCAGTTCTAAGTATGGGGGGGCAAACCTAATTTTTTTTTTGTAATAATCGTAATGCGGTTTACACAATACATCTGCTTACCAAGTTTCAGCAGTGTAGTCCTCATAGTTTCGGCAAAAAGTGGCTGTGACATACGGACGGACAGACAGACAGACATGACGAATCTACAAGGGTTCCGTTTTTACGTTTAACGGAACCCTACAAATTGGTCGTATATACAAACTCAAAGTTTGAACGAATCATGACTTACCTCTACGATCTCGTCGTCGCTGAGGCTGTGTTGCGGCGCGCGCGGCGGCCGGTGGATGCCGAAGTTGGTGACGGGCGCGGGGTGTGGGGGGTGTGGGGGGGGCGCGGGCGCCGGGGCGGGGGGGGAGCTCGACGCCGAGCCCGGCCGCAGCGGGGGCACCGGCGCTGTTACACGCAGACAGACACTTTGTACACGAGGAATACTTATTTATGAAATTATTCAATGTTTAATTGGAATCCTTAAAGTGTGCCGATTGATTAAGTCTGTAAAACTGGAATACTTAAAATGTAATAATTGATTGGGGTATGTAAAATTAGAATCCTTAAAGTCCCGGCCGTCGCTGATTAAGTCTGTAAAACTGGAATACTTAGAATGTTGCGAATCATACGAGTTAAGTAGGTAAAACTGGAATAATTAAGTGTAGCAATTCATTCGAGCGGAGTGTGTAAAACTGGAATACTTAAGGTGTTGCAAATCATTTTAATCTGTAAAACTGGAATACTTAATGTGTAGCAAATCATTCGAATTAAGTCTGTAAAACTGGAATCCTTAAAATACCGGCCGTAGATGGGCCAACGGCGCTGGTAGGGCGAACGACTCACTTGAAATACTTATTATGAAGCGATTGATTATTTAAAACTGGAATACGTAAGGCATTCCGATTGATTGGATATGTAAAACTGTAATTTGTCTGTAAAACGGGAATAGTTAAAGTGAACTGATTTATTAAGTCTGTAAAACTGAAATACTTATTAATATACTCGCATATACTCGTAGCAAATTAATCGAATTAAATTTATAAAACTGGAATTATTAAGGTATAGCAAATCATTCGAATTAAGTCTATAAAACTAGAATTATTAAAGTGTAGCAAATCTTTCGAATGAAGTATGTAAAACTGGAATACTTGCGGTATAGCAAATCATTCGACTTAAGTCTGTGAAACTGGAATACTTAAAGTGTTTATGAGTGGAACAGTGCAAGTGTGTTAGATACGAGTAAATAAAATGAAGGTGTAGGTAGCGATTCATTAGAGTGTTTATGAGTGTAACTGTGTAAGAGTGTTAGTGTGAGATACTCACGCGTGTTGGGCGCGGTGTTGGGCGCAGTGTGCGCGCGCGCAGGTTTCACGCGCACGGCGCGCAGGGAGCTTCGCCCCAGCGGACGGGAGCTCTTCTGGAAGGAGGGATACACTATATACAACACTCTATACTCTATATTACAGGGTTATTGGTAATCAGCCTGCATCCGTTTAAGGGCATGGTCTGTATATTTAAACAAACAACTTTTGTTCTACAACTTTCGTTAAAACTCAATAGATAACCCAAAAAAAATTGTGTTTGTTACCCTTTTTTGTACTGTTTAGCGACTTTTTGGTGTTTATTCACTTCGGCACATCATTTTTTTAAATTTGTTTTGTTAAAGAAAAAATTTTTTTTTTTTGTTAATTGTAGAACAAAAGTTGACGTATTGAATGTACCTAACACCCCCTTAAAAGGATGCAGGCTGATTACCAATAACCCAGTATACAGAAAGTTGCATTTTTCAGTTATATTTAACGTCAACGTTTTATGGGTTCGGGTTGATTGTTTCATGGGTGTGAGTTTTAGGGTGGGTGTTACGTGAGTGAAAGTTTCAGGGTGGGTGTTTTGTTGATAAGAGTTTCAGGGTAGATGTTTTGTAGGTGATAGGTTCAAGGTGGGTATTTCGTGAATGAGAGGTTCATGGCGGATGTTTCATTGGCGAGAGATTATGTGTAATGTTTTATGGGTGTGGGTTTGGGGATTTTTCGTGGTTAAGAGGTTCAGCGTGGGTATTTCGTGAGTGAGAGGTTCAGCGTGGATGATTCGTAGATGAGAGTTTCAGGGTGGATGTTTCGTTGGCGAGAGTTTCGGGTACTCACGAAACTCACCCACCCAGATAGGTTCAGGGTGGGTGTTTCGGGGTGGGCATGTCATAGGTGGGTGTTTCGTGAGTGAGTGTTTCGGGGTGGGCATGTCATAGGTGGGTGTTTCGTGAGTGAGTGTTTCGGGGTGGGCATGTGATTGGGTGGGTGTTTCGTGGGTGAGAGGTTCTGGGTGGGCATATCATGGGGTGGGTAAGAGGTTCAGGGTGGGTATGTCGTGGGTGACAGTTTCAGGGTGGATGTTTCGTAGGTGAAAGGTTCAGGGTGGGTATGTCGTGGGTGACAGTTTCAGGGTGGATGTTTCGTAGGTGAAAGGTTCAGGGTGGGTATGTCGTGGGTGACAGTTTCAGGGTGGATGTTTCGTAGGTGAAAGGTTCAGGGTGGGTATGTCGTGGGTGACAGTTTCAGGGTGGATGTTTCGTAGGTGAAAGGTTCATGGTGGGTATGTCGTGGGTGACAGTTTCAGGGTGGATGTTTCGTAGGTGAAAGGTTCAGGGTGGGTATGTCGTGGGTGAGAGTTTCAGGGTGGACGTTTCGTAGGTGTGAGTTCCAGGGTGGGTGTATCGTGGGTGAGAGATTCGGGGTAATGTTTTATGGGTGTGGGTTTGAGGATTATTCGTAGGTAAGAGATTTAGGGCGCGCATGTCGTGAACTTGCCCACGAACCACTTAAGGTTCAGGGTGGATGTATACAGGGTTATTGGTAATCAGCCTGCATCCTTTTAAGGGGATGTTAGGTACATTCAATACTTTTGATAAACTTTTATTCTACAGTTTTAAAAAAAAATTTTTTTTAATCTATTACAAAATAAATAAAAAGTGCATTTGCCTGTCTAAAAGTATCGAACTCTTCGTAACAATTCGTAACAAGAGCGCGTACGCTCTTTGACGCGCAAAAAATGATGTACCGAAGTGAATAAACACTAAAAAGTCGCTAAACAGTACAAAAAAGGGCAACAAATACAATTTTTTTTTGGTTTATCTATTAAGTTTTAACGAAAGTTGTAGAACAAAAGTTGTTTGTTTAAATATACAGAACATGCCCTAAAACGGATGCAGGTTGATTACCAATATATATATATAAATATAATATGAGTATCTATATATATAAAAATCAATGCCACTTTTCGTTGTTAATAAACTCCTCCTAAACGGCTGGGCCGATTTGAATGATTTTTTTTGTACACGTTTAGGTAGGGCCCTGGATGGTTTAGATTCACAAATCAGCCCGGCAGATGGCGCTTTAGTTGGTATCTAGGTTATTATCCGAGCGAAGCCGGCACGGGCCGCTAGTACTGTATGTGTGTGAGTGTGTATACCTGTTCGTTGTTTGGCGGCGCGGGCGGCGCGGGCGCGGCCGGGTGCGCGGAGTGTCGCGCCAGCTCTTCAAGGAACGTCGTGTCGGAGTTACCTGCGACAAACAAACATACACAAAATAAACATTTATGTAGCCCGGTAGATATATTATACTAACTAGCTGAACGCGCGCGCGTTGCTGCGCCATCTATCGAAAATTGGTCGTACCAATTCAAATTTTGAACAAATTCGGTTACTTTAGGTTCTAATGACGCAACCTTTAACATATGACTTATGCTGTCACGCAACGAAAGCTCTCAAAAAGCAATATTTTTTCCCGTTTTTATTACATTTTTCATTCATGCTCGGCTCCTGTTGATAGTAGCGTAATTTTAAATAGCTTATAGCCTTCCTCGATAAATGGACAATCCTACAAAGAAAGAACCTTTCAATTCGGACCAGTAGTTCCAGAGATCCTTGCGTTCAAACATACAAACAAACAAACTCTTCAGCTTTATAATATTAGTATAGATTACATATTGCTCACTGGAACTGCTGCATCACTGACCCACATTTACCTATACGGGTTTGCACCGAGACACCGAGTCGCAGCGTCAGGACGTCATTAGACACTAATCAGCTGTTAAGAGTCGGCCATATTTGCCTTAAAACGCCGCTAAAGTAGGGGTTTCGGCTCTATAACTTTATAGAAGGCTTATAGCACGTTTTAGCGCTAAAATGCTGTTATGAATACCATTTTTCCTAAGACGTACTATAGCAAGACTTTAGACAAGCTTTAACTTTTTATGAATAAGACCGTTAGTATTTTACACTATTTCACAAAAGGTTGCTTAGTTCGAAGGGAGGGTAGAATTCCAACTAACTACGCGTTTCGAGGACGAAGACCAGATGAGTCGTTTCCCCATTTTTATGTGAGTAGGTTTTTTGAAGTGAAAACTTCTTTAGGCGCACCTTGACAGATTTTTCGAGGAATTCTAGCGTCACGCTCGGGTATGGTAAGAAATCTTCGGGTAAACTCGGGACCATAGTCATTGGCCATCTAGAAATGCGTCAGCCAATGGGGAATGCTGAAAGGGCGTGGCCTGGCCATCATGGCTTGGCCATCTAGAAATGCGTCAGCCAATGGGAAATGCCGACGCATTTCTAGATGGCCATGCCATGATGGCCAGGCCACGCCCTCCTGTTTCACCCGCGTAGATTCCAAAGTAAGCTATCAAATCCTGAGTTATAAGTTTTCACTTCTATCGGCAGTTCCTATGACTGCCAATTTTTTTTATGTGAGTAGGTTTTTTTTGCACTTGGTATAATTGGGAATTATACGGCGAACGGACATACGCCTAATGTGAATTCATCGGGTGGTAGCAGAGATTCTTTTTTTAATGGTATTTTTGGCTTAGTTATTAAAACCGGGGCAAAGATGATCCCGGATCGCTGATCCGGAGAATTAGCCGGCCGGGTCGAATCGATTTGTCCCGAACATTGATTTTATTATTATTTTATTCACAAGTGTGTTGAAAAACGTCGTATGATACACGTGTGTATTAGTGAGGAGTAATATAGCCGAGGACGGACGAGGAAACATTACACACTTGTACCTAATCTACTATTGCATTTGTTTAATGCCACTTACCTAAATTCAATTTATTCGCGAGCTCATTCAAGAACCCCTCTTTCCTCTCTCCCTTCTCTTCATCCCTCTCCGTTCCAATGTCTCTCTTCTCGTAACCTTCCCTCTTGTCGTAACCTTCGTAACCTTCCCTCTTGTCGTAACCCTCCCTCTTCTCGTAACCTTCGTAACCCTCCCTCTTGTCGTAACCATCCCTCTTCTCGTAACCATCCCTCTTCTCGTAACCGTCCCTCTTCTCGTAACCCTCCCTCTTCTCGTAACCATCTCTCTTCTCGTAACCGTCCCTCTTCTCGTAACCGTCCCTCTTCTCGTAACTATCTCTGTTCTCGAAGGTCTTCTCGAAAGACTCTCGTTTCTCGGTATCGATCAGTTTCTCGACCGGCTTCACGGTGATCTTGAGAGGTTTCTCCTCTTTGGGGAGGGAGTCGAGGAACTCTCGGTTCAGCTCCTCGGCTGGTTTGGAGGTCACCGACAGGTCTTCTTTCACTTCGCCTGAAAGATAAAATAAATAAATGTTAGTGGACATTTCACACACAACATGTGACACGTGAAGCGTGACACTTACTTGAGCTTAATTCACAGCGCACAAAAATTCTGTGTGTGATGCGCAAAAATAAGTTTTACATCAAAAAACATGTTTTCGGAAAGCGTTAGGTGATGATTAGTCGTGATTAAATGCGTTAGGTAATGATTGAGAGCGTTTAGGTGACGATTAAAAGCGTTAAGTGAAGTTTTAAAGTGTTTAGATGATGATTGGAAGCGTTAAGTGAAGTTTTAAAGTGTTTAGATGATGATTGGAAGCGTTAAGTGAAGTTTTAAAGTGTTTAGATGATGATTGGAAGCGTTAAGTGAAGTTTTAAAGTGTTTAGATGATGATTGGAAGCGTTAAGTGAAGTTTTAAAGTGTTTAGATGACGATTGGAAACGTTAGGTGAAGTTTTAAAGCGTTTAGATGATGATTGTAAGCGTTAGGTGAAGTTTGAAAGCGTTTAGATGATGATTGGAAGCGTTAAGTGAAGTTTTAAAGTGTTTAGATGATGATTGGAAGCGTTAAGTGAAGTTTTAAAGTGTTTAGATGACGATTGGAAACGTTAGGTGAAGTTTTAAAGCGTTTAGATGATGATTGTAAGCGTTAGGTGAAGTTTGAAAGCGTTTAGATGATGATTGGAAGCGTTAAGTGAAGTTTTAAAGTGTTTAGATGACGATTGAAAGCGTTTAGGTGAAGTTTTAAAGCGCTTAGATGACGATTAAAAGCGTTAAGTGAAGTTTTAAAGTGTTTAGATGATGATTGTAAGCGTTAGGTGAAGTTTGAAAGCATTTAGATGATGATTGGAAGCGTTAAGTGAAGTTTTAAAGCGTTTAGATGATGATTGAAAACGTTAGGTGAAGTTTTATAGCGTTTAGGTGATGATTGAATCCGTTAGATGAAGTTTAAAAGAGTTTAGATGATGTTTTTAAAGCGTTTAGATGATGTTTTTTACGCATTTAGATGATGTTTAAAGCGTTTAGATGATGTTTGAATGCGTTAAATGATGTTTTAAAGCGTTTAGATGATGTTTTAAAGCGTTTAGATGATGTTTGAATGCATTAGATGAAGTTTTAAAGCGTTTAGATGATGTTTTAAATCGCTCAGATGATGTTTTAAAGCGTTTAGATGATGATAGTATTCCTCACCGGTCTCGCTGTCCCGACTGGCGGGAGGCGGGGAGTCCGGCACGGTGATGGTGGCGGTGGGTCCGTTCGACGTCGCGCCGTTTTGTCGCTCGTGGTTCTCAAACGGGAGCAGAAACCTGGAAATAACATTGTAAATACCAGTTTAAATATCGGACATTTAACACTCAACACCATCTAGTCCAAACCAAGCAAAGTGTGTACTATGGGAGCCAGATAGCTGATATAATATATACTAATATTATAAAGCTAAAGAGTTTGTTTTTTTGAAGTGAAAACTTCTTTAGGCGCGCCTAGACAGATTTTTCGTGGGCTTCATTCATTCGTCACGCTCGGGTATTATAAGAAAGCTTCGGGTACTAAATATACTCGATACCATGGCTATTGGCCATCTAGAAATACGTCAGCCAATGGGAAATGCTGAAAGGGCGTGGCCTGGCCATCATGGCATGGCCATCTAGAAACGCATCAGCCAATGGGAAATGCTGAAAGGGCGTGGACAGGCCATCATGGCATGGCCATCTAGAAACGCACCAGCCAATTGAAAATGCTGACGCATTTCTAGATGGCCATGCCATGATGGCGAGGCCACGCTCCGGTTACACGCTTGTAGTTTCCAAGGTAAGCTATCAAATTCTGAGTTATAAGTTTTCACTTCTATCGGCAGTTCTTATGACTGCCAATTTTTTTTGAACGCAAGGATCTCGGAAATGAAAGATTCTTTCTCTGTTGGATAGTCCATTTATCGAGGAAACCTATAGACTATTTAACATTGCGCTACTATCAACAAGAGCTTTACGTTTTTAACGTATTTTCCAAAGTGAGCTATCAAATTCTGAGTTATAACTTTTCACTTCTATCGGCAGCTCCTATGACTGCCAATTTGTTGTTGTTTTATTTGACATAGTGTATCGAATATTTCCATAATTCGACGTACAAAAGTGTACCTATTATAGAATAGAATTGACTACCTCTCGTATACGGCCCGCGTGGTTGAGTGGTGCGGTTGGAACAACGCTCGCCACAGTTTCAACCGAGTCACCGCTTCGTATCCACCGCGAGATACCACCAACTCGTATAGCGCTCGTAGCGACACTGAAAACATACACATTACTATATATATACGGACACATATATCCTGAGTAGTCAGGGGTAACCAGGGGGACAGAAATGCGGTCGTGGTGGAGGCGACTTAGAAAATAGCAAAATCAAACTAATGAGTAATGACCACAAAAATAGGTGGAAAATGTTCCCATATTTCTCTTTCGTTTCCTATTTTAAGACAAATATAAAAAAATAAACCCAAATGACAAAGGTATCGGACCCCGAGGTCTGTGGAGTTGCTCGTGCGTGTTACTTTGCCACAGTACATTCTCGCTTACATTACGGCGCCGATCTATACGCGCGCGCTGTCAACTGGGAGCGTGCTTTCCGCGCTCAAAAATTTTTGGTGTCTGAACTTTTAACCATCACTTTTTTTGTTGTCTGTACTTTTTACCATCATTTTGTTTATGTTGCCTGGACGTTTTACCATATTTTTTTGGTGTCTGTACTTTTTATCGTCACTTTTTTATTGTCTACTTTTTACCATCACTTTTTTTGTTGTCTGTACTTTTTACCATCGCTTTTTTGTTGCATATACCTTTTTTTGCTGTGTTCCGTCGCAATATTAACAAGCACAGCTTAGCTACCCCGTCGATCGGCGATGACACGAATCTCGCCTACTACCTACAACTCACGAGTCACAGTCGTCATATTTTTTTGTCGTTTGTTTGTGTTGGTCGTGTCTCCCCGCGATACTCACGTCGTTCGAGGCCGGGCGCCTGCGCGGAGGTCGGTCCGCGTCCGCGGTGGAAGCCCCTCAGACGGCGCAGGAACGCGCGGTCGCCGTCCGGCGCCGCAGCCTCGCGCTCCGCCTCGGAGCCCGAGCCGCGCCGCTCGAGACCGTTGCGGAGCGACAGGCGACGCGGAGTCTGGCGACACATACAAACAATATTAATTTTAAAAAAAATGCTGAACCGTGCGCGCGTTGCTATTGCTACGCCATCTATCGAAGATTGATAGTAGGTACCAATTCAAATTATGAACAAATACGGTTACCTTAGCTTCTAATGAAGCAACCTTTAAAAGATAGACATATTTATGCTGTCTCACGCAACGAAAGCTCTCTAAAAGCAATATTTTTTTCGGTTTTTGCTACATGTTTCATTTATGCTCCACCCCTTTTGATAGTAGCGTAATGTTAAATAGTCTATAGCCTTCCTCGATAAATGGACTATCCAACAGAGAAAAACCTTTCAATACGGACCAGTAGTTCCCGAGATACCTGCGTTCAAACACACAAACTCTTCAGCTTTATAATATTAGTACAGAAGTAAGATTGGCAGTCATAGGAACTGCCGATAGAAGTGAAAACTTTTAACTCAGAACAGCCTTTCCCAAAGTGTGCGATAACGCCCCCTTGTGGGCGCTGCAGGCCTAAAGGGTAAGAACCCCAGCAAAAAAAGGCTTGGAGTCCGTTGTGTACTAACTACTGAGATCAGGTCTCTAGCATAGAATAGATAATACAGATAGAACGGACACTCCCCACCCCCGCCAGTTTCAAGCTTCCTACCCCGCAAGAACGCGAGAAGCACTCAACGAAGGGTTATATCGGACGATAATTTTCTATGAGAATACGACCATGATGCTGTATTATTTAACAAAATGGTACCAAATGTTTCGTCTATTATACGAAACAAGAATAAGAGATTTTTGATTTCATAAGAATTTCTACAAAGATTGAATCATTTTTATAAACTGTGTTAAGCTATTCTGGTTAGAAGTACGCGCCAACACTGAAGTCCTGTGACGAAATTATTAAACTCGTTGTTTTTAAACTGCGGCTTTCGTTAATCGTTGTGAAATACGTCAGTGGCGCCAATAACGTATGGTAACGAGTGATGGCGCGGAGTAGGTATAGTTCGCAATTCACGAAGTCACTAGTCACTAGTGTTGCCAATTTAGTGGATTTTTTTACTAAGATTGCTACTATTCAGATTTATTGATAAGTGATTATTTCTTAGCATTCAACCGACTCACAAAAAAGAAACAGGTTCTATATTAGACTATCTGTACTTTTATGTGCGTCCATGTATATATTATGCCGGTCAATAGTGAACAATGAATATAGGATTTCATCTAGTAAGTAGTATGCTTATTTAAGATTTCGCAACAACCGTTCATTAAAACCAGTAAGAGGATACGAGTACATTGACTATTGGAATGGATAGTTCCAAAAAAAAAAAAACGATATTTTTAAACTAAAACTTATTCAGTAATTAACGGCTTTGACATTAACTTATAAACTTTACCGGTTCTTATTCAGTAATTAACGGCTTTGACATTGACTTATAAACTTTACCGGTTCTAGTACTACCGGTACTATTACGATTTAGTTTCATTTTTAACCAACTTCAAAAAAGGAGACGGATCTCAATTCGTTTATATGTTTGTTACGTGATAGCTCCATTTATTGTGAAACAAAGGACATAAGCCCAAATCACATTGAAAAAACCCAGGTGCCACACCTGGGTTTTTTGATGTACCTCGGATTTTAAGTTATTAGTAATAATATTCTAAACTATCATCATCATCCGTTTGAGTGGCTAACCTGCGTTTTTTTGCCTGTAGAAGTTTTGTAGAAGTTCGTGTCAAAAGCTCGTTTTATGGAACAAAATATATTGTATAATTTGGTGTTAATGATATAAAAATAATATATACCGGCTGAGTCATAAAGATATATATCAAACAATGCACGAATATGCTCAGGTTCTTTTCGCGATGGGTGGCCTTGGAATTCAAATTTAACGAGTGTAAGTAAAATAATTCATGATAATACGCTTATTTTTGGTAATGACTATTCACTATTTATCAATATACAAAAGTAATATTTTTTAGGCAATTAGGAATAAATTAAATCCGGAACTAGCAACATTATCTTTCCGGCCAGTTCGTAGTTTGTTTACAAAATTGAATTGTAGTTTTGAGTTGAAAAATCATGTTCTTGTTTTTTACTATGCTGACATGAGATGTAAATAATTAGTTTGTGCAGTGTATGATATACCTAGTGAACTGTGATAACGCCTTTTAAGCAACTTATGAACGTTGTTGTACCTAATATAATGTTCTGTGACTAGCCTACCTATAATGAAATACGCGATATGTGGAGTGATTAATTAATTTATTGTCAGAATAAAGTTTTCTCTTTGGGTAAGTGTACTTAACTAAAAATCAATTCGTCCATGGTACCTTTATTATCTCCTATTTTGTTTTAAATCTTCTCCCTTCTGGTTGTTGATGAAAGTTATATTTACCTACATTAACGATCGAACACTAACTAGGTAAGATTATAGGCCACTTAACACAGGCAGTGAGGCAGGTGAACTCACGGGTCACAGCTATTCCATAATAGTACATTATGATATAAGTGCGGTAAGTTGATAATTACAGCCGAGGCTTTATTGCTAGCTCGAGCCGAAGGCGAGAGCTATAATTAGCAGAGGCTGTAATTATCAAAGCGCACGTATGTCATACGACGTTTTATAACATATTTGCGAGGAAATGAACAAAACTCTGACGACATTTTCAAATAAAAACAATACACCGAAAAAAAACGCGCGGAATAATATTTACTTGATCACAGATCACAGCACAGAGTAAGTAATCACTATGGATCACAGATTAGCAATGCGCGCGCATCGACGCCTTTTTTTTTTAAGCAACGGCACAGAACCAGCCGATGTGCCATTAATAATAAAGTAAATTAATATTTTTGTGTTTTGTTACAGAAAAATTAAAGTCATATATGGTCAAAATTAATTAAATTAACGAATTTAATAATTCTTTATTATATTTTACCTCTCAAAGTTAATTTTATTCATAAAATGTTGACCACACTTTTCTGACATAAAAACTCTTTGCTAAGATTTAAAAAGGTACCGTTCGTTTTAGACGGAGCATATCTCTCAACCTAGTCTGTGGACGGAGCATTTTGAAACCGTGCGTTTTACATTACACATTACAGCACTAGTGCGTAATAAGATACATTACGATACAGAAATTGGTCCAATAAGAGACCCTTTACGAGCAAATATGTTATAAAATAATTTAGTAACCCTAGATGACACGCACACATGCGTAAATGTGTTCGAACGACATATGCGTAGTTGTGTGAGTGTAGGTATGTCAACTGCACCGTCTGTATAGATTTTAGGCCGAGTGTCCGGGGTGTGTCTCTAGTTAACTCTTAAGGATTGTAGTAAAAGTAACGTTTAAAATCAATGTTTAATTTTGCTAATATATGTAGCTCACAATAATTAATTAATTTAATTCGAAGTTAACTTTAGGTTTTTAACTATGTAAAAAGATTGGGGGCGCTAAAAAATGTTTATTCTCAAAGTGGGCATCAGACAAAATAAGTTTGGGAAACCCTGATTTAGGTAAACACGCTCCATCGTAAACAGCATCGTCGTTTAACATCACGCGAGATGGCGGTCAAGTGTAAACCTTTAAAAGTAAAAAAAAAACACAAAGACATTCTTTGTAACAAACACATAATGTATCTCATTACGTACTTGCGCGGTAATGTATAGTAAAACGCACGCTTTTTCAAGATGCTCCGTCTAAAACGAACGGTACTTTTTTAAAACTTTGCAAAGATTTTTTATGTCAGAAAAGTGGTCACCATTTTGTTAATAAAATTTACTTTCCGAGATAAAGATTTATTCGTTTAAGAAAGTCCCGAGTTTCATTTATTTTCTCGCAAATATGATACCAGGATTTAAATAAACGTCGTATGACATACGTGCGCTTTGATAATTACAACCTCTGCTTTCTTGTAGCCCTCGCCTACGGCTCCGGGCTAGCCTCGGCTCTAATTTTCAACTTACCGCACTTATATCATTATTAATCGACATTACACAAGTTCGACATACCGGCGGCTGCTGCGGCGGCGGCGGCCTCTCCTCGTCGCTGGAGCGCGAGTCGGGCGACTGTGTCCGCGAGCGCGGCGGACGGCGCCGGCGCCCGCGCGGACGGCCCTTCAGCTTGGGCGCGAGGTGGTTGCACACGAACTCGTGGCCCTCCAGTTCGGGGTACTCGAACGTGTCCTGGGGGGTGAACGGACACGTTTACAACTAACACGGAGGTGAACAGATTTGTTTACAGCTAGCATGGAGATGAACAAACTTGTTCGCAATTAGCACGGATGTGAACAAACTTGTTTACAACTAAATTATTAACTACCTATTATAAAATGGAGGAGAACAAACTTGTTAACAAACGATATGAACAAATATGTTACTAAATATCACGGAGATGAACAAACATGTTAACAGCTAAGATGAAGTCGGCGCGAGGTGGTTGCACACGAACTCGTGCCACCGAACGTGTCCTGGGGGTGAACGGACACGTTTACAACAGACACGGAGGTGAACAAACTTGTTAGGAATAGCACGAAGGTGAACAAACTTTTTTACAATTAGGATGGCGATGAACTAACCCGTTAAGAATTATCAGGGAGATGAACAAATTTGTTTACAATTAACATGTTGGCATCTAGCATGGAGACGTACAAACTTGTTTACAATTAGCATGGTGACGAACAAACTTGTTTACAATTAACACGGCGGTGAACAAACGTATTAACAATTAGCATGGATATGATCAAACATATTAAAAATCATTATGGAGATGAACGTTGAAAATTATCATGGAGTAAACTAAAAAAAGCGTAGAGATCGACGGTTCTCTGAATGGATGAAAAAAATGCTTTTTATTAACTTTGGATCTGCTTTTCTAACTTTTCACCATCGCCATTCCTAAATTAATAAACTATTATGGTGATGAACAGACATGGTAAAAACTATCTTGGAGATGAACAAACATGTTAACAGTTATTCTGCAGATGAACAAACATGTTTACAACTGTCGCGATGATGAACAAACATGCTGTACGTATGTGTGTGCGCGCGTGCAAATACGCGTGTTATTAATTTTAATTAGCTTGTTAAATCATCTGATTTTCGTATAAAAGTATGAGAGGCTCTTCAAATGAAATGTATATCTTCAGCAACGTACCTTGCAGTACAGTATCCTGGTGTTCTTAGTAGGGGCGGAGTACCCTCCGAGCGCGCCGACGAGGGAGTCCCTCAGCCAGGCCGCCTGGATGCCCTCGAGGCGGGAGAGGAGCGCCCGGTAGCGGCAGTAGCGCGGGTAGGAGAACACGACCACGCCGGGGCTCTCGGGGTCTATGGCTGTGGAGAGCGAGAAATACTCTGTTAGGGGCAGTTCGAGTTTCACGTAAAATAATGTGGGAAGGTTTCGAGTTATCGACGCTGCTCACTTATCGAGGTTTGATGTTATCCAGGGTTTGATTTACGGAAGTTCGATTATATTGAGGTTTCCCGTTTAACTGACTCACCGTCTACATACGGCCATCCACATGGTACATGGTATGTGTTCCTCACCGATGGCGTCTTTCTTCTTGTCGAAATCGGTCGGTGCACATCCACGACAGGAGGACTTTGTCACGGTGTCATACACAAAGTGTGTCAAACTTACCTGTCATCCATCTAGAAAGTGTCTAACACTTACGTCCCCCGCTCCACTGCTCATATTCCGCTCCAATGCTACAGTACCGACTTCTCGAAGTATTCAACTTATCTAAGGTTTCGTCTTATCGAGGGTTTGTTACATCATCCGTTATAAAAAACAACAAAAAAATCGAGTTACGTAGGGTTTTGACTTATCGATGTTTTCGACTCACCGAGGTTTTGGCTTTATCGATGTTTTCGATTTATCGAGTTTTATATCAACTATGGAGTCTACCGCTTACATACGGCCATCCACAAGGCATGTGTCCCTCACCGATGGCGTCCTTCTCCTTGTCGACGTCGGAGAAGTCGAGCCGCGCGGCGTGCAGCGGCGCGCCGGCGTCGCGCGGCGCCGCGTGCGGGGCGCAGGCGCCGCGCCACACCGCCGGCACGCCGTACCGCCAGTCGCGGCCGGCGCACATCCACGACAGCAGGTCGTCCGCGCGGACCACCACCTTCTCGCTGATCGCGAGGACTTCATCCTGGAAACGAAGTAAAGAGTCGAATTAAATCATCGTCAGAATTTATTTACAACGGCTAATCTAGAGGTTCCGGCTGGCCTAGAAGTAACAGCTAGTATAAAAGTTATAACTGGTGTAGAGGTTACGGCTGACCTACAAGCTAAACCTAGAAGTTACGGCTGGTCTAGAGGCGACGGCTGGGCTAGTAGCAACGGCTCGTATAGAAGTTTCAGCTAGTCTAGACGGTATGGCTGATTTAGACGGTACGGCTGGTGTAGAAGTTACGGTAAGTGCAGAAATTAAACCACGTACGGAAGTAAGGGCTGGTATAGAAGTTACACTTGGGGTAGAAATAACGGCTGATTTAGAAGTTACGGCTGGTATAGAAGTTACACTTGGGGTAGAAATAACGGCTGATTTAGAAGTTACGGCTGATCTAGAAGGTACGGCTGGTATAGAAGTTACGGCTGGTATGGAAGTTACGGCTGTTATAGAAGTTACGGCTGATCTAGATGTTATCGTTGGTCTAGAAGTTACGGCTGGTCTAGAAGCTACGGCTAGTCTTGAGGTTATGTCTGGTCTTGAGGTTACGTCTGGTCTAGAAGCTACGGCTTCTCTTGAGGTTACGTCTGGTCTAGAGATTAGGGCTGGTTTTGTCGCAAGAACGACAACTGCGGATCCGGACAAGTTCGAATCACACACGCAACACTGTATTTATTAAGTCATGTGCATAATGTCGCTAATTTAAAAACCGTGCAGGGAATACATCGTGAGAAAACCGGCATGTTTCAGAAATTGTTCGAGGTACGTCATCTATCAAATCGTACTGGACCAACGTGTTGGATTGACATTTTCCTTGCGAGAAAAGACCCCGAGTCCCAGCAGTGGAGACATTTAGTGGGCTACTTATATTATGCCTGCAATTTCCCAATGCTACGTATTTGTACTTGTTACATAGGTGTAGGTAAAGCCGCGTGCCGTGGCTAGTATTAACGAGCAAACATGTCCATTTACTCAGTGTGTAGAGTAGATACAATAGGGTACAATCCTCAAAAAATCTAAGTAGCCCGTTAGTTAGATTGCCAAAAAAGATTGTACACGTATTTTTTATTTTGTTTCACAAACAAAAAATGACGAAGTTACAGACAGCGCTTCGAAGTTTCGTGTGACGTCACTTGTGAGTACGATTTTAACTCGCGAGTGACGTCCCGACTCCCCACTCTCGAAGTTTGATGGTCTATATCTTTGACGATTCTTAATATTATGAAAAAAACAAAATATACGTGTCCAACATTTTTCCATGATCTAGCTGACGGACTAATTAGAATGGTGTATTTTTGACCCAGTCCGGTACCTATTCAAATTTTGAACGAATTCGGTTACCTTAGGTTCTAATGACGCAACCTTTAAAAGATAGACACATGCTGTCCCACAACGTAAACACTCAAAAAGCAATATTTTTTCCCGTTTTTGTTACATTTTTCATTTATGCTCCGCTCCTGTTGATAGTAGCGTAATATTAAAAAGCCTATAGCCTTCCTCGATAAGTAGACTATCCAACAAAGTAAGAATCTTTCAATCATCTTTGACGATTTTTAATATTATGAAAAAACAAAAAATACGTGTCCAATATTTTCCATGATCTAGCTGACGGACTAATTAGAATGGTGTATTTTTGACCCAGTCCGGTACCCTATTGCGGGGGACGAAATAAACGTGGAATCTCACAAGCCTAACAGATTACTAGATTAGGGGTGCCACAAGGTTGTACTCTAAGCTCTTTATTTGTCCTACGACATTGGCGTTGAGAGATTTTTTATATGAAAGCTTCTTTATCTTTGCCAGTTATTCTACCGCCAAGCAGTAATGTGCAAACATTACTGTGTTCCAGTTTGAAGGGTAATGTTTCCAGAGAAATTACAGGGCTTAGAGATATAATATCTTAGATCTCTGGGTAACGAGCGCAGTGCTAGGTAATGATTTGGTCTCTTCATGTTGCAATAGCTGCGTGTCACTGTGCTGTTATGGGCTTATGTGGCAGTCATGTTGCTTACCATTAGGCACATGTTCTGTTCGTCTCGTCACTCTATACTATTTAAAAAATAATTGGCTTTCATATGAACTGTCGATAGAAGCGAAGATGTATGACTCAGAATTTGATAGCTTACTTTGGAAACTACGCGGGTACGTTCTACAAATACGTCAGCATTTCTAGATAGCCAATATAGGACATGCTATTTACTGTAGGAAATGCTGACGCATTTCTAGATAGCCATTGGAAATATGCTGACGCGAGTTTACCCGAAGATTTCTTCACTTCTCTTTGGAAACTACACGGGTGAAACCGGAGGGCGTGGTCATGAGCATGGCCAATGGGAATTGCTGGCGCATTTCTAGATGATCAATGGCCATGGTCCCGACTTTACCCGAAAATTTCTTATCAGTCCCGAGCGTGACGCTACAATTCAATTCACAGCCCACGAAAAATGTATCTGTGGCGCGCCAAAAGAAAAAAAAAGAAAACGTCACAAACTAAAGAAAAATATCAAGCGAAACCGCACACCGAAGCTAGTACAGTTTCGCGAATTTACTCAGTAAGTAGGCACGAGTGCGGAGGACGGCATAAATCTGGAATCTCACAACCCTAACAAATTACGAGATTAGGGGTGTCGCGGGGCAGTATTCAAGGGGGCTAGCGCGATATGTGGGCGAGACGCACACATTCGTAATGATAACGCTGAATTTCTGTTATTATACTTGAGTGTTATGTATGTAATAATCCTCGACTCACGCTTTGGCGAAATTAATTAGGCTTCGTAGTTGTACGATTTTTAGCACTACAGTATATCCCTAGGCGGCCTATGCTGCTATTTATTTATTACCAGTTATTCTACCGACAACCAGTAATGTTTTTTTTTTAATAAAGAGTGACGAGACGAGCAGGACATGTGCCTGATGGTAAGCAACATGCCTGCCACATAACAGCACAGTGACACGCAGCTATTGGAACATGAAGAGTCCAAATCATTACCTAGCACTGCACTGCGCTCGTCACCCAGATATCTAAGTTGTTATATCTCTAAGCCATGTAATTTCTCTGGAAACATTGCCCCTCAAACCGGAACACAGAAATGTTTGCACATTACTGCTTGACGGTAGAATAATTGGCAAAGGTGTGGTACTTCCCCAGGCGGACTCTGCTAAGAGTCCTACCACACCAATGTGCACACATCATGTGTTCAGTTTTTGAAGCACAATGTTTCAAGAGAAATTACATGGCATAGAGATAAACCTATATCTCAGAATAACGAGCGCAGTGCAGTGCTAGATAGTGATTCGGACTCTTCATGTTACAATAGCTGTGTGACAGTGTGTTGTTACGGGCAGGCGTGTTGCTTATCATCAAGCACATGTTGTTTGTTTCGTCACTGCAGTCCACACTAAAAAAAGTTACAGAATTTAAAACTCAACACCAAATGCGTCATTTGAAAATGTTTAAATACGATTAATTAGATATACTCTTTATATCGTACTTTTTATTTTAAATATGTAAATGCAATAAAGACTATATTCGTTTATCTATCTCCACGTAGCTCGAAAAGCGGCACCATTTTATGAAGCACTAGCGCCCCGCTCCGGCTTCGCTCGAATAATAACCTAGATATCAACTGCAGCGCCATCTGCCGTAGCCTATGTTACTCGGGAATAATGTAGCTTTCCAAAGGTGAAAGAATTTTTGAAATCGGTCCAGTAGTTTCGGAGCCTATTCATTACAAACAAACAAACAAACAAATCTTTCCTCTTTATAATATTAGTATAGATTCCAAAAAAAATCTAATGTAATCAAGTGATTTGTGAGAAAAGACAATCTGTATCATGGAACACCAGGTAGCAACGAAATTGTTTCGAACATAATACGATATTAGAATCAACACAATTTGCAAAAAAAATTGTTTATTTTTAGTATCTGTGGTACGATCATTTGAAAATTAAAGTGAGCCACGCTGGTCACGGGCAGTTTTTACGCGTCACTTCAGTTACATATTTTTCTTACGTCCGTTCAGTTCGGTCGCGCACCAATATCCATATCTTCCCCAAGCCTGCAGTAAGGAAATTCGTAAAACAAAAAAAAATTAAACAAAAAAAAAATATAGATAAAAACGTAGAATCCGTACAACCCTGCGAGTATCGCTCGCCAGCCGGGTGGGGTGGACAACAGGGCCGCACTCAGGCTACATTTTTGAATTGTCTAATAAAAAATAGTTTATGTTTATGATATCAATTTCTAATAGAGTAATCTCTGTTTTTAAAGCCGTGATGTTAAATTACGTCGTAAAAACTGAAACGATAAAGTTCAAATTGGAACTCAAATAGTTTTTTTTTTTTGTAGTGGTAGGTCTCTTCGCAGAGCCTGGGGATGTACCACACCTTTAACAGTTATGCTACTGCAAAGCAGTTACGTAGTAAAATGTCACTGTGTTCTGGTTTTAAAGGCAATGTTTCTTTTATTTATAGCATAGAGTGACGAGACGAGCAGGTCATGTGCCTGATGGTAAGCAACATGCCTGCCACATAACAGCACAGTAACACGCAGCTATTGAAACATGATAGTCCAAATCATTACCTAGCACTGCGCTGCGCTCGTCACCCACAGATCTAAGATATTATGTCTCTAAGCCCTGTAATTTCTCTGGAATCATTGCCCTTCAAACCGGAACACAGTAATGTTTGCACATTACTGCTTGGCGGTAGAATATTTGGCAAAGGTGTGGTACTTCCCCAGGCGGACTCTGCTAAGAGTCCTACCACTACTACTAGTCCAGTAGTCTAGTTTCTAGTCCAGTCACCCAGTTTTTTTAACTTAAATAGGTCTCACTTGACCGCCATCTCGCCTGATGTAAAGCGACGATGCGGTCTAAGATAGAGCGTGCTTACCAATAAAAAACCGATTCACTCTCGATTAATTCGTTTTTAATAGTTTTCACCACTATGCCCTGTGATTTCACTCATGTCAAAGTGGTAAAACTGGGTGACGAGCACAGTGTAGTGCTAGACTTGGACTTAACATGTTCCAATAAATAGCAGCGTGTCACTGTGCTGTTATGAGCTGGCATTTTTCTTATCATCAGACACATCTCCTGCTCGTCTCGTCACTCCTTATTTTAGAAAAAAAGATTATTTACTATCGTTGCTGATTTTCCCCTATTAAAAACTACCAAACGCGGCAAATAAGTTTTCATTTCAAACAAACATCAGTGAAAATGTCCTCAGTCCGTCTCTGCGTCATTCTAAATGAGGGGGATGGGGGCCGAACTAAAATTGCTTTCAAATAAGTAACCCACCCGCGGACGTATTCCGGAGCGCGGCTGCGATCCAGGCTCGATATCGAAACGATTGCGAGACTGGAATTGGTGTCGTTTTGATATTTTCTTAACTTCGAATAATAGTAGAATCAATATATCGATTCCTCCCAAGTTGTATCTCAAAAATCGTGAAAGCGTTCCAAAGACAAAACATTACATTTAAATCGTAATTTCTTGTCATATTTTTGTAAAATTTGATGTATATGTACCTTTTTTTTTTTACCCGAATTTTACAAATATTACGATTTCAATGCAAGGTTTATGGATAGCTCTTCTGTAAAATTATAATTTTGGACACACAACTACCTTGAGAGACATCGATGTTATCACTACTGTGATATAACGTCACAGAGTTTTTTTTATACAATAAGACCTTTTATGCCAGCTGGCCTTAGATCGCGTCTACTACTGAATATACTATAGAACTGAAGCAGGATTTTCCAATCGACTTCAAAAAATGAGGGGGTTTTTTCAATTCGGCGTTATGTTTTTTCTGTACGTATGTTTACACGACTGATCCGCCAATTGTAAATCGATTTGATTGATTTTGTTTTGTAGATCAAACTTCACTATGGACAAAATCACAATTTATAATGACCAAATCATGTATTGGTTATTGGTTTATAGTTTCCTTCAGCAAACATACATTGATGGAGACCTTGACTGTCGTAAGTTTCTTTTTAACCAACTTCAGAAAGAGGCCGTTCTCAAGTCGACGGCAAGTTATGACTTGTAACTATAGTTTTAAAGTTTATTTTTCAGATTTAATTGTTTTCATTGAATGTTTACACTTATTGAATGTTTACTAAGTCTATACAGACCGTTAGTTATTCTTAATCTCGCAAACTCGACAGATAACATCATTTTAAACTCGCAATAAAATATTTTTGTAAACAAAGAGAGGCCAGTTCCCAGCCAGAATAACCCCCCCAATTTACGGTTGGCATTTTGTGAGAATGTTTCAAGTAATGTAGGTGAGGAGGCGCGGGCTGATATAATTACCTAATAGTGATATTTTCTACTTGTAAAACGTAATGTTATGATGTTACGTTACGCGGTATGCTAGGACTGGCTATCGTCGATCGCAGGGTCTCTCGATTACTTAGTGATTTTCATCAACTTTTTTTTGTTAGTTTGGAAGTTGTCTTTTAATATTTATGACAAACACTCGGCGTTGTAAAAGAAAACAAAGCACGGGCCAAAATATTGGTGTTTATTTGGCTCAATACACAGCAATGTCATTCAGCGTGACCCACCAGCATTCTGAATTCATCTAGTAGTGACTTCTAGTTAAGACTTGATTATCTTAATTATATATGGACCTTCATCGGTCTATGGATAATTCTATGTTTTTTTTGCCCTTGATATAAGACTGATTGTTTTACAATCATAATTTTTCAAAATCATTACCTAATACAACTATGTATTAATGATTTTGAAAGATTCGCTCTGATTTTTTTTTAATCCATATGAAACGCTTTTATACTATATTATAGACAAAATATAAAAACTACAGTTCAATCAATACTTTCATGCAATATTCATAAACTGTGCATTTGACAACACAGAAATGCACGACAAGGACAAATATTTTGTAGAGCTGTATAAAGTACAGTAAAGAAATAGTCCAGTTGTCTCCCGACCTTCTTACCCTATGCTTACGTAAAACCCCCGTGTCCGTTTGTTCGTCATAATTTTAAGGCTCGATAGAAGTTCAATGCCTTTTACCCGACTGTCAAAGAAACGAGAGGGTTTTTTATAATTATATTTTTGTTAACTATATTTTGTGGTGTTGTTGTGACTTGTGTAGTTTTAAAGACGGTTTACGTTTTTTATAAAAAAAAAAAAACCTACTAAAACGAAGGATGTTGCCCCTTTTTAACCGACTTCAAAAAACGAGGATGTTTTCAGTTCGGCTGTATGTTTCCATTTCGTATGTAGATCACGCGATAGCTCCGCACATCGGGATTCGATGTTTTTTTTTTGCTCGGTAGATCATACTACAGAGGTGGCACCACCACCATATAAATTTCAAATAGATTTTCGAAAAATCAGCAAAATCAAATTTGCATACAGCGTGTTAACTCGTACATATATGTAGTTGATTTCAAAAAATGTATGAAATTTATACAAGTATCTGATTTTGAGAAGTTTAATCTTGAATTTAAAGTGTTTGATTTTTCGGATATAATGAAATTGTAAACATAATTATCATGTGATTGTAATATTGCCAGAAGTTGTTCGAAAATGAGACTCTTTCAACTAAGTATAAGTTATTCAGCATAACCCTACATAAATTGAAATCGTATACAGAATATTATCTGATTTCGTAAAATATATTTTTAACCTTTTATCATACAAAATTCCAAAAACTACACTCAGTTTACAATTAAATTTAACACAAATGTATAAATAAACGCACACATACGACCGTCCACCAACACACACGTATGTTGTGTGCATGTGTGCGTTGTATAAACGTAATGTGCGTGTAGATGTTTGTTTGGAACAAGGTGATGCTATACGGGGTGTCCTGAATATATTGTATAATTTAAATAAATAAAATAAAATTTACATCGTACATACAGAAAATAATAAAACACCCATAAAAATGGCAGATATTTAAACAAACATTTAATACTAGCACCGTCCCGCGGTTTCGCCGCTTTCCCGATTCCTTAATTTTCAGGGGATACAAACCCAAATTTAGGTTTTAAAATGCTGCGCTACTAATTCAAAATTCGGCACAGTTAAATTATAATTTTGTTGACTGTCCCGTTTTATTGTGTTATTTGAAATAGATTTATTTTTCTTTATTTATTATTGTTTTACGAGTATTAATAACATCATGAATTATAAATATGAACATGATTTTCTTTCTTTATGATTGATTTGTAACTTTAATTGATATTGCTTTGAAAAAATGACTTTATTGCTGCAATTTAACACAAGCTGTGTCATTTGAAATAAGTGAATATAAATAAATACGGTGAATCTAAAGACGTTATATTATAAACTAACCTAACCTTACCGTAGATTTATAATCTCACTACACTACTATAAAACACTGGTAATTTAACATTACCGTGACATTAATAAAATTAATATTTAATATTTAAAAAACAATTTTTTTTTTTTTAATTTTTAGATAAGATATATTCGTCATATTTTAAATGGTTTTTAAGATTTATATTAATAATTTTAAATTGATTCCATTTTACACAAAATGACAGTGAATATTTATTTTTTATTACTTATTATTTTGAGTAACGGGGTGAGTTACGAGTGACGATTTTATTTTAGTCAATAATTACTATCCCATTTTAACTATTTTTAGTTAGGTAACAAATTACTCTTTATTTGATCACTCCCGTCTTTTTATATTTTAACTTCTTTTCCATCCCGCGGTTGCCTGGATGAGATCGCTTTTAGCGATCAGGTCGCCATTTGCTACTATATTTTAAGATTTTTTTTTAAAGTGATTTGTTTCGTTAAGTGCAATAAAGAGTTAAATCTATCTGTGCTACTAAAATTATTTTTGTTTTTGCAATATCATGATTTTTTTTGGCATGTTAATATGTATTTAATTATATCAATGTGTATTATTTATGTATTTATATTTATACTAATTACATTTATTCAAATTATCCCAATTGCGAAACGCCATACGCCGCCCACCCCGTATAAGGCGACATGTGACACGCACACTGGCGCGCGGCCCGCACACACGCGCACGTAGAATTGATAGCTACGTCGGATCTATTCGGTCGGTGCAACGAACCGGGTGTTAGGGGCAGTGCAGGCTGGGAGGATAATGGATTATAATTATTGACATTTGTTTAATTGACTCGACTTGCGGTTTTATGTTAGTTGTATTCGTTGTCGAAATTCGAATATATGTACTCGTAAAAAAATAAAAAATAAATTGTAAAAAAAAATATATAAAAAAAAAAAAAAAAATATCAATTATATATATTATATACAAATATCTTTATTATATTATACATTAAAGATTTATTCATAAAAATTCCAACATATGTACTCGTATAGTAATGTTAATCTATTCTCAATTTGACCACAGACTATGTCAACAAAAGAGTTATTAATTATTATTATTTATGTATATAGACATAGAGTAGGTATACAATTATTTATGTGTATATCAAATACATGGTTGTGTGTGTAATGTTTTTTTAGTGATTTTCATGTTAAAGTCAAAATTCTTTATTGATAAATGTACAATTATAAAATAAAAAGAAAAAGCGTACAAATTGTTTACATTTTCAAAGTTTCGAATGATCACTTCACTGTAATGTGCGCGCGCGCAGATATTTGCATTAAATATTGTAATTTTTTAGTTTTTGGTGTTTTTTTTTTATAGACACATACATATAGTTCACTTTTTTAAGAACCATTTTGAGAACTAGTTGTCCTAGACAAACCTTGTTGAGGTTGAAAAAAACTGTCAAGCATTATTCGAGGATAATATGTTTTTATTCCAATTGTACCCATGTTAATTTATAGGGACTTTGCCATCATTCTCTAGAAATTAGCTGTAACTATAAGTTTGATCGATAAGCCAGCACTTCTGGTTTTTTATTGATTTTCATGTAGGTATTTTTGATGTATTTTAAAATAAATATTAGCACGTTGCACTCCTTCTCTATACAAATATCATAAATGTCAAAGTTTGGATATTTCTTGTTCAACTCAATGTTCTCTTTCCAGTTACTTTACCGCTACAAAAAGTAGCCTTTTCGGTATTTCAAACTATATTTCAACCGTTTCTTAGCCGTTCAACCGTTTGAATATCAGCTATCGAGTAGTGAAAGCCATGTCATAATCGATCCAGCCGTTTCGGAAATTAGCCGGAACAAACAGCAAAAATATGAAAAAAATATACTTTGGTATATGTACCGTCTAGTACTTTCATACACATGTAGTAAAAAGCGGTTATTTTAATATAATTTGTATAAATATAGATATATTTACGTAGTACATTTTGACCCAGTAGTCAACCCAATTGGCGTGATATGCCGTTCTAACTGATTAAATAAAATAAAATAGGTACATATTTTATACATCCTTTTTACTCTACAAAACATGTAAATAGATAAGTAACGAAACATCTCGCAGCCTAAAAGTCTCGATACAAAATAATAATCGAAAATAACCAATAATAAAATAGGTATTTCCAGAAATAGATACTGTCTAATAATTTAAATTTCTAATCTAAATATTTAATACATTGTTTCACTTTATAAAACATGTAAATAGATAAGTAACGAAACATCTCGCAGCCTAAAAGTCCCGTTACAAAATAATAATCGATAATAACCGATAATAAACTAGGTAACAAAAGTAGGTATTTCCAGAAATAGATACTGTCTAACAATTTAATTGAAATTTCTAATCTAAATATTTAATACATCTTTTTTACTTTATAAAACATGTAAATAGATAAGTAACGAAAAATCTGAATAATAATCGATAATAACCAATAATAAATTAGGTAACAAAAGTGGGTACTTCCAGAAATAGATACTGTCTAATTATTTAAATTCCTAATCTATGTAGGTAGTACCTATTTGAATCATCCACTACTCTATAAAAATAAAAATGAATATGTAATGAAAATCTCGCAGCCTGAAAGTCCCGTTACAAAATAATAATCGTAAATAACCAATAATAAAATAGGTATTTCCAGAAATAGATACTGTCTAATTATTTAAATTCCTAATCTATGTAGGTATTTGAATCATCCACTACTCTATAAATATAAAAATGAATATGTAATGAAAATCTGGCAGCCTAAAAGTCCCGTTACAAAATAATAATCGATAATAAGCAATAATAAACTAGGTACAAAAGGGGATACTTCCAGAAATAGATACTGTCTTATTATTTAAATTCATAATCTATGTAGATTGTAGGTATTTGAATCATCCATTACTCTATAAATATAAAAATTAATAAGTAATGAAAATAATGCAGCCTAAAAGTCCCGTTACAAAATAATAATCGATAATAAGCAATAATAAAATAGGTAACAAAAGTAGGTATTTCGGTCCAGGAATAGCGCCGGCGCGCGTGTACACGCCGCCTTACCGACATAAATTCTCAATAACACGAAATGGCGGCGCGGGGTCGCGGGGGGGCGCAGGGACGGACTCGGCCGACGAGGATATTATTATTATTATTACAATGGATTTATAATTAATTTGATTATACTCTACGCAGATTTGAACGACAGAAAATTATAATATCATTGTTTATTATACAATTACCTACTTATACAATTACTATATTATTATTAATTATACAATTACAATAATAATAATAATAATTTGCACTATGACTTTCGAGAGGATACATATATATCAAATGACGTGAAAGTTGGCTTGATTACTATATCAACGAATGCTATAAGCTAACCGTTTCAAAATCTTAATTTTTAAATATATAATAATTAGTTACTCAAAACACAATTTTGGTATTTCGTTAAATTCAATAGTTTATTCGCTACATTTAGCGAATCTAGAACTACCTAGAACCTAGAAGCCTAGAACTCGAAAATATTCACTATAAATTTAAATATTTTGTTGTTTAATCATCCTCGTACTTTGTTATGCTTTAGTTTACCTCTTAGAAGCTTAGTTGGTTAAAACAAATAAATAAATAAACATTACTTAAATAAAGTTCATAAAAAATTAAATTATGTATATATTCCAAATTTAGCACATTTTTAGGATGAATTTTACTAGATTATACTAGTTTTGGCGAATCACGATCAGAAAGTCTAAGTAGCACAACGTCAAACAAAGCGAAAAGTCTAGTGAGCAATCTGCCTAGTTAGCTAATCGCCCATGTAGCAAAACGTCTAACTATCATCAGGTCTATGTAACAAAACGTCTATTTAGGAAGTCGTTAGTTTTTCATTATGTACACTTAAGATCATAATTAGTAAAAGTCGTATAAAAACTATATTTTTTTTATTTGAAATAAACTAAAATAATCTTCTTCAACACAACAAACAAAAGTAAACAAACAAAAGATAAAGTCTTCCTAAACATATTTTTTTAAATTACGCACCTAATATTCTTTTGATATGGCCAATGTTTATCAAGAATTCAAATGGGCTAACTTTTTGACCTTCAAGCTTATGCAGTTCTCTTTTATATTTGGCGTTAAACATTATATCGATCTTTTTCCTCTTATTTCCTTCAAATAAAATATTCTTGTATTTACGATCTTGCCAAAGGGCTTCTTTTCTAAGGGTTTTGAGGAATAGCAGAAAGGTTGGTTTTGATTTTATATTAGTATTCAGCCGCCTGTGCCATCCTTCGAGAGCGTTGTTTGTGCGAAAATTATAATAGCTAGGACAACTTATTATATCTGCCAATGATTGTAGCCATTGTCTTTCAAAGTAATGTAAAAAAATATTCATTTCCTCACTTTTGATGGCATTGTCAACAATGCTTGTCCAACATTCTCTAATGTGTTGAGAAGGTAGCAGAGGTAAATTTGAACATACTCTGACAGTTTCTCGGCACTCTCTGTTTTCAGTAAGACCCAACGTTGAAGCTTTTTTCCAAACGGCCTTATTAAGATGATAGTAACAGCCAGTTATTTGAGTGTTCGGAAAAGGTTTTTTTATTCCATTGATAAGCGCCATCTCATAATCGCATTTAATGACCGACATGTCCATGTTAAAATGCTGCTTGATTAGGTCAAAGAGGCGTTCGTACGTATCTTGCGTTTTGTTAGGAAGCAATGCATATATAACTCCCATAATACAAGTTGTTTCATCACAACTATTAATATCAACGTGAATTGATAAGAGCTCATAGAATGGCTTGGGTGTAGCTTTGAATGTTGCATCAATAAAAAACATTTTTCCTTTCAAAGTTTCAATGCATTTTCTACTTATAGGTGTTGAAAAAATTAAGATTTTATTATTATTACAACCATCTTCACAAACAAGGAATTTATCGGCCAGAATTTCAGGAATTTTAACATCATTTAAGTTTTTGTACTCAGTTTTTGAAACATTGAAATATGTACGACGGGCCCTGAACAATGTATCTTTCTTTGAGTTAAAATCAGGTTCCTGTTCAATTTCATCCACTTTTCCGAATTCTTTTTCAAATATTTTCTGAACAGGCTTTGCGTGTTGGCAAACTAATTTCTTGCATTTATCCATTACTATGTCCGTTCTATTTTTATCAAAATTAGCTTTACAGGTATGTTCTTTCAACTGACGAATTATCTTATTTTCATCTTTATTAATAGTAACAGATGCACTACACTCGTTACGCTGGGAGCATCTCCATAGAGTCGACCCTCCTTTATTCGTTAAATTTAAATTGTACCTATGACCACTCAACAACAGCACACGCCTTTTCTTTTGACTTTCGATGAAAGTAAATGTTTGTTTTTCATCCATTTTTAGAATTCGGAAGTCAGATCACCATATAATATTGAACACGATCACTTATATGTAGCCAGGTTATGAATGGCAGTAGTAATCGATACCGGAATCATGAGTACCTAATGTCAATCAAATATCACACTTGACAATAAGTGTCGCTACTAAAAAGATTACATGCCAACAGAAAACAAATCAAGGAGTTTGCATGTATGTAATACTTGCCCTCACATGGTATTATAATGATATTTATTTTTGTGGTTAAGTGTCCAGGCATTTTAAGAAATTGACGACTTCCTAAATAGACGTTTTGTTACATAGACCTGATGATAGTTAGACGTTTTGCTACATGGGCGATTAGCTAACTAGGCAGATTGCTCACTAGACTTTTCGCTTTGTTTGACGTTGTGCTACTTAGACTTTCAGATCGTGAGGCGTTTTGGCGTGTCGGAAAACACATTTTATGGTAATCAAGGTTACGTTTTAGCACACCCCGGACACTCGGCCTAAAATCTATACAGACGGTGCAGTTGACATACCTACACTCACACATCTCGCATATGTCGTTCGAACGCATTTACGCATGTGTGCGTGTCATCTATGTCGTGTCGCTGAGTGCTTCTCGCGTTCTTGCGGGGTAGGAAGCTTGAAACTGGCGGGGGGTGGGGAGTGTCCGTTCTATCTGTATTATCTATTCTATGGTTTTAGTTAAATTTTAGTATGTATTCTATTTAAACTAACCCAAAGTTTTGTCCCTTAAATTGGCGAAATAAATTATCGGGTTAACTACGTCATTATTGCAATTGCAAAAATTGTACAGCAAGAACGAAAACGCGGATAGCTACGCCATTAAAATTGAGTTTTACCCAAAATACGTATCAAAAACTTCGGTACTCACTATTGACCACACCTTAAAACTAAACAAATTTATTTAATCGACATTCCACCTTGACAGGTGGAGTTCGAAACAATCGCAAAAATGACGTCGAATCGGGAAAAAATAAAATAAAAAACGGATCTAGAATCCGTCCCTGCCGAAAAGCAGTGAAAGATGAGAGTCGGGTCGAATACAGCGATCCAGCAATTTTGATACTTTCCCCGAACCCCTTACGTAACTTGTGACAAAGAAATTACACTTGGCGGTTAGTTTTTCAATTTATATCATTAGGATTTGTAATAAATGTAAGTAAATAATTGCAAGATATTAAATTTGATAGTTCGCTTAACACTGAAGTTTATTGGCATTAGTTTAACAATCAATTAATTATATTAAGATGGGCTAGTATTGATAAATATAAGACACAAATTAGAAGAAATTAAATTGTTTAGACAATAAACATAATTACGTATCATACAATAACAAACAAATACTGGTAGACATTTATTACAACTAATTTGTTAGTTTTCGATTTATATTTCAGGTTTGGCTAGTATTCAGAAACTCAACATAATAATTTTATTACAAGAATTTAATTTGATAGTTCGCTTTGCATTTAATTTTATTAGTGCTAAGTTAATAAATACAAGATAGATAAATTATGCGAAATTAACTTGATAGATCGTTTTGTACTTAATTTGTTTGCTAGATTTTCAGTTTATATTATTAGGATTGGCTAATATTAATACACATAACATAATAATCACAAGATTGTAATTTTGATAGTTCGCCTTCTTTTAATTTTATTAGTCAGTGTAACAATTAATCGTATTAATATCGACTGACCTCATGCTTATTTGGTAGTAAGTCTGCCTGTAAAACTGAGAGTCATGGGTTCGATTCTCACCCAGTGCAAATATTTGGGTGATGAGTGCAAGTATTTGTTTTGTATCTGGGTGTTTCTATATACAATAAGTATGTATTTGCGACTGCATAATATAGGTATTAAATCACCTAACTGGCTTCCATAGTACATATTGGCTTTGTAAATATATTTATAGAAGAGGCAGAGACTCCACTTTCTTAATAAGAACATCTAAACTTTGGAATGCGTTGTCTGAGTAGGTATTTCCCGATTTATACAATCTGGGTGAATATTTTCTTTTTAGGTTAGCATCCATCAATCCATCATGGAGTACATTAGGTGAGACCCCAGTCAATTGCCAACCTATTATATCGATAAAAAGTTAGTGTTAATGATAAACTCTTTCACTTGGAAATATACTCAGGTGCAACGTGAGATTCGAACCTATGACCTTAATTAAGACTGTCGTATCGGACAATGAGACCACTAGCCAACCAAAGGTGTTTAAATCACAAAGTTATAGCAAATTAATTTCGGTCGTTACGACGTTACGAGTATTTACATTTTCTTTAAAATTGTTATTTTTTTTTAAATAATTAACAATTAAATGAAGTTATTCACATTCTATTTTATTATAATATTGCTGCTATTTATACACTTAATTTCGTATTTTTAATCAAAGAAAGAGTCTACGGGCAAGACAAGATTTCACAGTAAGAGAAGTATGATACAATCGAACTAGATTTTCTCATTGTACTACGATAATATAAAAACGCAATCCTTTGAATAATCTACATGATTTTTTGCAAAGTACGTCTTGAATTAGTGGTAGATTTTTTTACAGTCTCTGACTGGGTAAGTGCCTTGCTTTTTCTATTTATTCTAGCGGCAAGCAGGATTGCCTTTTACTGTATTCAGGTTCTAAGGAGCATTGCCCTTGAAGAAAATTAACGACATAATAATGCAAAGATTAGGTAAATACAGAGATAAATTATCTTATCTAACTGACGACCGCAGTGCAATACTAGAAAACGATTAGTTCAAATGTTGTGTGTATATTTATAATTTAACGCAAGGTAAACTAATTTAAGATATTTACTTCCATGATTTGAGTTCATTTTAATAGCTTCGTATGCATGCAAGACTTTATCGATGTTTCATGATGTTTGTGTTCGACAACGTCTTGCATAATATGTCATATTACAAATTATAGCGAATCAGATTAAAATCTTATGATGCCAGATTACAAACTAACCTTAACTACAGTGAGATTATAAATCTTACGTGTTAGATTATATTCAGACACTCAGAAAAAGATAATTTTATGGTGACACATAGAAAGCTATTAGAATGAAATCAAATCATGAAAGTATACAACTTTACATAGTTTATCATACGCTAAATTTTAAAAATATGATTTACATTTCAATTGAACTTTAATAAAAAAAGGGATCTTTAAACTGATTCACTAATTTAAAAATTAAATAAGCCTCTAGAATACAGCTTACTAGCATGATAAGTGCAAAATAACACATACAATTGCCTTTTTATGTTTAACATATAAAACACAACAAATTAAAAGAAAATAAAATTGAAACAACAACAACAAAATATTTATAACACAAATTAAAAGTATCAAACCCAAACGAGCGAAGTACACAACTGCTCACGAAGTTTTCAACTCACTATGAATACAGAAGAGCGTAAGTACGGAATCATTCATTTCCCTACCGTTCGACTAAACACTTAACTACTTACAAAATAAGGTATATTTTTACAACAATATTTGTTTAACTTATTAATACCTAGCTTATACAGAATTTGGAGATTAGGAAACCGTGTTTTTTTTTAAACTTTTTTTGCGTTTCTGTTTTGTTTGTCCGTATTGAAGGATAGTGTTTAAGCCATATCGTTATCGGCGTTTAGAAAAACTGATTTAATCCGAAGTGTGTTAGTGGCACACGCTGAAATAGAGACAAAGAAAGAAAGAAACACATACATATTGTTATTTATAAATTAAAAGGCAAAGCAAAAACGATGTAGCCCTTTTTACGAAGATTGTGCGGACGATGGAGCATGAAATTTTGCACAATTATCCCACTAATCTTTTAATCAACGTATGGATGTTTGTTGCTCAATCCCGTCCTAACGTATGAACGGATCGGGCTGAAATTTCGAACACCGGTAGATTATAGTCTGGAAGAACACATAGGCTACTTATTATCCCGGAAAAACAACGGGAACGGGAACTACGCGGGTAACACCGCGGGGCGCTACTAGTAATTTATACAGAGAAGGAGTGCAGAATGCTATCAAATTTTTTTATATCATGCACAAAATACATTAAATCCTACATCCACGGAATTTTCAAAAAAGGTGTACAAATACAAAGATTTTGTTTCACATAATTATGTATAGACCTATAGATAGACGAGTAAAGTATCATATTATCCGTTTCAACCTACCCAGCCTAGCTTAATTTGAGGCTAGATAGCGTCTAGGGCATGTATTCCGGAATTCCGAAATTTCCCAATTCCCAAATATTGGACAGATCTTTCCGATATTTCAATTCCGGAATTGAAACACTTCAATATCGTTATTCCGATATCGATAGCTCGACTACTGACTTGACATCTTTTGGTTCATGTGATTGAAAATTCTGTACTTATAGGTTAAGTTGATTAAATACAAATAATTACAATCTATATATATAAAAGCGAAAGGGCACTCATCAAGGAATCTCAAAAACTACAAATGCTAGGAATCTGAAATTTTGCATGGAGGTCCCTTTTAGCATGTAGGCGCTCGCTAAGACGGGGTTTTGCGAAATTCAACCACTTAGAGGGTGAAACAAGGGATGAACGGTTGTATGAAAATTCGTCATTTTCAAAGTTATCCAATTTTGTATCAAGACACTTAACACGAAGCATTTAAATGTTTGTTCTATCAATTTTATAATTTCGAAATGGACGGGGGTGAAATTGGGGATGAGTGACAATACGGAAGATCCCAACCGTTGAAGATAAAACCATGAAACTCTGTATATAGACACTTGACACAAAGCAAACGAATGTTTGTTCTAGCAGTTTCGTAATTCCGAACTGTACGGGGATGAAATTGGAGTTGAACTGTACTGCCTAAGTTACCTTAGTATTTATTTCGCGCGAACGAAGTTGCGGGTAACAACTAGTACTATACTAATAGTGTAAGGCTGTAGAGGATTTTTGTTTGAACGCGCTGATCCAAAGAAATACTGGACCGATTTAAAAAAATTCACCGTTGGATATTTATTATTTACGTGATCCGTGAGTGCTACATTATTATTATTATGGCTTAGATATATTAATATGTATCGCGGGTGAAGCCGGTGTGGACCGCTAGTCATAGATAAACATAATAAAACTTGTTTAATTAATACATTTAAGCTCTTTCCTAGAATTTTTCCAGTTTAACAGTTCCGTAATTCCGATATTGGGATAGCTTAGATGGCTTAGTACCGGAATTGAAAACCTTCCGATATTACATGCCCTAATAGCGTCGTGTGAGGAATATCCACTAATATTCAGTAATAATTTATTTGTGTAGATTAAGAAAGTGGACGCGCAATGCAGAAGACCGGACCTTGTGGCGTTCATTAGGAGAGGCCTACGTCCAGCAGTGGACGAATATTAAATAGGCTGCTGATGATGATGATAGATACGTTTGTTTGAGAGTGATTTCAATGTGTTATTCCAGATCATTATCTATCTATAAACCAAATTTCATCCCAATCCCTTCAGTAATTTTTGCATGAACGAGTAACAAATATACATTCATACAACCAAACATAGTAGGATTAACCAAACTAACATAATGTCTGCTCTTGCCATGAAGCAGAGTAATAATTAATCAATTATCTGTACCAAAACACATCCAGCGGATATCTCATTAAGTAATGCCCTTATTAGCCGCCATCTTGATTATTCACGGCACTAGTGATGGGACATTCCGAGTGTCCGAGTAATCCGTATTCGGTCTAATTCGCCGGCCGGGTCAAAATGGCCGAATTCGATTAAATTTAAATACCATCGGATTGGTAAAATATTTATTATTAGTTTGTATCCTACTAATCATACTTCCTACTAATATTATAAATGCCAATGTATGGATGTATGGATGTTTGTTGCTCAATCACGTCCTAACATATGAACGGATCGGGCTGAAATTTGGAACACAGATAGATTATAGTCTGGAAGAACACATAGGCTAATATAAATAACTAATATGCCTATAATAACTAATAGGCTTTTTATCCCGGAAAACCCACGGGATAGGGAACTAGGCGGGTAACACCGCGGGGCGCTGCTAGTAAAAAAACTTTAAACCTCATTTTGAGAACATTGAGAGGATTTAAATTTTACACTTTTTTATGGTATTATACTATCAGCACCTCGCGGTATTACTCGCGTAGTTCCCGTTATTTTTACGGGATAAAAAGTAACCTATGTGTTTTTCCAGAATCTGACCGTGGTCCAAAATTTCAATCCGATCCGTTCATACGTTACGACGTGATTGAGCAACAAACATCCAAACGTTCATTCATTGACATTTATAATATTAGTAGGGTTACGTACTCTACTGATGAACGACATTTTTCCTCAAACGTTGCAATGAGCCATCGCTGCAATTAGAATCCTGCTTAAGGTTACACAGCAAGATTTAACTACGCCTAAAGGGCATACGAAATAAAAGCGGCCAAGCGCGAGTCGGACTCGCCCATGAAGGGTTCCGTAGCAGCAAGTAACATTTATATATATAAAAGCGAAAGGTCACTCATCACGAAATCTAAGAAACTACAAATGATAGGAGTCTCAAATTTTGCACTCAGGTCCCTATTAGCATGTAGGCGCTCGCTAAGACGGGGTTTTGCGAAATTCAACTCCTAAGAGGGTAAAATAGGGGATACAAGTTTTACATACATGCACAGCGCAAACCCTTAGGGCCAAAAACTTAAAATTCTCAAACGTATTCCTTCTATGATGTAGGGACCTACTAAAGAAGGATTTATCAAAATTGTACTCCCAATGGGTTAAAATAAGTGATAAAAGTTTGTATGAAACTTTGTATTCGTTGTTACTTATAGGGGTGAAAATTTCATATACTTAAAAGGTTAGGCCTTACATGAAAGACTTACTAAACGCGAGCGAAGCCGTGGGTTAAAGCTAGTAATACATAAGTTCTAGCGTAACGTAACACACATATTACCACTTTGGAAGTGTCTCTCGTGCGAATTATTCATTATAGAAAAAAAAATTAGAAACCTCAACATCATTTTTGAAGACCTATCCATTGACACCACACGTCCGGGTTGAAAAAAATATTGAGTGTCAGTTCTTAATATGGGGCACCCCCAAATTTTATTAAAAACTTAATGCGGTTCACAGAATACATCTACTTACCAAGTTTCAATAGTGTAGTTCTCTTAGTTTCGGCAAAAAGTGCCTGTGACATACGGACGGACAGACAGACAGACATGACGAATCTATAAGGGTTCCGTTTTATTAACTACAATACAACTGAATTGAGAATCCTTTCCGTTTTTGGAGCAATTAAAAAAATCATATTGAAAATTATTTAGAAGTGAAAAGGAGAACCTTTCGGATAAATAAAGTAGTTCTATATAACCCGAATTTAACATATCTACACAGTAACCCATTTAATTGAAGTACTTACTATGATATGTATATTAATAAATCTATACTAAACTAATATTATAGAGCTGAAGAGGTTTTTAGGGTTCCGTAAAACGTAAAAACGGAACCCTTATAGATTCGTCATGTCTGTCTGTCTGTCCGTCCGTATGGCACAGCCACTTTTTGCCGAAACTATGAGAACCACACTGTTGAAACTTGGTAAGTAGATGTATTCTGTGAACCGCTTTAATAAGATTTGAACAAAAAAATTTTAAAAAAAGAAAAATTAGGATTGTTCCCCATACTGAGAACTGAAACTCAAATATTTTTTTTATCAAACCTACACGTGTCTCTAATACACGGGGTGTCTATCGATAGGTCTTCAAAAATGTTTTTTTTTTTTTAAATATTGGTGGACAATTCACACACAACACCATCCGACCCCAAACTAAGCAAAGCTTGTATGATGGCGGCCAGATAGCTGATATAATACTTGTAGTACCTGGGTGACCGAGCTTTGCTCGGTTTAAATACTAAATATACTTAGATACCTACAGATAAAAGACTCCAAGAAATAGATTTTCTTAAAAAAAACAAATTGAAAAAAAAAGAGAACCCGTCGGGATTCGAACCCGGAGCTACTAATTCGTGACCGCTATGAGCGCCCGACTTCCCGTCTGAGCTAATTATGCTGTCGCGTCACGCGGCGAAATTTACCTTCACATTCTAATGTCTAATGTGACAGCTTTTCATTGTCTAAAAACGCGCATAATATGCGGTTTTTTTAAATAAGACCTAGTTAGATCGATTTATCGTCCCCGAAATCCCCTGCATACATAATTTCATGAAAATCCGTCGAGCCGTTTCCGAGATTCAGATTCTATATATATATATACATATTTATATAGGTACAAGAATTGCTCGTTTAAAGGTATAAGATAGTATTTAAATACATACTTATTATACATATAAACATGTTGAGGTTTCTAATATAATAGAGAATGAAAAAACTAAAAAAAATATTTGATGTATATTACCAAATTACCATGCAAACTACAAACGAAAATTGGTTTGAACTCGATCTCATGAGTAGTTTTTTTTGGTACGTCATAAATACACTATTATTAAAACTTCGATCAAAGTTACAACGAACTACAAGAACTATGTATATTATGTTACTTGCTGAAACGGAACCCTTCATGGGCGAGTCCAACTCGCACTTGGCCACTTTATTATTAGTCTATTTAGTATCAGTATTGCACCCGTGCGAAGCCGGGGCGGGTCGCTAGTCCGTAATAATTAAACATCCGCAACGGTATCCGAAACGGATATAATGTTATTCCTATATCCATATCCAGATCCGAAATATCATATCCATGACATCTCTAGTTCGCATCACTAGACCCGCTAATATACGCATAGTGACCGAGGCAGTGCGCACGTGGACCGGAGAATTGAGGCTAGCTATATATGTACATACATACACACATGCGACCGTCCGGGTGTCTTGAATTGATACAATTATAGCATCTGTTGTTATAAATAGACTGGTACCGCCCTGCGGTTTCACCCGCGCTGTTCAGTTTGTGCGAAAACGACTTCACAGAGTCTTGAACATCGCCGAAAAATCGCTAGCTTTTCGTTATCTTTTTTTGACGTGATAACGTCTTATAATTCGGTGAAGCCGGCTGCACGCCCGCAAAACATGACGTCATGTGACGTTACCGTTAGTTCGTCCTTCGTGCCATGCGGACGAAGCTGAGCGCTGAGGGCGCCACCCGCCGAGTCGAGTGGTATCACTACTCGCGCTATCAGCGTACTGATTTCTTAAGACGTTGTCACGTTTAACTATCGTCAGTAAACCGACTTTACAGACAACCATTTTTTTATTGGATACACTTCGGAGAGTGTTCTACTGATCTGCATGATCTAACCTTGCCCTTTTTTCTATCGGAAATACTCGTAGCTCGAAAAAGCGTCATCGTTTCATTATTGATGTTTCAAGGACACGGACGAAGATATTTGACTCTACTTTTGTGATAAGAACGTCTAAGCGGTGGAATACGGTGCCCGAGTGGGTTTTCCCCGACGGTTACAATATTTGTGCATTGATGTAGAGAGTGAATCGGTTTCTTCTAAGGAAACACGTCAAGATAATGAGTATTCCTATGTAAAAATCTGTGTTTTAACCCTTAGCCACCTAACGTGTTTTTGAGTTACACTACCACCTAACGGCGGTCATGGCGACCGCTTATTATTTTCTGTTTTTTTTTTTGTTTTTAAATAGATAAAATGATATAAATGAAAAACGGATCGTAATCTTTATTGTTTTGTTAACATATTGACGTTAAAAAACTTTGAAAAATTATACAAATACATATAAATAATCAATGTTTATAATTAACTTGAACATTTTAGTACAAAATCTAGGCATTATACAAATCTGAGATCTGACAAGTAAGTATTTGTAAAACCTAATCAAATCTTCAAATTTTTTGGTAGTTTAATGTATAAACTACTATTTAAAACTATTAATGACAAAATCAAATCACTAATTTTATGAAATTGCAATGGGTGAACAGTTACAATTTTTAACGACAGTTTACGCACATCTTTTGCGAACACTCAACGCAAATGGGTTTCTTACATTGAAAACACATGTTATTATGTTTTGCGGTTTTTTAGCATCACAAGTTGAGCAACTCTTCCTGATTGCAAACCTTTCGATCAGTTGAGGACATGCTTGACTCTTGTTCCATCTTCAGTACGCGGCGAATACCGCATCAAAGTTCTCCATGCAAACCGGGCTTGTTCATACGTCGTTCCAAATGAAGTTTTACAAGATTGTCAGCCAGTTGCTTCAACCTTTAATGGATACGGATGCAATCAGCAATGCTGGTTCCATCTTCATCTTGACACTCTGGATCATTATCTTCTATATCTGAGTCAGACTGACACTCGTCTCTGATAAAATGATCCACTGGGATATTTTCGATGTCGCTGCAGTCTTCGTTTGGCAATTCTGGCTCATTTCTTTCATTTTCTGTGTCTGAATCAGAAATTTGTTCTAACCATTCCAAGATGTTTCGGTTTAGTCGTTCATAAGACATAATAAAGCCATAAAAACAAAAAGAATTGATTCTATTAAAAATTACGTAAACACCTAACGGCGGTCACCATGACCGCAAACAAAATATAATTACCTGTAACTCTTGAACTCGCAAACGTGTGAAACAATCGAGCGCACACTACGTACTGGGGGACAGGGGGGTAAAGTAGATGAACTTACAGACGCATAGCTCGCATAGTAACGGAATAATCCAAAAAATAAAAACCGCTGGAGTCACTGTGACCGCCGTTAGGTGGTTAAGGGTTAATAATTTCAACTTGATCCGTTCAATGGTTCTGAGACGTGGCTGAGTAATAAACATCCAAAGTTTCACATTTACTCGTTACACATCAAAAATAATATAGTAAAATATATTGCTATCGGAAGGAAGTTCTTTGCGGCAGGCTTGGAGAGATACAACTATTCAAGACAATGCAAGCGAGCCCAATCAAATCAAATGTTCCGGTTTGAAGGGCAATGTTTCCAGAGAAATTACAGGGCTTAGAGATATAACAACTTAGATCTCTGGGTGACGAGCGCAGTGCAGTGCTAGGTAATGATTTGGGCTCTCCATGTTCCAATAGCTGCGTGTCACTGTGCTGTTATGTGGCAGGCATGTTGCTTACCATCAGGCACATGCCCTGCTCGTCTAGTCACTCTTTATTTAATAATAAATAATAAAAAATACAGCCACAAAAGCAAAACCGTACGCGTAAACTAGTACACAATTTGTGAGGAACACGATCTTCTTTCCACGGCAGTCGGATAATAAAAGCCTGGACCTAAATATAGGTCGCATCGGTCGGATACCTTGTCTACGAGTCAGGGTTGATTCCGCAATGAGGTAATTCGTCAGAGAACTAAAGTCACCGACATAGCTCAGCGTATTAGCAGACTGAAGTGGCAATGGGCCGGTCACATCTGTCGCAGACCCGATAACCGTTGGGGTAGACGGGTTCTGGAGTGGAGACCGCGAATCGGTAAACGTAGTGTAGGACGCCCTGAGACTAGATGGAGTGACGATATACGAAAGACGGCTGGTGGCGGTTGGAAACGTAAGACTGAGGATCGGGCTGAGTGGCGAAATATAGGAGAGGCCTATGTCCAGCAGTGGACGATTACGGGCTGATGATGATGATGATGATGAGTCAGGGTTGCCATGGCACCGTATACCTCAGACGTTGCCCGGTTATTGGGACGCCCTGGGGCAATGATCTGAGACAACTGAGTTGTGTGTAGAATTGCGATGATCATTGGGTAAAAAAATATACCATTCTAATCAGTCAGGTAGATTATGGAAGAACACGGAGTTTATGTCCTATCAAATTATAAAAAAAAAATGGCAGTCATAGGAACTGCCCATAGAAGTGAAAACTTAAAACTCAGAATTTGATAGCTTACCTTGGAAACTACACGGTTGTAACCGGAAGGCGTGGCCTCGCCATCTTGGCATGGCCATCTAGAAATGCGTCAGCATTTCCCATTGGCTGACGTATTTCTAGATGGCCAATAGCCATGGTCCCGAGTTTACCCGAAGCTTTCTTATCATACCCGAGCGTGACGAATGAATTCAATTCACAGCCCACGAAAAATCTGTCTAGGCGCCCCTAAAGAAGTTTTCACTTCAATAGACAAAGATCAGCATACTTCCGGAGTGGGGAGTCGTGACGTCACAGCTTCGTAAAAATCGTAGAAGTGACGTCACTGGAAACTTCTAAGCGATGTATCTTGGTAATTTTTTGTTCGTGAAAATAAAAATATGTGTACAACATTTTTGAATAATTTAACTGACGGACTCATAAGCCGTTATTTTTAGTATTAGATAGGTCGCATCGGTCGGATACCTTGTCTCCAATCAGGGTTGCCATAGCGCCGTATTCCCCAGACGTTGGCAGTTATTGGAACGCCCTGGGGCAATGATCTAGAGAAACTGGGAGACGTTTTACAATTAGGGCGTAATTAGAAAAATATGGGTAATTTGAAGCTCGAATTAAATGGCAAGTATACATTTTTTTAAATGTATAATATTTCTCAGTTCAATTCTACTAAGTAAATATTTTAAACGCAAAATTTTGTAAGAATGTATGGATGGACGTATATTTATTTATAAATCTTTCACGCAAAATCTACTGGAGGGATTTGGATGAAATTTGGTACATAGATAGACAACGGTCTGAAATAACACATAGGCTATTTTTTATCCCGGTAAAATAACGGGAACGGGAACTATACGGGCAAAACCGTGTGGCAATACTAGTTACGTTACGTTACGATTTGACGACCGCGGAGACTAAATTAATGACTCCAAACATGTATTTGTCGTACATTTATTTGACATTTTAAATAGTATTTATTTAGTATTAAAACTAACGTGGTTATTACACATTTTAAATGAATACACGGGTAACTCACGTTTGATATAGTCAGTCCAGTCCGACTTAAGTTTCGTGCGCGTCCGGCGATATTTTTCAAGGAGAGTGCGCGCGTGTGATGGCTGCCCGTTTGGCACTGCGGGCAGCGGCGGGGCGCGCACGCAAACGCAACGGCAGGTGAGGGGGTGCGAGACATATCACACATGAATTACCCGTTGACTCAATTAAATATGTGTAACAACAACGTTAATTTTCATACTAAAATCCATACATTCGTTCTCGTTTATAATGTTTTTTTATTGCATAATATGGGTGAATACATAATGTTAAGATGTTATTATTAAGGTACTAACATTTGCATGCCATTTCTAGCCTTACAGCATGCAAATGTTAGTAATAATATATTATAGGTAGTGAATAATTTAATAATCATATTTACGTAGTTTCCACAAGATTTAAAATGACAAGTCATTAATTATTGTTATTGTTTTTTTACAACAATAACAATAATTAACAATAACAACAAAAGAACAGAACAAAAAAATTGTACTATCATAATTCGTAAAATTACCTAAGTCAAATTTATATGAAATTATTTATAATTTATATGTTAGTAGGATAGATGTAAGGCGATTCCTTGAAAAGCTAGGCCACAGCGGCAACCCTACCAGCCGGCGGTGGCCGGTCCGATCCCGAATATTCCGGTTTAAACCGGCCCCGGTTGGTTAGTGCCGGATTATGTACTCCACGTGTACTCGAAACGATGGCACAAGGCACGAGAAAACAAGATATATAATAACAAAGGGGAGTCTGAAAAACTATTATATTGGAAAAAAACTATACTAAAATAATAAAGATGAAGAGGTTTTTTATTTGAACGCGCTAATCTCAGGAACTAGTCATCGTCAATCTGTATTCGTTAACTGCTGTGCATGGCGGAGCTATCGCGTTACGAAAAAAAAACCTACTTTTTAGGGTTCCGTAAAACGTAAAAACGAAACCCTTATAGATTCGTCTTGTCTGTCTCTCTGTCCGTCCGTATGTCACAGCCACTTTTTGCCGAAACTATGAGAACTACACTATTGAAACTTGGTAAGTAGATGTATTCTGTGTGCCGCATTAGGGTTGCCCCCATACTTAGAACTGAAACTCAAATTTTTTTTTTCATCAAACCTACAACATGATGTTAAGGTTTCTAATATAGTTTTTGTCTACACTGAATAATTTGCGCGAGAGACACTTTCAAAGTGGTAAAATGTGCCCCCCCCTCTCTAACTTCTAAAATAATAGAATGAAAAAACTAAAAAAAATATATGATGTACATTACCATGCAAACTACCAACGAAAATTGGTTTGAACTCGATCTGATGAGTAGTTTTTTTTTTTAGTACGTCATAAATACATTATTATTAAAACTTCGATCAAAGTTACAACGAACTAAAAAAACTATGTGTACTATGTATATTATGCTACAACGGAACCCTTCATGGGCAAGTCCAACTCGCACTTGGCCACTTTATTACAAATAAGTGTCAAACATTAAAACATAACACATATTTATTACAATTGTAATGAACAATGTCAATTTTTTACAATTTTATTGTGATTTTACCATCACTTTTTAAAAAATCGCTGTAACTATAAAAAGTTTGATCGATAAGCCAGCTTTTTTTTCGGATTTCGAAGCTGCCCAAACTCTTTCTACGGGAGTAAGCGGACTAGTACGATCACCCCGCTCCGCCCGTGTCTTGCGCCGCGTATCCTCGTTCTATTATTAGTGCCAATCGATAATCTGAGTTAAATGTGACAGAGGAGTGTACCGACAGACTACATGTATTTTACTGTTTATATAGAGTATAGGAGAATCTATACTGTACTAATATTATAAAGCTGAAAAGTTTGTTTGTTTGTTTGAACGCAAGGATCTCGGGAACTGCTGATTCGAATAGGAAGATTATTTTTGTTGTTGGATAGTCCATTTATCGAGGAAGGCTAAAGGCTATATAACATTACTATCAATAGGAACGGAGCATAAATGATAATGTAACGAAAACGGGCAAAAATATTATTTTTGAGATCTTTCGTTGCGTGCTCTGAAGTCCGTGACAGCATGTGGCTATGTTTTAAGGTTGCGTCATTATAACCCTTTTTATGCTAATCAAATCGTGGACAAACAACCAAGCGAAGCCGTAGCGGGCCGCTAGTCTGTATATATGTATAACTAGCAGTGCCCCGCGGTGTTACTCGCGTAGTTCCCGTTCCCGTTGTATTTCCAGGAAAAAGTAGCCTATGTGTTCTTCCAGACTATCTGTCTGTGTTCCAAATTTCAGCCCGGTTAAGATTCTAGGTACATGTCGGTTTCCTCACGATGTTTTCCTTCGCCGTTTCAAGGTTAGCGGCATTACGCACATGACTTCGAAAAGACAGTGGTGCGCGTGGGATTTGAATTCGGGGTCTCCGGATCGGCAGTCGCCGTTCTCCCGACTAGACCAGCCGTAACTTCTAGACCAGCCGTAACTTTTTTAATTTTAAAATAATTAAATTAAAGTAGTGTTTGGCATCCTGTTATTCAAATGCCCGCCGAGTACCAAGATGCGTCGGTCGCGCTACGGACGGAATCCGAAGTCGCGCGTCGCTTACGAAATGTTAGCGCGCGTCTCGCGCACAACGACGTATGCGCGTTTTCTCAGTTTTACGGTCGGTACGTATCTAGTAGTGGTAGGACTTTTAGCAGAGTCCGCCTGGGGAAGTACCACACCTTTGCCAGTTATTCTACCGCCGAGCAGTGATGTGCAAACATTACTGTGTTCCGGTTTGAAGGGCAATATTTTCAGTGAAATTACAGGGCTTAGAGATATAACATCTTCGATCTCTGGGTGACGAGCGCAGTGAAGTGCTAGGTCACCATTTGGACTCTTCATGTTCCAATAGCTCCGTGTCACTGTTATGTCATGTGGCAACTGTCTCGAAACTCTTTATTTAAAAAAAAAATACTGTCGGCTAATGGTATTAACGGTCGCGTATCGCCAGAACAGAGAAATAATACTCGTATAATAAAAAACATCGATATAAATTGTTAGATGTCCCAAACTTCGGGCGCACGGAATTATATCATCGTTGGGAAGAGTGAGCTCACTCTTTCCGTTCTAGTCGGTTGCAGGAAGCGGTGAACGCCAGACGTTTTTACCGATCACTGTTCGATGTCAACAAAATAAGAAGAACCACAGCATACCTCGCCGCTAGTGATTCTAGGGGTCAAATAGATTGGTGTGATACTAAATAAATAGATCTACTTTGACCCCTTTAACACTATTTCCTTGGTACGACAGTATCTTTTCTATATCCTTATATCTATCCCCGTAAAATTGTAAAAACCCTCAGATTATAATTTTATGGTGACACATCTATCTTCTTTTGTAGTCGGTTAACGACGGTTGGTACTTATCGCCCGATTTCAAAAAAGAGATACGATTATCTTTAGTTTTCACAAGAGCAACAAACTTACATAAATCCATTCGTCCCCACAAAACTTCATATTATTTACAAAATTAGTTTGTAGAAGTAACGGTTAAAGTTCGTATTTCGCATATAGCGCCTTCTGCGGCCGGACCGCGTTAAGTAAAGCAAGCAAACGAAGCAAACCCGAGGGCACAGGGTTGTCACCGCGATTATTTTTATTTACCTAAATCAAATTTATATTTTTTACAGGTAATATTATTTTTCAGAATTACAGAACTAAGGAATAATTAGATCAAAACATATGTGAAATTATCGACATTGATATATTTAAGCTTATCAAATGTCTGGAACAAAATTAAACATTAGCAATATCTTTGACAGGTAAATAAATCTGCACTATGAAAAGGCTCATTGACCTATATTTTTACATTAAAATGAAAGCTCAGGACCAGGAGAAACGGCAGGAGAAGACATTTGCCCAACAAAATCGAGAAAACAGTTAAGGTTTTTTTTAAATAAAGAGTGACGAGACGTCCAGGACATTTGCCTGATGGTAAGCAAAATGCCTGCCACATAACAGGACAGTGACACGCAGCTATTGGAACACGAAGAGTCCAAATCATTGCCTAGCACTGCACTGCGCTCGTCACCCGGAGTTCTAAGATGTTATATCTCTAAGCCCCGTAATTTCACTGGAAACATTGCCCTTCAAACCGGAACACAGTAATGTTTGCACATTACTGCTTGGAGATAGAATAACTGGCAAAGGTGTGGTACTTCCCCAGGCGGACTCTGCTAAGAGTCCTACCACTACAAAAGGTAAAGGTTACATAAAAAGCGCCCCCTTTTTTGACAGTCAACCGTAGCGGTCAACTTTTTGACTGTAGCACATTTTGACGTTTAATGCAATACTCACGTACAGTTGTCGTAATACTTGTGAATGATAATGCTTACCTGTAAACAAAAAGAAAACGATTAAAATTAATTTTAATTGATTAGGACTGATAGTTAGATAGTCAAACGTAATCGTGGAACAAAAAATGTTGTCTGTAAAGTCGGTTTACAGACGATAGTTGAACGTGACAATGTCTTAAGAAAATACTGATGGAATGGTACTGACGACGTCATACGGCGAGGTAACGGCGGTAACGGCACATGACGTCATGTTTTGCGGGCGTGCAGCCGGCTTCATCGAATTATAAGACGTTGTCACGTCAAAAAATTGTGCAAAGTATATACAGAGATTTGTAACGATATTCAGTAGAAATAACAATTCCATTTTCATCGAAAAAAAACAAAAACCGACAATTTAAAATAGATAATGATAATTTTTAATTCTCAAACTTACATGTCTCATTAATAGTTACAGAACGTAAAACTAAACAAATTACAATTATTTCAGCTTCGAGGTGTACACTGAAACCCACATTAGGTTGTCCTGTGTAGTGGGTTTCAAGTTTCAAGGCTCTCCATTAGACCATTATTTTTTTGACGTGATAACGTCTTATAATTCGATGAAGCCGGCTGCACGCCCGCAGAACTGTAACGTTCCGCCGTTACCGTTAGTTCGTCTTCGTGCGGACGAAGCTGAGCGCTGAGGGCGCCACCCGCCGAGTCGAGCGGTATCACTACTCGCGCTATCAGCGTACTGATTTCTTAAGACGTTGTCACGTTCTATCGTCAGTAAACCGACTTTACAGACAACCATTATTTTTTTAAAGAGTTGCAAAATAAAATTACAAATACAAAAAAAAGCAAATAACAAAGCCGAAGGTACATTCCTAATCAGGGTTAATAAGTCTCAAAAACTCACACAAACACTAAATCATTTATATATCTACTTACAAATACTTCACAAACATACTTAATATTTGAAATATTTATTTAAACAAAGATAATACATAACTTGAGATGGGAGAGGGCGAAATCAATACATACATTATTAATAACTAGCTGAACGCGCGCGCGTTGCTACGCCATCTATCGAAAATTGGTCGTACCAATTCAAATTTTGAACAAATTCGGTTACTTTAGGTTCTAATGACGCCACCTTTAACATATGACAAATGCTGTCACGCAACGAAAGCTCTCTAAAAGCAATATTTTTTCCCCGTTTTTGTTACATTTTTCATTCATGCTCGGCTCCTGTTGATAGTAGCGCAATGTTAAATACCCTATAGCCTTCCTCGATAAATGGACTACCCTACAAATAAAGAATCTTTCAATTCAGACCAGTAGTTCCAGAGATCCTTGCGTTCAAACAAACAAACATACAAACAAACAAACAAACTCTTCAGCTTTATAATATTAGTATAGATTAAATTCAGGCACTCGACCAAATTCCATAAGAAGCATGACTACGTCATCCAGATAAATAAAAGCAAATTTTTCGATACAATTTATATTGTACTAGCTTCTTGAAGCATTTTCTACCAAATAAAAAAAAAGAATCATCAAAATCGTTAAAATCCTCCTAAATTATTTGTGTTGAACATGGAGGTATAAAAAAGTCGGACGTAGTCTAGCTAAAACAAAAACTGTGTCACCAGAGTCGGCCACATTTGCACGTGTGCGTTGTCACTGTTAGGCTGACACGCACACATATACACATTGTTGCGCGTGTAATGACCCACTGATGGGTGCGTGAGCCCGTATGTGACAGCGCACACGTGCATATTATGTGGCTGACTCAATGGACACAATTTTTGTTTTAGCGAGACTACGTCCGACTTTTTTATACGTCCATGGTGTTGAAGTAAAAAATAGTATAGTTGTCAATAAATAAAATACCCGTCTTGATATCCGAAGACCCTAGAATGTAACTAGGAACGAAATTGAAACGAACAATAGAATCATAATTAATTACCTACATTAAGTATTTATATACCACTTTGCTGTTACATCATTACACTTAGTTTATATATTATATTACATCACTAGTTACATCGAGATGACATAAATAAGTCAAAACAGGCATTTTTTTTGACGTGATAACGTCTTATAATTCGATGAAGCCAGCTGCACGCCCGCAAAACTGTAACGTTCCGCCGTTACCGTTAGTTCGTCTTCTGTGCCATGCGGACGAAGCTGAGCGCTGAGGGCGCCACCCGCTGAGTCGAGCGGTATCACTACTCGCGCTATCAGCGTACTGATTTCTTATAAGACGTTGTCACGTTCTATCGTCAGTAAACCGACTTTACAGACAACCATTTTTTTTTAAATACTGTAACTGCAGAGACTTTGCGCAGTAGGTACTTTTTTTAAAACAGAAAAATCAAATATGAAGGTTTACGTAGGTCTACAGTTTTAAATCTTGTTCAGAATAACAGATATTGAGTGACAAATAAGTGAAAATCTATGTAAAAATTATGGGCATATCAAATGTCTACAACAATACTGGCTGGCGATTCTCTTTAGAATCATTTAGATCTCATTTAATCATTTACAATAATTTTTCACATGTTCTTTTTTTTCATATTGAAAACATTTATTTCCTATTTAAATTAATGTAAGACAAGAATTTGAAAATAATTGTTTTTGTTCACTTTGTGTTCAATGATTTAAACTAGATAGCATTAAGTGGCCTTAGTTCGCACTAATGAGTTGTATGCTTTAGTACATTACTTTATGATTGGTTATCGAATCCTACTAATGTTATAAATATCAAACTTTTGATGTTTGTTGCTCAATCACGACGGAACTTCTGAACTGATTGGGTTGAAAATCAGAATACAGTTAGATTATAGTGTGGAATAACAAACACATAGGCTACTTCACAGCGCTGCTAGTTATCACATAAATAATATACTTAGTGGTTTTATTAAATTAACCCTTTATCAACTACAGTCACGGAGTAGGCTCGCAAATAATATTTTATTTTAAATTATTGTTTACAAAATAAATAACTAAAAGTAATAATAATAATAATAACTCCACAGCGACAGCCCTGGCACAACGACGAGTATGCGTCGCCCGATATTTTTTTCACTGGAGAATAGAAATACTGTGGAGTCGAAGTGCACTTGCTAAAATATTTTTTGTTTGTTTATTCGTGAAACGGATATTATAATATTATGATTTAGCTGAAATTGTTTGAGGTCATGTATTTTAGCAATAAGGCCGCCGATTTAGGAGTCTCAACCAGTTTCGAATTTGTTTTCCGAAGGAATTTGTTAAATAATTTATCGTTTTGAATATTACGTGAACTTTTTTGTCATTAAAGGTTTATTCCACACCTTATTATAGTTTTAGCGGAAAATTCAACGCACTTTTGACTGGTACCTTTACCACTGTCTCAAACAAAAGACATCGTCTATTTTGGCAGTAACTTGCATACATAATTTGGAAAGATCGCTCAGACCATTGGCGTATTTTTAGTAATATTCTTCCGATCATTAAATTTAACGTGTCGTTAATTTCAAGGAAATAGTAAATTTAAATTATGATTTAAAAATGTATCTATCCAATTATTATACATTTACATAAGTATGTCAAATAATTGCTTTCTCAGGTTAATTTGATGCCAATATTTTTTTATCTAACATTCATTCGCTCGCACAATAATAAAACGGTTTTATAAATGGGTATTTTTTTTAATGTAAACATTACTTATTTATTATTTATGTCATAGCTACTTAACATACTCACAGTGTCACAGTCAAGCCAATACGTATGTCAAGGCATTAATTAAAAAGACATTTATGTGTTAAAATCGTGAAAGTTTAACATCATTATGGGTGAAAATTAATTTTTAATTATTGACATTGTTAAGCCAAACTTATTCATTAAAATAAAACATTAGCGCCACCCATGGCGTAACTGAAAACTATTTTGTACTGGTATTTTTGCAATAATAACAAATCAATATTTTACAAATTGACAGATGTTTATAAATTGGAACACTAAAAGCGAAAAATATATTAGCAAATGGCGATCTTATCTGTAAACGCGGTCTTTTTCAGGCGACTGTGGAATAGAAAAGAAATTAATTATACTTATGGGAAGACAGGAGCACACAAATAATGAAAAACTAGATACCTACCTTGCCTGGAAGACATTGCTCTCAGCAATAAGGCCACCATTTGTGGTGCAAGTTCGTAAGTCTTTTACTGTAATGTTTGTGTGTGTTACAATACAGCGTTTTTTATCTAAATATCCATCTAAAAAAATGCACTAGTAAAAATATTTTTTGCACTCACGACTACTTCCGATAATTACCTACAGATTTTCTCGATTCGCTAACGTTGTCTAAAAGAAACAAAAAATAAATACGTAGTCTCCATGCCACTGTATTGAGCACAACCTTCTATCCCTTTCTAACGTAACGGTATAATAGAGTTCTATCTCGCTCGAATGCTATTTCGTCCCTCCCCGACCCCGCTTGAAGGGTTCAAGCCGCGTGTAGGTATGTATCTGTCATTACGAAAGATAATAAATTACGTCATTATAGAAGAAAGATTACAAATAAAAGCGTCTAATTGTAGAGTAGAATTTAAATGTGTTAATTTTATCACACCAAATAAATACATGTATATTAGCAGCATTTCATTATCGTAGTAAACACATTTGCACCAGGACCGGTTCGGGCGGTTTATTCTAGTTAGGCATTATTGCAGGCATAACATTTGGCTAAATTGAGTGACTAAATTCAGAAGAACCATTTTATTAGAGCGTAGTTTTAGAGAGTGATGGCAAAGTTCCTATAAAAACGACAAAAAATTGACATGGATCAGTAAAATTGTATTAAAAACATATATTTATTATACTCGTACAATGCTTGACAGTTTTCTGTACGATAATTATTTTAATATAGTGAAGTAATCATTTCAAACTTTGAAAATGTATGCAATTTGTATGCACTTTTTTTTGTCTTAATTAATAGACGTGTAAATTGTACATTTATCAATAAAGAACTATGACTTTGACTTTGATAGATAGATAGATAGATAGATAGATAACTCTTTATTGTGACACAAAAACAGAAATATTACAGTAAAACACTTACGAACTAGCACCACAAATGGCGGCCTTATTGCTTAGAGCAATCTCTTCCAGGCAACCAGATTAAAGGAAATTCGCCTACATACAAGGTTAGGCGAAGCGAGGTGACATCTTTCCCAATACAACTAATTAAATACTATATAAAACAAATTAATACATAATCAACCAAAGATAACTATAATTTAACAATAACAAAAGAAATTCTGAAACACAGTTAAATACAACTTAAGTATATTAATTAAGTAAATATAACTTAAATACAACTAATAGTTAAAACCCCGTAACCCCGAATACAAAAAATATGACTTAATTTATATCCACCTACACAACAAAAATGTGACATGAAATACAGCACTACAACTAGCAGCGGACAACTTCATTACTTACGATTTACTGGTGACGACAGCCGTGCATTGTGATAAGTAAAATTCCTTTACATTGCTCTTAAACACGTTTAGAGACTGCGACTGTCTTACAGAGGCCGGCAAAGCATTCCACAGGCGAACAGCCTTGACGGAAAAAGAATCTTCATAGAAAGATGTTCTGTGTGATGGAGTGATGAGGTTAAGCGCTACTGCCGCTCTCAAAGGACGGGGACGTGAAATTTCGTGGTAATAGGTAAAACGTTTCTTAAGGTACGACGGGGAGGCAGGATTAAACAGAATGGTATACAAAAATGACAGAATATGTGCATTTCTGCGAAGGCGGATAGGAAGCCACTTGAGCTTAGTGCGAAATTGAGATACGTGGTCATATTTGCGCAGGCCAAAAATAAACCTTATGCAGAAATTTTGAAGGCGCTCAAGTTTATTTAACTGTTCCTCTGTGAGATCCAGGTAACAAATGTCCGCATAGTCAAGGATAGGGAGTAGGAGGGATTGGACAAGCGCAATTTTAGTGGAAGTTGGAAGAAAGTTACGCAGTTTCATTAATGCTCCTGCCGCGGCATACAATTTTTTACTAGTAGCTTGAATCTGCGGACCCCAGCTCAAACAACGATCTATAGTAATGCCCAGATTCTTGACAGTGCTGCTGTAGGGTATTGTTACGCCATTAAAATCAATTTTTGGAAGCGTTGACCAATCAATGCAGGATATTTGTCTCGAACTACCTAAGATGATAGCCTGCGATTTGTTAGGATTTACATGCAGACCATAACATTTGCCCCACTTACAAACATTAGCCAGATCGACATTAACAGTGTTTATTGCCTCAGAAATGCTGGAAAGGGGAGCATGGGAATAAATTTGAAGATCATCAGCATACAGGTGATAGGACGACGAAAAGTTAAGGGAAATGGAATTGATAAAGAAGGAAAAAAGCGGAGGAGATAGGACACCACCCTGGGGAACACCGGCAGACGTCAGACACCACGAGGACGAAGCGTCCTCAAGGTGAACCCGCTGTCGACGACCACAGAGATAACTGTTAAACCAGTCAGTAGCAGAAGAAGAAAAATTAGAAGAGCGTAGCAAAGCCAAGAGAACATCATGATCGACGGTATTGAAGGCATTGCTGAAATCAAGGAGGACCAAAACAGTGAGATTGCGATTTTCCATTGAAAAACGGATGTCATCAGTGATTTCAACCAAAGCACTGACCGTACTGTGCCCCTGACGAAAGCCTGACTGGAAAGGATTTAACAAATTATGACTGGAAAGGTACGTGTTAAACTGATTGTGGGCTAAACGTTCGAGAACCTTAGACAAAAAAGGGAGGATTGATATAGGTCGAAAATCTGAGAAAGATTTAGGGTTGGGTTTTTTGGGCAAGGGAATAGTTTGAGCGTCTTTCCAAGCAGAAGGAAAAACACCAGTAGAAATAGATGTATTGAAGATGATACAAAGAGCAGGAAGGAAGTGTTCAAGGAAAGGGACCAACATGTTGCGACTAATGCCATCGAGACCGACTGCGTTAGAAGTGATAGACAGGACACTCTTTCTGACCTCGTCAGCAGAAAACTCGTTGAAGAGAAAGGGTGAATTATCTGGGATAGGCAAGGTGGAAAGAGAAAGAAGGGTGCTGGTTTTGGTTTGGATATCAATATTCGAAGAGGATGAGAAATGGAGGTTAAGCAAATTGAGGTCAATATCCCGGGGTATACCATCCATCCTAGATTTACCGATTCCCATTGATCTCAGAAATTTCCACACCTTAGCTGGATCATCATTATTGACAGAATTGTGAACGTGACGTCTTAGAGCATCTCTACAAGAAGTGTTACAACGATTTCGGGCTTTTACATAAGCTGCCTTACTACGATCTGTAGGATGACACTTGTATCTGAATCTTGCAGAATCTCTTTTATGCATTAGGAGCTTGATGTCGTTGGTGAGCCATGGAGCTGGAAGGTGTTTTATTTTTGTAGGTCGTAAAGGAGCATGCTTATCGTATAACTTGGTTAAACTAGAATTGAAAAACTCAACTTGATCATTAACTGATTCGGCTTCAAAAATTGGTGACCAGTCAACATCTCGAGCATCCGCTTCAAATGCCTCTCTGTCTATTCCACCAAAATTGCGCTGAAGAATAATTTTAGGTTTGGATTTAGGAGGTCGAACTTTGTAGGACAAAAAAAGGAGATCGTGATAAGAAAAACTAGCAGAACACTGCCCATGCTTGGTGACGTGACTGGGTGAAGAAACTAAAATTAAATCAAGTAGCGAGGGGGTGCAGTCAGGAAAATGATGCGTGGCGTTCAAAGGAAGAATTTGCATGTTAAATGAGTTAGTGATAGATTGCAAGGAAAAAGTTCGGTGATCTTGTTTTAGGAGACATGTATTAAAGTCGCCCATGATAATACAATGTTGGTACTGTGGCAAGAGATCCTCTAGTAGATTTTCAAAAGAAGGGAAATAGTTTACATGCAGAGAATGAGAGTAGTAAACCCCAAGCAAAATCTTAGTATGAGAAAGAATAATCTCAATAAATAAATGTTCACCAGCATCAGAAGGAGGTGGTTGAACTGACGTACTAATTATGGAGAAAGGAATGTGGGATCGAAGATATATGGCCACTCCACCACCACGACTGCCTGTGCGGTCATTGCGTATAAGACGAAACCCGGGTAGAGAATAAGAAATAGAGGGAAGGCTAGGCTTTAACCAGGTCTCTGAGACAAAAATCGCATGAATGTTTCTATCACCAAGATATGTTTGCATATCATTGATGTGACTCGGAATGCTTTGAGCATTTATATGAATCGCATTAAAATTTTTGGAGACATTCGAAAATTGGGTATTAATCATATCAGAGAGTGTAGGAATACTATCAAAACTATCGTCACCAGTACTCGAGGTTTCAGAGCATGGTGAAAGGGTATGAGAACTTATAGAGTAATCACCATTATTTGACAATATATCCATTGTGTAGCAATTTCACTGTACTTTAAATAACTATGTACCGAAAATATCTGATTTACAAATAAATTATTAACAAATTAATTAACACAATTAAAATTAAAACAATACTAAAATATATAAAAGAGTATTAATCACATAAAAAAAACAAACGATTATTATTCCAAGACCAACAACAAAACTGGAATCAACGTCCCAAAAATTCGTTGTATATAATAACAAAAACAAAAAAGAAAAAAAGAAAAAATAAAGATATACTCATCTGCCTATAACAGAAAAGAGAGAAAAAAAATAAAAGCATGCTATTGAAATGATACAACATACAAACAACAATAATACAAATAAACAATTTGCAAAGATAATAAGTATCTATGTTTTTAAAAATTACCATTATGAAATACGATATGGCTAAACAAACTGACCGCACAGTAAAAAACTACACAGAGAGAAAAAAAAATAAAAAAAAATAACGACAATGTTGTCATTGACGTCACTGACGCACAACAGCCAAACGTCAGTGTCAGTCCAACCCATGGATGCAGAGTGCAGAGTGCAGAGAAAGGAGTATCATCTTAATCTATATCGTAGACTAGTCACTAGGAAATTTACAATTACTTGCGTAGTATAATATAATGACGTAAATATAACTTTATAACCATCATGAGAAAACATGTAGCTAGAGTGACTTTATTTTGTGACCTGTGAATAGTACGTATTAATTGTTTTCTTTGAAATTTACCCCAATGTCTTGTGGCTAATTAAAGCATTTGAACATTTGCATTTTCATGCGAACAGATGACACTCCTTCCTCCACCCTCCACAATTTACACCAACAGCAATAAATTTGACAGTTCTGTAGCAGCCTAAATAGCGAAGTTACAATGAGGGAGTTTCCGACGAGACAAAAATAGTTCCAACGGACGCACTAGATGGCGATTGTTCGAGATGCAGATAGATCTGTCTCTACCATGGACTCTCAAAAGTGTAATCACAACGAAACCCCTCCCCATTTTCAAGGAAAAAATCGAATCTAAATTATTTGTGATAATTTAAAATTTTTGAGTTTTCGTTAACACATCAATTGTTTATATACTTAAATTTAGAGACATCTCTTCTTAGCTTAGCTGATTAGTTTAGTATGTCTACCTTCTATAAAAACCCTAAATACATTAAGGAATTTCATACTAAAACAATTTTTATATTGTGTTAAACTTTTAAAATATTGGGAATAAAAATAGCTAATTAGGTTGATAATGTAATAAAAAACCGTTACTGATCACAATCCCTTTTCAGTAAAAATCTTTAGAACTCCCGAGGCAATAGACACCAACTAAGCCAAAGTAGAAGGAAAATTCAAAGATATAAATAGCAACACTGATACGACAATATTTTATCCACAGACTAAGTAGAGAGATACTCTCTCGGCTGAAGGATTAGTATCCATAGCCAAGACTAAATTTAAAAAATATCTATTTTGTCTTTCATCAGGTTTACGAATTTGTTTTGAAATTTTGGTGTTTTGATATAGTTTTCATTCGAATAAAATGCGTACATGGATAAAGTAGTTTATTATTTATTACTAGAAGTCGTGCTTTCGCAAATCGAATGAATTGAGTCCCATTATGCCTACCGCTTTTGACAACAAACCAAAAGACCTACAAGCGCCTCCTATTATCGTTTTATTAAACCATATCTTTTTGTCTCGTCGGAAAACGGCTCATTAATGTGAAAAAGGGTGGAATACTAACAATCAAATGTACCTGCAATGAGCAAGCACTTGCTATACACGGCAGAGAAATAAACGATGCGTGATACATTTGCGAGTCAATGTGAAGACCGGCGCGCGTACCCACATACCTGGAATGTTTTTATTGGATTTAGCGGATGCGCCTCGGTCTAGCGACTGCAGCATTAGTTCCTGCCTCTGCTACCACCTTCCTCGATGGTACAACCAGTGGCGTCGACTTCTTGAGGACGGCGCCGCTGCCAGGCGTAACTTTGTCGAGTTCACCGAGGTTACTTATGAGATGGTGTTGACCATCAACTAGGATGTGGATGTGCCCGTCACGAGTCCAACAGTTATTAACCCCAAACCGTTCCCTTGCTGTCATGAATGTATGATGTCTAGATTTGGACAAAAACTCAGAGAGGGTAATGCCAGTGCCCTTCAAGGAAGTTTTTAAGGTCCATACCTTACTCCGGACAGCAAGGTCCTTGAGTTTAAATAATATGGGTCTAGACTTCCCAGTCTTAGGACTCCCCATACGCTGACAACGGGCAATTGAGGAACTAGTGAAAGTGTCAAGTTTAAAATTATCAGTGACAGTTTTTACCACTAATGCAGTGATGTTCTCATCTTTAGCTTCAGGCACGCCATGTAACAGCAGTATTTTACGCCGGCTGCTCATTTCTAGCCTATCCACTTGCTGTGCGAGAAGGCCCATCTGAGTCTGGAAGTCGCGTAACACTTGCATAGTAAAAGTTTTGAATTGTGCATAATCTGCGGCAAGGTTGCTTGAAGGGTTGCCTGGAGGTGGATTTTTTAGCAGCTCACTCTCAAAGTGCTCCATGCGTTTGTTAAGAGCCTCCATGATCTCCAAAAACGACTTTGGAGGGTTACTCATTGTAAGGTATGTGATGGATGTAGGTATGAGTTCAGAAATATAACAATTCGAATATTTACCAGGAGATTTTGTAAGGCAGATGTAGTATATACCTTATTACACAGAATTAGACATAAATTAGGCCAATTAGGTCACTGTTTATATTTAAAACACTAAAACATTTGGGAGCAAATTTAAAAAACGTTAAGTCACTTCTACCCACCTTCTTCTTGAAGAAAGATAAAAACAAACAATCCTCGCAGCTAAATTTAGCATGCTAGTTTACTGAATGCTATTACACTGAATTCAGTAACAAAGCAACCGACTTCAATTTCAAATCATCGCCGTATGTATTTTTGTTTTTTTTTATTGATGTTACAAAAACCACTTCAGCGTTTTTGATAAAATTGATAAGGAACCATTCAGAAAGTCCTCCACACTTGCAAATAAAAAATAAAGACGAATTGAGAACATTCCCTTTTCTGAAGTCGGTTAAAACAAGTATCCTATAATCCTACTTTCAACTAATATTTTAAATGTCAATGTGTGTATGTGTATTGCTCAATCCCGTCGTAACGCAGGAACGGATCGGGTTGAAATTTAGAACACAGATCATAGTCTGGAAGAACATAATAGGCTACTTTTTATCCGTGAAAAACAACGGTAACGGGTAACGGTAAAATCGCGGGGCGCTGCTAGTCACATTTGTTTTGTGTTTCAAAAGAGATATTATCTTTTCCTTAATAAATCAGATAAAATCTAAGTACTTATCACACCTATGTGATATCATAACAATAGTCATGAGCTTACATTTTAATGCGTTTATCGCTTTTCGATATTGGCAACGCGTTGCCGTTTTATCTTGTTTTTTTTTTAATATTTTTTTCTTACTTTATTACCCCGGGATGTTATTAGTTTAATGTGTATGTATAATTATGTGTCTGTGGCATCGTAGCTCTCGAAAGGATGGACCGATTTCGATTTTTAGTTATGTTTCATCTAAATCTGATCAGTCATTTCGAAGTTAGCTGTGATAAGAATCTTAGGACGCATAAATAGATAAATATATGCACTAGTTACAAACATACGTGTGACCTAAAATTTAAACAATTCTATTGTTTTTATTTTATTTAAAAGATACTAATGTTAACATTTATCTCTTTTTTAATATTACTTCAAATATTGCATTAATATACTTTGTAGATTGTTAGTTAGTTGGTCTGCTAGTTGTTAGTAATTTAAGTATCTTTATTTCTTTTTGAATTGTTATTAATTATTATTTTAATTAGTTGTTGCTCATTACTCTTATCAAATAATAAAATAATCTTATTTGATACAGTGAAAAACAATCTAAGAGATTATGTTTTTACTTATTATACATAGATTCATACAAATGCCCAGTCTGTTCATCACACAAAATTTGAGTGATGAACACAAATATTTGTACTGGGTGGGAATCGCATCCAGGACCTACGGCTTTGCAAGCGGACTTACTAGTTACTTCCGACTAAGCCACTAGGTCTGCTTAGGTCACCACTAAGATCTGTCCTATATAATTACACAGAACAGCCTTAATGTTATAAATTAAATCTTTATCCGTCTGTCTATACGGTAAGTAAGTGTGCTGGTGTAGTCAGGAGATGGGTCGTGGATTCAAAAACCCATTCAGTGCAAATATTTATGTGTAAACACAAATATAATATGAAAAATATTCTATGAATAATAAGTGTGTTTAAAATCATATTTAAGTATTATATCAGCTATCTAGCTATAGTACAAGCTTTGCTTAGTTTGGGACTGAGAAAGTGTTGTGTGAAACAGATAATCGACTAATGATAGTTCTGTTGGATATGTTCATAGTTCTCAATTTCGCCATAGATAAGAGTAAGAATAAGAAAAAAATATTTACACAAAGAAAGTTACACAATAATTTCACAAGTTGACATGACAGATGAGGATTATTTATTTATTGTTAGATAAATTTTAGCAAATGAAACAATGTCGAAGTTTTAAATAATTATAATACTTAACTTTACGTTATTGCGAACTATCTTTTTTTGAAGGACCGAGAAGAGAAGAAAGGAAAAAGTCGACCAATATTTAAATAGCACGAGAAATGGACACGGTTACATACCACACCGCGCTCTGAGACAAAGCTCAGTGGGAGTCACGTGACCACGTGACGTATCAGTTTTTTTTCAGATATATTTTTTTCATTACACTTTTTTTCATATTTAAATGCTTATTACCTGCCGTGTGGACAGAATGTTGAGGACACGCCTTCGGCGACTGGGATTGGGTTATATTTTTGTTATCACCAAAATACGTATCAATATCAACATATCATTTAGTAGTAATAAATAAATATTGATGTACAATAGGGTACAATCCTCAAAAAAACTAAGTAGCCCGTTAGTTAGATTGCCAAAAAATATTGTACACGTATTTTTTCTTTTGTTTCACAAACAAAAAATGACGAAGATACAGCGCTTCGAAGTTTCGTGTGACGTCACTTGTGAGTACGATTTTTACTCACGAGTGACGTCGCGACCCCCCACTCTCGAAGTTTGATGGTCTATATTTTTGTCGATTTTTAATATTATGAAAAAACAAAAAACATGTGTTCAATATTTTTCCATGATCTAGCTGACGGACTAATTAATTAGAATGGTGTATTTTTTACCCAGTCCGGTACCCTATTCACACACAACACCATCAGGACGTCTACTCTCTTTCTACGAAAACGTAGTTTCGAAATAAACTCGCGACTTTCCAACTGCGATTCTACTTCGATCCGTCGTTTTGTCCGATTAAATATTCTAAGCCTACTCTAATTAGAGTATGCTTAGAACATTTAAACGTCAAACAATGTTGTATCGGACGAAACGAAGTAGAACGGGAGTAGGAAAGTTGCGAGTTTTTTTTTTTTCGAAATTACGTTTTCGTTTATAGAGAGTAGACGTCCTGAGTCCTGACCCCAAACTAAGCAAAGCTTGTACTATGGCGGCCAGATAGCTGATATACATAGTAGTGGTAGGACTCTTAGCGTCTTAGCAGAGTCCGACTCGAGAAGTACCACACCTTTGCCAGTTATGCTACCTAGCAGTAATGTGAACGCATCACTGTGTTCCGGTCTGAAGGGCAATGTTTTCAGTGATATTACTAAATTACTGTTAAACTTCTTTTATCTCTGGATGACGAGCGCAGTGCAGTGCTAGGTAATGATTTGGATTCTTCGTATTCCAATAGCTGCGTGTCACTGTGCTGTTACGAAATGAAACAATTGTATTGTCATGTCATTCACAAATAGAAATAATTTTGGGATGACGACAGAATCGAAAATATACCATTCTATACTACGGCCGTTCAGAGTTTCAGAGAATGCGTTCCTGACACGTCGCGATTGAGCTGACGACGTAACTTTGTAATGGCGTTGCAGTTATACGATAAAAATATTTTTGCGGGTTGTTTACCGTTTTAACAATAGGGTACAATCCTCAAAAAAACTAAGTAGCCCGTTAGTTCGATTGCCAAAAAATATTGTACACGGATTTTTTCTTTTGTTTCACAAACAAAAATTGACGAAGATACAGCGCTTCGAAGTTTCGTGTGACGTCACTTGTGAGTACGATTTTACTCACGAGTGACGTCGCGACCCCCCACTCTCGAAGTTTGATGGTCTATATCTTTGTCGATTTTTAATATTATGAAAAAACAAAAAATACGTGTCCAATATATTTCCATGATCTAGCTGACGGACTAATTAGGATGGTGTATTTTTGACCTAGTCCGGACCCTATTGATGAGCATTGAAACAACATTATTATATCAATAATCAATTAATGTTATAATTTTGTGCCAAACTGAGTGTCAAATAACTTGGTAAACAATATTTTTCTAAATCTGTCAGGAACGCATTCTCTGAACGGCCGAACTATAATTAGTTCGTCAGGTAGATTAATTTGAAAAAATATGGGACACGTAGTATTTTTTTGGTTTTATAAAACTATTAAAAATCGAGTAATATAATATAGATCATCAAACTGCCGGGACTAGGGGTTTGTGACGACACGACTTCACAAAAATCGTATTTATAGACGTAGCCGTGACGTCACTACGAAACCTCGTGAGTTCAGTATCTTCGTCATTTTTTGTTTGTGAAACAAAAGAATAAATACGTGGACAATATTTTTAACCGTCAGTTAGGTTAATTGCACAATTTTTTAAGAAAAAAATCTTTTGGCGCGTCGAAGGCAGATTTTTCGTGGGCTGTGAATTGAATTCTAGTTCTAGCGTCACGCTCGGGAATGATAAGAAATATTCGGGTAAACTCAGGACCGTGGCCATGCTCATGGCCACGCCACCAGCGTAGTTTCCAAAGTAACCTATCAAATTTAGAGATTTTTCACTTCTATCGGCAGTTCCTATATGGCAATCCTAAAAATTGGTAGTCATAGGGACTGCCATTTTTTTTAATTCACCATTCCTATTTCCCAGGCTGACTCTACAAACAGTCCTACACCTCTACAAAATCAAAATGTATATGTAGTACGTACACATTTCTCAGATGAGTAGGTATTACAAACATTAAATATTCAAAGATTGTTACGTGATGACCCTCGGCAAGGTCGACAGCTTCGAATAACTACAAAAACATATTTAACAAACTCACACTGTATGATGTATAATGCCAAAAATAATACGTACTACGGTTAAGAATACCATAGAACGGTAGTCACGATGAACTAAAGTTCGGTAGGTATATTTTCTTTTAACAATAACTATAATAATAACTTTCATTTAAAAAACCCGACTACAAATAAAGTGGCCAAGTGCGAGTTGGACTCACCCATGAAGGGTTCCGTTGCAGCAAGTAACATAATATACATAGTACACATAGTTTTTTTAGTTCGTTGTAACTTTTATCGAAGTTTTAATAATAATGTATTTATGACGTACTAAAAAAAAAACTACTCATCAGATCGAGTTCAAACCAATTTTCGTTGGTAGTTTGCATGGTAATGTAAATCATTTTTTTTTTGTTTTTTCATTCTTTTATTTTAGAAGTTAGATGGGGGGGTGGGAGACACATTTTACCACTTTGAAAGTGTCTCTCGCGCAAATTATTCAGTGTAGACAAAAACTACATTAGAAACCTCAACATCATTTTTGAAGACCTATCGATAGACATCCCACACGTGTAGGTTTGATGAAAAAAACATTTTTGAGTTTCAGTTCTAAGTATGGGGGGCAACCCTAATTTTTCTTTTTTTTTTTTGGAAAAATCTTAATGCTGTTCACATAATACATCTACTTACCAAGTTTCAATAGTGTCGTTCTCATAGTTTCGGCAAAAAGTGGCTGTGACATACGGACGGACAGACAGACAGACAGGCAGACAGACAGACATGACGAATCTATAAGGGTTCCGTTTTTACGTTTTACGGAACCCTAAAAAATTACTGATAAAAACATTATTTGATACCAAATACTATCTAAGGACACTGATCATTGAGTTACAATTTTACTTTCCTACTAATATTTATTTTAAGGGCTCGACCTATCTCATCAGTCGATGCGGTAAGTAAATAGTAAGTTTTTTTTAAAAAAATAGTGACGAGAACTGCAGGACATGTGCCTGATGGTAAGCAACATGCCTGCCACATAACAGCACAGTGACACGCAGCTATTGGAACATGAAGAGTCCAAATCATTACCTAGCACTGCACTGCGCTCGTCACCCAGAGATCTAAGTTGGTATATCTCTCTCTAAGCCCTGTAATTTCTCTGGAAACATTGCCCTTCAAACCGGAACACAGTAATGTTTGCACATTACTGCTTGGCGGTGGAATAACTGGCAAAGGTCAAGAGTCCTACCACTACAAAAAAAATACAAAAAACATGTTATTAAGTTTGGTTAAGTAAGATTGTAATAATATTGATGCTCTTCGTTTTTAAATAAATTCGCAAGTTTTTTTTTTACAATGTAAAGTAGTAAAAATGGCAACACTCGAACAATAAGCAGTTTCTCTTATCAGTAAATAAACCTTATCAATGAGGTCAGCGGGACAACTAGCGTAGTTACACCGCGCACTATACCTACCGCTCGACAAGCAGCCCAGTTGGATGGGGGTTAGCGCAGAGTTAAACATTTCAAACGAATACCAAAAAAAAATTTGCTCAATTTTTTTTTAAAGTTGAAAATTGAAAAAAATTTTTTTTTTTTTTTTTAAATATAGGTACAAGATTTTTTTGTTTTGTAGAAAACAATTATTATTATATTACAATACCTATGTGCTATATATATACTTGATTTATTTATGGATACCAATTACATTTTACATAAGTGTTCTAAATCTTACTTCATAATATGACTTCTTACTCTAAAATAGTATATTTTGTCTAGAAAACCAAAAACCGACTTCAATTTAAAATTAAATTAAGACACTCGACGAAATTTCATAAGAATCTATAATTTTATCGTCTAAATCTAAATACTTGAAAATATATTTTAGGATTTTGTTCAGATTTCCAAAATTGCCACACCGATTTCGATAAAAATTATATGGGAGACCATCTCTGAACTATGATCTACTAAACATAAAAAAAACATCAATATCGTCTCAGTCTCAATTGGCGGCGTTATCGTGGAACATACATACAAATATTTGTACTGTGTGTGGGTGTTTCTATGTATATTAAGTATGTATTTAAAACTATATCAGTATTATATCAACTATCTGGCCGCCACCATACAAGCTTAGCTTAGTTTGGGGTCAGATGGTGTTGTGTGAAAATTGTCCACCACTATTTATAAAAAAAAAAAAATGGTTGTCTGTAAAGTCGGGTTACTGACGTTAGTTGAAAGTGACAACTTCAACTACGCCTTAGAGCGAGGTAACGCCGGCGGCGAGGTAACGGCGGTGACGTTACATGACGTCATGTTTTGCGGGCAAGCAGCCGGCTTCATCGAATTATAAGACGTTGTCACGTCAAAAAAAAAACAACCGAATTGAGAACCTCTTCCTTGTTTGAAGTCGGTTAATAATGATAGATTAACCTATCTAGGTTTCAAGATTTTAGTCATCGTCAGTGCCATGTACAAGTTTTGTTCTAATAGTCAGATATATATTTAAACTTTTTTACTTTTAAAAATTAAGATTAACTATTATTATATATTTAATTTAAACTCTTAAAACAGTCTTATTAAACGATAATGGATTTATTAATTTGAGATCCAGTAAATGAAAAAAAAAACATGATCCATCTTTTTTCGAATAAAAAGTACCACCTTTTACGTCGGCGGTGTAAATACCGAATCACCCTGTACATTTAGCGGAACAAAGCGAACAGCCTGTACACTGCAGAGGTACGAGAGAAATTACTTCCATACATTGATATTTATGCCACTGACGCGACCTGCGTTGCAACTCGGAAACGGGCGAGCCACCGTACTACATACTTTATTATTGTTTAATGAGGATCAGTAAAGTTATAGCAAATTCAATAGATCTATCATCCACGTTATTCTTTATGACATAAGGATCATATATCTTTTTGAATTATCCAAATCGGACCATTACTTACGAAGATATTAAATAATAAACATATACCGTTCCTGTCGCTAAACACAATGCACGCGGGAGCGTGTGACGTCACTATGACGGAACCGAGCGCGGCCGGCCCGTCGGCCGGCACATTCGACGAAGCAGCGGCGACGCGCGACTCGGTTGGTCCCTAATATTTGGCAATTTATTTACATAAAGTGTTGTTGGAGGTTGGAGTGTAATTTTGTAATACTTAAGTATAAAACGTACATAAGTAATATGAGAACTATAGGTTTTGTGCAAGCTCAGTCAGATAATCTTCCAAAAGTGGATTCTTTTATGGTATTTGATTATCTAGGTAATCATTCCAAGTTCACCAGCGTTAAAATCCGTGGTTGGAAACTACAAAGGTAAGGATGCTGCTTATTTATCTACGTAGGTACTTATTAGTAATCTTTAATTTGTTAGTTAGTGGTTAAAAAATAATTCGCGAAATGATCTACATATGGATGAACGAAAACAACTATTTCATTTACATTCGATAGTATAAACACTACTCTTAAGCTCTGAATATGTCCCTGTACCTACACTTTACATTCATTTTATTACACCTGCCTATGTAATAAAGAGAATGTAAAGTGTAGGTACAGGGACATATTCAGAACTTAAGAGTAGTATTTATACAATCGAATGTAAATGAAATAATTGTTTTCGTTCATTCATATGTAGATCATTTCGCGAATGATTTTTTAACCTACTTGCGTTTTTTTTAGTGCATGGTTCTCTCACTTGCTGATCTAGGTATGACAGAATCCAATATAAGATGTCATGGCTGTTTTTTTTGTCATCTCGCGTTTTGTTACAAATCGTTCGTTCAGTATGTACTTAGGTAGGATGACTTGAATATAAAGCAAAAACATTTTTTATGCATATATTTTATTTCTGTTTTATTTTTATTACCCACGACCCACGACGCAACGCAGACGGTCTATGCGTTTGGGGGGGGGGGGGGGGAGGATGTTTGTTTGTGAAATTCATGTCGCCATTTTTCTCCAAGACTACTTGTCTGATTTTGTTGCAGTTTTCAGTTATGGGTTTGGGTTTGATTGGTGCATGTTCTTAGATAGGTGTTACGGTGACAAATAACCAGGAGCCGCTGAAGCAAACATTGTTTGTTCTATGTTGCCATTTTTCTCCAAAACTACTAGTTCCATATCTTGTCTTTTCTTATAACCTGGTCGGTCAATTTTCTTTTTTTTAGGCTTTTGACATTCAAACTTATGAGGCAAAACTCCTTTCTTTAGTTTAAGCTTTTCTCCAACCAACTTAAACTCTACGTAATTTTCCATATCTTCTTCCAACTGAAATATAAAAATACTAGTTAAACCCCGCTGATGATGATGATTGAAACCTTGGTAATCGGTTATGTTCGACCAAGCGGACTGCGCTACGTGTGTTACAATTTATGCGAGTGTTATATTAGTAGGATATATTAATGTATTTTAGTATTAAAATTAACGTGGTTGTTACACATATTGATTAGGTAAACGGGTTACACGTGAGTTACCCGTTTACCTAATCAATATATATTAATGTAGTTGCTTCTAACAGTAAGGCATAGCTGAGGCAGATACATAAATGCACCGCTGTTGTGTAGATGATTAAAAAATAAATAATATATCATTCACTCTTTGATTTTTACCTAAGTACGTTTCTGTGCTTTAACCGTGGAATATTACATAGAAATGAGAACGGGCAAATAGGTAGGTAGGTTTATACACAATACTCAGAAAAAGTAAGAAGGTATGTTTCTATTAATACAGCAGCTTAAAATAAGATAAATAGAAAGGTACACTGCACTTAATACCTAGTAGGTACCACCTTATTTTAATAAATATCAACCAAATAATAGGTATAGTTATGTAGGTACTCACAACAGCAATGTCTTGTAGCCTGGGCAGAGGGTGGAGTTTTATGATCTCTTTTTACAACCGAATACCAATTTTTACGAAGTTTTGGGTATTTCGGCACGTTAAAAAATAGTTTTTCTGGCGTTTTAATAGAAGTGTTTATACATTTTGGCAATATACAATATTTATACATAGTTTAAAAAGTGAATTACACACAAATCGGACACTTAATTTGTTTTAAAGTCACAATTAAAGAAACAAAACACTGCGCGCCTTATCGCTGCCAACGGTTAACTGGCGGCGACCGTCACAGTGACGTCACAGCTATCGCGACGGCCACTCTGTAAACTTCGCTAGTAATTCGGTCATAACTTCGTCAATTTTTGTCGTAGAACAAAAATTTTTACACTGTTTGTTAAGGATTTCTTAGCTCTATAAATCTGCATACTCAACCATAGAATAGATAATATAGATAGAACGGACACTCCCCACCCCCCGCCAATTTCAAGCTTTCTCCCCCTCGCGGACGCGAGGCGGACTCAACGAAGGGTTATTATATCGGACGATAATTTCTATGAGAATACGACCATGATGCTGTATTATTTAACAAAATGGTACCAAATTTTTCGTCTATTATACGAAACAAGAATAAGAGATTTTTAATTTCATAAGAATTTCTACAATGATTGAATCATTTTTATAAACTGTGTAAGCTATTCTGGTTAGAAGTACGCGCCAACACTGAAGTCCTGTGACGAAATTATTAAACTCGTTGTTTTTAAACTGCGGCTTTCGTTGTCAGAATTGAATTGTCAGAATTTTTAGTTAAGTACACTTACCCAAAGATTTCTCTTTGTGTAAGTGTACTTAACTAAAAATCAATTCGTACATGGTACCTTTATTATCTCCTATTTTGTTTTAAATCTTCTCCCTTCTGATTGTTGATGAAAGTTATATTTACCTACATTAAAGATCGAACACTAACTAGGTAAGATTGTAAGCCACTTAACACAGGCAGGTGAACTCACGGGTCATAGCTATTCCATAAAATAATTTAGTAACCCTAGATGACACGCACACATGCGTAAATGTGTTCGAACGACATATGCGTAGTTGTGTGAGTGTAGGTATGTCGACTTCACCGTTTGTTTGCAGTTTAGGCCGAGTGTCCGGGGTGTGACTCAACTAAAAACGTTACGGATCCTCATTGCATATATCTAAATAAATAAGAATGCACTACAGAAATGTATGTACGCGTATAATTTTCTGAATGACTGCACCAAATTGGATATTTTTTTATGGTCTTTATTGTCAATTACAAACGAACCTAACCGAGTCGACCGTAAGATTATTATCTCTCTCGTTAGATTATAATCTGACGGTGTTGACAACTCTACTGTTATACATATAAGAAAATTTAAAATAATCAATCATTTGTTATTAATCTAATAATTAGAAGAGAGATTGAATGCATTTTCAGAAAACTGGCGACGGACAAATCTTCAAATTAATGACAAAACACTGACAAACACATATTCAGTGGTTCAGTTGTCAGCTTTTAAACGGGTGAATTTAGAATAAGAAAGAAATGACACTTACAACTTGCGAAATTTAGCGTGTACACAAAAAGAAATTGGCAAAATAAGCCCTAGTCGTGACAAAGCAGTGTATCCTACTAAAATTATAAATTCGAAAGTATGTACGTTTGTTGCTCAATCACATTAGAACTGTTAAACGAATATAGTGGAAACCAGGGATGTTACGGAGCTTCGACTCCGACTCCGATAATTCGGAACTTCCTATTATTATTCCACGTTCGGTTCCGACTTCGGCTCCGAAACTTTTATATCGGAGTTTTTAATCGGAGGTAAGGTGTATAAATATTTGAGATAATTGTGGTGGAAAGTAAATAGATATACAAAATCCCAACCCCTTAAATCAATTGCCTGGCAATGTTTATCATGTCCACGTGTTTGACAAAATAATGTTTTATTTTACCCAATAAAAATATTTCTCTTGCAAAAATATCACTTTTGATCCAGCCTAGGCCTCCGACTTCGGTTCCGACTCCGATAAATCTAATTTAAAAACTCCGACTCAGACTTCGGTTCCGATAAGATGACCTTTGTTACATCCCTGGTGGAAACCGAATTTGGACCACAGATCAAAGAACATAGGCTGATTTTTATCACGGAAAAATTGGTTGCCTGTAAAGTCGGTATACGGGCGAAAGTTTTACATGACAACGACTTTGAGTGGTTAGCCCGCCTAAGAGCGAGAGAGACAGACATAAAAAGTGAAAGGCACGCGTCCCTCTCACTCGCTCTCATTGTGAGCGCATAACGTGAGCGGAGCGTAACGCAGTTTCTTGAAGTGTCACCCGGCAAACCAATTTATAAGACGTTGTCACGTCAAAAAATACGGAAACCGTTACGCTGGTAAAACCGCGGGACGCTGATAGTCATTGTATGATTTTACTTTTCAGCGAGTGAAGCAGCGAGATGCAGCTAGTGGCTAGAGCTTGTTCACACACCACCAATGACGAAACGTTTACAACAAATAGCGACAGGAATGGATTACGCTGATAAGATGACGCGCCACATCGATAATGAAAAAATCAGCGACCAAGTGCGGGTCTCACTTTCGTACCGAGGATTCCGTAGAAATGAAATGATTTCTACTAATATTATAAAAATCAAAGTTCGAGCTTTTGAATGTTTTTTGCTCAATCACGTCATAACGGATCGGGTTGAAATTTAGAACAAAGACTATATATGTATAGTCTGGAAGAACATACAGGCTACTTTCTGTACCGGAAAAATACAAAATTGGGAACTACACGGGTAAACTCGCGGCGATGTTAGTTCCTACTAATTTAATAAAATTCAATGTGTATTGCTCAATCATGTCGGAACATCTAAACAGACCAGAAATTTGGAACACAGAGTAGTCTTGAATAGCACGTAATATGCTACTTTTATAGCAAAAAAAAAACGTCATTCAAAAGCAGCAGTGTCGTTTATGGGATGTTTACCTATGTATAGGTGGCGGTCATTGTTTACCATTAGACAAGCCGTCAGTTTATCACAATTGATATTTAAAAAAAAAATGTTCAGACGGTTTAAACGATTTGTTTCGTAAGATTGTTTCCGTTTTTGTACGGAACCCTAATAATGCGACCACGAAATTCCGTTATCAAATAAATCATGCACACATGCTCATTATTTATCTAACGACATGTCATCGTGTTGTTGATGTGTATTCGTCAGTCATCACACGAGTCGGAATTTTGTATATATATGTGATGTGTACTACGAGTACTCGTGTGTTTGTTTGTTTATTTTTCGCGCAATGTTATCTTAATTGATACTATGTACAGTTGTCAGTTATACGTAATTAGTGTGTTCGTTTTTTAAGCCACGGCGCAAAAAATCGGGGGGTCTACCGCCTAACGAAAACGCTTTGACGCTTTGACACTGCTGTCTCTTTTCTTCTCGCTTGAAATGAAAGAGACGCCAATTTCAAAGCGTCAAAGCGTTTTCGTTAGGCGGTAGACCCCCGGGTGTTATAAGTATGACGTGGCTTTGTATGTGTGTGTGTCTATCTGTGGCATTATAACTCTCAAACGGATGAATAGATGTTGTTTTTGACGTGATAACGTCTTATAATTCGATAAAGCCGGCTGCACGCCCACAAAACATGACTACATGTAACGTTACCGTCGGTCGTTACCGTCGGTCGTTACCTCGCCGCATGTTTGTTACAGTTGTATTAATTATTTCGACCAGTAGTTCAAGCGGGGATGTAGCTCAGTGGTAGAGCGTTCGCTTTGCATGTGAAATGCCCCGGGTTCGATCCCAGGCATCTAAAAGCTTTTTAGCATTGTTTTTTGCATTGTTTTGATTGAAAATGACTAAATTCTACTGATTACTTTTTACATACAAATCTATTAAACAAATGAAATTAAAATTTTCTTTTGAAAAATGCTACCATTCCATCAGTATTTTCTTAAGACGTTGTCACGTTCTATCGTCAGTAAACCGACTTTACAGACAAACATTTTTTGTTTGAAAGTAGAATTAGTCAAGAGGTAGCTAATGTTTCGATTTCCATTAAACATACTATTTCCATAAACTAGCTATGTTTGATCGAAATCGAAACAAGATGTTGCAAATTTGAAGCGGCGGCCGCTTCAAATTTGCAACATCTTTCCTCTCGGCTGCAGGATATTTTTGTGCATGTGATTTAAATAATTTTATATCTGTATTATTTTTGGTAGTGGTAGGACTCTTAGCAGAGTCCGCCTGGGGATGTACCACACATTTGCCAGTTATTCTACCGCCAAGCAGTAATGTGCAAACATTACTGTGTTCCGGTTTGAAGGGCAATGTTTCCAGAGAAATTACAGGGCTTAGAGATAATGTAACAACTTAGATCTCTGGGTGACGAACGCAGTGCTGTGCTAGGTAATGATTTGGGCTCTTCATGTTCCAAAAGCTGCGTGTCACTGAGCTATTATGTGGCAGGCATGTTGCTTACCATCAGGCACATGTCCTGCTCGTCTCGTCACTCTATATTTAAAAGGCAATATATATTTTATATATCTCTAGATGTCTAGATAGTAAGGCTAAGGGTAGCGTCGAGCCGGACTGTGATTTGAACTCTTCATATTCATATATACATGTGCTCGGGAAACTATTCTAAACGTACAATATGTCGATTTGACATTCATGCATTTATCAATCAAACCTGGCATCCTAAAGAGCCATAATTAATACAAAAATATTTTACGATTGTTGCATTTGTTTACAAAAACAAAGTTGCAAAGTTATACCAGTCAACCGTGCAAGGCAACCTTTAATACACGCACACACACAAATCTAATTTTATAGTCACACACACGTCAGCAAAACTTTACCGTACAAATTGCTACTTTACCTCGTCGCAACAAAGCTCACATTCAAATAGCGGTTTCGGGACATAAGCCGTTTCATTACAAGAGCAGATTTAAAGAAGGAACGTGCGTAGAATCTGGTAAGTTTGCTGTTGGATTTAATGCTTTAACAGCTTGACTTTAAATTCTATTTTACTTTATCTGTGATAGTACATCTGTTCAAGTCTTTATGTTAAGGACACAAGGTACTTAATCGTTTGTATTATTGAAGTTGTCAATTTTAGTGGGGAAGTGACGTAATATAGGCAATTAAATGTTTTTTCTTTTTTTTTTATTGAAGAGAGGTTAGTTAATTTTATTTGTCCTTTTGATATTCAATTATCGGGTACTTATGCGTTTTGATCTTAGAATAGCGATATCATACACAAATCTGTAAGTCTTTGACAACATTTCAATATAAGGGTAAAACTTATCGGTTTCTTATCGGGTACACTTCGGAGAGTGTGCAACTGATCTGCATGATCTAATACCACCTTCCCTCCCCATTCTTCTATCGGACTTCTCGTATTTCAAAAAACCGACATCGTTTTATGGTTGATGTTCCAAAAACAAGAACGAAGAGATTTGACTCCACGTTTGTGATAAGAACGTCTAGGTTGTGGAAATGCGTTGCCTGAGTGGGATTTTCCCGATAGTTACAATTCTTACAATCTTGGTGTCTTCAAATCGAGAGTGAATCGGTTTCTTCTAGGTAAGCACGCTCCATCGTAGATCGCATCGTCGCTTAACACCAGACGATATGGTGGTCAAGTGCGAACCTATTATAGGTTCGCACTTGACCACCAGTTGAAAAAAAAATTGCCAGTCATAGGAACTGCCGATAGAAGTGAAAACTTACAACTCAGAATATGAGAGCTCACTTTGGAAACTACGCGAGTGAAACCGGCCATGATCATGGCCATTTAGAAATGTGTCAGCTTTACTAGATAGCCAATGGCCATGGTCCCGAGTTTCTTATCATTCGAGCTAGAATTAAATAAAAAAAATTTTTTTTTTTTGTAGTTTTCACTTTAAAAAAAATTGTCGATTGTTATAGCCCTATCGTATGGCGCAGATAAGTCGCGGTTATAAACGTAGAACAGTATTGTGCATCGCAGCATGCATCGAGGCCAAGGGTAGGCTCGGCGTCGGACTCGTGTCACTGTGTTGTACTCAGACTGTTGGGAATCTCTACTATTTTAAACGAAATCCAAAAAGGAAAGTAATGAATACAAATTGAAAATTTGAAACACAGATTTTATAATTTGGAATAATAATATAGAGGCTATTTTAGAATGAAAACTAACGTAAGTATTACACATTTAAAAAAAAAATTGGCAGTCATAGGAACTGCCGATAGAAGTGAAAACTCAGAATTTGATAGCTTACTTTGGAAACTACACGGGTGTAACCGGAGAGTGTGGCCTGGTCATCATGGCATAACCATCTAGAAATGCACCAGCATTTCCCATTGGCTGACACATTTATAGATGGCCATGCCATGATGGGCAGGCCACGCCCTTTTAGCATTTCCCATTGGATGACGCATTTCTAGATAGCCAATGGCTATAGTCCCGAGTTTACCCAAAGATTTCTTATCATATATTATCCCAGCGTGACGATAGAATTCATTTCACAGCCCACGAAAAATCTGTCTAGGCACGCCAAAAGAAGTTTTCACTTCAAAAATAGAATTCAATTCCAAAAAACAAATGCCTTCGAAATATTTCTCTGTGATGCGCTAAAAAAAGTTTTCAATTCAAATATAACATTATAAATATGTAATCCGCCATTTTGTGATCCGTTTTCATCAAACACAGAGATAAGAACTCTACCGTTCTAATTCTCCTTTTAAATACAAAACAATCTAAATCGGGTTTTCCGTTCAGGATATACGATGCCACACGCGCCCACACACATATACATATACACACTCACACACACAGAGAGAGAGAGAGAGAGAGAGAGAGAGACGGGCATCCATCTCAGCCGTTTTTGCGTCAGCTGTCAAAAAGTACCTACCTACTCCTCAAAATTAGAAATTAAATGAAAATAAAGAAATTAATTTTAAAAAATTACCTGAAATGAAATTTATGTAATTCAAAACATGACTTTACACAAGTTATTCATCCCTTCGAGTACACCGTAAAATTAGTGCATAACCTGTAGTTTAGTGCATGATAGTGCAGTACGTAGCGGGAGTCTTCGCATCGTGCCAATATTCCTGGTAGCGTGGGACGCGCCCGGTAGCGTCAGCAAAAACGCTACCGGTTAAACTATTTACTTCCCAATGAAAATTGCAATATTTGATTTATATACAAGAATACATTATTTACTCGGAAAAAATATAGTTTTCAATTTAAAATTAAATTCAGACACTCGAGCAAATTTCAAAAGAAACTATAGCTAAGTTTTCTAGTTAAATGAAAGTATTTGTTTTCTTCTTATGTAATCACATAGTTAAAAAACCGCCACACCAATTTCGGTAAAATTTATATGAAATCCATCCCCACCTCTGAACTATGTACCACACAAAAATAGAAACAAAAAACGATATACAATAGTTCTATAAAATGTATATGGGACCACCCGTACAAATTTTATTGAAATCGGTGTGCGGTTTTTGAAATATGAACATAAAAATTGGCAGTCATAGGAACTGCCGATAGAAGTGAAAACTTATAACTCAGAATTTGATAGCTTACCTTGGAAACTACACAGGTGTAACCGGAGGCCTCGCCATTTTGGCATGGCCATCTAGAAATGCGTCAGCATTTCCCATTGGCTGATGCATTTCTAGATGGCCATGGCATGATGCCGAAGCCACGCCCTTTCAGCATTTGCCATTGGCTGACGCATTTCTAAATGGCCAATAGCCATGGTCCCGAGTTTACCCGAAGATTTCTTATCATACCCGAGCGTGACGCTAGAATCCAATTCTCAGCCCACGAAATATCTGTCTAGGCGCGCCTAAAGAAGTTTTCACTTCAAAAACTAAATTTTGCTGTCATATCTAGACGACTTAGATAGATAGTTAGTTTAGTGATAGTTTCATATGTGAATTGGATCGCGTGTCTGAATTTAATTTAAAATTGAAGTCGTTTTTTTTTTTGTTTTTTTTTTTCGAAGATAAAACTATTTATTTATTGTAGCACTTGTCGACTAATATTGGCGACGAATGAGTGGAAAATTTAGATTGATAAATATAAATATTATATATTTTGCCCTCAATATATTTATAACTTTTACCAATTCATATTTTATTAACGTCAATAACGTCCCACTTAAAACAATTATAAAAATCATTACTAAACTAAATAACATAACAAATAATAAAGTGCCAGCATTTTTTGCTGTCCTTACTCCGAGTCCACGACTTCGATTTTCACCGAACCAAGTAACAAAAAAAAAAAAACTCGAATCGTATCATCTAGAAATAGTTCGAAATCTGTTCTATATTTGAATTGATTTTAAAACTTTTACAAGCAGTCGGTTATCGTTTATTTGAGTACTAGCAGTCCACCCCGGGTTCGCTCGAGGCTCATGTATAGACTATAGCACTCAGGGATCACCAAAAATACAACAGTGAAAGAATTTTTGAAATCGGTCCAGTAGCTCCTGAGATTAGCGTATTCAAACAAAAACCTCTTGAGCTTTATAATCTTATATATAAAATTCTCGTGTCACAGTGTTTGTTTCCTTACTCCTCCGAAACGGCTTTACTGATTTTAACCAAAATTTATATGCATATTCTGTAGGTATGAGAATCGGCTACTAGCTATTTTTCATACCTTTATTTAAATGGCAAAACAACGTTTGCGGGGTCAGCTAGTATTAGTATATTTGAGATGTTTTGAGATGTACTGTATGTTATATTTGACGAGTCATCATCATCACGAGGCACTATCACAAAATGGCGTATAGATTTGTTGTCACAATTCACTCTATATTGGTATCAAATGACATTGCTTGCCTAGTAGTATAATAGTAGAATTACAAATTCCAAATCCAAGATGGCCGCCACAAAATGTCGGCAGGTTTTTTAATTTTAATTTTCTTGAGCAGTACATGTGCCTGATGGTAAACGACACGCCTGCCAATAACAGCACAGGAAATATTGCCCTTCAAACCCGAAGACAGTGATGTTTGGACATTACTACTTAGCGTTAGAATAACTGGCGAAGCTGTGGTACTTCCTCAGGCCGGAATTTAACTATTTTATTGATAGTTTTGTTAATTATCTATTAAGAACCTATGTAACAAATGTAATATGGTGTAATGTTGTGGGGTAATGTTTTGTGCAACTTCTTGTTCAACTAAGACAGCGAAATTACTTTTTTTAACAATAATAGGTTGGCATTTGACAGCCATCTCATCTGATGAAGTCTACGACGGAGTGTACTCACCTATGTGATATGGAGTATTGTTGTGGGGCAATGTTTTGTGCAATTTACGACTGTCGTAGAGTAATTATGGCAGCCAAATTACATTTTTCTCGCCTGATACAGTCTACGACGGAGCGTGCTTATCTAGTTAATATATAAAAGCGAAAGGTCACTCATCACGAAATCTCAGAAACTACAAATGCTAGGAGTTTCAAATTTTGCATGGAGGAGGTTTTAGCACGTAGGCGCTCGCTAAAACGAGGTTTTGTGAAATTCAACCCCTAAGAGGTTAAAATAGGGGATTAAAGTTTTCGCACCCTTAGTGTTAGAAACTTAAAATTTGGCACACGTGTTTCTCCTATAATGTAGGCATATATTAAGGAAGATTTATAAAAATTTCGTTCAAATAAAAAATGTTTGTCTGTAAAGTCGGTTTACTGACGATAGTTGAACGTGACAACGTCTTAAGAAAATACTGATGGAATGGTAGCATTTTTCAAAAGAAAATTTTAATTTCATTTGTTTAATAGATTTGTATCTAAAAAGTTATCAGTACAATTTAGTCATTTTCAATCAAAACAATGCAAAAAAGCTTTTAGATGCCGGGGATCGAACCCGGGGCATTTCACATGCAAAGCGAACGCTCTACCACTGAGCTACATCCCCGCTTGAACTACTGGTCGAAATAATGAATACAACTGTAACAAACATGCGGCGAGGTAACGACCGACGGTCGTTACCGTCGGTAACGTTACATGACGTCATGTTTTGCGGGCGTGCAGCCGGCTTCATCGAATTATAAGACGTTATCCCGTCAAAAAAAAAAGCGTTTTTAGCGTACATAAATTTAACCAACGCTTAGGTCTTACACCAACGACTTATAAATCGCGAGCGAAGCCGCGGGCGATAGCTAGTTTTTTATTTAGTAACGAGTGACGAGACGAGCAGGTCATGTGCCTGATGGTAAGCAACATGCCTGCCACATAACAGCCCAGTGACACGCAGCTATTGGAACATGAAGAGTCCAAATCATAACCTAGCCCTGCATTGCGCTCGTCACCCAGAGATCTAAGTCACTTATAAGACACAGATCTAGAAGATAAGTTTCGTTAATTACCAACACAGGAGTAGAATCAGAAGTGTGAATCGATCAAGTGCGCGCAGTGCGTTATATTCAGATGTCGGAGCGCCGCCGGTAAAAATATAATCCGGCAAGTCGCCGGCCGCCTCGCTGCGAACCCGGCGCTGGCGCGGAAACCGTGGAGACTTCTTGGTGTGTTTTAAATAGGTCGACAACAAAGCCTTGAACTTATTGTCAGGAAAAATGTTTTGTATACGCGTCAGCAATTTTTGAAGTGAAAACTTCTTTAGGCGCGCTATAGACAGAATTTTCGTGGGCTGTGAAATGGATACATCAATCGTCACGCTTGGATATGATAATGGATCGGATCGGATATGAAATCTTCGGGTAAACTCGGTAAAAACGGCCAGGTAGGTACCAGGGCAACAGAAACAGTAAAGAGTTTCGATTACCTACCTCCAACAGCCCAGCGTTTATCTCCAGATACCAGGACAACAGAAATATAAAAGAGTTGCGTTTGCCCCTAGGTACCAGTACCAGGGCAACAGCAAGTTTTCACTTCTATCGGCAGTTCCTATGACTGCCAATTTTTTTTTTATATTTATATCGCGACATTATCGAAAAGCCTGGATGTATTATGCGGGTGAAACCGCAGGGCAACTATAGTTTAAATAAATCTATGGTCGCTAAATTGCGAACACTTGTTGACCACTGGTATATATTCTTCTTACGTTACAAAGAGACATTCGAATTTTTGACCGACTTCAAAAAAGAAGGGATTTTCAACGATTACATGTTTTTTTTTGTGCGTATGTTACGCGATATCGCAGCCAATAGGCGAGACAACTATAAAAAAAGTATTGTATACGTATTTTTTCTTATGTTTCACAATCAAAAAATGACTAAGATACAGGGCTTAGAAGTTTCGAGTAACGTCACGTTTTGGTACGATTTTTACTATAGAGTGACGTCACAAAAATCTATACTAATATTATTAAACCTGAAGAGTTTGTTTGTTTGAACGAAAGGATCTCGGTAACTACTGGTCCGAATTGAAATATTCTTTCTATGTTGGATAGTCCATTTATCGAGGAAGGCTATATATATAGGCTATTTACTATTTAACATAACGCTACTATCAACATGAGCGGAGCATGAATGAAAAATGTAACAAAAACGGGAAAAATATTGCTTTCTGAGAGCTTTCGTTGCGTGACAGCATATGTCTATATTATAAAGGTTGCGTCATTAGAACCGAATTTGTTCAAAATTTTAATTGGTACGACCAATTTTCGATAGATGGCGTAGCAACGCGCGCACGGTTCAGCTAGTAATAAATAGTAATAAAATATATATTCGTATATGTATACGGATTATTATAAAAGATTATCTCGACTATTCTATGCAGGAATCATCACGATTTCACACCCAAAACTGATAAGTAAGATAAAAAAAATACCTTTGCAGTAAATATTTGTAGAGTTCCGTTTTGAACTTATACTTGTTTTAGGGCGTTTGGAAAATAAACATGATGAGAGTGAATCTTCAACATGATGTCTTATTTGCAAAAGTTAGTATGAAAGTTCTCTGATTTTCAAAGTTATTTCAATAAAATGTATTAGGGTAATAATTACTTAATAGTGATTATTGCCGATATCTCTTTTTGTGAATTCAATCCCTAAGGGGTTCAAAGAGGGGTTACAATTTAGTAGGTATAAAACCTTTTTTGTATTTTCCAAGATCATTTTAATGAAATTTTGGTTTGAGCAACAAACTTTCAAACATCCAAACTTTTGCATGGTATAGCACTACTACTACTACTAATAATACTATAGGTATACTAATTTCATAAATCTGAAGAGTTGATTTCAAAAATTCTTTCACCATTTGATATTGTACGTGATGTACCGTGTGTTATGTAGTATATGTAACACGGGTATAGCCAGGTCGGACCGTTAGTTTACAATACGAGATTATTGTGATAATACGGAACCATTGGCTTACAACACCGTCTCGCACTTGACCGGCGTATTAAAGTAGGTTAACAACACTGAAACAATTTCGCAAAACGATGAAACTGCAAAAGATGGAAGACACGTGATATCTAGGTACCACAGATTAGGTTAGAACCATCGAACCTAATCTGTGGTACCTAGATATTAAGGCGCGAAGAAAAATGTTGTACCCCGATTTGCGAAAGTTACGCGTACGGAGTATGAAATTTCCCACACTTAAGACTACATTAATACATATAAATTATCTTTAGATATTTAAATTACGCGTTACGTTGTTTGTCCGCGATGGACTACCTGAACTACTTACCGATTTTAATCAAATTTGGACAATTTTTGCAGTTTGATCCAACTTGATAGATAGAATAGTTTTTATTTCGATTAATAAATAAATAAATAAAATTTATTTCGACACAATACAATTATAATAGGCTTTATATGACAATATCCGAGCGAAGTCGAAACGAGCCGCTAGTACTATATCAAAGAGAAGTACAACATTATTTTTTTAAATTTTGCATAAAAACTACTTTAAGTCAATAAAAAAACAACACACACACTACCTTGTATTCAACACACTCGTAGCTATACTCTTTTATTTATTTAAATATGGTCGCATTTCGACCACTAATACTAAGTAATACACGCGCGGATATTGTTCGTCCGTATCACAAACATGGTGCGTCCCGAACCAGATCCTCTCATGTAGACAACGGAGCGGTGAACATCGCTATTATTAACTATCAGTGCCTCGCGATTTTATGAAAAATAACCTATGTGCTATTCTAGACCATGAAATGTATATTTCAAATTTGCGTGTTTGCGTGGTAATCGAATAACAAACATTTATAATATTAGTAGGATTCAATAATTGTTAATATAAAGAAAGAGATCAAGTAGTTTAAAGAAGTGATGTAGCAACGATGGCTGGCAAAACTATGTCGATGTTGTCGCTTGTCGAGTTTTGATGAAATAGGCGGCGTGACACAAGACAACTTGACGCGTCGAGCGCGCAAGCACGACTGCGCACCTGACTTGAGGGTCCACCGTCTACCGCTGACTAAAACTGTCTACGCTTTCATATTACTCTTTTCTTTTCGCTTGAAATTATAGCGACAGCAATAGCAAAGCCATAGCCAGTTAGGCGGTCGGAGAGAGTTCGATGGCGTATTGTGAAACACCGGCACCGCACCGTTCGATGCGTGGTACGATGCGCACCAAGTTCGAGCGTCTGTTAGTGGCATAACTATGGATTCGTTATCTAAACCGACGCCAAAATACCTATTCACTTTAGACTACATAATTTTGTATTATTATTACAAGTACAGTCGGTTACAAAGTACTTTTATAAATAGACTAGCTGATTCCTCAAACGTTCTATGTAATCAAATTGAGTTAGAGCTATTTTCAGATTTATCCCTTTAGTTATTGCGACGTCGCTGAGTAACAAACATCTTTTTATATGCACATTTTTATCCTTATTTCGTACTAGCAGTACTCCTGTACTCGTTATTTTCGCGGGATAAAAATGTAGCGTATGTGTTGTTCCAGAGTAATCTATTTTCCAAATTTAAACCCGATCCAAGAAGATCCAACGTGATCGAGCAACAAACGTCCGTACTTTGTCTTTTACAATATTAGTAGGATTACACATGTCGCTGACGCATTCACAAGATTTCAACTATCCAAAAAGCGTCAAAGTAGTTTTCTCTTCAGTTTGGTTCTTCAGACACATACACTATTTAAAAGATGTTTAACTAATTTTTAGACATTTATTTTAATTACTCCATTTTAGTATTTAGTAATATAATTATGTAATAGTAGAGTAACGATTCTATATTTAATAATAAGATAACTGTTGCATTCCTCCACAGAACACTGTTTCTAAGCACTAGGACCTCAAGATACCAACCTGTATGCTTAATTTGAGATCCACCAATGATTGTTCTACCACACATACTGACAGACAGACTATGTATATGTAAAGTTAAGACTTGACAATTTACATAATGTGTGTGTTAGTTTATCTGTGTGTGAAATAAATTTTCATTTCTTCAAAACTATTTAGAAATCACTTGTGCGCTCTAGTGTACCCGGCCGTTATTCTTATCAGTTATTTGTGTGGAGTGAACTGTAGATAAGATACGCCACGGACGATACTCCGCTTTCTGGACTATTGACTCACATATTACGCTTTGTAGTGATGTACTTTAATTTTTTTTTAAACGCATAAAGGAGGGTTTTGTAAGTTTGAGGTATGTGTGCGAGTGGCATTTTAGCTGTCTTACGTATGAACAGAGATAGTTTTTTTTTGTTTTATTACAATTTGATTAAGATCACACATTTTTGTTTTTATGAAACTTTCGTAAATTGCTCACAAAAATATATTTTCACCAAAAAACCAAAATCTTACTTCAATTTGAAGTTAAATTCAGACATTCTACCAGATTTCATAAGACACCATCACTACGTCGCGTCGTCTATAAAAATGAACGTACCTACATTATTTTTTTATTTCAATTATTGTTTTTTTTGTTATTTTTTTCTAAAACCATGTCAATTTTGATAAAATTTATTTAGGATCACCACCTGATGTATATGATATACCGCACAAAAAAAGAATCATCAAAATTGACTCACAATTGGCAGATACATAAAAAAAAAACATACAGCCGAATTGAAAAACACGTCCTTTATTTGAAGTTAAAGAGTAGTATATTATGTTAATACATGTGAGATAATTAATTTGATATTTTGATTTTTACACTAATTATTTACAAAAATGTTTGGTAATATGTGTAATACAGTGCCGCCGTGAGAATGACATTTACACAAGGTTATGAGGACTTGAGGACACTAGCAGTATTCCGCGGTCTTACTCCTATTCCGCAATTAAAAGTAGTGTAATTTCCCAGACTATTATCTGTGTTCCGAATTTTATGCCGATGCGTTCAGCAGTTCTTGGACAGCAGACATCAAAACCACCATATAGTATAATAATAAACAAATACTGGCACAAAAAGTAGAGTATAATATAATAAAAAGAAAAATCTTTTATTTTAACATCACTAAAACAATGACACCGCATCCATTTTAATCAGATTAATAACGTTTCTATAGATTCCTTTATCTACTCGACGCGGTAAACCAACTCAATACAACTATAGATGACATTCTTCAAAAATATTAAACATTTGTGGACGTTTCTGACACAACACCATCTAGCCACAAACTAAGCGAAACTTGTACTATGGGAGCCAGATATTTAATATAATACATAATTGCAAACACATACTTCTTATAGAAACACCCAGGCATAAAACAAACATTTGTATTCAGCGCACAAATCATCAAATAAATAAATTTTTGGTGGACAATTCACACACAACACCATCTGACCCCAAACTAAGCAAAGCTTGTGTGATGGCGGCCAGATAGCTGATATAATATAATACTTATATAGTTTTAAAATACATACTTATTATACATACAAACATTTGTATTCAGCGCACAAATCATCAAATAAATAAATATTTGGTGGACAATTCACACACAACACCATCTGACCCCAAACTAAGCAAAGCTTGTGTGATGGCGGCCAGATAGCTGATATAATATAATACTTATATAGTTTTAAAATACATACTTATTATACATACAAACATTTGTATTCAGCGCACAAATCATTAAATAAATAAATATTTAGTGGACAATTCACACACAACACCATCTGACCCCAAACTAAGCAAAGTTTGTATGATGGCGGCCAGATAGCTGATATAATGTAATACTTATATAGTTTTAAATACATACTTATTATACACAGAAACACCCATTTTATTAAAACAATTTAATTACTCTGGGTGAGAATGGAATCCTTGATTTACAGCTTTTTTTAGACGATTTAAAGCCTCTATGCTCTAAATATCCTCCAGGTAACCTTTGGGTGGAAATTGTTTTATAGGTTTTTTATAAAAAGCAGAGTGTGCAATTAATACAACGTAATTTTCACATTCTTATGAATTTCACATTCTATAATTCTTATGAAAAACATTAGTACGATTATTCAGTTTTAACAAACGTAGGTATTTCTTTTCTGTAAATGATTGTACATATTTAAAAAAATTATATTACTGATAAAATTATTTTTAGTCCAAATCCATCTCCATACCACTCTGTGTTTAAAAGTCGTCACATGGCAACGCGAAGTATGTATTGTGCAAACGCCATAAACGGATTTGATACTTGAACGTTGTGGTATTATTATTACTTTACGTTTATTAATCTGTTTTCTCAATTTTGTTTAAAAAAGGGATATTTTGTGAGTTTCATTTTATACGAGAGTTGAAATAAGAAGGAATACATTTTATGCGCCACGATTTATAAATCGATCTTGTAAAGATTACATATTTCAATAGTTTAGGGGTTCCAGATACTTAAAAGGGTTTTAACCCTTTACATATTCTGTTAATTTACTTAGAAAATCGAAAAAGAGTATACTTTTAATATTAAAATTAACGTGGTTGTTACACATATTGATTGGGTAAACGGGTAACTCACGTGTAATGAGGTCGGTCAATCCGACTCGAGTTTCGGCCGCGTCCGGCGGCCTTTTTCAAGGAGAGTGTACGCGCCCGTTGGCTTCCCGTTTAGCACTGACATACGTATTTCTAATTTTTTTTGACATTTTTTTTTGGTTTTATCTGAAAAATTAAGTCTTTGACATTACTTTTGAGACATGATTGATTGATTTGTTGATTGTATAATTTACGGGGAACCTAACCTGAAATAAATGAATTATAATTTCAGTCATTTATTTGAAAAGGTGTTCCCAGAAAAACTGTATTAATTAATAAAAATGTTCGTCAAGGAAATCAAGATATTTTTTCATTGAAATCGAGTTGATCTATGGTAGCCTACCACACTTTAAGATCAGCGTAGACGTCACATGAAATACTAGGCCAACAAACTAAACACACTTTGAGGATTGTAAAAATATGCAACAAAATAAGGCAAGCAGAACCAGAATCGGAACTAGTTTGAATAAATAATAAGTAGGTTTATCGAAATTATCGGAAAAACGTGTATAATAAACTTTATCGTTTTATTACATTATCAGTATTGCGATAGTGAACCTAATCAATCAAGAGGCGCATGTATCTCTATTCCGATAGAATGCATACACTAAGTAAACGCACGGGTTCGCTCATTTTATTTGTTACTAAGTACTTTTTACTATTTGTTACTTTTTGTTGACAATTTGTTTTGAAGTGAAAACTTCTTTTGTGCTTATTGGGTGGGCTGTGAATTAAGCTAAAAAATGAAAGAAATCTTCGGGTGAACTCGGGACCATGGCCATCTAGAAATGACCATGGCATTTCTAGATGGCCATGGCGTTTTACCGTGGTTACCATTACACATCTAACCATGGCCATATATGTACTCTAGATGAACATGATTAGAAGACAAACAAGTCTTCTACGACTATGCTTTGAAAATTTATTTGAGACTAGTAACGCCCTCCGGTTTCACCCGCGTTGTTTCTAAAGTTAGCTATCAAATTCTAAGTTAGGTATAAGTTTTCACTTCTATCGGCAGTCCCTAAGACTGCCATTTTTTTTATTTGTCCCGTCTGGTTAATCGCACTTATGCAAGTTATTCTATCATAAAAGTAGGAGTGTGCAAAGATTCATTTGCAAGGTAGTTATTATTTTGTTGAGCCCGTTATTTGTAATGCGCAGTAAGTACTGTGCTCGAAGGGCAATGTTTCCAGGGAAATTACGAGGCAAATAGATAAATCATTTTTTATCTCTGGGTGACAAGTGTAGTGCTGGGACAGTGATTTGATATTATATGTATTTATATTCGAATAGCTCCTTGACACTATTATTGTGAATAGACTTGTTATTTACCATCACATGCACTTGTTGCTCGTTCCGTCTCTTTGTTATTATAGGAATAAATGTAAGAATAATGTTTCTAATTTGAATGTATTATAACTTTCTATATTTTTGTGGTAATCAAATATTATGTTACAAACATTTTGTATTGGGTGAGATTCTTTTTTATGTTTGTAAGATTTGAAGTTTGTCTGAAGTTCAAAGATAATTTAAATTAACGATGCATCATTATTACATTTATTTAAAAAAAATATTGCAATGATAGATAAAACTACGTTATCAGAACAATGTTTTTTTCCAGAATTTCGACTTTGAATATGATTGCCATTGTCTGTAATTTAAACATCTAATGTTTCGCCTGAAGTTAAACAATGATGTTATCTACAACGGTACGCGATTACCCAGAAGAAACCGGTTAATGCTCAATTTTTAAAGATGCTCTAATTAACCCGAATAAATACATTACAGATAAAAAGAGGTCAAAGTGCGCAGTCGAATGATAGTTAAAAATAGTAAAACAAGTATGTTATTAAATTAATATTTCATTCTCTAAAATATATATACTGTGTCGTATTTAATTAATGCATGCTCTAAACTACAACATCGCTTGACATCATAGAGACGGCGGTCTAACAAATACCTATTCCTGATAAATAAAAATACTATCTAAATACTCTTTTCAGGTTAAAAACAGACCTTTTCAAGTAAATTATTATTTCACTTATAATACTTTGAAGACGTGATTTATTTAGTGAACTTTTTTAGTAATATGGGACAAAAAAAAAGTTTTCACTTCAGTAAGATAAACTTACAGTGAAAGAATATATATAATAATTATACTGGTTTCCGACATCCAAATTTCAAAAGGAACACAAAGAATCCAGTGTATTCGATTAATGTTTCAGTTTTTTAAACGATAGAACTACTGACGTCGCTGCTACATTTAATGACGAAAAAACCTATACGGATTGTTACAAGTGAAACTACGATCAGAAATTGAAGTTTTACTAATAAAAGAACACAAACATAATTCAACAATGTTTAATAAAATTTTAACCTATTCAAAGGATCAAAACGACACCGTCACAGTACAGAATCCTACATCTACAAAATTACTGTGCTCGTCTCTCAAGGGATTCCCACGGTTATCGACTGGGAATGAGACTCATTTTCGCATGGAGTACCTAAAGAAGTACATATTGGAGTGTGGCTTAAGTGTAAACAAAATAATTTATGTAATTTTAAAAGCAAGCCGTAAAATGTAGGAGAAATGGGAATTATGTTTGTAAATAAGAAATTTGTTGTTATTAAATATAACCGGCTAAAACTAAACTGGCTTCATATCAGAAAACATATTTTGATTTTAATATTGCATTGTCGTGACGTTCAATTGAGTCAATGGTAGTTAAATTGTGGGTTGGGTCATATTGGGATAATCTTCAAGGAGACCATAAAGTTAACCCTTTTGTTACAAAAGCCTTCGAAAAATATTATTTAAATGCTCATTATATCATTGTAGTCTTGGAAGCGTGACAGGAAAAACATTTTTTTTTTAGTTTTGATAATAAGAACTGAACCTATTTTGATGAAATTGTATAAAAATGTTTTAATATATTTGCTTTTAGTAAATGTATATTTGTATGGGTGTACAAATACTGCCTCACGTTACACGTTACATTAATAAATAGATAAATACCTATTTCGCACGGACGAAGTCGCGGGTAAAAACTAGTAGGATATATTTTATGTACCACAGTCGACGCCGGGGCGGACCGCTAGTAAGAATAAGACTGCATATTTTGACAGTATCTCAAATAGTATTTCTCTTTTTCGTATATCTTACAAATTCAGTAACCGTAACGTTTAAAATAAATTTATTTTTAATTTAGCACAATTACAAAAGTGACATCGTTTCATGGTTGATGTTACAAAGACACGAACGAAGAGATTTGACTCTACTTTAGTAATAAGAACGTCTAGACTGTGGAATACGTTGCCTGAGTGGGTTTTTCCCAGTGATTACAATCTTTGTGTCTTCAATTCGAGTGGCTCGGTTTCTTTTAGGTAAACACGCTCCATCGTAGACCGCATCGTCGCTTAAGAGGAGGAATGATGCTAATTCGACTTCTTTGAATGCCTGGACTGGGAAATCTGTTAAACAAATCGCACTGAATAAAATATATGTCATTTTTGACTATATTTCTGATGTTCTGCTTGGCTACAAAACACGATTGAGAAAAAAATTCTCGATAGAAAAAAATCGCGAAAAAGTCTCTAAAAAAAACTCACACATCTACTACACTGTTATTCACTAGTTTATCATTATGAAATAAATACAGGTGATGCATCTCATCTAAATTGATGTTCTAGTAGAGAAATATTTCATATATCTTGATTTTCATCTGAAAAAATAATTATTTATGTATTCGCTATGGACGGCTAGTATGTCTAGAACCGTCAAGGACGACGGACGTACGGCCGGCACGAATGCGGTCCCCGACTAGGAAATTACGAATAGAAAACGAACTGTCGATAAAACAGTTCTAATATCTCTATTACACATCAAACGAAATTTCAAACTACAGTTACTGATTGTTAATTTGGCCATGCAGATGTAACACTTATTAGCCTATTCGTTAAGCGACTCGGTGCAAAAACAGAAAGCTACAGACTCGTGTCCCAGTTAGGGTGATTTATTTTTGCAGTTTTTAATAAATTTTGTGTTTGACTGAGACGATAAAATATGTATTTAAACTACTTCAAAGAAGGAGGAGGTTCTCGATTCGGTTATATGTTTTTTATAGATCTTAATACGCGATAGCTCCGCCAATTGTGAATCGTTTTTGATGTTTTTTTTGCTTGGTAGGTCATAGGTATTATTGAAACCGTTGCCGTAATATTTGAAATATTAACTAAGAACTAAAATTACAGTTCAATTCATTTACTCGTATTTTTGGTTTTATATCAACTGGAATTAATTTTATAAATAATGAGAGATGAGACCACTAATTTGTTTTTTATCCATATTATTACCTATTTAGTTTGATTTTATACTGCAATTGATAACATGTTTCTGTAAGTGTCAGTTTACGTAGGTATCAATTCTTTATTTCAGCACTAACCGTATTAGAATATATGGCGTAGTGGTCAGACCATATTCATAGAAACTGGGAACCCTGGTTCGCGTCCCATTTCCATCTATCTTTTTGTAAAATGTTGAGTTTCATTGGACCGCGTGCGGGATACGGTGGCAGCCAGCGCAGCGTAGGACGACTATTACTATACAATACTATGTTTATCTATACACAAACTACAAACGACAATAGAAACTACGTATCCTCTGTGGTACTGGTACTGGACCATGGAGTCTCGTGAAGTTGATTCTATTTCATTGACTTGAAGTGAGTCAGTAATATTGCTGATGCGGTGATGCGAGTTGCTAAGCTAATAAATAAATGGTTTTGGTAATTTGCTAATTTGTCACCTTGCCCGAGTTCCATTCATTGCAGACATTGCGAATTGTAGATAATAGGTACTAATATATATAATAATAACATCAGTGAATCTGTCGTAGAAAACCAATAGGTATAAATAGGGATTTAGATCGAATATGGGTAATAAAACAAAAAAGAAAAAACCATCGAAGAGATACTATATGGCAAAACAAAAACATATGTCGGAAGTTATGATGTAAGTACATAATATATTATTATTTATTATACCTCGAATGGGGTTGAATGGTCTATAGCCTAATAATATCTAAGTACCACAGTAGTCTTTCTTCATACTGTGCTAATACCTAAGTAAGTTCGTTGTGACCAAATCATGGATGATCGGACCTAATCAGAAAAGATTGGTAGGTACTTACCTACACAACCTTGAAAATAAATAAGCTGCCTTCAAATCGTAGGTAAGTACCTATTTACTCATTCTCATTTTTACCCCCGATGTAAAAACGACGGGGTGTTGTAAGTTTGTGGTGTCTGTGTGTGTGCATTTGCATTTGGCATCGTAGCTCCCCAACGAATGTTGTTTTTTCACATCTCCCAACAACTCAATAAATACCTATGTTATACTACCTATGAAAGAGTTTTACAAATAGGTACTATTTTGACAAATTTCAAAATCCAAGAAGGCTCTTACCTTAAATGTTTATTATTTTAATTTTAATTAGGTAGGTACATTGAAGCCTTATTAACTTTGTTTTCTTTTTGAGATAACTAATGTTTTTAGTTCATGTTATTTTTATAATTACTTATAGCAAAAGAAGACGTTTGGAAAATAGCAATGCTGACAATAATCCCAAATCTGAAGAGGCGTTGGAGGCTACTTATCACGAGTAAGTAGATTGTTCTATACCTATTATGTACATAATATTAGGTACCTATAAAAATATTAACGGTGCGATGCTTCGTGAGAGGGGGATTTTTTTTAATTTCTAAGATTAGACCTACAAAATCGGGATTATACCTAAAGATTAGTTGTTCAAGTAGAACGAAGTCAGGGCGGGTCGCTAGTAAGTAATAAAAATAAATAAACCGGAACACTAATAATGCTTAGATTTTCCAAACAAAATTATCGGCAATACGTAAGGAATAGTGGTTTCATTGCAATTTTAGGGTTGGCACCTTCGTAAAACTTGTACGTATAAAAACTAGTAGAATGCGACCCATTCGCCTTAGTACAGCGCTGCACTACAGCTGTTCTGATTTACTTGGAATGTACGTTAAGCAACGTCAAGCAATTCATGCTATTGCGTACGGAATTGTTATTATGAATTGCGTACGGAAAGCAATTCATGTTTTTAGGGTTCCGTAAAACGTAAAAACGGAACCCTTATAGATTCGTCATGTCTGTCTGTCTGTCTGTCTGTCTGTCTGTCTGTCTGTCCGTCCGTATGTCACAGCCACTTTTTGCCGAAACTATGAGAACCACACTGTTGAAACTTGGTCAGTAGATGTATTCTATGAACCGCATTAATATTTGAACAAAAAAATTAAAAAAAAAGAAAAATTAGGGTTGCCCCCCATTTCTGAGAACTGAAACTCAAAAATTTTTTTTTCATCAAACCTACACGTGTGGGGTGTCTATCGATAGGTCTTAAAAAATGATATTGAGGTTTCTAAAATCATTTTCGTCTACACTGAATAATTTGCGCGAGAGACACTTCCAAAGTGGTAAAATGTGTGCCCCCCCCCCTCTAACTTCTAAAGTAAGAGAATGAAAAATCTAAAAAAAATATATGATGTACATTACCATGTAAACTACCAACGAAAATTAGTTTGAACTCGATCTGTTGAGTAGTTTTTTTTAGTACGTCATAAATACAGTATTATTGAAACTTCGATCAAAGTTACAACGAACTACAAGAACTATGTATACTATGTATATTATGTTACTTGCTGCAACGGAACCCTTCATGGGCGAGTCCAACTCGCACTTGGCCACTTTATTCTATTAATTTCTAGTCCTAACGGTCTAACGCTTACCTAAAACTGACTTAGCTCTCTTTTTTAGGGTTCCGTAAAACGTAAAAACGGAACCCTTATAGATTCGTCATGTCTGTCTGTCTGTCTGTCTGTCTGTCCGTCCGTATGTCACAGCCACTTTTTGCCGAAACTATGAGAACTACACTGTTGAAACTTGGTAAGTAGATGTATTCTGTGAACCGCATTAAGATTTTTACAAAAGTTTTTTAAAAAAACAAAAATTAGGGGTGCTCCCCATACTGAGAACAGAAACTCAAAAATTTTTTTTTCATCAAACCTACACGTGTGGGGTGTCTATCGATAGGTCTTCAAAAATGATGTTGAGGTTTCTAATATAATTTTTGTCTACACTGAATAATTTGCGCGAGAGACGCTTCCAAAGTCGTAAAATGTGTGTCCCCCCCCCCCTCTAACTTCTAAAGTAAGAGAATGAAAAAACTAAAAAAAATATATGATGTACATTACTATGAAAACTACCAACGAAAATTAGTTTGAACTCGATCTGATGAGTAGTTTTTTTTTAGTACGTCATAAATACACTATTATTAAAACTTCGATCAAAGTTACAACGAACTACAAGAACTATGTGTACTACGTATATTATGTTACTTGCTGCAACGGAACCCTTCATGGGCGAGTCCAACTCGCACTTGACCACTTTATTTTCGCTTAAAGTTATAGGAACAGCAATAGAAAAACTAAAGCCGATTTAGTTAGACGGTAGAAGAGCAGGGTGGTAGCAAAACTAGAGAAGAATTGTAATTACGAAATTGTAAATTGGTTTTTAATTTGCAGGTTAGAAAACGTACAGCCCAATTTAGATACATCGAGAAAACAAAATACAGCTTTTCAAACAGAAGCGAGCTCCGATCATTTTGCTGAACTCAAGGTAAATCTTTTATAGATTTTTTTATCTTTTAGACGATTTTGCATAATAAATAATTAGTTAAATTTTCAAAAATTTATGTTAAATATAAACTAACTTTATATCTGTTTCAAAATATATGTAATTTTACGTCATTATAATAGTTTTATATTTTTTTCAGGTTTCTACAACTCCACCAACTCCACAAAAAAGTATCGACGTTGGACGACGAATCATAAATTTTTCACATTTTTATAAATGTCTTCAGAAAATATGTGACCATGGGCCTTTGGGTTGTAATTTAGAAAGCATAGATTTGATAGGTGAAAAAGTTAACGGATTATTGTCAAAGTTCACTTTTTTGTGTAGGATGTGCAACTTGAAGTTTCACATAGCAAGTGATCCGAGCGAAGATAATATGCCGATTAATGAATGTGCTGTAGCAGGGATCATAAGTATTGGCGGAGGTCAATCAAACTTACAGGAGTTGTGTTCAGCTTTAGACTTGCCTATCATTTATAATAAAAAATATCAAGCTATACAAGATAAATTATCAGAGAACTGGAAGGAAGTAGCACACGAGTCTATGAATACAGCTGCAGAAAACGAAAGAAATATGTCACTTGCTGAAGGCCGTGTCAGTAAAAATGGAATTCCGATAATAGACGTAGTAGCAGACGGGTGTTATTCGAAGAGATCGTATCGGACGAACTATTCGGCCCTATCTGGTGCTGGTGCTATTATCGGGAAGCGTACTGGAGAAATATTATATTACGGTGTAAGAAACAAATACTGTTTTATTTGTGATCGTGCTGAAAAACAAAACACAATAGTGAAAGAACACAAATGTTGTAAAAATTTTACTGGCCCATCGACAGGAATGGAAAGTGAAATAATCCTGGAAGGTTTTAAAAAATCTATTGAGACGTATAATTTGATTTATGGCCGCCTGATATCAGATGGTGATTCCAACACATACAACAAAATTTTACAAGCAAGACCCTATCATAGCGAAGGAATCACTGTCGAGAAAATAGAGTGTAGAAATCATTTATTAAGGAATTTTTGCAATAAATTACAAAAACTGCAAACTGACACAAAATACTCCATCAAGCAAAGAAAAGTTTTAACAAAAAAAAGTATATTAAGTATGAGGTCTGTAATAAAAAAAACCATTGAAAAAAACAAAAACGATGAATGCCCAGATATTCATAATTTATTTGATGATATCTTGCTGGCCCATCATCACGCTTTTGGGGACCACACCCGGTGTAAAACATATTTCTGCAAGAAACAAGGTGTGCAAGAAAATTCGGGTAATGAATTTTTCACGAGTTCTCTGTGGCAGAGGATTTGTATTCTAATGCAAAATATAGCTGGACATGCTAGAAGTCTAATTCATGACGTCGACAGTAATATTGTTGAACGTTATCACAGCATAGTCGCAAAATATATTGGTGGAAAAAGAATTAATTATTCTTTAAAGCAGTCATATCTCCTGAGATGTACGGCGGCTACGGTAGCTTTTAATACAAAACGGTCCATGTCGAGGCTTTACAAAAAAATGACATCACACAGTCCACGGGGGAAAATCAAGATGTTAGAAGACAATAGAATTAAAAAAAATAAATTAAACTGCACATACATCAAAAAGAAAAGACGTATCCAGTTCACAAAAACCGACGAAAATTATGGAGATAAATGTATAAAACCAGATATGCCCGAAGATATTATGATAAAAATGAAAGAGAATTTTGTCTCATCGTTAAAGAAAACAGAAGAGGAAAGACAAATTATACAAAAAAATACCATCCTTCAAAGAGACAGCAGTGAATGGATGGAAATACGTAGGTCACTTCTGACAGCCTCAAATTTCGGCACAGTAATTAAAAGAAAACGCACAACAAGATGCCAAAATTTAATAAAGCAAATTCTGTATAAAAATAATATAAGCCATGTTATTTCAATCCAACATGGGCAGAACAATGAAAAAAAGGCCTTACAACAACTTGCGCAACAAGAAGGGATTCAAATTGAGCCTTGTGGTCTATTTATAGACAGAGATCTACCATTCCTTGGTGCATCTCCTGATGGTATCTGTGGAAAAGATACCATCGTAGAAATAAAATGCCCCATTACTGCATATAGGCTGGGGTTGGATGAAGCCATAATTAAAAAAAAAGTAAATTTCTGGGTAAAAAATAAAGACGGAGGTTTAAGCATCAATAAAAACCACAACTGGTATTATCAAGTACAAGGCCAGTTGCATATAACCCAACGAGAACGTTGTTTGTTTGCTGTGTGGGCAGGGGAACAGCAAAGATTAAAAGTTGAGATTATTAAGAGGGATACATTATTTTGGAAAGCTAAAATGGAAGAAAGATTACAAACTTTCTACATGACCAAGTTATTACCAGAAATTATCGATCCAAGGTTCACACGTAACCTTCCAATAAGGGACTAGGCTATTCTAGTCCCATATTGGAAGGTTACGTGCCTGTTCCATCAGGATAGCGTGCATTATGCTGATGGATGGAATTTATTTTTCCACGTAATCTCTACTTAACTCAATGCATCTTCTTCCATCTGGTTTCCAACGCCTGTATGTCATAAAGCTTAAAGCTGTATGGCATAAAGCTGTTTCTTCAAAGCCTTAAAAAAAGTCACCCACCGCTGCTTCAACCTCCTCATTTGATGAATTTTTTTAATCTCCAAGGCGTTTTTTTCAGTTTGGGAATAAACCAAAGTCGGATGTGCCAAATCAGGGGAATAGGCGGAATGGGGCAGTAATAAGTAATATTGAATCTATGGCTCAAATTCGTGAGTGTGGCTTTGTAATACTGCCCCATTCCGCCTATTCCCCTGATTTGGCACCTTCAGACTTTGATGATCATGATCATTGATGAATGATCCCCATTCGTATTTCTATTATTACTATTCGTATATTTCCAACCCTAGATGTTACAATGTCTGCTATCTCTGAAAAAATGGTCTCTTTTGAAGGCTCCAATTTTTTACCATTACATCACAGTTAAACGTAAAAAGATTTTTCGCTCCACCATTATTTAAATGTAATATGGTATGTAGTTGTTGTAGTAGTGGTTCTGGGGTTGTATATATGTAAAATAAGCGTCACATTGTTTGTCCGCGGTGGACTCCTAAAGTACTTATTATATGAAAATATCCGAAGTGGAGCCGGAGCGGTCCGCTAGTTTACTCTAATATGATGCTCTCATGTAATTCTGTAAGTGTCAGTTTATGTTGTTTTTTAATTAATCATAGTCATAGTAACTAATTAAGTAAGTAAGTAACTAATTAATACAAACTTATTACTGTTCATATTCATATACGTAATGATGAGTATAATTAGCTCTTTTCGGGTAAGCGCAATTGTACTAAATAGTGTTCTATTGTATAAGTAACTAAAAGATATGAAGTGATACTGAGTTATACAGAGCTAACAACGTGTTTTTGTAAAGTAATAAATACGAGTAATAATAAGTAGTGTAATAATAAGTAGTGTGTGTAAAGTGTATTTTTTTGCAATTCAGCCAGGCAATAAAAATATAAAAAACTTGCTGGGTGCGTTAAAATTTTGTGTGACAACCCTAGGATCGAAATTATTGCTCAAAACTTAGTAAATTTATTTTTAACTGTAACAATATCACTTTATGTACTTTACATTAATTAATAAATTTGATTTTATATCAAAGACAAATAAATAATTATATACCTATAGATATGCAGTTTAAAATATGAACCTACATTATTTGTTACGATGTCCATTTATACTATTTTTGCACATTTATTTGTGTTTAAAAATCATTATAATCTATATTTACTTACGATTAATAAAAAATAAGAGATAAAAACACAAAATGAAAATATACAATTAATTGTTACGAAAGAAAGGAACTATTGGAACTCAATTATTGCTAATCTATATCTACTTTTCAGTGGTAGTTATAGAGTCATACCGATATCCTAGTTCCAACTTGATCGCATGTATTGTAGTGGCGCTTTGAATAAAAGAGGAGAATTATTTGAATTCAATTATTATTAATAGCGCCATCTATCTATTTCACAGTCATACCGATATCACTGTGCCAACTTGACCGCATGTATTGTTGTGGCGCTTCAAGCGCCGATATCTCAATTTCGATTAGGGTTCTACAGCGTCTTAACATCAGGTGAGATGGCGGTCAAGTGTAACCTTTAAAAGTTAAAAAAAATATTGTAAAATAAAATCGCCCCCGCTACCGCCTCTGCCATACACCGGACCCCAACAGTAATTTCATCCATGAAATAGTTGGCGTTACCAAATAGGGATTAGAGCGAGAGGTCCGATACAGCGGGGGCCGAGTGCGAGCGAGAGGGAAGAGCTTCGTAGAACGCGCGCTCGATTTTTGAGGTTTCCTTGGATATACGGTTTTTAGAGTTCCGCTGCATGATTTGAATTGAAAGGGTTCCGAATAAATTTTACACAATACAAAATTTAAACGACAAATGATGAACATAAATTATTATTTTATTATTATTATCGTTCTCCAACCTTTATCATATCTTATGAGGGAGGTGGATATAACATGTTGTGCCGACGTTCAAGTCTTCTATCTCTGTTATGTCAAGTATAAAATAACAAAACATAGATATACAAATATTTGGGGGTTTTCTATGTAATTTAAGTACCTATCATATCAGCTATTTGGCTCCAATTTATTTAAAAGTGAACTTTTGCGTGGCATGACGCAGTTACGTTCTATTGGTGCTGTCAAAAACAAAATAAACGGTTGGATCTATTATAGTTGAGATGATTTTAACTTGGTCAATGCCAATTTTGTCAATTATTATAATAAACGCGAAAGTTTGTAATATAGTACAAGCTTTGCTTATTTTGGGTCTAATTAGTGTAGATACAAGAAATTGGTGTAAAGAATATCCATGAATATTTACTTACATCTACTGCCGCCCTGTGGTCGAAATTCGGCCAAAATTTCAATAAACAAAGAGTAGGTATATAAAAAAATAATATATAATATGCAATTGTGTTTACCTATCAAAATTCATTGTCAACAACCAAAATAAGTAGAACCACAGCACATCTCGCCGCTAGCGATTCCAGGGGTCAAGTAGATTGGTAGTTGTAAACCACTCACGCTACACACTGATACGCAATTTGTTAACAATTTCAAGGTGTCCAGGACACATCTATTGGTTTATATCGATGATGTTTTGATAAACAGATAATTGTAATATGTGACCGTAACATTGTCAACATCGTCAGATAATATTATATTAAATATTAGGTTAGTTTGTAATCTGACTTCGTTAGATTATATAATCTGACGGTTTTTACACTTCTAATCGATTTTTGTACGGGACCCTCAAGTATTACACTCCGGCCGCGCATTCTGTACGTGCTAGATATGATAACAGATTAGATAACTAGTTAAAATATACCCCATCCGTGTTTTTTTTTATTTTTTTATTTTGTTTTATACGACATTTTATTATTGACGTGATAACGTCTTTATAATTCGATGAAGCCGGCTGCACGCCCGCAAAACTGTAACGTTCCGCCGTTACCGTTAGTTCGTCTTCCGTGCCATGCGGACGAAGCTGAGCGCTGAGGGCGCCACCCGCCGAGTCGAGCGGTATCACTACTCGCGCTATCAGCGTACTGATTTCTTAAGACGTTGTCACGTTCTATCGTCAGTAAACCGACTTTACAGACAACCATTTTCTTTAAGACGCTGACAACAGCCAAATGGCACTTTTTTCAATACCAATTTAGCAAAATGTGTATGGTTTGAGATAATGAGTAAAATATATGTTATTCTTGAACATATTTATGAGTGACCCGAGGTCATAAATACAAGATTTGGTAAAAAAATCACGATAGAAAAAATTCGTAAACAAACCTCTAAAAATTAGTTTTAGACTTAGATATCAGTGTAATTAGGAGACGGACACTAGTAATTTTTTAAATTATGACGTATTATATTTTGACAAAGGACATTGCTGGTTTATATTTTGGTTTAATTAAAAAACTCACACTTGTTTAATTGTTTTTAAAAAGTCGAAACGTATCGCATCTTCCTTCTCTTTCACTCTTATAAGATCTGACAGTGTCGGAAGAGACGTCTTGCTACACGGACGCACGTCGCTCTTTGCTCCGTTCGCCGTTCAATATTCAATAAATAAAAATGATCAATTCTTACAAACGTTAATTGAGTTCATATGGTCTAAAAATTTGACACCTTAGTAATCAGGAAGTTTGGCTCAACGGTTAGTGAGCAACGGACGTCAGCGGTGGACGGATGTAACACTGAGATCGAACCTCACCACTGTGAAATCTTTTTGCATGTTTTTTTTCATAACATTGTTGTTAGACTCTTTCTCCGATGTTTTCAAGCTTTTATACTATATTAAAATTTAGTTTCACCTGTCCCGAAGCCACAGATTAGAAAATAGTTACTACGAAACCGGATGCTTATTATCAAATCTTGCAAAAAGTTGAAATCTCGCATTATAGGTACGTGTGTAAATTTTATTGCAAACAATGGTAGGTATGAAAATTTTATGATGCTGATCTGATGATGGAGCCGGAAAGTTGCCATAGGAACTCAGGAATTAAAAGACATAGCCCCACCGAGTTTGGACTTATTTTCTTTGTCTTGACGAGTACTTTGGTGATAGATGGTAACCAGGGTCTGATGATGGAGCAGGAAGGTGGTCATAGGAACTCAGTAATTAAACGACATAGCTCCACCGAGTTTGGACTCGTTTTTTGTCTTGACGAGTACTTTAGTGCTAGATGGTAACCAAGGTCTGATGATGGAGCTGGGAGGTGGTCATAGGAACTCAACAATTAAACGACATAGCTCCACCGAGTTTGGATTCGTTTTCTTTATCTTGACGAGTACTTTAGTGCCAGATGGTAACTAAGGTCTGATGATGGAGCTGGAAGGTGGTCATAGGAACTCAGTAATTAAACGACATATCCCCACCGAGTTTGGGCTCTTTTGATTTGTCTTGAGAAGTACTTTGGTGCTAGACGGCAACCAGGGTCTGATGATGGAACTGGAAGGTGGTCATAGGAACCCAGCAATTAAACGACGTAACCTCAATAACCCCATCGAGCTTGGGATCATTTGATTTGTCTTGACGAGTACTTTGGTGCTAGATGGTAACCAGGGTCTGATGAAGGTGCTGGAAGGTGGTTAAGGGATGACAGTAATTAAACGAGTACATTGGTGTTAAATTCTAAGACGCTGTTAAAGTCTACGTTATGGCTCATCTATTCGGGAGAACGGTGTCTGCCGATTCGGACCCCCACGCGCACCACTCGATGTCAGCGTGTAATGCCGCTAACTTATAAACGATGAAGGAAAACATCGTGAGGAAACCGACATGTAAGTACCTAGAGTGTAGGTACACCTCATGTGACATTTACCAACCCATACTTGGTTAGCGTGGTGGATTTATAACCTAGCCCCAGCCTAGATCTCTCCTTGCGAGTGAAGGCCCAGAGTCCCAGCAGTGAGAATAAATAGTGGGTTGCTTACGCAGATTGTAACCAGGTCTGATGATTAAGCGGAAAGATGGCCCTACGTAGTTTAATTTTGCAAGAGACGTCATTTCTTTAATACTACATTTTTAGATTTGGCGATGTATTGAAAATAAATCGCTGCTTTGAGACAAAAGAGCCACAACTCAAAATTCAGTTCTTTTATTTTTCAACTTTCCTACTTCTGACGATTTTCTACCATTCTCTATGTATTTTAATTGGCTATTACTTGATTATTTCTACATTGTGTTAAAATTAATAATCATAAGAATAAAATTAATATAAATGTGTGGAAGCGGGGTTTGTATAAAATAGACATGATTTTTACCGTTTTCATAGATATTGGTACGGGATACTTCATTCGTTCATTCGACTTGCACTTGGCTTATTTTATATACATTTGATATATCTTATGTATGAATGATTTGAAGCCGGTTCCGGTGTTAAAACAGTAAACACGTACCTGAACGCTTTCCGCAAATAAAAACTAATACCAGTGCAAACAGTGGTAAATGTGGTGTTTCAACACAAAATTCATCAAGTGTGACAGCAAAAAACGATACTGAGAAATAGAGGCAGTGTAAAACGTAAAACTAACAATAAATCGAGCAGAATATAACCTAAAAAAGTGCAAATCATACACCAACATAACCAACGATCTGTCAAAGTCAATTAATGACATCCTGACGTTGACGGTTGCAAGGAGACCAACATTCATACATTCATTACCGCGGATCTAGTGTTGCCAAAACTGAAATAATACCCAAAAAATGGATAAAAGCATGGAGTTGCTATTGTCAAGGTTGGATGAAAAACTGAAACAACAAACTAAAACTATAACATCGGAAGTCACAAAAAATGTCATGGAAGCAATGGATGAAAGATTTAAAACAATAATGGAAGAAAACACAAAACTCAAAACTAAAATTTCCACATTGGAGCAAAAACTCAATTTAATAGAAATAGAAAAAAGAAAATACAACCTGGTCTTTTTTGGAGTTGAGGAGTCTGGTAAATCAGAAACAGAGTTGGTAGACTACATTAAAAACATAATTATAGAAACAGGAACACACTTAGACAGTCATGAGATTAAAAATATATACAGAATAGGCAAAATCAACAATAAAAATCGCCCCGTCGTAGTCACTATTGGCTCTGTATGGAAAAAACATAGCATATTGAAAAATAAAGGCAATTTCCCATCTGGTATTTATGTCAAGGAGGATTACACTAAAGAAGTACTCGAAAAACGGAAGCAACTTCAGCCACAATTAGAAGAAGAGAAGAGGAAAGGAAATATTGCTTTTATTAAGTACGACAGACTGATAGTGAAAAAACCAACTGACAAAACTAGAGATAAAAGAAAAAGAGAAGACTCAGCCTCGCCCAACTCATCAACCCAAAAGAAAATAAACTTGAAGGAAAACCCTAAACTACCATGCAAGAGAGTGTCTAAAGAAATTATTAAACCTAATATTCTTAACTTCGTTGAACGAGGCAGAACAGTCTCACTTCCAGAAATCTCAAAAAATTAGATACGACCACCGGCTCTCGTAACCAAATCAACACAAATACCACAACTATATTCAAACCAACTTGTCAAAAAAACGCCCCAAGCCGGCTGGTCACCGTGGGGCAACATGACCACCACCCTCCATCAAATAAAAATAATCAAAAAAACAAAACCAATAAATACAATCCTGGATATGCAAACAAAAGCAAGAGAACAAAACCAAGAGGAGAACAAGAACTTCAAATATGTACACTCAATGTGAGATCGCTATCAACAAAAGAAAGAATTTTAGAACTTGATAATGCAATAAATAAAATAAAATGGGATGTCATAGGACTCGCAGAAGTTAAAAAGATGGGATATGCCATCGAGGAACATAAACACTACATATTTTGCTATATAGGAGAGACACGAGGACTTCATGGAGTTGGGTTCCTAATAAAGAAATCACTTAAGGACAGTATATCAAACTTTTTGGGAATATCAGAAAGAGTGGCAGTGCCAAACCTAACCTTTGAAGAAGGACCACTGTCTATAATCCAAGTATATGCCCCAACTGAAAGTTCAAGTGAAGAAGACATTGCAAAATTTTACAATGAATTAACGAGAGCGCAAGAACTGGCTGACAGAAATATGTTAATCATTGGAGATTTTAATGCAAAAATTGGACAACCTAAATCTCACGAAAACCTTGTAATGGGCAGATATGGTTACGGCGTGAGGAACATCCGAGGTGAACGGCTAATACAATATGCACATGAGAACAAGCTGGCAGTGATGAACACATTTTTCAAGAAGAAACGTTCCAGAAAGTGGACATGGTTATCACCAGATCATAAAATAAAAAACGAAATTGACTTTATACTGAGCCCCAACCCTAAATCCGTAACAAACGTAGAAGTTCTGAACAAAATATGCTTCCCGTCTGACCATAGGGTTCTAAGATGCTCTATTAAAAGTAAAAGACCTAAACTAAGCCGAGGAACATTTAAAACCATGCCCAACAAATTGAAGTCCACACATGACAGAAACTGCTACACACAAAACCTAAAAAATAACTTACCAGAATTACAAGAATTTTACAAGGAAAATGAAACAGTACAATCTTTAAGCGACAAACTGGAAGAAGCAATCGTAAAAAGTATTAAAATTAAGGAAAAAGCGATCAATAAACACAAAGAGAACATTATAAGCGATCACACACAAAATCTAATCCGCAGAAGAACTGAACTGATATTCTCGAAAAATAAGTCGAAAGAAATGAGAGAAGAACTAAAGATACTGTTTAAACAAACCAACAAATCAATCAAAAGAGACTATGCCAACCATAGAAAAGAGATTATTGGAAAAAATATGGTCACATTCCGTAGTTCAAAAAGAGCTTTTAAGGCGCTATCTACTCACAAAAACTGGATACAAAGTCTGAGCACTGAAAAAAGCGAAAATAAAGATAGACAAGATATAATAAAATGTGCCACTGCGTTCTATGCTTCTCTTTATAAAAATCCAACTAATTATCTAACAAATGAGTACGAAAAAGATAAAGGTAGTATATCTGGAGATAATATAGAAATAGACCCAATAACAGAAAAAGAAATACTCACCCAAATAAAACAACTTAAGCCTGAGAAGAGTCCTGGCGATGATAACATCACAAATGAAGCCCTGAAAATTGGTGCACCTATTCTGACTGCATATTTAGCAAGATTATTTAACCTAGTTTTGAAACATGAACAAGTACCATCGCAATGGAGTAAATCAAACATAATATTATTGTATAAAAAAGGGGACCCGCTCGACATCAACAACTACAGGCCTATTAGCTTACTATCAACAACATATAAACTCTTTTCATCAATCGTTCTGAGAAGAATAGCACCAGATATTGATAGAAATCAACCAATAGAACAAGCGGGGTTCCGACCACACTACTCAACAATAGACCATATTCATGTGTTAGAACAAATAATAGAAAAATTCAAGGAATTCAATAAACCACTCTACATAGCTTTTGTGGACTACTCCAAAGCGTTTGACAGTATAGGACACAAATCTATTTGGACTGCTCTAAGAAATAATAATGTAAACAAAATATATGTGAATATCATAAAAAACATTTATTCCAAAAGTGTAAGCAGAGTAAAACTGGAAAGACAAGGGGAAGAGTTCACAATTGGCAGAGGGGTCCGACAAGGAGACCCACTGTCTCCAAAGCTATTTATAGCTGTACTCGAAGATATTTTCAAAAATATTAATTGGGAAAATAGGGGCATAAAGATATTTAATAACAAATTAACGCACCTTCGGTTTGCAGATGATATTGTCATTTTTGGTGAATCTGCGAGCGATTTAGAAGCTATGTTACAAAAATTAAACACTGAAAGCACAAAAATCGGCTTACACATGAACACATCAAAAACTAAAATTATGACAAACAATCAAAGGAAAGCAATCAAAGTAGAGGAAACCCCGATAGAATATACAAACGAATATGTATACTTGGGTAAATTGGTGTCTTTCGATGCAAATTGCAATGAAAATGAAATAGACAGACGAATAAGCACAACTTGGAAGAAATACTGGGCTCAAAAAGAAATTCTGAAGGGGAACTACAGCCTTACTATAAAAAAGACTATAATGGATTCTTGCATTCTCCCAAGCTTAACCTACGCTAGCCAGACATGGATCTTCACAGAAAAAGCAAAAAACAAAATTTCATCTTGTCAACATGCAATGGAACGAAGCATACTGAAACTGAGGAAAATACAAAAAACAAGAAACATAGACATCCGCATGAAAACTAAATTAACAGACGCTCTTCATTTTAGTTTGAAACAGAAATGGAAATGGGCAGGGCACTTGTCAAGATACAGCGATAAAAGATGGACCTACCAAACAACTAAATGGCTAGGCCCAAAAGGCAAAAGAAAAGTAGGAAGACAAAAGAAAAGATGGGCCGATGACATAGTAAAAATAGCGGGAAAAACATGGATGCATACAGCAGAAGATAAAGAAAAGTGGAAAAAAATGGAGGAGGCTTTTACCCATACAGGGGCCACATAACAAGCGTAGAAAAAAGAAAAAAAAAATATTGTTTAAGTATATTGTAAAAAAAAAATGTTAAGTGGAAAATAAAGCTATAATAATAATAATAATGTATCATGTAAAAATACCGTGTAATTAGTCTCTTAGCCCTCTAAAACCCATTAACCTTACCCAGCTTCGTCGGATCGACGATGCGGAATGTGAAAAAAAAAATCTAAATTTTAAGTGCGCTGTCGCACCCATTGCTGCTTCCGTATAGTCTTAGTTGGGCCGTTGCCCTCATAACACACGGTAATATTTCTTATATGGGAGGCCTGTGAGAGCCAGACCAGCAACCATGACTCGTCGAATCGACGAAGTTTTGTATTAATGACACTTTTTTACAATAAGGAAGTTTCCAATTGGATAAAATCAGAAAATGATTACATAGATTTAAAGATAATAGAAATAAATTATACAAACTGCAAAAAATACTTGGATATCTCAATAAATGACGAATCTGTGAACATTTTAAAATTACTAATTAAAAATCAAAAAGCCGCGCGGCGCGTTCACCGTGTGACGTCACGAGCTACGACGCGGTCGCGCTGTAGGTTAGAAAGGACGCAATAGAATCTGATTTCGCGGCAGAGAAACCAAAATTTCGTGCTAATACTATCTCGAATGTGGTGACGTATAGCATTGACACTATTATCATAGTTTAAATTGTTTTATTCGCAGACGATACCTCTGTGTTATTTAAAGTTAAAAGAGGGGGGCAAATGGATTACTGTTGTATCAATAAAAAATTAAATATTTTGAGCGACTGGTTCGACGCCAACAACTTAGCTTTAAATCCGGGAAAAACAAAACGCATACGTTTTTCACTGTCAAATTTACAAAACTTTAACGTGAAAATAGCTATAAAAGGTCAAATAATTGAACAAATCCAATCCACGTTATTTTTAGGAATAATCATTGACTCCAAACTCCAATGGAGTCCTCATATAAATAAATTGGCGGACAAACTTAGTTCAGCTGCACATGCTGTTCGCCAAATAAGAGGAATATCAGATGTGGCAACTGCCAGGCTTGTTTACCATGGATACTTCCACAGCATAATGTCTTACGGTATATTATTGTGGGGTTCAGCGGCAGAAATACAATATTTGTGCTACAAAAGAGAGCAATACGCGCTATCTATAAGTTAGGCCCGAGACAATCTTTGAGAGATTTATTTAATACAATTGGAATCCTCACAGTGCCATCGCTTTACATATATGAGTGCATCATGTATGCTAGAAAAAATAGATGTCACTATGCTAATAAGTCCGATGCATCGCATTATAAAAATAGACATGTGTATCCGCGTTGTAGATTACACGAGACGGACATTTCTTTCATAAGAAACAGCGTTCGTTATTATAACATTGTTCCAGAAAAGGTAACAAGCCTAAATGAGACAAAGTTTAAAAATGAAGTCAAAAAATATCTGGTATGCAGGGCTTACTATGAAGACAAACAATTTTTAAAGGACAAAAATAATTGGACAAAATCATTTTCTACACGTACATTGACATACATTTTGTAATATCTCTTTTATATGTATATTTTTTTTTTAAATTCAAGTTTTAGTATAATTCTGTCGTTTTCATACATTCTGACAACGCCTCTCTACAGCTGCATTGAACTAACTAGGCCCAACTGAATAGCCGCTATTTATTTTTAAATTATTTTCTTTTATATACTTCTTTATAACTTGAATATAATTTAAATTTGTATAGTATAATATAAATTTGTTGAATTTTTTAAACTATTCTTTGTATTTTGTAAATGACGCTACCAAGTGTATATCTGTTATACCTAAGGTCTGAAATAAAGAATCTGAATCTGAAGTTTATATTAATAAAATTGACGTAAAGTTTAGGCTATGACCTAATCCCCATTAGTGCGCGGACAGTCTAATAAAATTTACCAATAGTCGACAGGCAAAAGTTTTGGTGTTTTAAACTAGGTAATAATCCGTGGTAATCAAGTGCATATATAAGAAGTGTCAATCAAACTTTCAACATAAGTTAATCATTATTTACCTACCTATTTTCTCTACCATTCTATTATTATTTTTTTTGTTTTTAAATTAACGGCATTACGCACATGACTCCGTAAAGACAGTGGTGCGCACGCGTTGGATTCGAACGAGAGGCTCCGAATCAGTAGTTGCCGTTATCCCAACTAGCCGTAACACTCCCATGTAACACACTAAATTTTCCCACAGTTGGGACTCGGGGCCTTATCTCGCAAGGATAATGCAGGCTTTAATCCACCACACTTAATCTTTCCTCACGATGTTTTCCTTCATCACTTTTTTAAAGTTCAAAACTACAGTGGTGCGTGTGGCGTGTGAGACCAGCCATAATTTATTCTAGATACATTTGTACAATTTATTGTACATTTTTTTTCTTCAAATATAAACATAATCAGTGAAATTGGACAACAACAAAGGCGTTTCGGTTTTCGGTACGTTTGTATGGACTAGTGGCGTTGTAATTGACGAGACTCCTTTACAGCTGAAATTTTAATATCTACATTGTTATTTGACATTTTAAAACCATTTAAAACAAAGACATTTGCATGATATAAATAGGCTTGTTTCCACTAAGAATTAATTGGATGGATTAGAGGTTCTTACTATTGATTAAGATATAGAGATTTAAAAAAATAAAACAGTTTATCAAAATAAGTAAAGATTATTAATATTTTTAGTAAAGAAAATCTGAAAAAATAGGCATTGAGTCACGTGACAGTTAACACCAATCAGAAAATGTGACGTCACACCGTACTAAACATCACTAGACATTACTAATGTTGTTGACATTTTTATAGTACTAATATTATTATTTTTTATTTTTATTTATTCTTCGCCATGGATACTAGTTCTTCTACTGAACTAGTTTGTTATTGTTTTACCACTATTCTTGAGGAAAAGTGACAGTTTTTTTAACATTTACATTACTAAGATTATATATACTGTGTCAAATGCTTTCATCAAAATGATCTTCACAAAAATACATTCTTGATTTAGTGGCCATCATTCCTCCTCGCAAGCGTTTGCCACTTTTTTCGCATTTGTGGATCGTTTGGAACATAGATGAATAATTTGTTTGGCGTATTTATACTTGTGCTTGTAAACTGGGGCACTATGCAGTTCTTGTAATACGAGGGATTCATTTTAAATTAAAAACGTTGACTAAGTCCTTACACAAACACATATGTTTGCCCCGGCGTGACATCATTCAAGACGCCATAACAGTCTGGAGCGTTTTTGTGCAGAAATTTGTTTGCTTTTTTGAAATGCAAAACACATATTATTGTAAATGTAAGTTTTTTTCAAAAATATAGATGTTTCGGAATACTATCAACATTAAGCTATATTATTAACCAATTTTTTAAATTTAGTACAAAAGCCTATTCCAAAACCTCTTCCATTACAGTTTATAAATGTTTCATTTTACAAACGTTTCGCATGTTTTACATTTTTAAAACATAGGTAATAATAACTTTTGAAATAAAAATAATTTTGTAAAATTTTGTTTGTGGACCTTTCGTTACAAAGCAGCAAAATGGTATTGTTGTAAAATCTTGTTTTTCGTGTTGTAATGAGCAATAGTTGTGGATTATTAACTCGCGGGCTCCTCTATTGATGATGATGATAACTATTATGGTTGTATATAAATATACGTATTTAATGATTGACAACGTTCATAGCGCGTTGAAAACACTAGCTTTCGTCGATCACCGAAGTTAAGCAACGGCCGGCGTAGTCAGTACTTAGATGGGTGACCGCCTGGGAATGGGAACACTATGTAATGTTGGCTTTTTGCTGTAGCTACTTTAATGCAATTAATGTTCGTGTCGAATAAATCTATTTGACTTCAAATAGATGAGTGAGTAGCGCTTATAATAATTAAATTAATTTATTTTTCGAGTGCCTATTGGTGATTTCGAAGTCGGTTTAATTTTGTGTATAAAATAAATTAATTAGTAATTGTGTATTATTGTAATTGTATACCGTACATTCACTAAAATCATTAGACAAAAATTAGACAATCTGGCGAAAAGAAATCTCATTATGTCTGTAAGCGGTGGAAAGTTAGTTATTATTTATAGGCTTTACTCATAAAATTTCGATAATGTTGTTCACAATCTGAAAAAGTGCAAAAAGATATTGAATGAAATTACAAAATATTTTAAAAAGCGCCATCTATGATCTTCGCGCGGTAGCTTTTTGTTTCTATCAATACTAACTAATAATGTAGTCGGCTGAACGCGGTTTGCATGTGGGGGCGCTGTCTTATCGAAGTTTTAGAGAGGCGTGGCTTAAATTTGAATTTGTGAATTTCATTTATGTGTTGTCAGCACCTTAAATGAAAATAAATTATGTGAGATTTTTTATGAGACCTAGAAATACCTAGCTACCGTCGGTTACGCCGACTATCTATAAAATACTAGCTGACCCCGCAAACGTTGTTTTGCCATATAAATAAAGGTATGAAAAATAGCTAGTAGCCGATTCTCAGACCTACTGAATATGCATATAAATTTTGGTTAAAATCAGTAAAGCCGTTTCGGAGGAGTAAGGAAACAAACACTGTGACACGAGAATTTTATATATAAGATGAGTACAGAATAGAGGGTTTGCAAAAAAGCAGTATTTAGTTGTTTACTTTTTATTCTGGGAACAAGTATTAAATTTAAAACAAAAGCGGACAAGTGCGAGTCGGACTCGCCCATGAAGGGTTCCGTAGCAGCAAGTAACATAATAAATAAGTTCTTGTAGTTCGTTGTAACTTTGATCGATGTTTTAATAATAGTGTATTTATGACGTACTAAAAAAAACTACTCATCAGATCGAGTTCAAACCAAATTTCGTTGGTAGTTTGCATGGTAATGTACATCATACATTTTTTTAAATGTATCATTCTCTTATTTTAGAAGTTAGACACTCATTTTACCACTTTGGAAGTGTCTCTCGGCCAAATTATTCAGTGTAGACGAAAATGATATTAGAAACCACAACATCATTTTTGAAGACCTATCGATAGACACCCCCCCACACGTGTAGGTTTGATGAAAAAAAACAATTAAGTTTCAGTTCTAAGTACTATGGGTAACCCCAATAGTAATGAAAAAAACAGTTTGTTTATAGGTGTCGTTACATGCCTGATTGCGGTGAAATCAGAGCCACTTTATGAGCAAGTGTGTTGTAAAATAAAAGCTTACTTATAATAACACCTCAAATTCCTGAAATGGTGAATACAAAGTTGAATGTTTATAATGTACTCGTAAAAGTGATCTTACCTCGCCGTGCGTTCCTCTGCCGTCGGGCGTGTTCTCCGGGAGGAAGTACAGCCGTAGACTGACCAGGGTCTGGTCCGAGACGCGGTCCGTCCACAGTAGCTGGAGCTCGCCTGGTGAACATGATCCATGATCAGACGGGGGGCATCCATTAATTACGTAAGGTGTTCAAGAGGGGGTCGAGTCAAATCTCATGTGGCACGTCATCACCTACCGGTGATCTCGGCAAATCTCGACATTTTTTTTTTCGCTTTAATTCTGTTAGAAAACTGGGAGAAATAGAAAAAAAAATTACACTTGGGGGGGTTGATCAAAATCTCACCTAGAGGAGAGAGGGTATCGAAATATTGTCAAAATCTTACACCTTTAAACGCGCAATTCTTGTATATATATATATATTATATTTATGTATGTATATTTATACAGAATTTCAATCTCGGAAACGGCTCGAACGATTTTCATGAAATTAAACTCCTGGAATATCATTAGAATACGATAGCAAATTTCGCCACTATCTTCAAAGGCTAAACAGCTCAGCGCTCTCGGTTGCAACGTTGCAAGAGACCCCGGTTCGAATCCTGATCATTACTTCTCATCTTTTTTTTTTGTTCTTTTTTATGTACCTATGTATGCTTATATCTTTAAAACTACGTAATGGATTTTAATGCTTTTTTTTAAATTGTATCTGTCTAAATATAATTTTAAAAAACCGGTCAACCAGGTACTTTTATATATTATCGTTCCAATAGCTGCGTGTCGCTGTGCTGTTAAGGGCAGGTATGTTGCTTACCCTATCACATGTCCTGCTCGTCTCGTCACTCTATAATCATAAAAAAAGTCTGCTTTTGGGTGGGATTGATTAGATTAGCCAAAAAGAGCCCAATTCGGAAGAAGTGTTCACTTTTAAGTTGTAAGTTACGGTGGTCTAGTTGGGAGAACGGCGGCTGCCGATCCGGAGACCCCGGATTCAAACCCCACACGCACCACTGTCTTTTCGAAGTCATGCGCGTAAAGCCGCTAACTTAAAACGGTGAAGGAAAACATCGTGAGGAAACCGACACGTACCTAGAATCTTTCGAAGTCATGTGTCATCCGCCAACCCTCACTGGGCCAGCGTGGTGGATTATGGCCTTAACTATATCCTTGCGAGAGAAGGCCCCGAGTCCCAGCAGTGGGAACGTTTAGTGGGCTGTTGACGATGATGATGATGATTAGATTAGCCAAAAAGAGCCCAATTCGGAAGAAGTTTTCACTTCAAATCGACTCGCCATGAGCACCAGCTGTGAAAACACAAAGATAGTTGACGTTGGAAGGTCGTACCGATGGAGACGAGCTCGGAGTCCTGCCAGATCCTGACGAAGAAGAAGTCCCCGATCGCCAGGATCCGTTCGTTGGGTCCGGTGATCCTCAGGGCCTTGTAGAACGTGTACTGGCCGTGGTGACCGCATGGTGCTCCAACCAGCTGCAACAAGCGAAATAAAAGGTTTTATTAAATTTATTACATTAAATTTTTGACGTGACAACGTCTTATAATTCGATGAAGCCGGCTGCACGCACGAAAAAACATGACATCATGCGGCGTTACCTCGCCGCATGGCGTCATGCGGCGTTACCTCGCTCTGAGGCGTTCGATTTAACGTGAACAGTGAGGTTGTCACGTTCAACTATCGTCAGTAACTTTACAGACAATCGATTTTTTTTATTAAATTTACGTTTTACGGAACCCTAAAAATGGTCAGATTACATATTATAACCCAATCTCATATAATCTTATGCATGAGATTATAATCTCACGATAGGTATAGGATAGTATTCTGTGAACCGCATTAAGATTTTTACAAAAAAAATTAAAAAAATAAAAAAAATTTGGGTTGCTCCACATACTGAGAACTGAAACTCAATTTTTTTTTTCATCAAACCTACACGTGTCTATCGATAGGTCTTCAAAAATGATGTTGAGGTTTCTAGTATCATTTTTGTCTACATTGAATAATTTGCGCGAGAGACGCTTCCAAAGTGGTAAAATGTGTGTCCCCCCTCTATCTTCTAAAGTAAGAGAATGAAAAAACTTAAAAAAATATATGATGTACATTACCATGCAAGCTACCAACGAAAATTGGTTTGAACTCGATCTGATAAGTAGTTTTTTTTAGTACGTCATAAATACACTATTATTAAAACTTCGATCAAAGTTACAACGGACTACAAGAACTATGTGTACTATGTACATATTATGTTACTTGCTGCAACGGAACCCTTCATGGGCGAGTCCAACTCGCACTTGGCCACTTTATTACAATTTTACGGTGACGTTTGCAAATTTTAAGTTTTTGGATGACTTTTCAACCTAAACCGATTTCGATCATCAAAATTGATTCACAATAACAATTGGCATCGCAGCGTAGTACATGCAAACAAAAAACCTTAAACTTACAACCGAATTAATCTAGACTGTGGAATGCGGTGTCTTCAAATCGAGAGAGAATCGGTTTTTTTTTCTAGGTAAGCACCCTCCATCTCAGACCGCATCGTCGCTTAACATCAGGCGAGATGGCGGTCAAGTGTAACACTACTAAAAAGTTAAAAAACAAAAAAAAATAATAAGAACATGTCTTTCTTTGTAGTCTGTTAAAAATCACTCTCATAATATTCCGACAAAAAAAGTTCTAAACTTCAAGAATATTTACGTTTTTTAAACGCCGATTTAAACTGAACGAACATAGAGCTAGAGCTGGAACAAGAGCATTCTTTCTCGATCTTTTAGTGGAAACGAAAGATCGTTCTTAGCGTTTTGCATATTATTTATTCCATAGAATCTTTGCGAACGCAAACAAAACAACGAAAGAATGCTCTACGTTTGTTTACACCAAATGAATTTGATACATTGGGGATAGAATGAGCATTCGCTCGTCTGATGTAAATCGGCCTTAAGACGCGGATGGAACCGCGGACTGGAACTAGTAGCCATAAGACAGCGCTGACGATCAGTTGCAGTCGATGCTCCACTGGTAGAGTTAGGACGAGTTAGCAACAATCACAGCACCGGATAGCTACGGTTCTATGCGAGGTACCGACAGCAAAACAAGTATTTTTATAAAGGTTAATATTTTAATTTTAATTACGAGTGTTGATGTTTTCATGATGACTACGAGTAACTGATTGAATTCAGGACGTCTACTCTGTTTCTACGAAAACGAAATTTCGAAAAAAAACTCGCGACTTTCCTACTCTCGTTCTACTTCGTTTCGTCCGATACAACATTGTTTGACGTCTAAATGTTCTAAGCATACTCTACTTAGAGTAAGCTTAGAACATTTAAACGGACAAAACGACGGATCGAAGTAGAATCGTAGTTTGAAAATCGCGAGTTTATTTCGAAATTACGTTTTCGTTGAATTAGAGTAGACGTCCAGAATCGTTAAAACTGATACTTACATATTTATACTTATATTTAATCATTTATGAATAACTAGCAGCTCCCCGCGGTGTTACGCGCGTAGTTCCCGTTGTTTTTTTTTCGGGATAAAAAGCCTATGTGTTCTTCCAGACTATAATCTATCTGTGTTCCTTTCAGCCCGATCCGTTTAAACGTTAGGACGTGATTGAGCAACAAACATCCAAACATTCATATATTTACATTTATAATATTAGTAGGATATAATTTGACTTTATAAGACTTAAGTTACGGCTGGTCTAGTCGGTAGAACGGCGACTGCCGATCCAGAGACCCCGGGTTCAAATCCCACGCGCACCACTGTCTTTTCGAAGTCATGTGCGTAATGCCGCTAACTTGAAACGGTGAAGGAAAACATCGTGAGGAAACCGACATATACCTAGAATCTTTCGAAGTCACGTGTCATCGACCAACCCGCACTGGGCCAGCGTGATGGATAATGGCCTTAACTCTCTCCTTGCGAGAGAAGGCCCCGCGTCCCAGCAGTGGGAACATTTAGTGGGCTGTCGATGATTTTATTTTGTTTTTGCCAAAACCTATCTCAGTGTATGTAGGACATTTATTTATTTATTTATTCAGGATAGGTATTTTTTTAAAGCATAGAGTGTCGAGAAGAGCAGGACATAATTATGCCTGATGGTAAGCAACATGCCTGCCACATAATAGCAGTGACACGCAGCTATTGGAACATGAAAGTCCAAATTACCTAGCACTGCACTGCGCTCGACACCCAGAGATCTAAGTTGTTATATATCTAAGCCCGGCAATTTATCTGGGAACATTGCCCTTCAAACCGGAACACAGTAATGTTTGCACATTATTGCTTGGCGGTGGAATAACTGGCAAAGGTGTGGTACTTCCCCAGGCGGACTATGCTATGCTATGCTATGCTAAAGGTAAGGTATGCTACCATATTTTTGTTTCCTTATTTAATTTTGTGTTTTAATATTTAGCTCTTTGTTTTTGAGATTTTATGAGAAAAATAACATTTTATAGAAATGGCAAAATAGTTATTAGTAAAATTTAGTATTTTTTTGCAATCAGTACAATAACATGCGCGACCTTTGAATCAATAAGTACAAAATTGAAACAGCCCCTAGAACGAGATAGCGTTACGCGTGCAAGCGAGAAGGGTGTATGTTAGGGTGGATTCACACCTGATATGTTCTTCTAGTATTATTAAATATTCCGGTCGGTTAAAAAGTATATTAGATAATTTTTTTTTTTAACCGAATTCGTTACACGTGCGAGCGAGAGGGCTGTATGTTAGGGTGGATTCACACTTGATAATTGTTATAGTATAACTATTCCGGTCGGAAAGTATATTTATTAGTTTTATTTACTTTTCAACCGACTTAAAAAAACGGAGGTTTCCACTTCGGTTGTAAGTTTTTTTGTATGTTACGCGACAGTTAATTGTGAATCGTTATTATTTTAATTTTCGTTGTTAATTTTAACGGACAATACAATTTCAGAGGATTTATTTTGTTTTTTTAATTTTGACGTGACAACGTCTTATAATTCGATGAAGCCGGCTGCACGCCCGCAAAAACATGACGTCATGTGCCGTTAACGCCGTTACCTCGCCGCCGGCGTTACCTCGCTCTAAGGCGTAGGTAGTTAAAGTTGTCACGTTCAAATATCGTCAGTAAGCCGACTTTACAGACAACCATTTTTTTTTGTTTTTTTTTTTTTTACAAAATTGTTGAAAAGCGACTATGACATAAATCATCAAACTTCCTGAAGAATTGTGACGTATTTTTTTTAGTAATATAAAAATACATAAATAAGTTCGTACAAGTTCGTAATAAGTACTTACTTGGCTGTCCGTCCGTCTAGGTAGTAACTATCGTAGTAAATCGATCTAACTAGGTTTCATTTTTAATGAAACCTAGTTAGATCGATTTATCGTCCCAGAAACCCCCTGCATACATAATTTCATGAATATCGTTCCAGCCGTTTCCGAGATTCAGATTCTATATATGTATAAATATATAATATGTACAAAAATCGCTCGTTTAAAGGTAAGTATATGATTTACATCTGCGAAATTTCATACTCCTCCGTCAACGCAATTTTCGTAAAAAAGATTTTTTGTTTCACTCATCAAAATATAGCTTTAGTACGGAAAATATACCTTAACCACTGCATATTATGCTTTACGCATGTGCGTAAGTATTTGTTAGTGAGTAATAAGATTAGGTAATAAAACTAATTAAACGTCATTCGACTGAGAATGCTGTCTGTGAATGATAAGATATTAAACTGTTAACAAAAATGTATTAAATAAAGTTGGGTCCTACAATATTTACGATCTGCCCGGCGGCCCAGGGAGAGACGGCGGACCGAACTTCCACAGTTTTACATCGATATAAACCAGAAGATGTGACCTAAACACCTTGAAATTGTTAACAATTGAAATGACTTGAAATTTGTGTCTGAGTTGTCGTAGCTCGAAGAAGCGCCATCATTTCATGGTTGATGTTCCAAAGACACGAACGAAGAGGTTTGACTCTACTTTTGTGATAAGAATGTCTAGACTGTGGAATGAGTTGCCCGAGTGGATTTTTCCCGATGCTTATAATCTTGGTGTCTTCAAATCGAGAGTGAATCGGTTTCTTCTAGGTAAGCACGCTCCATCTTAGACCGCATCGTCGCTTAACATCAGGCGAGATGGCGGTCAAGTGTAAACCTGTTAATGTTAAAAAAAAAAAAAACTGCGTCTGTGTGTAGCGTGAGTGGTTTACAACGACCAATGTACTTGACCCCTAGAATCGTAAGCGGCGAGGTATGTTGCCGTTCTATTTATTTTGGTGGTTGACAACGAATAACGAAAAGTACAAACGTCCGGCGTTCACTGCTTCCTACAATCGTCTAAAACGGAAAGAGTGAGTTCGCTCGTCCCAACGATTACAAAATTCCATGTGCCTGGAGTTAGGGAGGGCACATCCATTGATTTATTACGATGCATTTTTAGGGAAGATTGGAATACTATAATTAAACTAGAATAAAATAATATAATTATTTTTTTCAAAAAAAAGTCTCCAAAATAGTCAAGTGAAACCACGAGGCGTAACTAGCATTATTTAATTATAATTGCCAGTTTTTAAAAAAAAACAACAACCTTCATTTTAACCTTGGCTCGGAGTCTTCGTTCGATAACAAACCAGTAGGTATAAAATACCTAAGTACTGGCAGCAACACAAGTGCCAAACCATGATTGCCTGGTATATAAAATCTGAAGATTTCATCCTTCTTTGGGCACGTAACGGATAAATGTCGAGAGAAAATTTATTGAATAAATATAAAATTATATTAAAAAAATATCAATTTTTTAATTAGCGCTGTCACGAAAAACTGACATCCTGAAGTTAGCTTCGACATTTCTTACATTAATTGCAACTTCTGGTTGGTATTACTTTTTGAGATTAGGCGTTGTTTACGTTGTATTAATAAGGGTGGTGGCAGCTCGTTTCCGGTGCAAATGATGGCTGTCGCGATACAGCGTGGCAATGCAGCCAGCGTTTTACGTACCTGTTCGCTGGCAACAGCTCGAGGTGAGTTGTTTCAAATTTAGTTGATGTATGCTCTTTTTTCGATTTTCAATTGTGATTTAAAATACTACTAATTTAAGTAAAGATTTACCTAAGCATTTTCAAATAAAGATAAAAATAAGTTAACAAATTAGTAAAGAGAGCACTTTTATTGCCGATCATACCGCATGAAACATTAGTGTCATGACATGACGTCATCGTTCTAGAAAATTAATCGGATATCGGATTATCGAGAGAAGACAAAACTATTATAAACTAGCAGCACCACACGGTTTTACCTGCTTAGTTCCCGTTCCCGTGATAAAAAGGACCCTATTAGCTAGTCCAGACTCCAGACTGTAATCTGACTGTGTTCCAAATTTCAGCACGATCCGTCCAAACGTTCAACAATCATCCAAACTTTCGCATTTATTATTAGATATAATATATTTATTATTATTAGATAGATCTTTATTGTATGTACTTACTGAAATTAAAAAAAAATGTGTGTGTATGTGTGAGTTAACTTATCATGTAACACACGCAAGAAGTTAATATGTACTTCTATTTTCTATTTATTCCTCGTGCTAAGGAGTCTAACTTCAACCATTAAATATTTATTGATTTATTAATATCATTAAAATACATTACAGTCAACCATTAATTTTAAAGAGCATAATTTGCATGATTGAAACTTAACAACTTAAAATAAATTAATATCATTACAAAACTATTATATCAAAAAAAATACATATAATTATATAATATCTTAAAGTTAATTACAACGTTTACAAAAACATTGACGTGCTAACTTCAGATCGGTTTTGCGTGACGATGTAGCGCATATCGTAAAAATTTACTCTGAATTCATTAATTTTCCCCACCGCGCCAAAAGAAGTTCAACTTCAAAAATTCATAAAAAATATTCAATTGAAATCACTTTTGCTGCCGACCGTACTTGTGATCCATTCCACAGTTTACGTATCAGTTCCCGCCTCGAGTACAGATTACGAGAATAGGAAAACGCCACGAGACACGAAATGAAATGGATGTGGCATTTTAACATTAAAAATGAATGTTCGGCCGACTTAAGTGACACCATTACAATACGGTATCCGACATTATTAGTAAAACCGTTTAAATGATTTTTAATTGCATAATATACTTAACTACGTGAATATATCCGAAAGATTTACTGTATAAACATGAAAAATTTTGCTAGGGGTCGTTCAAGTATTACGTAAGCACTAGGATCTCGGGAACTACTGGTCCGAATTGAAAGATTCTTTCTCTGTTGGATAGTCCATTTATCGAGGAAGGGTATATGCTATTTAAACATTACGCTACTATCAACAGGAGCGGAGCATGAATGAAAAATGTAACAAAAACGGGGGAAAATATTGCTTTTTGAGAGTTTTCGTTACGTGACAGCTTGTGTCTGTCTTTTAAAGGTTGCGTCCGTCCTACATCCATGAAATGTATCCTCTCCCTTTCCTCAACTCCATTAATTAATTATATACTATGTAAGTATATAAATAAGAACAATATTAAATTATAAAATGTAAATAAATCACATATGCATGATATTAGTTACTAACCAAATGTTTGTGTATGTCTAAGCTTTGTGATGTCTATTTGTTTTAGGTTTTAGGATAATCAACAGGACCATTATAATTAAACCGGTATGAGACAGTTCACACGGCGCGGCTACCAACCGCGCCCGCGCGCGGGCGCGGCAGATTTCCATATAAAATTGAATTCAAAACACACGACGCGGTTTACGGCCGCGGCGGCTGCGGCAGCCGCGCGGCGCCCGCGTGTCTGCGTGCGATTCTTGCGCAGTAGCTTTCCGGAGCAGAAACCGCGAAAACCTGCGGTCTCGTGAGTATTGAAACAAAACCGTCACGCGGCGCGGCGCCGCGCCCGCGCGCGTGCGCGGTTGGTAGCCGCGCCGTATGAACCGGCTCTAAAATTCTTGACAAACTTTAACGTTGCCATCAATGAAGCTCCCACGAAACGGACATTGGCAGAAATGTGGCAAAACTAAGCCACAGCACACGCCATTAATTAAGAATTGAAAGGTTGCGTCAACAGAATTTGTTTAAAATTTGAATTGGTACGACCAATTCCCGATAGATGGCGTAGCAACGCGTGTTATAAACCTACCTCTTGAATCAATCTATTAAAAAAACCCGCATCAAAATCTTTTTGGTAGTAGAAGATCTAAACTTAACATATTATTATAGGGACGGACAGACGCGGGAAGTGACTTTGTTATATATACTATGTAGTGAAGCCGAATGAGTTTATTTGTTTAAACGCGCAAATCTCAGGAACTACTGGCTCGATTTCAAAAATTTCATTTAGTTATGTACGTGATCCCTGAGTGTTATTATACGCTATAATGTGTACAAGCGAATCCGGGACAAACGGCTAGTTTATTGTATTAGCAGCACTAGCCGCCGCCCCGATGTCGCCTGCGTTGATTATTTTTTTTTTTTTTTTTTTAAATATAGAGTGACGAGACGAGCAGGTCATGTGCCTGATGGTAAGCAACATGCCTGCCACATAACAACACAGTGACACGCAGCTATTGGAACATGAAGATTCCAAATCATTACCTAGCACTGCACTGCGCTCGTCACCCAGAGATCTAAGTTGTTATATCTCTAAGCCCTGTAATTTAATTATCTATGAACCTAGAAGCTTAACCTTTTGAACGCCAGTGTCACCTATACTTGACAAGCGCTAGTGAGCTCTGTGCGCCAACGAAGTCTATAGTTGACAAAAAAACGGACTATACCAAAATATTGTGTGTCAGATATCAAATGGCGAGTTTTTTAAGCTATTTCGTACGCTTGGCGTACAGGGTACGGACATGCAATTTAGTCCTGGCGGTCAAAAGGTTAAAGGCTGTAATTTAGACTATGGACGAATGCCGTCATATCTTTATTAGATTGAAACGATAAGTAGATGAAAATAATTAAATATGTGTACATTTTTCAAGTAAAAACTTATTTCGGCACACCACACACAGATTTTCCGTGGGCTGTCAATTGAGCTCAAGCGTCACGCTCGTGAATGAAAAACATCTTCTGATGAACTCGGGACCATGCTAACGCATTTCTAGACGCCCATGACTCTATGGTCTAGAAGACTTAGGTATTTAGACGACAAGGCTTTGAAGGTTCATTCCAGACCTGCAGCGCCCACCGGTTTCACCTGCATTTGTTTGTGGAACCTAGGATACATGAACTACCAAAAAAAATTGTTGTCTGTAAAGTCTGTTTACTGACGATAGTTGAACGTGACAACGTCTTAAGAAAATACTGATGGAATGGTAGCATTTTTCAAAAGAAAATTTTAATTTAATTTGTTTAATAGATTTGTATGTAAAAAGTAATCAGTAGAATTTAGTCATTTTCAATCAAAACAATGCAAAAAAGCTTTTAGATACCGGGAATCGAACCCGGGGTATTTCACATGCAAAGCGAACGCTCTACCACTGAGCTTGAACCCATCTACATCCCCGCTTGAACTACTGGTCGAAATAATTAATACAACTGTAACAAACATGCGGCGAGGTAACGACCGACGGTAACGCGGTAACGGTACATGACGTCATGTTTTGTGGGCGTGCAGCCGGCTTCATCGAATTATAAGACGTTATCACGTCAAAAAAAGAGTCATCGAAATCGTTTCACAAGCATCAAAAAAGAACACCCGAATTGAGAACCTCCTCCCGTTTTTGAAGTCGGTTAAAAATCATGTTCGTCTCGTCACTCTTTACTTAAAAAAAATGTTTGTCTGTAAAGTCGGTTTACTGACGATAGGACGTGACAACGTCTTAAGAAAATACTGATGGAATGGTAGCATTTTTCAAAAGAAAATTTTAATTTCATTTGTTTAATAGATTTGTATGTAAAAAGTAATTAGTAGAATTTAGTCATTTTCAATCAAAACAATGCATAAAAGCTTTTAGATGCCGGGGATCGAACCCGGGGCATTTCACATGCAAAGCGAACGCTCTACCACTGAGCTACATCCCCGCTTGAACTGCTGGTCGAAATAATTAATACAACTGTAACAAACATGCGGCGAGGTAACGACCGACGGTAACGGTACATGACGTCATGTTTTGCGGGCGTGCAGCCGGCTTCATAGAATTATAAGACGTTATCACGTCAAAAAAAAATTTTTTCGACTTGACAAAAAATACAATTTCTATACCGATTCATTTTCCTCATATTTGGCAACCTTTTCTTTATCTGGAGTTACGTAGATGGGTAGTAGCGAGTGGCTGGTCTAAGTTACGGCTGGTCTAGTCGCGGGGTCTACCGCCGAACGAAAAATGTCATAGCTTTGATGTTTCTCTCACTTTTCTTTTCGCTTGAAATGATAGAGACAGCATTAGCAAAGCGACAGCCGATTTAGGTATGCGGTAGAAGCGCGGGAGAACGGTGCCTGCCGATCCCGAGACCCCGGGTTCAAACCCCACACGCACCACTATCTTTTCCAAGTCATGTGCGTAATGCCGCTAACTTGAAACGGCGAAAACATCGTTAGGAAACCGACACATACCAAGAATCTTTCAAAGTCAGGTGTCATCCACCAACCCGCACTGGGCCAGCGTGGTGGATTATGTCCTTGACTCTCTTCTTGCGAGAGATGGCCCCGAGTCCCAGCAGTGGGAACATTTAGTGGGCTGTTGATGTTGTTGTTGTATCTGGAGTAATGTCTAAAATATTTATTCTGTGGTTATGAACGTACAGATAGTGCAGTGCAATCCACGAAGACGCGCCCCACTATTCCTCCTAACCGTTTATAGTATATGTGTGCAAGTTTCCGTCAATGTGTGTCAAGTGAGTGTTATCGGTACACACTAATTACCTATGAATGCACACGCACACTACAATGACTGGTGAATGGTTCGCGACTGGCGCTCGGAGCAAACGCGATTGGTGGAAACGAAAATTGGTGGGGCGCGTCTTCGTGGATTGCACTATCTATACCTTTGAGCAAAGTATTTTTTGTAACTTGCGGTCCGACCCGGTGTCGGCCGTGTCTCGTGGACCTCGTAGTACGTAATAATAATATAACCTCAAGTACTATCAACGGTGAAAGAATTATCGAAATCGGTCCAGTAGTTACCGAGATTAGCGCGTGCAATGAAACAACCTCTCCAGCTTTTTATTACATCTAGTAGGTGTAATAAAGCAGTGACGGGATGAGCAAGGCATGTGCCTGACGGTAAGCAACACGTCTACCCATAAAAGCACAAGAGTTATTGCAGCTATTGGAACATGAAGAGTCCAAATCATTACCTAAAACCTAAAAGATTTTGGAATAGCGCAGTAAATTACACTTAGTTTAAAGTAAGTCACTTCGAAAATAAAAACAAAATGGCTTCCCGCGTTGGGAAACGTCACCAAGGAGTGTTTATGCAAACTGGAGTTGGTACTTTTTTTTCGCCACTGTTTTAGTAAAAAGGAAAGCAGCCCAATTTGGTTTTCCACTGCATGGACAAATGCTTAGTGTCTTTACTCTTTATTAGATAGAACATATTAAGCGGATGATATAATAAGTGTCTATTTTTTTGCCAATAAACGAATTTGCATTATACGATTTTGTTTTGTATTTATATTGATAAAACATCATATACCTACGCAGCCCACTAAGTATTCCCACTGCTGGGACTCGGGGCCTCATCTCTTAAGAAGAGAATAAAGGTCATCGAAAATCGATTTGGCCAAAAATTTGCCGAAAACCCACCAGAATGGCCAAGTGTGGTGACATGTCCTCAAAAGTTGACTTTCTCGGAACCGGTTTCCTAACAAAATTTCTGTCATCTTTAAAACTATTAGATACTACATATTTTTTTTCGTATGTATAATACGAAATACAATGTTCACCCTTTTTATTTGTTTATGTATTAATAAACGTATTTTTTTTCTATTTCATTTATTTATTATGTATAAATATAGTCTTATTTTCCGAATTTCAGTTGAAACGACTATAATCTAGAGTAGCACATAGGCTTACTATTCATCGAGGTAACATTACCAGAACGGGACCTACGCGGGTAAAACCGCGGCGCGCTACTAGTAGGTACATAAAATTTTATTTTTTACCTAAAAATCTAACTCTAAATAATTAAAGTTCATTTAATTATTGTTACTACGTACAGAACTCAACCGACCGTACAACCTCCAGTTAGTTCAAAACCTCCTTGAAGTGGGCAATGGCAATTGGCAATGCTTTGCGCGACTTTATAGGGATGGGGTAAATATCGACAGAAACTATCGAATTTCGTTGTACAGTGCAATAGTTTAGGTTGTCATAGTGTGATGTCTCTGTTATTTATGGCTTTGTTGCTAGAACGTGAGATTGACATTTATGAGGTCGCAGGTTCGAATTCCACTCGCATCACAGGCTCTAACGGTAAAGGGAAAACATCGTTATGAAACTGACGTGTTACTAAAATATTTCGAGGTCATGCGTCCTACGCCAATCCGCACTGCGCCAGCGTGATGGATCATGTCTTTAGACACTCTCCTTGTGAGAGAAAGCCCCCAGTCCCACCAGTGGGAACATTTAGTGAGCTGCATTTTTCATGTCCTATCAATATATAATCATCATCAACATACAATACAAATTAATTGACAACATTTATTTTCGTGGCATGAATTGCCAAATGACCGGTCGTGCGCGTTCACTCTCCCTGAAAAAGTCCACCGGATGCAGTCTGAAACTTAAATCAGACTGGACCGACTATATCACACGTGAGTTACCCGTGAATTAATTAATAAATATCTGGGAGTCCCCAAATCGAGAGTGAATCAGTTTCATTATCAATAATAGGTTTACACTTGACCGCCTTCTCGTCTGATGTTAAGTAACCAAGCATGCGGTCTACGAAGGAGCACTTACACCTAAACAAACCGATTTAGTTTAGACTTAGAATTATATGTATCGGGGAATGCCACCTCAGGCAACAACTTCCATATGTGAGATGTTTTTATTTTGCGTTATTGTTAGAAAGTGGATGATTTCGAGACATCGGAACGCCAACCATAAAACGATGTCACTTTTCGAGCTACGATCACTCCAATAAAATAGGGCAAAGTCGTATTAGAATACAAAGATCAGGGGCACACTTTCCGAAATTATCCGAAATATATATACATCCTGCAAACGTTCACTCTTAATATTATATTATATTATATTCATTAGGTCACGAATCAAAATTAAAACGTTAAAATTTGTACACGAGATAAAAATGATAAGCGTTATCATACACGTATATCGTATAATCACAAAGCGACCGAAGTGATAAGAAATAGGGCAATCTAATTGTCTTGTGGACTGTTAGTAAATGTTGGCACTTCAGTTGGCGTGGTGCGGGGGTTCCCAATCGTATGGGGAGCCTATTAGAACGCATAACTTTTTGTTCCTAATTTACTTTGTCATAATGAATGTAGCATAATGTATAGTGTCATAATGCAACTTTCGCATAATAATTTTTTGGCGTCATGAGTTTTAAGCATAACAATCTATTGTACTACATTTTATTCGACTATTGATGAGACGCATAATAGTTTTTAAGCATTTTTTTATTTGTTCTATTTTTTTTAAGGTGCCGTTTAAATCGCATAATTTTTTTTCCTAATTTACTTTGTCATAATGAATGTAGCATAACATATAGTGTCATAATGTAACTTTTGCATAATCGTTTTTTGGCGTTATGTGTTTTAATCATAAAAATCTATTGTGCTACATTCAATTCGACTGTTGCTCAGACGCATTTAGGCATTTTTAAATTATTTGTTGTGCTAGTGAAGCGCCAGCATTAAAGTTTATCGCCATGATTGCGTAACCAATAGACACATCTTTACTTGAAAAATTCGATTAATTTGAATTATTTCATGGATATCGATTATGGTGTTGTTTCTTTGTGTATATCACAGGAAAATTGTAAATACTAGCGGATTACAATAAAATCCACGCGTAAATATAAAACAAACTGTATACAATATAAACTGGAAATTATTAACAATTTAACAGTGACAATAGGTTTACATAATATTTATTGTTGATTATTTTAACTAACTCAACGGTCATAGTATGGGCCCTAAAATGATTTACTGTTGTATATTTAAACATAATTATATTATTGTAATCACGTTTAATAACATACCTGATAGTATCCTACAATGTACTAAACACGTAATAAACAAAATAAGGAACAAGAAAACAATAAAATCATGTATAGTATAAAATGTCATTGATTACTAACACCAATATTATTTGTTAAATTATTATATTTATGCACAAGACAGCAAGGTAAGTATAAAAAGGCGGCCCTATTCATATAAGCCATATGTTTCAAGCAACCTTTGGACTATTATTGTCGCCAATGTGACCACAATAAAACATAAACGTATACGAAACGATTAAAACGTAAAATTATGAATACTGTATAATTCAATTCAAATTAAAATAATTAAAATTTGATGGTTGGTTCAAAATTCAATATTAAAACATAACATGACCTACAATTTTATTACAAACATGTTGACATTATTTACGAAGTAGGTACCTACATATACATATCGCACCTTCGGTAAGACAAGGGCCAAAGTGCTAAAATTTCTGAAAATGAGTTAAATATGCCAAAGTGCCTTAAAAACTAACTTCTACCTGTAGGAACAAAGACATTTACTAGATTCAGTTTATTTTCGCCAGGGGGCAGTAGTGTCTTTGTACCATTCGTTCGTTTTTTGAATGATATTGGCGCGACAAAATCTCATTGGTCAGTTGCGGCATCGCCCGCGCAAGTAGTGGTTGTGTACTGGAGCGTCAAGGTCATTAAGGTAAATATGCCCTTTTTTGTTTTATATTTTGGAAAGACATGGTCACATTTTATGTACTTATGCCTAATATGTGAACACATATTTGACGGAACAAAGTCGTTCGGGTAATATTGTGGCTTTGTGAGTCCGATACGTAAACATTACCTAGTCTTTAAACCAAATATGACTTTGTCATTCCAATTTTATCTTATACAGATAACTATAATAGCCATTTAAGACTTTGTCATTCCAGTCACTTAATTTATTATGTAAAATTGATAACATTTACGTCGTACAATTTCTTGTGTCTATTTGTTGAGCTGTAATATAAATCCGATGGCATTATTTATCATTTATTAACCCCTGATGCAAAAAAGTTCGAATAGGTTTGATGTGTATTTATTTTTGTTCTATTGATTAATAAGCCCAACTAAACGTCTGATTATTTTCGTTTTTAGAGAATAACAATGAAATCTCGTGGCAGAAAAATTTTGAGGATGGTTGATGATCCATTCAATATCCAGGTTAGAACTATCGATGAACCTCAAATTAATGAAATTTTTTAAAAATCTAGTTTTGAAGAATAAAATAGTTTTAAAAAGACAGATGCTACTTCTAAAATTAATTCTACGTCAATGGTTGAGCAGTGGATAAATAGCAATGACTTTGAATATCGGGATCTGATACCAATGCTACCTGACATTACAAGAGCGATATCCCATCATCCATGATAACCGTATTTGCTATGAAGGATCCAATAGGAACGATTCCTGAAACCACAGAATCTATAAAATCATCGTTGACAACCATATCTGCTATGGAGGATAATGTAATAGCTAGCCCACACATAAATACAACCCCGGGTAACGACGAAAGAAAATGGAGATTAACAACCCAATAAAGACATAATATTTTACTCTGACAACTGATGCGGGCAGCAAAGAAAGAAGCGAAGAAGAGATCGCTTTTAGCGATAAGGCCACCGCTTGTAACGCTAGTTTTATTGTTATTATCTCCTGTATAAGTGTTTTTTTTTGTTTATGGTGTGTACAATAAAGAGTATCTATCTATCTATAAGAAACAAATTGTGATTTCAACAAATGCTGTGATTACTGACTGATTTTAGAATAGCAGTATAAATAAGTCTTACGCATTTACATGGCATTTTATGGATTTAATGTAAACCTTTTAGAAGTGACCTTTGTGTTAATTTTTAATTATAGTGTTTTTTGTCATATTCCTAAGAAGAAGAATAAAGAAGTACAAAATAAGTAGCATTTTCATTTAAAAACCATTTCAATGTAATAGGTGTTACTTTGGTCACAATTGCACAATTATTTAAAAGTTGGTGGGAAAAGGGCATGATTGTATGTACATATTAATATATCATTAAATATAATATAAATAAATTTATAACTCACTCTTTTATATTACATATTTATATTCACAAATGTATAAGGAATATTTCTGCTAAAAATAAAACACTATTTTACATTGTTGTGGGCAGAAACACACAATATAAATCTATATAAAACTTAAAACGTCTGTCCTGAAAAAATTGAAAATTAGCACTTCGGCCCTTGTCTTACCGAAGGTGCGATATATATATTAACATTTTAATTATCGAGTTAAATTGTAATTATATCGATATCGACACTTCGTCAACCACATCACTATCCATGCTGATATGGCGGTTCAGTGGTAATAATAATAACTACAAATGATTTTTAATTTCCAGCATGTTTTACGCTTTATTGACAACAAATCAATTAATTTTAATCATTTTAATGTAATATAATGATGGATTGTAACTGGGTGAGTCTATAGATTAGAAATTAGCGTAGCTTTGTTTCAATTGTCTTTCAGAACGTGTTGACATTGCGATGACGTCACTTCAATATTAAAATACATACCTAAAATTTCTTAATTCAAAAATCATATAAGCTGAATCGAGAGAGATGCTCAGAATAATTAATTTGTTAATTTTATACAAAGACTGGATTGCATTTTAAAACTAATTACATGACTTTGCAATTGAAGATACTAAAAACGGTGAACTAGCAACTAACCTTGAAAGACGGTTTTTCCATGTCTAAATCCAAAGGTTCGTAAAATCCAATGAGGTTATCACTGCACTCAATTCAACACTCATAACAATGGCAAATGTATTCTCAAATCAATTTCAAGTAACGCATTTCACCAAAACACTAAGCAGTACACATCAACGTATTTTCACCACATTTCTTTTGTCAATCACGCAAAATACACAAGTAATGAAATTGTCTATTGACAACAACAATAGAAAATTTTACATTTACTCTTAAATATCACTATCACAACAACGGTTAAATGACACTGGTAATTTGCACGATTAATTCTAATTTGTTTTATTTTGATAGATAATGAACACAACAAAACAATATGGCGTACATTTATGTAAAATAAGTCGAATTTCGCGCGCGGGAAGTCATTTTGACAACATGGACGCAACCGTTCCGGCGCGCGGTCTGAACGAGTCTGTGTGTTTGTGTGCGTAGAGTTGCTCTGTATTTCTTACCCACTCGCACAAGGTCTAGGGCTGGCCCTTTACAAACTTTTGTCACCAAATTGATCCTTTGCATTTTTTTTTCAATAATCAACAAATTGAATTGTTTTTGTAACTATAACATTATACAACGTGGTCAAAATCCTACAGCAGTTATGATAATGACTTAACTGTTGAATTTTAGCAAGCTGTATAATTTATTCATTTGCATACCTACAGAAACGTAGGCTTAGTGTCGGCAGGTATGCAAATGAAAACCCAAAAAAGTATTTTAATATGCAATATAAACATAAATCAGAAACTAGGCGAAGCTACAATTTATTGTTAAATTATAATTAATTTAATCCAGAATTATGTATCCGAATAAAACTGTATACATTGTATTTTTGATATTCTGACGAGGATAATAATATTGAAATGATTGGATATGGACTGATTAAAGTTTGTGCTATAAATATCTACACACTATCACTTTTAGTAAGTTTGTGACTAACCATACTGTGCTAATTTGATTGCTCTGTAAAATTGAATTCGATCAGAATTAATTGAATCGCTTTCTAGTACGTTTATTGGATTCGATCGATTTTATCCATTATCTTATTGTACGCTAATATAAATATGTTAGGGCGAAAAGTAGCATATGTAGGTATATTTTTTTTACTATATTATTAAATAATGATTAACATGGCGATAAATGATAAATTTAAGGAAACACTCACACAACAGACAAATACATAGGTATTAATTTAAACGGCATAAATAGTTCTTAATATGCTAATTGACATTATGTACTCCACGTGAAATGACAATGAATTTACTCGAAGTTACAAATTAGTATAAATAAAAGCATGTTATAATGTTAAAGTTTAATTTAATTCTCAAAGTGGACGACCCTGATCGCACAAACACCGAGCACACATACGCGGCTGTATCCGAACACAACATTTTTTACGTAAATAATGATTGGCACAGTACATCCACAAAACGAGATATTAACAAGTTTTATATTAATGTCGCAAAACATTTATAAAATAATTATTGATTGTTTTATTGGCATAATCGATTCTATGCTTTCACTTTTTCAAGTTTCTTCTGACTTTGAGAAGAGAAGAGAAAAGAGAGGAGTTTTAGAACCCGTCACATTTTTTTTAGATAAAATATGTCACCTAGATACTAGATCACTAAAAGACGAGTCCTAATTACTTTTTGCTTTAAACGGAAAGCTGCTTAATTAATATAGAAATCTCACCATTACGGTATTTGATTTTTAATAACTTTAATAGGTACCTTTTGTTTGAATGGACTTAAAAATTAAGAAATTGGAAACTTGTAGTTTTAATTATTATTTAAATAATCAAATACGTACCCAAAGTAGAATGACGGGGATGCTCGGGAAAACATATTGTTTGATGGAAAGTATGTATGTATATATGAAAAGGTTCCATAAAAATATAGCAAAAACGGTTAAGCAATCCGCTTTTCAAAAGAAACATACCTAGTAAGAAAAAAATGGATTAGTTTCGAGCAAAATTCTTTACCAGCAACAGGTTTCAAAAGCTGTTTTCGTCTTTGTGTTCTCTGTGATAAAAGTGAAATTTCTGTAGTCCGTTGCATCTTATTTGGGCCAATGACGTGTCTCCTTTATGGCTTCTGCAGTAAAAGTAATTTTTTGGGACATTTTAACAGCTGATTAGTAAATGAAACATTACCCTTTTTTATCTGTGAGGTACTGATAGTCAAACAATCAAACTGCACATTTATCGTCTTAAATATGTTATAAGAGAGCTTATTGCTCTCTTTTCTTTGGAACACAATAGCAACCTCAGAAACTATTTTGTTGTTTAGTAGGTTACCATGCCGATTTTCTATAACGAAATAAGAAACATTAAAGACTATCCTGTACGGAATGAATAAGAAAACTGAAGTTGTATATCTGCCTAATTTTCTCCCACTGTGGCGCCCGTAGGTACAGTATGTCCGGTGTGTTAGTTAATTTATTTTTAGTTTAGCGTTTACATAAAAACTGATTAGAAATCGGTCGAATAACGATTTCTAATACGTATAATTTCTTATTCTCTTAAAAATTAAATTCACTATTGAGTTATAAAAAAAATATAACCAACTTCTTGTGTCATTAAAATAATATTATGATAAATATGTATCAACGGGTTTTTGTTGAATATAAATAAAATAACTAAATTTGAACTACTACAACTAAAGCTAAAAAACTGTGTGGGGAAAAACAGCTTATCGAGCTTATCATTACGATATTAATAGGTAGATTTTATTAAAATGTCATTTTTTTACATAAGCAACTTGATGTAATATCCTGAGATCTTTCAAATAAAGTTTTGTTGTCTTGTAAAATAATGTTTTAGTTGAAGTATCCATGGTTTTAGCAAAAAAAAAACTAAACGGAGCAAAAGCAATTTTTGATAATCAGCAAGCACGTGGCGTTTCCAAACTGAAAATATGTATATCTGTGAAAGAATGTTCTCGATTTCATCAAAGGTGGTGCTTTTATTCTTGCCTTTGTTACAACTTGTCAGAGAAATTCAACAAAATGAAATAATGGCGTCATCTTTGCCAAAATCGCAATATTTGCATTTGGAAAACGTCTCATTATAAACTCATTGTAGAGTAATATGCAGTTGGTAGGGCTTTTATAAATGTTTATTGTTATCGAGTAATCGTGTAAAAATCACGACTTGCTTAATCTTTCAAAGGCCGGTTTAGTTATTCTGTTTCTGGTATTGATTCAAACTATTGAAGGTTACGCAAAACGTATGCTCTAAGTCGAATAGGACAAAGCAGAGCAGGATAATAGAACAGAGATCTCGAAAGTGTTTCTTTGATATTAACTGTGTATAAATAGTAAAATGGTGCGATTTTTAGTACTTTCTACAGTTTGGCGTGTTATGAAAAGTTCAATAAAAGATAATGGGAAGAAAAAACAAAATTAGGTACATATTTCCAAACTGTGGTCTAGTACGTAGGTACCTAGTTTAGTAATAACGATTTTGTAACTATCTGTTTGAAAAAGTGTAACTTGTGGTGGTCAAGTGGTCATCGATATAAAGCATGGTTTATATGGATGGTGGTAGTAAGTTTTTAACTACAGGGATACAACCAATATTTAATTATTTCATTTTAAGCCACGTGGATAACAAATCTTTCCATCAATTTAGTATATTCAAGTGTGTTGATGCGTTTAAGTAAATGGTGAATAAAAACAGCTAGCTACAACAAATCTTCAATGTATGAGGAATATTTTGAATTGGCAAAACCTTTTGTACATTATTTTTATTATTTTATTTATTGTTTTTAATAATCAATTGATATAAAATAATTAATATGTGTGACATTTTATTCTATTGTAATTTTATTGTATATGGTGTTTAGATAGATAGATAGATAGATACTCTTTATTGACACACCAAAAATAAAAATACATACCAAACATAAACAAAACATAGTAAATTAGTGCGACAGTGGGCGGCCTTATCGCTGAAAGCGATCTCTTCCAGGCAACCTTAGGATGGCAAACAACATGTGGACAAATCAGAAAATGGTGTAAAACCGAAATAAATGATTTAATAATAATAATAATTATTTGTCCAAATCACATGAGGTGTTAGAAAAGTGCCATTTTACTTCGCTCCGTGTTTTTTTTTCAACATAGCCTAAAAAAATAATGAGATACCATTTTGACACTGAGGTATAGGCTCCGGGTTAGACTCAAACTTATCCATACTAATATGATGACTTTTCAGCTAAGCTGAATAGTTAAAATGTTTTAACGCGCTAATTTCAGGAACTACCGGACTGATTTTGAAAGTTCTTTCACCGTTGGATAGTTACGTGATCCTTGAGTGCTATAAGCTATATTATGTACCATGTTATGTGTATTAAGCCGGGATGGGACGTTAAATAAACGAGTCTATGATAAATTGGGTGTTTTAATCACTACTACTACTTAGCTGCTCGCACTATAATGTATAGCACGTCCGTTTTTCTTTACATAGCCGTTGTGTTTAACCCTATGGAGCTCGAGTTTATTACATAATCGGTGTTTATGCAAATCGCTGATTCACACAATGAATAGTGACTACATAAGTGCTGCGTATTTAAAAATTCATGCATCAACAGTTAAAATTAAACAAACAATTCGATGTTTTGATTTAAAACGACTTTTTTTAAAGATGGAGAGTAAATATGAACAAGATGGACACTTGATGGTAAATAGTACTATGTGAACTCATTGTCATGTAGTAGATATTATGATCATAAATAATTTAAATGTATCTCTTCTACTGTTATCCACTCCACTTTTTAGGCAAATCATTTCTCTCAAAATGGACCCAGTTGGATGGAATCTTTAGATATTCCTACGAATATTACTGAAATCTTGTTTATGCAGTATTTTTAAGTTTTGTGGTTTATCTTATCTGTACATAGGTAATGCCACGTAGCTATTGTACTAATTTACTTATAATCTGATACATGTTATCTACAAGTTTGATTTATATACTCGTTTAAAATAGGTACATAATACACGTGTATTGTTCTTAAATTTGTTTAAATTAATATTTCACGCCTGTTTCGTATTTTCAAATTTGGTATTTCGGCATAAAGAGTAATTTTTGTCATTCTGATGTTCAAGCTACTTCTGCATACTTTCGTCCAGTTCTTTTAGTGTTTAAGAGTAACAAACAGCTAATTGTGTGGTGTAATTTAAAATTCTATGCAACAATACGATGTATAAATATACAATAGCAGGCACGAACACAATAACAGAGTGTCAATTCTAAAAAGAAGAAGCAGTTACGGCTGGTCAAGTCGGGAAAACAGCGACTGCCGAAGCTGGGGCTGTATACATCGTAGGCGCACCACTGTCTTTTTGAAGTCGTGTGCAAATGTCCACTGACTTAAAAATTGTGAAGGAAAGACATTGTGATGAAACAGGCACGTTCCTACAGTCTTTCGAGGTCATGCGTCATCTACCAACCTGCACTGGGTGAGCGTGGTGAATTATGGCCTTGACAATCTCCTTGCGAGAGAAGACACCGAATCCCAGCAGTCGGAACATTTAGTAGGCTACTTATGCATGCATGTGATGCAATTCCAAAAAAGACCGATATCAAATACCGTTTTGTCTATCTAGACTGCTGTATTTGCACTAAAATCTGTCTGTTTTCAAATCGACATCATAAAGAGATTTTCTTTATATGTTTAATTAATCTGACATCATTAGAAAAGTGCAGTTTTATGACGATTATCGTCTTCTTAATACGTATTTTTTAAATCAAGCATCACGTTGTTTGTCCACGATGAACTCCTAAAAGACTTAATCAAATTTGCATCGCTTTTACTACAGATACATACTTTACAGATCAAACTCTGACTTGAAAAAATTATGATTTTTATTTCGATTGTCTTAATTTGACAATATCCAAGCCGGAACGTGCCACTACTTTATGAATAACTAGCTGCGCGTCTCACTCTCTCACTATAACTTTACGATATGGTAAATAGTAGATCGCTTTTTCGTAGACCCGTATTTTGTATCGTCACTTAACTTCCGAGATGGCAGTCAAATTAAACCTATTATCGTTAAAAATAATAATAATAGATGTCAAACAAAAGAACTACGTTCTCGCCAGACGACGTCGGAATGGGTCAGTCAGTTTCTAAAATAAAATGCAGGTTCCACTATGAATAAACTTATTTTTATAATAAACTAGCTGTGCCTGCGGTTTTGCTCGCGTTTCAAGGGTGTTTTGTTTATTTCGCGGAACCCTCTTTATTTTCCTCAAGTAAGAGTAGCTTGGTTATGCATTAGAACATCAGCTATCTAGTAGTGAAAGCCTCGTTATAAGCCGGAACAAAAAAAACAGATAGACAAACAAACATTGTAAAAATGTTGTTTTGGTATAATACTACTACATACTAATTCTGTCCAACCATTCAAAAGTATGTAGTAAAAAGCGTTTTTTTTTTTGAGGAAATAATAGAATAATAAATTACTAATACATAATAATCTTATTGTTCATTATGATATCAAGAATAGTGCTATCCCAATTTCGTTTTGAGAATTACAGGTCTAATGATAAGGTAGTCAAAATTCACGAAACCGATAGATTTTTTCAAAGCCAGCTAGTGACCACACTTAACGGTAAATCAACGGAACGTAATTATTAACTAACAATAAAATTTTATTTACAAATCAAATAGTATCGTTAGGACAAGAGGTAGCAAGAAAAACAAAGTACCAACCCTAACTCATCTGTCTTCATATTTTTCATTTAAGCCACGTCATTTTGGTGCACCCGCACGCCACGTTTCATGCTTCGAGTTCGAAATTTGAAATGATTTAGTTTGTCTTGTTGGTATACTTGTTTCCGTTTGTGTCTATTGTTTTCTCGATCTATAATAAATAGCGGGAACGCATTTTGCCATTTCTATTTAATTATTTTAGAAAAAGCTTACATTGGTCATATATTATTATTATTGAAATCAGAAAAGCTTTCCGGATGACTAATATTTTATTATTGTTGATCAATTATGAAGTAAATAATATTAATATTGATCCTGGGTAGCGACTCTAAATCCATTAGGTTGCATCCGACACGGAATCTCATCTCTCGGTCGTTGTCTTATCAGTTTAGCATGACTGGCATGACAGAGAGAGGGATTGTCATTCCGATTCCGAACCATTCGGAATCGCATTTAGATTCGCTACCCTGTTATCTATATCTATATAATATAATAATATATAAAAGCGAAAGGTCACTCATCAAGGAATCTCAGAAACTACAAATGCTAGGAATCTGAATTTTTGTATGGAGGTCCCTTTTAGCACGTAGGCGCTCACTAAGACGGGGTTGTGCAAAATTCAACCCTTAAGAGAGTGAAACAAGGGATGAACGGTTGTATGAAAATTCGTGATTTTCAAAGTTATCAATTTTTTTTTGTCTCTAGATACTTGATACGAAGCACTTAAATGTTTGTTTTATCAATTTTGTGATTTCGAACTGTATGGGGTGAAATTGGGGTTGAAATGGGGGATGAATGTCAATATGAAACTCTGTATATAGACACTTGACACGAAGCAAATAAATGTTTGTTCTAGCAATTTTGTAATTTCGACCTGTATGGGAATTAAATTGGAGTTGAAATGGGGGACGAATGTATCTTACGCTTTCACACCTAAACAAAAGAACCGATTTTGATGAAATTGTATTATTACCTTAATATTTATTTTGCGCAGACGAAGTTGCGGGTACAGCTAGTCCTACTATGTAATAGTGTCAATGTTTGGATGTTTGTTGCTCAATCACGTCGTAACGTCTGAACGGATCGGGCTGAAATTTGGAACATATATAGATTATAGTCTAGAAGAACACTTAGTTTTTTATCCCGGTAAAAAACCGAATAAAATTAAGGGATAGTTTTTTATCGTTAAAATTAAGGGAACGTAAACAACGCGGGAGAAACCGCGGGTCGCAGCTAGTCATTAATAAAAATTAATGGACTGTAACCATGGACGTATAAAAAAGTCAGACGTAGTCTCGCTAAAACAAAAACTGTGTCACTAGAGTCGGCCACATTTGCACGTGTGCGTTGTCAGGTTGTCACTGATAGACAGATGACACGCACACATATGTATACACAAGTAGCGCGTGTAATGACCCACTGATGTGTGCGTGTCAGCCTGTATGTGATAGCGCACGCGTGCATATTATGTGGCCGACTCAATGGACACAGTTTTTGTTTTAGCGAGACTACGTCCGACTTTTTTTATAAGTCCATGACTGTAACTATAAAAAAAGTTTTTTTACACGTCCAAACTTATTTTTTTACAAAATTTAAGTTTTCTATTGTTGGTTTTGGATGGTGGCTCGATAGTAACTCTGCCTGCGAAGCCAAGGGTGGGTTCGATTCCCATCCAGTGCAAAATGAGTGTGTGATGAATTCAAATATTTGTACTGGGTGTTTCTATGTATAATAAGTATGTATTTAGAACTATATAAGTATTATATCAGCTATCTGGCCGCCATAGTACAAGCTTTGCTTAGTTTGGGGTCAGATGGTGTTGTATGTGAATAGGTAGATAGATAAATAGATAACTCTTTATTGTGACACAAAAACAGAAATATTACAGTAAAACACTTACGACCTAGCACCACAAATGGCGGCCTAATTGCTTAGAGCAATCTCTTCCAGGCAACCAGCGTGTGAATAGGGTACCGGACTGGGTCAAAAATAATACACCATCCTAATTAGTCCGTCAGCTAGATCATGGAAAATTATTGGACACGTATTTTTTGTTTTTTCATAATATTAAAAATCGTCAAAGAAATAGACTATCAAACTTCGAGAGGGGGGGGTCGCGACGTCACTCGTGAGTAAAAATCGTACTCACAAGTGACGTCACACGAAACTTCGAAGCGCTGTATCTTCGTCATTTTTGGTTTGTGAAACAAAAGAAAAAATACGTGTACAATATTTTTTGGCAATCTAACTAACGGGCTACTTCGTTTTTTGAGGATTGTACCCTATTGTCCACCAATATTTATTTATTTATTTTCCACTTAGACCGTAGACATAAACCGGTCACATACTCCCACAACAACACGCCAAAACGCCCGATCCTCGATCTTACCTTTCAGACACCCACCAGCCATCTTTCGTATATCGTGACTCCATCTAGTCACAGGGCGTCCTACATTACGTACACCGATGGTTTTGCTGGATGAATTAATATTGATAAGATAATCCTTTGTTCGTTCGTAACGGTAAATAGACTTCCCGAATAGTGCTGTATAAATTTCATCGAAATCGGCAAAGCCGTATTTGTAATATAGACAAAAAATACATACGTCGATGAAAAATCTATAAGTTTTAATAGATATTCATTCTATTATCATATAATCATACACTCAATTAGTTAAGTGAACAGTGTGAGTCTGTGAGTTTTTTTATTTTAATTTGAAAATAATTTGTCGATTTTATCATTGTTAATAGAAAATAAGTACCTATTTACAAAACCTTAATTTGGCAAAAACTGTGTAGGTACTTGATTGATGATTGCAATTTTAAATAATAAAAAAAAGACTGCCACTATCTAGTACGTAAATTGGAACTTTTTGTTTTCAGAAAATAAAACAAGTTTTTTTATTTAACCTCAGTTGTCTTCACTGCTGGTTTTATTATATCACAAATTTTATAAATAATCTATCTATAATACCTTAAACGAGCAATTCTTGTATATACCTATATGACACACATGACATAATACATGATTTCATCAAAATTGTTCGGGACGTTTCCGAGATTCAGATTCTATATATTATGTATATATATTCTATATAATTTTGATGAAATCATGTATTATGCAGGTGGTTTCGGGAACGACAAATTGATCTAACTAGGTTTCATTTTTAAAAAGCGCATATTATGCGCATTTTTTTAGACACTGAAAAACTGTCACATTAGACATTAGAATGCGAAGGTCAATTTCGCCACTTGACGCGACAGCATAATAGCTCAGAGAAGTCGGGGGTCACAGCGGTCACGAATTAGCAGCTCCAGGTTCGAATCCAGACGGCCTCTCTTTTTTTTCAAGCTTTTCTTTTAAAGAAAATCTATTACTTGCAGCCTTTTACCTGTAGGTATCTAAGTATTTTTAGTATTTAAACCGAGCAAAGCTCGGTCACCCAGGTACTTTACAATAATACAAGTAAATTTATTTGTTTATTTTTACTTTTGAAACTGAATGATTTAAACTAATTCTAACCAATTGCAACAAATTATAATATCACATTAAAAAAAACACCCAGTGTGTTTAGATAAACGTAAACATGAGTCTCCGAATAATCCTCAAAACTATTTCAAATAAATATCCACCTAAGTGGGCTGTAATAAGATCTATATTTACATATTGTTCGGATTTCCTCACACCACTACTTACTTATAAAATATTTTACGAGAATATGAATCTTGGCACATTGTAATAAGGTTTAATATTTTGTTCCATTGTCGTCTTACCACTACAGATGTACGATTTCTTTCAAAGTATTTTGAAGCTTAATCCATTGAGATAAGGTTCAAAATATAAATTAAATAGTTTTTATCACGAAGTACAGCCATTAGATATTGTACGAGTGTAAAAAATGGGGTAACTTGAATATTCGTGAAACAGATACGTAATTGAAATTTTAAAATCGTTATAAAGTACCAAATGTTAGAATCCGCGCAACAAATGAATACGTACGGCGAAATGGTTGAACTGCGTTAGTTTTGATAACTTGGATCAAGATTTAAAAAATACGATAGTGGTGCTAATAAAAAATAACAATTGTTTATAAATGAATGCTTCAAAAATTAAAATAGGATTTACGAATTCATAGCCGTATTACAAAAATTTACTTAAGAGGCTGACAAACGCCAATTCGGATTTTTTAAGTGAAAATTACATTTGGCGCACCACAGACAGATTTTTCGTGGGCTGTGAATTGATCTCAAGCATCACGTTCGGGAATGAAATAAATATTCGGGTAAACTCGGGACAATGGCCATTGACCATCTAGGAATACGTTAGATGGCCATGCTCATCGCCACGCCCTCCGGCTTCACCCGCGTAGTTTCCAAATCATATTCTGAGTTGTAAGTTTTCACTTCTATCGGCAGTCCAAATCGCACTGAATAAAATATATGTAATTTTTAACTATATATCTGATATTTTCTTCAGCATCATAACACGATTGAGCAAAATTTCCTCCATAGAAAAGAAATCGTGAAAACATCTCGAAGTAAAAGTCCAATCATGCACTACATTGTTCTTCGCCAGTTTATCATTATCAAATAAATATATTACATGTTGCATATCATCTAAATTGACGTGATGTTAAATAACTCGTTTCTTTGAGTAAATTTTCACAGACGTCGAAAATATTTAATCAATTGTAATTTTATTCAAATTATTTACAGATTGATACAATACTATCTACGACATTAAATTATAGCACTATCGCACAGACAAAGTAAAAAAAGTACAAAAATTAAAAAATGCATAAACGTTTATTTAGATAAAACCTGAATTAAAAAAGGTTTAATACTGACAAAAAAAAAAAATTAAAATTTTTGTATTTTGTATTTGTTTAATACTGACAAATTATATAACATTATTATCATAGGATCTAGAAATTAGTAGCAAGCAGTGTTTCCACAGAAAATGTTTCGTTTGTCCCAAATATTTTCTAGATTTGTGCCTAAAATTCCCTAGGATTTTTCAAGACCACTTGTCTTGAAAAATCCTATTTTTAGGAAGCATGTCGTTATTTGGTTTCATCGTTTTTTATTTCATAACTATTAATTTAAGTGGTAATTTAAGTGGTGGTTTATTTAAACAGAAAACAGGGACATCGATACAAAACAGAAAATCTACTGTTAGAACAATAAATAATAATAATTGCTGATACTGCCCAGGGGTAATAATAATAACATAATTCTTTATTACATCCACAAATTTACAGAATAAGTCTTAGAACTAAAAAAAATTACAATAAATTATGCAGAGCAAAGGGCGGCCTTATCGCTTAAAGCGATTTCTTCTAGGCAAGCTTTGGGTAGTATTAGTAGATTGAACCAAAGTAGTTACAGAAATCGTGTACTGTAGGTGGTGTAACTACAATAGGTTTTGTTTTTATTCCCGAAATTTCTCAAAATTCCTGTCTTGTTCAAATAGTTCCTGGTCACGCGTTATTTCATTTATTTTTTCCTAAAAAAATGAAGAAATACATGCACTTAAAAAAATTACAAAGACAACTTCAAATAGCAAATAGGCTTTCTCTAGGCTTTCGCTAGGCTCAATATTATTATAAGACATGCTAGTTGTTAATGAAAAAACCGTCATGGGCCACCAGGTAAGAACGAAGTTTCTTTGGATAATATAGAAGTAACCCGAATTACCAAAAATATATGCAAAATTTTATTATTTGTGGTACGATCATCCGATAAATAAAGTTGGTAACTCTGATCACAAGCGGTTTTTACGCGTCACTTCAGTTACATATTTTTCTTACGGTTTTAGTCTCACATTGTTTTTCTCTCATCGCGTCACCTGGCTAAGTTAGATAATTCATTTCTTTGTCCTGTAATTTCATTACAAACATTGTCCTTCAAATCGGGACAAAGCATTAATGCATGGTGGTAACGATTTATTTTTGTTAAAATTAAAATTATGTTAAAATAATAATAATAATAAAGTCGCGGTGTGTACGCACCCTTAAAGAGCAATTTCAACCAAATGGATCCGACACGCTGTTGATTTACACGGGGTGATAATTTTGCTGCCAACTTTTTGGGACGAAGTTTCTTACTTCTTGGAGTTCTTGACGGTTTTTGTGCACGACCGAACTGAAAAAAATGTCAAATTTAAACAATAAGAAAAATACATAACAGAAGTGACGCATAAGAACCGCACGTGACAAATACTGGCAACTTTATTTTTCAGAGAATTGTACCATAAATAATAAAATTAAGTTACATTGTTATTGCAAGTTGTGTTGCGTTATAATAACCGAAGAAACTTGGGTGAAAACTACCTACCAGGGTAGCGATTCTGAAACCATTCGGTTGCATCCGACGCGGAATCTCATCTCTCGGTCTTTGTCTTATCTGTTTAGCATGACAAAGACCGAGAGATGAGATTCCGTGTCGGATGCAACCGAATGTTTTCAGAATCGCTACCCTGGTGTCCCTTGACACCGCATATTTTTATTTTACAATTTTTTGTTTTTTCTTTGTTCCGGGTAATCTCCGAAACGGCTGGAGCGATTATGACGAGACTTTCACTACTAGATAGCTGATGTGAAAGCAAATAAAGATTCTGAATGTTCTAATGCATAACTTAGACTACTCTTACTTGAGGAAAATAAACAGAGTTCCACGAAATAAATCTTATATATCTCTTTCCATCCTATGGTTGCCTGGAAGAGATCGCTTTTTGTGATAAGGTCGCCAATTGCTACTTTATATGATTTTGTTATAACGTCGTTCATATTGCAATTAGTTAGTTAGGTATATGTGAAAAATTACAAGTGTACAGGAGAGCAAAAAAACAGAATACTGGAAAAAATATTTTATGACACCAAAATGTTTTTACGTAATGTTGCCTAACTATTATGTGAAAAAAATTTTGGTGTCATAAAATATTTTTTCCAGTATTCTCTTTTTTTGCTCTCCTGTACACTTATAATTTTTCACATAGAACTAATTGCAATATGAGCGACGAAAAATCACTTTTGTTTTATTTTTAAATTAAGTCCAATAAAGAGTTAATCTATCTTTATAATAAATATAAAGTTTATAGTAAAATAGTGCCTGCACCGTCGGGTTTGCTATTTTAGAATTTTCGAATCAGTGACAGTTATCACCCCGTGTATTTCGACTGACCCGTACACAACTCGCTCTGGCTAAATGAATGTATGCGGACGGATACACACGGGGACATAGTTTTAAGGTTTTATCCTATTTTTAACCGTCGACGCAAAAACTACGGGGTGTTATAAGTGTGACGTGACTGTGTGCGTTTGCGGTATCGTAGGTCCGGAATGAATAATCCGATTTTGATTTTTTTGTTGTTTGAATGAGTTAGTCCTTAAGAAAACACCCCTGTTTTTAGCTTTGTTTCTTGAAAATCAACCCAAGATGGCCGCCACCACAAAATGGAGGTTGCTATACTTTTTCACCACTTCCTAAATTTCGGTAAGTATCTAATGAAAGGGCCTGAATTTCACAACTCCCCTTTTTTTTGTAACTTTTATAGGTTTACACTTGACCGCTACCTAGAAAAAAACCGATTCACTCTCGATATGAAGACATAAAGATTGTAACTATTGGGAAATACCCACTCAGGCAACGTATTCCACAGTTTCGGTTCACTAAATTTCGGTATCTAATGAAAGAGCCTGATTAGTAGAATACTATTACTCTATGACAAATTTCAAATCCAAGATGGCCGTCGCGACAATATGACGAATTACTTTTTTTTCACTACTCTACGGGAATCAAAAAGGTATAAGGTGTGCTTTGCTCATTCCTCTGCTATTCCTACGCTCTTAATCACTCTTTGGCATTCAGTGGCAAACGAACAGCGGTCATTTGCGTGCACTCTCCTTGAAAAAGACCGCCGGATGCGGCTGAAACTGACTGTCATGTCTGACTATAGTATATATATGTGGGTTACCTGAATATTAATAAACCATGATAGTTTTTATCCGACTTTAAAAACGGAGGAGGTTCTCAATTCTTGTATGTTTTTTGATTTTGATATTTTTTTATTTTATTCGGTAGTTCAGAGGTGGTCCCATTTTTTTTTTTTTTTTGAAATATGAATAAGAAACAAAAAATTGCTTCAATGTATTGGTGTCGTTTAAATAAACGACGATAAATGAATACATACATTTATAATTTTACATCTGTAATTAATACATATATTCCAGTAATAAAGATAATTTGATTTGATAAAGTTCAAAAAGCCCCCTAAAAATGCTGTCTCTGGTCATGTGACGCGCGTGACGTCACACAGAAACCGTTTACTGTAGATGGAATATTTACTGGCGTGTGACGTCACCAGCGTTGCCATCATTAACGGTGCGTTAACGTCGAATATAAAAATTCAGTATTTTTTAAATTTTCATGTTTGTATCTTACAAAAAAATCAAAAAATACACTCTATATATTGTGTTCCAAATGAAATATGTTTATTTAATGCGTTATCTGATAGGATGATTGTAATTCATGCTACATTTTCAACATTGTCAAATACCGTATTATAACACAAATACTTATTATCCCAGGTATCCAACGGGAACGGGAACTACGCGGGCAAAACCGCGGGTCGCGGTTAGTTGGTATATTTAAGACGAGATTAAAACGCATCTTCGTTTTTCAGATCCAAACGCAGCCCATTGAAAAATATATTGTGATAAAAACGGGGACTAAAAATCTGTGGAGTCGCTGTAGTGTGATTGTTTTTGAAGTCAAAATTTCTCTAGCTGCGTGGAAGTCTTTTTGCTTGTGGTAAATTTTTGGGTCACCGATATCACCATCATCAGCTGCAAGACGTCCACTGACCTCCACCTTGATTTTATTTTTAAATAATGAGTAACGAGACGAACAGGACATGTGCCTGATGGTAAGCAACATGCCTGCCACATAATAGCACAGTGACACGCAGCTATTGGAACATGAAGAGCCCAAATCATTACCTAGCACCGCACTGCGCTCGTCACCCAGAGATCTAAGATGTTATATGATCTAAGATGGAAACATTGCCCTTCAAACCGGAACACAATAATGTGTGCTCATTACTGCTTGGCGGTAGAATAACTGGCAAAGGTGTGGTACTTCCCCAGGCGGACTCTGCTAAGAGTCCTATCACTACTAAACGAACGACTATTTCCACAACGAACGGTCCCGCGGAACTTGCATCCAGCGGTTTCCATTTCCAGCGACCTTTGTGAGGTCCTGTCCATCTAGTGGGAGGCCGTCCAACAATACGTCTTTCGGTTCGTGTTCGCCACTCGAGAACCTTTCAACCGACACACCACCGACACCGACATACGAATACGCAATGTATCGTAGCGTGACGTTTTCGTATAGGTGAAATCGAAATCGAATTCGCTCTCTAAGTGCGCCACAATTATCTTTGCCGTGCTTTTTTTTTAATTTGGAACATGCTCATCTTGAGCCCTAAAGAAATCGAATGCAAAATGTATGAAATATAAATAAGTGTAAAATTGTTTTGTTATTAGATACTTAGTATTTTAATTTCAACTTAGTTGTTACTCCATGTCTCTTAAGAAATAAAATTACAATAAAATATGTGACGCCTTTTATTTTCTTATAGTGATGATGAAAATTAGAGTGTATCACTCAAGTGCAATCGTAGATTGTATCAAAGGTAGCAAAATTTTATTTTTACAGCGAGGGTGCTTTTTTAAATCCAAAGCGAAGTGAGGGATCCTGGACCTTCTAGCTCGAGGCACTGGGCGGGTAGGAGGCGGCTTAGAAAAACTAGACTCACCAGAAATAGGATGAAAATGTTCCCTGCTCAAGCATGTTTTCCTATTCTTCTCCCAATCCAAGATTAATGAAAAAAACCCCTAATGACAAAGGTCGCGGACCCCAGAGTTTGTGGAGTTGCTAAATTTAATAATAGAAAAACAGTACGTCACCCGTGCCATAAATATACGTCCAGAACTCTACTTACTCTGTAATCCCTCACTTCGCTCTGAATCCCAAAAAGCGCCCTCATCGTATGAATATTGTTTTGCTCTCATATGACACAATCTACTATTTTTCCGCCGATATGGACAATGAAAAGGACATGAACATTTTGCGGCTGATACTAAAGCTACGCCTACTATAGTATCAGAATTCAGACAAAAACGCTGACGAAATTTCAAGTTTTATCTTTTAGATTTCCTGCGTTATCATGACATATCGATTCGTAATTACAATATAAGATAATTTGATTACGAAGTTATGACGTATGAACCTCTATTTTTAGAACACAGATGCCATGAAAATACAAAAAATATATATGTTTAAATCATCAAACAGTTAGTTTTTTGAAAATACTTTTATTATATTGTGATTTGCCATCAGCATGATAGTTTCGTCGTATATGTAAATTTGGTTTATTTAATATAATGTGTAATTTATTAGAAGCATTTTTGACGTGATAACGTCTTATAATTCGATGAAGCCGGCTGCACGCCCGCAAAACTGTAACGTTCCGCCGTTACCATTAGTTCGTCTTCCGTGCCATGCGGACGAAGCTGAGCGCTAAGGGCGCCACCCGCCGAGTCGAGCGGTATCACTACTCGCGCTATCTGCGAACTGATTTCTTAAGACGTTGTCACGTTCTATCGTCAGTAAACCGACTTTACAGACAACCATTTTTTACAACACAATTTGATTGTCATTTAATACAAATGAACCTATATTTATACAATATATATTTATATAAATTTTTTTCATTTTCATAGCATCTGAAATGCAAATGAAAAAAAAAAGCATAACACTATTTTTTATTTAAAATATTTTATTTTGTGATATGTCGTTAAGATGACAGACTCATCGTATATACGATTAAATTTACGATATTGATAATTATTATGATGTACTTCAGAACGTTACAGACACTCTTCACGCCCGAGACGTCTGAGTAAACAGATGGTAAGGAATGAAATCTGTTATTGAAACTGTGAAAGCAAAAAACGATCCCCGTATCATGGCACACCCTTACAATAAGTAAGTGGTTATGTTACTAAACATTCAAAAAACAATAAATAATTATAATTGCAGTAGTTGATTAAAAATGCTATGCAATAGCTTTGCCGCGGCAGTCCCCGTGCCACACGTTTTTTTTATTATTCCTATCTGCCTATGTTGCATGTACATATAAAATACTTATCTTGTGCTAGCTACCTGATTAGTTTTTATTTGACATTATTTTTTGGTGCTATTTTATTATGTACACAGAATAATTATCTATAATTTATAACTTCTATGTGACGTTACCAAGTGTTCTTTTGAAATAATGGTTCGAATAAATAAATGGAATTGAATTGAATTGAATACCGCCATTTTTTAAAATGTTTTCCGCTTAAGAAATTTTTCAACAACAAAACATTCTCCATACTCGCCTCTGTCCAACCATCCACCCCAGAAAGGCAGTTGCGACAAAACTTTTAATTATATCCCTCTCCCTTTCCCTCATATATCGCCGTCTCGCTCGCGCATTGTTTGCGTTGCGATGTTGTCGTCCCCCTTTTATCTACCTATCTCTTTCACACCTTGTTTTTCATGGAGTTTGATACAATCTGTAATGGTATTAAGTTAAATATGGTAAAAATTACTTTTCTGAAATAAAAGTTCTTTAGCTGCTTTGTGCACTTATGACATCTTATTTATTTATCTATTTGCCAAATGTCGCGGCGTAGCATTGTAGCGGCGATACATCTTTTCACTAAGTGCGTACTGTACAATACTAATAAATTAAATTGAAGTGTTTGTAGGTACGCATATGCAATATCAAATTAAACGCTTTTTACTAAGGTCAAAAAAGTATTTACAATTAAATAAGATAAGAAAACTCTTTATTAAAAGCACAAAAATTACAACAGGAACTTAGAAAATCTCATGCTAGACATTTTAATTGGCGCCCTTATCGCTTAGAGCGATCTCTTCCAGGCAACCGTGCACGGTTAGGATATTATATCGAATAATGCGGCCTTAATATATCCCATACATTAAAATTGTATAACTAGTCATACAATCTAACGGAATACGTTAATACATTTAAAAAAAAAACTATTTTAAAAAAATTTTGTCTGTCTGTTTGTTTCGGCTAATCTCCGAAACGGCTGGACCGATTATGACGGCACTTTCACTACCAGATAGCAGATTTTCTAAGTCATAACATAGGCTACTCTTACTTTAGGAAAATAATTAGGATTTCCCTAGAAAAAAAAATTGCCAGTCATAGGAACTGCCGATAGAAGTGAAAGCTTATAACTTAAAATTTGATAGCTTACCTTGGAAACTACACGGGTGTAACCGGAGGGCGTGGCCAAGCCATCATTGCATGGCCATCTAGAAATGCGCCAGCGTTTCCCATTGGCTGACGCATTTCTAGATGGCCATGCCATGATGGGCAGGCGCGCCTAAAGAAGTTTTCACTTCAAACATTTTTGAAAATGCGAATGAAACCGCGGGTATAACTAGTAAAAAGATAGACACAGAATTGAATAAATGTATACCTACCCAAGGACGTTTAAAAAACACTTTTTTTAAACGTCCTTGATACCTACCTGTCCAAACCCGGGACGGGACACTAGTTTATTTATAACATTGTATACCCAGTTTTAATTAAATTAATTCAGAATATAAGTAATACATAATAAATAAGGTAATACATAATAAATAATAAAGGCAAGAATATATAAATTATTCAGACTAAGCTATCCAAGTTAGTGCGAAATCGGAAAACGGGGGGAACTGCGCCCGACTCAGTTTGATACTTTACGTGTGTTGCTACTGGCTACGTTACTCGTTAGATTTTGATTCTTCTTTGCCTTAATTAATTAAAATTGTGGTTCATTATTTGGTATTAAATATATAGAATAGGTGTTAAGCCACATACATTTTTATTTAAAAAGATACATGCAGGTCTACTACGAAAACAACCTCAGAATAATCGGATTCGACCGACAGCTATCCGAATAATCGGTAAGGCAATTAAATGCTTTCGGAGTTAGGTTTACGACACAAAAACTCTCAAATCTATGTCGGGCGGAATTCGGAATTAACGAAACGCCCGATTCGATCAACCGACTGATTGTGTTTCGTGGTAAGAAATATCAATAAGTTCGGCCGATATATCGTACATCGGACTTCGTAGTAGACCTGGAGGTCTACTCTGTTTCTACGAAAACGAAATTTCGAAATAAAACTCGCGACTTTCCTGCTCTCGTTCTACTTCGTTTCGTCCGATACAACATTGTTTGACGTTTAAATGTTCTAAGCATACTCTAATTAGAGTAGGCTTAGAACATTTAAACGGACAAAACGACGGATCAAAGTAGAATCGGAGTTGGAAAATCGCGAGTTTATTTCGAAATTACGTTTTCGTTGAATTAGAGTAGACGTCCTGATGTTTTAGAAAATCTCATAACGTGACGAGCAAAAAAAAATCTTATTATTATTGAAAATAAAATGTTTTTTACGCGTAATCTAAAACAAATAATCAAAATTACTTTTAGTACGCAACTAGCAGTGATCCGCGATCTCACCCGTGTTTTCGTTCCCGTTGTTTTATTTTTTCGGGATAAAAAGTAGCCTATGTGTTCTTCCAGGCTATAATCTGACTGTGTTTCAAATTTCAACTCGATTTGTTCAGACATCACGACGTGATTGATCAAAAACATCCAAATATCCAAATATTTACATTTATAATATTAGTAAGATGTATTTTTTTTTATCACAGGAATATAACATGATGACTGTGCGGATAAAACCGCGTAAACCGGTAAATACGTAAAAAAACAAACAAAACAATGAAAACATAAATGTTTAAAAATCGATCTAAAAGGATCAAATCTCATATATTTCCGCACAAGCAGGTCAATATTGTATCTATGCCAGCGTTGCATATTCTAAATACATACGCACACACACGTGTGTCGCGACGGGCGTGTCTCTGTGTGCGTGCGCCAGGTACACGCTTACAGTTGTGGAGCTTCCTCGGAGTCCTGGCAAAGATTATTTATTTAAGTACCTATATTTTTTAACCCAATTCAAAAAATGAAGAAGGTTCTCAATTCCGATGTTTTTTTAAGATTTTTTTTTTACATACAGATTTTCCTTAGGCTGTGAATTGAATTCAAGCGTCACGTTCGTAAATTGAAATAAGTGGCCAAGTGCGAGTTGGACTCGCCCATGAAGGGTTCCGTTGCAGCAAGTAACATAATATACATAGTACCTACACATAGTTCTTGTAGTTCGTTGTAAAGATCGAAGTTATAATAATAATTTATTTATGACGTACTAAAAAAAACTACTCATCAGATCGAGTTCAAACCAATTTTCGTTGGAAGTTTGCATGGTAATGTACATCATATATTTTGTTTAGATTTTTCATTCTCTTACTTTAGAAGTTAGAGTGGAGGGGGACACACATTTTACCACTTTGGAAGTGTCTGTCGCGCAAACTATTCAGTGTAGCCAAAAATGATATTAGAAACCTCAACATTATTTTTGAAGACTTATCGATAGACACCCCGTACGATAGACACACGTATAGGATAGATGAAAAAAAATTTTTTAAGATTCAGTTCTAAGTATGGTGGCATCCGTAATTTTTTTATTCTTTTGTAAAAATCTTAATGCGGTTCACAGAATACATCTACTTACCAAGTTTCAACAGTGTAGTCTTCATAGTTTCAATAAGTGGCTGTGACATACGGACGAACAGACAGACATGACGAATCTATAAGGGTTCCGTTTTTATGTTTTACGGAACCCTAAAAAACAAACAACCAAAAGTGGCTCCTCCTTTTTTGAAGTCGGTTGAAAAACTCGTTCTTATCGGAAGTCTATTAAAAACGTAGTGAATTACTAAAACATTATAATTACCTCCTTTGCTCCTGTATCCTGTATCACCTAACTAGCGGCGCCCCGCGGTGTTACCCGCGAAGTACCCGTTCCCGTTGTTCCCTTTGTTTTTCCGGGATAAAAACCTATGTGTTCTTCCAGACTATAATCTATCTGTGTTCCAAATTTCAGCCCGATCCGTTCATACGTTAGGACGTGATTGAGCAACAAACATCCAAATATCCAAACATCCATACATCGACATTTAAGTTCAAGGCGGTGCTAAAATAAATTCGCAGTTTATCCATGTAAAACTTGAAGTTAGCAGCGGCTTCAAATAATAGGTATATAATCTGTCAACTCTAGTAGTAATATTAAGTTACTTTCGTTTTAGTTTTTCGTCAAATATTTTTAATGTCAGTTAAATTTTTAACGAAAAAAATATATCGTTCTAAAGTTAAAATATCAAATACACTGACAAAACTAATCTGAATATGAAAACAGTCAAAAACATGAACTGAATAACTCGTTGCAACCCTATCTCAATGTCACAAGTATCAAAATCGTTTAGTGGTACTTGTCGAGGTGAAGTGCACACATTGAAAGTGTTAGTGTGCGTGAATGCGGTTGTGTGAGTGAGTTCGAAAACAGGAATGTCTTCCCAAACAAGCTAGAATGATGTGGATATGATTTGTTTAATTTTTAAGAAAAAAACTGAGAACGTATTTTTTTTTAAATAAATAATGACGAGACGAGCAGGACTTGTGTCTGATGGTAAGCAACATGTCTGCCCATAACAGCTAACAGCTAGCATTGCACTGCCTCACCCAGAGATATAAAACGTATAGAGATGTATGTTTGTTAGGTGATAGCTCCATCAATCGTGATATCGTGAATAAATTGATAACTATAATATTTCATCAGGAATTATAGATGTGGCTAGATCGGCTCCAATACATATTTATAGTTCAATTCCACAAGGTAGTGTGATTGGATGCATTATTTTTTTAATTTACATTAATGACCTTCCTAAAATAATTGACAGCCCCTGTATAATGTTCGCGGACGACATCTCTATCGTGACATCGTGTAAAAATAATTTAAATTTAAATGACAAACTTCGTGAACTATTTGACCAAACCACTGACTGGATGACTGACCATTGCCTGGAATTAAATTTTACCAAGACGAAAATCATGCAATTTAGACCTCCACAAAAAACCCCTCTTGACATTAATTTTATATATAATAATAATATTCTAGAATTTGTTGACGCAGCCACACTATTAGGCATAGACATTGACACACACGTAAATTGGAAATCTCACGTAAAGAAACTAAAATCAAAATTGTCCAGCTTCATTTACGCCCTAAGAGAGTTGCGACGAGGCACCGATCTGGATACATCCTTATCGGCCTATTACGCATACGCTTACTCCAGGCTGACCTACGGGATTCTCCTTTGGGGTGGAAGTGTTGATGCAGCTGACCTCTTCATCCTACAAAAAAAATGCGTGCGTATCCTCGCCAATGTTAAACTCCCCGACATAAGTAAAACACATTTTCACAAACCATATTTCATTGACTACAAAATCTTAACCTTGACATCACTTTATATATTAGAAAACTGCAAATTTGTTAAAAAATATCCAAATTTATTTGAAAAAGTAGCTGACAACTGGCGCTACCCTATTAGGACATTATACAAGCATAACTTAAACGTACCGACATCAAAACTAACTTTACATAGTACCGGTCCGCATGCGATGGCTACAAAAATTTATAATAAACTTCCCAATAATCTTAAGGAAATTGAGGATGAGCGTAGGTTTGTCAGGACTTTGAGGGATCTTCTGTTGTCAAAAGCCTATTATAGTCTATCCGAGTTTTTTACCGATGACCTAAAAATCTCCGAGGATGAAAATTAAATACCTATCTGACTGTGAAATAAAACGCTTCGCTCCATAATATGACATAAATTGCAATGCCCGGTTGGGGTACGTTGTGTTACGACTAAGCTTTGTCCTAAATCTGATTACTTGTTTCGTTGTAATTACTTATCTGTAACATAATGACGCAATAAATAATTGAGTATTGAGTATTGAGTATTGAAAATTCTTACGAATCTATTGTTGTTCGACAAAATCGCATATTTTTATCGCAATTGCAATTTTTGTCATATCAAAAAAAAAACTAAAAATTTGCTGACATGTTTTTTGTTGCCTGGTTTACGTATTCGTAGATTTCCCAAAAAGTATGAAATGTCGAATATCCGAGTTTAATTTTGAACTGAAGTCGTTTTTTTTTTCGTAGAAAACGAAATTATTTCATCTATATCTATATACTAGGCATACCTTCATAGGCACCTGCATAGGCATACTAGGCATATCTATACCAGGCATACCTTAGTTATACTAGCTGGTACCCACCAGCTAGTATAACTAAGGTATGCCTGAGTTACCATAGTATTTATTTCGCGTGGACGAAGTCGCGGGTACCAGCTAGTAAGCAATACCTATGTGTTGTACCTAGTACCTATTTGTTTACCCAGACACATTTACGGTTACTAAAACAGCTTCTAAAAAACAACTGTATACAATTTCATCAAAATCGGTTTAGTTGTTTAGATCTGAAAGCGTAAGATACATTCGGTCCCCATTTCAACTCCAATTTCATCCCCATACAGTTTGAATTTACAAAATTGCTAGAACAAACATGTGTTCGCTTCGTGTCAAGTGCCTATTTACAGAGTTTCATGGTTTTATCTTCAACGGTTGGGAACTTACGTTTTGATATTCATCGCCCATTTCAACCCCGATTTCACCCCCGTACAGTTTGAAATTACAAAATTGATAAAACAAACATTTAATTATTTCGTGTAAAGTGATAGAATAAACATTCGTTTGCATCGTGTCAAGTGCTTGTAAACTGAGTTTCATGGTTTTATCTTCAACGGTTAGGAACTTCCATATTGACATTCATCCCTCATTTCAACCCCAATTTCACCCCCGTTCAGTTCGAAATGATGAAATTGATAGAACAAACATTTGTTTGCTTCGTGTGAAGTGCCTATTTACAAAGTTTCATGGTTTTCCCTTCAACGGTTGGGAACTTCCATATTGACATTCATCCCTCATTTCAACCCTAATTTCACCCCCGTACAGTTTGAAATTACAACTTTGATTACTACTTTGATTCCAATAGCTGCGTGTCACTGTTCTGTTATGTGGCAGGCATGTTGCTTACCATCAGGCAAATGTCCTGCTCGTCTCGTCACCCTTTATTAAAAAAAATATATATAATTGTGTTTGGACAAACATTTCAGCACTAGAAACAAATCCTTACTTTGATATTTTGAGGTCAAGTGGCATTGATTAAAATATTGTTATGGTTTTTTTTTTTTTTCCTGCTATTCATAATACGTTATCGACATTATTTATTTATAGCTGTTTACCTGAAAACATGAGAAATTGACTATAATTAGACGAAAAGTATAACTTCGTGACGTCAATGTTGGTGGGAGAATAGTGTGGATACGACTCACTAAGTTTTCTAGATAACTTAAATAAAACAGTACCTGGGTGACCGAGCTTTGCTCGGTTTAAATACTAAATATACTTAGATACCTACAGATAAAAGACTCCAAGAAATAGATTTTCTTAAAAAAAACGAATTGTAAAAAAAGAGAACCCGTCTGGATTCGAACCCGGAGCTACTAATTCGTGACCGCTATGAGCGCCCGACTTCCCGTCTGAGCTAAATATGCTGTCACGTCACGCGGCGAAATTTACCTTCACATTCTAATGTCTAATGTGACAGTTTTTCATTGTCTAAAAACGCGCATAATATGCGTTTTTTTTTTAAATAAGACCTAGTTAGATCGATCTATCGTCCCCGAAATCCCCTGCATACATAATTTCATGAAAATCCGTCGAGCCGTTTCGGAGATTCAGATTCTATATAAATATACATATATATAGGTACAAGAATTGCTCGTTTAAAGGTATAAGATACCTAGATGATGCACTAAGTAAACTTTATGTTTAGAGTTATCTATACTAACATTATAAAGCTAAAGAGGTTATTGTATGAACGCGCTCATCTCGGGAACTACGTACTGGACCAATTTGTAAAAAAAATATTTCACTGTTTATTACCAATATACGTTTGTACGTGATCCCTGAATTATATACATACTAGCTGTTACCCGCGACTTCGTCCGCGCGAAATAAATACTAAGATAACTCAGGAAGTACATATTTGTATACCCAGACACATTAACGGTTACTAAAACAATTTCATCAAAATCGGTTCAGTTGCTTAGGTGTGCAAGCGTAAGAAACACTCATCCCCCATTTCAACCCCGTACAGTTCGAAATTATAAAATTGCTAGAACAAACATTCGTTTGCTTCGTGTCAAGTGTCTAAATACAGAGTTTCATGGTTTTATCTTCAACGGTTGGAACTTCCGTATTGACATTCATCCCCTATTTCAACCCCAAATTCATCCCAGCACAGTAATGAAATAAAAAAAATGATAGAATAAATATTTAATTATCAAGTGTCTAGATACAAAATTTGATAACTTTGAAAATTACGAAAAAATATGTAAAAAAAATATCAAACGCTAATAACATAAAAACGAATATTTAAAAAAGTAATTACATATCATAAAATACGTATTTTATCAGACATCGAACTTATTACACTAATTTTTGCGTCGGGGCTAAAAATCGACTCTCTTTTAGTATCCTTAATATTATTAATTCGTTAGTTTTAATGTTTGTTGCTCAATCACGACGGATCGGCGAAACGGATCGTATTGAAATTTGAAACACAGTTAGATTATAATCTGGAACTCAGATTAGAGTCGAGAGCTGGTTCCCTGGAAGAGATTGCTCTCAGCAATAAGGCCGCCATTTGTGGCGCTAGTTAATAAGTGTGTTTCTGTAATATTTTAAGTTTTTTTTTGTGTCACAATAAAGATTTTCTATCTATCTATCTATTAGAGAACAATTCTGTAACCTGATGTCTAGAATACAGCACATTTTTTTTTTTTTTTTTAAACATTTATAGGTTTACACTTGACCACCATCTCGCCTGATGTTAAGCGACGATGCGGTCTAAGATGGAGCGTGCTTACCTAGAAGAAACCGATTCACTCTCGATTTGAAGACACCAAGATTATAACCATCGGGAAAAACCCACTCAGGCAACTCATTCCACAGTCGAGACGTTCTTATCACAAAAGTAGAGTCAAACCTCTTTGTTCGTGTCTTTGGAACATCAACCATGAAACGATGCCGCTTCTTCGAGTTACGAGAAGTCCGATAGAAAAAAGGGCTAGGATAAAAGATAATTTATTTGTTCAAAACATGAGTAAATTAGTAAGCTGCCTTTTATCACGAAAAAATAATGAGAACAACAACTGGACAGGTAAAACCACGGTTCTCTGTTAATTGACACAAACAAACGAATGTAGCAAATGACATCGATAGCTCAGTTAATAATAAAATAATAATTGTTATCATAGCCCTAACATTGTTATTCTTATTATTATTACCTCACGGCAAAGTCACCTTATCTCTACGATTGTGGCACACAGACGGAATTGTGGGTGTGTGAGTGAGCGTTCGGTGTAGAGTTACGAAGATGTAGAAATGACAAATAGAAAAGTGTGTTTTATTGTTTTCAAACTCCGATGTAAAATGAGAGGTGTCATCAGGGTGTATCTGTCTGTGTGTATATCTATGAGAAGATAGGTAGATACACTCTTTATATTGGTATTTTAGGCATTTTTAGCTAGCAAATGTCAAAGAAAGTTCTTAAATTCACCATCCTTCTAATGTGTAAATGAGAAAGTGTGTTTGTATGTAAGGATCATTGGTATCCTTTTAAACTTAGACTAGTGAAGTTATCTGGATGAAATTTGCTACATATTATAGATAACTGACAGCCTAGAATAACACAAAGGCTACTATTTATCCCGGGAAGTTTACGGGATCGGGAACTTGGAAAACATGTCAACTTTCGTGAATATCGGGTGATATAAGGAAGAGTTCCCTGGGAACCAACATCATAAGACTGGATTTTTGTATAATGTGAATAATATTTGATAATATACCATCCTACTATCCTACTAATATTATAAATGTGAATGTATGGATGTTTGGATGTTTGTTGCTCAATCACGTCCTAATCCTAACGTATGAACGGATCGGGCTGAAATTTGGAACACAGATAGATTATAGTCTGGAAGAACACATACTTTTTATCCCGGAAAAACAACGGGAACAACGGGAACGGGAACTTCGCGGGTAACACCGCGGGGCGCTGCTAGTGTTGAAATAATTTATTCGAATAATATGATTGGGCAATAGGGATGTTAACACTAATCACAAATTAACGTTTAGTGTTAATTTTATGATAGTTTGTATTAATAGAATATCGAAAATCACATTTTTATAATTGTATATCACTTAGGAAATTTATTATAAATGAGTTAAAATGCTATATTTTTAATGTGTTGTCTCGTGACACCAATATGGCTTATTACGTCACTACCCGCAAAACAAGCTGTCGAAGACGGGACTGGACTGTTTACTTCTCTGCATTTTTGTTAGAGTTCGCGATCTAAGCGACGACGATTTTGATTATTTGTATTCAAGTAAAAGTAAGCAAACACAAACTGAACACACCGTCATGAATCGCGACCAATGTTTTGCGGTTAGTGACATCATATCAGTCGTTGGTGTTTTAGCGGGAAAATTCAAAATTACTTTATTATTGTATCTACTACTCATCGAAAATAGTACCTAATATTTTTAAATAAAATGTTTTTTTAAGGTAAACAAGCGTCCATCTTTAAAAATAAAATCGATTCCGTTTTTTTAGGGTTCCGTAAAACGTAAAAACGGAACCCTTATAGATTCGTCATGTCTGTCTGTCTGTCTGTCTGTCTGTCTGTCTGTCTGTCCGTCCGTATGTCACAGCCACTTTTTGACGAAACTATGAGAACTACACTGTTGAAACTTGGTAGGTATATGTATTCTGTGAACCGCATTAAGATTTGAACAAAAAAATGTAAAAAAAAGAAAAATTAGGGTTGCCTCCCATACTGAGAACTGAAATTCAAACAATTTTTTTTCATCAAACCTACACGTGTGAGGTGTCTATCGATAGGTCTTCAAAAATGATGTTGAGGTTTCTAAAATAATTTTCGTCTACACTGAATAATTTGCGCGAGAGAGACTTCCAAAGTGGTAAAATGTGTGTCCCCCCCCCCTCTAAATTCTAAAGTAAGAGAATGAAAAATCTAAAAAAAATATATGATATACATTACCATGTAAACTACCAACGAAAATTAGTTTGAACTCGATCTGATGAGTAGTTTTTTTTTAGTACGTCATAAATACACTATTATTGAAACTTCGATCTAAGTTACAACGAACTACAAGAACTATGTGTACTATGTATATTATGTTACTTGCTGCAACGGAACCCTTCATGGGCGAGTCCAACTCGCACTTGGCCACTTTATTTTAACATGCCTATTCTAAAAGTTCTTAAGTCTGTTCCTAGACCATCAGTTCACAGCAGTCAGCCGTACCCCGATAATTCAGAATGCAAACATGAGGCCTCGCTGTTACAAATAATCTCAATTTCAAATAACTCCTTTTCTCTGAAAAACTATACAAATCCACCATCATCATCGTCAGCCTGTTATCACAATCATTTTTGAAGTGAAAACTTCTTTTTCCGCACCACAGACAGATTTTTCGTGGGCTGTGATTTGAATTCTAGCGTCACTCTCGGGAATGATGAGAAATCTTCGGGTAAACTCGGGACTATGGTCACGGCCTCCGGTTTCAACCGCGTTGTTTCTAAAGTAAGCTATTAAATTCTGGGTTATACTATATTCGTTTTCACTTCTATTGGCAGTTCCTATGACTGCCATTTTTAGGGTTCCGTATAACGTAAAAACGGAACCCTTATAGATTCGTCTTGTCTGTCTGTCTGTCCGTCCGTATGTCACAGCCACTTTTTGCCGAAACTATGAGAAACACACTATTGAAACTTGGTAAGTAGATGTATTCTGTGAACCGCATTAAGATTTGTATAAAAAAAATAAAAAATTAGGGTTGCCCTCCATACTTAGAACTTAGAACTGAAACTCAATTTTTTTTTCCATCGAACCTACACTTGTGGGATGTCTATCGATAGGTCTTCAAAAATGATGTTGAGGTTTCTAATATAGTTTTTGTCTACACTGAATAATTTGCGCGAGAGACACTTCGAAAGTGGTAAAATGTGTGTCCCTCTAACTTCTAAAACAAGAGAATGAAAAAACATATAAAAAATATATGATGTACATTACCATGCAAACTACCAACGAAAATTGGTTTGAACTCTATCTGATCAGTAGTTTTTTTTAGTACGTCATAAATACACTATTATTGAAACTTCGATCAAAGTTACAACGAACTACAAGAACTATGTTTGTGTACTATGTATATTATGTTACTTGCTGCAACGGAACACTTCATGGGCGAGTCCAACTCGCACTTGGCCACTTTATTTAAATTATTTTATTATTCATGTAGGTAAATGAGACTATATTGGGTTATTTGGGGAGTTGTTTTTAGTTAAGAATTTACATGTTACAAGTAGTTTACAGTTTATATTGTAAATAAGTGAAGGTAAGGATATAAACCGGTTGAATGCGTTTGCATTTATGTGTAGTTGAAAATGTTCAAAGTATAGAGTTATCCACAGTATCAGCTATTTTATAAAGATTTTTTTTTAAATAAAGAGTGACGAGACGAGCAGGACATGTGCCTGACGGTAAGCAACACGCCTGCCACATAACAGCACAGTGACACGCAGCTATTGAACCATGAAGAGTTCAAATCATTACCTAGCACTGCACTGAGCTCATCACCCAGAGATCTAAGATATTATATCTCTAAGCCCTGTAATTTAAGAGATATAATATCTTAGATCTCTGGGTGACGAGCGCAGTGCGGTGCTAGGTAATGATTTGGACTCTTCATGTTCCAATAGCTGCGTGTCATTGTGCTGTTATGTGGCAGGCATGTTGCTTACCATCAAGCATATGTCCTGCTCGTCTCGTCACACTTTATTAAAAAAAAATTGGTTGCCTGTAAAGTCGGTATACGGGCGAAAGTTTTACGTGACAACGACTTTGAGTGGTAAAATAATTTTACTAAAATAAACTACCTTCACATTATCACTACACAATCGTTTTACAATTAACTGGCAACGTGTAAACTTGTATGCAGGCGCCTAAGCGAATCGGCGACTCGGGCATGGTTAGCCCGCCTAAGAGCGAGAGAGACAGACATAAAAAGTGAAAGGCACGCGTCCCTCTCACTCGCTCTCATTGTGAGCGCATAACGTGAGCGGAGCGTAACGCAGTTTCCTGAAGTGTCACCCGGCAAACCAATTTATAAGACGTTGTCACGTCAAAAAAACTGCCTGAAATTGTACTTGTTTATAACAAACAAGTGAGTTCTTATCTATAATCTTATCTTCGAATTTATCTTTAGTCAAAATTACACAATCGTAAGCATAAGGAGTCCACTAAATGTTCCCACTGCTGGGACTCGGGGCCTTCTCTCGCAAGGAGAGAGTCAAGGCCATAATCCACCACGCTGGCCCACTGCAGGTTGGTGCACTGACCTCGAAAAATTGTACGTACATGTTCGTTTCCTCACGATGTTTTCCTTCACTGTTTTCTAAGTTATTACGCACATGACTTCGAAAAGACAGTGGTGCGCATAGGATTTGAACCCGGGATCTCCCATCTAGACCAGCCGTAACTTAAAAAAATGGTTATCTTTAAAGTCGGGTTACTGACGTTAGTTGAACGTGACAACTTCAACTACGCCTTAGAGCGAGGTAATGCCGGCGGCGAGGTAACGGCGGTAACGTTACATGACGTCATGTTTTGCGGGCGTGCAGCCGGCTTCATCGAATTATAAGACGTTTTCACGTCAAAATTACATATTTGCTTTATCTTTAGTCAATTTATCTAAAACTAGCAGCGCCCCGCAGTGTTACCTGTGTAGTTCCCGTTCCCGTTGTTTTTCCGGGATAAAAATAGCCTATGTGTTCTTCTAGACTATAATCCAATTCAGCCCGATCCGTTCATACGTTAGGACGTGATTGAGAAACAAACATTCAAACATTGACATCTATACTAATAAATAAATAAATAAATATTGGTGGACAATTCACACACAACACCATCTGACCCCAAACTAAGCAAAGCTTGTATGATGGCGATCAGATAGCTGATATTATACTAATATAGGTAGTTTTTAAATACATACTTATTATACATATAAACACCCAGACACAGTGCAAACATTTGAATTCATCACACAAATATTTGCACTGGGTGGGAATCGAACCCACGACCCTCGGCTTCGCAGGCAGAGTTACTACCAACTAAGCCACGAGGGCAGTCAATATTATAAAGCTAAAGAGTTTGTTTGTATGTTTGTTTGTTTGAACGCAAGGATCTCTGGAACTACTGGTTCGAATTGAAAGATTCTTTCTTTGTAGGATAGTCCATTTATCGAGGAAGGCTATAGGCTATTTAACATTACGCTACTATCAACAGGAGCCGATCATGAATGAAAAATGTAACAAAAACGGGAAAAAATATTGCTTTTTGAGAGTTTTCGTTGCGTGACAGCATAATGTCATATTTTAAAGGTTGCGTCATTAGAACCTAAACTAACCGAATTTGTTCAAAATTTGAATTGGTTCGCCCAATTTTGATTTTTGCGATAGATGGCGTAGCAACGCGCGCGCGTTCAGCTAGTATATCGAGATCGAGAACCGTGCCAAAAGGCTCATAGGCAATGATACTCTTGTGCGGAAACGACTTCAAAGTCTTGAACATCGCCGCAAAATTGCTAGTTTATCGGTTTTTTATCGGATACATTTCGGAGAGTGCGCGACTGATCTGCATAACTTAATACCACCTTGCCCTTTTTTTTATCGGACTGCTCGTAGCTCGAGAAAGCGTCATCGTTTCATGGTTGATGTTCCAAAGACACGAACAAAGAGGTTTGACTCTACTTTTGTGATAAGAACATCTAGGCTGTGGAATGAGCTACCTGAGTGGATTTTCCCCGATAGTTATAATCTTGGTGTCTTCAAGTCGAGAGTGAATCGGTTTCTTCTAGGTAAGCACGCTTCATCGTAGGCCGCATCGTCGCTTTACATCAGGCGAGATGGCGGTCAAGTGTAAACCTATTATAGTTAAAAAAAAAAAAAAAAAAAATAATATTAGTAGGATTACATGTCATCTAAAACAAGAAAAAACAATAAGTACCTGAAATATTATAACAAAATAGATTTTGAGTTATATTATAATCTTTACATAAGAATATGGTTATATGTATGTTATACATAGGCAGGTCTGTGTTTTATGTTTGCTGTATGTACACGTATATCAGTCCTTGAGCCGTACGTACCGCAGTAAAAGGCGTGGACATACGGAGTATTTTCAATATCGTACACTTATATAGATAGAATAAATGTATTAAATGTATTAGATGGTCAATCTGTAGTACAAATGGTGTTGAGTACCTACTGTTCTAGCTGAAATACAATTAATTTCAATGTACATAATTTTATTGGAACGAAGATAGGAATTTTGTTGCGCGACCAAAATTAAATAAAGTGGCCAAGTGCGAGTTGGACTCGCCCATGAAGGGTTCCGTTGCAGCAAGTAACATAATATACATAGTACACATAGTTCTTGTAGTTCGTTGTAACTTTGATCGAAGTTTCAATAATAGTGTATTTATGACGTACTAAAAAAAACTACTCATCAGATCGAGTTCAAACTAATTTTCGTTGGTAGTTTACATAGTAATGTACATCATATATATTTTTTAGATTTTTCATTCTCTTACTTTAGAAGTTACAGGGGGGACACACATTTGACCACTTTGGAAGTGTGTCTCGCGCAAATTATTCAGTGTAGACGAAAATTATGTTAGAAACCTCAACATCATTTTTAAAGACCTATCGATAGACACCCCACACGTGTAGGTTTGATGAAAAAAAAATTTTTGAGTTTCCGTTCTCAGTATGGGGGGGCAACCCTGATTTTTATTTTTTTATATTTTTTTTATTCAAATCTTAATGCGGTTCACAGAATACATCTACTTATCAAGTTTCAACAGTGTAGTTCTCATAGTTTCGGCAAAAAGTGGCTGTGACATACGGACGGACAGACAGACAGACAGACAGACATGACGAATCTATAAGGGTTCCGTTTTTACGTTATACGGAACCCTAAAAAATGTGGGACGTTACGGTTTACCGTAAGAAAAATATATAACGGAATTGAAAACTGCCTGTGACCAGTGTTAAATATATTTACATATTTTTTTAATTGTGACGCTTCTATATTATCCGAGGTGGATAGCAATATTAGTAATTTAAATGAGTTCTTATTGAAAGAATAGTAAGAATACCGAAATGCACTCTATGGCAACCCTAAAATTCCGGGTTTGATTTTATGTTTAGTCTGTGGCTTGATAGTTTTGGCGGGAATCAATCTACCTCTTGTTTTTGCTCGTAAAACAGGTTAATAAGAAAAATCATATGCAGCAGCAAGTCTAAGCGAAAGGTTTAAATTAAAAGTACTAGTAAACCGATAAATATAAATAAAAGTGATAATTGTAAATCTGTTACTGAATTTAAGGTACTGTAAAGCGTTTTCTTTAATTTAGCAAAATGTACTACTTCAGCTGCCCGAGGCAGCTGTGAATAAGTTGGTATGATGAAGGATTGATTCCGAAATATAATGCTGTAGACTGATCATAGCTGTTTTATTTATGGACTAATTGTCTTCAATTTAGAATAAATTACGTACTTAACAGAGGGAACTTAATTCTTGCCTGGTGCCCCATGACACAACATCTTTTTTCATAAAAAACCTACTTTTAACAAAATAATTTCAGAAATAATGCCGTTAAATTACTTAACTTTCACGTGCCAAATTAACAAATAGTAATGTTATCGATAATATTACGAAAGATCGATGTTTCCGATAACTATAGCGCGAAATCACTAAAATACAACGTTAACAAATCAGTTTATAGCATGGAGAAATGGTCGAACTAAAAATAATAAAGAGAGGCTAAGAAGGGGTGGGCTGTTTTGTATAGGAAATGATGTGGTGGCTCCAGTGGAGTTGTAAAGTGAGGTGATTTGGAACAGTAATGCAAGCGGGAGTGTGTCCTGCGCCTTATCACTGCTAATAATAATACGTACGTGGAGCGCTAGGGATGGGGTGCAACGTGGGATTATTGAATATCGACATCGATAGAACATTTATTTTGCTTAATTATTCAGTCATTTATTCCTTTTTCTTGACTCTAGAATTTTTTAATAGTAATATTTAAAAAACAACATTAATAAATAAATTTAATGTCGACCGTACCGTCCTTCATTATGTATTTCCGGTAGTTGTTCGTCTTGATAACTTCATATTGTATTATTATTTAAATTACATTTAAAAACGTGTCGATAATGAAATTTTTACAAGTTAGAAATTAAGTTGGATACCAAATTGCATTAGTTCAGTCACCGTACTTACTGCATTGGTCAAAATCTGATAAATAAACAGTTTTTTTTTTACTTTTACAGGTTCACACTTGACCGCCATCTCACCTGATGTTAAGCGACGATGCGGTCTACGATGGAGCGTGTTTACCTAGAAAAAACCCGATTCATTCTCGATTTGAAGACACAAAGATTGTAACTATCGGGGAAAACCCACTCAGGCAACGCATTCCACAGCCTAGACGTTCTTATCACAAAAGTTGAGTCAAATCTCTTCGTTCGTGTCTTTGGAACATCAATCATGAAACGATGTCGCTTTTTCGAGCTACGAGCATTCCGATAGAAAAAAGGACATGGTGGTATCAGATCATGCAGATCAGTGGCACACTCTCTGAAGTGTATCCGATAAAAAACCGATAGGCTAGTAATTTTTCGGGGATGTTCAAGACTTTGGAGTCTTTTTCGCACAAGAGTGTCGTTGCTTATGAGCCTTTTGGCACGTCTCTCGATCAATTCCACAGCCTCCAGCTGATACTTAGCCGATCCTTCCCAAAGGTGCGAACAGTACTCCATACAGGAGCGAATCTGTGCTTGATATAATGTAAGCAACTGTTCAGACTTGAAGTACCTTCGCACCTTTGAGAGGACACCTAGTTTTTTGGCAGCTAGTTTAGCCTTGGACTCGATATACGAGCCAAAGTTGAGCGTAGTGGTCAAAGTAACGCCCAAAATTTCAAGACGGACGGAAGCTCAAGTTTGTATTCGAACGTTTGTAGGTTTGTACGTATGTATGGATATTGTTTTTTACTATTTCAAGCTATTACTACTATCATTGGGGATCAAGATGCTCGACAGGGCAAAGGCTCTGTAATTTCTTTAGAAATATTATAGTTCAAAGTTCAAACCGGAAAAGAAATTGGCGGCAAAATTATTATTAGATATGAAAAGATAAAAAACTACAAGCCCACAAGGGGAAGGGTTTTTGTTAAAATTATATGGTAAATATTGCTTACTTTATACTAAATTTAAAAAAGGAATGCCAAGATACAAATATGTAAATATGTAAGTATATCGGTAAATTATGTTTAATTTAAATTAATTATCATTCTAAATATGACATGAAATGATAGCAAAAACACAGTATTAATTTGAAAATTTTGTAAATATTTCATAAGCCTATCGATATCTCAACTTATTGGTTCAACTCTATTCACCGTATCCATTTAGTTTGACAAGCATTCGGTTTCATATATCCGCTACGCTTGTATGTGTGAGTCGGTAGCATTGTGTGTGTAGCTCAGGGCTGCCACGTGTTGGTAATAAATTATTGCTTTGTACGTTTAAGGGCTTCGTTTTGCCAAGAAGTTGTGTTATATCAAACAACTTAGACTTAATAAACAAACATTTATTTAGGAAAGACTTTTCAATTTGATGCGTGATACATATCAGCATAAAAGAGGTTTCTAGTTACGTAAACGTTTCACATATAAAACGTTGTTTCTGTAATATGCAGTTGGTTATTGGTTATGCGTAAGCACGATTATATCTATTGTTTTTTAATACATTGTGTTCATATGTTGTGTACATCTGTACATATTCCAAATACATTAATTTTAGTATTAAAATTAACGTGGTCGTTACACAAACATATTGATTGACCGACCTTATTACACGTGAGTTACCTGTTTACCCAATAAATAAATACATTAATTGTTTTTGTTAATTACAGTGTTTTAAAAATCATACTTTTGTAAATTTGTTTCTTACTAATTTTACTTGGTGTTTATGTTACCATTTACAATAAGTATGGTAAATTAAGAAGCCGAGGGTCGTGGGTTCGAGCCCCACCCAGCGCACATATTTGTGTGATAAATTCAGATATTTCAGGTGTTTCTATGTAAAATAAGTATGTATTTAGAACTATACAAGTATTATATCAGCTATCTGGCCGCCATAGTTACAAGCTTTGCTTAGTTTGGGGTCAGATGGTGCAGTGTGTGAATTGTCCACCAGTATTAAAAAAAAAATCTGACGGATAACCAGAATGTCAGATTGTCAGAATGGTATATTTTTATTAAGTTATCATCGCAATTATTTTTTATCTAGCTCCCGTAATAAAAGCTTTGCTTTGTTTCAGGCTATATGGCGTTGTTTGAAAAATTCCACTAATTTTTAAATATTGACAAATACATAGATCATTATTGCTGTTGCTGATGGACGAAAAGGTTGAGGCGATGTAATAAAAGTTACACTTTAATAAAGTTAAATTATGTAATAGATATAATGAAACAAAATCCAACTGAAAACTAAAACATTGAACATAATGTTTCAAAATTGTAAATTAAAAAAATAATTCCATGGAAGTGACAACCCTTAATTTCAGATCAACAAACTAATAAACGCACGAGGGTCTCACGCACACCACCACGCTTTGTGTAAGCGTGGTGGTGCAAAGATAACTTTACGAGCAAATAACAATTTTTAAATTTTATTGGAGATTTACTTTACTTCAAAGAAAAGGTTTGTTTAATTACTGTAAGTATTTAATGTTTTGTTATTTAATAGGAATAGTTAATTTAACGGTTAGTTAAAATAATTTAGGTAGCAGTTATTAGTTTTAGTAATTAAATTCTAACCAACTTCAAAATAGGTGGAGGCTCTCAATTTGTTTGTTTGTATGTTTTGCCAATAGGGTACAATCCTCAAAAAAACTAAGTATCCCGTTAGTTAGATTGCCAAAAAATATTGTACACGTATTTTTTATTTTGTTTCACAAACAAAAAATGACGAAGATACAGCGCTTCGAAGTTTCGTGTGACGTCACTTGTGAGCACGATTTTTACTCACGAGTGACGTCGCGACCCCCCACTCTCGAAGTTTGATGGTCTATATCTTTGACGATTTTTAATATTATGAAAAAACAAAAAATACGTGTCCAATATTTTTACATGATCTAGCTGACGGACTAATTAGGATGGTGTATTTTTGGCCCAGTCCGGTACTCTATTGTAAATCAATTTTGATGGTTCTTTTTAGGTTTGGTAGATCATAGTTTAAAAGTGGTCCCATATAATTTTTATCAAAACCAGTGTAGCTGTTTTTGAAATATTAACAAAAAACTTATTTTCATTTTTCTTTATGTCTTAGTGATGTTTTTTTTATGAATCTGGTCGAGTGTCTAAATTTAATTTAATTTTAAATTACTTTTTGTTTTTTATTATTATTGACAAGGTACTCATGTACCGTACTCAACATACTCACTATTTACCATACTCGAGGAATACAATTTCTACAAAGTAATCTGCAAGTGTCTACAACTGAAATAGAATTCTTATGCATTTCATTCTATTCGTCATTCCGAGAATACACCATGACTCATGGCTTGCCAACAATAAATATTGAGACGTGATTCTCTGAGACCGTTTCACAAAACGCAAACACTACAATAATATATATTGCGTCGTTTATAATACAAAATACAACTAGCTGAATCGTGCGCGCGTTACTACGCCATCTACCGAAAATTGGTTGTACTAATTCAAATTTTGAACAAATTCGGTTATCTTAGGTTCTATTGACGCAACCTTTAAAAGATAGACACATGCTGTCTCGCAACGAAAGCTCTCAAAAAGCAATATTTTTGCCGTTTTTGTTACATTTTTCATTCATGCTTCGCTCTTGTTGATGCTAGCGTAATGTTATAATACCCTATAGCCTTCCTTGATAAATGGACTATCCAAAAGAGAAATAATCTTTAAATTCGGACCAGTAGTTTCCGAGATCCTTGCGTTCAAACAAACAAACAAACTCTTCAGCTTTATAATATTAGTATAGATATAGCGTCGTTTATAATACAACTAACTGAACCGTCGCGCGTTGCTACGCCATCTACCGAAAATTGGTCGTACTAATTCAAATTTCGAACAAATTCAGTTATCTTAGGTTCTATTGACGCAACCTTTAAAAGATAGACACATGCTGTCTCGCAACGAGAGCTCTCAAAAAGCAATATTTTTGCCGTTTTTGTTACATTTTTCATTCATGCTTCGCTCTTGTTGATGCTAGCGTAATGTTATATATAGCCTATGGCCTTCCTCGATAAATGGAGATCTATCCAACAGAGAAAGAATCCTTAAATTCGGACCAGTAGTTTCCGAGATCCTTGCGTTCAAACAAACAAACAAACAAACTCTTCAGCTTTATAACATTAGTATAGATAGACATAATTTTTTATATAAATACTAATAAAATTTAAATATAATATACATAAATATATATAATATATATATAAATAATACACGTCAAAGTCAAAAACTAAAATAACCAGCCCTGAATCGTTCCTGGTGCAAATGTACCCAAAACGCTGGCTGCGTTCCGTCGCTGGATGGCGATAACTACTCTCTGCCTCAGAAACGAACCAGAGCGGGAGTCACCACCTTGAAACTTCGTAAACGATCTTTGGCGTCGGCTCCTCAACTGCACATAGTCTCCACGATCACAGGAACAAAGAAGTATAACGGCTCATCGATATAAACCAGAGGTTCCCAAACTTATTTGTCTGCTGCCCACTTTGAGAATAAATTATTTTTTAGCGCCCCCATTTTTTCACATACTTAAACATCACTATAACTTCAAATTAAATTAATTGATTAATTATTGTGAGCTTAATTAGCGTAGATTAAACATTCTAAATGAGACTTTTACTATAACTCGTAAGAGTTAACTTGAGACCTGAGCCCAGTAGGTAGTAGTAGCAGCTACTACACAACGCCCCTATTTGTTTCTGGGTCTCTTACCCTTTAGACCTGCAGCGCCCACAATGGGGCGTTATCGCACAGTTTGGGAAAGAGTGCTATAAACCATTGGATGTGGCGTCCCAAACTTTAGACGCGCGAAATTATCTCAATGTTGGGAAGAGTGAATTCACTCTTTCCGTTGTAGGAAGCGGTGAAAGCCAGACATTTTTAGCTATCACTATTCCTTGTCAACCACCAAAATAAGTAGCACCACAGCATACCTCGCCGCTAGCGATTCTAGGGGTCAAGTAGATTGGTGGTATTTAAACCACTTACACAACATACACATACGCAGTTTATTACCAATTTCAAGGTGCTAAGGGCACATCTAATGGTTTGTATCGACTTTGCGGCTCCATTGCCGCTTTTTGCTAGCGGCCTCTTCTGCTGCTGCTGCTAGTGTGGAAGGTGACACACATAGACACATAGCGTCCTACACTAAGAACTTACACACAACCAGGCCGAAGGGTGTGTCTCACAGGGGGCATCTTGCAAGTTGGATCAAAATGCACACGGTCATGGACGTATAAAAAAAAATGGCAGTCATAGGAACTGGCGATAGAAGTGAAAACTTGCTGTTGCCCTGGTACTGGTACCTAGGGGCAAACGCAACTCTTTTATATTTCTGTTGTCCTGGTATCTGGAAATAAACGCTGGGCTGTTGGAGGTAGGTAATCGAAACTCTTTACTGTTTCTATTGCCCTGGTACCTACCTGGCCGTTTTTACCGAATTTACCCGAAGATTTCATATCCGATCCGATCCATTATCATATCCAAGCGTGACGATTGATGAATCCATTTCACAGCCCACGAAAAGTCTGTCTATAGCGCGCCTAAAGAAGTTTTCACTTCAAAAAGTCGGACGTAGTCTCGCTAAAACAAAAACTGTGTCACTAGAGTCAGCCACATTTGCAAGTTGCGCGTCTAAGGACTCACTGATGTGTGCGTATCAGCCTGTATGTGACAGCGCACACGTTCATATTATGTGGCCGACTCGATGGACACAGTTTTTGTTTTAGCGAGACTACGTCCGACTTTTTGACGTGATAACGTCTTATAATTCGATGAAGCCGGCTGCACGCCCACAAAACATGACGTCATGTACCGTTACCGCGTTACCGTCGGTCGTTACCTCGCCGCATGTTTGTTACAGTTGTATTAATTATTTCGACCAGTAGTTCAAGCGGGGATGTAGCTCAGTGGTAGAGCGTTCGTTTTGCATGTGAAATGCCCCGGGTTCGATCCCCGGCATCAAAAAACTTTTTTACATTGTTTTTTGCATTGTTTTGATTGAAAATGACTAAATTCTACTGATTACTTTTTACATACAAATCTATTAAACAAATGAAATTAAAATTTTCTTTTGAAAAATGCTACCATTCCATCAGTATTTTCTTAAGACGTTGTCACGTTCTATCGTCAGTAAACCGACTTTACAGACAAAGATTTTTTTATACGTCCATGGCACACGGTGTGCAAATTTGATTGAACATTTATCGGACACACTTCGGAGAGTACGCAACTGATCTAAGTACATGATCTAATACCACCTTGCCCTTTATCTTTACTCTATCGGACTTCTCGTAGCTCGAAGTGACACCGTTTCATGGTTGATATTTCAAAGACACGGACGAAGAAGAGGTTTGACTATACTTCTGTGGTAAGAACGTCTAGACTGTGGAATGAGTTGCCTGAGTGGGTCTTTCCCGATAGTTACAATCTTGGTGTCTTCAAATCGAGAGTGAATCGGTTTCTTCCAGATAAGCACGTTCCATCGTAGATCGTATAGTCGCTTAACAACAGGCGAGATGGTGGTTAAGTGCGAACCTATTATAGTTAAAAAAAAAAAAATTAAACATTATTGTAGTTGTTATCCATTTGTAATTTTATTTTATGCATTTAAAACATCCCTCATTGTAAAAGGGGACAATAGATCCCTGGTAAGGGATGAAAACCACTAACACACAAAAAATACTTCCTGTTTACAGAACGGTCAAAATATCTGTATATTTTATGGTACATATACGTTATCGTTTCCGAAAACTAGTTAATTATGAATCAAATAATAAAAGTACAGTGATTTTTATACATTTTTGTAAATTTATACACAAATAGTCAAAACAATACCAAGTCGCGACATAAGGACACCTACGGGGCGAGCATCGGAAAAAACGGGTGGCGCCTGGAGCAACAATGACACAAGTGAAGAAATTACTATTTTAAATTATCCTACTCATGTTACTTTAATATTCTATTACATTAATAAATTGGAATTTTTAAGTAATTACTACACCAGTTACAATTGGACTGATACCTGACATAATAATGTAATAATTTCAAAATGTTATTTATATATGTGTAGACATAAATGTTAGTATAGAAATAATTAAATAACTAATTGAATATAATGCCCTTTTACAGCATTTTTAACTGTAAAAAAAAGGAAAGGAAAGTAATTATCAAATGTTTTGTATATGATTGTTAATTGCATTGATAAAACCTTATTAATATTGAAATATTTATTATGATTTTGTATATGTATCAATGAATGTGTAAATTATTATATTTTAATTTGACGTTTTCATAGTGTACCATACGATCATTTTGTAAAAAATTGTAATGTGTGTGTAATCTACCAGTACTACTAAGTTACGGCTGGTCTAGTAAGTTACGGCTGGTCTAGTCGGGAGAACGGCGACTGCCGATCCGGAGACCCCGGGTTCAAACCCCACATGCACCACTGTCTTTTTCGAAGCCTTGTGCGTAATGCCGCTAACTTAAAACGGTGAAGGAAAACATCGTGAGGAAACCGACATGTACCTAGAATCTTTCGAAGTCATGTGTCATCCACCAACCCGCACTGGGCCAGCGTGGTGGATTATGGCCTAAACTCTCTCCTTGCGAGAGAAGGCCCCGAGTCCCAGCAGTGGGAACGTTTAGTGGGCTGTTGATGATGATGTGTGTAATCTACGAATTAAAAATTACATTCTATTCTATTTAGCACATCCTACTTTTTATTATATTCTTAAAAACATTTACATGCTAAGGTTGTCTGGAAGATCAATTTGCGTTAAGGCCGCCAGTTGTAACATTTTTGTTATTTTTCTTCTACTGTATTGTTTTTATTTAGTTTTGTACAATAAAAAGTATCTCCTATCTATATATTATATTATAAACTAGCAGCATTTCAAAGTTTTACCTCATTGGTTTCCGTGGTCGTTTTTTGCCGCGGTAAAAAGTAACATAGCTATTCCAGGCTACAATTAAAATTTCATCCCAATTAGTTCAGCCGTTCCGACACGATTGTGCAACAAATATCCAACATATCCGACTTTCGCACAATATTTAGTAGGATGGAATCGGTTTTTTGTTAAAGAAAGGTAGATTTTGTGATAACACAAAAAAATTACTCACAGTTATATAACTGTTTCGCTACTAGAAAAAGGGTATTCCCTAAAGAACCCTACATTTTTGTGATATAAAATATATTATGAGCAATTATAGGTTCTATGTATCAAAGTTCGTGGAGTTAAAAAATATGTTCCAGTTTGAAGAACTACTTTTCCAGAGAAAAGACAAATAGCAAAAATACAAGATATACGTATATTATGGTATATACATATACGTATAGTATTACACTCGTCATCTGGAGATTAACTCCAGATGACGAGTGTAATGCAGTGTTAGGCAGTATATTGGACCCTTTGTGTTCAAATAGATGCATAGCTGCATAGCTGCTTACCATCAAATACGTGTATTACTCGCCCATACGTTAGAAGTAAGATTAGGTTTAATATTGAGTTCCAGAGGACCCGACAGACGTTGTCCTGTCTTGCATGCAATTCTTAAGAACGTTCTTAAGTTTTTGCGAGATCAAGAGAAATGCGGATTTGTACAAAGTGTAAAAAGCTTTTATATTAAGATCAATAATTAAATACGTGTATTTTTATATTAGATTAATAACCCGTCAACGTGCTGTATCAGACTAAAATCTAACTGTGAACCAAATTTCATCCCAATCAGTTTAGCCATTCATATCATGATTGATCTACAAACATCTAAACAACCAAACTTTCGTATTTATAATATTGTATTATATTGCCAAGTTTGTACAAATGTAATGTCAAGAAATCAAATAATTAACAGCATATTAATATCAAAAATAATATAATATTCTCAAAAATCAAAAATCGTCAGTTACACCATTTCCCTGTGAAACCCGACTAGAGCCGACCCTAATTCGTTAGGTGTACTTATGTGTGTGCGAGTACTTATAGATATACGCTTGTATGTGTGCAATGATATAACTTTAGGGTTGACACTCGAGGTCGCCTATTTTAACTGATTATTAAATTTGTATTTTATTACCGTTTTACGATTATTTTTATGAATTTTAAAAGATGTTTAGTGTGTGTTAATAGATTTTTATGTCAAGGTAATTTAGTACTTACCTAATTATATTTCAAAAAATTAATTAAGAATAATGATACATAAAACCTTTTAATGTACTTAGCATTATATTTTTAGCATGGAATTGTTTTAATACGAATGTTCCATTAAAGATTATACTTTGTTTGTTTAGTTTTTCCTTGAGGTGCATTTTGCCGAAGGTTTATTTCAATAACGGTTTTTTACCTAAAATGATATGGACCTAAATAAGTGTAAAGATTGTGTGTTTTTCGTTTTAATATTAGTCTGCAACGTATAATATGTAAAAAGTACATAAATATGAGTGTGTAATCTCAGTAAGTGAATTTTTGTAAATTTAATTTATCAAAATTAATCAATATTCTACAACATACAAAATGTATAAATAAATGCCAACAGTGTTTATGTATAATTGAATAAATATGTATGTATTGTATATTTGGATATTCTGTATTTCTTAACGTTATGGCTATGGGTGCCAGAGACTTGACCTTTATGTAGGAACCATCGACGTATAAAAAAAGGCGCTAAAACAAAAACTGTGTCTATAGAGTCGGCCCAAAAAAATATATTAAGCACCTGTGCGCTGTCACATACAGGCTGACACGCACACATACACACATTAGTGGATCATCACACGCCCAAACTTGTGTGTATGTCTGCCTATCAGTAACAGCGCACACGTGGAAATGTGACCGACTCTTCAGACACAGTTTTTGTTTTAGCGAGACTACGTCCGACTTTTTTTATACGTCTATGGTAGGAACCTATTATATTGCACGTACGCTGAAATGGACATCTGGAATCAACTAACATAGATACAAAAAGGAGAATCATCTATCAATCTATCTACCACCAGTCTAATAGAATAGATCTATGAATCATTTTTGAATTCCCGAACGGATGAACCGCTTTTGATTTTGTTTGAAAATGAATTAGCTGGGAGTTTTCTTAGCTATATTTGACGCTAAATCGTTCCAAGATGGCTGCCGCGGCCAATTGCGTATTTTTTTTAGTCCTTATCAATTGAAAGGGCTTGGCTAGTCAATCACAAAAACTCTATGACACATTTCAAATCCAAGATGACTGCCTCTACAAAATGTCGAGGACTTTTTAATTAAATTAGCTTTCTAAAGACCAGACGGGATGACTTTGATTCCGTGGAAGATGGGACGGCCCTTGGTCTGGGATGCCACTTGCGTCGATACTTTGGCGCCGTCTCATCTTTCTAGGACACAAGTCAGAGCTGCTGAGCAAGCTGAAGACCTCAAAAGGCGCAAATATAACTGTATCGATAGTGGATACATGTTTGAGCCTTTTGGGGTCGAAACTTTGGGACCGTGGGGACTGAGTCCCAAAAGCATTTACAAAAAGTAAGTTATGTAAGCGGCTTTGTGATGCAACTCGGGACCAAAATGCTGGCCTTTTTTTTGCTCAACGCATAAGTATCGCATCATTATATCATAAATATCATATATTATCGTATTCAACGTGGCAATGGGGCCAGCATTTTGGGCACAATTCCCACTGGCACCGGTCTTTTAGATTAAGTTTATGTATGTACATATTGTAAATAAATTGTATTAAGGTTAATAATTAAATATATTTTCTTATCAGGCATTACCTACTGTTCTTAGTATTCGTTACTGTGGATTTAATTTATTTGATATTAGCAGTGACTTGTAGTTTTACTCTGTTCGCATTCTATAGATTTTATGTGTCCTACAACAAACATGGTTTGTAAACATTCATTAGCTTTCTAATGATTATGTACACAGTGAGCAGTTTTAAGAAATAATAAATATATTTCTTTAACTTTTCTTTAAAAAATAGACCTAAGTGGCTACTGAATTCTCGCAACATACACTGTATGAATAAATTTTAAACTAATTTCGCTTTTAGTGAAATTCTGCACTTGGTTTTTACATTTTAACCGACTGTAAAAAAGGAGCAGGTTCTCGATTCGGTTGTATGTTTTTTTATTGTATGATACTCGAAAGCTCCGCCAATTGTGAATCGATTTTGTTTTTTTGTAGTGAAAACTTCTTTTGGCGCGCCTAGACAGATTTTTCATGGGCTGTGAAATTAATTCTATCGTCACGCTCGGATATGATAAGAAATCTTCGGGTAAACTCGGGACCATAGCCATTGGCCATCTAGAAATGCGTCATCCAATGGGAAATGCTAAAAGGGCGTGGTCTGCTCATCATGGCATGGCTATCTAGGAGTGCGTCAGCCAATGGGAAATGCTGGTGCATTTCTAGATGGTCATGCTATAATGACCAGGACACACCCTCCAGTTACACCCGCTTAGTTTCCAAAGTAAGCTATCAAATTCTGAGTTTTCACTTTTATCGGCAGTTCCTATGACTGCCAATTTTTGTTTTCTTTGGTTTACAATAATTTTGAGATTGTTCAATACAAATTTTATTGAATTTTTTTTGACATATCAACAAAAAAAAAAAATTAACCTTTGTCTGGACGACGTTATCGCAGAATTCACAAAGAGTAATAAATTTAGTCGAGTGTCACGAGTTTGAACGGAATTTAAAATAAAAAAAATTCGGCGAAAATTATACTACTACAGGTGTTTTTGCACACTGATAGATGTCATTGAATAATACAAAACATATGTTTATGTCATGTATGATTCAATGACTAAATGTTCCCATTTCGTGGACTCGGGGGAAGAAAGGCTATAATCCACCACGCTGTCCCACTGCACTGGTGGATCCCACATGCCCTCGAAAGGATAATAATAATAATATTATTGAGTGACAGCCCTGCTCGGTTTAGTTTGCATTCCGCGCAACGCCACGCGCGCCACAATCAACGTACAATACCCGGGACGAGCGCTAGCTGATGAGGACACGCCTCGGTCACACTCGCACTATTAATATAATTTTTATTTTTATAATTATATAATTTTGACTTGAAAACTGATGACATTTGAATACTTACTAGCAAAATTAAAATTGACGTTTATTATAGTGACATGTTTATATTATTGTATTTGAATTATTATTTAATTGTAATTGATTTAATTGAATAATATTTTTGTAATAACATTGTGACATGGTAATTCTATGAGTCATGTAACTTGCAATAAATAATTTTGATTTTGATTTGATTTGACTATACCCATACGTCGCCTGAAAGAAATCACTTTACAAATGGGAACGAAGTTCCTTCGCATAATATAGAAGCAACAAAATGGCAAAAAAAAAATGCTTTTCATTTCACGCCTCGGAACTATACTTTTGCTCTTCGATATCACAGCACATAAGTCGTTTTTACCCTCTAGAGTAAAACAAATTTGAATTTAGAACATCATGTGCACTTAGTTTTTGAATTCAAAACAAAAATAAACGTATTTCTACCTCCTTGGTACCGAATTTATCTTTTTTTTTTATTTGTTTATAAAACTCAGACTCGGAACTTCCTTGGTCTACTTTTTTTTTAATATCCTTAGCACGCAATTTTCTACTCACGTATGGAGGATAGAGTTAAGGAATTTTATCTAAAATCTCAAATCATTTCAATATGCTACGAATTAATCAATTGTAAACGAATTTAAGTATGCAGAGTTAAACAATATAATATTATTGTTGACTAAAATAGTTGGGTACCAATAGAAAATTTCAACTACTTGCATAGTACAAAATAATGTAGTAAATATAACATCAAATAATTACTATTTAAGGAAAACGTGTAGCTAGAATTTTTTGTTTTTCTTGAATTCTGAATAGTACGTTTATTTATTTCCATCGATATAAAGTTATAAGCCATTAGATGTGCCCTCCCAAACTTCAAACGCACGGAATTACGTTATCGATGGGAAAAGTTAGCTAATTTTTTCCGTTCTAGTCGGTTTTAGGACGCGAGGAACGGTGTACGTCATTATCTATCACTATTCGTTGTCAACAACCAAAATAAGTAGAATCATTCTTCAATCTTCAGATTAAAAATATTAGTAGGATAATTTCTGTCACAATTGAGTAACAAACTACCATCTCATCTGATGTCTAACACAAATGGATCTCTTTTACCCAGAAGCAACCAATCCACAATTTAACAATAACCAAATAATTTATTATTCATCTATATATATATAAATCAATGCGACATTTCGTTGTTATTGAACTCCTCCTAAACGGCTAGACCGATTTGAATGATTTTTTTTGTATACGTTTGGGTAGGGCCCTGGAAGGTTTAGATACACAAATCAGCATTCATACATGAAAAAAGAATAAAACAAACAATAAAATCTAAAATAAGCTTATGTCTAGGATAAATATGTCTCAGAGTTTATACAACCACTACAAGCCATAGTCAAAGTCAAAATTCTTTATTCATAAATGCACAATTTACACGTCAAATGTCAATGAAAAAAAAAATATATACGGTCGAATTGAGAAACCTACTTTTTTTTAAGTCGGTTAAAAAAGACAAAGGATATAGCAAATAAATACTTCACATTTACAAAGTTTAAAATAAACATTTCACTGTACAATAACATTTACCGTACAGAAAAAAGTGTCAAACTATGTAAATATATATATTTATATGTTATAAATATATATATATATATCTATATACATTTACTTATTACAATAATTGTAATGGACCCATAAAATGTATAATAGTATATGTCATAAATAAACACTTTGTAAACTATTTATTTACACTTTATATACTTTGTAATATAAAATAACATGATACCAGATTTGAAGACATCGAAATCACAGATCCATACTAACCTACCCTGTCTCACACTTCCTCAGAGATAACGCACACACTCGCAGCTATGTACACGTACCTTATACATTATGTAAGCGGGCACGCACACTAGCGTGGACACACACACACGCGTAACGAAGTTTTTAATTTTAAAATCGTACCGAACGTTAAGTAGCTGGTATAGCGTAAAAAAAGATGCAGAAGGGCATTTCTCAAAAATGTTTTATTTTAATAATGATTGGTTTGGACTAGATCGCCATTTCGCCTGATGTTAAGGCCGAATAACTTTCTTCCCTCTTCGCAGAATCCAACGGAGATAAACAATAGCATTTGTTACTACTGTTCTACGCGCATATTTTAGAATAAAACCTTAATGAAGTCTGATTTAGGTATTTAGAAAAAAAATGTTTGTCTGTAAAGTCGGTTTACTGACGATAGAACGTGATAACGTCTTAAGAAAATACTGATGGAATGGTAGCATTTTTCAAAAGAAAATTTTAATTTCATTTGTTTAATAGATTTGTATGTAAAAAGTAATCAGTACAATTTAGTCATTTTCAATCAAAACAATGCAAAAAAGCTTTTAGATGCCGGGGATCGAACCCGGGGTATTTCACATGCAAAGAGAACGCTCTACCACTGAGCTACATCCCCGCTTGAACTACTGGTCGAAATAATTAATACAACTGTAACAAACATGCGGCGAGGTAACGACCGACGGTAACGACCGACGGTAACGGTACATGACGTCATGTTTTGTGGGCGTGCAGCCGGCTTCATCGAATTATAAGACGTTATCACGTCAAAAAATTGGCAGTCATAGGAACTGCCGATAGAAGTGAAAACTTATAACTCAGCATTTGATAGCTTACCTTGGAAACTATACGGGTGTAACCGGAGGGCGTGGCCTCGCCATCATGGCATGGCCATCTAGAAATGCGTCAGCATTTCCCATTGGCTCACGAATTTCTAGATGGCCATGCCGTGATGGCGAGGCCATGCCCTTTCAGAATTTCCCATGGGCTGACGCATTTCTAGATGTCCAATCGCCAAAGTCCGAATCGAGTTTACCCGAAGATTTCTTATCATACCCGAGCGTGATGAAACACCACACGAAAAATCTGTCTAGGCGCGCCTAAAGAAGTTTTCACTTCAAAAATAATTATATCTACCATAATGTTCGTAATTCGTAATTAAATTGCCTGTCCGTTGGTGTTCGAGTAGATGGATGCATGTTTTCAATTATTACTTATTTCTTATTATATTATATGTATTATATGACGGGAGAACAGCGACTACCGATCTGGAGACCCCGGGTTCAAATCCCACGCACACCGCTGTCTTTTCGAAGTCACGTGCCACGTGCGTAACACCGCTAACTTACAACGGTGAAGGAACACATCGTCAGGAAACCGGCATGTACTTACACCCCCCTATTTTCCTCTTCTTCTCCTAATCCAAGAACTATGTAAAAAATATTGGCAGTCATAGGAACTGCCGATAGAAGTGAAAACTTATAACTCAGAACTTGATAGCTTACCTTGGAAACTACGCGGGTGTAAACGGAGGACGTGGCCGTATACGGGGTGTGCAAATAAGAATTAAACTTAGTAAAATTATATACATACATATAAATGCTGACGCATTTCTAGATGGCCATGCCATGATGGCGAGGCCACGCCCTTCCAGCATTTCCCATTGGCTGACGCATTTCTAGATGCCCAATCGCCAAGGTCCCGAGTTTACCCGAAGATTTCTTATCATACCCGAGCATGACGGTAGAATCCAATTTACACCCCACGAAAAATTTGCAAAGGCGCGCCTAAAGAAGTTTTCACTTCAAAAAAGGTAATTTTTAATGACAAAGGTTACGGACCCCGGAGTCTGTGGAGTGGATAAATAAAAAAAAAATTAAAAGACATGTATTCGCATAGAATTTTTCGTGGTCATGTTTTGTGTCATCCACCACACCGCGCTGGGCCGGCATGATAGATAATGGCTATAGATAGATAGACTTTCTCCTTGCGAGAGACGAGAGCATACCCCGAGTCGCAGCAGTGTTAACATTTAGTGGCCTCTTTATAATAATTAAAGTGAAAACATCTTTTAGCGCACCACAGACATATTTTTCGTGGGCTGTGAAATCAACTTAAGCTCGGGAACATGGCCATTGACCATGCTGACGCATTTCTATATGGCCATGGTCATGACCACGCCCTCTCATTTTTTTTTTGTATATGGTCTACACTCTAGAGTGAGGAGACGAGCAGGACATGTGCCTGATGGTAAGCAACATGCCTGCCACATAACAGCACAGTAACACGCAGCTATTGGAACACGAAGAGTCCAAATCATTACCTAGCATTGCACTGCGCTCGTCACCCAGAAATCTAAGATATCTCTAAGCCCTGTAATTTCTCTGGAAACATTGCCCTTCAAACCGGAACACAGTAACGCTTACACATTACTGCTTGGCAGTAGAATAACTGCCACAGGTGTGGTACTTCCCCAGGCGGACTCTGCCAAGAGTCCAACCACTACTTAAAGTTTTCACTTATATTCAATCAAAAGTGTGAACATGTCCTACTGCGTTTATTTTCGCTACAGCGAAGATAATATTAGTAATACCATACCTACTGTCAGCGTATATACACGTAAATGTGATTCGTGTCATCTGTATAGGGTTATGCTAAACTACATTTTGATAATATACTTATTTGGACTCTTTTAGAGAATTTGATAATTCTTTTTTTTTATTCGATACACACTTTCCGAATGGTTTATATTTTTATGATCTTTCATGATTTTTAAAAAATAGATAAAGCGGTTTTTCTAATAAACAAAAGTAATACGCATACAATATTATTTATTGTTTTATTAAATTCTGTTGCAATTTGTTCACAGTGCAACTTTTCTTTGAGTAATAAGGATTTTAACTATGGCTTAAAAACTGAAGTCTTTTATTTCGACAGAGTAAAATAATGAAGTACCTATTTCATTTCAAGTTGTTATATACAGGGTTAAGGCGCGGGCCCACCGCGGTGCACGGAGAGGCTACGCACGTGTATTAAGCTTCGCTTTGTAAGAAAATGTATGTGGTTGTGTCCACTGCAACCCACGGAGAGGCTACGCATGAATTGACGTCATTGATACACGCGTGGCTTGCTCGAATAGGCGGTTACATAGCTCAACGCTGTCAACGTGGGTCTACGTTTCCACTGGAGTACACGAATAAGACCCACGACCTCCCGCAGTGAAGCCCGTGTCCGTAGATTGCAGTGGCATGTGTGTAGCCTCTCCGTGCGCCGTGCCACGCTAAACATAGTCGTGGGTCTTCGTGTAGGTACTCCAGTGGAAACGTAGACCCACGTTGTCAAACAAATGAATACACGCAGCTAAAATGCGCCGCGTGCCCGTGCACAGCATGCACCGCGGTGGGGCCGCGCCTTTACTGGCTTATTAAAGCCTGCATCCGTTGAAGGTTGAAGGGCATGTTCTAGGTATATGTTAGAACAGACAACTTTTATTAAAAATACAAAAAAAAAAGTAAATACCTATTTGTAAACGTATAAAAAAGTAGACTGACTACGTTCGACGCTAAAACAAAAACTGTATAAGATGTTCTATCTCTATATGTACCCCATAATCCATAATTTCACTGGAAACATTGCCCTTCAAACTGGTCGTTTTCGACCGACGTTTTCCTGCGCCGTTTTGTAGTTACCTATCGGCCATACGCACATAACTTAGAAAAGAAAGTGGTGCGCGTGGGATTTGAACCCAGAGGCGCCGGATCGGCAGCCGCCGTTCTCCCGACTAGACTAGCCGTAACTTCAATTGACAGGGAAAAAGAAATGTATGATAATTACAAATATATCTAACTAGCAGTCATCATCATCATCATCAGCCGCAAGACGTCCACTGCTGAACAAAGGCCTCCCCCCTAGATTTCCACAACGAACGGTCCCGCGCAACCTGCAACCAGCGGTTTCCAGCGACCTTTGTGAGGTCATCTGTCCATCTAGTGGGAGGCCGTCCAACACTGCGTCTTCCGGTTCGTGGTCGCCACTCGAGAACCTTTCTTCCCCATCGGTTGTCAGTTCTTCGAGCGATGTGGCCTGCCCATTGCCACTTCAGCTTGCTTACTCGTTGAGCTATGTCGGCCACTTTAGTTCTTTTGCGAATATCTTCATTACGGATTCTGTCGCGCAAAGAGACTCCGAGCATAGCTCTCTCCATAGCTCGCTGTGTGACTTTGAGCTTTGTTATGAGGCCCACAGTTAAGGACCACGTCTCAGTTCCATAAGCCATCACTGGCAACACGCACTGGTTAAAGACTTTTGTCTTTAGGCATTGGGGTATTTTGGACTCAAAGATGTGTCGAAGTTTCCCGAACGCTGCCCATTCGAGTTGGATCCTTCGCTGGACCTCTTTGTCGAAGTTGGATCTACCTAATTGGATCTTTTGACCCAGGTAGACGTATTCGTCAACAACTTCGAGTGTGGTATTCCCAACAATAACCGGTACAGGTGAGACATGGACATTTGACATGACCTTCGTCTTGTCCATGTTCATTCTCAAACTAGCAGTATACTGCGGCTTTGCCCACGTAGTTCCCGTTATTTTCTCGGGATAAAAAGTAGCATGTATTATTCCAGATTTAAATCTATCTGTGTTCCAAATTTCGACCAGAGCCGTTCATGCGTTTCGACGTGGTTGAGCAACAAACATCGAAACTTTCGCATTTATAGTAAGTAGGTAATACTAGGATACTAAATTCTTAATTAAACTAGGTAGCGATAATTCAAGGCTTGTTAGGTATACAAAGTTAAATACAACGTATGATACGGCCATGCATAAAATATTGACTCATATATATACGATATCATAATAGTAGGTAGGTAAAATAAACTTCAGAAGATAGGAACTTTACCACATAACGACATCTTGTATGATTTTGTGTAACTATAATGTTTTGTTAATATTACAACAGATGTCGCTAAACAAAGACAAGACTGTTCTGAAACTATAAAAAAAAATGTTTGAACAGACATATTCAAACATTGTACATTAAAAAGAAGTTCGTGTTTCTTTAATTTACAAAGAAGTATTTATAAAGTAAATTAAAATCTGGCTTACGCAGCTAGTTTTGTTTATTTTAGGGTTAGATGGTGTTGTGACAAAAAATATTTATCAATATGTAATTATTTTATTCATTCATTACCTTCAGCCGTTATTTTCAGTCCTATATATTCTAGAATTAATTTATTATGGTAGAATTTAATTATTTTTCATATCTTTGAGTTACAAGAAAGTAATAAAGGATCTTTGGCCGCTAAAAAAAAAACGACGTCAACTTTACCCAAATCCTTTTACTTTGATAAGTCAATTTGCACCTGGGTAGCGATTCTGAAACCATTAGGTTGCATCCGACACGGAATCTCTCGGTCTTTGTCATGCTAAACAGATAAGACAAAGACCGAGAGATGAGATTCCATGTCGGATGCAACCGAATGGTTTCAGAATCGCTACCCTGGAAAACGCCTCTTTTATTTACGTCTTAATTTTTATTTGTTTTAATGCTAATGTCATTTATATCTAAAACATACCTTTGGTAGTCCAAACTAAATTCTAGTTTTTGATAATTTTGTAATTAAATTATCAATTCAGAAATTAATTAAATGAAATGGCTCCATGCTGCATGATATTAGCGCTTGCTTTGTCCATGCATTTTTAATTGTGTTTAGGCATTTTTTTAGTTTTGGAACGGAACCGATTTATTACGGCATCTGACGTTTACAGTGTTGCTACAATATGTACTAAGTTTTTATTTAAAGTTACTTTTTAGCTGTTTACGTTTCGAAGGATATTTTAGTTAAAGTTGTTAGCGGCAATGAATTTAGAGCTTTTTTTGGCCATCGATATTTGGTCATCCATTACTATTACTTCATTCTTCACCTGTTATGGATACTCATTTTCGGAACGAAGTTCCTTATCACACGTCACACATTCAGAGCTAGGAAATAACTCAGAATTTGATAGCTCATTTTGTAAACTACGCGGGTGAAACCAGAGGCGGTCGCCATGACCTTGGCCATCTAGATCATCCGAGTTTACCTGAAAATTTATTTAATTTACGAACGTGACATTTAAGCTCAATTCACTGAACGGGGAAAATCGGTATGTTCTGTTTATGTATGTCTGTCTGTATGATAATTTAAAAAAAATCTCCATTACAGACGGTTTGTATGTATATGTAACGGTTTGGAAGACACACCTTCTCCTAAATGGCTTTACGTAATACCTGAGCGACCTCCCTTGGCAATTTGCAATTGTCCGAAAGCGACGCATCGGAGTTTCAAGTTTTACTAAAAATCGTCAAAGAAGCACGTTCACGAACATCAAATAATTTATAATAATCCATATTACATATTACCACTCGAAAATGCACAAGTTAAAGAAAATAATACAATGAGGCGACATGTTTTTTTCACGTTGGCGCCAAAACTCCAATTCGCAATCCAGGCAAAAAGACCAAGCACGTACACTTTACGTAAACTTCAACAGAAAAAAAGAGAAAAAACGTGACTGACTTTAAGTACAGTCATTAAAGTACTTTATTATACGTTATTATTGAATGTTTAGTTTGCATTATTTAATTATATGCTATTTTAATTAAATAACTTTTTTAGGTCTCCGGGGATAATAAAGTACATAAACTTGAAACGACTTGGGGCAGACATGAGCCGTCTCTTTTCAAATCCAAGATGGTCACCACTATGAAATGGCGAAATACATTTTTTTGTCACTTCTCCTTCAATATGGATATCAAATGAAAGGGCTTGACAAGTAGAATGTTGTACAGATTACAAATCCGAGGTAGGCCCAATTTTCACGGCGCGGTTTCAAACCGCACCCGCGCGCAGGCGCGGCATCTCGCCGCGCGACGGTTTTGTTTCAATACTCACGAGACCGCAGGTTTTCGCGGTTTCTACTGCGCCAGAACCGCGCGCAGCCACGCGGGCGCCGCTTGGCTGCCACAGCCGCCGCGGCCGTAAACCACGTCGTGAGTTTTGAATTCAATTTTACAAACAAATCTGCCGCGCCCGCGCACGGCCGCAGTTGGCAACTGCTCCGTGAAAACCGGCTAGTAAGTAATCCGGGGGTAAATCAAAATTTTTAATTTTGCTCTTGTGTAAATTTTGACAGGCTGTAGCCATCCAGGAGCCAACCAGTGTTATGGGTACTTTGCACCAGGTGTGGTACGGGGTAGAAAAATTGATTTGAATATATACATACATACACACTAACACATTTATAGCACACTAAATGTTCCCACTGTTGGGCCTCGAGGCCTTCTCTCGCAAAGAGACTCATAATGTCATAATCCACTACGCTGGCCCAGTGTGGGTTGGCGGATGACACTTGGACCTTGAAAGGTTCTAGGTAGATGTCGATTTCCTCACGCTGCTTTATTTTACCGTTTTAAGTTAGCGTTATTATGCATATATGACTTCGAAAAGGCAGTGGGGCACGTGGGATTTTAACGCAGGGGCTCCGGATCGGCCGGCGGTGGACGTTCCTCTGACTTGACCAGCCATAACTTTCCGACTAGACTAGCCGCAACTTACCCACTGAATTTATCCAGTTTAAATATGTAATTGTGTTCAAAATAGATAAAGATATGTGTCATTCATACGATTAGGTACATTTTAATCTATATTGGTGTATTGTTATGAAATACAAAAATCCTTTTCGTAACTATCTATGAATTGTCGCTGGCAACACCGATTATATGGTTCCGGTCATTGATTGAAATTACATTTTTACTAGTTTTCAATGTTTTTCTGAATTCAATGGTGATTTAAGTCACAAAGTGAAACCGCTAGTTATCTCTCTCGTGAAGTAATAAAAATCCTTCCACCGTGGATCCCAACGTGAACGGTATATGCTTTTATTTTCATAATAACTAAGAAAATAACGTCGCGTCCGGCATGTTATGATTTTGTAATTTTCTTGTTTTCTTCGTCAGCTGTCCGGAAAACAACTAAATTAGCTGGTAATATTTGTAAATAGTTAAATTACATACTTACTTTCGATTGTAATAGTTTTATACAATACCAATGTGGCGAAAAGACGCAACGTTGCGCATAATGCTGCCTACGCAAAAAATATTGTGTGGTTCGTAAATGTGCGAAAAGAGGTAAAACACGAAAAATAATGGTTCTTAAAAATAAACAAATATACATACTTTATAAAAAGAACTGACGAAATTATTTCTAGGCTGTAAAAACATTGTAAAAATATTATTATCAAATAATTGTCATTGTTATAAAAATCAGTAAATTGTAATACTACAAAAGTATTAAAAACTATATTCTATTATGAGTTGCATGCTAGTATAGTTTGTGTTACATACAGATATATTTATAGCTGCATCCAGCGATGTAACTCATAGCTTTTCTAGACTATTGCTTATTTTATTTTACCCCTTGACGGGTAGAATACGTACAATTAATTGAATGTCTTTGTTTAGGTGCAATCAAAATATTATAAGATATGCATATATGCATAGAAAAAATTGTTTCAAGCTTCTAGCAGACAAAAAGACAGAACTTTTATGCAAACTTTCATCCCCTATAACTGACCCTTTATTACAACCCTTTTTTTGGCTAAAAAGGGTAAAAAAATATTTAACCTATTAAGAAATATAATTATTTGCCTATTAAAAAATTGGGGTTAGTGATAAAAGGGTAAAAGTTCAGGGTTGTATGCATAGCTGGGCATTAACTCGTTAATCCGTTAATCGTTAATTAACGAAGTTAACATTTTGATTAACGGATTAACTTTTAAAAATGTTAACGGACATGTTAACTTCCGTTAATTATGCAGAAGTCCGTTAATCGTTAATCCAATGCTTACTATTTACCGCACGGCAACTCGGCGCGGCGCAAAAAACAGGTTCAGACAGGTATGAAACGAAAAGTGCTGGGTGCAGTGTGACCATATGTGGCGGGTTCCTGCAATTTTGGCAGGATTGAGGCGTCATTTTAGCCTGTGGCATGATCGGTTGACGTTATATGAAAACAAATATAATATGTTATCATAAGTCATATTTCCGATAATCTCGAGTTCTTTTTGGCTGAAAATTTGAGCATAAACACTCGAATTTGACTGAAGTTTACAATTTAGTTGAATATTTCACACATCCCTAGTAAACCAAGTAGATTATAGTAATCCATAGCTAGTGGGGAACTCCCCGATAAACTCAATCATACTTTTTCGATTGTTTATCTGTATCGTAATTTTCTTTTAATAAAATCGGTGGTAGTTCATTTCAACTAACCAAAGAAAAGTTAAATACAATGAACAATTCAATGTATAAGAATGAAGAAATGGAGGTATACAATGAAAATTCCAGTGTTTAACATCTTACTAATATTATAAATGGCAATTTTAGGATGTTGTAATTTGTAATGTTTGTTGTTTCATCACGTCAGAACTTCTGGGATCGGGAAAGGATTGCGTTGAAATATGGAAAACAGCCCTCAAACGCTGCAGTTGAACGTCTGCTATCCACCGGTAAAGACATTTTAACACCAAAGCGAGCCTCGCTTTCAGACGAGAGAACTTCGACATGTTAATGTTCATGAGGGGAAATAGATACCTATGCGCATTATGCCCGACGATTAAATTACACATTAAATTAAATTAAATAAAAAAAATTGGCAGTCATAGAAACTGCCGATAGAAGTGAAAACTTATAACTCAGAATTTGATAGCTTACCTTGTAAACTACACGGGTGTAATCGGAGGGCATGGCCTGGTCATCATGGTCATCATGGAAAAGCAGCAGCATTTCTAGATGGCCATGCCATGATGGCCAGGCCACGCCCTTTCAGCATTTCCCATTGGCTGACGCGTTTCTAGATGGCCAATAGCTATGGTCCCGAGTTTATCCAAAGATTTCTTATCATACCCGAGCGTGACGCTAGAATTCAATTCACAGCCCACGAAAAATCTGTCTCGGCACGCCTAAAGAAGTTTTCACTTTAATAATAAAATTAAACTCTACAAGTATTTGGTTTTTTCCTAACCTGTTAACTTCCAGAACCTAAACCAACAGGATTTATAAGTTCACTAACACAACGATATAAAAAACCAATACGCATATTAACGGATTAACGATTAACGTTAACTTCCGTTAATTCTTATGAAATGTAACGCTTTAACGTTTAACGAAGTTAACTTTTTTTGTAACGGATTGACGATTAACGAAGTTAACTATTTGATTAACGGTGCCCAGCTATGGTTGTATGTATTTTTTAACTCCACATTATAAAAAAATTAAAACAAAAAAATTTGTCCAAAATATAAAAAAAAATGTAGGGGTGAACAACCCTTATCACTTAGGGTTATGAAAAATAGATAGTAGCCGATTCTCAGACCTACTGAATATGCATATAAAATTTGGTGAAAATCAGTAAAGCCGTTTCGGAGGAGTAAGGTAACTAAACTGTGACACGAGAATTTTATATAATTTTAAGGAATTTTATATTGGAGATCCCGCTATACGACAACCATCACCGAGCTGCTTATTATATTGGAGATCCCGCTATACAACGACCTTCACCGAGCTATGCATATGGGTTGCTTAGCAAATTTTAGTCCAGAGTATGATTAATTAAAAAAAAATAATAAAAAAAACACTTTTTTTATTATTAGACAAATTCTATACCAATCGAAACTATGAAGCCCATAGAATATGCAAACATTAGGTTGCCTGGTCTTTTCCTGTCACAACTCTCGGGTTGTCAGGTATAAACAGGTACATCGATACTAGCATTTTGCAACGGTCTGATTATTGAATTGAAATTAAATAAAATGAAAGATTATTTTATTATGAACACGGTGGTATAGGGTTGCCTTCCAAAGATCAAAGAAGTCCGGTTGGCTAATTTTTAAAGTAAAATATTGCTGCAATCTTGGCCAATATCTCGGAAACTATAAACTATAGGGCAAACGTTATTGAGGTTGTTATTGTAGAAAATACATTTTTGCATCTTTTGTGGCATGAAAACTTTTCTGACATGTACCGTTTACGATGTATGGCCCATTTAATGAACCAGTTTTTCTATTGCAGCCGATAACTCTTGAAATATTAGATTAATCAATAAAACACACCAGATCTTTTTTACTTATTTATTGATTGCAACAAATCAATGCAATTTGTTGTAAGTGAACTCCTCCTAAATGGCTGGACCGATTTGAATGTTTTTTTTTTGCATACGTTTGGGTAGTGCCCTGGATGGTTTAGATTCACAAATCAGCCCGGCAGATGGCGCTGCAATTGGTATCTAGGTTATTATCCGAGCGAAGCTGGAATGGGCCGCTAGTATATATAGATTTCCTGATATTGCGTTCCATTTCACGCAACCGCATGTATTTCGTGCGAATTTACAGAAACATTAAATATTGATTTAAAATATTTTCGCGTAACTCCGGCGGTTAAAATCGAATTGGGAGGATCAAGACAAATTAATAAAAATTTATAATTTTTATAGTTTTAATACCTCTTCTAATCCATTATTTCGCAATGCCGTACAAAAATCATGCGACAAGGAGAAATGATCGACGGTTGCAACCCCTCCTCTTCAACTGCACTCAGTTGGACAGCTTACAAGTGACGGCATAGAGCTGAATCTTACTACATTATACCTTTCTATCATCCTATATAGGTGGTTCATTTGACCCGTAAATTTTGTTCACGGGCCTGTAGTCTATATTGCTCATTACATCACCTGTACAGCTACAGACATGTTGTTACCGATGTCAATAATATGTTCTTTCCAGTGGAGATGTGCGGAGGTGAGACGTGGCGTGGGGGCGTGGCCCGCTCGCCCTCCCACGAGTCCGTCACCACGGACCTGTCGCTGTTCAGCGTGTCCTCGGCTGCCAGCGACGCGAGGGTGCTTCGGGCTCTGGCGTGCAAGGTCAGTCGTAGTGGCCTCTTTGCAGAGTCCGCCTGGGGAAGTACCACACCTTTGCCTGCTATTCTGTCGCCAAGCAGAAACGAAGCAAGGCAAGCGCATGCTGACGCATTTCTTAGCTGGGCACCGTTAATCAAATAGTTAACTTCGTTAATCGTTAATCCGTTACAAAAAAAGTTAACTTCGTTAAACGTTAAAGCGTTACATTTCGTAAGAATTAACGGAAGTTAACGTTAATCCGTTAATATGCGTATTGGATTTTTATATCGTTGCGTTAGTGAACTTATAAAACCTGTTGGTTTAGGTTCTGGAAGTTAACAGGTTAGGAAAAAACCAAATACTGGTAGAGTTTAATTCTATTATTGAAGTGAAAACTTTTTTAGGTGGGCTTTTCGTGGGCTGTGAATTGAATTCTTGCGTCACGCTCGGGTATGATAAGAAATCTTTGGGTAAACCCGGGACCATGGTTATTGCCCATCTAGAAATCCATCAGCCAATGGGAAATGCTGAAAGGGCGTGGCCTGGCCATCATGGCATGGCCATCTAGAAATGCATCAGCCAATAGGAAATGAAGGTGTTGTCATGTCGAACATGGCGTTACCTTGAACATGTCGAAGTTCTCGTCTGAAAGCGAGGCTCGCTTTGGTGTTAAAATATCTTTACCCGTGGATAGCAGACGTTCAACTGCAGCGTTTGAGGGCTGTTTTCCAAATTTCAACCCAATCCTTTCCCGTTCCTAGACGTTCTGACGTAATGAAACAACAAACATTACAACAACCAAATATTGCCATTTATAATATTAGTAAGATGTTAAACACTGGAATTTTCATTGTATACCTCCATTTCTTCATTCTTATACATTGATTTGTTCATTTTATTTAGCTTTTCTTTGGTTAGTTGAAATGAACTACCACCGATTTTATTAAAAGAAAGTTACAATAAAGATAAACGATCGAAAAAGTATGATTGAATTTATCGGGGAGTTCCTCACTAGCTATTTGTTTTCATATAACGTCAACCGATCATGCCACAGGCTAAAATGACGCCTCAATCCTCCCAAAATTGCAGGAACCCGCCACATATGGTCACACTGCGCCTAGTACTTTTCGTTTCATACTTGTCTGAACCTGTTTTTTGCGCCGCGCCGAGGTGCCGTGCGGTAAATAGTAAGCATTGTATTAACGATTAACGGACTTCTGCATAATTAACGGAAGTTAACATGTCCGTTAACATTTTTAAAAGTTAACTTAAAAGTTAATCCGTTAATCAAAATGTTAACTTCGTTAATTAACGATTAACGGATTAACGAGTTAATGCCCAGCTATGCATTTCTAGATGACCAATGGCCATGGACCCGAGTTCACGCGAAAGTTTCTAATCATTCCCGAGCGTGACGCTAGAATTTAATTCACAGCCCGCGAAAAATCTGTCTACGGTGCGCCAAAAGAAGTTTTCACTCAAAAAAAAAATTGGCAGTCATAGGAACTGCCGATAGAAGTGAAAACTTGCTGTTGCCCTGGTACTGGTACCAAGGGGGAAACGCAACTCTTTTATATTTCTGTTGTCCTGGTATCTGGAGATAAACGCTGGGCTGTTGGTGGTAGGTAATCGAAACTCTTTACTGTTGCTGTTGCTCTGGTACCTACCTGGCCGTTTTTACCGAGTTTACCCGAAGATTTCTTATCATATCCGAGCGTGACGATTGATGAATCCATTTCACAGCCCACTAAAATTCTGTCTATATATAAATAAGTTTTCACTTCAAAAATATAGTTAGCTCTACATACCGATTAAAAGCCTGCAGATGTCAGATCCTCTCTGTTGGGGCCGAGGGAACTTCCTTCAAGAATGGACCTGTCAGAACCAGGAATCTAAAACAAATTCAGTGTTGCTGCTCGTAAAGTTGATGAAGCGAGTAAATCGATTTACGTGAGGGCTCCCGTTATCTATAATCATCTGCCTGATGACGTAAGAGGCGCGGCGTCCGTCACCGTTTAAAGACTTATTTGATAGGAAACGCCTATTATTCGTTGAAATAGTTTTATTAGTGACAATTACTACAAAAAATGTTCTAAACAATGGTCATATGGATAGTGTTGTTTTTTAGTACAAATGTTTTGTGATATATTTTTGAAGTGAAAACTTCTTTAGGCGCGCCTAGACAAATTTTTCGTGGGGTGTAAATTGATTTCTAGCGTCACGCTCGGGTATGATAAGAAATCTTCGGGTAAACTCGGGACCTTGGCGATTGGGCGTCTAGAAATGCGTCAGCCAATGGAAAATGCTGAAAGGGCGTGGCCTCGCCATCATGGCATGGCCATCTAGAAATGAGTGAGCCAATGGGAAATGCTGACGCATTTCTAGATGGCCATGCTATGATGGCGAGGCCACGCCCTCCGGTTACAAACGTGTAGTTTCCAAGGTAAGCTATCAAATTCTGAGTTATAAGTTTTCACTTCTACCGGCAGTTCCTATGACTGCAAATTTTTGATATATTATTAAGTACCTATTATTCAATAACTATGTTTTTGTGAATTTAAAATTGTGACTTGTAAATTATGTTTACCAATAAATGATCTGTATCTGAAAGCCAAATAGATCATCGAATTTCGCTACTGCTATTTTCAGCTGCCAGTGATATGTTTATATTGTATATGGTGGGTGCAGTCAGATCTGATTTGCAAGGTAGACTACAATACGTGATTATACTGTGGGGGAACAGTGGGGAAAATTCTAGTCGTAGGACTCCTAACAGAGTTTGCCAAGGGAAGTGCCACACCTTTGCCAGTTATTCTACCGCCAAGCAGTGAAAACACGTTGTGTTCAGATTTGAAGGGCAATGTTTCCAGTGAAGTTGCAGGGCATAGAGATAAAACGTCTTATATCGCTGTGTGATGAGCGCAGTCCAGTGCTAGGTAATGATTTGGACTCTTAATGTTCTAATAGCTACGTGTCACTATGCTGTTATGGACACTCGTCGCTAACGCCACTCTATATGCTAAAAATAATATGACCTGCTGAGACATTTTTTTTTTTTTATGGCATAGTGTGACGAGACGAGCAGGTCATGTGCCTGATGGTAAGCAACATGCCTGCCACATAACAGCACAGTAACACGCAGCTATTGAAACATGATAGTCCAAATCATTACCTAGCACTGCACTGCGCTCGTCACCCAGAGATCTAAGATATTATGTCTCTAAGCCCTGTAATTTCTCTGGAATCATTGCCCTTCAAACCGGAACACAGTCATGTTTGCACATTACTGTTTGGCGGTAGAATATTTGGCAAAGGTGTGGTACTTCCCCAGGCGGACTCTGCTAAGAGTCCTACCACTACTAAACATAACTACTAGACATAACCACAAACGCTGGTTATTAAGAGTGTATCTCATAATCATTACCACATTGAGCACGCTATAGATTGCTTGGAAGAAATGGCTCTAAGCGAGGAGGCCGCCTTTTACGATTGGCTTACATTTTCTATCTCTCTTAATTCCAGGCTGGCCAAGGACCAGACCCGAACCTGAGGGTGGCGAGTCCAAATCCTGACGGCAAGAATTTAAAGTAAGTTTCACTTTTCTACCCGCCTTCAAATAAGGAGGTTGTTCTCGATTCGGCTGTACTCTTTATGTATGTTATGCAACAATTGATGTTTTTTAGGGTTCCGTAAAACGTAAAAACGGAACCCTTATAGATTCGTCATGTCTGTCTGTCCGTCCGTATGTCACAGCCACTTTTTGCCGAAACTATGAGAGCTACACTATTGAAACTTGGTAAGTAGATGTATTCTGTGAACCGCATTAAGATTTTTACAAAAAAAAAAGAAAAAAAGAAAAATTAGGGTTGCCCCCCATACATCGAACTGAAACTCAAATTTTTTTTTTCATCAAACCTACACTGTGAGGGATGTCTATCGATAGGTCTTCAAAAATGATAATGAGGTTTCTAAAATAGTTTTTGTCTACACTGAATAATTTGCGCGAGAGACACTTCCAAAGTGGTAAAATGTGTGTCCCCGCCCCCTCTAACTTCTAAAGTAAGAGAATGAAAAAACTAAAAAAATATATGATGTACATTACCATAAAAACTACCAACGAAAATTGGTTTGAACTCGATCTGATGAGTAGTTTTTTTTTAGTACGTCATAAATACACTATTATTAAAACTTCGATCAAAGTTACAACGAACTACAAGAACTATGTGTACTATGTATAAATTATGTTACTTGCTGCAACGGAACCCTTCATGGGCGAGCCCAACTCGCACTTGGCCACTTTTTTTTTTTTGTTTGGTACATTATATTTATTTCAGAAGTAGTCTTATGGAAATTGGATAAAAATCAGAGAGTAATATCTGTTGCTAACAAATATTACTACTATCTGTCTATTTGTTTGTTTCGAAACAAATGCTACTACTCTAAAACAAAGTTGGTATAAAATCCGGTCACAAAATGGAATGATCCGAAGAGTACCAAGTACAAAGAGGGGTATACCTAATTTTTGTGAAAATGTCCATTAACATATATTTTCCAATATTTCACTATTTATACAGTCATTTTATAATTTTTGAATATGTTAGTGTTGTCCATTGGATTGGGAGGAATGAAAGAATAAAGTGAATAAATTGAACGACATCAATCAAGATAATAAATTAAAGAATTAACTGCGCAGAAGGCGCGAGTTTTGAATTCTAGACAGTTACCGGGCGCTCCTTGGAACACCTCGTCATTATGTGGCTCAGTGGATGTTCCTTGGAACACCTCGTCATTATGTGTCTCAGTGGCCTGATGTTCGTTGGAACACCTCGTCATTATGTGTCTCAGTGGATGTTCCGTGGAACACCTAGTCATTATGTGTCTCAGTGGATGTTCCTTGGAACACCTAGTCATTATGTGCCTCAGTGGATGTTCCGTGGAACACCTAGTCATTATGTGTCTTAGTGGCCTGATGTTCCTTGGAACACCTTTTTTTTTAACTTTAATAGGTTTACACTTGACCGCCATCTCGCCTGATGTTAAGCGACGACACCTCGTCATTATGTGTCTCAGTGGATGTTCCTTGGAACACCTAGTCATTATGTGCCTCAGTGGATGTTCCGTGGAACACCTATTCATTATGTGCCTCAGTGGCCTGCTGTTCCTTGGAACACCTTTTTTTTTTAACTTTAATAGGTTTATACTTGATTGCCATCTCGCCTAATGTTAAGCGACGACACCTTGTCATTATGTGCCTCAGTGGATGTTCCGTGGAACACCTAGTCATTATGTGTCTCAGTGGATGTTCCGTGGAACACCTAGTCATTATGTGTCTCAGTGGATGTTCCGTGGAACACCTAGTCATTATGTGTCTCAGTGGATGTTCCGTGGAACACCTAGTCATTATGTGTCTCAGTGGATGTTCCGTGGAACACCTAGTCATTATGTGTCTCAGTGGATGTTCCGTGGAACACCTAGTCATTATGTGCCTCAGTGGATGTTCCGTGGAACACCTAGTCATTATGTGTCTCAGTGGATGTTCCGTGGAACACCTAGTCATTATGTGTCTCAGTGGATGTTCCGTGGAACACCTAGTCATTATGTGTCTCAGTGGATGTTCCGTGGAACACCTAGTCATTATGTGCCTCAGTGGATGTTCCGTGGAACACCTAGTCATTATGTGTCTCAGTGGATGTTCCGTGGAACACCTAGTCATTATGTGCCTCAGTGGATGTTCCTTGGAACACCTAGTCATTATGTGTCTCAGTGGATGTTCCGTGGAACACCTAGTCATTATGTGCCTCAGTGGATGTTCCGTGGAACACCTATTCATTATGTGCCTCAGTGGCCTGCTGTTCCTTGGAACACCTTTTTTTTTTAACTTTAATAGGTTTATACTTGATTGCCATCTCGCCTAATGTTAAGCGACGACACCTTGTCATTATGTGCCTCAGTGGATGTTCCGTGGAACACCTAGTCATTATGTGCCTCAGTGGCCTGATGTTCCTTGGAACACTTGTTTTTTTTAACTTTAATAGGTTAACACTTGACCGCCATCTCGCCTGATTTTAAGCGACGACACCTCGTCATTATGTGCCTCAGTGGGCTGATGGTCCTTGGAACAACTACGATGTGTCTCAGTGGGCTGATGTTCCTTGGAACACCTGGGGGGTCTACCGCCTAACGAAAAACGCTTTGACGCTTTGGCATTGCCGTCTCTTTCATTTCAAGAAGAAAAGAGACAGCAATGTCAAAGCGTCAAAGCGTTTTTCGTTAGGCGGTAGACGCCCTGGTCGTTATCCGCCTCAGTGGATGTTCCGTGGAACACCTCGTCATTATGTGCCTCAGTGGATGTTCCGTGGAACACCTCGTCATTATGTGCCTCAGTGGATGTTCCTTGGAACACCTCTTCATTATGTGTCTCAGTGGATGTTCCTTGGAACACCTCGTCATTATGTGGCTCAGTGGGCTGATGGTCCTTGGAACACCTCGTCATTATGTGCCTCAGTGGATGTTCCTTGGAACATCTCGTCATTATGTGCCTCAGTGGATGTTCCTTGGAACACCTCGTCATTATGTGTCTCAGTAGATGTTCGTTGGAACACCTCGTCATTATGTGTCTCAGTCGACGTTCCTTGGAACACCTCGTCATTATGTGCCTCAGTGGCCGGATGTTCCTTGGAACCCCTGGTCGTTATGTGCCTCAGTGGCCTGATGTTCCTTGGAACACCTCGTCATTATGTGCCTCAGTGGCCGGATGTTCCTTGGAACCCCTGGTCGTTGTGCGCCTCAGTGGCCGGATGTCGTAGGTCCGCGCCCCCCAGACGTCCGTCCCCGACGCTCCCGCTGCCGGCGGACAGCTGCCGCGCGCTGCTGGCGGGGTGCGGGGCGCTGTGCGCGCAGCTCGGACTCCGGCGCTCGTTCAGCGCGGCGGACGTGGCGCGCGCGCCCGCGGGACGCATGCGCAAGTACTGCACTTGTCATTGCTTGAAGAATATACAGTATACAGGCTGACTGGTTGAACACTTTAGATATTGATATAGCGTGTTCAGTACTCGATTCTTTTTCTATTTACGTAAAAAAAATAGGTGCGAGTATCTAAAGCTGCACTAGTAGGATCATATCGGATTTGGCTGGGCAGGGAGAGAAATACGAGTAGTGAAGGTGAGTGTTGACGTACGTCACCAAAAGGGGCCCCTTTTAAACCTACGCCCGAGTCACAAGTCTTGGGGTCTATTCGAGATTTCTCTCTCTGTCACACGATGGACCCGCCACCCGCACGGTGAATCCATGGAATGCTAAGAAGTACATCTCTATGACTAATTTTCACTTTAATTATCCGTCAATAAAAATAAGTATGGTCACAAGTGCAGCGTGCGTATTAATACCTCTAAAATTAAACACTTGCGCCAAAAGGACCTTCTTGTCTTGACGTACCTACGGTCGTTGACCCCGTTCGCTGATACTAGCTATTATTTATTCTGTGCTAGAGCGTCCGGCCGGCGGTTCGCGCGTGTCACAGAATACTGTATAGTAACTGTACAGATGAGCTGGCGAGCGATAGGGACGGTGTCGTCCATAATTTCCGAGTCTTCGTACATTAATGTAATGAAAGTTTTCTTTGTAATTTATTTGTATTTTTATCTATATATATAAAAGCGAAAGGTCACTCATCAAGGAATCTCAGAAACTACAAGTGCTAGGAGTCTGAAATTTTGAACGAAGGTGTCTTTTAGCACGTAGGCGCTCGCTAAGACGGGGTTTTGCGAAATTCAACCCCTAAGAGGGTGAAACAAGGGATGAACGGTTGTATGAAAATGTTGTATGCAACGTGATTTTTAAAGTTATCACACGAAGCAATTAAATGTTTGTTCTATAAATTTTGTAAATTCGAACTGTACGGGGATGAAATTGGAGTTGAAATGGGGGATGAATGTCAATATGGAAGTTCATAATCATTGAAAATAAAACTATGAAACTCTTTATATAGGTACTTGGCACGAAGCTAATAAATGTTTGTTCTAGCAATTTTGTAATTTCGAACTGTATGGGTGGGGATGAAATTGGAGTTGAAATGGAGGATGAACGTCTCTTCCCTTTCACACCTACACAATTGAACCGATTTTGATGAAATTGTTTTATTTTAAGCTGTTTTTAGTAACAGTAAATGTGTCTGGGTGTAAAAATAGTTATTGCTTGAGTATTTATTTCGCGCGGACGAAGTCGCGGGTAACAGCTAGTAATTATATATTTTTAAGCCCTGCATGTGCCTATGATTCGTCATATCCTTGAATATCTAAAGTGTTCAACCAGTCAACGAAGCTCAAGGGACCGAGCATTTTTGTCGTTATATAGAATTATAGAATAATCGTTATATAGAGTTAAAAAAAAATTGGCAGTCATAGGAACTGCCGATAGAAGTGAAAACTTATAACTCAAAATTTGATAGCTTACCTTGGAAACTACGCGGGTGTAACCGGAGGGCGTGGCCTGGGCGTCATGGCATGGCCCTCTCGAAATGCGTCAGCATTTCCTATTGGCTGATACATTTCTAGATGGCCATGGCATGATGCCAAGGCCACGCCCTTTCAGCCTTTCCCATTGGCTGACGCATTTCGAAATGGCCAATAGCCATGGTCCCGAGTTTACCCGAAGATTTCTTATCATATCCGAGCGAGACGCTAGAATCCAATTCGCAGCCCACTAAATATCTGTCTAGGCGCGCCTAAAGAAGTTTTCACTTCAAAAAGACAAACAACTAAATTGACCGAATAGTGTTCTTTTCTACGTTATAGAGAGTTGTTCGTTATAAAGTATCTATACTTAATATTATAAAGCTGAAGAGTTTGTTTGTTTGAACGCTAGGATCTCTGGAACTATTAGATCATCCGAGTTTACCCAGAGATTTCTTTCATTTACGAACGTGATACTTGAGTTCAATTCGCAGCCCACGGAAAATCTGTATGTGGTGTACTAAAGAATATATTCTGATTTACCCCTGACTACATTAAACATGAAATTTGTGACAGTAGTCTACTAGTTAAGTTTTTCAATCAAAGACTGCGATTATTATTTTTAAGGGCGTACCCCGAGCAAATGACCTTTTACGCTACCGGCTGTTTTACGCTCAAATTTTAGAATAAACTCTTTATAAAATCAGATTTTGGTCTTTTGAAAAAAATAAAACTACCAAAATGTTCGTAATGGAATTGTCTATCCGTTGGTATAAGTACAAATTCAAAATAATGGACGATTTTCGAGGAGATGCATGGTAACTACAATAATTATTTTTTTTCATGGTTTCGTTGTGAGGCGATTATTTAAACAATAAGTTAATTAACAAAAAATAAAACTACCATTTTGAAGCCAAGAAGTTGTAGAAATTTAATGTATTTTTTACCAGTTAATATTTGTTGTGGCTAATGAGTAGATAGCTCTTAAAACTGGACAAAAAACTCGTTTTTCTGGGGGACGCACCTTAAAGGGAAAACTTATTTTGTCGCACTATACACAGTTTTTTTCGTGGTCTGTGAATTGGGCTAAAGCGGCACGCTCGTAAACGAAAGAAATCTTCGGGTGAATTCGGGACCATGGCCATCTTGAAATGTTTGTGTTGGCATTTCTAGATGACCGTGGTAAAATGTAATGGAAATAAATGCGTTTGGCATTTCTACGTGGTTAGAAGATGATTACGAGTACAAGAGATGATTTTATTACCTTTTCAGAAGACTTCTCTTGGTGCACCACACAGATTTTTCTTGAGCTGCCTGGGCTTGACCTCAAGCGGCACTTTCGTAAATGAAAGAAATGTTCGGGTGAACTCGGGACCATGGCTTACGCATTTCTAAATGGCCATGGAAGATGGTTACAAAAGATGATTTCTTTTCCATTACCTACCATTTTAGAAGAGACTTAGCTTAGAAGACTTATTTAGACGACAATGCTTTGAAGATCTTTTGCAGACTAGCAGCGCTCTCCGGTTTTACCCGCGTAGTTTCCAAAGTGAGCTATCAAATTCTGGGTTATAACTTTCCACTTCTATCGGCAGTTCCTATGACTGCCAATTTATTTTGTTATTTACATGGCTATAATGTTATTTCAGTGCCACATCGGAGGTGGGTCTGTGCGCCGCGTTGGAAGCTCTCACACTGAGCACAGTCTCTCGGTCTTGCAGTACCTGGGTCGCAGGTTCGTACCCAGATCATCATCATCCACAGCCTTCGATATCTTAGATACAATAGATTTTTTTGAAGTGAAAACTTTCTTAGCGCTTTCAACAAGAGTCATCGTTACCGAACGCTTTTCTTGACAGACGGTTTTTATTATCCCAAATCCAATATGGCCGCCGCCACAAAATGGCGAATTTTTAATCAATTGTTTCGTTGGCATCGCAGTTAAATGAATTGATTTAAATTTGATGATTGTTTTTTTGAAAGCTCATATGATCTAGTATTAATTTGCCGTTGGTTTCTTAAAATGTGCAATTTTAAATGGTTCTATAGTATTATCCGCTTATTTCAATGTGTATTTTAGTGGGAGGATCTCAACTGCCGTCCCCACAGAGGTCGCAGGCCTCTCAGCCGCTACACAGGCCTACGCCCGTCGATAATAAAAAGGTAATTGAAAATAAATTATATTTTGTAGGTACTAGTGTACAAAATGTAATAGTGTAATTATTTTGTATGTGGTGTACTAGCGGCCCGTTCCAGCCAGTTCCGTTTTTGATGTTAAATAAATTCCTCATGTTGTTCTTATTTATTTTATTTATTTATTATTTATTTTTCTAATCAAAATTGTTATTAATTTTAATATTGGACATCACTCTCATTTGATTATTATTATTTTATTTTTTGTACCCAATGTAATTTAATTGATATGGAATAATGTAAATTCTGAAATAAATGATTGATTGATTGATTGTTCTTGGTTAAATTTTAATAAACCACTAAAGTTACTCAACACTAATACCTAAAAATGTTATTTTCAATAGTATGGATTTGTACATCTATACTAATATTATAAAGCTGAAGAGTTTGTTTGTTTGTTTGAACGCAAGGATCTCGGGAACTACTGGTCCGAATTGAAAGGTTCTTTCTCTGTTGGATAGTCCATTTATCGAGGAAGGCTATAGGCTATTTAACATTACGCTACTATCTACAGGAGCCGAGCAGGAGTGAAAAATGTAACAAAAACGGGAAAAAATATTGCTTTTTGTGAGCTTTCGTTGCGTGACAGCATATCTCATATTTTAAAGGTTGCGTCATTAGAAGCTAAAGTAAGCGAATTTCTTCAAAATTTGAATAGGTACAACCAATTTTTAATAGATGGCGTAGCAACGCGCGCGCGTTCAGCTAGTGTAATAGAAAGACCCTGGACTCCCACAACACAGGTCACCCTAGTGTGGGGTCCAGTGCACAAACAAATACTGCCGGTAGCTCATCGCTCTTGATCTTGGGAGAAACGCCGATAACGTCTAGACACGAGTAGGGTTGTCGCTAACAAAAATAACGTGGTACCAAAATAAAATTAAAAAAATTGGCAGTCATAGGAACTGCCAATAGAAGTGAAAACTTGCTGTTGCCCTGGTACTGGTACCTAGGGGCAAACCCAACTCTTTTATATTTCTGTTGTCCTGGTATCTGGAGATAAACGCTGGGCTGTTGGAGGTAGGTAATCGAAACTCTTTACTGTTTCTGTTGCCCTGGTACCTACCTGGCCGTTTTTACCGAGTTTACCCGAAGATTTCATATCCGATCCGATCCGATCCATTATCATATCCAAGCGTGATGATTGATGAATCCATTTCACAGGAACGAAAATTTTGTCTGTAGCGCGCCTAAAGAAGTTTTCACTTCAAAAAACTTAGATGTATCAATATTTTTTTTTGTTTTAAATAAAGAGTGACGAGACGAGCAGGACATTTGCCTGGTGGTAAGCAACATGCCTGCCACATAACAGCACAGTGACACGTGACTCGCAGCTATTGAAACATCAAGAGACCAAATCATTACCTAGCACTGCACTGCGCTCGTCACCCAGAGATCTAAAGATGTTATATCTCTAAGCCCTGTAATTTCACTGGAAACATTGCCCTTCAAACCGGAACACAGTAATGTTTGCACATTATTTGCATGCAAATGCATATAATTAAACGTATTCAATAGAAAACATAACAAGAAACGAGATTGTGACTACAGCTTTGCTAGTAACACATTTGCTAGTAAAGGGTCTCCTATTGCACCAATTTCTGTATCGTAATGTATCTCATTACATACTTGTGCGGTAATGTAATGTAAAACGTTTTATCAAAATGCTCCGTCTGAAACGAACGGTACGTTTTTAAATCTTAGTAAAGAGTTTTTATGTCAGAAAAGTGGTCAACATTTCATAAATAAAATTAACTCTGCGAGATAAAATATAAGTTATATAATATGTATATCTTCTTATATATAAAATTCTCGTGGCACAGTGTTTGTTTCCTTACTCCTCCGAAACGGCGTTACTGATTTTGACCAAATTTTATATGCATATTCAGTAGGTCTGAGAATCGGCTACTAGCTATTTTTCATACCCCTAAGTGTTAGGGATTGTTCACCCCAAACATTTTTTTTTAAATTTTTGGTATTTTTTTTTTGTTTTTAATTTTTTATAATGTGGCGTTAAAAAATACATATAACCCTACATTTTTACCCTTTTATCACTAACCCCTGTTTTTAGGGTTCCGTAAAACGTAAAAACGGAACCCTTATAGATTCGTCATGTCTGTCTGTCTGTCTGTCTGTCTGTCTGTCTGTCCGTCCGTATGTCACAGGCACTTTTTGCCGAAACTATGAGAACTACACTGTTGAAACTTGGTAAGTAGATGTATTCTGTGAACCGCATTAAGATTTGAACAAAAAAATTAAAAAAAAAACAAAAATTAGGGTTGCCCCCCATCCTGAGAACTGAAACTCAAAAATTTTTTTTTCATCATACCTACACGTGTGGGTTGTCTATCGATAGGTCTTCAAAAATGATGTTGAGGTTTCTAAAATCATTTTCGTATACAATGAATAGTTTGCGCGAGACACACTTTTAAAGTGGTAAAATGTGTGTCCCCTCCCCTCTAACTTCTAAAGTAAGATAATGAAAAATCAAAAAAATATATATGATGTACATTACCATATAAACTACCAACGAAAATTAGTTTGAACTCGATCTGATGAGTAGTTTTTTTTAAGTACGTCATAAATACACTATTATTAAACCTTCGATCAAAGTTACAACGAACTACAAGAACTATGTGTACTATGTATATTATGTTACTTGCTGCAACGGAACCCTTCATGGGCGAGTCCAACTCGCACTTGGCCACTTTATTTATAGCCATTTTAGTAATTTAATCATTTGACAGTGAACTCCTAAACGACGGGACCAATTTGAATGTTTTTTTTTGTGTGTGTATTCGAAGGAGGTTTAAATTCACAAATAAGCCCGGCAGATGGCGCTGCAGACAGTGTCTAGGTTATGTCCGAGCGAAGCCGGAACGGGCCGCTAGTACATCTATATATATAAAAACGAAAGGTCACTCATCAAGGAATCTCAGAAACTACAAATGCTAGGAATCTGAAATTTCGCATGGAGGTCCCTCTTAGCACGTAGGCGCTCGCTAAGACGGGGTTTGGCGAAATTCAACCCCTAAGGGGGTGGAACAAGGGATGAACGGTTGTATGAAAATTCGTGATTTTCAAAGTTATCAAATTTTGTATTTAGGAACTTGACACGAAGCAAATAAATGTTTGTTCCAGCAATTTTATTATTTCGAACTGCATGGGGATGAAATTGGAGTTGAAATGGGGGACGAATGCCTCTTACGCTTTCATACCTACACAACTAAACCGATTTTGATGAAATTTTATAAAATTGTTTTATTGTAAGCTATTTTTAGTAACCGTAAATGTACACAAATGGGTACTACCTAAGTAACCTTAGTACCTATTTATTTCGCGCGGGCGAAGTCGCGGGTAACAGCTAGTATAAGATAAGCTTAACCAACTAAAGTATAAGTACCTGGGTGACCGAGCTTCGCTCGGTTTAAATACTAAATATACTTAGATACCTACAGATAAAAGACTACAAGAAATAGATTTTCTTAAAAAAACGAATTGAAAAAAAAAGAGGACCCGTCTGGATTCGAACCCGGAGCTACTAATTCGTGACCGCTATGAGCGCCCGACTTCCCGTCTGAACTAATTATGGTGCCGCGTCACGCGGCGAAATTTACTTTCACATTCTAATGTCTAATGTGACAGTTTTTCATTGTCTAAAAACGCGCATAATATGCGTTTTTTTTAATAAGACCTAGTTAGATCGATTTATCGTCCCCGAAATCCCCTGTATACATAATTTCATGAAAATCCGTCGAGCCGTTTCCGAGATTCAGATTCTATATATATATACATATTTATATAGGTACAAGAATTGCTCGTTTAAAGGTATAAGATAAAACTGGTGTTGCAGGTCCGTCAGAACTACATCAAGCGTCGTCTGCTGACCACGTACCGCGCTCTCGAGAGGATGTCGCAGTCGGACTTCAACCTGGACCGGTTAGAGGTGAGTATAGTGGATAATGTTCTTTTTAGGGTTCCGTACACAAAGGGTAAAAAGGGTAATTACTGTGACTACACTGTCCGTCCGTCTGTCACGGCTGTGATCGTCGATATCACCGTACCACATGACGAGAACCTCGTGAAAGCCGAGAAGGACAAGCTTAGCAAGTACCTTTACTTGGCTCATGAGGTTACCGCCATGTGGGATGTTGATTCGACGATCATAGTCTCAATAATAGTCGTGTCAGCAAACGGCCTTATAGCGAAAAGTATCGACGAACATTTTAAGAGACTTTCGCTAGACGGTTGGATGGCGGGTCAGATGCACGCGGCGGTCATCCTCGACACAGCGCGCATCGTCAGGAGGTTCCTCGCTCTGCAGCCCTAACCACCGGTAGCTTGGGCCCTGCCCCGCTGCTGGCGGCCAACTAGGTTTAGGTTTTTATAATGTTTTTATGTTGTTTTATATATAAATATTGTAAAAACTTAGGCTTAAGAAAGGAAATAAATACGTACATAATAATAATATAATTCTTTATTACTTCTACAATTTTACAACACTTAACACTAATTAATAACAATATCATGGTTTAATAATCTGCAGAGCAATGGGCGGCCTTATCGCTTAAAGCGATCTCTTCCAGGCAACCTTATTATTAAATGGGCTTTCTCATCCAATAAAAGAAGTTTTCGCCGTTTATTTGCTAAAAGTAATAATAATGAAAACAGGTAGAAACTTAAAATATTTACCGAATATTTAGTTGTGTATTGTACCAACCAACCAACTATAACTACGAAGGTGTGTATGTCCGTATGTTTGTCACGCAGGCGGCCGCGGTATCCGCGGTGGGGGGTGCGGCCAGCGGGCCCGGCCCCACCACGCTCGCCGTGCCCGCCAAACTACCGCACGACAAGTTCGTCCACCCCGGTGAGTTCATACCCGTAGCGTTCCGAGACCTGAGGTATTATCTATTCTATGCTGTAGTGACCGAGTAAGTTACGAACATTTGAGGTTAAACATATTAAAACTTACGTTATTTTATCCTTAGGAAATTTAAAAAAGCTTTTATTTTTGTCCCGTTTTGTTGACGGACAGCCGTAAACAGCACAGCAACCCGCCATGATAATATTTTGTTGGAAATTTGATGTTGGATGCCAGCCTTTCGTTGAGTTCTTCTCGCGTACTTGCGGGGGAGGAAGCTTGATATTGGCGGGGGGTGGGGAGTGTCCGTTCTATCTATATTATCTATTCTATGCCTGAGGTCTATCGGCTAACGTTTGATATCGCTCTCTCTTTTCTTTCCGCCAAAAAATACCATACCATATCGATTTCAGCGATAAGGCCCTTTGCCGTAAGGGCCGCCCACACAAAACTGCGATACGATGCGATGCGACGCCGCATCGGAGGAACTTACGATGCGAATTCGTGCGGCCGATCGTTGGTTAGGGTAACCATACGTGTTGGACGTGTTTTCAGGAAGCGTCACATGGATCGCAAAAAGATTGTTGTACTGCTCTTATTGTTAAGTAGATATGAAAGAAAAAAAGATTTTGGTTTCATACACATAAATATTACGATTAATGAATGCCCTCGTCGCTTAGTTGGTAGTAGCTCTGCCTGCGACGCCGAGGGTCGTGGGTTCGATTCCCACCCAGTGCAATTATTTGTGTGATGAATTCAAATGTTTGCACTGTGTCTGGGTGTTTCTATGTATAATAAGTATGTATTTAAAACTATATAAGTATTATATCAGCTATCTGGCCGCCATCACACAGGCTTTGCTTAGTTTGGGGTCAGATGGTGTTGTGTGTGAATTGTCTACCAATATTTATTGATTTTACTCGCAAGTATTATGGGTTGAGTATAGAAGAAGATATTTTTTTGATTATTTTAGAATGAGCATATCTTCATTTGAAGAGCGTCTTTCTCTTCTTCTGTCTCAAGAGCTGACTAAAATGGTGGCGACATCATTATGACGTAATATCGGAGGAACTTCCGATTTGATGCGCGATGCGAATCAAATCGGAAGTTGTTGCGATGCATTCGTGCGAATTCGCAGATATTTCCGATGCGATGCCAATTCGTGGTTTTGTGCGGGAGCCCCGACATCGAATTTATATGATTCTTTTGGTGTCCCCAGAGGCTGCAGAATTGGTCCTGACAGCGGCAGACTTGGAGCGAGAACGAGGCCGTCCCCTCTCCAAATACGAGAGAAACATGATGATATTCAATTGGCTGCACACGCTAGACGAGGCTGCGCCGTTCTAGGTACCGCCGCACACTACTACCAGTCACAGGATGGAGTTTAGAGAAGTTAAATTTCGGTTGAACAAGATGTGATGATTTTGTTGATTTTGAACGCTGGACGAAACTACCCTCATCTAGGTACTTACTCTGCACGCTACTACAATCATCATCAGTATCAGTCACAGGGTGGGATTTCGAGTATGAGACAAGAAGTTGAAGATTTATTTTTACTGTTTTTGAACGCTGGACGAAACTACCCTCATCTAGGTATTTCTCTGCACACTACTACTATCGCCAAGGAAAATAATATAATACATTAGTGACGGTATTGATCTCGAGCAGAGAAGATAGATTTCTGAATTTGATAGTGCATTCTAAGTACTAACTCTTTACACAAAACTACCCTATTTATCTTAGTCAGTAGTACCGTGCACGATCACTCAATGAATACGACCGAAACATGATGATATTCAACTGGCTGCACACGCTAGACGAGGCTGCGCCGTTCTAGGTACCGCTGCACACTACTACCAGGCACAGGGTGGAGGTTTGGAAATAAGCCGAGAGGTTAGAACTCGGGATTTGCAAAAAATGTTGATTTTGTCGTTTTCAAAGGATGGACGAAACTACCCACATTTAGGTACTACTCCGCACACTACTACCATCATCGATCACAGTCACAGGGTGGAGTTTTAAGAATGATACGAGAAGAATCTCAGTTGGACAAGATGTTATGATTTTGTTGTTTTTGATCGCTGGACGAAACTACCCTCATATAGGTACTACTCCGCACACTGCTACCATCATCAATCATACTCACAGGGTAAGATACGAGAAGAATCTCAGTTGGGACATGTGTATTTTTGTTGTTTTTGAAAGCTGGACGTAACTACCCTCATATAGGTACTACACCGCACACTACTACCATCGGCAACGGAAATAATATTATACATTAGTCACGGTAGACTTTTGGTCTCGAGCAAAAAAGATAAATATATGAATTTGATTAATGTATACTAAGTACCTATGTACACAATACTACCCTCAACTAACTAGCATTAGCCAGCCACTTTATTAAATGCTGTAACAAACGATACGGCTGAATGTAATTTAGGCCGCTAGTTAAACAGCGATGTTTAGTAACGAAGCTTAGGCAGTCAATTGAATGGCTAATTATAATATTATATTACACAACACATAGACAATATCACTGACAATATTTTAAAGAAAAAAAACCACTTGTATAGCTTTGATCACAATATAAAATATTATGTCATTAATACTGTAATAATAGCAATAAACTATATTTGAGGCAAAAAATAAAATAAGTACAAAAGAGTTAGTTAAGAGTAATTCATTAATAGCCATAACGGCAAAAAAAACGTATAATGCAACTCCCACCCGACAAATAAAATATACCTACTCAAATATGTGCTTTATGCCCTGCTTGTTAAGCTATGGATTACGTTGGCAACATAAATTAGCCGACTGCTGTCAGCGGTACTAATCTGTACGTACTGCCAATGTAATCTGTATTTTAACGGGCATGACATGACAAAGCCCATATTTGAGTATATTTTATTTGTCGGGTGGTAGCCGAGTCGTATAAGTCGGCGCAGACCTTTAGTCCGTCAGTTAGATTACAAAAAAAAATTGTAGGTACACGTATTTTTTCTTTTGTTTCAAAAAACTAAAAATTACGACGCACTTAGAATTGACGTCACTTCATTGTATACGATTTTTACGAAAATGTGACGTCACTACACCCCACATTGGAAGTTGATATTATATATGTATCTTTGTCGATCAATTAGTAATAATTTGATAAAACTAAAAATACGTGTTCCATATTTGCATGCCGTAAGGTTGATTATGGAGTTCTCAATGTAAACATATAAGATCTTATTGTAATTATTACCCATTTTCGCAAATAAAGAAATTAATTAATTTATTGAAGTGAAAACTTCTTTAGACGCGCCTAGACAGATATATCGTGGGCTGTGAATTGGATTCTAGCGTCACGCTCGGATATGATTAGAAATCTTCGGGTAAACTCGGGACCATGGCTATTGGCCATTTAGAAATGCTGAAAGGGCGTGGACTCGGCATCATGCCATGGCCATCTAGAAATGTATCAGCCAATAGGAAATGCTGACGCATTTCGAGATGGCCATGCCGTGATGGCGAGGCCACGCCCTCCGGTTACACCCGTGTAGTTTCCAAGGTAAGCTATCAAATTCTGAGTTATAAGTTTTCACTTCTATCGGCAGTTCCTATGACTGCCAATTTTTTATTTATACTTTTTCCATAATCTCACTGACGGACTAAATAAAATAGAATGGTATATTTTTGACCCAGACTTCATCCTATTTGATAAAATTATAATTGGAAACGAATATTGTAACACATTTTTTTAAGTATGTGCTTATTTGAAATGGAATGTCCACAGTTTGATAGTTTTGCGCAATATTATGAGCGCAAAACTAGCAAATTGTGGACATTCCATTTCAAATACATAGAATGGCGTACTAGACTAAGGCCAATTATCCACGTAGCTGCACGACATCCGCACGATTTCGACAATTGTCGGATGCAAGACGAATGCTTGCATCTTGCGTACAAATAATGAAGTCTGTGTCCACGAAACGACAACGACACGACAGCCGCACGTCTTGCGTTTGTTCGTAGGATGCATGCATTCGACAAAAGACGCGTGCGTGGACAGTAGGCCTAACTCAGTCGGCCCCTCACAGTTTGCCTACTGAGGACACAGCCTTATTTATTTTTAGTATTACCATAGTCTATTAACCATACAGTCGTTCGAAGAACCCGTCTAGACGGGGCAATCGTGCGGGGTGAGACGCGGGAAGCGCGCTCCCGCATTGCCTACATTACAATGTTAGTATTGCAGGAGCGCGGTTCAGGGCTGACGTCTGCCGTATGTTTTAATTTTATTTTGGTGCTACGTTTATAAAATTGCGACAACCCTACCCGTGTCTAGGCGTTATCGGCGTTTCACCCAAGATCAGAGACGATCAACTGCTGGTAGTATTACTGTGGTATTACTCTCAAGGCCATAATCCACCACGCTAGCCAAGTTCGGGTTGGTGGTTAACGCATATATCTTCATGTCTTTCTGATGTCGATTTCCTCGCGATGTTTTCCTTCACCGTCAAAGCCAGCCATTATGGCAGATGTAAATCTGCGCTCACGAGTGGTGCGGTCGGGAATTTAATCTTGTCCTGTCGATTGTAAAGGTACTACAGCTTTTACTACCAAATAGGAACTTACTTAAATATTATACTTTTTATCCTTACAAAATGAAAGACAATATTTTTTTATACTTTTTGTATATTTCCTTAAAAAATAATAAACTAACGATATCCTGTGGCGAAATTGTTCAACTAAGGGTCACAACACACTAGCCACTTTTAGCATCGGCAAACGGCGATTAGTCGCTTTTTAAAGCGAAATACGGCGACCAAGCATTCCACGATAAAAGACGCCAAACGCGGCGATTGCGCTTTTCGATAGCGCGATACAGCGTTGGTCGCTGTATCGCGCTATCGAAACGCTACACTCCGCACAAACTCAGATGCCGGTCGCATTATTTAGCGTCTGCCGTTTGCCGAACAGTACAGTGTTACGAAAAGTTTAAAAATCAGGACGTCTACTCTAATTCTACGAAAACGTAATTTCGAAAAAAAAAAACTCGCGGCTTTCCTGCTCTCGTTCTACTTCGTTTCGTCCGATACAACTTTGTTTGACGTTTAAATGTTCTAAAATTTAAACGGATAAAACGACGGATCGAAGTAGAATCGGAGTTGGAAAGTGGCGAGTTTATTTCGAAATTACGTTTTCGTAGAAAGAGAGTAGACGTCCTGGGCGACATTGCGACTGGTATGGACAGGCTGGTATCGTTTCATTGTTAACGTTCCAAGATCCGATCCGGGGGTCTACCGCTCAACGAAAAACGCTTTGACGCTTTGGCATTGCCGTCTCTTTCATTTCAAGCGAGAAGAAAAGAGACAGCAACGTCAAAGCGTTTTTCGTTAGGCGGTAGAGGCCCCGATCCAACATCGCTAAAACGCGCGATTTCCATGCTGCGATTGAGCCCAGAGAGTCGCTAAAACGCGTTACAACATCGAAAAATCGCCGATGCTAAAAGTAGCATGTCTGGTGTGGCCCTAAGTTAATTATGTACATAAAATATGACTTTTGTTTTATTGTAAATTACTACAGTGACGTCATTCGTCACCGGTCCTGTTTTTCGATCATGAATGACGTCACTAAACTGTGACGACACTACTCAATGAGGTGTTTTAAAAATTCAAAATAAATATACCTGTAAAATGTAAGTTTTTTATTTCGTCATAGATGGCGATATTGTTAAATTTTGTTTAAGAAATTAAAATAAAAACAGTGTGTGTGCTTAAGACCACACGGCAGAAGTGAAAACTAAAGTAAGAAATAACTATTCAAAATAACTGATTAATTATAATAACTAAAAATAAACAAGGTTATATTTAAATTAAATATAGTAAATAAAGCGACACGACAGTGACAGATGCGGCTGATGGACTAGTATCCATGGCAAAAAATAAAAAAAATGGTTGTCTGTAAAGTCGGTTTACTGACGATAGTTGAACGTGACGTCTTAAGAAAATACTGATGGAATGGTACTGATGACGTCATGCGGCGAGGTAACGGCGGTAACGGCACATGACGTCATGTTTTGCGGGCGTGCAGCCGGCTTCATCGAATTATAAGACGTTATCACGTCAAAAATACAGTGACAGCTCCAGTTGACTATCATTCTCGCTCTGGCACACTCAACGGTCCAGAGTTCAATCTTTCACTTTCCGAATATGAAAAACTGTGGTGCGACAAAACATTTTACTTCAAAAATGAAAGACTGGCGCCACCTATGGCGAAATTGAGAACTAACTTTGACAGGTATATTTGCAATTTGAAAATGCGTCATAAATGTATAATATTAAATTAAATTGATCTCACTGAATCTCAATTACTCACTAAAAGTTTGTATGTTATAACATTGTATATTATAAATTGTAATTCTCTTATGGCAATTAAATTTTTACTTTACTTATACAGGGTTACTGGTAACCAGCCTGCATCCGTTTAAGGGCATGTTCTGTATAGTTTAAACAAACTTATTCTACAACTTTTGTTGAAACTCAATACATATCCCAAAAAAATTGTGTTTGTTGTCCTCTCTAGCACTGTGTTTATTCACTAGTCGTGCGCCAAATGTGTCACTGATCAAAGTACATCACTCATTTAGTTCATTTGAAAGAGAACCAGTCGTACGCTTCATTAGAAGGAGAACCAGTCGAATGCATAATTTAGTTCATTTGAAGTAGAATTAGACAAACGCATCATGTATCACTGAATACTGTTTGTTCGTTCACAAACGAGTAACCAACTTAGTAGAGTTTGAGTGAAATAGACAATACATTATTTCAGTACTATAGAGCGAGACAGCAAATTATGAACTAACCACTGAAGTAGTCCATTTACTTCATTTAGTTCATTAGAAGGAGAACTAGTCAAACATGTATGTATCATTGCAATGAAAAGTTGTGTTCAAATCTTCTGATCACCGTGAAGTATAATTTGTTTTGTTCAGTAGTTCTGTCTAGTTCGACGATTGAAAACAGACTCTCTCATTCGTTAGTTTACTGAACTAGAAATGAAATGTATGGGTGTCATTGTCATTAGCAAAATTTGTTGGGGCAATAATAGTATAAAGAAAGTATAGTATAATAGTAGTATATCGAAATGGAACGATGTGGAATTCTTGGTTCTCATAAATAACACATTTCCTCTCATAATATATGAAATCTCGTTCCTGATGAGTGATGATTCGAGATGAACTAATTGAACTACTAAAGATATGGTTGCATTCAAAGTGAACTAGTGAAGGATGAACTAAAAGCAACTGAAGTACATACTTCATTTGAAGAATTCATTCCAGAACTACACACGTTATTATTAACTTTGGCACATCATTTATCGAGCGTTAAAGAGCGCGCGCGCTCTTGTCACGTAGAGTTCGATGCTTTTAGACCGGGCAAATATGTACACTTTTTATTTTATTTTGTAGGTATGGGAAAAAGATGCGAATTTTTATTAACTGTAAAACAAAAGTTGACGTATTTAATGTACTTAATAACTTAATATCCTCTTAAAAGAACGCAGACTGATTACCAATAACCCTGTATATCTACTATATATAAATACTATTATAAATAAATATCTTGAGGGGTCCGGCCTAAATGTATGGATCCCTTGTATGTATATAACGTAAGCGAGTGTATGTATAAGTGTTACATTAAAAATTAATAAAAACAAGCTTTCTTTTAATTGTAGATTTATTTATTTAATTTCATACATATGTTTATAGTATAGAGTGACGAGACGAGCAGGACATGTGCCCTGATGGTAAGCAACATGCCTGCCACATAACAGCACAGTGATAGGCACCTATTGGAACATGAACAGTTCAAATCATTGCCTGGCACTGCACTGTGCTTTTAACCCAGAGATATATTATATCTCTATGCTCTGGAATTTCACTGGAAACATTGCTCTTCAAACTGGAAGCTTGGCGGTAAAATAACTAATAAGGATCGCGATCCGCCATTTGGTGACCCCTACTATACACTATTTCAAATTCAAGATGGCCGCCACCACAAAATGGCGAATTACACATTTTACACTGCTCCCTCAATATGGGTATCAAATGAAAGGTCTTGACAAGTAGGATACTGTACAAATTTTTAATCCAAGGTAAATCAAAAATTGGCTGTCATAGGGGACTGCCGATAGAAGTGAAAACTAATAACTCTGAATTTGATAGCTCACTTTGGAAACTACGCGGGCGAAACCGGAGGGCGTGGCCATGGCCACCTAGATCATCCGAGTTTACCCGAAGATTTCTTTCATTTGCGAACGTGACGCTTGACCACAAATCATAGCCCACGGAAAATCTGTTTTGTTCACAACTAAATCCAATAGTCATGTCTGGTACACCAGCGCTCGGGTCTCGAACCCACGACCGTGGCGTTTGTGAGTTCCGACATTATAACCACTTTGCCACTGCGGTTTTGCGACAGTGGCGCTGTAGTTCCTCTTAACTGGGACCTGTGACTGTGTTCTTGAATTTGGTACTGGGAGCGTCGTGTCTGGAAATAAAGAGATAATTATTTGTAATACGACTGGACTCGTGGCTTAGTAGGTTGTAAGGATGTGGGTTCTATTCCGACGCAGGACAAGTATTTGTGTGATGTATACAAATGTTTTGTTTCTGTGTATAATAAGAGTGTTTTAACCGACTTCCGAAAAGGAGGAGGCTCTCAATTCGGTTGTATTTCTAGGGTACCGTACCCCAAAGGGTAAAAACGGAACCCTATTACTTGACTTGGCTGTCCGTCCGTCCGTCTGTCACCATCTGTATCTCATATCTCAAGCTGTATCTCAAGAACGGTGATAGCTAGACAGTTGAAATTTTCACAGATGATGTATTTCTCTTGCCGCTATAACAACAGATACTAAAAATAAAATAAAAACATTATTTAAGGGGGGCTCCCATACAATAAACTTGATTTTTGCTCGATTAGTCCGTCCCAAATAAACTAGATGGCGCCACTAGTAAAATAGAACGCGATATCGAATTCATCGTCAGAATCATGAGCCAAAAATCAATATTTAAATAAAACTTTTTGCCTGTCTGCAGAAATTGCGATGTATAAGAAATTTCGAATAAAGCCAAAGAGGTTTTCGCCGTTTATTTGCTAATGGTACGGAACCCTTCGTGCGGGAGTCCCACTCGCACTTGGCCGGTTTTTTTTGTAGGTAAATATGTTGCGCGATAAGTAATAAGATCAAGTGTAGGTAAACCTATATACTAGTTTAAAAAAAGGCTGGCGCGGACCTAAATTTTTTTGAAGTGAAAACTTCTTTAGGTGCGCCTAGACAAATTTTTCGTGGGCCTAGAAAAATGTTAATTGAATTCTACCGTCACGCTCGGGTATGATAAGAAATCTTCGGGTAAACTCGGGACCTTGGCGATTGGGCATCTAGAAATGCGTCAGCCAATGGGAAATGCTGAAAGGGCGTGGCCTCGCCATCGTGGCATGGCCATCTAGAAATACGTCAGCCAATGGGAAATGCTGACGCATTTCTAGATGGCCATGCCATGATGGCCGGGCCACGCCCTCCGGTTACACCCGTTTAGTTTCCAAGGTAAGCTATCAAATTCTGAGTTATAAGTTTTCACTTATATCGGCAGTTCCTATATATATACATATATATGACTGCCAATTTTTTTTTTCTAGACACGTCAAAATAGGAGGAGGTTTTCCACTCGTTGGTTTGGTTTTTTTAACCGACTTCAAAATTTGTTTCTCAATTTGGTTATGTTTTTTTGTATGTACTATACATATATTATGTTAAGCGTTAATTGTGATTTTGATGGTTATTTTCTTGTTTGTTAGATCATAATTTTGAGGTGGTGGTGGTGGTGGTGATATTTATTTTATCGAAATCGGTGTAGCGGTTTTTGAATTATGAATAAAACACTAAAATTTACTTTCAAATATTTAGACGATGTAGAGCTTCTTATGAAACTTGCTCGTAGAAAATATATGGGCGAGATAACGAAAAAAAAATTGGCAGTCATAGGAACTGCCGATAGAAGTGAAAACTTGCTGTTGCCCTGGTACTGGTACCTAGGGGCAAACGCAACTCTTTTATATTTCTGTTGTCCTGGTATCTGGAGATAAACGCTGGGCTGTTGGAGGTAGGTAATCGAAACTCTTTACTGTTTCTATTGCCCTGGTACCTACCTGGCCGTTTTTACCGAGTTTACCCGAAGAGTTCTTATCATACCCGAGCGTGACGGTAGAATTCAATTCACAGCTCACGAAAAATCTGTCTAGGCGCGCCTAAAGAAGTTTTCACTTCAAAAACCTTCAGATAGGTCATTAAATAAAATTCTACACGTATGTTTTCTTTCGTTTTACAAACAAAAAAATGACGGAAGATTTTTACCCAGAAGACGCCCTAGAAGGGTTTTAAGGACTATATCTACAAACCTTCTCGTCTTGGTACGAGCAATCTTCTGTACCCGATCGTTCGGGACGCCGTGTCGCTTTATTATATGCTTCTTGGTGGCACAATAGCTTTTATATCTGAAAAATAAAAATGTTATTTTTAGGGTTCCGTAAAACGTAAAAACGGAACCCTTATAGATTCGTCATGTCTGTCTGTCTGTCTGTCCGTCCGTATGTCACAGCCACTTTTTGCCGAAACTATGAGAACTACACTGTTGAAACTTGGTAGGTATATGCATTCTGTGAACCGCATTAAGATTTGAACAAAAAAATTAAAAAAAAAGAAAAATTAGGGTTGCCCCCCATACTGAGAACTGAAACTCAAAAAAATTTTTTTCATCATACCTACACGTGTGGGGTGTCTATCGATAGGTCTTTAAAAATGATATTGAGGTTTCTAAAATAATTTTCGTCTACACTGAATAATTTGCGCAAGAGACACTTCCAAAGTGGTAAAATGTGTGTCCCCCCCCCCCCCCTCTAACTTCTAAAGTAAGAGAATGAAAAATCTAAAAAAAATATATGATGTACATTACCATATAAACTACCAACGAAAATTAGTTTGAACTCGATCTGATGAGTAGTTTTTTTTTAGTACGTCATAAATACACTGTTGTCGAAACTTCGATCAAAGTTACAACGAACTACAAGAACTATGTGTACTATGTATATAATGTTACTTGCTGCAACGGAACCCTTCATGGGCGAGTCCAACTCGCACTTGGCCACTTTATTAAATATTAGATTTAATACTAACTGCTTCAAAACCCAAAGCAGGGGCATGACCAAGTTGGGACCAAGAATTCAAAAAAAAATCGGTTGTCTGTAAAGTTACTGGTGATAGTTGAACGTGACAACTTCAACTCCAAGCCTTAAATGGAACGCCTCAGAGCGAAGTAACGCCGCATGACGTCATGTTTTTTCGTGCGTGCAGCCGGCTTCATCGAATTATAAGACGTTGTCACGTCAAAAATTGCTGTCGCTTTTTTGTCGAAATAAAAAAAATTGGACTGCCGATTGAAGTGAAACCTTTGATAACGCATTTTGGAAACTACGCGGGTGAAACCGGAAGGCGCAGCTAGTCTGGAATAAATCTTCAAAATCATTGTCGTCTAAATAACTCTCCGAAGCATGCCCAGATTAGATTAGATTGCCATGGTTAGATGTGTAATGGTAATCAGGGTCATCATCAACAGCCCACTAAACGTTCCCACTGTTGGGACTCGGGGCCTTCTCTCGCAAGGAGAGAGTTAAGACCATAATCCATCACGCTGGCCCAGTGCGGATTGGTGGATGACACATGACTTCGAAAGATTCTAGGTGCATTTCGGTTTCCTCACGATGTTTTCCTTCACCGTTTTAAGTTAGCGGCATTACGCACATGACTTCGAAAAGACAGTGGTGCGCGTGGGATTTGAACCTGGGGGCTCCGGATCGGCAGGCGCCGTTCTCCCGATTAGACCAGCCGTAACTTAATAAATCATTATCATCAAAGTCGTAACGTTGTAATCATGGTAACACGCCATAATCCTGAGTTCAGCCGAAGATTTTTTGACGTGACAACGTCTTATAATTCGATGAAGCCGGCTGCACGCACGAAAAAACATGACGTCATGCGGCGTTACCTCGCCGCATGACGTCATGCGGCGTTACCTCGCTCTGAGGCGTTCCATTAAGGCTTGGAGTTGAAGTTGTCACGTTCAACTATCGTCAGTAACTTTTACAGACAACCGATTTTTTTATTCACGAGTGTGACGCTTCAGCTCAATTAACAGCTCACGAAAAATATGTGTGTAGTGCGCCAAAAGAGGTTTTTATTCAAAAAAAAGTTTTTTAGTTCATAAATGTATGCCTCTTTAGGGTTCCGTAAAACGTAATAAAGTGGCCAAGTGCGAGTTGGAGTCGCCCATGAAGGGTTCCGTTGCAGCAAGTAACATAATATACATAGTACACATAGTTCTTGTAGTTCGTTGTAACTTTGATCGAAGTTTCAATAATAGTATGACGTACTAAAAAAAAAGTACTCATCAGATCGAGCTCAAACTAATTTTCGTTGGTAGTTTACATGGTAATGTACATCATATATTTTTTTTAGTTTTTTCATTCTCTTACTTTAGAAGTTAAGAGGGGGGGACACACATTTTACCACTTTGGAAGTGTCTCTCTCGCAAACTATTCAGTGTAGAGGAAAATGATTTTAGAAACCTCAACATCATTTTTAAAGACCTATCGATAGACACCCCACAAGTGTAGGTTTGATGAAAAAAAAAATTTTGAGTTTCAGTTCTCAGTATGGGGGGCAACCCTAATTTTTCTTTTTTTTAATTTTTTTTGTTCAATTCCTAATTCCTAATACTAATAATTTAGGGTTCCGTAAAACGTAAAAACGGAACCCTTATAGATTCGTCATGTCTGTCTGTCCGTCCGTATGTCACAGCCACTTTTTGCCGAAACTATGAGAACTACACTGTTGAAACTTGGTAAGTAGATGTATTCTGTGAACCGCATTAAGATTTTTACAAAAAAAAAAAAAAATAGGGTGCCCCCCATACTTAGAACAAAAACTAAAAAAAATTTTTTTCATCAAACCTACACGTGTGTGATGTTTATCAAGAGGTCTTCAAAAATGATGTTGAGGTTTCAAATATAGTTTTTGTCTACAGTGAATAATTTGCGCGAGAGACGCTTCCAAAGTGGTAAAATGTGTCCCCCCCCTCCCTCTAACTTCTAAAATACGAGAATGAAAAAACTAAAAAAAATATATGATGTACATTACCATGCAAACTACCAACGAAAATTACTTTGAACTCGATCTGATGAGTAGTTTTTTGTCATTCAAACGTAAATCATCATCATCAATTCATCAACAATTGTCTAGCAAACGTAATACAGTTTTTATGGCTATTAAAGTTACAACAAAAAAATTATCGAATAATGATTTATTTTTTCAGATTTTTTCACATAACACAGAACATAAGAAATTTGTTACCCAACCGGACTTAATAGCACTCTCTACTAAAACCTCTACAAGGACTCTCCAAAACAAATAAAAATAAAATATTTGCTACACGAGACACCAAACACATCGAAGAATGTATGAAACTACAGAAAATACGTCGGTGGCGACGTTTTGTGGCTGTGGTCTGTAGCCAGTGTGCGGCCACGCTAAATTAATAGTTGCATACATACTTGTTATCGCAGAGGTAACAGTAGAACGTGTATAAGAAGTTGTGTTTCTTGTCCTGGTGCGTCCACAGCTCGCGACGGCACGAACATCGCACGGCGCAGAACTCGCACTGGGAAACAACAATGGTTCACACTAATCACAAATTATAATGTTAATTTTATGATAGTTTGTAATAATAGAATATTGAAAATCACGTTTTATTAATTTAATTTTACTTAGTAAATTTATTGTAAACTAGCGTCCCACTCCGGCTTCGCTCGAATAATAACCTAGATATCAACTCCAGCGCCATCTGCCGGGCTGAATTGTAAATCTAAACCTTCCAGGGCCCTACCCAAACGTATACAAATAAAATCATTCGAATCGGTCCAGCCGTTTAGGAGGAGTTCAATAACAACGAAAAGTTGCATTGATTTTTATATATATAGATAGATGATTTTAAATGCTATATTTTTATCTATTGTCACGTGACTGCAAACACAAATATGGCTTATTACGTCACTAACCGCAAAACAAGCTGTCGAAGACTGACTAGACTGTTTACTTCTCTGGATTTAATTTTGACGATGATTTTGTTTGTTTGTATTCAAGTAAAAATAAGAAAACACATAAACTGCCATGAATGTTTTGCGGTTAGTGACGTCATGTTAGTGAATTGTGAAGTGTCAGAGTGTCACGGCCAAATTCTAACGCATTCCTAGATGGCCATGTTCCTGGATTATAAGTTTTCACTTCTATCGGCAGTTCCTATGACTCCCAATTTTTTTTCAAGTGAAAACTTTAGGCGCTCCACACACAGATTTTTCGTGGGCTGTGAATGGAGCTCAAGCATCACGCTCGTGAATGAAAGAAATCTTCGGGTGAACTCGGGACCATGGCCATCTAGAAATGCTAACGCATAGAAACATGGCCATCTAGTCTAGAAGGTCATGCTTAAAATATTAGATTATAATATAAATATTGCTTAGAAATTAGAAATATAAATAGAAATATTGCTTCATCAACATTCATCAACAGCCCACTAAACGTTCCCACTGCTGGGACTCGGAGCCTTCTCTCGCAAGGAGAGAGTTAAGGCCATAATCCACCACGCTGGCCCAGTGCGGGTTGGCGGATGACACATGACTTCGAAAGATTCTAGGTACATGTCGGTTTCCTCACGATGTTTTCCTTCACCGTTTTAAGTTAGCGGCATTACGCACATGACTTCGAAAAGACAGTGGTGCGGTTGGGGTTTGAACCCGGGGTCTCCGGATCGGCAGCCGCCGTTCTCCCGACTAGACCACCGTAACTTCACTAATAAATATTAAAAATATTGCTTAGAAGACTTATTTAGGCGACAATACATTGAAGATTTATTCCAGACCAGCAGCGGCCTCCGGTCTCACCCGCGTATCTTCCTGAGTTTCTTGTATCAAATTCTGGATTATAACTTTCCACTTCTGCCGGCAGTTCATTTTATTTGATTGCCAGTTTGCTTGCTTGCTTCTTAGGTATGTTTGGTTAATAACGATTCAAGATGGCCGCCACCACTAAATGGCGGATTACATTTCTTTTTTCACTACTCTCTCAATATGGGTATCAAAGGAAAGGGCTTGCCCTTTCCTAGTAGAGTCTTTGACAAATTACAAATCCGGGATAGCCAAGGGTTAACCGACATTTTTAATTTTGTTCTTGTTTAAGTGGTAGGGCTCTTTGCAGAGTCCGCCTGGGGAAGTACCACATCTTTCCCAGTTATTCTGCCGCCAAGCAGCAGTGTACAAACATTACTGTGTTCCGGTTTGAAGGGCAATGTTTCCAGAGAAATCACTGCGCTAAGAGATAAAACACCTTACATCTCCGGGTGACGAGCGCAGTGTATTAGGTAATGCCTTGGACTCTTCATGCTCCAATAGCTGCGTGTCACTGTGCTCTTATGTGGCAGGCATGTCCTTCTCGTCTTGTCACTCTATGCTAAAAAAAGTCTATAGTAAACATAGTTTTTAGGTCCGCGTCAGACACACCTGGTATGTCTTCCCGGGCCGGAAGTGCACCTGTCTGATATGTTGTATGATATTGTTCCTCATCCGGAACTTGGTCCCGCATTCGTTGCACTCGTACGGTCTCTCGCCGGTATGCTCGGCTCGGACGTGGTTCTGTATAATAATCGATAAATTTAGGGTTCTGTCTGTATACTTGAAGGTGAAAACTTCCTTTATCGCCCCACATCCAGTGACCCTCCCTGGATCCGCCCTCGCAAACACAGCCCTAAACTAAGAAAATATTGTACTATGAAAGCCAGATAGCTGATATAAAACACCCAGTACAGATATTTGTGTTCATGCGTCTTCAATTCCAGAACCTTATAATGTAAAACGCACACAGTGTTTAGGCTCTAAGGCTGAATTTGGATAACGCTGCTTCTTATACTCGAAAACGTAATTGTATTTTTGGTTCTAAACATAGATTTGGGTAACTCTGATACCTATACTCCAAAATGTAACTAAATTTTAGGATATAAGGTTATTTTTTGAAGTGAAAACTTCTTTAGGCGCGCTATAGACAGAATTTTCGTGGGCTGTGAAATGGATTCATCAATCGTAACGCTTGGATATGATAATGGATCGGATCGGATATGAAATCTTCGGGTAAACTCGGTAAAAACGGCCAGGTAGGTACCAGGGCAACAGAAACAGTAAAGAGTTTCGATTACCTACCTCCAACAGCCCAGCGTTTATCTCCAGATACCAGGACAACAGAAATATAAAAGAGTTGCGTTTGCCCCTAGGTACAAGTACCAGGGCAACAGCAAGTTTTCACTTCTATCGGCAGTTCCTATGACTGCCAATTTTTTTTTTTAATAATAAAGGTAAATGGTTTACCTTAATCCTTATATTCTAATACTTGTTTATTCCTTGTGCTAAAAAGTCTAATTTCATACCATAGAATAGATGATTTATTCATTTTAAACACATACAAACATTCACAGTGAGTTGGCATTTCAAGTACATACATTCATCGTAAGTTTTCACTTCAAATATATACATTCATGGTAAGTTTTCACTTCAAATATATACATTCATGGTAAGTTTTCACTTCAAATATATACATTCATGGTAAGTTTTCACTTCAAATAAATACATTCATGGTGAGTTTTCACTTCAAATATATACATTCATGGTAAGTTTTCACTTCAAATAAATACATTCATGGTGAGTTTTCACTACAAATACATACATAATGAGTTTTCACTTCAAATATATACATTCATGGTAAGTTTTTACTTCAAACAAATACATTAATGGTGAGTTTTAACTAGAAATACGTACATTGATGGTGGTCCGGTCCGCCGCCCGGAACGCACACTCGGTACAGCCCAGCCTCTTCTCCACGCCGTGCCTGTTCTGTTCGTGTCGCAGCAGGCCCCAGCGGAGGGCGAACGTCTTACCGCAACCGGGGAACTTTATATAAAACCAGAATAATATAATAAATACACAAGTTTTTTTTTAAAGTGAAAACTTCTTTAGGCGCGCATAGACAGATTTTCGTGGGCTGTGAATTGAATTCTACCGTCACGCTCGGGTATGATAAGAAATCTTCGGGTAAACTCGGGACCACGTTTATTGGCCATCTAGAAATGCGTCAGCCAATGGGAAATGCTGAAAGGGCGTGACCTCGGCATCATGCCATGGCCATCTAGAAATGCATCAGCCAATAGGAAATACTGACGCATTTCTGGATGGCCATGCCATGATGCCCAGGCCACGCCCTCCGGTTACACCTGTGTAGTTTCAAAGGTAAGCTATCAAATTCTGAGTTATAAGAAGTTTTCACTTCTATCGGCAGTTCCTATGACTGCCAATTTTTTATTATTGTTTTATTCACGCGTGTGTTGAAAAACGTCGTATGATACACGTGTGTATTGATGATTACCGGCTTCGGCTATCTTTACTCTCAGCTCGGCTCGGCTCAACATTACACACTTGTACCATAATATACCTACTATTATTCTGTGGCGGCAGTAAGTAGTCAGTAATCTCACCTTACATACAAACTGCCTCTCGAAGTGTTTCAGCGCATGCGTCTTGAAGCTAGCTCTAGTTTTCAGCACATCATGGCAGATGCTGCATTCTAATGATTCTATAGCGGTCCCATTGACAGCTAACGCCATCAACTTTGCCCTCTTTTCGTTGGCTTCTTGTCTTTGTTCTGAGGTTAACTGCAAAAAGGTACGAAACGTTGTTTTTTTTCAGTTTTTCAAAGTGAAAACTTCTTTTGGCGAGCTGTACAGACAAATTTTTCGTGGGCTGTGAATTGAATTCTACCGTCACGCTCGGGAATGTTAAGAAATCTTCGCGTAAACTCGGGACCATGGCCATCTAGAAATGCGACAGCATTGGCGACGCCCTCTGGTTTCACCTGCGTAGTCTCCAAAGTAAGCTATCAAATTATGAGTTCTCACTTCTATCTGCAGTTCCTATGACTGCCATTTTTTTTATCGGAATCACTTTGGTGATTGTACAAATTATCTGTATGAACAACTACCTTGCCATTTTTTTGCTCGTAGCTCGAAAAAGCGACATCGTTTCATGGATGACGTTCCAAAGACGCGAACAGGTTTGATTCTCACTTTTGTGATAAGAAAGTCTAGGGGTCTAGGCGGTGGAATACATTGCCTGAGTTTTTCTTGATAATTACAGTATTGGTGTCTTCAAATCGAGCGTGAATGTGTTTTCTAGGTAAGCACGCTCCATCGTAGACCACATCATTTATTAACATCAGGCGAGATGGCGGTCAAGTATAAAAGTTTAAATAAAACCGGCCCAGTGCGAATGGGACTCCCGCACGAAGGGTTCCGTACCATTAGCAAATAAACGGCGAAAACCTCTTTGGCTTTATTCAAAATTTCTTATATATCGCAATTTCCGCAGACAGGCAAAAAGCTTTATTAAAATACTGATTTTTGGCTCATGATTCTGACGATGAATTCGAGATCGCGTTCTATTTTTACTAGTGGCGCCATCTAGTTTATTTAGGACGGACTAATCGAGCAAAAATCAAGTTTGTTGTATGGGAGCCCCTTCTTAAATAATGTTTTTATTATTTTATTTTTTGTATTTGTTGTTATAGCGGCAATAGAAATACATAATCTGTGAAAATTTAACCCATTAAGCCCGACTCGCGACGCGGCCGGCGTCGTGACGTCACACAAAAAATCATTACTAAAAAATGAAACCAAATTTTGTGTGTCTGTAAACGACACTGAATTAATTAATATTATCGCCTATCTCTTAGGCATCAAAATAAACTAATATTCGACTATGTATATAATGAAAAAATAAGGTTTTTTTAAGTCTCAAAACCGGTTTTGCCCAAATCTGGCCTCCCGGGGCTAGACAGCTAACTGTATAGCTATCGCCGTTCTTGAGATAGAGCCTGGTGACAGACGGACGGACAGCCAAGTCTCAGTAAAAGGGTTCTGTTTTTACCCTTTGGGTACGGAACCCTAAAAAATGGCAGTCATACAGACTGCCGATAGAAATGAAAACTTACAACTCAGAATTTGATAGCTCGCTTTTGAAACCGGAGGGCGCTGCTAATCTGGAATAAATCTTCATAAAGCACTGTCGTCGAAATAAATCTTCTAACCATGGCTATGGTTCCAAGTCATTCCAAAGATTTCTTTCATTTACGAGCGTGACGCTTGAACTCAATTCATAGCCCACGAAAAATCTGTGTAAGGTGCGCTGCAAAAGATGTTTTCATTGAATAACCGCTGCCTAAGTCAGCCGTATTGTCTATTACTGTGCATAGATATATCTTCGTGTACACCATGCCTCGATCTTGTGCCTGTCTCATCCATACATGATCAAGGGTTAGCTAAAATGTTCAGTTTAGTTCTTGCTAAAAATATCTTACCTTTGGACGTTTTCTCCCTGGCAAAAAGTTGGTTTTTGTCTGTTTCTCCCCGATATAGGTATCATATTCAGTATCTTGATACCTATCGGTCTTGATTGGTAGATCTTGTGCCTGTCTCATCCATACATGATCAAGGGTTACCTAAAATGTTCAGTTTAGTTCTTGTTAAAAATATCTTACCTTTGGACGTTTTCTCCCGGGCAAAAAGTTGGTTTTTGTCTGTTTCTCCCCAATATAGGTATCATATTCAGTAATTTTCTTTGTCAGATCCGACATTAATTGTTTAAATAATTCCTGTTGCTCAAGAGATTTAGCCTTATCATCGGTAGTGTTCTTTTGTTTCTTTACTGTGACCTTTTCTTGTGTGTGGATTTCACAAGATTCACGTAACTTGATCTGTGTTTTACCAAATTTGTGGGAATCTTCACATAGATTATCTATTTCTTTCTTGCTAAAATATTCGTCTTTATTTAATTTACAGAGCATGTTAGCTTTAGGTTGATTGCAATTTGTAAGATCATTGGTTTCGTCAAACTTTGCGGATGTAAAATGTTCGTCTTCTTCGTAAATATCATCAGTATCGCTGAAATCATTGCAAAGGTCAACAGATGTCTCATCAATAAGGTCATCGTCATTAGCTGTTTGAGACAAATTAGCTAAGCAGCGCTGTTTTGCTAGACGTGTTGGCCTTTTAGATGTTTGGTCATTAGGTCTATCCGGTTGTATCAACGAATTAGGTCCCGAAATAAGTGTACTGACTGGTTGGGCAAATGGATCATTTGACTGACCAAGCATATTCGTTGGTCGATACTGACTACTCGAAGAAGTGAGAGAGTGGAGAGCATTTGACTCATTTAATTGGCTAACATTGGCTAGTTGACCAAATGAATTGGTTGGGTGACTATATGAGTTATCTGATTTATTTAATGCATTCCATGGCTGACCTATCACATTGGTAGATTTGACAGTGGGAATAACTGTTTCATATAATATTGGCGTTGGATGTTTAGATTTTCTTCCAGTAAATGAGACACTGGTAATTTTACATGATAATTCAATTGCTTTATCGAATGGATTGTACGCTTCTGTAGCTATCTTAGTTCTTTGGCTATTTAAATTAGCTAATTTAGATTTCAGCATATGGCTTAACCCAATCGCTGATTCTGCTTTACGTTTATTTTTCAAAATAGTTCTAGCAGCGTTACATTTAGTTACGTGTTTTTCCTCTGTTTGTTGATTCGTTGCAATCTTTGATTTTGTTAGTTTTTCTTTTGTTAGCTCTTTTCGAGTGAGTTCACTGGATCGAGATGTGACGACCGAAAGCATTTTTTGCAACTTCCTGCATGATTCTTCTTTTAATATTCTATTGATATTGTTTACGTTTTTTGAGTATAACGCAACTTGTGCTTTTTTCGTTAATTTTTTACAATTTCTAACTTCAACATTTCTGTCAAATACATGTTCTTCTTTTGTTTGAATATCTACAAATTCTGTTTCTGGCATTTGTTCGTATTCAGATGTCTCATTACTTTCTATTTCATGTTTTACGTCATCTTCTGCCACATTTTCGTCATTGTAATGTTTATCAATAACTGATTCATTACTATCTTCGTTTCGACCATGTTTACTTAAATTATCTAGGTTTGTTACTGAGCTATTACTTAGTTCGTGTACGCTTTGGTTAACAAAATTTTCTAAAGGGCTATCTAAGTCGTCAGCTGAAAATGGATCTTTTTGTAAAATTTGATTTTCATGAATTTCGTGTTTTATTACGCTTTCTGTTATAATACTTCTTAAAAACTGATCGGCGGATAAACTTAATTCTCGTAGATGTAATGTTTTTATTATTATTTTCATGCAGGATTTACAGATTGTTTGTGGGAGACCATCATCGCGCGATATCTGAAAAATAGATATAAGAAAGTAATACTACTAATCTATACTAATATTATAAAGCTGCAGAGTTTGTTTGTTTGAACGCAAGGATCTCGGGAACTACTGGTCCGCATTAACAGATTATTTCTCTGTTGGATAGTCCATTTATCGACGAAGGCTATAGGCTATTTAACATTACTGAAAAATGTAACAAAAACAGGAAAAAATATTGCTTTTTGAGAACTTGCGTTGCGTGATCGCATGTGTCTATCTTTTAAAGGTTGCGTCATTAGAATGTAATTTGTTCAAGATTTGAATTGGTACGACCAATTTTCGATAGATGACGTAGCAACGCGCGCACGGATCGGCTATTATTATATATGCGAAGGTGTTGATGTTTATACTGGGATGTATATTGCTTAATGATGTCGCGACACCTGAAGGGATTGAGCTGAAAGGAGACGGCTCATTTCTGCCCCAAGTCGTTTCAAGTTTAGGTACTTAATTAGCCCCGGAGACCTAAACAAGTTATTTAATTAAAATAACATATAATTAAATAATTCAAACTGTACATTCAATACTAACCTGCCAAGCGGGGATTGCAAATTGGTGATTAAAAAGTACCTTAATGACTACGTATAAGTAATTTTGTATTTAGGTACTGTAGTTCCATAAAACCAAACTAGATGGCGTTTTACGGCGTTAAAACACGCTAGCGAAGTTTATGTGAATTTAAATAAGCCTGTTAAGGTTTAGTTCGTGGTTTGTCTTCGGGTAAGTACCCAATATTTAAATACTACGGTGTACGGTGAACACTCCTTTCATTTGTACCTATGTGTACAGATAATTTTAGTCAAAGTCAGCCATGTTTATCTCATTTAAGTTCAGTTGAAGTTTACGTACAGTAAAAATTCGTTCGTAACTCACACAAGCACACAACACATGGAATTTCTTTATTTTTCCAAAGGTTTTGTAATTTTTTTGTGGTTAGGCCGAATCTGCGGTCCTTCTCTTTGTTGAGTCGACATTATTCTGAGCACAGTACGTCGCAAAGTAATGAATTTACTACCTTCTTTTAGTAGTAAGTACATAATCACGTTCTTGATTACCTACTTGCGGCGTTATTTTTTTTAATGTTTTAGTTGATATCTTTTAAACCCCGCTATGCAGGATAAAAACATAAACGGTTCCTCAATATATATTAAAAATCCTATACAATGATCCAATTTTGGTCAAGTCTCTTGCACTTTTTCTGTGGGGCAAATGCCTATGGAAAATGGGCCGTCTCCTTTGGGACACAGTTAGATAAAAGTCTGGAATAACAATAAAAATAATAAGAAACAGAAAATAACGGAACAGGAATCGCGCGGGTAAAACCACGGGACGCTGATAGTGGATAATATGAATGTATGTATTTTTTGAAGTGAAAACTTATTTTGGCGCCAATTAGATTTTTCCATTAGATGAGCCCTGAGCAACTTGAAATCGGTAATAAACTGTGTCTTTGTGTGTGTGTAATGTTAGTGATTTACACACTACCAATCTACTTGACCCCTAGAATCGCTAGGGGTGAGATATGCTGTAGTTCTACTTGTTTTGGTTGTTGATAACGAATAGTGATAGGTATAATCGTCCGGCATTCACCGCTTCCGCACCGGACTCTAACGGAAAGAGTAAGCTCACTCTTCCCAACGATGACATAATCCCGTGCGCCTGAAGTTTTGGAGGGTACATCTAATGGTTTATATCGATGGTCCTGATTGACTCGTCACTACACTACACTCTACAGGGTTACTGGTAATCAGCCTGCATCCATTTTTTTTCAAAGAGTGACGAGATGAGCAAGACGTTTGCCTGATGGTAAGCAACATGCCTGCCACATAACAGCACAGTGACACGCAGTTATTGGCACATAAAGAGTCGAAATCATTACGCTCGTCACCCAGAGATCTAAGATGTTATGTCTCTAAGCCCTGTAATTTATCTGGCAACATTGCCCTTCAAACCGGAACACAGTAATGTTTGCACATTGACTGGCAAAGGTGTGGTACTTCCCCAGGCGGACTCTGCTAAGAGTCCTATCACCTATTTAAGGGCATGTTGAGATTAAGATTTGTTGAGTTAATGCTGTTACAGAAGTTGTGCCAAGATTCTGTTCTCCGGAACCTGATACGCTTCTTGTAATACTTTTGTGCAACTTTGTAGTAGTCACAGTCTTCCATGGATCTGGTGTTTTTTGCCCAGTTATAAAGTGTCCATAGTTTATGGCGTAGTGAATCAAGTTCTGGCCCCCACCTACCTTTACCCACAATGTATGATTTTACCACAGGACATGCTAGTTCGTAACTATTTTTAGGAGTTGTACGTTCGTTTCTATATTTTCTGTACTAAGTGTTGCATCAGTTTGATGTGTATCACCTAGTGCTTGATTTAAAGATGTTGTGTACCTTGTTATATCGGTTTTGCGGGGGTTAAGATACGGAACAGTGCCTGTTGACTTATACTGTAGTTGGAAACAAACGCGGCGGTGGTCCGCAAATGATGGCTCGTTTGATACGTGCCATCCCTCAATTTGGCTAGCCGCCGCGTTGGTTGCCAGTGTATGTATGTTATTGTATGTTAGTAATATCTATGATGGTTTGGCATCTGGAGCTTACAAAAGTAGGTTCCGTACCCCATTCACAATATTAAAGATTGGTCTGGAATAAATATTCGGCTAAAAACTCACCTCTTTTGTAGGTATTTTTACTACCCCACAGAGAGTGGCGAGCGTTGCAGTCGGCAGATACGATCAGATCCCAGTCGTGTGCTTCGGAGTGTTGCACCAGGTCGGCCAGTTCTTTTGGGGGAATATCACCCTGGCCCGGCGACACTGATGCTAGTAATAGTTTGGTTGTAGTGAGTCTCTCTGCGGTAAGGTCTCTAGAACAGAATTGGTTAAGCAGAGTGGTTGTTATAGATTTAGACATATATATGCAGGTTCTTGGGTTTTCGACAGTATTGGTTATCATTAACTTACCGCCGATGTTACTTGGATTGCTGATTTTGTTGTTTTTGATCCAGGGTCCATAGCGACGGTCTTGCTACTTTTCTCCAGCACTCTGCGTAATGTGGCCGCCGCTATTTGCTTGTGCTGGAGATTGGTCTGTATGAAATTGAGGGGACTATGGGCTACGCAGCAGGACGTCATCTTCGTCGCTGCTAGAATACCCCTCACTTTGCAGCGGTGAAACTGCTTCCACTTCGCTCTGACTCGGTTTGGGAGCAGAAGTGGATGGCTCCGGAGTCGAAGTCTCCTTTGCCTCTGTCTCACCCGCTGTATTGGTCTTTTCGGGTTGTTCTTCGGCCGTTTTCTCTTCTAATGAGGAGAAGAAGCGGATGTACCCACTACCCGTCATGTGGGCCACCCGGCGGTCTCTGTCCAGGATGGTTTGTTTTTGGCTCTCGGGTATTCCTAGGATGAGGTGCACTACCTTTTCCTTGGAGCCCGTGGCCTCCTGCGGTTTCTCGTCCACAGTCATGTCATAACACTGCCACGAGTCAACTTTGTACCACGGGTTTTGGGCACATAGGACTCGGTGCAGTGTGGCAGCGTCAGTGATGCGGGTATGAATCAGAAGCCCTGCCTTGAGCCTCTTCTTCATATCCGACTGCATCATGACCGTTAGGGTGGTATTTGGTATCGGTGATGGTAATGTTCTGACCGTTTCTTCCAGCCAGCTCAGTGAACTCGCGTCCTCGCACCACATGGCTAGCGCCCCTTCCATCAGGAAGGGTCGACCGCGGAAAGACGGTGCGGGCGCACTCGAAGAAGACAGACATAGAACGGCCTGGAGAATGCTGTCATCGACAGCTTCCCTCACCGCCTCTGCTTGGGTCTGCGAGAGGTTCCTCGGCGGGACGGTAGTAATCACCACCTTCAGGTGGGATTGAGCCGCGTCTGCGCAGCTCACCGTCCGCTTGGGTTTTGGGTCGGTCTTCGCGCGTTTGGCTTCCCCTTGTGGAGATTGGGTCTCATCCAGACGAGCGCGCTTCAATGCAGCTCTCTCGTTCGGCATAGACCCTTTCCCTGGATGTTCCTTTTCAGGAATGGGAGCCATCGCAGCGGTCCGTCTACCGCGAGCACCTCTCGGGTTCCGTTTCCTCTTCGTTTGGCTGAGAACTAGTGGTGGTGGTAGTGGTGATAATGATGGTGGTGGCGGTAGTGGTGGTAGTGGTGATAATGATGGTGGTGGCGGTGGTGGTGGTGGTGATGATGGTGGTGGTGGTGGCACCTCTGTAGAGGTGGATGGTAATAGTTCGCGCTGCGTTTCCGCTGCTGCGATGATATTTGGTTTATAAGGCTTAAGTGCTTTCCTGCGCGCGCGCCTGTTATGGCGACTGCGTACCGGTCCGCTCTTCTGCCCTTGGTTTTCAGCCTTCGAGTGGGTGGACTCCCTTTTGCAAGGGCGCTTATGCGAGGTTAAAGTCCACGGCGACTCGAAGGCGGTTTGTGGTTGTGGTATTGCCTTCATGAGGCCTGATATATCCAGGCTGGAGCCTGGTTGAAAGCACAAATTGCCCCCCCCAGAATACGAGGGGCAGACCGAGCTAGGCTCGGTGAGGGATTCTCCACTAGTGGAACTAGTGGTACCCTCCTGGGGTAATATTTTTTCATTTTGTGCCGACATCATTGGGTTGTTGTTGAGCTGGTGTAGGAACTCACACACTACCCGCCCTTGGTAGGTGTGGTGCAAATTTTTGGGGGTATTTGGTGCCCCAGGGCCTTGCGGGCCCAAGAAGTGGTTATACGCCGCCACAGTTCGGCTCTGCAGGGTTTGGGATACTAGAATAAAGTGGCCAAGTGCGAATTGGACTCGCCCATGAAGGGTTCCGTTGCAGCAAGTAACATTATATACATAGTACACATAGTTCTTGTAGTTCGTTGTAACTTTGATCGAAGTTTCAATAATAGTGAATTTTTGACGTACTAAAAAAAACTACTCATCAGATCGAGTTCAAACTAATTTTCGTTGGTAGTTTATATGGTAATGTACATCATATATTTTTTTTAGATTTTTCATTCTCTTACTTTAGAAGTTAAGAGGGGGGGGGGGACACACATTTTACCACTTTGGAAGTGTCTCTCGCGCAAATTATTCAGTGTAGACGAAAATGATTTTAGAAACCTCAACATAATTTTTGAAGACCTGTCGATAGACAACCCACACGTGTAGGTTTCATGAAAAAAAAATTTTTGAGTTTCAGTTCTCAGTATTAGGGGCAACCCTATTTTTTCTTTTTTTTTAATTTTTCTGTTGAAATCTTAATGCGGTTCACAGAATACATCTACTTACCAAGTTTCAACAGTGATGTTCTCATAGTTTCGGCAAAAAGTGGCTGTGACATACGGACGGACAGACAGACAGACAGACATGACGAATCTATAAGGGTTCCGTTTTTACGTTTAACGGAACCCTAAAAAGGAGTACAAAAGGTGAAGGAACTGGGAAAGGGTTAAGGTAGAGATTGGAGTAGGGTGGGGATGTTTGGTAGTATAAGGGAGTTGGGATAGGTTAAAAGGAATTAGGATATGGTGGGGGGAATTTGGAACAAGGACAGGTCATTGGGATAGGAATGGGGGTTCGGCCAGAGGTTTTTGTTATACCAATTACAGAGGGTAATTGGTCAAGTAACAGGCGGCAACCTCGAGAAGGATAGTCCACTGGCCTTGTTTAGGGGATCACTGCGACCTGCGCTACTCCCGAAACCATTTGCCAAACCCAGTATCGGACAGATACTGGGAGTAGGGGAATCACCAATCAACGTATTGATTGATCATACCCCCGCCCTCTAGTTAATGTACTACGTACCTAAAAACATACTTAACATGCCCTTAAAAGGATGCAGATTGATTACCAATAACCAAAGAATTTACATATACTACGTATAGAGTTAGAACAACCGCTTTACACCAAAAGTACGGGTGTGATCGCTCTTGTCTTGTCGCTCTTGTGGAAGTGTCATACTCTTGTTGGGGCACATCACTATATCATCTTAGCTAACATACACCTCATCTGCTTACGATTGGTACAAAGGAACCGTGCGGAAAAACCTGATCTATTTACTTATTCTTTTATCTAAGCCAATAACAACTTTTGAAGTGAAAACTTCTATAGGCGCGCCTAGACAGATATTTCGTGGGCTATGAATTGGATTCTAGCGTCACGCTCGGGTATGATAAGAAATCTTCGGGTAAACTCGGGACCATGGGTATTGGCCGTTTAGAAATGCGTCAGCCAATGGCAAATGGCCTCGGCATCATGCCATGGCCATCTAGAAATGCATCAGCCAATAGGAAATGCTGACACATTTCTAGATGGCCATGCCATGATGCCCAGGCCACGCCCTCCGGTCACACACGTGTAGTTTCCAAACTAAGCTATCAAATTCTGAGTTATAAGTTTTCACTTCTATCGGCAGTTCCTATGACTGGCAATTTTTCTTTTTTAAACACTGTCTGCCAATTCCTGCTTTGCTCAGATATTAGATAAGATAAGAAAGATAAGAAAACTCAAAGATATTAAGACCATTAATCGAACTAAAAACTATGCCATCTCTTAAGCCGAGCAAAGTTACACTTATATGCCAAATACAAAAAAATTGTGGATATTGGTTGACTTGGTAGAGTTCACTGGGAACAAACAGGATTTTTGTATTTACTAGCAACCCATCCCGGCTTCTCACGGGTGCAATGCTACTAAATACGCAGTGTAGTGGTAGGACTCTTGGTAGAGTCCGTCTGGAGAAGGACCACACCTTTGGCAGTTATTCTACCGCCAAGCAGTAATGCGCAAACATTACTGTGTTCCGGTTTGAAGGGCAATATTTCCAGAGAAATTACAGGGCTTAGAGATATAATATCTTAGATCTCTGGGTGACGAGAGCAGTGCAGTGCTCGGTAATGATTTGGACTCTTTGTGTTCCAATAGCTGCGTGTCACTGTGCTGTTATATGGCAGGTATATTGCTTACCATCAGGCACATGTCAAGCTCGTCTCGTCACTCTTTATTTAGAAAAAAATACACTAATAAAAATGGTTATTGTGGGCTATTCCTAAGAGATATACACATTACAGAATTTTTTTGTAGACCTTTTGAAGGGGTACATTACTGTTATACATTATTTTGATCTAGCTCATAGGGTTCAGCCAGCGTTTGTAGTATAAGTTCAAAAATGTATTTATTTATGGCATTACATTAGAAACCTTTAAAATTATCCATGTTTCTCTGCTATTTAAGCACATATTATACATAATTATAAGCCTTCCTCTTGAATCACTTTATCTATTAATAAGAACACTTGGGTAATTGAGACAAATGTAACGATATCTGAATTGTCAAAATCCATCCAGCCGTTTGGAAGATACGTGGGAATAAAGAAATTTACAAACATACAAGATACGCGCGAAAAACATAACCCTTCTTGCAGTCGGGTAAAAAAAGCTGCATCAAAATATGTTTGATGGTTTTAAGGATATTTAGGGACGGATAGACGCAGGAAGTGACTCTAGTTTTATACTATGTAGTGAAGATCTGGTATCTTTATGTCTGCAAAATATGACATAGTCAATGCTCTGCATCATTTATGTGCATTGGGATATTAAAAATAATTGGTAACTTCATATTTATTTTAGATCAGAATTAGAATCATTTATTGCAAAAACTGTGTGAAAAGGTGATGTTATAAATAAGGAATATAGAAACAACAGTTCTACCCTTTGTCGGCATGCAAAAATAAGGCCTTATTGGCATGAGGTTACAAAATAATCAGAATGATTTACACAAACAATCAAAATTTAGAATTAATTAGTCCATGTTACGACATTAAATTAAATTGTTATAACTTAACCTAGACGCAATAAAAAAAAACAACTACTTAAGTACAAAAATAATTTTGAGTAAATAATTACAGAATTAATTTATAATTAAAGAGTGAACAACATACAAATTTTCGTATTTATAATATTAGTTAATACTCAGGAGTATTTATCTCATTCTATAGTTGGTTACTTTTCAGTTTCACTTTTGCCAAGTGTGTATTACATACCACTCTTTTTTTCGTGGATGAGGTATGAAAACTGAGAGATGGGAGACAGACTAAATTGCTAACAACTATAATTTGTATTAGGGATCATTATTTTAATAATTTGATCTAACTTTTAGAATATAATGAGACTTGCCTGTACTCCGGTCACTAAGCATAGTTGATCGCTGTTTGACGCAAATGTATCGAATATATGGTACAAATGGTGTTTAGACAAACAAGTCCGACAAGCACGCATTTTCACAAACCCAATTACACAAATAATCGATAGAGAAGTAATATAATTTAATTATCAAATTTTATGGTACAACATTTCATTATTTTCGTTAATTTACCAATTTACAATGAGCAATTGAGCAATGAGGCATTGAGGCACAGACTGCACAGACTAGACTAGGCTAGGCAGTGTTGCCAACGGCGCTGGGGCGCTGGCGCGCTGGCCGCTGGCCCTAATGTCGCCGTTTTTAATGCATGAAGTAGCCTAAAATCGCCGAATTTCAAGTGTAGTAGCCTAAAGTAGGTACCCAAAATAACAATATAGATAAAATAAAATATAGTTTTTATCAATTTATTTATAATATGTTCATATAACACTGAAAAACAGGCATTATCCCATTGTAGGAACCTAAGCCTAAGAGCACGTACTTATGGAGTAAGATTTAGTATTAGTGTTTATGTTGCACGATAAGATATATTTTATCCGCTAAGGACACAATGAACAAAGGCAATGGAGTTAGTAGGTAGGCACTTGAAATATGAAATATATACGATGCAGTTGCTACAAAAGTATCCAAATCATTTCGCAGCACTTACAATTTATTTCCAAAGTCTGCGTCCTATCTATGTTTGCACGTATGAAAGCATGTGTTATTCCACCTGTGTACCATGAAGTTCTCAGAAAAAGAATAGTGAACTTGGTGTAATGTCTAAGTGTCTCATTTTTAGGGTTCCGTAAAACGTAAAAACGGAACCCTTATAGATTCGTCATGTCTGTCTGTCTGTCTGTCTGTCTGTCCGTCCGTATGTCACAGCCACTTTTTGCCGAAACTATGAGAACTACACTGTTGAAACTTGGTAAGTAGATGTATTCTGTGAACCGCATTAAGATTTTTACAAAAGTTTTTAAAAAAAAACAAAAATTAGGGGTGCCCCCATACTGAGAACTGAAACTCAAAAATTTTTTTTTCATCAAACCTACACGTGTGGGGTGTCTATCGATAGGTCTTCAAAAATGATGTTGAGGTTTCAAATATATTTTTTGTCTACACTGAATAATTTGCGCGAGAGACGCTTCCAATGTGGTAAAATGTGTGTCCCCCCCCCTCTAACTTCTAAAGTAAGAGAATGAAAAAAATAAAAAAATATATGATGTACATTACCATAAAAACTACCAACGAAAATTAGTTTGAACTCGATCTGATGAGTAGTTTTTTTTAGTACGTCATAAATACACTATTATTAAAACTTCGATCAAAGTTACAACGAACTACAAGAACTATGTGTACTATGTATATTATGTTACTTGCTGCAACGGAACCCTTCATGGGCGAGTCCAACTCGCACTTGGCTACTTTATTATCCATTTACGTAATCAATACGGTATAATTTAAATTTCTGCCTAAGATTGTATCCTCAAACATTATGGCAACACTTTTATTATAAGCACTAGTGTTGCGAAATGTTAATCATTGTACCACTCTGTGAAATTAATTCCGAGGACACGACGAGTTGGATTGACGTTTTGGAGTTATATCGAGTTAGTCATGCGAAGAAAAAACGGGAAGGATGAAGATCTATAAATATTAAATTAAAACTTATTTAAACAATTATCTTGAAGTGAAAACATCTTTAGGCGCGCCTAGACAAATTTTTCGTGGAGTGTAAATTTAATTCTACCGTCACGCTCGGGTATGATAAGAAATCTTCGGGTAAACTCGGGACCATAGCCATTGGCCATCTAGAAAGGCGTCAGCCAATGGGAAATGCTGAAAGGGCGTGGCCTCGCCATCATGGCATGGCCATCTAGAAATGCGTGAGCCAATGGGAATGCTGACGCATTTCTAGATGGCTATGCCATGATGGCGAGGCCACGCTCTCCGGTTACACCCGTGTAGTTTCCAAGGTAAACTACAAGTTTTCACTTCTATCGGCAGTTCCTATGACTGCCAATTTTTTTATTTATTTCAGATAGATAGTGATGTCTCTTTCCATGTTTATTATTTACTGCGGGCAAATTTTTTTGGAACGAAGATCCTTACCTGGGGCTTGTGCTGAAAAAAAGTGTGCGACTATAACCGTAGGAAAAATATTGTCAGTCATAGGGACTGCCGCTAGTAGTGAAAACTTATAACTCAGAATTTGAAAGCTCACTTTGGAAACTACGTGGGTGAAACCAGAGGGCGCTGCTAATCTGGAATAAATCTTCAAAGCATTGTCGTCTAAATAAGTCTTATAAGCATGGCCATCTAGACTAAACGGCCATGCTTCTAACTTAATAGATGGACCACGGACATCTAGAAATGCGTCAGCATTTCTAGCTGGCAAGATCCCGTGTGTACTCAAATATTAGTTTCATTTACGAGCGTGACCATTGAGCTCAATTCACAACCCGTGAAAAATCTGTGTGTGGTTTTCACTTCAAAAAGTTTTCAGCAAAGTGAAAATTGTACTTACAATATTTACCATTTCACTGCAAAATATTAAGTTGGAGGTTCGAGTAAGAAAACTCTTCCTTGGTTTCGACACTTTCGACATTGTGGCTGTGGATATATTATTTGTAACTACAATTTTTGGCGAATAAAGTACTTTGACTTTTGACTTTGATTTATACCGAATGCTCAGAATAAATGTGTATTATGATAGATATAGAGCTCGAATTAGTAGTTAGTACTCCGAAGTTCTACTAATCAACTACGTCAAGCATTAACGATGTAATGAGGCGTTTTCCAGATGAAGATAGACTTGTCAAAGACAGTTCCCAATTTCACCATAAGTGGCGCCAATGTTCCATTTTGTTAGAGAAATTTCACAAAAACAAACAGTGGTGCCACACTTGACAAAATTTAGAACTATTTTTGACAAGTCTATCTTCATCTGGAAAACGCCCCATTGTTTCGAAATTTCGATTTTTTCGAGTTTTGACCTCGATTAATTCATAACGCCGAGTACAAATCAAAGTTGTCTTGCGTCTTTATGTGATGTGCGATGTGCGCAAGTGCGCATCACTAATTGAAATGTCAATGACTTCACGGAGCGATTGCCTGCATCTCGGAATTTCGAGTTTTGCATTACAATAAAAATAAGTGAACGAGCGACGGCCCGTTAATTAGCCGCCTCGGGCTGCGCCGCGCGCTCGTCTGCCTCCCTCCGGTTCGCACCAACCACGCGTCATCTACCAATTAATTTAAAAAAAGTTTTAAAACTCGATATAATCAGCGATCACTTATCATCCGCTAAAACAATTTTTAATTAAATTAGTCTTTATCGCTCATTAAGCTCATTTAGTTACGACGCGCGAGTGTATAAAAAACGAGTTAAAATGGTGATTAAAAAAATCTGCTGTCTTGGAGCAGGGTACGTCGGAGGTCCAACTTGCAGTGTGATTGCTCTTAAATGCCCTGATATCAAGGTAACGGTGTGCGACAAGAGTGAAGACAGGATACGGGCGTGGAATTCAGATAAGTTGCCGATTTACGAGCCGGGCTTAGACGACGTGGTGCGTGAATGTCGAGGTAAAAACTTATTTTTTTCGACCGACATCGCCAAAGGTATACAAGAAGCAGATCTGATCTTCATTTCGGTCAATACGCCCACTAAAGTCAACGGGAACGGTAAGGGTAGAGCTGCAGATTTGAAATATATAGAGAGTGCTGCCCGAATGATAGCTGAGCTGGCTCCGAATAATAAAATTGTAGTTGAAAAGAGTACTGTTCCTGTTAAAGCGGCGGAGATTATTATGAAAATATTGCGTGCCAATACAAAACCTGGTGTAGAGTACCAGATTTTATCGAACCCGGAGTTTTTAGCTGAAGGTACGGCTATAGTTGATTTGATTGAAGCAGATAGAGTCTTAATTGGTGGTGAAGAGACTCCAGAAGGTCAGAAAGCGATACAGGAACTTTGCTGGGTGTATGAGCATTGGATACCAGCTAAGAACATCTTGACAACAAATACGTGGAGTTCTGAGCTATCAAAACTAGCGGCAAACGCTTTCCTTGCTCAAAGGATATCGAGTATCAATTCACTATCTGCTGTTTGTGAAGCAACTGGTGCTGATGTGTCCGAGGTAGCCCGTGCCGTTGGTAGAGACTCTCGAATCGGCCCTAAATTCCTTGAAGCCTCAATTGGTTTCGGCGGCAGCTGCTTTCAGAAAGACATCCTTAACCTGATCTATCTGAGCGAATGTCTCAACCTCCCAGAAGTTGCAGCTTATTGGCAGCAAGTTGTTAGCCTAAACGACTGGCAAAAAACTCGTTTCACACGTAAAGTAATCGAATCATTATTCAACACTGTCGCCGACAAAAACATTGCCATCCTAGGCTTTGCATTTAAGAAAAATACTGGCGATACCCGAGAATCACCTGCAATACATGTGTCTAAAACTTTGCTGGATGAAGGTGCACGATTACACATATACGATCCTAAAGTTGAGACAGATCAGATTTTCTACGAACTAACAAATACGTACGTGGCCACAGAACAAGAATCAACCCGAAAAAATGTTGAAATCCATGAGACAGCATACTCAGCTGTAACAAGAGCACATGCCATCGTTTTATGCACTGAATGGGATGAATTCAAATTACTGGACTTTAAGAAGATATACGAAGTTATGATGAAACCCGCATACATATTCGATGGTAGAAAAATCCTGGATCACGAAGCATTGCAGAAGATTGGATTCCAAGTACAGACGATCGGGAAACGGCTTTCGAGAAACGGCAGCATCCGAGCTCAGGGAAGCCAGGCTATGCCCTAGTATTTGTAAGTATTTTATTAATGACATTTCTAAAACAATAGTAGTTATCATTAAACTCTTTCAAGAACAAACTGAAATGGATAGTGAAAGACAATTACCAGTTTAACAATTAAGTACCTATCAGTTGTTCTTTCAATAATGAAAGATATATCAGCTCAAGCTATCCTATCGCTAAATAAATAAATGCATTTTAATAATTTACATTGCTAAAATCATAGTATTTTAGTAAAACCAAAGTATTTTGAATAATATATTGCTGAAACTGTATCCATCACATCACATTAGAAGAAAAGTGGCTGTGTTTGTATCAAAAAATCAAAAATCAAAAGCAAAATCTCATTTCCCCTATCAAAAAATGCCCAGGGCAGCACACAGGGTTCCGTACCGTTAGCAAATAAACGGCGAAAACCTCTTTGGGCTTTATTTAAAATCCGTATGCATTAACCATGGCAGTTTCCATAGACAGGCTGTCATCCAAAAGGTTCTAATAAAATTTTGATTACGATTTAACGACGAGGTCGAGTGCGTGTTTTAGTTTACTAGATGGCGCCATCTAGTTTGCTTGAAACGGACTAATCGAGCAAGAAACTGTAAAAAATCAAGTTTGTTGTATGAATATCTATACTAAATTCTTTTGAACTCATGTATCCATTCACCAACCCGCACTGGCCCAACATGGTGGATTATGGCTTTGACTCTCTCCTTGCGAGAGAAGGCCCCGAGTCCCAGCGGTGGGAACATTTAGTGGGCTGTTTATGCTATTACCATAGAATAGATAATACAGATAGAACGGACACTCCCCACCCCCCGCCAATTTCAAGCTTCCTCCCCCTCGCGGACGCGAGGCGGATTCAAGGAAGGGTTAGATCGGCCGATAATTTTCTATGAGAATACGACCATGATGCTGTATTATTTAACAAAATGGTACCAAATTTTTCGTCTATTATACGAAACAAGAATAAGAGATTTTTCATTTCATAAGAATTTCTACAAAGATTGAATCATTTTTATAAACTGTGTTAAGCTATTCTGGTTAGGAGTACGCGCCAACACTGAAGTCCTGTGACGAAATTATTAAACTCGTTGTTTTAAAACTGCGGCTTTCGTTAATCGTTGTGAAATACGTCAGTGGCGCCAATAACGTATGGTGACGAGTGATGGGGCGGAGTATATTTCGGAATTTACGAAGTCACTAGTCACTAGTGTTGCCAATTTAGTGGATCTTTTTACTAAGATTGCTACTATTCAGATTTATTGGTAAGTGATTATTTCTTAGCATTCAACCGACTCAAAAAAAAGAAAGAGGTTCTATATTAGACTATCTGTACTTTTATGTGCGTCCATGTATATATTATGTCGGTCAATAGTGAACAATGAATATAGGATTTCATCTAGTAGTATGCTTATTTAAGATTTCGCAACAACCGTTCATTAAAAGCAGTAAGAGGATACGAGTACATTGACTATTGGAATGGATAGTTCCAAAAAAAAATTAAACGATATTTTTAAACTAAAACTTATTCAGTAATTAACGGCTTTGACATTGACTTATAAACTTTACCGGTTCTAGTACTACCGGTACTACTACGATTTAGTTTCATTTTTAACCAACTTCAAAAAAGGAGACGGATCTCAATTCGTTTATGGGCCTTTCTCTACTAACAGGAAAATGATGGTCCAAGCATTTTTTTTTACTTTTTTGCTATATCAATGCATAGTTCTGTTTATTAAAACACATAGTATAAAACCTGTTATTTAAGGAGCCAAGCTTATTTAATATTTAGAATCATAATAATTTCATAAATTCGGTCTAAAAGCCACTAAACACAGTCCTCTGTTATGTCCTTATTCCAGATCGAGGATGATTAGGTTCGGTTTTTATTCGTTGTTTTTAAAAATATAAAATCCTATAACTCTATAATCATACAAAAATATTGAATGCATGTGAACTGACAACAATTATAATTTTAGAGTATTTTTAGTACTAAAAACTAGCATTCGAATTTCGTCCATACATTTTTTGAACAGTCCTGTGTCACAATTTGAATAAATCGCAGCGCAAAAATATTAAGCACGATTGTGTATATTTCGCGTGAAACGGAACGTTAACAGTGTGAAGTTTGTTCGGTCGCCATGCTAAACAAGTCGCCGCCATTTTGCGCAGTGACAACTCCGCTTCTGTGTGGAAGCCACGCTTCTGTAGTGTTGAATGAACATTCCTGTGGTAAGTGTATTTTACGGTGTTTTATGTGCTATAATTATATTTATTTAACAAAAAAATTGCTCAGTGTGGTAATTTATTGCTGTTTTTGTGTTATTAAGTAATATTTAAACTGAAATGTGGTAAGACACTTTTACGTAAAAATAACAGTCCTCTGCGCAACAGTCCTCTGGAATTTTATAACACAGAGGACTGTTTATGTGACAAAGGACTGTTTTATTTGACATCCGTGTATTTTATTCATATTCTTTATAGCCTGCACTAACCTTTTGCTTGCCAATAGCCTCTTTCTTTCTTAGATTGGTTTGTCACGCTAATTCGGGTATTTTCTTTTCTATTATTATGAATTTTGGAATATAAAATAAAACGTACCTAGTAACTACCAATGTTTTTAAACCCGTAGCTCCCAAACGAGTGGACCGATTTGCATGCATTTTTTTTAAATATTGAAAGTATGTATGTTTTATTGTTTTAGTATTTCCGCAATGCCACCAAAGAAGAAACCTAAAACCAAAGAAGAAATAAAAGAGCAGAAACTAATTGCAGAAAGATTAAGATATCAACGTCTAAAAAATGACCCTGTAAAAAGAGAGCAATTGAAGGAAAAAGAACGAAGAAACTACCAAAGAAAGAAGGAAAAAGGTACAAGAAAGTCAGTTAAAGATATGAGTCGACGTGAACATAAAGCTGTGACTAAAGAATGGAGAAAGCACTGTGCTAATTATCGCGCAAAAAAAAGGCTTTGAAAGATATTACAAACAATTTTGTACGACAAAATACGTAACATAAAGAGCATCCACTTCGTCAGCGATGGACCTGTAACTCAATACAGAAACAAAACGATGTTTCACATCCTGGCTTCAAGGCTGCAACAAGAGATTCTAAATGTGGAGAAGTTTACCTGGAATTATTCAGAGAGTGGCCATGGCAAAGGGGCCCCTGATGGCATTGGAGCTACCTGCAAGAGAACCGCTGATGCCGTCGTCGCTGCAGGAGGTGATATTGATAGCTTGGAATCATTTGTAGAAGCCATTCAACGTAGATGTACCGCAATTACCTTGTTCACAATCGACGATAAAGCCATCCAAGAATTGACAGAAGAGCTTCAAAATGAAGCAGTTAATTTAAAAAGCTTTAATGGCACTCTAAAAATACATCAAGTAAAGGCTGAAATATTAAGAAATCCTCTGGAATCAGCTCCAAGTGCCTCTAAACTCATAATGAAAAGTTTAAGTTGCAATTGTGAAGGCGAGTGCCAGCATTTCAATTTAGGCGTGTTAGAGTACAAAAACGAGACAAAACTTAACGTAGATGATATTTACACAGACTCTGAAAGTGAAAACATGAACAACCCACAGCATTCCACAATGGAGACCGACGACGCTGCACTGGCTGGACCTAGTTCAATCAACCCACAGAATTACACCATCGGTGATTTCGTTTTAGTTAAATTTCTAGTAAGAAACACTGAATATTGTTATGCTGCAGTAATCAATAAGATAGATATGGAAGAAGGCGAACTAACAGTAACCTTCTTAAAAATTTGTGATGACCAAGGCCACACATTTAGAGTCGACGAAAATGATGTTTCTGATGTGTCCTTTGACCAAGTATTACAGAAGTTGCCAAACCCAGATATTGCCCTAAAAGGGAAACGAATATTTTATTATTTTAATATATCTGTACCTGTTTTTGAGAAATAAGTCTGCATTGATAAGTAACCAAGGCTGACTCTTAGTAAGCTTAATTTTGATTATAATTATTTTAATTCGTTACTTAGAGAACTAAGCTCGCAATTTGTTCCTGATACCTAAATGTAAGTATTTAAATTCTGTATGTGAGTTTAATAAATAAAAATGATAATTTATTTGATTACATTTAATAATTAATATTGTGTTTTTGTTCATATAAACATTGACATAAACTGTTCTTTGAGTGGAAAAAACAGTTCTCTGGGTAGCAAAACAGTCCTCTGCCGTACTTTTTCACAAAATCGCCTATAATTCGAAAACTAAGAGAAAATTACAATGGTTTCTTGTGTATTTGAATTTATATTATAACTATCTATCGACTAACATAATGATATTTTTAATTTTCTAGAAAAATAGGGTTGGGACAACTGTTCATAGACAAGTTTCCAGTTAGTAGAGAAAGGCCCTTAAATGTTTGTTACGTGATAACTCCATTTATTGGGAAACAAAGGACATAAGCCCAAATCACATTGAAAAAACCCAGGTGCCACACCTGGGTTTTTTGATGTACCTCGGATTTTAAGTTATTAGTTATTAGTAATAATAATATTCTAAACTATCATCATCATCCGTTTGAGTGGCTAACCTTCGTTTTTTTGCCTAGTTTTGTAGAAGTTCGTGTCAAAAGCTCGTTTTATGGAACAAAATATATTGTATAATTTGGTGTTAATGATATAAAAATAATATACAGGGTGTAAATACCAGCTGAGTCATAAAGATATATATCAAACAATGCACGAATATGCTTAGGTTCTTTTCGCGATGGGTGGCCTTGGAATTGAATTCAAATTTAACGAGTGTAAGTAAAATAATTCATGATAATACGCTTATTTTTGGTAATGTACTTTGGACTTTGTATTCAATTATCAGTATGCTTACATCGCGGGTCAAATCTGGACAAGTACTAGCACAAGCACAGCACTAGCATAGGCCTGGGATATGAGGCATAGAATAGATAATATAGATAGAACGGACACTCCCCACCCCCCGCCAATTCCAAGCTTCCTCCCCCTCGCGGACGCGAGGCGGACTCAACGAAGGGTTATTATATCGGACGATAATTTTCTATGAGAATACGACCATGATGCTGTATTATTTAACAAAATGGTACTAGTGATTTTTAATTTCATAAGAATTTCTACAAAGATTGAATCATTTTTATAAACTGTGTTAAGCTATTCTGGTTAGAAGTACGCGCCAACACTGAAGTCCTGTGACGAAATTATTAAACTCGTTGTTTTTAAACTGCGGCTTTCGTTAATCGTTGTGAACTATGTCAGTGGTGCCAATAACTTATGGTAAAGAGTGATGAGTATAGTGTACTTAACTAAAAATCAATTCGTACATGGTACCTTTACTATCTCCTATTTTGTTTTAAATCTTCTCCCTTCTGATTGTTGATGAAAGTTATATTTACCTACATTAAAGATAAGATCGAACACTAACTAGGTAAGATTGTAAGCCACTTAACAAAGGCAGGTGAACTCACAGGTCACAGCTATTCCATAAAATAATTTAGTAACCCTAGATGACACGCACACATGCGTAAATGTGTTCGAACGACATATGCGTAGTTGTGTGAGTGTAGGTATGTCGACTTCACTGTTTGTTTGGAGTTTAGGCCGAGTGTCCGGGGTGTGTATGAGGTGTACTTGAAGAGAGGTATATGCTAAGATGTTATGATGATGATGATTACATCGGATTGCAAACAGTATTGGTGAACTTTAAAAAAAACGCCTACAAAACTACACTGATAAAAAAACATGTTAGCCACTAATTTGGGTTATGGGAGTGGTGTCATTTTTTTTCCTAAAATATATTTGCATACAATTATTAGATTTTTTTGAGATTAGATACAATTATTTTGTGCCGAGGTCAGGGTACGACTTGGGCCATGTCTCCTACGATGTTTCTTTTTTTTTGGTAGATCATAGTTTTGAAATATGAAAACAAAACTAAAAGTTACTTTCGTTTATCTTTGTTCAAGTTTTTTATGATCGTCCGTCGTTGAAATTTGGTCAATTAAGTTTCTGAATTTAATTTGAAATTAAAACTGATTTTTGTTTATTTGGCGCAAATAAATTATTAAGCAATGACTTCAACCTTAAAATGTGATTTGAGTATAATAAACTCGCTTACTATTCTCACAATATTTAAAGTTTTATGCGATCCTTAGTATCCTTACTATAATGCGAATAAATAAATCACTATTTATCAACATACAAAAGTAATATTTTTTTAAGCATTAGTAATAAATTAAATCCGGAACTAGCAACATTATCTGACGGCCATTAGTTGACAATAATTCGTAATGTTTGTTTACAACATTGAATTGGAGTTTTGAGTTGAAAAATCATGTAGTTGTTTTTTACTGTGCTGACATGAGATGTAAATAATTAGTTTGTGCAGTGTATGAAACTCTGATATACCTAGTGAACTGTGATAACGCCTTTTAAATGCAACTTTTGAACGTTGTTGTAGGTACCTAATCTAATGTTCTGTGACTAGCCTACCTATAATGAAATACGTGATATTGAGAGTGATTAATTAATATATTGTCAGAATAAAGTTTTCTCTTTGGGTAAGTGTACTTAACTAAAAATCAATTCGTCCATGGTACCTTTATTATCTCCTATTTTGTTTTAAATCTTCTCCCTTCTGATTGTTGATGAAAGTTATATTTACCTACATTAAAGATCGAACACTAACTAGGTAAGATTATAGGCCACTTAACACAGGCAGTTGAACTCACGGCTCATAGCTATTCCATAAAATAATTTAGTAACCCTAGATGACACGCACACATGCGTAAATGTGTTCGAACGACATATGCGTAGTTGTGTGAGTGTAGGTATGTCAACTGCACCGTCTGTATAGATTTTAGGCCATGTGTCCGGGGTGTGCTATTACTGAACACTAACACAAATACCTGCAGAGAAAGTTTTGTATATTTAAATATTTATCATTTAATTCACCCAAATTTATTTCACAAGCTGATAATAGTTTTAGTGTTAATGGGTAATTACACAAACGCAAAAAAGAGTTACGCAAACCCAAAGTTACGCAAAAAAGAGAGTTCATATTTACGGTACTTTTTAGGGTTCCGTAAAACGTAAAAACGGAACCCTTATAGATTCGTCATGTCTGTCTGTCTGTCTGTCTGTCCGTCCGTATGTCACAGCCACTTTTTGCCGAAACTATAAGAACTACACTGTTGAAACTTGGTAAGTAGATGTATTCTGTGAACCGCTTTAAGGTTTGAACAAAAAATTTAAGAAAAAAAGTAAAATTAGGGTTGCTCCCCATACTGAGAACTGAAACTCAAAAATGTTTTTTTCATTAAACCTACACGTGTAGGGTTTCTATCGATAGGTCTTCGAAAATGATGTTGAGGTTTCTAAAATCGTCACTGAATAATTTGCGCGAGAGACACTTCCAAAGTGGTAAATTGTGTGTCCCCCCCCGCTAACTTCTAAAGTAAGAAAATGAAAAATATAAAAAAAATATATGATGTACACTACCATGTAAACTACCAACGAAAATTAGTTTGAACTCGATCTGATGAGTAGTTTTTTTTAGTACGTCATAAATACACTATTATTGAAACTTCGATCAAAGTTACAACGAACTACAAGAACTATGTGTACTATGTATATTATGTTACGTGCTGCAACGGAACCCTTCATGGGCGAGTCCAACTCGCACTTGGCCACTTTATTAGGGTTCCATACTCAAAGGGTAAAAACGGAACCGTATTACTGGGACTGGGCTATCCGTCCGTCCGTCCGTCTGTCACCAGGCTGTATCTCAAGAACGGTGATAGCTAGACAGTTGAAATTTTCATAGATGATGTATTTCTATTGCCGCTATAACGACAAATACTAAAATGGGTCCCATACAACAAACTTAATTTTTACCGTTTCTCGGTCGATTAGTCCGTTGCAAGCAAACTAGATGGCGCCACTAGCACACTAAAACGCGCATTCGACCTCGTCGTTAACATCGTAAGGTAAAATAAAAAATTTAGAAATAACTTTTGCATGATAGCCTGTCTGTGGAAACTGCGATGGTTTATGTATACGGAATTCAAATAAAGCCAAAGAGGTTTTCGCCGTTTATTTGCTAAGGGTACGGACCCCTTCGTGCGGGAATCCCAATCGCACTTGGCCACTTTTATTTTTATTGATTTCGCGGAATCCTGTTTGTTTTCCTCAAGCAAAAGTAGTCTAATTTATGCATTAGAACATCAGCTATCTAGCAGTGAAAGCCACGTCAAAATAGGTCCAGCCGTTTTGGAGATAAGCCGGAACTAACGGACAGACAAACAGACAGACTTATAAGATTAAAATACGTGTAATAATACAGTAATATTATGTGAATGGTAGCATTTCGCGGTTTCACTCGCGTATTTCTCAATCCTCTGATTATTCCGGGATAATAAGTAGCCTATGTGTGTATGTGTATATGCCATACTATTATCTATCTGTTTATCAAATTTCATCCCTATTCCTTCAGTAGTTTTTCCTTCAAAGAGTTAATAAACTTCCATCCAACCCAAACTTTCGCATCCTACTAATATTATAAATGTCAATGTTTGGATGTTTGTTTCTCAATCACGTCGCAACTTATGAAATCTGGAAGAACACAAACTTTCGCATTTGTAATATTAAATAGGATTATTAAATATTATAGGTAAACATATATATACAAATAAATGCAAATTAAAGTATCTGGATGTAAAATATTAAAATAACCGCGTTTTACTACACGTATGAATTTACGATACGATGAAATTAACGATACATAAACCAAAATATTTTTTTAATAATTTTTATGTGTCTGTCTGTTTGTTACGGCCAATCTCAGAAATGGCTGAACCGATTACGATGAGACTTTCACGACCAAACTACTGATGTTCTAAGGCATTACATAGGCTACTCTTAGCTCTTACTAGGCCAAAATAAGTTTTTTTACGGTTCTGTGAAAAACGAAACAGAAAATCTTTAAAACGCGGGTAAAAACGCAGGCATGGCTAGTTTAAAAATAAAGTAGCCATACAAATACCTAGTCTATACTAATATTATAAAGAGGAAACATTTGTTTGTTTGTTTGTAATGAATAGGCTCCGAAACTACTGGACCGATTTCAAAAGTTCTTTCACCTTTGGAAAGCTACATTATTCCCGAGTAACATAGGCTACGGCAGATGGCGCTGCAGTTGATATCTAGGTTATTATTCGAGCGAAGCCGGAGCGGGCCGCTAGTAAATCTATATATATAAAAGCGAAAGGTCACTCATCAAGGAATCTCAAAAACTACAAATGCTACGAATCTGAAATTTTGCATGGAGGTCCCTTTTAGCACGTAGGCGCTCGCTAAGACGGGGTTTTGCGAAATTCAACCCCTAAGAGGGTGAAACAAGGGATGAACGGTAGTATGAAAATTCGTAATTTTCAAAGTTACCAAATTTTGAATCTAGACTCTCGACACGAAGCAATTAAATGTTAGTTCTATCAATTTTGTAATTTCGATCTGTACGGGGGTGAAATGAGGGATGAATGTCAATATGGAAGTTCCCAACCGTTGAAGATAAAACCATGAAACTCTGTAAATAGATACTTGACACGAAGCAAACGAATGTTGGTTCTAGCAATTTTGTAATTTCGAACTGTACGGGGGTGAAATTAGGGTTAAATTGGGGGACGAATGTCAATATGGAAGATCCCAACCGTTGAAGATAAAACCATGAAAGTCTATAGGGATGAAATTGGGATTGAAATGGGGAACGAATGTCTCTTACGCTTTAACATCTAAACAACTGAACCAATTTTGATGAAATTGTTTTATTATAAGCTGTTTTTAGTAACCGTAAAGGTGTCTGGGTATTATAATAGGTACTCCCTGAGTTACCTTAGTATTTATTTCGCGCGGACGAAGTTGCGGGTAACAGCTAGTATGTATTCTAAAAACAAGTGTACTTCCAATAGAAATCGATCGCAAACAACGAAGCAACAATTACTACAAATGATACTAATAAAAACAACATCTTTTTAAATACGCACGCCCAACAATACCTATTCTATAGCCGAGAAACAATGGGCTAATATTATGAAAACAACATTGTAACAGAAATAGTTCTAGTATTTTATTAATCGACTTCTGAAAAAGGAGGCGGTTTTCAATGCGGTTATTTTTGAAGTAAAAATTTCGTTTGGCGACAGACCTACCACTACAGATTTGTAGTGGTAGGACTCTTAGCAGAGTCCGCCTGGGGAAGTACCACGCCTTTGCCAGTTATTCTACCGCCAAGCAGTAATGTGCAAACATTACTGTGTTCCGGTTTGAAGGGCAATGTTTCCAGAGAAGTTACAGAGCTTAGAGATATAACAACTTAGATCTCTGGGTGACGAGCGCAGTGCGGTGCTAGGTAATGATTTGGGCTCTTCATGTTCCAATAGCTGCGTGTCACTGTGCTGTTATGTGTCAGGCATGTTGTTTACCATCAGGCACATGTCCTGCTCGTCTCGTCACTCTTTATTGAATCCAATCCAAATCGTTACCTAGCACTCCACTGCGCTCGTCACCCAGAGATCTAAGTTGTTTATATCTCTAAGCCCAGTAATTTCTCTGGAAACATTTCCCTTCAAACCGGAACACAGTAATGTTTGCACATTACTGCTTGGCGGTAGGATAACTGGCAAAGGTGTGGTCCTTCCCCAGGCGGACTTTGCCAAGAGTCCTACCACTACTAAAGAAGCTTTTAGTATGTTATCGAACTTAGAATGTCTGTTGGCGAAATTGTGCTCACCAAACATTTATCTCACACAAATATATTATATCACCAAATAGAAGCCAGAAATTAATCGAAGATGAAGAATCAGATGACATAAATAAAAACCAGAAATTAATAGAAGATGAGGAAGAAGAAGACTTTAATCAGCTGACTATTATTTAAAAAAAAAATTTGTTTTTATTTAAAAATTAAGACTAACAAATTGTCTTGCCAGACATATTGCATGCCTCTCGCAGAGGCCAGTTTGTATGGGGCAACTTTTAAAATGTTTTGTATTATCTTATCTTACCTACAAACAGCAATAAAGATTTTTGTATTTGTATTTGTTCGACAAGCCAGTATTTCGTGGGTACAAACATACAAACACACAGACTTACGCTTTAATAATGTTAGTGTGCTAATAAATCGTGTCGAATACAATAAACGCAGATTTCCTTATCTATCTCGGATTTCATAGTAAATTAGATTGTATGAAGTATAATTACTTCTTATCAGACGAGTACCCACAATAATACCCTACTCATCGATATAAATCAATAGATGTGCCCTGAGCACCTTGAAATTGTTAACAAACTACGTCTCTGTGTGTGGCGTGAGTGGTTTACAACCACCAATTGACTTGACCTCTAGAAGCGGTAGCGGCGAGGTATGTTGCGGTTCTACTTATTTTGGATGTTGACAACGAATAGCGATAGGTATAAACGTTCGGCGTTCACCGCTTCCTACAATAGACTAGAACGGAAAGAGTGAGCTCACTCTTCCCAACGATGACATAATTCCGTGCGTCTGAAGTTTGAGAGTCGGGCACATCTGTTGGTTTATATCGATGCTGCTAGTATCTATGTTATTTAAATGCAAAATCTCAGAAACTACAAATGCTAGGAGTCTGAAATATTGCATGGAGGTGTCTTTTAGCACGTAGGCGCTCCCTAAGACGGGGTTTTGCGAAATTCAACCCTTAAGAGGGTAAAATGGGATGGAGGGTTGTATGAGGTTTTCCGTAATTTTCAAAGTTATAAGCATGAATTCCACAGAACCGATTTTAATATTCAATATTCGTTCGGAAATTTAACTTAAGGTCTGATAACCCTTAAAGCAGTGCATCCTCACTCGCTCAAGGTCGCGCGGTTTTAGCCTACAGCTAGACCGTTCCTCCCAGGGAACAAGTGCCAGTCGGTTGTCGGACGCACGGCTGAGCGCTCGCGCAACACGTTTCCCGCGCATATTGTTATTAGATATGTCGACAACCCTCCGCGCTAGACAGGGACAGAGTTACGCGTTAGAAGAGAGAGTTGAAAATCGCGACAGATATTGAGATATTGAGCGCTAATGCGAGCTGAGTTGAACTTTGTTGTGTCCCAGCAAGAGTCGCTATTTATATAATTGTTTTCGGTAAGTGAGGCTTCTGTACTAATATCTATTCTGTGCTTAAAGCCTTATTATCACACTTGGCTAAATTTTGTAACTTAATTCAGAAGCTTCTGAATTTAGCATGCAAGCTTACTGAATGCTATTACGCTTCACTGAATTCAGGAGCGACTAAATTTAGCCAAGCCAAGCCTTTTACCTTGAGCTACATAGCCAAATGATTAATACCACATGTACTGAATTCCTGGTAACCGTAACACAAACTGACCATTATAAATTGATCTACGATTTCAAATAATAGCCATGGTGACCAAAAAACAAAATAAAGTGGCCAAGTGCGAGTTGGACTCGCCCATGAAGGGTTCCGTTGCAGCAAGTAACATTTAATAAACATAGTACACATAGTTCTTGTAGTTCGTTGTAACTTTGATCGAAGTTTCAATAATAGTGTATTTATGACGTACTAAAAAAACTACTCATCAGATCGAGTTCAAACCAATTTTCGTTGGTAGTTTAAGGTACAAGTTGGCGCTGAGACCGCGACGCGAGACCGCGACACGAGACCGCGACCGGAGACCGCGACAGGCACATAACACTATTGAATTGTATGGGCGTCAGTTCGCGCCGAGACCGCGACAGGAGACCGAGACAGGTCGCGGTCGCGGTCTCGGCGCGAACTGACGCCCATACAATTCCATAGTGTTATGTGCCTGTCGCGGTCTTCGGTCGCGGTCTCGTGTCGCGGTCTCGCGTCGCGGTCTCAGCGCGAACTTGTACCTTTACATGGTAATGTACATCATATATTATTCAAGCAGTAATGTGCAAACATTACTGTGTTCCGGTTTGAAGGGCAATGATTCCAGAGAAATTACAGGGCTTCGAGACATAATATCTTAGATCTCTGGGTGACGAGCGCAGTGCAGTGCTAGGTAATGATTTGGACTATCATGTTCCAATAGCTGCGTGTTACTGTGCTGTTATGTGGCAGGCATGTTGCTTACCATCAGGCACATGATCTGCTCGTCTCGTCGTCACTCTATGCTATAAAAAAAAAAAATATGTTTTTTAGATTTTTCATTCTCTTACTTTAGAAGTTAGAGGGGACACACATTTTACCACTTTGGAAGTGTCTCTCGCGCAAATTATTCAGTGTAGACGAAAATGACTTTAGAAACCTCAACATCATTTTTGAAGACCTATCGATAGATAACCCACACGTGTAGGTTAGATGAAAAAAAATATTTGAGCTTCAGGTCTCAGTATGCAACCTAATTTCCAGCAACCCTAATTTTCCTTTTTATTTTTTTTTGTAAAAATCTTATTAGTGCTCACAGAATACATCTACTTACCAAGTTTCAATAGTGTAGTTCTCATAGTTTCGGCAAAAAGTGGCTGTGACATACGGACGGACAGACAGACAGACAGACATGACGAATCTATAAGGGTTCCGTTTTTACATTTTACGGAACCCTAAAAATGAGTTAATCCGTAAGTTAGATTATCAAAAAATATTATACACGTATTTTTTCTTTTGTTTGACAAACATAAACTGACGAAGATATTATAGTGCTTAGAAGTTTCACTTTCATCTTTTGTAAACCCATATTATATACGCAATAAATAAATACCTATGTTTCATTTCATTGCAAGTGATGTCACGTCCATAAACGATTTATATGAGGATGTGACGTCACAACCCCCCATTCCGGAAGTTTGATGTCGGGAATATGCGCTGACAAACTTTCCGCTTTGTAAAAATAAATATTAGTGGACAATTCACACACTCACACAACACCATCTGACCCCAAACTAAGCAAAGCTTGTATGATGGCGGCCAGATAGCTATACTATATAATACTTATATAGTTTTAAATACATACTTATTGTACATAGAAACACCCAGACACAGTGCAAACATTTAAATTCATCACACAAATATTTGCACTGGATGGGAATCGAACCCACGACCCTCGGCTTCACAGCCAGAGTTTTTTTTTTTAAATTAAGAGTGACGAGACGAGCAGGACATTTGCCTGATGGTACGCAACATGCCTGCCACATAACAGCACAGTGTCACGCAGCTAATTGGAACATGAAGTCCAAATCTTTGCCTGGCACTGTACTGCGCTCGTCACCCAGAGATCTAAGATGTGATATCTCTAAGCCCTGTAATTTCACTGGAAACATTGCCCTTCAAATCGGAACACAGTAATGTTTGCACATTACTGCTTGGCGGTAGAATAATTGGCAAAGGTGTGGTACTTCCCCAAGCGAACTCTGCTAAGAGTCCTACCACTACTGTAGAATAACTGTATTTGTCGCTGAGCGGCCATGTCGTCCTATTTCCTATCTGTGTGACGTCATTGGGTTCTTTTTATTTTTTATCGGTTGGCGGTAGAATAATTGGCAAAGGTGTGGTACTTCCCCAAGCGAACTCAAGAGTCCTACCACTAAAAAACCAACTACTAACTAGCTATACTACCAACTAAGCCACGAGGCCAGTCAAAATAACGAAGGTCTGCTTCTGGAAGGTTCATGGTCTCTCTCTCTCTCTCTACATATTTTTGACCCAGTCTTCATCTCAATTGGCGCGAACCCTGGACGTCTACTCTCTTTCTACGAAAATTGGCAGTCATAGGAACTGCCGATAGAAGTGAAAACATAAAACTCAGAATTTGATAGCTTACCTTGGAAACTACACGGGTGTAACCGGAGGGCGTGGCCTCGCCATCATGGCATGGCTATCTAGAAATGCATCAGCATTTCCCAGTGGCTCACGCATTTCTAGATGGCCATGCCATGATGGCGAGGCCACGCCCTTTCAGCGTTTCCCATTGGCTGACGCATTTCTAGATGCCCAATCGCCAAGGTTACCCGAAGATTTCTTGTCATACCCGAGCGTGACGGTAGAGTTCCAATTTACACCCAACGAAAAATTTGTCTAGGCGCGCCTAAAGTAGTTTTCACTTCAAAAAACGTAATTTCGAAATAAGCTGTCGTCTTTCCTACTCCGGCGCTTCTACCGCCTAACGAAAAACGCTTTGATGCTTTGACATTGCTGTCTCTTTTCTTCTCGCTTGAAATGAAAGAGACGGCAATGCCAAAGCGTTTTTTCGTTAGGCGGTAGACCCCCGGTTCTATTTCGTTTCGTCCGATCGAACATTGTTTGACGTTTAAATGTTCTAAGCCTACCCTAATTAGGCTTGGAACGTTATTTAATCGGACGAAACGACGGATCGAAGTAGAACCGGAGTAGTAAAGTCGCGAGTTTATTTCGAAACTAGCTGATCCGTGCGCGCGTTGCTACGCCATCTATCGAAAGTTGGTCGTATCAATTCAAATTTAGAACAAATTTGGTTACCTTAGATTCTAATGACGCAACCTTTTAAAAGATAGACACATGCTGTCACGCAACGAAAGCTCTCAAAAAGCAATATTTTTTTCCCGTTTTTGTAACATTTTTAGAGTTCGTTTCAAAACTCGTTCGTTCGTTTTAAAACGTAAAAACGGAACCCTTATAGATTGATATATAGATAGAAACTATGAGAACTACACTATTGAAACTTGGTAAGTAGATGTATTCTGTGAACCGCATTAAGATTTTTACAAACAAAAATAAAAAAAATAAAAATTAAGGTTGCCCCCCATACTTAAAACTTAAATTCAACATTTTTTTTTTCATCATTGTATATTATGTTACTTGCTGCAACGGAACCCTTCATGCTTCATGGGCGAGTCCAACTCGCACTTGGCCACTTTATTCATTCATACTCCGTTCCTGTTGATAGTAGCGTAATGTTAAATAGCCTATAGCCTTCCTCGATAAATGGACTATCCAACAGAAAAATAATCTCTTAATTCATACCAGTAGTTCCCGCGATCCTTGTGTTCAAACAAACAAACTCTTCAGCTTTATAGTATTAGTATAGATTACGTTTTCGTAGAAAGAGAGTAGACGTCCTGAGCTCAAGATATACTGGTAACGTTTAACTCTTAACACAGTTTTTGGTGATCGTTAATTGTGAGTGCGCTCCCAGCTAGCGATGTAGCGATCCACGCAATGAATACAAATTGTTTATTTATAAATTGAGCACCAATCTAAATATCCCCTTGGCATATTGAGTGTACAAACACGACTGTTCAGGACTTGTGTCGAAAAAAACTGAACTAATACACCTACGAACTATGAACTGAGGATCTTGTGATGCTGCCTATACATACTGGCCGAGTGGAGGCCAACGCCAGTGTGTGGAGGGTCGTTTTGTGATGACTCGCCTCGCTGGCCGAGTGACGGCAAGTGGCCAGTGTGTATAGGGCTGTTTTGTCTCGACTCGTCTCTCGTGACCGGTGTCGGTTTTTGTGCACAAAACAAAGGCGCTCGGCGAGTAGCGTCCTGTTCTCCTATTGGTCTACGTCGTTTTTGCGTTCGCTGGGCCAGTGTGTGGAGGCTACGTTTTGTCTCGTGCCGTTTTGTCGGCGCTCGCGTTGGCCTGCGCTGGGCCAGTGTGTGGATGCTTCGTTTTGTCTCGTGCCGTTTTGTCGACACTCGCGTTGGCGTCCACTGGCCCAGTGTATACACACTGGGCCAGTGCCTATACAGGCAGCTTTACATAAAAGAAAAGAAACAAAGTGATAAACTGCGACAAAAGTATGACAGGTCCACAAGACCGACAAGGCAAGAGCGATCAGGCCCGTGCTTTCGTACCCGTGTAAACCGTTTGTTCAGCACGTCTACTACCAAGTCCGATAAACGATATATCGGCCGAACTTATGGAAGTTTCCTACCTCGATAGGGGCTGTCCATTAATCACGTGATGTTTTTTTTTACATTTTTTAACCCCTCCCTCCCCCTTGGTGATACGTGGTGAGGTTTAAAACTAACCCCCCCCTCCCCCCACCAAAATCACGTGTATTTTTAGTACCTACAAAGAATCTTAATTTTTTAACATTTTTTTTTAAATACCGGTATAAAGTATAATCTAATCCTATTCTAGGCGCGCGAGGACTTCGTTCGTTACCTTAACGGGGAGTCAAGGTTACACTATATACACGTCGATTTTCGATTTAATAATCACGCGTTTGACGAAAAAATAAATACACGTGATATCTTACTATGAAATGTATGATATGATATGATATGAATGTATGATAAGAAAGCTTCGGGTAAACTCGGGACCCTTGCCATTGGCCATCTAGAAATACGTCACCCAATGGGAAATGCTGAAAGGCCTGGCCTGGCCATCATGGCATGGCCATCTAGAAATGCGTCAGCCAATGGGAAATGCTGACGCATTTCTAGATGGTCATGCCATGATGACCAGGCCACACCCTCCGGTTACGCCCGTGTAGTTTCCAAAGTAAGCTATCAAATTCTGAGTTTTAAGTTTTCACTTCTATCGGTAGTTCTTATGACTGCCAATTTTTTTTTGTCGCGTATAGGTCCAGGTCTGACCACCAACTCACTGATTGGGAATATTCTCATTTTTTGATGGCGATTAATTCTGTTGTTACTTGCTCATATACTTTCGTGACTGATTTTCACGTGTTACCAAGGTATCGTGTAACGACGTGGCGCCGGTACAAGGTAAGTGGCGCCGCCGCCGCGGGGCTATAGAAATGGTTTTCCGGCGCTGACTACTATTAATGAGGTGTACTTAGATAACAGGTGTTATGTTTCCCACCAGACATTGTTTTATATGTGCGTCAGTCTTTATATACATTTATACCTCTGTATATAAATACGTGAAGAATTTTTCGGTACTCCTTTTTAGGAAAATTACATAAGCATAAGAAAGTCACTAAATTTCCCACTGCTTTTTTAAGGTTCCGTATCCAAAGGATAAAAACGGGACCCTATTACTGGGACTTGGCTGTCCGTCCGTCCGTCCGTCTGTCACCAGGCTGTATCTCAAGAACGGTGATAGCTAGACAGTTGAAATTTTCACAGATGATGTATTTTTTCTCCGCTATAACAACAAATACTAATAATAAAAATAAATGAATGTTCCCACACAACAAACTGGTTTTTTAACCGTTTCTTGCTCGATTAGTCCGTGCCAAGCAAACTAGATGGCGCCACTGTAAAAATAAAACACGCTATCGAATTCGTCGTTAGAAGCACAACGTAAAATCAAAATTTTTGTAATGCTTTTGGATGAAAACCAAGCCAGTAAAAGAAGCCAAAATAAATAAATAAATATCGGTGGATACGCCAAGTTTTTGTTGTCAATTTTGAACAAGAAATTCTTTTTTAAACGCTTCTCATACCTATTTGAAGCAACTTCCTTAAAGAAAATAAAGTGGCCAAGTGCGAGTTGGACTCGCCCATGAAGGGTTCCGTTGCAGCATGTAACATAATATACATAGTACACATAGTTCCCGTAGTTCGTTGTAACTTTGATCGAAGTTTCAATAATAGTGTATTTATGACGTACTAAAAAAAAACTACTCATCAGATCGAGTTCAAACTAATTTTCGTTGGTAGTTTTCATGGTAATGTACATCATATATTTTTTTTAGATTTTTCATTCTCTTACTTTAGAAATTAGAGGGGGGGGGGACACACATTTTACCACTTTGGAAGTGTCTCTCGCGCAAATTATTCAGTGTAGACGAAAATGATTTTAGAAACCTCAACATCATTTTTGAAGACCTATCGATAGACACCCAACACGTGTAGGTCTGATGAAAAAAAAATTTTTGAGTTTCAGTTCTCAGTATGGGGGGCAACCCTAATTTTTCTTTTTTTTAATTTTTTTTGTTCAAATCTTAATGCGGTTTACAGAATACATCTACTTACCAAGTTTCAACAGTGTAGTTCTCATAGTTTCGGCAAAAAGTGGCTGTGACATACGGACGGACAGACAGACAGACAGACAGACAGACATGACGAATCTATAAGGGTTCCGTTTTTACGTTTTACGGAACCCTAAAAATCCAGTCTTAGAAATTATCCGGTTCTTCGAATAATTTTTCATTTAAAATAATTTCCTAACACGATTCATGAGTCAATGAGGGAGTTTCCGACGAGACAAAAATAGTTCCAACGGACACACTAGATGGCGATTGTTCGAGATGCAGATAGATCTGTCTCACCATAATATATACTCTCAACAGTGTAACCCTACCCGTAGAGACCCTACCCGTTTTCAGGGAAAAAGTATAGTGTAAAAAGTGTATTTTTTAATTTTAAAATATTGGGAATAAAAATAGCTAATTAGGTTGATAATGTAATAAAAAACCGTTACTGATCACAATCCCTTTTCAGTAAAAATCTTTACTGAAAAAAGAACTCCCGAGGCAATAGACACCAACTAAGCCATAGTAGAAGGAAAATTCAAAGATATAAATAGCAACACTGATACGACAATATTTTATCCACAGACTAAGTAGAGAGATACTCTCTCGGCTGAAGAATTAGTATCCATAGCCAAGAATAAATTTAAAAAATATGTATTTTGTCTTTCATCAGGTTTACGAATTTGTTTTGAAATTTTGATGTTTTGATATAGTTTTCATTCGAATAAAATGCGTACATGGATAAAGTAGTTTATTATTTATTACTAGAAGTCGTGCTTTCGCAAATTGAATGAATTGAGTCCCATTATGCCTACCGCTTTTGACAACAAACCAAAAGACCTACAAGCGCCGCCTATTATCGTTTTATTAAACCATATCTTTTTGTCTCGTCGGAAAACGGCTCATTACGTTATGAGTCATGTTTAAATTACTAAGCTTTAAAAGGTCGACTACCGTAAACCTTCCGCGAATCACAGATGTGCTTGCGCACTTGAGTACAAAGGAACGATTTTGACCTTAAAAAAATAAAGTGGCCAAGTGCGAGTTGGACTCGCCTATGAAGGGTTCCGTTGCAGCAAGTAACATTATATACATAGTACACAATGTTCTTGTAGTTCGTTGGAACTTTGATCGAAGTTTTAATAATAGTGTATTTATTTATGACGTACTAAAACAAAACTGCTCATCAGATCGAGTTCAAACCAATTTTCGTTGGTAGTTTGCATGGTAATGTACATCATATATTTTTTTTAGTTTTTTCATTCTCTTACTTTAGAAGTTTGAGGGGGGGGGACACACAAATTTTACCACTTTGGAAGTGTCTCTCGCGCAAATTATTCAGTGTAGACAAAAATTATGTTAGAAACCTCAACATCATTTTTGAAGACCTATCGATAGACACCCCACACGTGTAGGTTTAATGAAAACAATTTTTTGAGTTTCAGTTCTCAGTATGGGGGAGCAACCCTAATTTTTATTTTTTTAAATTTTTTTGTACAAATCTTAATGCGGTTCATAGAATAAATCTACTTACCAAGTTTCAACAGTGTAGTTCTCATAGTTTCGGCAAAAAGTGGCTGTGACATACGGACGGACAGACAGACAGACAGACATGACGAATCTATAAGGGTTCCGTTTTTACGTTTTACGGAACCCTAAAAAGCTAAGCAAACCTTATTTTTTGTTCCTCCTGGTACTGAGTGCCACAAGTTATGCCACATGATGGCAAAAGTATCAGCTGGAGACTCTGGAATCGATTGAGAGACGTGTCAAAAGGCTCATAGGCAATGACACTCTTGTGCGACTTCAAAGTCTTGATCATCGCCGCAAAATTGCTAGCTTATCGGTTTTTTAACGGATACACTTCGGAGAGTGTGCAACTGATCTGCATGATCTAATACCACCTTGCCCTTTCTTCTATCGGACTTCTAGTATCTCAAAAAAGCGACATCGTTTCACGGTTGATGCTCCAAAAACACGAACGAAGAGATTTGACTCCACGTTTGGAATAAGAGCGTCTAGCTTGTGGAATGCGTTGCTTGAGTGGGGTTTTCCCGATGTTTACAATGTTGGTGAATAATGTCTGTGGAATGCGTTGCCTGACAAAGTTTTTTTTCTACAACCCTGGTATCTTGAAGTCATTGTATTCAAGTGAATCGGTTTCTATGTAAGCACGCTGCACCGTAGACCGCGTCGTCGCTTAACATCACACGCGATAGCTGAGTGAAAGCCTATTATCATTAAAATCAAAAACATTAAGCCACTAAATAAAATTACAATGATATTTATTGGATTCAATAACCATATTTTATATTTGGTAATTGATTCCAATAGGTATAACCAGTTTACAGTTCAAATACACAAATGACAAATTAATGTAGTCAAAAAAACTATGGATGAGCGAACTAACGGAACTCCTTCTACTTAGTGATACCGGAAAGATTAATCGCTTTTTGTAGAGCTGGGTGTTTGACCAGTCTTGTTCGTGTCCTCTCAAAACACAATCCATCATCATTATAGCCAGCCGCCTGAAGATCATGATTCTGGTTCATCTTTCGACTCTATTGTAGTATGGTGTAATGTTGTGGGGTAATTTAGGTTATCTTCTAGTACAAAAAGCGCTTGTAGGGCGGGAATTTGGCCAGTATTATTAGTCTCGTTTTTAAACAAATTATAATACACTGTATCGCGTAATAAATAAAAATTGAATGACTGATGTAACAGTCCTAGATGAAGTGATACAGGAAAGATTAATCGGTTTTTGTAGAGCTGGGTGTATGACCAGTCTTGTTTGTGTCGTCTTATTAAATCATCATTATAGCCAGCCTATAGAGTATTCAGCTCCCCGAAGAGCATGACTCTGGTTCCTCTTTCTCCTCTGTTGCAGTATGGTATAATGTTGTGGGGTAATTTATGATATCTGCTAGGACAAAAAGCGCTTGTTTTAGAACGAGAATTTGAGCTGGGTGTTTGACCAGTCTTGTTCGTGTCGTCTTATTAAAACACAATCCGTCATCATTATAGCCAGCCTATAGAATATTCAGCGCCCTGAAGAGCATGATTCTGGATTCCACTTTCTCCTCTTTTGCAGTATGGTATAATGTTGTGGGGTAATTTTTGCTCTCTACTAGTACAAAAACCGGTTTTTGGAGTGCTGAGTGTTTGACCAGTCTTGTCCGTGTCGTCTTATCAAATTACTATCCATCATCATTATAGGCAGTCTATTCGACTCCATGCAGCTATCCCGCTTTGCCAGTTTTTGAAGTTTAAATTTAAAGTCGTCACCGATGTGCTACAGTCCGGCGGCATATCGTCAGTTTAAAGCATCTAAAACTTTAGATGCCTTAAAATGGGCTATATAAATGGTTGGTTAAATGCTTGAGAGCCTTCTGAGACTTCGTGAGAGCTGGCAAGACTTCGACAGCATCATTGATGTTACAGATGTCCATAAACTACGACTATCGCATATACCATCACGCGGGCCGTATGCTTATTGCCACTCGTCCTCAACCCACAAAAAATTATTACCTACATCTTATTGAAGTGAAAACTTCTTTTGGCCCACCACAAACAGATTTTTTGTGGATTGTGAATTTATTTCTACCGTCACGCTCGGGAATGATAAGAAATTTTCGGGTAAACTCTTAGTTAGCCATCTAGAAATGCGTCAGCATTTTCCATTGGCATCCAGAAATTCGTCAGCATTTCCCATTGGCTATGCTCATGGCCATGCCCTCCGGTTTCACCCGCGTAGTTCCCAAAGTGAGCTATCAAATTCTGAGTTATACAGTTTCACTTCTTTCGGCAGTTCCTATGACTGCCATTTTTTTTTCTGCACTATTTGTACCCTGCGCGCGTTGCTACGCCACTTGTCAGAAATTGGACTTACCCAAAGACGTCAAATGTAAAAGACACACAAAGGCTGCTCGGAGACCTGATAAAAAATCATATTTACATGTGTTGGTGACTAGTGGACATTTGTGTCGGATTATAATATCGTCTTGTATCACATTCACGCACAGAACATGCCATAATATAAATAATTTAATAAAATCGTCTGCAATCCAAGGATTAATTAAAAAATACACGATTTTCACCGCGACGAAATCAGACTGTTACGTTCGGGTATACTAAAATATTGTAATGACGTTACTTCATTCACTTTCTCTTCTTCTCTCGAGCGATTTCCACTTGAAAATGATTTCTCGCTCACTCGCTTTGTTGATCTTTTTGCGTAGCAAAAAAATTCTTCTTCTATGGACTTACCAACTCAGAAACCTTTTTAGGGTTCCGTAAAACGTAAAAACGGAACCCTTATAGATTCGTCATGTCTGTCTGTCTGTCTGTCTGTCTGTCTGTCTGTCTGTCTGTCTGTCCGTCCGTATGTCACAGCCACTTTTTGCCGAAACTATGAGAACTACACTGTTGAAACTTGGTAAATAGATGTATTCTGTGAACCGCATCAAGATTTGAACAAAAAAAATTAAAAAAAAGAAAAATTAGGGTTGCCCCCCATACTGAGAACTGAAACTCAAAAATTTTTTTTTCATCAAACTTACACGTGTGGGGTGTCTATCGATAGGTCTTCAAAAATGATGTTGAGGTTTCTAAAATCATTTTCGTCTACACTGAATAATTTGCGCGAGAGACACTTCCAAAGTGGGAAAATGTGTGTCCCCCCCCCTCTAACTTCTAAAGTAAGAATATGAAAAATCTAAAAAAATTATATGATGTACATTACCATATAAACTACCAACGAAAATTAGTTTGAACTCGATCTGATGAGTAGTTTTTTTTTAGTACGTCATAAATACACTATTATTGAAACTTCGATCAAAGTTACAACGAACTACAAGAACTATAAATATGTACCTAATATGTATATTATGTTACGTGGTGCAACGGAACCCTTCATGGGCGAGTCCAACTCGCACTTGGCCACTTTATTATTTGACTCATGCACAACAATTTAGCTGAAGATCATCACATGATCAAATGCTTAGTTTACGATTATACAAAGGACATACAGACAAACAGTCATTGTATATATCGAGAAGAATACAGTTAACATTTATTAGCTTTTTTGTATTTGTCGCTGAGCGGCCATATCGTCCTATTTCTTATCTGTGTGACGTCATTGGGTTTTTTTTATGTTTTATCTATCCTCGTTTAATATGCTCTGTAGGGCTTGTAATATCGGAAGGTTTTCAATTCCGGATCCGATTTCCGATACTGGATACTCAATATCGGAATTCCGGAATGGTTCCGATATTGGATAATAATATTTTGCTTCTAGGAAAAAGTTTTTTTTAAAATTTAACAAGTTTGTTTTATTATAGAAATTTATAGATGCTTTAATCAACTTAACCTATACAGACTTATTAATCACATGAAACAATAAAATATTGTTTAAAATGCAGTCAACAAAAATCAATACTTATAGTTTTTAAAAAATGAACAAACAAATGATTTACGTACGATACCATCAATAAAATGTAAAAAAAATAGCCATAGATTTTTTTTACAAGAGCTGAAATCAAATCGTTTACTGAGATCAAACAATTTTTTTTTCAATCAATGCTTCAACAATAGCTTTGTACGAACAAATTTTATTCGTATGATACGACGAAAAACAAACGAACAATAATTTAAAAAAAAAATGGCAAGAGCTGAAATCAAATTTTCTACTAAAATAATCAAAAACAATAATATTTTTTTCGGGAACGACTCTTCTTGTTCTTGATAGTGCGTTCTCAGGAATAATAAAGCATCTAGCATTTGGTCTGAGAGTGAACTTCGTATATGGTTACATAAGTAACCAGCAGATGAGAATACTATCTCACTCTTAACACTCGTAGGAAAAAAAAATGAGCTTTTATGAGCTTTTGCAGCTTTTTGCACTTACCGAGTTCATTTTTCAGCTGCTGTTGTAAGGTAGGCTCATCATCATCGGAAAATAGGGTATGTCACGAGGGATGTCACGACAACTGCTGCTGCAACAAGCTGCGTGCACGACATTTTTCACGGTTCTGATCGTGGTTCGTGTATGTATATGTAGGTCTATGCGTCATGGTTGCGTTTAAAAATAAACTTATATTACTAGTCAAAATATCGATTTCGGAATAGCGATTTTGAGTGTTTCAATTCCGGAATTGAAATATCGGAAAAATATGTCCGAGATTCCGGAATTACGAAATATCGAAATTCCGGTATACAAGCCCTAATGCTCTGTGCAAGTTAAATCTCTTGCACGGCATACCCATTTCCTGTTGTTGGGTCAGTGTGAAAGGATTAACTGGCTAGGATTACGAATTCGTTTTTTTAAATCGGTCGGACTTCAAAACTAAGGAGATTCTGAGGTATAAAAACATTTAGTTTATGTGTGGTTAAGTTATGGCTGGTCTAGTCGAGAGAATGGCGACTGCCGATGCAGAACCCTGGGTTCAAATCCCATGAGCTTCACTGTTCTTTCGAAGTCATTTGCGTAATGCAGCTAACTTAAAACATGAAGGATACCGACATGTAGGTACCTCTCTATCTCTGCAGAATCTTTCGAGCTCATGTGTCGTCCACCAACCAACACTGGGCCAGCGTGGCGGATTACAGCATTAACTCTCTCCTTGCGAGAGAAGGCCCCGAGTCCCAGCAGTGGGAACATTTAGTTGGCCACTTATGCTATCAGCCATCTGGCACGTCTCTCGAATTAATCAAAATCTGAATCGCACGGCAGGCGTTTTAAAATAAACTTTTTTATAAAAGTAAACATATGAATACACCTGTGCGTACATAATTGTTTAATCTAATAGACTAGTTGGTTGCCGGGGTTTCACTTCATATCTATACTAATATTATAAAGCTGAAGAGTTTGTTTGTTTGTTTGTTTGAACGCAAGGATCTCTGGAACTACTGATCCGAATTGAACGATTCTTTCTTTGTAGGATAGTCCATTTATCGAGGAAGGCTATAGGCTATTTAACATTACGCTACTATCAACAGGAGCCGAGCAGGAATGAAAAATGTAACAAAAACGGGAAAAAATATTGCTTTTTGAGAGCTTTCGTTGCGTGACGGCATATGTCATATTTCAAAGGTTGCGTCATTAGAACTTAAAGTAACCGAATTTGTTCAAAATTTTAATTGGTACGATCGATTTTCGATAGATGGCGTAGCAACGCGCGCGCGTTCAGCTAGTCATTAATAAAACGTAAATATATATTTCTCACACATAGTAGTGTAGTGGAGGGCCTCTTGGCAGAGTCCGCCTGGGGAAGTACCACACCTTTACCAGTTATTCTGCCGTGCAAATATTACTGCGTTCCGGTTTGAAGGGCAATATTTCCAGAGAAATTACAGGGCTTAGAGATATCACATCTCTGGGTGACGAGCGCAGTGCAGTGCAAGCTAATGATTTGGACTCTCCATGTTCCAATAGCTGCGTGTCACTGTCCTGTTATGTGGCAGGCATTTTGCTTACCATCAGCCTATTCATCTCGTCGCTTTTTCCATGTCTTTGGAACAACAACCATGAAACGATGTCACTTTTCGAGCAATATTATTACAATATTAGTAAGATTCTATGCTAGTAGGTACTCTTGTACAAACAGACATTTCTATTTTAGTTGTATGGATGTATGGTTTGTATGAGCCGGCGTTAGACACTTTGTTGACGTAAGCCGAGTTATACAACCGTATTGACCTACATAGCGAAGGAAAGGAGGTTCTTGGGTTGTCTATAATAGTATTACAAGCACCGGGCCGTGGTTTTACTCGTGTAGTTCTCGTTGTTGTTATTTTGTCGGGATAAAAAGTAGCCGATGTGTTATTCCAGTCTATGTTCTATGTTCCAAATTTGTTTCATTTACATTGATGTTGTCCATTCTAACCGATCCGTTTTAAAACGTTTCGACATGATTGAGCAACAAACATACAAACTTTAACATTTGAAATATTAGTAGGTTTACTAACAGCACGGTTTACCCGCGTGTTTGTCGTTCCAGTAATTTTCTTTAAAAAAAAAAATTGGCAGTCATAGGAACTGCCGATAGAAGTGAAAACTTATAACTCAGAATTTGATAGCTTACTTTGGAAACTACACGGGTGTAACCGGAGGGTGTGGCCGTGTCATCATGGCTTAACCATCTAGAAATGCACTAGCATTTCCCATTGGCTGACGCATTTCTAGATGGCCATGCCTTTATGACCAGGCCACGCCCTTTCAGCATTTCCCATTGGCTGACGCATTTCTGGTAACTAATGGCCAAGGTCCCGAGTTTACCCGATGATTTCTTTAATCCCCAAGCGTGATGCTTGAAGTCAATTCACAGCCCACGAAAAGTCTGTCTATGATGCGCCAAGAGAAGTCTTCACTTCAAAAAAAAAAACGGCAGTCATAGACACTACCGTTAGAAGTGAAAATTTATAACTCAGAATTTGATAGCTTACTTTGGAAACTACACGGGTGTAACCGGAAGGTGTGGCCGTGTCATCATGGCTTGACCATCTAGAAATGCACCAGCATTTCTCATTGGCTGACGCATTTCTGGTAACTAATGGCCAAGGTCCCGAGTTTACCCGATGATTTCTTTAATCTCCAAGCGTGATGCTTGAAGTCATTTCACAGCCCACGAAAAATCTGTCTATGATGCGCCAAGAGAAGTCTTCACTTCAAAAAAAAATCGGCAGTCATAGACACTACCGTTAGAAGTGAAAATGTATAACTCAGAATTTGATAGCTCACTTTGGAAACTACACGGATGTAACCGGAGGTCGTGGTCTGGTCATCATGGCATGCCCATCTAGAAATGCGTCAGCATTTCCCATTGGCTGACGCATTTCTAGATGGGCATGCCATGATGGGCAGGCCACGTCCTTTCAGCATTTCCCATTGGCTGACGCATTTCTGGTGGCCAATGGCCATGGTCCCGAGTTTACCCGAAGATTTCTTATCATACCCGAACGTGACGCTAGAATTCAATTCACACCCCACGAAAAATCTGTCTAGGCCCGCCAAAAGAAGTTTACACTTAAAAAATTGGCAGTCATAGGAACTGTCATAGATGGCCAATGCGAAATGCTGACGCATTTCTATTGGCCAATGGCCATGGTCCCGAGTTTACCCGAAGATTTCTTTAATCCCCAAGCGTGATGCTTGAAGTCAATTCACAGCCCACGAAAAATCATATCATTCGAGGTCATGCGTCATCATCCACCAACCCGCACTGGGCCAGCGTGGTGTATAATGACCTCGACTCTCTCCTTGCGAGAGAAGGTCCCGAGTACCAGCACTAGTACTCTAGTATTCATAGTACAAGAAGCATTGCTTATTTTCTGGCTAGATATTTTGTATCAGAAATTTCCCACCAATATTTATTTTATTCTGTTTGTATGTGTTAAATCTCGACATATAGGTAATTTAACTAGTGAATTGTTTTATAGATTTCGTACGCAACGCCAATTATCGTGTCTTTATCAAATACCTAGAACCTTGACCTATTCGACGTGGGTTGGTCAATCTGTCCGTTTGTCCGTCGCATCCGAATCCAATTCATACATCCTACAGTCCTATACATTTGTTTGAATTGAAAACTACTTTTTAGCTCTTAAATTTTCACGATTAAATCTCATAATATCTATGTCGCATACGGATTGTATAATCCGTCGTATTACATTACGGCTAGCCGTTATCAAAAACAGGGCCGTTTTGTAATGCGCTCAGGAGGAATATTGGAATTATCGAATTCGGTGGACCTAATCCAAGTTATCAGGTAACAAAAAAATAAAAAAATATTGTGTAGTTTTATGAAACCACGGTAAAAGTGAAACATTTTTTCCCGGTATCACATTTAACATTTTTTTTTCGTAAAAAATATTCGATTTATGTGATTTAGGTGAGTGTTGACGTACGTCACCAAAAGGGGCCCTTTTAAACCTACGCCCGAGTCCCAAGTCTTGGGGTCTATTCGAGATTTCTCTCTCTGCCACACGATGGACCCGGCACCCGCACGGTGAATCCATGGAATGCTAAGAAGTTCGTCTCACTTAAGTTAACGAGTAACGCCACCGTATTGGCCTGGGCTGCTCTGTCGAGCGCCTTTCACGTTACCCCTAATCCACGGCCGACCGTCACGCGACACGCAATAGATGGACGAAAAAGTTTGAGGCGATGATATACAAGTTTTACTTTAATAGAACATATACTTAGTTAAATTGAGTAACCCCTCCTTTTTGGAGTCGGTTGAGAAGAACGATGCACATCTCGTTACAGCGTCGTAATGACGATTTGAAAGGCGAAGCCCCGTCATTACCAGTGACCTCACGTAGTCACGTAGAATCCTCACCAACACTCTTGTGCGACTCTGCGTGGCGCCACCATTGTATTACTATCTGATGCTTTGTGTAAATAAGTTCTAATCATGGAGGGTTGAGGTAAGGAGTGTCATCTGAGTACATGAAAAAGTGTCCTTCCAAATGCATTAAATTAGGGTAGCGCCGCATTAGCATCAGGGTAAATTTCAAAGGAAAGTAATACTAACGAGTACCTATTCACAAAGAACGTACTATTCATAGTTGCGTTGCTTAGTTTTGGGGTCAGATGTTGTTGTGTGTGAAATGTCCACCAATATTTATTTATTTACAGTTCACGAAATAAAATCACTCTAGCTACCTACACGTTTTCTCAAAATAAGTATCCTAGGTTACATTTGGCACATTATTTTGTACTACGCGAGTAGTTGAAATGTTGTATCAGTAACTATTTTAGTCGACAATATTTTTTTTTAACTCGGCATACCTCAATTCGTTGCAATTGCTACATTCATACCCTCGGATATCTATGTTCATGTTCATACCATACCCTTTGTCTCATCCAGCGCCATTGGGGAACATTTTTGAACTGTTATTTATATCATAAAGGTGGCTACTTTTTAAAATTTTCTATCTTATTAGATGATACTCCTTAGCTCTACCCTCCATAGCTCTAATGCATACATTCACGGTTCGAAAATTTTACCAATTGCTTTACTACCTCACGTATTGATTGGCTCAAGGCTACAGAGTCTATATGCTCGCTAATTATGGGACCTTCGGTTTTGTTTTCCTGCATCGATCAATAACTCGATTATTTTATCGGATTAGTGTTGTACCTAGCGATTAATTCGACGATTTTAATGAGCCGCTTTCAAACGACACTAAAAATTGATTTAAAATAATTTATTTTCTCACTGTGTGTGTCTAATGTATTTCACACCGTGGATTCGATTCCCACCCAGTGCAAATATTTGTGTGATGAATTCAAATATTTGTACTGTGTCTGGGTGTTTCTATGTATAATAAGTATGTATTTACAACTATACAAGTATTATATCAGCTATCTGGCCGCCATAGTACAAGCTTTGCTTAGTTTGGGGTCACGTGGTGTTGTGTGTGAATACGGTATTTGACAATGTTTAAAATATAGCATAAATTATGATCATCCCATCAGATAACACATTAAATAAACATATTTAACCCTATATTGGAATATATTGTGGTTATTTTTTGTATAATACGCCAATTAAAATTTAAAAAATACTGAATTTTTACCTGCGACGTAAACGCTAATTCTAGTCATGTGACGCGCGTGACGTCACATGCCAGTAAATATTCAATCTACAGCAAATGGTTTCTTTAAGAACACTGATTTGTTTACTGGCATGTGACGTCACGCGCGTCACATGACCAGAAACAGCGTTTTTGGCGGGCTTTTTGACATTTATTTTTAATGGTAAAACAGTGAATCTTGCGGAAATATTCATGTAGTAGGTATGGTATATTGTGTAATCAACAATCATTTAAACGGTTTTATAAAATTAGTCAAATACCGTACTGTCCACCAACATTTATTTATTAAAAAAAAAAAAAAAAAACCGATACTCGACCAATTTCATAAAAAATGGTTGTCTGTAAAGTCGGTTTACTGACGATAGTTGAACGTGACAACGTCTTAAGAAAATATTGATGGAATGGTACTGACGACGTCATGCGGCGAGGTAACGGCGGTAACGGCACATGACGTCATGTTTTGCGGGCGTGCAGCTGGCTTCATCGAATTATAAGACGTTATCACGTCAAAATGTTGTATACGTATTTTTTCTTATGTTTCACAAACAAAACATGACGAAGATATAGTGCTTACAAGTTCCGAGTCACGTCACGATATGGTACGATTTTTACTTTCGTGTGACGTCACAACTCCCTACTCCGGAAGTTTAATTATTTAGATATATCTTTGTAAATTTGTTATAAATTGATTCTTCTTCCTTCTTTTTCGAAGTTGGTTAAAAAGGTTAATACTTCTTGAAGATACTAATAAATAACTATGAGAACTACACTGTTGAAACTTGGTAAGTAGATGTATTCTGTGAACCGCATTAAAGTTTGAACAAAAAAAATTAAAAAAAAGAAAAATTAGGGTTGCCCCCCATACTGAGAACTGAAACTTAAAATTTTTTTTTCATCAAACCTGCACGTGTTGTGTGTCTATCGATAGGTCTTCAAAAATGATGTTGAGGTTTCTAAAATAATTTTTGTCTACACTGAATAATTTGCGCGAGAGACACTTCCGAAGTGGTAAAATGTGTGTCCCCCCCCCTCTAACTTCTAAAGTAAGAGAATGAAAAATCTAAAAAAAAAATATGATGTACATTACCATGTAAACTACCAACGAAAATTAGTTTGAACTCGATCTGATGAGTAGTTTTTTTTTAGTACGTCATAAATACACTAGTATTGAAACTTCGACCAAAGTTACAACGAACTACAAGAACTATGTGTACTATGTATATTATGTTACTTGCTGCAACGGAACCCTTCATGGGCGAGTCCAACTCGCACTTGGCCACTTTATTTGTTTTAAATTAGAATTGCCTCCACTAGAAATCAATGTCGCTAAACATCTTTTCCAATTGTCTTTGTGTAGTCGGTTGATACTTGATAACGACAAACAAAAGCGGCACGATTTTGTGATTTAGGTATTATTACTATTTCAGCGTATCGATTAGATAAATAATTACAAGTTAAATCAATAATTCAATTAAAAATATCGATAGCGGCGTTAAAGCTGGTTCATGTTTTGTTGTTATCAGCCAATCTGTCTGAGTGTAGAACGTATGTTATATATATTACTTCCTGTGCTTTGATAACGTTTACGCAATTGGGTTAATGATGCCGGCTTTTTTTTTCTAATTAGCACTAGTAGGGTCACACGGTTTTGCTTGAGTAGCTCTCATTTTGCGTATTTTGTAGTGTCTCTTTTGTTTAGTCCGCTTGGGAAAGTACCCACTCGTTTACCCAATTCAATCAATTATTCTACCGTCAAATAACAGTAATCGCCAAACTTTACTATGTTCCGGGTTGAAGGGCAATGTTTTTTTTTCCAAATCATGCAAGATATCTGGGTGATGTTAATGCTAGGTAGTGGTTTGTTCTTCAATTCTAATGGCGTGTGTAACTCTGAGTTGTTAAATATTACCACATTGCTTGATGTTAAGCGACGATGCGGTCTACGATGGACCGTGCTTAGCTATAAACGCCTGTTCAAACCTAAGCGGTATTCGCTGCCGTCTGCGCTAGAGAAAACCGAGTGGGTAAGCGGTAATATTACTGTTCACACCAGAGCGGATTTCGCCGCCTGCGATACCAGAACGTTTCGCCAAATAAGCAAAAAATACCGCCTACCCCCAGGCGGTACGTACCGCTTTCGCATTAGCCGCGGAACTTCATACAAAATACCGCGCGGTATTTAGATACCTCTACCCACAGCGGTAGCGAATACCGCTCCGGTGTGAACAGGCCTTAAGGTGCGTACCCCAGCAAAACGAGTTTTTTGTCCAGTTTTAAGAGCTATCTACTCATTAGCCAAAACAAATATCAACTGGTAAATATACATTAAATTTCTACAACTTCTTGGCTTCAAAATGGTAGTTTAATTTTTTTGTTAATGAACTTATTGTTTAAATAATCGCCTCACAACGAAACCATGAAAAAATTAAATAATTGTAGTTATCATGCATCTCCTCGAAAATCGTCAATTATTTTGATTTTGTATCTACTTACACCAACGGATAGACAATTCCATTACGAACATTTTGGTAGTTTTATTTTTTTCAAAAGACCAAAATCTGATTTTATAAAGAGTTTATTCTAAAATTTGAGCGTAAAACAGCGACAAATCCTACTGTTTCTCTCTTGCTCTTTCTTGCGTTGTGCGATAAGGTAAGAAATACTCAAGGTCATTTGCTCGGGGTACGCCCTTAAGAAACGATTCACTCTCTGACTCTCTATTTGAAGACACTAAAATTGACATCATCGGGTATTACCCAATCTGGCAATGCCATCCACAGCCTAGACGTTCTTATCACAAAAGTAGATCTAGAGCCTCTTCGTTCGTGTCTTTGGAACATTAAATACCTCTTCGTAACTTCAACAATTTTTTCCAGTGAAATAGGGTACAATCCACAAAAAAAAAATTGGTTGCCTGTAAAGTCGGTATACGGGCGAAAGTTTTACGTGACAACGACTTTGAGTGGTAAAATAATTTTAATGTGAATATTCATTCGTAGTCTGTCACATTATCACTACACAATCGTTTTACAATTAACTGGCAACGTGTAAACTTGTATGCAGGCGCCTAAGCGAATCGGCGACTCGGGCATGGTTAGCCCGCCTAAGAGCGTGAGAGACAGACATAAAAAGTGAAAGGCACGCGTCCCTCTCACTCGCTCTCATTGTGAGCGCATAACGTGAGCGGAGCGTAACGCAGTTTCTTGAAGTGTCACCCGGCAAACCAATTTATAAGACGTTGTCACGTCAAAAAAATTGGCAGTCATAGGAACTGCCGATAGAAGTGAAAACTTATAACTTCAGAATTTGATAGCTTACCTTGGAAACTACACGGGTGTAACCGGAGGGCGTGGCTTCGCCATCTTGGCATGGCCATCTAGAAATGCGTCAGCATTTCCCATTGGCTGATGCGTTTCTAGATGGCCAATAGCCATGGTCCCGAGTTTACCCGAAGCTTTCTTATCATACCCGAGCGTGACGAATGAATTCAACTCACAGCCCACGAAAAATCTGTCTAGGCGCGCCTAAAGAAGTTTTCACTTCAAAAACTAATTAGTCCGTCAGTTAGATTGCAAAAAAATATTGTACACGTATTTTTTATTTTGTTTCACAAAAAAAAAAAACGAAAATACAGCGCTTAGAAGTTTCGCGTGACGTCACTCGTGCTTACGATTTTCACTCACGAGTGACGTCGCGACCCCCACTCTCGAAGTTTGATGTTCTATATCTTTGTCGATTTTTGATATTTTGAAAAAATAAAAAATACGTGTCTCATATTTTTCCATGATCTAGCTGACGGACTAATTAGAATAGTGTATTTTTGACCCAGTCCGGTACCCTATTACAGGGCATAGATATCAAACATCTAATATATCTGGGTGACGAGCGCGGTGCAGTGCTGCAGGTAATGATTTGAACTCTTCAATGTTTCAATAGCTGCGTGTCACTGTGCTGTTATGTGGCAGGCATGTTGCTTACCATCAGGCACGTGTCCTGCTCGTCTCGTCACTCTATACCATAACAAAAAAAAACATTTAAAATAATATATATTTTAACTAGTAGTGTTTTTACGCCCGTAGCTGCCGTTATTTTTCCGGGATTAAAAGTAGCCAATGTATTCTTCCAGGCGTTAATCTTTCTATGGCTGAAATTTCAGTCCGATCTGTTCATACATTACGACGTGATTGAGCAACAAACATCCAAACATTAACATTTATAGTATTATAGTGTTAGTAGGACTAGCAGTGCCCCACGGTTTCACCCGCGTAGCTCCCGTTATTTTCCCGGGCTACTATTTATATAGTAGCCTATGGGTTCTGCCAGAATATAATTAATGTTTCTATGATTCAAATTCAAATTTTAGTCCGATCTGTTCAGACGTTACAAATATTGACTTTTATAATATTAATCTGATACTAACATATTTTTTTCTTTTGTTACAGATCTACACTCGACTGCAGTCGTCGTTATACATATATAGCTAATTAATTATATAATAATTTACGTATATAAATAACGTGTAAAGACACATTTCGTACATATACGTCCCAGTGCAGTGCTGAGATATCGACTTATAAGCTCATCACACATGTAGCTATAATATGTATTATTATATTTCATAGCTAGATTTATTATTGTATATTTTCTATACAAAGGTTCGAGTGACCACACACGCATCTGTAGGCAAACCGATACTGTAAGTTATATTTGTATTATGGTATAGCTAGACATATATTTTTAATGTACAGCATGTTTCAATATCCCCAAGCGTACATCTTCCATCTGACCTTTCCATTGGTTCTTGGTTTTGTACCTGACAAAAAATAGTACCAGGCAGGCATGTTGCTTACCATCAGGCACATGTCCTGCGTGTCTCATCATTCTTTAACATAAAATAGTACCAGTTTTAACACTACCAGCGGCATGGGCGAGTTTTTTGGTCCTAGACTGAAGAATTGTCAATTAAATCCAATAACAATACTACACTTATTGAATTCATAATTACTGTTTTAGTATCACCCTATTACAAAATATGTGCAAACGCTTCGGCCTAACGTTTGCATGTATTTTGTAGTATGTAGGCTAAATATTTATTTATTATAGCATCGTCTCCGTATGTGGTAGTTTGCTATGATGTATATTATATTCATACATATTATAGTTACGTGTGTGAAGAGCTTAAAGATGAAACTTCTTTCTGAGACGTTATCAGATTGCAAATCACCTGACAATAATAATTATTTTTCTTCGGAAACCGAAAGAACCGACTTCAATTTAAAAATTAATCTCAAAGGCTATCAACTCAGACGTGGCCTACCTAAACAATTGGCAATAGGGACTGCCGGTAGAAGTGAAAACTTATAACTTTTCTAATGTTTGTATTAGCTCGATTACTGAGTATGTCGGGAGACGCGAACTCACAAGATATTACCCGTCCAAAAATTGTCTACGCACGTCCCATTATGCCGCAACATAGGGCATGTTCGGAATGAGTACTTATAAGACTTTTCCTTACTAAAAAGTGCTTTCATTTAAAAAAAATCGTAAAAATATAACCAAATACAAAACAAGATTGGCGAAGCTATCGCGTAACATACAGTAAAACAATATACAATCGAATTGAGAAACTAATCCTTTTCTGAAGTGGGTTAAAAAGAGCGGAAATTAAGTTTAATAAACTAAAGGTGTGTGGTTAAGGCTGTACTGTTTTTAATAATTGAAGTAAAAACCGATTACATATAAGTACATTGAAATTGAATATAGTAAACACAGCGATACGACAGTATAGTGACGGATGCGGCTTAAGGACTAGTATCCATGGCAAAGAATAAATTTAAAAATAGACAGTGACAGCAAAAAGACAGCAGGAGTTATCTGTCTCGTTCTGGCACACTCGGCGGTCCCGAGTTTACCCGAATATGTCTTTCATTTACGTAACGCTGAGTGTCAATTCACAGTCCACGAAAGATCTGTGTGAGGTGCGCCGAAAGAATTTTTCACTTCAAAAATAACCGCGATTTAAATAGCCAGTAATGCCTGTATAATTATTTCAACATGGCGCTTCGAACCGAGTTTACCGACTGTGCTATCTGTTATTTCGTTATAGCCTTTGTTTGATTAAATCAAAATACCATTGTTTGATTAAAAGCGTATAGATAAGCGTACTAATATAGAAATAGTCGTTTAAAACTAAACATTCGTGCAGTTTGAATGCATAAGCCGCCTTAAATCTTCCCACTGTTAGGTTTTGTCTTTCAATGAGAGAATCAAAGCCGTAATGAACCACGCTGGCCCAGTGCGGGTTTGCAGATGACACCACGTAAAATTCTTAGAATGTGTCGGTTTCGTTTAGATGTTGTTTACCTTCATCTTTAAAGCCAGTGGTGAAGAAAAGTAAAATAGCGGGGATTAGGGATAATTTTTCTAATTTTACTGCTCTTTAGTCCGATTTCGTCTGTTGAGCCGATCACTACCAGTTGGGATTCCGCTAGTAATCGACTCGACATCATTTGGTATTTTATAAGTAGCCTCCTCCCGACTCAGAGCCTCAACCATGGCTGCATTTCTGTCCCTGATGGCCATCTGTAAGTTGTATTCTCGGATGGTCTTCGGCGATGCAGCCAACGCTCGCCGTACGAACCGACCGAAGGCATAGTCGGTGTCGTCAGCGTAGTAGATATTATGTAAATATTGGCTAGTCGTTGAAAATAGAAATACACAAAAAAATACTAAGTGTCTGTAGGCAATCTACATAAATTTACTAATATTATAAAGCTGAAGAGTTTGTTTGAACGCAAAGATCTCGAGAACTACTGGTCCGAATTGAAAGATTATTTTTCCGTTGGATAGTACATTTATCGAAGAAGGCTATAGGCTATTAAACATTACGCAACTATCAGCAGGAGCGGAGCATGAATAAAAATGTAACAAAAGCGGGAAAAAATATTGCTTTTTGAGAGCTTTCGTTTCGTGACAGCATGTGTCCATCTTTTAAAGGTTGCGTCATTAGAAGCTAAGGTAACCAAATTTGTTGTACATTTGAATTGGTACCACCAATTTTCGATAGATGGCGTAGCCACGCGCGCACGGTTCAGCTAGTATTAAAATAACCAGTTTTTACTACATCCATATGAATGTATAAAATGTATTTGGTACGTAGGTGTACCAAAATATTTTTATTTACGATTTTTGTCTCTGTTTGTTCTGGCTAATCTCCCAATCGGCTGGACCGATTATGACGGGGTTTTCACTACTAGATAGCTAATGTTCTAATGCATAACTTAGGCTACTCTTACTTGAGGAAAATAAAACAGAATTCCGCGAAATAAACAAAAAACCTTTAAAACGCGCGTGAAACTGCGGGCACAATTAGTGTCTTGAGAAGATAAAAAAACTGCATAATAGTTACGAAATAACTGTTTCATGTGAGTTGCGTTATTCTTCTAGACGCTGTTTTACATATATCTTATACCTTTAAACGAGCAATTCTTGTACCTATATATGTATATATATATAGAATCTGAATTTCGGAAACGGCTGGAACGATATTTATGAAATCATGTATGCAGGGGGTTTCGGGGACGATAAATCGATCTAACTAGGTTTCATTGTCTAAAAACGCATATTATGCGCGTTTTAGACAATGAAAAACTGTCACATTAGACATTAGAATGCAAAGGTAAATTCGCCGCATGACGCGACAGCATAATTGGCTTAGACGGAAAGTCGGGCATTCATGGCGGTCACGAATTAATAGCTGCGGGTTCGAATCTAGATGGCTTCTCTTCTTTTTTCAAATATTCTTTTTTTAAGAATATCTAAGTATTTTTAGTATTTAAACCGAGCAAAGCTCGGTAACCCAGGTACTTTACATTTAAATGTACTTCAGTTACGGGTAAATGACAAAACACTAGTCATTTTAAAAACTGGCTGTATTGTGGTACGTCTATTATTAGTTATTAAAAAACATTGTTCTGTTTTATCTATACATGGTTATTGGTAACTAGCCAGCATCCGTTTAATGTTATGTATATGTTCATGTTCTGTATATTTAAACGTAATAGTAGTGGTAGGACTCTTAGCAGAGTCCGCCTGAGGAAGTACCACACCTTTGCCAGTTATTCTACCGCCAAGCAGTAATGGGCAAACATTACTGTGTTCCGGTTTGAAGGGCAATGTTTCCTTAAATTACAGGGCTTACAGATATAACGTCTTAGATTTCTGGGTGACGAGCGCAGTGCAGTGCTAGGTAATGATTTGGACCCTTCATGTTCCAATAGCTGCGTGTCACTGTTCTGTTATGTGGCAGGCATGTTGCTTACCGTCAGGCATATGTCCCGTTCGTCTCGTCACTCTTTATTTAAAAATAAAGTGGCCAAGTGCGAGTTGGACTCGCCCATGAAGGGTTCCGTTGCAGCAAGTAACATAATATACATAGTACACATAGTTCTTGTAGTTCGTTGTAACTTTGATCGAAGTTTCAATAATAGTGTATTTATGACGTACTAAAAAAAAACTACTCATCAGATCGAGTTCAAACTAATTTTCGTTGGTAGTTTACATGGTAATGTACATCATATATTTTTTTTAGATTTTTCATTCTCTTACTTTAGAAGTTAGAGGGGGGGGGACACACATTTTACCACTTTGGAAGTGTCTCTCGCGCAAATTATTCAGTGTAGACGAAAATGATTTTAGAAACCTCAACATCATTTTTGAAGACCTATCGAAAGACACCCCACACGAGTAGATTTGATGAAAAAAACAATTTTGAGTTTCAGTTCTCAGTATGGGGGGCAACCCTAATTTTTCATTTTTTTAATTTTTTTTGTTTAAATTTTAATGCGTTTCACAGAATATATCTACTTACCAAGTTTCAACGGTGTAGTTTTTATAGTTTCGGCAAAAAGTGGCTGTGACATACGCAAGGACAGACAGACAGACAGACATGACGAATCTATAAGGGTTCCGTTTTTACGTTTTACGGAACCCTAAAAAAACAAAAAAAAAAATTCCAACATTTGTTAAAACTCAATACATTCCAAAAAAGTGTGTGTTGTGTTCTCTAGCACTGTTTAGGGGCTGTTTAGTGTTTATTCAAATCACATTATATCTCAAATCATTTATCGAGCGTTAAAGAGCGCGCGCGCTTTACTTACGAAGAGTTTGATGCTTTTAGAACGGACAAATACACTTTTTTATTTTGTATGGAAAAAAATATAATTATTAGTTTTTATATAGGTAAGAACAAAAGTTGACGTATTCAAAATACTTAAAAAGAGGCAGGCTTTTACCAATAACCCTGTATACTACTAGGAGGAGTTTCTCAGTTCGGATGTATGTATGTCACGCGATAGCTCCGTCAATTGTGAATTGATTTTGATGTTCCTTTTTTTTTCATCTTAGTTGAGAGGTGGTCCCGTATAAATTTTATCGAAATCGGTTTGGCGGTTTTTGAAATATGAACAAATTGCTTAAATTTACTTTAATTTATCTGGATGACTTAGTGATGGGTTCTAATGAAGTTTGTTTGAGCATCTGTTTTTTTTTTTTTAATTTAAGTCGGTTTTTGTTTATTAACAAAAAAATGTACTATGTCAGCTTTTATGCCATCTTCGCTAGTTTTTAAACGAAACACGTAACAAATGGCGCAATGTATTGTAATGGATAACAGTAGAATTATTATTCATTTTTAATGTTGTACTTGACCGGTTTTTAGCACAAAAGATTGCGTGACGGCGAACGAAAGTGACGAGCGTAAAGTGAATGTACGCGGTTCAATATACGACGGACAAATTACTCGCTAATACTCACATTATAAATAAATACTACCGTAGTAGCTCATCGCCTTTGATCTTGGGAGAAGCGCCGATTATGTCTAGACACGGGTAGGGTTGTCGCAATTTTAAAAACGTGGCACCAAAATAAAATTAAAACATACGGCAGACGTCAGCCCTGAGCCGCGCTCCTGCAATACTAACATTGTAATGTAGGCAATGCGGGAGCGCGCTTCCCGTAGCTGTGTGTCACTGTGCTGTTATGGGCAGGCGTGTTGATTACCATCAGGCACATGTCCTGCTCGTCTCGTCACTCTATACTATACTAAAAAAACACGAGCTAGGATCCGTCTAATGGGATACGTATTTCCGTATCCGCCCTTGCACGTGTCAGTGTTGATAGTTTGACATATTTTTTTACTCATCTGTCACTTTTATCTGTCACTCTGAAAACGCATAATTTCAAGCGATAATAAAGAGCTGAGACGGTAACTAAGCATGTTTGTGCTAAAAATTGGTCGACTGTCTTTTTTTTAATTTACGATACTTATAGTATTTTTAATTGCGTTAATTTTATTAACAGGCGTGCACAGTAATAAATGTCAAGAAGTAAATACTTATATTCGAAAATATGTACACATTCGGGAGCTAATCCTGAGACAAAGTTTATTAATGATTGATATTTGAAATCTATAAATTACCTGTGCTTAAGTTTGAGGGCCAAAATTATACAAACTTAAATGTTTGGATAATATGATAAAAACGCTACACAAGTACTGTACATACCCTGTTTATAATTGACCATTATTTGTAAGGAAATTGTATTCAATATTGCAATAATTAGTTATTATAAGAATGCTTCAAGTATTATTATGTTAAGTTTAAGTTCCTCTATGAAATATTATTATTAAATTGATTTAATTACTATTTGGCTTCAGGTTTACGCAAAACTATTATAGGTGGGGATAGTATGTTTAATATAACTATGGTCTCCATGATCTAGCTCGAAGGAGCATGGACATTGTCCAATGCAAAACGAAACGTTACAGGGAGCTAATTTTACCAGTGGCGCCATCTGTTGATATGTTTTGTAATAATTACTTTTTGCATTGGACATAACGCCCGCAGAGAACGTCATTAAATATCTTCAATATAAATGGATACATAGGTACCACCCATAAGATTACTTCGGGTTTGAAAGTTTGAACATTACTCAACATACACTTAAATACTAACAAATTAGAACAAGGCCTGCCTTAGTATAAATATTGACATTACATTACTGATATCATTCTATTGAATTACTCATTCAGTTACTGTCAATGCGTATGTATCAAGGATGTAACGGAGCTCATTTTATCGGAACCGAAGGCGGAGTCGGAGTTTTTAAATTTGATTTACCGGAGTCGGAACCGAAGACGGAGGCATAGGCAGGATCAGAAGTGGTGGCAGGAGAGACATTTTTGTTAGGGATAAAAATATTTTTTTGCCAAACACGTGGACACAGCGAGCAACACGGAAGGGAGTAGCCTTAGCTAAAAAATATTGTTCAAATCTTTCTGTCATTTCTTGCGGGAGGGGAAGTTGCACACTAGCGCATAGCCGCACTATTACATACAAAACATACCTGTACCGATCCATTGCCGATCATACTCACACAACCAAATCACTAACACATAAAAAATAAAGCACCATTCACAAATCTAGCCCCGCCCTCACGCCACAGTATATTATCAAACTCCATGGTCCACGCGGACTTGTACTTTGACAGAGGGGAAACGCTGTGTATGCCTACTCCCTTCCGTGTTGCTCGCTGCGTGGACACGATAAACTTTGACGAACAATTGATTTAAGGGATTGGGATTTTGTATTTCCATTTACTTTCCACCACTATAAGGGATTATCTCAAATATTTATACAACTTACCTCCGATTAAAACCTCCGTTTCAAAAGTTTCGGAGACGAAGTCGGAACCGAAGGTGTAATAAGAATCGGAAGTTCCGACTTACCGGAGTCGGAGTCGAAGCTCCATAACATCCCTGGTATGTATATACACCTGCGTTGCTATTCTGAACACAGTCGGATTGATCTCGACTCCTCGACACAGAAATCAAACCTCTCGTTCTGTTTTATCCCTTTAGAAAATATAGACAAGGATTATTTATCATTCCGAATCATCGAATCGTTTGGTTTGTGTTTAGAATCAGGACGTCTACTCTGTTTCTACGAAAACGAAATTTCGAAGAAAAAAAACGCGCGACTTTCCTGCTCCGGTTCTACTTCGATCCTTCGTTTCGTAGAACCGGAGTAGGAAAGTTACGAGTTTATTTCGAAATTACATTTTTCGTAGAAATAGTATTTTAATATACATTTATTTGGAATAATTGTTTCCACTTGTAGTACATTTTATATTTACGATTACAAGTAACTGTACCTACGTCATTTCGTTCACGTAGTTTATAAAATAACTATTCCCTAAGGAAAAAGTAGCCTGATATTGTAGGTTCAAATCTGTTTACATAAAAAAAAAATTCCAGCTCGGTTTATTTCTTTCGACGTGATTGAGCAAGAAACATATTTCACATTTAAATTAGTAGGATGTCTAATTATTATTTGCTTACCTTTATCCCATCTACATGGGTAGGTACAATAATTAGGGTTATGATTACTAATTACTATTAATTCGTGAATTCATGGAGAATCGTTCTAATACCCCAGAATATTAATACATAACGTATTATCAATGTATTTCTTTAAAACATCTGCACTCGGTAATGTTTAAAACGAATAAATAATATTTTATCCTATTTCTGTATTTTTATTTGATTATCATTTTTTTTATTTATAAATTGCCATTACAGGTGTAACAGATGTAGGATATAGATCTGCCAAACTTAAATGGGAATGGGCGGGTCATGTAAGCAGAATGCACCCCGATAGGTGGGCCATAGCGGCTACAGAGTGGGCACCATCGGCTAATCGACCCCAGGGCCGATCTCCAACGCGCCGGAAAGACGAGCTCGGAGCATTTAATAAAGATTGGGCGATGGAAGCTCTGGACCGGACTAAATGGAGAGAATTGGGGGAGACCTTTGAAAAAAAATAAAATTAGTTGTATATCTATGCATCCCACTTTATGGTCCCGCTTTTTTTTTTATTTTTATAGGTTAACACTTGACTGCCATCTCGCCTGATGTGAAGCGACGATGCGGTCTACGATGGAGCGTGCTTACCTAGAAGAAACCGATTCACTCTCGATTGTAGTTTTGTAGTGGTAGGACTCTTGGCAGAGTCCGCCTGGGAAACTATCACACCTTTGCCAGTTATTCTACCGCCAAGCAGTAACGTGTATACATTACTGTGTTCCGGTTTGAAGGGCAAATGTTTCCAGAGAAATTACAGGGCTTAGAGATATTAACAACTTAGATCTCTGGGTGACGAGCGCAGTGCAGTGCTAGGGAATGATTTGGACTATTCATGTTCCAATATCTGCGTGTCACTGTGCTGTTATGTAGCAGGCAAATTGGTTACCATCAGGCACATGTCCTTATAGTCTCCTCACTCTTAATATAAAAAAATGGCAGTCATAGGAACCGATGCCGATAGAAGTGAAAACTTATAACTCAGAATTTGATAGCTTACCTTGGAAACTACACGGGTGTAACTGGCCTCGCCATCATGGCATGGCCATCTAGAAATGCGTCAGCATTTCGGCTCACGCATTTCTAGATGGCCATGCCCTTTCAGCATTTCCCATTGGCTGACGCATTTCTAGATGGCCAATCGCCAAGGTCCCGAGTCTACCCGAAGATTTCTTATCATACCCGAGCGTGACGGTAGAATTCAATTTACACACCACGAAAAATTTGCCTAGGCGCGCCTAAAGAAGTTTTCACTTCAAAAATTTTTTGAAGGCACACACAAAATTGTAACCAGCGGGAAAAACCCACTGCTGGGAGTTGTAGACTTCTCTCACAGAGACAGACAAGGTCTGTATACCACGCTGCCCAAGTGCAGGTTTGTAGTCTTCGAATGAAGTCTTTCTTGGAACATGCCTCACGATATTTTCCTTCACCGTGTCAGTTTGGAAAGAAATTATTGTAATACAGCGGTAAGTTCCTGCTCACTCTTCTCTGAATACAAAAAAATTGGCAGTCATAGGAACTGCCGCTAGAAGTGAAAACTTGCTGTTGTCCTGGTACCTAGGGGCAAACGCAACTCTTTTATATTTCTGTTGTCCTGGTATCTGGAGATAAACGCTGGGCTGTTGGAGGTAGGTAATCGAAACTATTTACTGTTTCTGTTGCCCTGGTAACCTACCTGGCCGTTTTTACCGAGTTTACCCGAAGATTTCATATCCGATCCGATCCATTATCATATCCAAGCGTGACGATTGATTAATCCATTTTACAGCCCACGAAAATTCGCTTAGAGCGAATCTATCTATAGCGTGCCTAAAGAAGTTTTCACTTTAAAAAAAATTGGCAGTCTATATCTATATATAATATCTATTATATGTAATAGGAACTGCTGATAGAAGTGAACACTTATGACTCGGAATTTGATAGCTTACTTTGGAAACTACGCGGGTGAAACCGGAGGGCGTGGTCATGAGCATGCCCATAGTCCCGAGTTGACCCGAAGATTTCTTATCATTCCCGAGCGTGACGCTAGAATTCACAGCCCACGAAAAATCTGCATGTGACGCGCCAAAATAAGTTTTCACTTCAAAAATTGGTCTAGTTTACGCGGAGAAGTAGGTATCTTGCCAGTTATTCTACCGCCAGCAATAATGTGCAACAGCACTGCATGGTTGTATAAAAAGAAGAGTTAAAGAATACAGTTAAAAAAAGAGAAAAGTTAAGTTAAAGTCTCGTCACTCTTTATTTAAAAAAAAAATTGGTTGCCTGTAAAGTCGGTATACGGGCGAAAGTTTTACGTGACAACGACTTTGAGTGGTAAAAGCGAATCGGCGACTCGGGCATGGTTAGCCCGCCTAAGAGCGAGAGAGACAGACATAAAAAGTGAAAGGCACGCGTCCCTCTCACTCGCTCTCATTGTGAGCGCATAACGTGAGCGGAGCGTAACGCAGTTTCTTGAAGCGTCACCCGGCAAACCAATTTATAAGACGTTGTCACGTCAAAAAAAAATACACTGAGATGAGACGAACTTCTTAGCATTCCATGGATTCACCATGCGGGTGCCGGGTTCATCGTATGGCAGAGAGAGAAATCTCGATTAGACCCCAAGACTTGTGACTCGGGCGTAGGTTTAAAAGGGGCCCCTTTGTGACGTACGTCAACACTCACCTTCACTACTCGTATTCCTCTCTCTGCCCAGCCAAATCCGATATGATCCTACTAGTGCAGCTTTAGATACTCGTTCTAGTATAGGTAGAACTGACTGAACTTCTGGACAAGTAAAGGTCTTTCAGCAGGTTATAGAGAGATTTTGCTGATATACATACGTCGCTCCTACTTCTACAGCGTATAAATTAACTACATAGCCATTTTTTGTTAATTCGTTTTGAAGGTCGTAATATACTTATTTTGTTTCGTCGCGTGGTCTTTAGGTATATTAATCCCACGGTACGGTAAGTTCTACAAGGACTATGCGTTTCGTAGCTCTAGAAAAAAGGAAAATGTCCAGTCTGGATGACGAAACACCCGCATCCTCTGGGATTTTATAGTGCTTTTCACACGTGTCCATTAAAATAGTCCAATCAGATGCTGAACCCAGGATTGAGTAAGGCTTGTTCTTGGAGTTTGAAGTTGAGCCTTCTTTTACAAAGTTAACTTTTCTTTTGTCTGTCGTCAATCCCTTTTGGGCTCTAGCTACTGACAGGCTAATGGCTTCACGTATGATTTCAAGTACTCTGTCATGGCGCTGAGAGTAATAACCTATTAAGGAGCACCGTGCATCCCACCAATATGTGCCTTGCTGTACATATCGCCTCACCACAAGTATAGCAACATTTTCAGAGGCTTTTCCCCACCTTACCAAGTTACTCTGGTCAGTGAGGGTCATTTGGAAAGCATTTAGATAAAATTTTAATAAGGCAGGAGACCAGTCATATACCTAGTAACGTGCGCCAATTCAGAGCTAATGGGATACAAAACTCACCTATGGTTAACCACTCACTTTGCATTTCTAAATTCATAGCGTGCACTTTGTAATTGTCATTTTCGTCTTGTTTTAGAATAGTACATTGTTCACCGAGAGGAGAAAGTGACCGATTACCGTCGAGGGTGTCGTTTGAAGCCCGAGCCGTAGGCGAGGGCTTTAAAACACCCGAGATCGGGAATCGCACTTTCTCTCGAGTGATACATAGGTAGTGCTTTATACTACACCTAAGAGGAAAATAAAAAACTAAATCTTTACTAATTGAAATTTATATTGAAATTGTTGCAGTTAGTGAAGCTTAATGTAACACTTTTTCCATTAATGTTTGTTTGAGATGTTTGCGACAATGTAGGAGGAATAACTGGCTGTGCTGTTGGCACTGCGCTCGTAGAAGGCTGTGGTGCCAAAGGGGCAACTGGCTGCTGAGGGGCATCTGGCATCTGGCAATCCTCAAATAACACACAAATTGAAAATGGCGCCAATGGCGTCTGCAATTTTCACATGTTCATTTTTCAAATTGTTTGACACCTTCCAACACACAGCTAGTGGCCAGTGTCATGGAGAACTTGCGAACTCAAGCGAACTTGGAGATAAAAACTCACTGTAAAAACTTTTTGGCTTTTGATATTTAGGTTACCAGCGCATAGTCTTACCCAAAATTAATAAAGAAAAACCACGTAAGAAATGGATTTTCATACACTTTTCTCTCCCGCTCAGATGCGTTTTCTCGCCGCATATTTGTTCGATATGCAATGACGTACTTTCTACCGTAAATTTGATAAAGTATCAAGGTACTTTCCGAGCAGGTGTAGTATAAAGGTTTTTACTGTCTCGGTCTTCCCTTTTCTTTCTCGCACCCAACCCAGCTGTATTTACTTGTTCACCTGCCATAAATTGTTTATGAAATTGAAGTCTAGATTCAAGGTCCGAAGCGCTTTTGTCTTTTGGGAGAGATGCAATTAATTCGTCGACATTCCCAAAACATGCGTTTTTGTAACTCTTAAGGTCGATTTAAACTGAACGAACACAGAGCTAGAGCTGGAACAAGAGCATTCTTTCTCGATCTTTTAGTGTAAACGAAAGATCGTTCTTAGCTTTTTCAGTATTATATATTTCATAGAATCTTTGCGAACGCAAACAAAACAACGAAAGAATGCTCTACGTTTGTTTACACCAAATGAATTTGATACAGTGGGATAGAATGAGCATTCGCTCGTCTGATCTGATGAAAACTATTGTGATCCCTAAAGAGAGTAGAGGGATCAGCCGGATGTGCCAATCCAAACCATGACTTCAATCAATATCTTTATGACATTATCATAAAGATATTGAATCACATCTAGCAGACTATTATTTGTCTTGTATTGTGTTCCAGGCATCCAGAAATACCAGGCAAGAAGCATTTCTGGTGGTTGGGCCTGAAATACCTATTGCTAGCCATAAATATGGTAATTTTTGTTTGCAATATACTGAAAAAAATTTAGTAATTGTATTGGTTAGGGCTATCGGTCTGGTGTCTTTTGGATGAGTTACTTCTTGCATTTTAGGAATGAGGACAAAAATTGCTCTTCCAAATGATATTGGGACTTGCTTACTTGACCAGATCTTGCTGAATATATTTAAGATATGTTTACGAACTGATGGACACTTTTTATGTAGACTTTTACTTTCACTTTTTACGTTTACACTATGTAGGGAATGCCATCGGGGCCTGGGTACCGGGAACAGGGTAATCATAAAATCAAAAACAGAAATAATTACAAAATGCTATGTTTATTAAAAATTACACAGTATAAACATTGCTTAGCGCTCATCGACATTTAAATATACTATTCTATCAAACTACGCAATGTACAGAAACTAGGCGAACCTAACGAAAGCTGCTCTTCACAACACAATCATAAATACAGTTAGGCTTGGCTAAATTTAGTCGGCTGAATTTATTCGCTACCTACACCCACTCGGGCAAAGCATTCCACAATCTAGACGTTCTTATCACAAACGTGGAGTCAAATATGTTCGTTCGTGTTTTTGTAACATCAACCATGAAACGATGTCGCTTTTGTGAGATACGAAGAAATTCAGCCACTAAATTTAGCAAATTTTAAAATAAATACACGGGTAACTCACGTATAAAATAGTCAGAACAGTCCGACTCGAGTTTCAATCGCGTCCGGCGATCTTCTTCAAGGCGAGTGCGCGCGCATAATCGAGCTAAGAACATACGCGCGCACTCGCCTTGAAGAAAATCGCCGGACGCGATCGAAACTCGAGTCGGACTGTTCTGACTATTTTATACGTGAGTTACCCGTGTATTTGTTTTAAAATGTGTAATAACCACGTTAGTTTTCATACTAAAATTTAGCAAAGAGACAATTTTTTAGTGCTTATTAAGCTCTTTACTGTTTTTTTAGGAAACCCCTGAAAATTTACTGTTCCGAATTATAGTATTTTTCGGACTTAGCAGAATCTATCAGTTAAGAAATTTTTCTTTGCGATTTCAGAGTTGTTCCGATCCGTTAAAGTTGTTCGTTATGTTGGTACGCGTTGCACTTGTCAATATGAATAACTTTATATATCGGACTAACCCTAAAAATGTACTGGACGTCTACGAAAAACGTAATTTCGAAATAAACTCGCGACTTTCCTACTTCGTTTCGTCCGATACAACATTGTTTGACGTTTAAATGTTCTAAGCCTACTCTAATTAGAGTAGGCTTAAAACATTTAAACGTCCGGTTCTACTTCGTTTCGTCCGATCGAACACTGTTTGACGTCTAAAAATGTTCTAAGCCTACTCTAATTAGAGTAGGCTTAAAACATTTAAACGTCCGGTTCTACTTCGTTTCGTTCGATCGAACACTGTTTGACGTTTAAATGTTCTAAGCTTAATCTTAATTAGAGTAGGGGAAAAACGTAGGACGAAGGGACGGATCGAAGTAGAACTGGAGTAGGAAAGTCGCGAGATTATTTTGAAATCACGTTTTTCGTAGAGAGAGAGTAGACGTCCTGTTTCGAATTAAAGTACTTTTTGGTGTTGGTAGAATATATAGGTATAAGAACAATTGATTGTTCTTTGATTTTTTAAGAGTTGTTACAATTGTAAAAGTTGTTCATAACTGTAATTTTATTGTAACAATTATTATCATAGGAGCAACCATGAAAATATAATGTTCCGAATGAAACTACTTTTTGGACTTTGAATGTATGGAACATAATTAATGATTGTTCTTCAATATTTCAGAGTTGCTCTAATCGCTAAAGTTGTTCACACCGATGGGTGGCGACGCTTTAAGCTTTTACAAGTGTTCGATGCTAGTTTTAAAATGTTTAGTATATTTTCTATACAAATAAACAAAATTCAATTCAAGTAGAATTCAATTTACACCCCACGAAAAATTAGTCTAGGCGCGCCTAAAGAAGTTTTCACTTCAAAAAGACAAAATAAATTGGCAGTGAAAACTTATAACTCGGAATTTGATAGATCACTTTGGAAAGTACGCGGGTGAAACCGGAGGGCGTGGCCATGAGCATGGGCATCTAGACGCCATCATGCTGACGCATTTCTAGATGGCCAATGGCCATGGTCCCGAGTTTAGCCGAAGATTTCTTATCATTCCCGAGCGTGACGCTAGAATTCGATTCACAGCTCACGAAAAATCTGTCTGTGGCACGCCAAAATACGTTTACACTTCAAAAATTAAAAGTGGTCAAAAAACTTTGAACCCCAAGTTTAACGTGTCCGTGATTGCAATAAAATGCCGCCAACACGCTGGGCACGCTTCCGATTAGTAGTAAACTTGGTCATATTGATGATCTCTTGACCTTTCTTAGATAATAATTCAGATAGACCTAGTAAATAGAAAAAAAATTTTAAATTGCGTAAAGTAATACTTGAAAGTAACTTTTAACGTAAAGTTTTGACCAAAAGGATACGTTAGTAAAACACAATAAACATTTTAAAAACAAGCTCAAAACGAAATAAATACTTTCTACGTCGATTTAATATTATACATTGAGTATTGATAAATTTAATTAACATAAAAAATTTACAATATTTTTTTAATTTACACAAAAAAAAATTCACATTATAATAGGCGTTTTTAAGACGCAAACAGACTTGTCGAATAGTTCTCAATTTCGTCCAAATAATTATCAGCACTGCACTGCGATCGTCATCCGAGATTTAATCTTTATACCCAGAAAATTTTCTGGCAACATTGCCATTCAAATAGGAACACAGCAATGTTCAGCACATTACTGCTTGGCGCTAGAACAGCTGGTATTTCACCGGTATGAACATTTCGTATGAGAAAATAGGATTGATGTTTTTTATGTTTTTTTTTTTTCACAAATTTTGATTTTTACTCCACGTTTAGACCGTCTCAGGACCTTCAATAAATAATACAAAACCAAAATTAGCCAAATCGGTCCAGCCGTTTTCTTTAGCAAGACAATAGATTCATTTAGAATACTAATATTGTAAAGTTGAAGACTTTGTTTGAAAAACCGCCATTATTCAGCCATTTTAACCACGTGGTGCGAATCGAGCGCTGTGATTGGTCGTTTCCGTTATTAGAAGGGTTTGCCATGCACTCATGCCGTTATAGAGGCCTAAAAAATAAAGCTAAATTTAATATAATTGTTGAGAATTTTGCTGGGAACAAAGTACTTCACTCGGTAGAGAATTAAAGCCGCTCTCAGATGGTTTCAACAGCATGATTTTTGGATTTTTTTTTGAATTTTTGAAAAATCGCTACGGCGGGTTTTGCAATCAGACGCCTCAATTTAGTTCAAAGCTGTAGCGTCATTGAAAACTATTTTTACACTCTGCAAACTTCTTACAACGAATACATGTCAAAAAAACCTGATATTGACATGTACAATGCATGCCTTTCGCATTAATATACCAAATCCGCGCGACCTTGCCATATTCGTCTACAATTAAACATTTTTTTTAATACTCGATCAATTCAATAAATTACATTTTTTTTTTAATATACCCTCATTTTATAAATTAATTTTCAATTAATATACATTCTCTACGTATACATTATTTATGTGCCCTACGATAATAGGTTGATCAGAAATGGTACGTTAAGCTGGAAGGGGATGTTAAAGGCAATCTAAAACGTGTACCGGCGACACTCATGACTCATCACATAAAAAAATTGAATCTACCCTCAAAATTTTTAAGGATAGTTTTGACAAAATAAATCATAAGTGAACATTTATCAATAAGTAACAAATTTCGCGGCAACGGAAAAAATATTAAAAACTATTAATATAATGAATGCATAGAATTTATCTTTAAAAAAACCTAAGTTAGATAAAACGACAGTAAAACAGTTCAGATAAGAACTCATGCAGCGATTTTCAGCCGCGCCCGCCACGGTTGCAGGCCCGAAGCTTCTGTAGATTGCAGATAAATAGGTATATATGTAAAAATTTAAAGGACAACTCACGACGCGTTTTTCTGCCGCGGCGGGCGCGGTCGGTCGGCGTTGGTTGGACCTCAAATAATCGTAAACCGCCCGAACTTTCAAAACGGAATTTGGTCTTGCGAGCCATTTTAGAGTTCATAAAGAAACTATCCAGGTTCGCCATACGTCAAGGAGGACAACATCATCATCATCTAAGGCCTCAAACTGGACGTGAACTGGAGCGGCGACTATGGCTGATATAGCACATATAATTTTGTGTCGCTTTTTTTTTACAATTTTTTTTTATAGTATAGAGTGACGAGACGAGCAGGACAGGTGCCTGATGGTAAGCAGCATGCCTGCCACATAACAGCACAGTGACATGCAACTATTGGAACATGAAGAGTCCAAATCATTACCTAGCACTGCACTGCGCTCATCACCCAGAGATCTAAGATATTATATCTCTAAGCCTTGTAATTTCTGGAAACATTGCCCTTCAAACCGGAACACATTAATGTGCAAACATTACTGCTTGGCGGTAGAATAACTGGCAAATGTGTGGTACTTCCCCAGGCGGACTCCACCTCTCGCCCGCTTACTTTCAGTTCGCAGCCTATGGTGCAACACGAGTTTAGGTATTACTCTTCCAGCATAGCGTACCATTTCAGTCTCACCTTGCGTTTTGCAAACATTCAATACAACCGCCAATGAAAGCTTTAAAATAACTTCGCATAAAACTTAAAAACATCATTTAAAAGCCAATATTTTTACATCAACTTTGTGACATGTAACAGTAAGAACCATTGGTAGTAGCAGCTTGAAAAACAAAGCATACTTACATGTAAGGACCACAGCACACTAGCTAAGTACTTTTAGTATCAAGGTATCAACCTATCAACGATCAGCGACTAGTCGCTTTTTACAAGCTAAAAACCCCACCGCACACTTAAAAACGCCAAACGCGCCGATCGAGTCGCTTTTCGGAAGCGCGATACAGCGACTAAACGCTAAAACGCGCGATTCGTCGCAATCGCAAAATCGCCGGATGCAAAAAGTAGCTAGTGTACTGTAACTATAATATGTAACGCCACAATCGCAAATTCAACTGAAAATTGTCCATATTACTAACAGACTTCAAAATAAAAAGAGGTTCTTTTTTCGATGTTTTTTTTCGTATGTATGTTACACGTTAGATCCGCAAGTACCAGGAGAATAATATGTACTATTTTTTTTTGTTTTTAGAATAAATTCGATGCATTTATCAGACGATATATTGAGGGTGTAAGGTTGATTGATATCTCACGAAATCTCACTCGGAGGGTAGTAGCAAAAAGTTTCTAACATTTTTGTTTTGAGCCTAACTGTTAAAATAAACAAAAATTAATAAATTTTGCAATTTTTCAAAAGTATTTGCGATAGTGGCGCGTCCACGATTCAATTTTTATCGAGCTGTACTGATTTTCATTGAATCATTTGACTCTCTTGTGCGCACGGTGTATTCGCATGTCTTGTTAAAATTAAAATTTTATCAAAAATTATACAGTGTAATGTACCCTTACCGTAAATACTAACAGTTAATTTAGTATCATCAGATTGTTTGGAAACTACAAAAGTGCTGCTATAGAAAAGATACAATAAAAAGATACAATATCTAAATGATTTAGAAGACAACATTACCTAAATCCGTTAAAAATCAGTACACAAATGCTTTAGAAAAAAAACAGTATCTAAATGCATTTAGAAAAAATCAGTATAAAATATAAATGCTTTAGAAAAAAATCTGTATAAAATATAAATGCTTTAGAAAAAAAATCAGTATAAAATATAAATGCTTTAGAAAAAATCAGTATCTATATGCTTTTAGAAAAATCAAGTAAGTAGCTAACTGCTTTAGAAAAAAGAAGTATTTAAAAACTTTAGAAAAAAAACAGTATTTAAATGTTCCAAGAAAGCAGTATTTAAATGCTTTAGAAAAAAATGAGTACTTACTTAAATGTTATAGAAACATATTTTCGCAAATGCAAATGTGTGAGATTGTCATCATAACTGGCTTTAATGAAGGATAACATCGTGAGGAAACCGGTGTGTCCGAAAATATCTTTTCGATGATATATGCCATCCGCCAGTCTTGATTTCTCCAGTTTAGTAGATTATGGTTTTGGGTCTTGAGACAGTCCACAGAGACCCAGCAGTGGGAAACATGGGAATATAGTGGGATATCTAAGATACTTCTGATGATTTAACTGTTAGTTGTACCAAGGGTAACGTATTACCATTATTGGGCGAGGTGACAGTCAAACATAATCCTTATTGCCATTAAAATAAAGTTTAATATTATTTGATCAGGATACGCTACCATTTACGTATAATTTCATTGGGTAATTTTTAATATATATATATTTTTTATATAAATACAAGCGCGTTTTCTACCTAGCTTTATTATAGTATTATAACTAATTTAAAACGTGGTTATATTTTGAAATTTAAACACTGATAAATATTTGAATTGAATAATATAAAGTCCACTATTTATGTATGGTGGTATGCAAAAAACACATACAATAAAAAAAAAATTACAAAAAATATTTTTGACAATCTCTCTAAGATTAAAATTTTGCAATTTGGATTCAATGTACATAATTATGTATTTATAAATATACGGAGTTTATAAACGGAAAGTTTTCGCATAAGTAACAAAAATACTGTTAATATGTACTTAACAAAACATTTGATTAAAACTTTGTAATACTTTTTTTAACATATTATTATTTTTTACAGTATGTATTTTACGTTTGCAATAATCGGCCGCTTATCAATTTTAAGTAAAAATTAAAAAAAAAAAGTGAAATAATTTCAAAATTTGACCACAAAAAATATTTTATTTACACTTAAACACTAGATTATAATATACAAAGACTCGGTTTTTATCATAAAATATGGCGGAATTATATAATTAATTGGCGTTATGATACCTATACAGTGAAATAATGTTATACAAATATTAATTAAAACATGATTAATTAATTATACTAGGTGTAACGATATCCATAGACATTTGTAAAATATTATGTCTATCAAGTATTTTACTAGTCAAGCCCTTTCATTTGATACTCATATTGAAGAAATTGTGGAAAAATATGAAATCGGCCATTTTGTAACGGCGCAGCGGCGGGTAAAAAATCACTTTTTCTTATGCTTTTCCACATACAAATATCTTTATTGCCGTTTGTATCTTTGTATTTAAGATTGTATGATACAAAACATTTTAAAATGTTGACCCATACAAACTGGCCTCTTCGACAGACATGCAATATGTCTGGCAAACCCATTTGTTTTAGTTTATACAATGTGAAAGATATATAAAAATAATAGTAAAGGTCAGTACTCACATACGGTATTACTCGATAGTTTTACTCGAAGTCGAGTAAAAATCAAAGTGTGGACCGCAAAACTCACTGCTCGAAGGCTCGCACCGAGCCGGCTCGATGGAATTAAATTAAAGTAATTTCCTTCGAACCTACTCGAAGCGAGCCGTCAATCTTGACTCGTACGTGTGCACGTGACTGCGAGTGGCGCGAGGCGAGCGTCAGTCTGGTATTGTTTATCGTGATTGAAACATGTGTTTTTAAGAGAAATGGATTTGCGAGTTTAACCCAGTACCTCTTTTATGTTTTTTCAGTTCATTTTCTTTGATTTTCTTATAAAGCACTGTGAGACTTGCTAAATACAGCCACCGTCTAGTTTGTTGCACAGACATCATTTGGCTCGAACGGTTCGGTGAATACTGAATACTGAACGGCGCGCCTCACTCTATAGATCAATGCTCAATGTGTGGACGAAAACCCATGCCATGGGTTTTACTCGACAGTTTAGCTCGATCGAGTAATACCGTATGTGAGTACTGACCTTTAGCTGATGAAAGTCTTATTCTTCTTCATCGTATTTTCAATTTTCATCAAAGCGCACAAAAAAAACTTAAAAACTACATATTACTATTTATGTAAAAAAAACTTGATATGGTTACACCCAGTATAATAAACAAAATATAGTATAAATTATAAGTGTCATTATACATTAATAATAATACAATGGAGAAAAATATAAACATGTTTTTTTTATAATTAACAGTTTTGTTCGTCAAAATTCTATAAAATTGAAAAAAAAATGGCACAAATTGTAAAATAATTGGACAAATTTTTCAATTGGCATAGTCAGAAAGTGTACACTAGAGAGAAATACATATAACTTTGCTCGTGTAATATAAGCAGTTCGAAGAAGCGATATCGTTTCATGGTTGTCGTTACGGACCCTGATATTATGGGAGTGATTTATCGATGAAATTGACTATTTACGCCTTTCAAATATCGCCAGTTTTATCCCCAACATACTATATAATATACCATTTCTGACTAGTCCTGTTTTCTATGAATTTATATAATATTATACATTGAAAACACTACACAGGGACTTTATTGTGATATATAAATAAAATTATAATTTAAATCACTTCGACGAAGACTGAAGAAATTGCGGGTAGTCTCATTGGAAAATGAGATCTCCGTCTACCCTCATTTGGTTCAAAATCGCAGGGATGCCACTGCGACACAACACTAACAGTATCAGTACTGTGTAATATCAGTCTATTGAATCATACAGTCGTTCGACGAAGCCGTCTAGACGGGGCAATCGTGCGGGGCGAGACGCGGGACGCGCGCTCCCGAGATGCGAACACGACCATGTTAGCAATTTGGGAGCGTGGTTTAAGGCTAACTTTTGATTTTATTTATTCTTTATAGTAATAAATATGTTCCCAATAATGTTGCTGATACTTAATATTGATAATAAATTAATAAGAAAATTAAATGTTATTTTTATTTGTCATAGTCCTCTGCATCGTCGGCATTTATTACAAGTTCAAAGGCCTCGTCCTACTGGTAGTTTTTCTTTATACTGTGGTGTTTTCAATACGTATTCAAATCGCGAAAGTTTAGTAATTATTAATAATATTTATATAATTATTGTTTTTATTGATTACATTTATTATAACATAACATTTATTATTACATTATATTCGCTACGATATTACAATAAATATTTACATGACCTGTAATACTCCAAGTGTTGGAAAATTACTGAAAATTTGATGTTTTTTTTTATTCAGAATTATTTGAGAAATATTTTAAGAAACGTTTTGAATAAAAAAAAATAACGTACGATCACATTAATCGATAACAACCTGTACGGGGTTACACAAGAAGAGTATACTAAAGGAACATGTATGCATGCAACTATACCGAAATACCGGGAACTCAATCCACCATACAATGACGGTAGATGTTACGGATTTTTTTGATATGATACTAGTGTAGTAAAAAGTTTATATTGATTATTAGAACACCCTTTTGGGTATATCCGAGTAGTAAATGCTTCCTGTGTTAGTGTTACCCTCCATAGTATATCACATTATCAATAAAAAAAATTGTACACGTCATGATTTGAACAAACTAAATGTTATTTTATAATAGTGAAAACAAATATATACTACCCTCATTTTAAACGTTTTGTGTTAAACTCCCTGTAGTTACTTAACTTAAGGTACTGGATTGAAAAGAATTAAATTATTTTTTATTATAATTTACAGGTACCCACCATTTCGACCAATTTGTATCGAAGTTGTCTGAAGTTCCTTGACGTAGGCACTTTGTCACAAGAATCGTCTACTGCGCAGTTTCACAAGCGCAGCTAAGGGAAAGTTCTAAACATAGTGATTATTATGAAAGTTAATGAATGAGTTTTAATTAAAAACTTGCAGTAATTTCATCTAATTTGACAAAAATGGGGGTAGTCGTAAAAAATATTTGTCAGTTTTTTCGAACTCAAAAAACAGATTTTTCTGATTTTACTAAGTTTAAAAAAAATATATTTTTGAATTCTAAAAGAGAAAGTATTTGTAAAAAAATAAGAGATTTCTAAGTTCTAAAATAGAGGGTAGTTGTAAAAAAAATATATATTTACGAGTTCTACAAGACATGGTGGTTGAAAAGAAGATATTTCTGAGTTGTAAATGAGGGTAGTTGTAAAATCAGAAATTTCTCGTCTCTAAAAGAGGGTAGTTGTAAAATAAGATATTTCTCAGTTGTAAATGAAGGTAGTTCTAGATAAAATATTTTTGTAAATGAGGGTAGTTCTCGAAAAAAAAAAATGTTTCTCAATTCTATTACATCGACATTATGACACTGTTTTTTTATATAAAATTATTGTACACTATGAGTACTGTATAATATAAATGTATAATTATATAAATGACACTTAAGTTCTATATAATGTCCTTATGTATTTGGCAGTATTCGTCCGAGACATGCTCCGTAGTGAGCCTCTTAGAGCTCAGTCCTGAAAAGAGAAAATATATTATTTACTTATATGTTCAATTATTTTGCGATAAAATGGCAGAAATACCAAAAAAATTAAAATTTTGTCGAGTGTCTAAGTTTGCCCTGAGGCTAGATGGTCTGACGATATACGAAAGACGGCTGGTGGCGGTAGGAGACGCGAGACTGAGGATCGGGCTGAGTGGCGTAATATGTAGCCTATGTCCAGCAGTGGACGAACACAGGCTGACGATGATGATGTCTAAGTTTAATTTTAAATTGAAGTCGGTTTTGTTTTTTTACGGAGAAAATAAAATGATTTTATGAGAATAGCGTGATTAGATTTCAACAAGAACACAATTTAAAATTTAGATCTACTCCCGACTTCTGGTTTTATAAATATTACTAGCTGTGCCCCGCGGTTTCACCCGCGTCTATTTGAGGAAAATCCATACTAAAATATCCATTGCTGGCCACTTTATTACGTTTTACGGAACCCTAAAAATACGTAAATAAGCAACAATGCATTGTTGTAGAACTAATTTGATTACTTCAAATGACACAAACTTCAAACGTAGACACGCGCCGTCACAGACTTCAACGACCAAAGAGAATTTAAAATATTTAAATTCACGGAACTAAAGCTCTCGAAGAGAAATATTTTTCCCCGTTTTCTTTACATTCTTCACTCATACTCCGTATCTATTGATAGTAGCGTAATGTTATATACCCTATAGCCTTCCTCGATAAATGGAGTATCCAACAAAAAAAGAATCTTTCCTATCGGTCCAGTAGTTTCCGAGATCCTAGCGTTCAAACAAACTCTTCAGCTTTATAATATTAGTATAGATTTTCTGGAGACTCCGGGCCGTGAGGAGGCGGCATAACAAAATAATTGGACAAGACGGACGGACGGACAGGACGGAAAAGTAGCAAAATTAAAAAAAAAGTGGTCGCCACCACAAAATGTCGGATTAACAATATGTCGGGGGTAAATCCATTTTTTAATTTCGTTCTCGTTTTATTATTATTATTTTATTCACAACTATGTTTACAAACGTCGTATTCAAGTGTGTAGTGATTATCACCGTCCTCGGCTATCTTTAGACCCTCGCCTAACGTCTCGGGTCTCACCTAGATTACACAATATACTATTGTTTCGCGTCGAGACACAAACCTGCACTATAGGAAGAGCACGGGGCGCGGCTCGGCGGTCCCGTGGCTCGGCCGGCGCTCCGAGGAGCCCGAGCTGGTCGACTTCCGCTCGGGGGGCGGAGCGCCGCGCTCCGAGCCGCCGCTCGAGCCCCCGCTGCCGGAGACCACGGACTCTTCGCGGTTGTATCTGGAGATTACACGAGTGTGTTAGGATCGTGTATGCTATGTTTATTCTCTATGTTTAACTTTTTTTTTTATATTATAGAGTGACGAGACGAGCAACTTGTGAACTTGTGCCTGAGGTAAGCAACATGGCTGTCACATAACAGCACAGTGACAAGTAGCTATTGGATCATGAAGAGTCCAAATTGTTGCCTAGCACTGGATTGCGCTCGTCACCCAGAGATCTAAGATGTTAAATCTATAAGCCCTGTAATTTCACTGGAAACATTGCCCTTCAAACCGGAAAACGGTAATGTTTGTACTTTACTGCTTGCCGGTAGAATAACTGGCGAAGTTGTGGTACTTCCCCAGGCGGTCACTACTAAAAAGTATGGTTAGTAAGGGATTAGGTCTTCTGCACCAGCCCAAAGTTTCATAGTAGAGACTGAGGCCAAAGGTCCCTTACAAAAATCAGTATAGTAAACAAAGTCCGCTTACAAAAGTCAGTATAGCTAACAAAGGTCCCTTAGAAATGTCAGTACAGTCAACAAAAGGCCCTTACAAAAGTCAGTACAGTCAACAAAGGTCCCTTACAAAAGTCAGTATAGTTAACAAAAGTCAGTATACCTAACGAAGGTCCCTTACAAAAGTCAGTACAGTCAACAAAGGCCCCTTACAAAAGTCAGTACAGTCAACAAAGGCCCCTTACAAAAGTCCGTACAGTCAACAAAGGGCCCTTACAAAAGTCAGTACAATTAACAAAGGCCCCTTACAAAAGTCAGTATAGCAAGTTTAGGTCAATAGAGCGCCTTTGGGCTAGTCTAAATTTAGAATATAGGGCATAAATATAAGAAAGTTTTATTTAAAGTGCTCTCACCCGTACACGGTGTGTTCGCTGTTGACGCACGAAGCGTACTTGAATGGTATCGGCTGGTAGCCGTACGAACCGGCGTACGGGACGTAGTTCGGACCCATTACGCTGGAAAAAAATACAATTTTTAAAGAGAAGTCGTCATAAGTTAGTTTTGGTAGGGTAGTGCAGTCAGTGAGCGAGTGTTACCACTTACCACGCGAGGGACGCGAGGCTGTCCGCGTCGTCTCGCAGCCTTAGAGTGTTGAGGGTGTATGACCACGTTAAAAGTGACTCACTTGGGTTTGGGCAGCTGGTCTCGCGAGGCTGTCGGCGTCGTCCCGCAGCCTCAGAGTGTTGAGAGTCTATAACCACGTTAAGAGTGACTCACTTTGGGTTGGGCAGCAGGTCTCGCGCGAGGCTCACGAGACTCTCCGCATCGTCCCACAGCCTCAGAGTGTTAAGAGTGTATGACCACGTTAAGAGTGACTCACTTGGGATTGGGCAGCTGGTCGCGCGCGAGACTGGCAAGGCTGTCCGCGTCGTCTCTCAGTCTCAGGGTTGCCATGTCGGCGCATAGCTCGCCCGCTACGTAGTAACATTGCTCGGAGAACGTTATCTTGTTGACTGTGTGACGGATGAAGCCGGCCTGGAATATATCAATAAAAATATATAATAACTTCAATTTAAAAAACCCGACTGCAGAAAATCAACATAATATATAACAACATTATGGGGTACAATCTAAGGACACTTTGGTGAGACGAATCTAACGCAAATTGTAAAAATCTATCCAGCCGTTTGGAAGATAGGTACGTGGGAATAAAGAAATTTACATACATACAAGATACGCGCGAATAGGCAAAAAGTTTTACTAAGATATTGATTTTTGGCTCATGATTCTGACGATGAATTCGATATCGCGTTTTATTTTTACTAGTGGCGTCATCTAGTTTATTTGGGACGGACTAATCGAGCAAAACTCAAGTTTGTTGTATGGGAGCCCACTTTAAATAATGTTTTTATTTTATTTGTTGTTATAGCGGCAATAGAAATACATCATCTGTCAAAATTTCAACTGTCTAGCTATCACCGTTCTTGAGATACAGCCTGGTGACAGACGGACGGACAGCCAAGTCATAGGGTTCCGTTTTTAGCCTTTGGGTACGGAACCCTAAAAAGGGAAAAAACTTGTGGGCTTAAGACCACACGGCAAAAGTGAAAACTAAAATAAGAAAAAATTAGAAGCCATTAAATACTTTTATTTCAATATTTAAAAATGTAAATGATTGATGACATACATTTTACACTATAGTAAACACAGCGATACGACAGTGACAAATGTGGCCAAAGGACTAGTATCCACGACCAAGAAAAAAAAAACAGTGACAGCAGAAAGACAGCATCAGATAACTGTATTTTTTTTTTAATCAAATCGTTTATTTTCTAGAAACATGGTCGTAGCACATATATTTATTGACGTACTAGCTGAACCGTGCGCGCGTTGCTACGCCATCTATCGAAATTCGGTCGTACCAATTCAAATTTTGAACAAATTCGGTTACTTTAGGTTCTAATGACGCAACCTTTAAAATATGACATACGCAACGAAAGCTCTCAAAAAGCAATATTTTTTCCCGTTTTTCTTACATTTTTCACTCCTGTTCGGCTCCTGTTGATAGTAGCGTAATATTAAATAGCCTATAGCCTTCCTCGATAAATCGACTATCCTACAAAGAAAGAATCGTTCAATTCGGACCAGTAGTTCCAGAGATCCTTGCGTTCAAACAAACAAACTCTTCAGCTTTATAATATTAGTATAGATGACGTATTTCCTAGCGTCCCTGAGCGTGACGAACGTGGCCGTCAAAAGACGAAAAATCTATCGGTGGCCCGTCAAAAGACGTTTTCACTAAAAAACAGTGACAGCAGAAAGACCGCATCAGCTGACTATCTTTCTCGCGCTGGTACACTACGGCGGTGCCATTCAATTATGGTCGTGACGATGAGCTACATTCATAGCCCACGCAAAATCTGTGTTTGGTGAGCCAAAAGAAGTTTACACACGTCAAAATAAAGTGGCCAAGTGCGAGTTGGACTCGCCCATGAAGGGTTCCGTTGAAGCAAGTAACATTATATACATAGACACATAGTTTTTTTAGTTCGTTGTAACTTTGATCGAAGTTTCAATAATAGTGTATTTACGACGTACTAAAAAAAAACTACTCATCAGATCGAGTTCAAACCAATTTTCGTTGGTAGTTTACATAGTAATGTACATCATACATTTTTTTAGATTTTTCATTCTCTTACTTTAGAAGTTAGAGGGGGGGGGGGGGTGACACATTTTACCACTTTGAAAGTGTCTCTCGCGCAAATTATTCAGTGTAGACGAAAATGATTTTAGAAACCTCAACATGATTTTTGAAGACCTATCGATAGACATCCCACACGTGTAGGTTTGATGAAAAAAAATATCTGAGTTTCAGTTCTCAGTATGGGGGGCAACCCTCATTTTTCTTTTTTTTTAATTTTTCTGTTCAAATCTTAATGCGGTTCACAGAATACATCTACTTACCAAGTTTCAACAGTGTAGTTCTTATAGTTTCGGCAAAAAGTGGCTGTGACATACGAACGGACAGACAGACAGACAGACATGACGAATCTATAAGGGTTCCGTTTTTACGTTTTACGGAACCCTAAAAAAAGACGACGCCACGACTTATCTTACGAACTTTCTCGAAACTTTTTTCACAATAATTGTTGTATATTAAGGTATTTGATGAATACCTTAAGCATATTCGAAGAGTATTTTCTAGCGTCTCGTCTGTCTACTATAACCGCCAAAAAGTATCATGCAGAGTATTAATGATCCATTCTATGCGTTGGTAATGCATCCACGTTTCGAACAAATCTATACTAATACTAGCGGCCCGTTCCGGCTGCGCTCGGAAATTTGTCATTTAAAGACTATTAATCAAAATAAAAACTATCCTATCTCTCAAGTTGGACCAGACTGCTCACGGTGTGCTAATTTAATTTAAAATCGGTTAAGTAGTTTAGGAATCCATCGCGGACAAACATCGTGACAGGAGATTTATATATATTAGATTATAAAGCTGAAGAGTTTGTTTGTTTGATCGCAAGGATCTCGGGCACTCCTGGTCCGAATTGAAAGATTATTTCTGTGTTGGATAGTCCATTTATCGATCAAGGCTATATGCTATTTAACATTACGCTACTATCGACAAGAGCGGAGTATGAATGAAAAATATAACAAAAACGGGAAAAAATTGGGAGAGCTTTCGTTGCATGACAGCATGTGTCTATCTTGTTAAGGTTGCGTCATTAGAACCTAAGGTAACCGAATTTGTTGAAAATATTTGAATTGGTACGACCAATTTTCGATAGATGGCGTAGCAACGCGCGCACGGTTCAACTAGTAACTGATATTTATCTTTCTAGGTAAGGTTGTAACCTTTTTTTTTCCCATTTATAGGTTTACACTTGACCACCATCTCGCCTGATGTTAAGCGACGATGTGGTCTAAGATGGAGCGTGCTTACCTAGAAGAAACCGATTCACTCTAGATTTGAAGACACCAAGATTATAACCATCGGGGAAAACCCACTCAGGCAACTCGTTCCACAGTCTAGACGTTCTTATCACAAAAGTAGAGTCAAACATCTTCGTTCGTGTCTTTGCAACATCAACCATGAAACGATGCCGCTTCTTAGAGCTACGAGAAGTCCGGATAATATTTGAGGTTACCTGCGACGCGTACTTCCCAGCGTCTTGTCTGTCTACTATATACTCATGTAGTATCCAGTTGACGACATCGGTGCCGATTAACGCGTAAAATTAGTGGATAAAATAGTAGGATATATTTTAAGGTTGTTTGAACGGGTACTTTGAGTTTGGTAAAAGTTACGGCTGGTCTAGTAAAAGTTACGGATGGTCTAGTAAAAGTTACGGCTGGTCTAGTAAAAGTTACGGCTGATCTAGTAAAAGTTACGGCTGATCTAGTAAGAGTTACGGCTGATCTAGTAAAAGTTACGGCTGGTCTAGTAAAAGTTACGGCTGGTCTAAAAAAAGTTACGGCTGGTCTAGTCGGGAGAACGACGGCTGGCGATCCGGAGACCCCGCGAAGGAAAACATCGTGAGGAAACCGACATGTACGTGGAATCTATGGAAGTCATTGTGTCATTCACCAACCCGCACTGACTTTGGCCTTGAGTCTCTCCTTGCGAGAGAAGGCCCCGAGTCCCAGCAGTGGGAACATTTAGTGGACTGTGTATTTGAGGGTACCTTGAGCATGTGCGAGGCGTATTTCCTAGCGTCTTGTCTGTCCGCTATACCCGCCAAGAGGTATGATGCAGACTATAAAATTGATATGATCCATTCTATGCGTTGGTAATTTATCCATGTTTTGTACAAATAACTGATCTTTATATTTCTAGGTAAGTTTGTAATCTGCGGATAATATTTATAAGGTACCTTAAGCATGTGCGAGGCGTACTTCCTAGCGTCCCGTCTGTCCGCTATACCAGCCACGTGTTGCAGTATCCAGTCGACGACATCGGCCCCGATGAACGCGCAGGGGATGGTGATCTTCAGCCACATGCGGTCGCGGATCTCTAAACCTGCGGACACGAGAGGAAACACGGTTAATATAATAATAATAATAAAAAAATAATAATAAAAACTTTATTTCATTTCAACAATATGGCCTTATGGTAAGTTGACTTAAATAACTAACATGCAGAGTAATAGGTGACAATGTGTAGCCCTAGCTCCCACAGTAGGATTCCCTGTGTTTGTGAGAGCTAGTTCTCTTCGAATTATGTGTTAAAAATTATGATATAATACAAAGAAGTAAAATTGCTTGAACTTATTAGTAAATGCCAATATGACAGCAATCAATTTTATACGATACAATTTGGAATAAGTATTTGACAATGATTATTTCTGTGTGACGATGCAAATACAATAGATTGTTAATATACATATGGACCATCCTGAGTACAATAATTGAGACGGCGTATATTTGTAACAACAAATTTGTGACAACATTCTGACAACACTACAAAAAAAAAAGTAAAAAATTAAAAATAGATTGTGTGCGCATGTGTGTGTATGTGTGTGCGAGGGTGGATGTGTGTGTGTAAATATGGGGCGGTATGTATTGTGTGTTGGTGAGTTTGGGTGTGAGTGGGGGTGTGTATGTATATGTACGTGTATGGACGCGGTTTGGGCATATGTGACTTTGTGAAAGTATGAGAGAGGGCGTCCTATACTGTCATATAGTTTACTAAGTTGCGGTAATAAGCAGTGCCTCGGTTTCTTCATAGCTCGATTGCAGAAGAAAGTCTATGAGTTTCTTTTTGCACTCTTTTTTCGTATTTGTCAGTAATTTGAGCTCTTTATTTAATTTTTGGTATATAAAAGGGCCTAAGAAACCATAACATCTTTGTCCCTGTCCAGTGCTTCTTCGAGGGAGATCCCATCTTTGAGTCCTTGGGGTTTTACTTGATGTTGCTTGTGTTTTGATGGTGCAAGGTGCTGTCGGATGGAATCTTAGGATACACTTGAGTATATACAGTTGTCTGACTCTGAGTTCCCTGGTATCGCTATAAAGGGCGTCTGTTGAGTATCGAAACGGTTTTTTATGCGCAATCTTAAGAACTAGTCTCTGCGCTCGTTCTACTTTTATCATAATATGCGTTGCGCACGCTGCACCCCATGAGGTAATACAGTACATAATTATGGATTTACATAGAGCAGTGTATACCATAGCTATGGTATGCTCGTCTGCAACATTTCGAAGCTTTTTGAAGATAAAAAGAAGTTTACGAAGTCGTACTCTGACTGACTCAATTTGTGTCGTCCACGACAGGAGTTCATCAATATTTACACCAAGGTATTTCACATGTTTTACTTGTTCTAATAAGGGTCATTCACAAGTGAGAGGGATAGTGGAACTAATTGTGCAATTATGTAGTTTGATAGAGACAGAATGTTTGGGAGCTGTGCGATGTGAAATATGAAAGGCTACGATTTTAGTTTTACTCGCATTTAGGGTTAATAGATTATATTGGAGCCATTTGCTGACACTACACAGCTGCAACGTAGCAGATTTACTAACTTCATCCCAATTACGCCCATGAAAGATGATAGCCGTATCATCGGCGAAAGCGAATATCTTGGCGCAGTTTAGGGAAAGTTGACATAGGTCGTTTATGTATACAAGAAATAGCGTAGGACCGAGAACACTGCCTTGGGGAACTCCATAACAAACCTCTTCATAGTCACTGTAAAATTCTCCAATTTTAACACGTTGCCATCGGTTTTTTAAGTAGGAGGAAAACCAATTCAGTGCAGTACCTCTCACACCAGAGCTTTCAAGCTTCTTGAGCAGTAGCTTTCTTGATACGCTGTCGAAAGCTTTGGCAAGGTCAAGAAAAACACCAATACATCTCTGCCCGGAGTCAAGTTTTTCACTGACGTGGTCAACAAGTGACCCAACAGCGTCCTCCGTTGATCTGCCGGACCTGAAGCCAAATTGGTTTGAAGAGAGAATATTCTCTTTTTCAAGAAAGTTTACAAGGTTTTTATTTGCAACTCTTTCCAAAATTTTTGAAAGGGACGTCAGGAGAGATATTGGCCGATAATTTGACGCTTTTTCTGTGTCGCCAGCCATGTGAATAGGACAGACATTTGCCTTCTTAAATGATTCTGGAAAAATACCTGTCTCAAGACTGAGGTTACAGAGAAACGCAATCGGGGCAGCAAGTGTATCTTTAGACATTTTAAGCAGTTTGTTTGATATGTTATCCCCTCCTGGAGCTGATTTTATTTTAAGCTCATTTATGATTTTAATTATTTGGATTGGGTCTGTAGGCGTAAAAAATAAGGAGTTAATAGGGGAGCTGCCAGTTGTGTGTAGCTTCTGTAGTTCTTCTTCTGAAAGTTTTATGTGGTCAGTGATTTCATTTGCTAGTGCATTACCAACTGTGGCAAAATAGTGGTTGACTTCATTCAGCGACGTAGTTGGTGTAGGAGCTGTATACAAAAGATCGGTTTGTGTTGTGGCAGTAGATTTAATATTGCAGACGTCCTTGATAGTATTCCAGAGTTGTTTGCTGTTACCTAGGTTTGATTTTATTTTGCTACTTTCGTGCTCGTTTTTTAGGTTTTGAAGAATATTGTTGCAAATGTTTCTATACCTTCTGTACTTTTCCAGTAGGCTAACATCATTCGGCTTTCTTTTTGTTTTAAAGTGCAGGTCGTCTCTTCTTCGCATAGATTTTAGCAATCCTGGTGTTATCCAGTCCTTGCGTATGCTTTTGGAGTTGCGCAGATTCTTTATGGTTTTGTGTTGGTTAATGATGTCATTCAGCATGATGACGAGATCGTTAGCTGCATAATTAGGGTTTGTGTGAGAGTAAAAGTTATTCCAATTAATTGCTCCAACATCGTTAACGATTTCGACATAATTTAGTTCGGTAAATTGTTTAGCAGTATTGAGGACTTTAGGTTTACCTGGTATTGAGACAATGACAGCGTCATGATCAGTCACTTTGCTTGAGCACACTGTTACTGAGAGTTTTTGAGAGCTTTTAATCATAGCGTGGTCCAAGCAAGTACTTTCGCGTGTTGGTAGTTGGTGGCCAGGAAAAAATCCTTTACATGCCAGAGCTCCCAGGTATTCTTCCGCCTTTTTATCTTTTGCTGAGTTTTGTTGATTTGGCACAATGTCAATATTCAGATCTCCAGCAAGTAAACATGTGTTACCCTTCATTTGGTCAAATATCTGTTCCAGTGATACTAGGAACCTTGTTATATTATTAAAAGAAGGGGACCTATATACTGCTAAGATCGAATACTCATTGGCTATGTTGATCAAGAGTCCAGTTGCTTCGCAGAATGGTGGCTCGGATACACTCACAGGCAGATCCGCCAGAGATAGTACAACTACGCCGTCGTTTTGGTTTCTGTTTCTCTTCGTGTATGCACAGCTGTAGTTGTCCAGATGAACCCCCGTAAACGAGTCGTCCAGCCAGCATTCCGTCAGTATAATTATATGCGGTAGGAACTCTAACCGTGCCAGAAACACAGTTAATTTGTCGAAATTGTCACTACGGATACTTCTAATGTTTTGAGAAACTATCAAGAATTGGCTTTGATTTTCGTGCAGGCCCAAAAATGTCTGGCACGACTCAGGTTGCAAGGCATAGTAGGTATGTGCTGCATTTGTGTTCTCAATGTCATTCATTACAACTTGCCGATCATCCATTTTTGAATACTTGAATGAAACTACATGTGCAAGATACGAAATATTGAAATGTGCTGTAATTAATGTTTGCGAGACTTTTTAGATGAGGCGAGAGCTTTGTCCATACAGTGATGTGGTTTGAACATTTTATGAAGCATGTTGATGTAAATCGGAGTGTATAAAGGTGTGGTTTGGTGTTTGCCAGGCAACGCACGAGTGCAATACACGATATGTCATGCCCCCGGCGTGCTGTAGTGAGTGGATTGCCTTATTAAGGAACGTGTGTTTGGATGTGAGATGTGCAAATACTAACATCACGGTAGATAGGGTAGTGTGTGAAAGTGAATTTAATAAGAAATGAGCTAAGTGCAGTGCGCAGGCCAGGAAGTGGGTAGCGTGACGAGGTGGGTGCATTGTGAGCATGTCAGGTAATGAAGTATGGTGAGTTGGCACTCGTATTTCTATGAAAGGGAGTATAGTGGCGTGTACAATGGTAATAGTCAAGCGACAATCTAGGTACCGTGTATGATCTATTAGACACTCAGAGTAACGTAGTGTGTGTTTTACCCATTCGTAGGAGTGGATGGGTAAGCAAGTGTGGTATGATTGTAGTACAATTTTTTGAAGACATATAACGTTGAATGACATTTTACTAGTTAGGCGACGAGCTGAGCGCGATACACAGGTAGGACCCTGTGTAGCGTGACAGTGCTTAGTCCACATAGTGGTGTGATTAGGGTACTGCGTGTAGTGCAACAGTATTGTATTGAAGAGGAGTACGTTGGTGTGAGGTATTCTGATGGATAGATGATGAACTGAGTGCAGTGCACAGGTAGGGGCGTGGGTTGCACGATGAGCCGAGTGCATTGTCCACATAATGGTATGGTTAGGGAACCGTGTGTGGTGTGATAGCATTATTATGAAGGGCAGTATAGTGGCTCGTGCTATTATATACGTAAGGTGACGAGGTGGGTGTATTGTGTATACTGAGACGTGTGTAACGTGACGGTGTTCAGGTGTTCGAGGTGAGTGCTTTATCCAAATAATGGTGTGGTTAGGAAAATGTGTGTGGTATAATAGTGTCATTATGGAAAGCAGTATGGTGGCCCATTGCATTGTGTTAGTTAGGTGACGGGGTGAGTGCATTGCATGGGCTGGGAAGAGTGTTGAGTGACAAGGTGAGTGCATTGTCCACATATTGGGGTGGTTAGGGAGCTGTGTCTGGTGTAACAGTATGTCTATGAAAGGCGGGATGGGGGCACGTACTAATGTATCGGCTAGATGACGAGGCGAGTGCATTGTCCGCATAGTGGTGTGCTTAGGGAACTGTGTTTGGTGTGATAGTCTGATTGTGAAAGGCGGTATGGTGGCGCGAACTAATATATTAGGCGCTATGGTGGCACGTACTAATACATAGATTAGGTGACGAGGCGAGTGCATTGTCCACTTAGTGGTGTGGTTAGGGAACTGTGTCTGGTCTGATGATATGGCTGTGAAGGGAGAATATAATTGAATATCAAGAACAAGAACCAAAAAAAAATTATTTACCCTCGACTACCTCGGATTTGTAATCTGTACATAACATAAACATTCTACTAGTCAAGCCCTTTCATTTGATACCCATGTTGAGGGAGTAGTAAAAGAAATGTATTTCGCCATTTTGTGGTGGCGGCCATCTTGGATTTGAAATTTGTCGTTGTGTTTAGTATTGTACTTGTCAAGCCCTTTCATTTGATACCCATATTGAGGTAGGTTATGAAGAAATATTTTGTGCGCCATTTTGTGGAGGCGGCCATCTTGAATCGATGTTAACCAAATAAGAACCACCGCACGGGAATTAACCTTAAAATATTAAAAAAAAAACCGCATCGAAATCGGTCCATCCGTTTGACCTCTACCGGAGAGCTCAAACTGATGGACCACAGACAGACAGACATCGAAATCAAACTAATAACACCCCTTTCTTTACTTCAAAATAGTGTAAACGGATTAGGTTAAAATTTGGAACAATGCGCTACTTTTTGTTGCGAGAATATAAAGAGAACGGGAACTAGGCAGGGCACTACTAGTTATTAATGAGTGCTCCAGAATACTACGCCATACCGAATAAATAAATGCAATCCTCACAGGGTAGTATCCCATACTAAAAAAAATAAAAATAATAAATGCATTCCCCCACAGTAGTATATTATTCTACCAATGAAAGTAAGTTTGTTTGTTACTGTTTCACACGAAAACAGCTTAACCAGCCATCATGAAACAATACACATATTCTTGGTGGTTTTAGCATTAACCTAGGATACTTTTTATCACGAAAAAATAACGGGAGTGAGAACTGCGCGGGTGAAACCGTAGGGCGAGTATTGATAGTACCAAATAAATAACTGCATTCCCCCAGAACAGTATGTCATACTAAATAAATAAGTGAATTTCCCCAGAGTATAACGCCATACCCGAGTCCGGTCGCAGCATGCGCCGGGCGACGAGCGCCATGTCCATATTGACGGAGAGCGGCGGCTCGCCGGCCGGCAGCGAGCCACGCTCCGACACGGAAGATACCGGGAGCGCCGACAGCGACGGCGGCGGCGGCGGGTACGCTTCGCGGAGCGCTTGCGTGTGCGCCACCCACGCGCCTGGAACACAACATCAAATCAAAATTAGTTTATTCAATTCAATTCATTTATTTCGAACCTTAGGCATCTAAGATACACTTGGTAACGTCAACAATTTACAAAAAAAAATATATCTAAACATTGAATTTTTAAATATCATTACAATCAAATCAAAATTAAATTAGTGAAATCACATTCTATTAGAGCGGCTGTAAAATGGCCTTGTCTGTAAAAAGCGGCTGTAAAAAGGCCTTGTCAATAAAGAGCAGCTGTAACAGGGCGTTGTCATTCGTATACATACAATTATATAAAATAATTATTTCTAAATATTATATTATCTATAATACTAATATTATAAAGAGGAAAGATTTGTTTGTTTGTAATGAATAGGCTCCGAAACTACTGGACCGATTTCAAAAATTCTTTCACCTTTGGAAAGCTACATTATTCCCGAGTAACATAGGCTACGGCAGATGGCGCTGCAGTTGATATCTAGGTTATTATTCGAGCGAAGCCGGAGCGGGCCGCTAGTTATGTCATAAAAGTGAAACAGAAATGTCATGTCCGCAAGGTTGCCAATGTCGCATTGTTATTGAAGTGACAACTTATTTTGACGCACCGCATACTATGTTTTTCGAGATCTTTTTTTTAACTTTTATGGGTTTACACTTGACCGCCATCTCGCCTGATGTTAAGCGACGATGCGGTCTACGATGGAGCGTGTTTACCTAGAAAAAAAAACCGATTTACTCTCGATTTGAAGACACAAAGATTGTAACCATCGGGGAAAACCCACTCAGGCAACGTATTCCACAGCCTAGACGTTCTTATCACAAAAGTAGAGTCAAATCTCTTCGTTCGTGTCTTTGGAACATCAACCATGAAACGATGTCGCTCAAGCGTCACGTTCGTAGATGTAAGAAATCTTCGGGTAAAATCGGATGATCTAGAAGGCTCCTCCGGTGTACCCCCCTAGTTTCCAAAGTGAGCTATCAAATTCTGAGTTATTAGTTTTCACTTCTATCGGCAGTCCCTATGACAGCCAATGTTTTATCAGAATATTGTCACAAATATGTTGTTGCAAATAAAACGTCGTCTCAAATATTCTACTTAAGATCGTGCACAAATATTTAAAATTTATTGTTGTTGTATCATCACTAAGTAATTATAAATAATAATAAATAAATAATAAATTTCTTTATTTGCGAAAATGGGTAATTACAATAAGATCTTATATGTTTACATTGAGAACTCCATAATCAACCTTACGGCATGCAAATATCAGGTTGTCTATGACAATTTGCTAAAAAACATTATTTTTTTCTTAATTTACCGCTCTAAACGGCCTATTCAAGGACTACCAATTTCATTATTATTGTTTACATTAATAAAACAATTATACCAAATACCAATGGCCAAATTAAAAGCTCAAAAAATCGTGATACTAGATACTGTGGATTTGCACCATTCAAGGGCTGCAAATTCCTTATTATGAACTATTCACATAATCATAAAATTGTTTATTAATTTATAAAGTAATAATAATGAAAGCATTATAGTAATTAATTTAGCTATGATTCCAATGTCCACAAATAAATAAAAGCTTACAAATCATAACAAATCTGAATCTAATTTATCAGTCAGAAACTCATTAACTGTATAATATGCCTTCTCTGTCAGAAGGCATTTTAATTTATTTTTAAATAAATATATTTCTTTTATACTCAACAAACTTTCTGGCAAGTGGTTGTAAATCATAGGAGCCATGCAAAGTGCACTGTTTCCTAATAATGTTGTGCTATGCACAGGAATTCTAATTTTATGTTTATGACGCTCACTCTTTAGATTTTCAAATAATGACAAATTGTTCCGCACAAACATTACACATTCATATATATATAAGGTATAAAAATTAGTAAATTTTTTTAGTTTTTCATTCAAAATCTTTGTTTATGCTGTCCTGTCTTTATAGTATGAACAAAAAAATCATCTGATTGCATTTCCCCAGAGTAGTATGTCATACCGGAGTCCAAGCACACCATACGCTAGACTACGGATGAGACATGTATAACATAAATTTAATAATAGCATTAATAAGTATTTAATATCCTCACCTGGATCGATAGGTCTGACAGGCTCGGTGCGCGGTATCGTGAAGTACCCCTTAGGATTGGGGTCCCAACACTTTGCCACCACAAGTTTGATGGGTCCCGGTTTCTGTACCACCTCTCGGAGCACCCTTACAGCTTCATCGTTGGTCATGTCTTCGAAGTTCACATCGTTCACCTGAAATTTTATATTAGCATTGATGAAACCGATTTACTGTCGAGTTGAAGACACCCTATCAGGGAACACCCACTCTGTGAACGAGGAATAAATACATTTACGTAACTTTAGACGTTGCGATTATGAAAGTGTAGTCAAATCTATCTCTTCAGTCTCTTGAAACTCAAAGTTCTTTATTGATAAATGTACAATTTACACGTCAAACTACGTATTATGCCACAATGTCTCTATTTCGAGCTGCAAGCATTCGGATAGACAAAAAGGGCAAGGTGGTATTAGGTCATGCAGATCAGTTTCAGACTTTCCGAAGTGTATCCAATAAAAATCTGATAAGCTAGAAATTTTGTTTAAAACTTTGATGTGTTTTTAGGGTTCCGTAAAACGTAAAAACGGAACCCTTATAGATTCGTCATGTCTGTCTGTCTGTCTGTCTGTCCGTCCGTATGTCACAGCCACTTTTTGCCGAAACTATGAGAACTACACTGTTGAAACTTAGTAAGTAGATGTATTCTGTGAACAGCTTTAAGATTTTTACAAAACTTTAAAAAAAAAACAAAAATTAGGTGTGCCCCCCATACTGAGAACTGAAGCTCAAAAATTTTTTTTCATCAAACCTACACGTGGGGGATGTCTATCGATAGGTCTTAAAAAATGATGTTGAGGTTTCTAATATAATTTTTGTCTACACTGAATAACTTGCGCGAGAGACGCTTCCAAAGTGGTAAAATGTGTGTCCCCCCCCCTCTAACTTCTAAAGTAAGAGAATGAAAAATCTAAAAAAAATATATGATGTACATTACCATGAAAACTACCAACGAAAATTAGTTTGAACTCGATCTGATGAGTAGTTTTTTTTTAGTCCGTCATAAATACACGATTATTAAAACTCCGATCAAAGTTACAACGAACTACAAGAACTATGTGTACTATGTATATTATGTTACTTGCTGGAACGGAACCCTTCATGGGCGAGTCCAACTCGCACTTGGCTACTTTAATTGAGCAAAGGTGTTGTTTCCTATGAGCTTATTGGCTCATTACACTTGTTACTCAAGGATATTATTACATTATTAGTAAGATGGGATAACATAGAATTCTAATGGTGAAAATTTTTTGAAGTGAAAACTTTTTTAGGCGCGCTATAGACATAATTTTCGTGGGCTGTGAAATGGATTCATCAATCGTCACGCTTGGATATGATGATGGATCGGATCGGATCGGATATGAAATCTTCGGGTAAACTCGGTAAAAACGGCCAGATAGGTACCAGGGTAACAGAAACAGTAAAGAGTTTCGATTACCTACCTCCAACAGCCCAGCGTTTATCTCCAGATACCAGGACAACAGAAATATAAAAGAGTTGCGTTTGCCCCTAGGTACCAGTACCAGGGCAACAGAAACAGTAAAGAGTTGCAATATTCTGTATAATTACGTTGATATAAAACTAGATGGCGCAACCATCGATTAAGCTGGCGGTGTTGAAATTATGCGAATGTACATAGACCTACGATGGTTTAACAAATAATTTGTCTTCTGGCAAGGTGATAAATGAATTAGACAATTCAATTAAAAGTGAAAACATTTGAGTTACAAGTTTTCACTTCTATCGGCAGTTCCTATGACTGCCAATTTTTTGATATTATTCCAGTAGTTATTTATTTATTTATAAAGAACTGCCGACATGTGCTAACAGCGTAGCCAACACGCACAAACGGCCATAATACACATGAATTACAAAAAAATATTGTTAAACACATAACAAGATATAACAGAAATGCAACACAAAAGTACATTAATTAACATATGTAACGAAATTTATACATATATCTAATACACGCTTTAATTTGTCGGAAAATATATCTAGTTCCGGTCTTTGAGCGAGCAGAACGTTGAGAAAATTCAGTGCCCGAGTTGTGGGCGCGTACAGAGCCGTGTCGGTGCGCACGCGCACAGCCTGGAACAGCGGCCGCGCGGCGCAGGCGCGCATCGGGCGCGGGCGGTCTGGCACTGCTAGCGAGCAGCGAGCCAGAGCGGCAAACTTTGATATGTAAAATGTATGGGTCCCGCCTGCCACCAAACAACGTAATTGATTTGACATAGACTTTCAGCTTATAATGTAGTAATGTTTTAGTACATACTTTATTTTGTCAATCTTGTTTCGGTCTTTGTAGTGTTTATCTGTTGTTTATTTTAGTCGGGTTTTATTATTTTTTTAATTATTTATTTTATTGTGTACTTTTTAGTGTTCCTTTCGGCAGTCTCCAATGAACGAAACCGTGTTGTTTTATTAGCTTTGTAAATCTAGCAAAAAAATATTGGTAAGTACTCTTGACGGCGTGTCAAACAAAACACAAATGAAATAACTAAGTACTTCTACCTAAGATTATTCTTTTCGTTCGTGTTTTGTTTAATACGTTATAATAGCACCTTTTAAAAACTTGTGTTTTCTGAAGGCATTACAAACAAATATATTTGAATGATTGAATTAAAATGCTTGTAATGGTAAACATATTTGTAATGGTCTTTAAATTCCATTTATTTTGATATCCTACTCGATATGCTAGATAAAAATATTTTTTTCAGATAATTACAATTTTCGATCAAATTTCGATTGTTGGGTTTTTTTATTTACTACCTATCTAAGGACACTTGGTCAATTGAGATAAATCTAACGATATCTGAATCGTCAAAATCCATCCAGCCGTTTGGAAGATACGTGGGAACAAAGAAATTTACAAACATACACAATACATAAACATAACCCTTCTTTCAGTCGGATAAAAATCAGTAAGTAAAGCCGTTTCGGAGCAGTAAGGTAACTAACATTGTGACACGAGAATTTTATATATATATATAAGATATTTCATAGAGCTAATCCAGACTACAGATAATTCTAGAAATGTATGTTGGATTAAATCACTTATGTGCCAGATTGTAACTATCTTAAGAAATGCATATCTTGTATTATCATATCAATAACTGAGTCATTAATCTATAAGGCTTTGGTTTTTGGCTGTTATCTGAATGCATTCATTTCTGTTGCTATCTAGTTGGATTCAAATGTTTATTTATTGAATAAGTACCTGGGTGACCGAGCTTTGCTCGGTTTAAATACGAAATATACTTAGATACCTACAGATAAAAGATTCCAAGAAATAGATTTTCTTAAAAAAAAAGAATTGAAAAAATAAGAGAACCCGCCTGGTTTCGAACCCGGAGCTACTAATTCGTGACCGCTATGAGCGGCCGACTTCCCGCCTGAGCTAATTATGCTGTAGTGTCACGCGGCGCAATTTACATTCGCATTCTAATGTCTAATGTGACAGTTTTTCATTGTCTAAAAACGCGCATAATATGCGTTTTTTTTTTAATGAAACCTAGTTAGATCGATTTATCGTCCCCAAAATCCCCTGCATACATAATTTCATGAAAATCCGTGGAGCCGTTTTCGAGATTCAGATTCTAAATATATGTACATATTTATATAGGTACAAGAATTGCTCATTTAAAGGTATAAGATAGGTGAGCAGCATTAGCTGATATGCCTATATCTCAGTGTTGAAATAATAATTAAATAAATATAGGTGGACAATTCACACACAACACCTTCTGACCCCAAACTAAGCAAAGCTTATATGATGGGGGCCAGATAGCTGATATAATACTTATATAGTAGGTATAAGTATTAAATACATACTTATTATACATAGAAACACCCAAACACAGTGCAAACATTTGAATTCATCACACTTATATAATACACTAGCGGCCCGTTTCAGCTTCGCTCGGATCATAAACTATTGATTAGTTACTCAATCCAGTCGAAAAGTATCGACATCTGTTAGAATCTTTTGGAGTTATTAGATAATTGTGACTGTCAATTAATTATAGACATATAATTTGCAATAAAATAAAATTGCGACTATAATTAAAGATCTAAGCTATCCTATCTCTCAAGTTGGACCAGACTGCTCACGGTGTGCCAATTTAATTTAAAATCAGTTAAGTAGTTTAGGAATCCATCGCGGACAAACATCGTGACAGGAGATTTATATATATTAAGATTAAGATATAATATATTAATATTGTCTTTCGCTATCCTATAGATTTTGAATGTTTCTAAAAGAGGCCAGTTTGTATGGGTCAACTTTTAAATTGTTTTGTATCATCTTATCCTACATGCAAACAGCAATAAAGATTTTTTGAGATTTTAGGCACATTAGATGATATTGCTCGCCTATTACTAAATAAAAAACATTTCAAATCACTTCTAAACATATCTTATTATTAAATTTTGGATAGGTCAGTCATCTTCAATTGGTCCGTCATCATCCATCAATTAACAGCAATTGCAATAGGGTTATTTACCCCTATCATTTATCAACCCTTAAAAATAACAATCTACAAATAAATTACCTTCACCATAGGCACAATTTTCGTTAGCAACTTGGATCAGAAAAAACTACCTAATTAATTGCTGTGTAACCCATGGCTGCTTATTAAAACTGTTTGTGGAGATTTTGCTCCATAAGGGTAAAACTAAGAACATTCATAAACTTTTAACGGCATATTTATTCTTTTGTAATCAAAAGCCTCAAAAGTCTTCAAGCTAGCTTTCTGGCGTCAGAAATGATGAAATTCACATGTATCCTACTAATATTATAAATGTATGGATGTTTGGATATTTGGATTTTTGGATGTTTGTTGCTCAATCACGTCCTAACGTATGAACGGATTGGGCTGAAATTTGGAACACAGATAGATTATAGTCTGGAAGAACACATAGGCTACTTTTTATCCCGGAAAAACAACGGGAACAATGGGAACGGGAACTTCGCGGGTAACACCGCGGGGCGCTGCTAGTAATTCAGATATAATTTGTTTAAGTGGTTAGTCAAGTATGCATGGAGTAGTTTTCTTTGTGATTAAACTGCCTCGTGGCTCAGCTTGTAGAAACACTACTCAGAGAGTTGTAAGTTGTGGGTTCAATTCCTACCAAGCACAAACATTTGTATGATGAATTTATATGTTTATTCTCTGCCGGAGTATTTCTATGTATTATAATGTACTATCTGGGTTACATAGCACAAAGTTTGCTCAGTTTGGGACAAGATATCATTGTGTGACGACCAATATTTACAAATTTGAATTGAATAAAGACCTTTACTTAAGAATGTTACTACAATGCAGCAGCACCCCGCATTTTTAGCAGTTCCATCCTAGTTGTTTTTTCAGACCATACTCTAACTGTTCAACTAATGTAAAATCAGCCTGTAAAACTTCAACTAATCTGTTCAGACATTCCAATGGGATTGAGGATTATACATTAAAATTTTCAAATTTATATTAGTAGGATAGTTTAATATGGTTTAAATTTTCTACGTACCTGTAAGATCATATCACCGGGTTCTATTCTCCCGTCCAGTGCCACAGCACCTCCTTTCATAATACTGCCAACGTAAATACCACCATCACCACCTTTGTTCGACTGTCCCACTATTGAAATACCGAGAAAATTGACCGTATCCATATTCAATGTCACAGTTATAATATGCATCGACATTGTAGAGTCTGTGATTGAGGAGTAGGATGATGTGCGAGACATAACTTGAGGCCTTTTACGTCGTCTTTGAGGCCTTTTCCGATTGCTCACTTGTAAATGAGATACACTACTACATTCCGTCAGTGCCCTGTCTACGGAAGCATTTGTATGTCTTCCAGTTGTTGTGGTGATCTCGGACTGACTGTCGAAGAGGCTGGTTGAGTCCAAATCTGAGCTCAGAACTGAGGCAGTCTCGTATTCGAGGCCGTGGTTTCCGTATTTGGAGTGTCCATTGATTCTCAAGCCTCTGTATTTGTATTTGTCGCAGGAGGCTCTGTGCCCGGGCCGGGAGGATATAGTGCTGTCCGTGTCCGTGCACGTCTCGCGGGTCAGGGGCGCCGGCGGAGCCCCAGCTGGCGCCTGCTTCCCCTTCCCAGGGTTGCTGTCCGTACATTGTGAAGCACCGTCCGAAGGATTAGAACCCTCAGCAGACACTAGCCACGACACCACACGACCGTTGAAACACGGTAAATGCGCGTTATCATCCACTATCTCCTCTTTTACAACACCGAAATCATCGTCCATAGATTTGAAGAAAAATTTGTAGTTTGGTCTGTTCAGCTGATTTTTAAAGTCTAATAACGTCACTTTTTCGGGGGATATGGGGATTTTAACTAAATACGGCGTCTCCTCATCGTCTATATAGTAAATTACTTTAGTTTCCTCCATTTCTAATGCATTTATTTATTGAAAAACAACACCCCTTACGATCTATAAATATCAGCCGCCATCACAAAAATGGCGATTAATTTTAGTTCAGTTTGTTGCCGCAGAGTGGCGCTGCTGCTGTTTTCATTTCGTGTTCGGATACAACTGTGACGTTGAAATCGACTTACAAAATGTAGTCGATTCGTTGATGCAAACCCAGTAGTTTGAGAAACGCTGACTTATAAATCATCTGTGGTATCGTTCACTCTATTACATTTTTTTTTTCTGTGATTCTTTTTGTTCATTCATGTTTGTTTATTATTTGAAATTCAATTTTTCACCGTTTGTCCACTTTTCTTTAATTTTTGTGGAAACTAATAACGAAACACTGACATAATCCCACATAATGGGTGATATTTCTGAAAAATCTGTACATCCATCATGGTACATTCCCGTAATGGAAGTATTTGAGGATTTTACTAAATGTCTCGACGGTAACTAACTTCTCTCGCTGCGACCTCAATATCTTTGTTCCCTTCATTTATAATCGCAAGAGATAATTGTATAATACTTTTACAGATAAAATAAGGAAAGAAAACGAACAGCTCGAAGCTTGCAAGAAAAAAACAGAGTTAGCGTCAAAGTTAGCTGTGGAACGAAAAATTAATGTAAGTACCAGTTCGATATTTTGCCTAGCCTTGCCGTTTCTAGCCGTAACCGGTACCTAGTACTCTAGTAGCTATAACGTGACATTCACAAACTGGAGGTCGTAGGTTCGAAAGCCGCCTGAACCTCTGCTTATTTTTCCAAATGCAGACCATCGATATGATACATACTTATTTGTATAATAAGTATGTATTTAAAACTATATTAAGTATTATATCAGCTATCTGGCCGTCATCATACAAGCTTTGCTTAGTTTAGGGTCAGATGATGTTGTGTGTGAATTGTCCAACAATAATAAAAAAAAAAAACCAGTTGATGTGCCCATCACCACTTGGAGTTCAAACATCTAATCAATTCACTGCGCTGGCAATTGATCTAACAGATGAAAGTACTCAGGAACAACCTAGAAAACCAAGTAAGCCTCCACCAATAATCTTATATGGTATAGAAGATGTCCAAAAACTGACTGAACTGTTGGAAAGTGTGGCGGAACGCAATCAATTCACGTATAAAATTGTGAATCGTAACCAATTGCGGCTAACTAGCCTTGACCTGGAAGTATACAAGAAATTAATTACACTAGTACGGAATAATGGACTTATAGGAAATACTTTCAATAGAAAGGATACTAGACCCTATAGAATAGTTGTTCGCAATCTTCATCCGACGACTCCATTGTCTGCTATCAAGGAAGAAATTGAGGCCACAGGCAACAAAATAGTTGGAGAAATCATAAATGCAAGGTTCGGCCCGGAGAAAAAACCTACATCAACATTCTTCATAAATATTGAAAATGGACCAAAAAACAAAACTGTGAAAAATATTAAATATATATTTCATCAAAGTGTGATAATAGAAGATCCTAAAAAGAAGAAATCCATTGTCCAGTGCCACAAGTGCCAACAATATGGGCACTCAAAAAATTATTGTATGCGACCGTACCGATGTGTTAAATGTGGGCAATCTCATAAGACATCAGACTGCCAAAAGCGAGATCGCATAGAACCAGCGACCTGTGCCCTATGCAGTGGTCCCCATCCTGCTAACTACAAGGGGTGTGAGGTCTACTTGGAAATACTAGCTCGCAAGAACAATAAAACACCAAAGCCAAATAGATTGCCACAGAATCGCACTCACAAAATCGAAGACAACAAAACTACCACAAACCATTTGTACAAAAAGGATGAAAAAGCTAGGCATAGTGGAAAGAACTATGCAGAAGCTGTCAAACCCACCTGTGACCAGAATCCCACTGTAGAAAACTCTGCCAACTATAAGCCCTCAATAGAAGAAATTCTTATAAGACAAACTGAAAAGTTTGAGCTAATCATACAACAAATGAGCACCTTAATGAGTCTCATAGTCAAACTAGTTGACAAACTAGCAAAATGACTTCTCTACGACTAGCCACCCACAACATAAATGGATTAGCTCCCAATAAGAATGAAGTAGAGGTGTTTATGAAAGTACACCAATTGGACTTACTACTAATATCGGAATCCCACTGTAATGCATCAACAAACATCCAATTTAAAGATTATCTATGCTACCATACATGTCATCCAGATGGAACTAGCCATGCTGGAACAGCAGTAATTATCAAGAAATCCTTAAAACACTATGAAATGCCTAAATACCAAACAGACCACATCCAGGCCACAACTGTTGCTGTAGAAGACAAATCTGGCTTACTAAGCATTGCTGCTGTGTACTGCCCACCAAAACATAAAATAGACAACAACATGTTCTCACACTTTTTTAACACACTAGGAAATCGATTCTTGGCAGGAGGGGATTGGAATGCCAAGCATACCTACTGGGGTTCCAGACTGATAACCACCAGAGGCAGACATCTGAAGCTAAGTGTTGAGGAGAATCGGCTTGAAACCATATCCACAGGTGAACCTACACACTGGCCAACCAATGCTGCCCAAATTCCTGACCTCATTGACTTCTTTATAACAAAGGGTATGTCTAAGCTCTACACAAAACCTGAGACATGCTATGATGGATCTTCAAATCATATTCCGGTTCTGCTAACAGTAAGTTCTAAAATACTTGAATATGCTCCACGCCCGAGTTTATACAACAGACACACTGATTGGACATCCTTTAATGAGTACATAGATGACAAAATAACACTCAAAATTGCCCTAAAAACACCAGAAGAAATTGACCAAGCAGCAGAGTATATAACAAAACTTATCCAAGAAGCTTGCTGGCTCAATACTCCTGAACATTCTCCCAATCACAGGGGTTGTAACTTTCCAATTGCAATCAAAAGCGCAATTGCCGAGAGGAGAAAACTGAGAAGAGTTTGGCAGCAAAGTAGACTTCAGGAGGATAAGAAAAACTTCGAAAAAGCTGCAAGGAACTTGAAATGTTTGTTGCAATCCTGGAGTGATAGTACTCTTCAGGCTCAATTGGAATCGTTGACAGCCACTGCCTCTACTAATTATTCCTTGTGGAAATTTACTAAGCACTACGATAGACCTCTGACTGCTTCATTCCCTATCAGAACTAGTCAAAGCTGGGCCAGAACCTCCCAAGAAAAGGCCGATACATTTGCCGAACATCTCTCCAAGGTTTTTTGCCCGAACGATGCTATGGACACGGTATTTCAAAGCCATGTCTACGAGACATTGAAACAGGATTTGCAGATGGCCTGTCCTCCTACTCCTATCACCGTGCGGGAGGTCTGGAGAATGATTGGCAATCTGAAAGAGAAAAAAGCCCCTGGATTTGACTTAATTACCAAGGAGGTATTGATACATCTCCCAAAAAAGGCGACGACTTTTATAACGTCACTTTACAACGGAATGTTGAGAACCCAACACTATCCACTTTCATGGAAGGTATCTCAAATATTGATGGTACACAAGCCAGGTAAACCACCAACAGAGCGGGCCTCCTATAGACCAATTAGTTTATTGCCAATACTATCTAAACTATTTGAAAAACTACTGCTGGCAAGAATCCAACCAATCTTGGAAAATAACTGCACCATACCTACCCATCAATTTGGATTCAGGCAGCGCCACTCCACAACTGAACAAGTCCATAGAGTGTGTAACAGAATCAGACAGTCTTTGGAAGAAAAACAGTATTGTTCATCGGTGTTTCTGGATATCCAACAGGCCTTTGACCGGGTTTGGCACCAGGGTCTTTTGTACAAGATAAGAAGTTACCTCCCACATAGCTACTTTCTGCTTCTTCAGTCTTACTTGTCAGAACGACTGTTCCAAGTCAAGGAGCATGAAACCACCTCCAAGCTATATGAAATTAAGGCCGGAGTACCCCAAGGTTCTGTGCTAGGACCGGTCCTATATACAATGTTCACAGCAGATCTGCCAGTTGAGGAAGGTCTAACTATGGCTACATTTGCTGACGACACTGCAATCCTTGCAAGCAACAAAAATCCTGAGATGGCTACCAATTGTCTACAGAAAGGGTTGGATAAAGTATCAAACTGGCTGCAGAAATGGCAAAGCAAAGCCAGTTCATCCAAATCTGTACAAGTCACTTACACACTACGTAAAGGAAACTGCCCCCCAGTATACTTGGAAGGAAACATGCTCCCTCACAGGGACAGTGTGAAATATTTGGGCCTGCATCTCGATCGCCGTCTGACCTGGAACCATCATATAAAAAAGAAAAGGGAAGAGCTTAATTTTCGATACAAGAATCTTTACTGGATCCTCGGAAGAAACAGTGTACTCTCCACTGACAATAAATTACTGATTTATAAAACCATCTTAAAGCCAGTCTGGATGTATGGCATACAGCTGTGGGGTAGTGCCAGTAACTCCAACATTAGTATGTTGCAAAGAATGCAGAATACAATATTGCGCACCATATGCAATGTACCATGGTTTGTTCGAAACACAGAAATCCATGAATATGCAAATATCACCACAGTGGCGGAAGAAGTACGAGCCAGTTCACAAAACTATGGAAAAAGGCTATTGTTGCACCCAAACCCACTTGCGACTGCCTTGCTGACGTTGCCATACACTAAGCGACTTAAAAGAAATGACATACTCCCGATGGTTTAAAGGAAACATTCCATGGCTTTAAATATTGAGTAGTGCTCCTACTGGGGAGCACACTAAACCCGCCTTCAGCACTCAACCCATCTGCTTATAGCACAGCTGATTGCAGATAATCACAGAAAAAAAAAAAAAAAAAAAAAAAAAAAAAAAAAAGTTGATGTGCCCTGAGCACCTTGAAATTGGTAATAAACTGCGTCTGTGTGTGTAGTGTAAGTAGTTTACCCATCACCAATCTACTTGACCTCTATAATCGCTGGCGGCGAGACATGCTGTGGTTTTATTTATTTTGGTTGTTGACAACAAATAGTGATAGGTAAAAACGTCTGGTGTTCACTGGTTTCTGCAACCGACTAGAACGAAAAGAGTGAGCGCACTCTTCCCAATAATGACATGATTCCATGCTCCTGAAGTTTGGGAGGGCACACCCAATGTCATTTATGGCCTAACCATCTCCATTTTAATTTTAAGTACTATATTATACTATAGGTGGAGTAGAGTAGTGACCGAGTAGTGGGCAAGGTAAGCGGAGTGTAGGACGTCCAGCTGCATGATGGGTGGGCGATATAGTGTCTATCGCGGGTCAAACCTGGACTCGATTGGCACAGGACCGAGGAAGATGGTATGGGAAACGAGAGGCCTATACCCAGCAGTGGGATAGAGAAGGCTGTGGATGATGATGTTATTATACTATAACAAATGTCAAATCCAAAATGATAACACAAAATGTTGAATTAAGTTCTTGTTATCATATATTCCAGGCCGAGCTGACGGAACAGCTTGCAGAGCTGACACGTCGGAGCACGGAGCTGGACAGGCTCTGCTCCATACCGCAGACCATCTCGGAGAACGATCAGAAGAGGCTTGACACTGCCAAGTAAGCTTCGCCTTTATGAACCAACTTGGCAGCCATAGGGACTGCCGATAGAAGTGAACACTTATAATTCAAAATTTGATAGCTCACTTTCGAAACTTTTATTTTTATTTTTGAAGTTATATCTGTTTTGGGGCGTTCGAGAAAATTGAGGAGATTATCTTTTTGCGATGTGCGTGCACACCGTCACGAAACCCCAACATTGTAACTAACTCCAGGTTAATGCTTCTTACGTTAAAGATATTATCTATTCTATGGTTGAAGTTACGATTTATTTGCACAGAGAGACGTACTTCTTAGCATTCCATGGATTCACCGAGCGGGTGCCGGGTCCATCGTGTGGCAGAGAGAGAAATCTCGAATAGACCCCAAGACTTGTGACTCGGGCGTAGGTTTAAAAGGGGCCCCTTATATTGACGTACGTCAACACTCACCTTCACTACTCGTATTTCTCTCCCTGCCCAGCCAAATCCGATATGATCCTACTAGTGCAGCTTTAGATATTCGTTCTAGTATAGAACTTACTGCACTTCTGGACAATCCAAGGCCTTTAAGCAGGTTATAGAGAGATTTTGCTGGTATACCTCTCGCTCCTACTTCTACAGCGTATAAATTAACTACTAATAAACTTCTTAATATTATATTCTGAATATTAACTTCTTGCATGCGTACATCTTTTTTTTTATAATGTAAAGTGACGAGACGAGCAGGACATGTGCCTGATGGTAAGCAACATGCTTGCCACATAACAGCACAGTGACACGCAGCTATTAGAACATGAAGGAGTCCAAATCATGACCCAGCACTGCACTGCGCTCATCACCCTGAGATAAGGTGTTTTATCTCTTAACCCAGTAATTTCTCTAGGCCCTTCAAACTGGAACACAGTAATGTTTGCACACTACTGCTTAGCCGAGGAATAACTGGCAAAGGTGTGGTACTTCCCCAGGCGGACTTTACAAAGAGTCCTACCACTACTTATTATAAGTAAACACATTTTTTTTTGTTTCAGAGACATGTACCTTATAGGCAAGGAGCTGACGGGGATCCGGTTTGATTTCACGGCTCCACCGAACGTGGCTAAAGGCTGTATCCTTTTTGATAAAACATTTGCAAACTTTTCATTCGATCTGCAGAAACGGAATAGTATTATTTTTTTTTTTTTAATAAAGAGTGACAAGACGAGCAGGACATGTGCCTGATGGTAAGCTACATGCCTGCCACATAACAGCACAGTGACACGCAGCTATTGGAACATGAAGAGCCAAATCATTACCTAGCACCGCACTGCGCTCGTCACCCAGAGATCTAAGTTGTTATATCTCTAAGCCCTGTAATTTCTCTGGAAACATGGCCCTTCAAACCGGAACACAGTAATGTTTGCACATTACTGCTCGGCGGTAGAATAATTTACAAAGGTGTGGTACTTCCCCAGGCGGACTCTGCTAAGAGTCCTACCACTACACTATTTTTACCGCGGGACACAGGTAGTACGTAACTACTATCGTAGTTACTATCAGGCACATGTCCTGCTCGTCCAATCACTACATACTATAAAATATACAGGGTTATTGGTAAACACCCTGCATCCTTTTAAGGTTAACATCTACTTACCAAGTTTCAACAGTGTAGTTCTCTTAGTTTCGGCAAAAAGTGGCTGTGACATACGGACGGACAGACAGACAGACATGACGAATCTATAAGGGTTCCGTTTTTACGTTTTACGGAACCCTAAAAATTGGCAGTCATAGTCATAGGAACTGCCGATAGAAGTGAAATCTTATATCTCAGAATTCGATAGCTTACTTTGGAAACTACGCGGGAAAAACTGGGGGGCGTGGCCATAACCATAGCCATCTAGAAATGCGGACGCATTTCTCAGTTATGGCCAAAGTAGAAATGCCGACGCATTTCTAGATGGTCAACGGCCATGGTTTACCGGATGATTACTTATCTGACTTATCATTCCCGATCCAGAACCTCTACTCTATTTCTACGAAAACGTAATTTCGAAAAAAAACGCGCGACTTTCCTACTCGAGAGTAGGAAACTTCTACTTCGTTTCGTCCGATACAACATTGTTTTACGTTTAAATTTTAAATGTTCCAAGCCTACTCTAATTAGAGTAACAAGAATAATAAAAAAAATTATAAAACCCGACTAAAAAACAACACGTAAAAACAACACGTAAGAAAAACACTGATTGAATTAAAATGCTTGAAATTATTCCAAATGACATTTAACTACACAAAATATTTACATAAGTTATTTGTAATGCTCTTTGAATTCTCTGTATTTTGATACCCTACTCGATATGCTAGATAACATTTTTTTTTCAACTACTCACAATTTTGCCTCAAAAATCGGCTATATTGATTTTTTTTATTTAATACCTATCTAAGGACACTTGGGTAATTGAGACAAATGTAACGATATCTGAATCGTCAAAATTCGTCCAGCCGTTTGGAAGACACGTTACGATACGGAATAGAGAAATTTACAAACATACAAGATACGCGCGAAAAACATAACCCTTCTTTCAGTCGGGTAAAAACAGACAAAGTAGTTAGTTAAACGGACAAAACGACGGATCGAAGCAGAATCGGCGTTGGAAAGTCGCGAGTTTATTTCGAAATTACGTTTTCGTAGACGTCCTGATGCTAGAATTCAATTCACAGCCCACGAATAATGTGTCTGTGGTGCGTCAAAAGAAGTTTTCACTTCAAAAAAGGTTGTGATAATTATGTATTGAGTTTTAACAAAAGTTGTAGAACAAGAGTTATTAGTTTAAATATTTAGAATAAGGCCATAACCACTTGACTGTCCGTGCTAGCAGACTTTTTTCCGGTCAACTGTCCAACGTTGCCGCTCGATAGAGGCGTATAAAAAACCGCGCGACCTCTCCTGATAAAAACGTTCATTAAAATAGAATTATAGAATCGATTTCAAAAAGAAAAATGTATTTGAATAGATAATGAAACAAGGCATCATTTAAGTTTAAAATATGAACTTTAAACTCACAACTTCTTACCAATAAACCAAATTCAAAATTAAATTTGTAATATTTCTACTGATTTCCCGTCAATTTTGTATTATGTTATTACAACAAACTTACGCTATATTTTATAGTTTTATAAACTCATTGAAAAAGTAAATTATAATTTCTTTCAAATAATGAGAAAATATAAACAGAGGATACATGAGAAGTCTACTAAATTAAATGATTAAAATGATTCCTCAAAACGCGGCCATTGTTCCCGACGCGACGGCCAACAGGAAAAAAAAATGGCTGCAAAACTTAAAAATTGATTAAACGCCATCTATAATTATTTCTGCAGATTATAAACCACAGTCAATACATATCTGCGCTACAGATTATTAATAAAAACGTGTTTCTGAACGCTTCGTGGTTGTGGCTCTGTAGTACCAGTAATAGTTAACCGGAAAAAAAAATATGGTACTGTAGTGACCAGGGACAGGCAAGTGGTTAAATGGATGCAGGCTGTTTACCAGTAACCCTGTATATGTATGTCATAAACTGACTTTGAATTGACTGACCTCGTAGCTTAGTGGGTAGTAGCTCTGCCTGCGAAGCCGAGGGTCGTGGGTTCGATTCCCAGCCAGTGCAAATATTTGTGTGATGAATTCAAATGTTTGCACTGTGTCTGGGTGTTTCTATGTACAATAAGTATGTATTTAAAACTATATAAGTATTATATCAGCTATCTGGCCGCCATTGTACAAGCTTTGCTTAGTTTGGGGTCAAATGGTGTTGTGTGTGAATTGTCCACCAATATTTATTTATTTAATTGTTTATGTACAAGTAAAACATATATTCCTTAGCAAGTACTCCAGATATAAAATCCGACGCCCGCAAGCTGTTGCAGCCGTTCGAAGTGGCCGAGGGCGACAGCGAAGCCCTATGGGGCGTCATACACGCCACCGCGGCCCCCGACTGGTGCGACAAGGAGAATCTGCACAAAAACTATTAATTTTACACAAACTTTATATCTAAGTATAAGCAAGCATTCAAGGCGTTGTCTCGTAAGGACATTGTCAAGGCCCATACCACTCATCTATCTACGCCTGAATTTGTTTCATGGTATTGACAAACAATATTTTTAAGGGGGCGCCTAAAGCCAGAAAACGAAAAAAGGACATTTTCGACGCCGCTCACTGAAGTTAAGAAACTAAAAACTATGACAAAAAAAATATTGACGTGTGGGTACAATCAAGAAGAAGCACAATAACCGAATAGAATTTTAAAAATAGATCAGAGTTTTTTACAATAAAAAAATAAAATAACACCGAAAAAAACCTTTTTAATTCGAGTACTCGAAATTATCAGCGATGACCCCACATTATTTTTTGGTAATAAAATTCCTAAATGTACGTTCTAGTAAAGTAACCGAACAGTTTTTTAAATTTATGTTTAGTTATTGAGTAATTAAATAAAACTTGGTCAAAAATGGACTCCTGATTAAATATTGATTTTTCCTCCAAACTGTGTCATGCTATTCACGACTTTATGTACATCACATTAAGAAACGCGTCGCGCGGGTGAAATCTGATTTTTTCCTGGCTTTAGGCGCACTCTTAATCATTTTACAGGCAGAAAGTGAAACAAATAATGTTTTTTTTTAGGAAATTTCAAAAGGAACGTATATCACACAACCTCTTCATACTAAAGTAATTTTTAACTTTCTGAAAATAAGGTGTAAAGTCGAACAGTACAGTACGGCCATGTACGGCACCCGCGCTTCTGCCGCCTAACTAAATCGGCTATCGCTTTGCTAATGCTGTCTCTATCATTTCAAGCGAAAAGAAAAGAGAGAGAAACGTCAAAGGTATGACATTTTTCGTTCAGCGGTAGACCCCCGGGGCGTCGCTTGGGGTTAAATGGGTCACATAATATGGGTAGGATCTGTTATGTAAGCGTAAGAAATTAAGCCCGACTCCCGACGCGGCCGGCGTCGTGACGTCACACAAAAAATCATTACTAAAAAATGAAACCAAATTTTGTGTGTCTGTAAACGACAATGTACTGATAAATATTATCACCTATCTCTTAGGCATCAAAATAAACTAATAATCGAGTATGTTTATCATGAAAAAATAAGGTTTTAAAGTCCCAAAACCGGTTTTGCCCAAATTTGGCCTCTTGGGGCTTGACTACATATTTCTACAGCTGGGACTCAGGGACTTGTCTCGCAAGGAGAGTCAATGCTACCTCTGTCTACTAAATCTACCTAGGATAATCTATATTGTTATTATTATAATAAACTCGTATTAAAATATGGTATCAAACTACTTGTCTTTTATTTGTGACACTACCGTCTGAAGTCGAGTCCACGGGATTCTACTCTTGTCGCTTACAGTACGGATCATTCGGCAAGCGAGTTCCAGACACCCTCAAGTCTGGACGACTTTGGTCCACGTGACAAATCGGTTTTATGGTCTTTTTTTTTAAATCTTTTATAGGTTTACACTTGACCGCCATCTCACCTGATGTTAAGCGACGATGCGGTCTACGATGGAGCGTGTTTACCTAGAAGAAACCGATTCACTCTCGATTTGAAGACACCAAGGTTATAACTATCAGGGAAAACCCACTCTGGCAACTCATTCCACAGCCTAGACGTTCTTATCACAAAAGTAGAGTCAAACCTCTTCGTCCGTGTCTTTGGAACATCAACCATGAAACGGTGCCGCTTCTTCGAGTTACGAGAAGTCCGATAGAAAAAAGGGCAAGGTGGTATTAGATCATGCAGATCAGTCGCACACTCTACGAAGTGTATCCGATAAAAACCGACAAGCTTGCAATCTTGCAGCGATGTTCAAGACTTTGAAGTCTTTTTCGCACTAGAGTGTCTTTGCCTATGAGCCTTTTGGCACGCCTCTCGATCGATTCCAGAGCCTCAAGCTGATACTTAGCCGATCCATCCCAAAGATGCGAACAGTAGGTACTCCATACAAGACCGAATCTGTGCTTTGTATAAGAGAAGTAATTGTTCAGATTTGAAGTACTTTCGCACCTTTGAGAGGACACCTAGTTTTTTTGCAGCTAATTTAGCCTTGGACTCGATATACGTGCCAAAGTTCAGAGTAGAGGTCAAGGTAACGCCCAAAAGCTCAAGATGATCAGTTAACCGGTACGGATACACCTCGAAAAGTAGGAGTATGTCTCGACGTCTACCACTTTTCAGCTGCAGAGGACTGGGAAAACGCCGCACCGCAAGACCAGCACTGGAAACTGCGATGCCTATCTATTCCCAATATCGCAACCCACCTCAGGACGTATACTCTCTTTCCACGAAAACGTAATTTCGAAATAAACTCGCGACTTTCCAACTGCGATTCTACTTCGATCCGTCGTTTTGTCCGTTTAAATGTTCTAAGCCTACTCTAATTCGAGTATGCTTAGAACATTTAAACGTCAAACAATGTTGTATCGGACGAAATGAAGTACCTACAATGAGAGTAGGAAAGTCACGAGTTTTTTTTCGAAATTACGTTTTCGTAGAAATAGAGTAGACGTCAATTTACGCCGTTGCCCATACACCGCCCAACCTAAGAAGAATAAAGTAGTGGAATGCGTTGACCGAGTGAGATTTTCCCGATTCTTACAATCTTGTTTGCAAGTCGAGAGTGCATTGTTTTCGTCAAGGTAAGCTCGCGCCATCGTAGACCGCATCGCATCGTCGCTTGACACTAGACAGTAGTAATTTAATATAGGTAGGTAGGTACTCTTTGGCTCTCAGACAAATTATTATACGGACTCAAACCTTTGGCTAGATGATAATATGACTGTCATATCTAGTGCAATAATCTAGTCTAAATAGTATATTGTAAAAAAATTGACTGCCGACAGAAGTGAAAACAAATAACTCAGAATTTGATAGCTCACACTGGAAACTACGCGGGTCAAACTGGAGGGTGTGACCATCTGACCATGTCCATCTAGAATCTAGATATTCTAGCATTAGATCATCCAAGTTTACCCGAAGATTTCATTCATTTACAAACGTGACTCTTGACCTCGATTCACAGCCCACGGAAAATCTGTATGTGGTGTACGCCCAAAGAAGTTATCACTTCAAAAAGTATATGACCGCATCGTCATCAACTTGGTTCACTACCAACACCTACACCGCCTATACCTTGTACCTGCGGTCCCACTTGTTATGTACGCAAGGACTGCTGATAAAGAATACACCTATTTTCAACTGGATTTTTGCTGTGAGCAAAAAGTAGTACATAGTCATATTGGAAAAGCTAATCATTTGGTTTTGACATAATATGTATGTAAAATATTATTATATTTAAAAACAAGAAATAAAACCTAATGATTTTGTAACCACTGCAAACTGCAAACTAACAAATATTTATTTTCATTACGCCACTGGAAAAAAAACTCAACAAATTTGACGTTGAATCAGAATGTCAAATGAATTTTGTTTTGGTGAGGTTATGTTTTGAAAAAGTTGTTGTGAACTTAATTATTGTCTGAAACACATCTTATATAACTAAAAAGAGTTTTAATATTTATAGTTATTGTTTATTGTGTTAGCAATGGAACAGCCTGTGAAAGAATTGGATGAAAAACATATCGAATTGCTTGGAAAATTGGTGTCAGACATACGGAATGGGTGCGTGATTTCTTTTCAATATTTTATTCATTTTCTAGTTTATTTTGATTACATTATTACAATAAATACGTGCTAACCAACCCTGAGTTGGTCTTTATCCTAATTTCAAGAATTTTATGTAAAGATAAGTTGAAAAGTTTTAAAGAAAACTTTAACATAAAAATGCATACGTATTATTGCATCAGCTATTATTAATTGACAGAAAACTGCATGATACGCTGAAGCTAGCGTTGGCAACGATCAATGTCCTGGAGCAGATCATCAGCGAGGCGGAAGACGCTACTGCTTTGTAAGTAACTCACTCAAACATTAATGATAATAAATAAAATAATGGTGGACACTTCACACACAGCACCATCTAAGCCCAAACTAAGCAAAGCTTGTACTAAAGGAGCCAGATAGATGATATAATACTTAAATACTATTAAATTTATACTATATAACATACACAGAAAACAACCAGGCCCAGAACAAATACTTTTATTCAACACACAAATATTTGCACTGGGTTGAAATCGAACCCCCAAGCCAAGGCATACTTACTACCAACTAAGCCATGCGACCAGTCAAGTAAGAGACGTACTTCTTAGCATTCCATGGATTCACCGTGCGGGTGCCGGGTCCATCGTGTGGCAGAGAGAGAAATCTCGAATAGACCCCAAGACTTGTGACTCGGGCTGTAGGTTTAAAAGGGGCCCCTTACATTGACGTACATAAATGTATAAGACATAAATAAACATAATACGCAAACATAGTATAGTATTATTTAGATGTGTTTTTAAAACAATTGTTTGTCCCTTCTCCATGTTAGGTTGATACCGAGCAATAGGTTGCCCCATTGCTTATTATTCAAAGTTTTTTTGTACTTTTAAAGGCTCACACTTGACCACCAACTCACCCGATTTTAAGCGACAATGCGGTTACTATAAACGCTAATGTTTGCACAGTTCTGCTTGGCGACATAATAACTGGCAAAGCCCTACAGACAGCCACTATCACTGCTATGGAAAATGTGTTTCATTTTCAAGTATAGACAATCTGTGGGTTGCACTCTATGTGAAAATGGTGAAGTAATCACCATGCCCTCCAACGCCCATGTCTTAAAAAAATAAGCAAAGCATAAACCTCCCCACCTCCCTATAGTGGTTACGTAATACTTGAATGTCCCTCTAAAATGGCTATGTAGTTAATTTATACGCTGTAGAAGTAGGAGCGAGAGGTATACCAGCAAAATCTCTCTATAACTTGCTTAAAGACCTTGGATTGTCCAGAAGTGCAGTAAGTTCTATACTAGAATGAGTATCTAAAGCTGCACTAGTAGGATCATATCGGATTTGGCTGGGCAGGGAGAAGTGTAGTGAAGTAGTGAAGGTGAGTGTTGACGTACGTCAAAAAAAGGGCCCTTTTAAACCTACGCCCGAGTCACAAGTCTTGGAGTCTATTCGAGATTTCTCTCTCTGCCATACGATGGACCCGGCATCCGCACGGTGAATCCATGGAAGGCTAAGAAGTACGTCTTTGGTTATGTATTCCAGTCAGCTCTGCTCGCTGCTGTACGGAGTCGGCCGGCACCTCTACAAGCTGGTGCCTCATGACGTGGTGACCATCAACATGGTGCGCCGCGTGCTCAGGGCGGTGCGGGACGAGAGCCGGGCGCAGGCTAACCAGGTATGTCCACATAAATGTATGCAATGTATTATAAGTAAAAAAAAGTACCGCTGACATTGACTACCTCGGAATTTTGAAGTGAAAACTTCTTTAGGCGCGCCTAGACAAATTTTTCGTGGGGTGTAAATTGAATTCTAGCGTCACGCTCGGGTATGATAAGAAATCTTCGGGTAAACTCGGGACCTTGGCGATTGGGCGTCTAGAAATCAGCTAATAGGAAATGCTGAAAGGGCGTGGCCTCGCCATCATGGCATGGCCGTCTAGAAATGCGTCAGCATTTCCCATTGGCTCACGCAATTCTAGATGGCCATGCCATGATGGCAACACCACGCCCTCCGGTTACACCAGTGTACTTTCAAAGGTAAGCTATCAAATTCTGAGTTATAAGTTTTCACTTCTATCGGCAGTTCCTATGACTGCCAATTTTTTTGATTTGTTATAGTATTCTACTAGTCAAGCCTTTTCATTTGATATCTACATGGAGGAAGTTGTGAAAAACAAACGTAATTCGCCATTTTGTGGTGGCGGCCATCTTGGATTTGAAATTTGTCATGATAGATAGATAGATTAACTCCTTATTGTACTTATTGAAAAAAAAAAAAAAATTAAAGTAGCAATAGGCGACCTTATGAAAAATATGGGACAATTATTTTTTGTGTTATCACTTTTTTTTAAATAAGTATACAAAGAAATAGATCATCAAACTTCCGGAGTCGAGGATTATGTCGTCGCGTCTACATAAAAATCGTACTATGCACGATGTGACGTTACTCGAAACTTAGCACTTATACTGTATCTAAAACGTACAATATTTTGACGTGATAACGTCTTATAATTCGATGAAGCCGGCTGCACGCCCGCAAAACATGACGTCATGTACCGTTACCGCGTTACCGTCGGTCGTTACCTCGCCGCATGTTTGTTACAGTTTATTAATTATTTCGACCAGTAGTTCAAGCGGGGATGTAGCTCAGTGGTAGAGTGTTCGCTTTGCATGTGAAATGCCCCGGGTTCGATCCCCGGCATCTAAAAGCTTTTTTGCATTGTTTTGATTGAAAATGACTAAATTCTACTTATTACTTTTTACATACAAATCTATTAAACAAATGAAATTATTTTTTTCTTTTGAAAAATGCTACCATTCCATCAGTATTTTCTTAAGACGTTGTCACGTTCTATCGTCAGTAAACTGACTTTACAGACAAACATTTTTTTTTAATAATCTGACTGTCTTTAGCCACCATGTCTATCATGTTTCCAGGGTCACCCGATCTCCAAACACCCGACGCAGGGCGCGGAGGTGGGCAGCGAGTCGCTCCAACGCCTGGTGCTGGCCGCTCCATCGCGCCGCGCCACCATCGGACCCCCCGAGCAGGACCTGAGAGAACCCATCCGGGATCACATCGCTGAGGTAACTATATAGCGAGTCCAGAACCCATCCGGGATCTGGAAGGAATAATGTTCTTTCGGTCGCCTATGTGACTGTATTTTGTAACCATTTACAAAAGAAGAAAATGTGTTGTTCATCAGATCCGCGCCGAGCTCGAGTCGACGGAGTCGGTGGTGGTGGCGCAGGCGCGCGCCCACATCGACACCGACGAGGTGGTCGTGGTGACCGGGGGCTGCGCCCTCGCCGAGAGCTTCGTGCGGGGCGCCGCGCGCGCCAGCGGGGTCTCCGTCATCGTGGCCGAGGGCAGCTGCGTCAGGGAGGTGCGTGGCTTGTGCTGACTGGGTGTGCGTGCGTGTTACTTTGCCACAGTGCATTCTCGGTTATAGACGCGCGCTGCTCACTTGAAACATGCGTTCCGCACCCAAAAACGTGCCTAAAGTGCCATCGTTGGTGTGTCGCATACCATTGGCCATATTGATCAAAGAGCTTGGACGTTACCTGCTATCTTGATTTACCAAGTAGCTGTCAGAATTAATCTAGGATCGTACAACACGCGAGTAGAGAGACATTCTGGCAACATACGCAACGCTGGTAGCTGCATATTATACCACACTTTGAGAATGTTGTAAAAAAACTATTCAACGTTCATTATTATAAAATACCAAGTTACTTTACTACACTCTGAAAGTTCCCTAAAATGTAACTAATATTACTGTATTGTTCCAGTCGCACGCGCTAGCCGCTCGCCTCAGCGCTGCCGGCGTGAATGTAACTGTGATCAGTAACGTAGCCATCTTCGCCGTCATGTCGCGAGTCAACAAGGTACGTTCAAGCTGTATATCATACTGTGGACACTCGATAACACCACAAACACTTGAACATACACTTATCGCGGATACACTTCGGAGAGTGTGCGACTGATCTGCATTAGTGAATTAAGTCTACGAAAGGGCATTACGATTTCTTTCTATTGGACTTCTCGTAGCTCGAAGAAGCGGCACCGTTTCATGGTTGATTTTCCAAAGACACGGACGAAGAGATTTGACTCCACGTTTGTGATAAGAACGTCTAGGCTGAGGAATGAGTTGCCTGAGTCGGTTTTTCCCGATAGGTATAATCTTGGTGTCTTCATATCGAGAGTGAATCGGTTTCTTCTAGGTAAACACGCTCCATCGTAGACCGTATCGTTGCTTAACATCAGGCGAGATGGCGGTCAAGTGTAAACTTATAAAAGAAAAAAAATATACCATAGACACTCAGTAACATCTTAAGCACTTGATCATAATCTGTACACTCAAAATTACTCCAAACACCCCTAGTTAATTAAACAATCAAATCCGAACCAATAGTTAAATCAGCACCGAGTTTAGGCAGCTTCAAAGACCGATTAAAAAGCTGGCTGATCGATCAAACTTTTTATAGTTACAGCGAGTTTTTAAGGAGTGATGGTAAATTTGCAATAATTAAAAAAAAAAAAACATTGTTAATTACAATTTAAAAAAATAAATATATTATAATCATACAACACGGGAGGAGAGAAACATTCTCGCAACATATGCAACGCCATATCTCACTAGCAATTGTAATCTGTCGAAATCTTGTGCTACTTCTACGTCTTTCCAGCAAGTCGGAGGACGACCTTGGGGTCCACTAAGTGCGTTAAAACATTCAGAATAAAAATTATCTATTATTCACACTATTAAAATTATAAATAAAATATAAGAAAACAATAATGCTGGCTGGCTGGCGGCTTTATCGCTGAATTCGATTTCGGATTGAAGACTGTAGGTGTTATGGGATCCCCTTGTCTCACACCTCGTTGCAGAGGAATATGTTTCCGGTATACATATAGTTGTAATATCATGTCTATCTGATAGGTGGTGATATCTGTGCGAGCGGCGATCGGCGGGGGCGCAGTCCTGGCGCCTCCGGGCACCATCCTCCTCACGGCGGCAGCGAAGCTCTACAACGTGCCGGTGAGTGCGCGACGACCTCTGTGCTGCGATCATTTCAGATTATATAATTAAATATACTGTTCTACACTATGCACTAGGCAGATTAGAAGTGAGCTGTTAAATTCTGATTTATAAGTTCTCACTTCTACACCGCTACGCGGAGACCGCGACAGGAGACCGCTCGAACCGCTACCTTTACTAAAAACTAAATATAAATAAAATACTAAATTTACTTTTATATATCTCGATGACTTAGCTTCTTATGAAAATTGGAAAAAATCGTTTATTTTTTATTTTTCGGTGTAAATAAATAATTTTATCGTATGTACACTTGACCGCCATCTTGCCTGATGTTAGCGAACGAAAAGATTTGACTCTACATTTGTGATAAGAACGTCCAGGCTGTGGAATGCGTTGTCGGATTGGGTAAAAACCATCGGGAAACCCCGATGGTTACAATCTTGGAATCTTCAAATCGAGAGTGAATCGGTTTCTTCTAGGTAAACACGCTCCATCGTAGACCGCATCGTCGCTTCACATCAGGCGAGATGGCGGTCGAGTGGAAATCTAAAATAGTAATAAAAATTGGCAGCCATAGGAACTGCCGATAGAAGTGAAAACTTATAACTCAGAATTTGATAGCTTACTTTGGAAACTACACGGGTGTAACCGGAGGACGTGGCCTCGCCATCATGGCATGGCCATCTAGAATTGCGTCAGCATTTCCCATTGGCTCTCGCATTTCTAGATGCCCATCCCATGCTGGCCAGTCCACGATTTTTCAGGATTTCCCATTGGCTGACGCATTTTTAGATGCCCAATAGCCATGGTCCCGAGTTAACCCGAAGATTTCTTATCATACCCGAGCGTGGCGCTAGAATTCAATCCACACCCCACGAAAAATCGGTCAAGGCGCGCCAAAAGAAGTTTTCACTTAAAAACAAAAAATGACAGTCATAAAGACTGCCGATAGACGTGAAAACTAATAACTCACTTTGGAAACTACGCGGGTGAAACCGGAGGGCATGGCCATCTAGATCATCCTAGTTTACCCGAAGATCTTTCATTTACCAACGTGACGATTGAGCTCAAAACCCACGGAAAATCCGTAAGTGGTGCTTAAAAAGATGTTTTCACTTGAAATATACTTTAACGTGGGTATATAGTGGAGCGCCCGGTATTTCGACGCAGTCTCTATATTGTAATCTCATCATCATCTTCATCCGCAGGTGTTAGCTCTGGCGCCGCTTTACAAACTCCTGCCCGTATGGTCGGAGCCGCCCTACGAGTCATTGGCCGATCCGAAAATCACACACGTATATGAGTGAGTCATTCTGTTTTATTGACGTGATAACGTCTTATAATTCGATAAAGCCGGCTGCACGCCCGCAAAACATGACGTCATGTGCCGTTACCGCCGTTACCTCGCCGCATGACGTCATGCGGCGCTACCTCGCTCTAAGGCGTAGTTGAAGTTGTCACGTTCAACTATCGTCAGTAAACCGACTTTACAGACAACCATTTTTTTATATATATATTACTATCAGCGCCCCGCGGTGTTACCCGCGAAGTTCCCGTTGTTCCCGTTGTTTTTCCGGGATAAAAAGTATGTAAGTAAGCCTATGTGTTCTTCCAGACTATAATCTATCTGTATTCCAAATTTCAGCCCGATCCGTTCATACGTTAGCACGTGATTGAGCAACAAACATCCATACATTGACATTGATAATATCAGTAGGATTATGTAAATGTAAACAAATATTACTGCTCTTAGCCGCTAACTTAAAAAAAATAGTGAAGGAAAAACATCGTGAGGAAACCGACATGTACCTAGAATCTTTCGAAGTCATGTGTCATCTACCAACCGACACTGGTGGATTACGGTCGATAGCTATACTATTTAATTAAGACAATTCCAATTAAATAAGATTTAACAAATCACATGCCAATTAAATTAACATCCTAAATTATATCTCAATTAAATTATGTTACAATTATAATCTAAAATTACATGTAAATTAAACTACATTACATTTAAAATTCAAAATTAATGTCAACAGGGTACAATTATTATTACTAGGGATTTCGCGTAATCCCGTCAAAAAGATTCGATCTACCGTCATTTCGTGATATCAAAAACACTAGGGATTTTTCGTAAGCCCTGATATTCTCATTTTCCTGCGACATAATATACACTTTGACCCATTCATCACTTACATGTGTTATTTCAAAGTTGGAGTCTATTGTTTTGTTTGGTTTATGAGAGAGAGAGAGAGAGAGAGAGAAGGAAACATGAATAATATGTCTGTCTCATTCCCACAGGCACGCCGACAACCAAATGAACCACGTGTACTACCCACTGCACGACTTCATTACCCCCGACCACATCACCCTGTTCATCACCAACCTGTAAGTAGTACTACCATTGTATAAAGAATAATAGTTTAAAAAACTAAAAAAACACGTTTTTAGCACGTATAAAAAATTACAAAATGTCCGCCATGTTGGTTTTAGGTCAGGTGACTATTTTTTTTTCGTATTCCTGACAGCAAACCCTTTCATTTGGTACCCATATCATGGGGGTGCATTTCAAATAGCCTGTCCTCCATCTTGGACGTCCGCCATATTGCATTTAAGTCACGTGACTATTTTTTCGTATTCCTGACGGCCTTTCATTTGATACCCATATCATGGGGGTGGATTTCAAACAGCCAGTCCGCCATCTTGGGGATGCCGCCATATTGGATTTGTAATGACGTTTCTTAGTTAGTCATGTATTGTCACCAGAACACAGAGCGTGTGCAAAATTTCATCCTAATCGAAGACCGGGAAGTGGGTCAAATTAAGATTCCAAGATTTTCTTACATACATACAGTACCCGGCGATAAATATTGCACATCGACACCTGGAAAGAGACAATCGGCTGATTTCCGCTTCGTAGAGCATTATCTCCGTCACAAACTACATATGTGACGTTTTGTCAGTCGTTGTTCAAGTGCGATAGAGTGCGGTCGCGTCCAGTTAAAAAAAAATATATAGAGTTGTTAACACCCCCAAATTTAAATAATTTAAAGTTGTACTATGGCATCTTTAGGAAAAAAAGGGAAACCTTTACGAGGTCAGTCACGCCAAATTATCTACAATGTTTATAAATATTTTCTAACCTTTTTAATATTTTTAAGCTGACAGATTTAAAAAAAATGAAGATAAAACTGTAAGTTGTTATTTTAAGAAGGTTCAAGCGCGAGTTGCAAATGCCACTGGAATTTCAAGAAGAACTTTGAACAATATATTAAACGAAGTCAGTACTGAAACACATTCTACTGAAAACTCCAAAGGCCGATGTGCAATACTTATCGCCGGGTACTGTAGTTACAAGTGAAGCTAATTAAAGCGTGTTACAAAAAACAAAATGCAAAAAAAAATCCTTTCATAATTTATGGTATTCATCACCAACCTGTAAGTACTTATAAAGAAAAAACAATTTGCAAAAAAAAGATTGCTTAATTTCATTATTTACGGTACGATCATCTGAAGTTGGCAACACTTGACATCTACTCTCTCTTTCTACGAAAAACGTAATTTCGAAATAAACTCGCGACTTTCCAACAACGACTCATTCAAAATCATTTCCAAATCATTCAAGAATTTAAAAAATATTTGTATGCCTACCATATCAGGCAAAACATGACGACAAACTACTTTGAAATTGTGTGACCTATATATATCATGCTTTATGTGTGTTTGTAATTTACTCATGTTTTGAACAAATAAATAAATAAATAAATATTGGTGGACAATTCACAAACAACACCATCTGACCCCAAACTAAGCAAAGCTTGTGTGATGGCGGCCAGATAGCTGATATAATACTTATATATAGTTTTAAATACATACTTATTATAAATAGAAACACCCAGACACAGTGCAAACATTTGAATTCATCACACAAATATTTGCACCGGGTGGGGATCGAACCCACGACCCTCGGCTTCGCAGGCAGAGCTACTAACCACTTAGCCACAAGGCCAGTCAAAAAAATAAATAAATTATATCTTTCTATATTTATTTCCGGTTCTGCTTCGTTTCGTCCGATCGAACATTGTTTGACGTTTAATCACAGAATGAATATTAGTACAGAAGTCACACTTACCAAAAACAATTATATAAATAGCGACTCTTGCTGGGACACAACAAAGTTCAATTCAGCTCGCAATACCTGTCGCGATTTTCAAATAAACATTTGCGCTCTTTCTAACGCGTAACTCTGTCCCTGTCTAGCGCGGAGGGTTTACGACATATCTAATAACAATATGCGCGAGAAACGTTTTGCGCGAGCGCTCAGCCGTGCGTCCGACCACCGACTGTCACTTGTTTCCTGGAAGGAACGGTCTAGCGGTAGGCTAAAACCAGGCACGCCGCTGGCTGTTTCGGCGCCCGCGTGCAATACCGATTATGCCGCCCCAAGGCTCTTAGTTTTGTCAATAAGAAGAACAATTTAAAAAAAATGATTTATCTCGATTACTTTGGATTTGAAATTTCTGCAGTATTCTACTAGTCGAGCCCTATCATTTGATACCCATGTAGAGAGAGTAGTGAAACAAAAACGTTTTCGCCATTTTGTGGAAGCGGCTATCTTGAATCAATATTTACGAAACATGGGTAAAATCTCCACAGTAAAGTGGCTTCCTAACGAAAAAAAACGGTCAAAATTGGTACGACCGTTCGAGAGATACGATGCGGTCATAGGTTGCGCGGTGTATGGGCATCTGTGCAACTGGGGTAGGCCACAATGTTGAGGGGTCGGCATCGCGGCTGTGGGGTGGAGGCCGTGATGGGAGAGAATAGTCAGTATTACATTGCTCCGCTCTCACGGCCTTGACCGGGTCACCACCGTTAGACGGCGAACGCGGTGGGGCTGCAGAGGAAGAGGACTGTAACTATTGCGGTGCACCGCTGTTCCTATCTTCCGATGCAATCGAAAAGTGGTAAGCGGCCACAGAACTGATTTGATGCCGGGGCCAGGGGTGTCCAGACGGTGATTCCGTCCAGCAAAACAGGCCCGCAAGGTCACTGGTGGTAAGCCAGGGTCGTTGGTATTCAACCAACGACCAAGCAAGACGTGATTCCGCGACTCGGACATCTTAAATTAGGCTAGGTTAATTTTGAAACCCTGCAGAAGAGTTTTCCCGCATCATGTTATCCCGAGGTGGGGGGCTCAGTAGCTTGGCTTGGTCATCCACAGTGAAGCTAAAATAAAACTTGAGGTGGCACCGCTCGTCTATACGCTAGAATTCAATTTACAGTCCACGAAAAATCTGTCTGTGGCGCGCCAAAAGAAGTTTTCACTTTAAAAACTGCCCAAAATCGGTACAACCGTTTGAGAGATACGATGCGCTCATAGGTCGCACGGTGGGTGGGCACCGGTGCAACTGAGATGGACCGCAATGTTGCGGGGCGGACATCACGGCTGTGGGGTGGATGCCACAGCAGGAGAGCATCGTTGGTATCACGGTTTACGGAGCGCCGCTCTCCCTGCCCACCGTAGCCTTGACGGGGGGCGACAGCGTTATATGGGAAATGCGGAGGAGCTGCAGGGGACCTAAGGTGCCCAGACGCGGATTCGTCTGACACCCACTTACTGACTTTTCCCGAGGTCGTCACGGCGTATCCTGGGTTCATGTGCGTCAGTGATGGGGTGGGTTGTGCTCCATAGAAGGGCCCGGAGACTGGCAAGCCACAATTTCACGGAAGAATGCGACAGTAGTCCCGTGTTCCCGCCGTCAGTGGCAAATGGAACCCCGTGGAGGTTATATTCAGTAAAGACACCATGTCCACCCATGGTGTAGAATCCGACATAACCGACCGTCTCCCAGAAGTGGGTGTACGTAAATGCATTTCCTCCACGTACAAAAAAGGATAATATTGAAAAATTAAACATCAAATTTGTTATTTGCTGTCGCCATTTTGACAGATTAGGGAGTTTCTGTGGAACTAAATTAAATGAATAGGCTAGGCAAGTTGCAGTACATGTCAAACATCAGTAACGGCGCTAGAGGGTGCCCAGAGCGCCGGATACAAAAGTGCGCCTGCGCTTGCGGCACCGCGCCCCTTCCTCCCACGCGTTCATAAGAAAGGGGGCGTCGTTAGAAATCTCGCCTAGGACGCTGATAGTGTTAAAACTGGTCTGGTCACTGGGTCAACTGGGTTGTTAAGTACACGGGCTAGGCTCCTAATTATAAGGCTTTTTTGGTTTAGAACGGAAATTTGGCTCTGTTGGAAGTTTTGTTATTTGACCACTTTTATGTTTAAATTATTCGGACTACCAAAAATAATTTAAAAAGTTTTAAAAATATATTTTTAGAACGTTTTTTCTGCGTGGACTCCCATTGAAATGCTTTTATGTCCTACTAATAAGCCCGCAACACCTGCAACACCACGTAGTGTGAAGTGGCGGGTTAACGATGTAGTAGGAAGTTGAAACTGTAGCTAAATAATTAGCTTTTGCTGGATCAATGTAGATGTTAAATAGTTTTGATAACTTATAACTTTGAATTACGTGATTAGTCGCTCGATTTGCCGCCCCCCTGGCCGTGCCGCCCGCGTGCTGTGCACGCCTTGCACGCTGCCTTACGGCGGCCCTGGCTAAAACCGCGCGACCTTGAGCGAGTGAGGGTGCACTGGTTTAATTTAGAACATTTAAACGGAAGAAACGACGAATCGAAGTAAAACCGGAATAGGAAAGTCGCGAGTTTACTTCGAAATTACGTTTTCGTAGAAAGAGAGTAGACGTCCTGAAGGAGTTTGTTTGGAAATGATTTCGGGAACTACGGGTCCGAATTGAAAGATTATTTTTCTGTTGGATAGTCCATTTATCGAGGAAGGCTATTGACTATTTAACATTACGCTACTATCAATAGGAGCGGAGCATGAATTAAAAATGTAATTAAAACGGGAAAAAATATTCCTTTCTGAGAGCTTTCGTTGCGGCAAAGTCCGTGACAGCATGTGTCTATCTTTTAAGGTTGCGTCTAACCTAACCAAATTTGTTCTAAATCTGAGATTTAATGTGTACTTGTATTGTTTCAGCGGTGGCAGTTCTCCATCATACATTTATAGACTACTATCGGAACTATACGATGCTAGGGACAACAAACTGCTGACTATAAGTCTTCCTTTCTACGCAGCCTAAGATATACCTCACCCGGGGCTATGCGGAATGATACCCGCTTAGAAATACAACAATTGTACTATATTATAAATAATAAACGTATTTTTATTATATACATATTGTTTTATTCAAAGTCAAAGTTCTTTATTCATAAATGTACAATTTACACGTCAATTTTAAAAAACAAAAAAAGAGCATACAAACAGTATACATTTTTAAAGTTTAAATTTAACATTTTATTGTACGATAAAGAGTATCTTACAAATAAGTGTCAACCATTAAAATATAATGTATTTATTACAATTGTAATGAACAATGTCTTTTTTTTTACAATTTTAATGTGAGTTTACCATCACACTTTAAAAAAAATTAAAATTCTAATAAATAATTCAAGACATACTGTTATGTATTTGAAAACTTGAACACTTTAAAAAATTTTAGGTCAGTGACTACCGATAGAAACTAGCTGAACCGTGCGCGCGTTGCTTCGCCATCTATCGAAAATTAGTCGTACCAATTCAAATTTTGAACAAATTCGGTTACCTTAGGTTACTTAGGTTCTAATGACGCAACCTTTACAAGATAGACACATCCTGTCACGCAACGAAAGCTCTCAAAAAGCAATATTTTTTCCCGTTTTTATTACCTACATTTTACATTCATGCTCCGCTCCTGTTGATAGTAGCGTAATGTTATATAACCTTGTTAAATGGACTATCCAATAGAAAAATAATCTTTCAATTCGGACCAGTAGTTCTCAAAATCCTAGCGTTCAAACAAACAAACTCTTCAGCTTCATAATCTATATATATAAAAATCAATGCCACTTTTCGTTGTTATTGAACTCCTCCTAAACGGCTGGACCGATTTGAATGATTTTTTTTGTATAGGTACGTTTGGGTAGGGCCCTGGAAGGTTTAGATTCACAAATCAGCCCGGCAGATGGCGCTGCAGTTGATATCTAGGTTATTATTCGAGCGAAGCCGGAGCGGGCCGCTAGTAAATAATAAATAAACAAATATTGGTGGACAATTCACACAACACCATCTGACCCCAAACTAAGCAAAGCTTGTGTGATGGCGGCCAAATAGCTGATACAATACTTATATAGTTCTAAATACATACTTATTATACATAGAAACATCCAGACACAGTGCAAACATTTGAATTCATCACACAAATATTTGCACTGGGTGGGAATCGAACCCACGACCCTCGGCTTCGCAGGCAGAGCTACTACCAACTAAGCCACGAGGCCAGTCATCCAACAAAAATGGATTATCCAACAGAAAAATAATCTTTCAATTCGGACCAGGGTAGCGATTCTGAAACCATTCGGTTGCATCCGACACGGAATCTCATCTCTCGGTCTTTGTCTTATCTTGTCTCAAACAAACAAACTCTTCAGCTTCATAATATTAGTATATATGTAAAGATTTAATGTGTGCTTGTATTGTTTCAGCGGTGGCAGTTCTCCATCATACATCTATAGGCTGCTATCGGAACTATACGACGCTAGGGACAACAAACTGACTATAAGTGTTCCTCTCTACGCAGCCTGAGATATACCTCACCCAGGGCTATGCGGAATGATACCCGCTTAGAAACACCACAATTGTACTATATTATAAATAATAAACGTATTTTTATTATATACAAATTGTTTTATTCAAAGTCAAAGTTCTTTATTCATAAATGTACAATTTACACGTCAATTTTAAAAAACAAAAAAAGATCATACAAACGGTATACATTTTTAAAGTTTAAATTTAACATTTTATTGTACGATAAAGAGTATCTTACAAATAAGTGTCAACCATTAAAATATAATGTACTAGCGGCCCGTCCCGGCTTCGCACGGGGTCAATATTTTTTGTTAAGTAGGTATGCTAAATGAAACGTACATGACCAAATTTTTCCAAATGATCAAAATTAGAAACCAAAACATTAAAGTGTAAAAACATTAAAATGGCTGCCCTGGTGGCTTAGTTGGTTGAAGGCCGTTTTGTAAAGCGGCGGTTTAACGATCAGCCGGATTATTCCGTCGAATACATTCCGGCTGATTAAAAAACCGCCGGAATGTATTCGACGCCATACGTCATTCAACACGGTTAGCCGTAAAGTAATAAAGCGAGAGATTAGCCGCCTCTTTCACAATTTTTTGTTCCGATTCTTAACACTCATGGCACTGCCTGACATAACGACAACTATGGCATTGAATACTGTAAGTGTGTTGCTAAATTGCTAAAGTGACAGTGGATTCTGGAGTTCGGAGGAATTGTACACAATATTATTGGAGTGTCACTTGTCACCCTGGGTGTTACTTGAAAACTATTTCGTTGCCACCGTCCACCTTGTTAAGACTAAATCGGACCGGGTTGGTTACATGAGACCCAGATCCGACTCGGAGCACACCGACTCCTTGTAGTCTTGGCGCTACTACCTCTGGAGTGTATTTAAATAATAAAGTGGCCAAGTGCGAGTTGGACTCGCCCATGAAGGGTTCCGTTGCAGCAAGTAACATAATATACATAGTACACATAGTTCTTGTAGTTCGATGTAACTTTGATCGAAGTTTCAATAATAGTGTATTTATGACGTACTAAAAAAAAGTACTCATCAGATCGAGCTCAAACTAATTTTCGTTGGTAGTTTACATGGTAATGTACATCATATATTTTTTTTAGATTTTTCATTCTCGTACTTTAGAAGTTAAAGGGGGGGGGGGGGACACACATTTTACCACTTTGGAAGTGTCTCTTGCGCAAACTATTCAGTGTATAGGAAAATGATTTTAAAAACCTTAACATCATTTTTGAAGACCTATCGATAGACACCCCACACGTGTAGGTTTGATGAAAATAAAATTTTTGAGTTTCAGTTCTCAGTATGGGGGGCAACCCTAATCTTTCTTTTTTTTAATTTTTTTTGTTCAAATCCTAATGCGGTTCACAGAATACATCTACTCACCAAGTTTCAACAGTGTAGTTCTCATAGTTTCGGCAAAAAGTGGCTGTGACATACGGACGGACAGACAGACAGACATGACGAAGCTATAAGGGTTCCGTTTTTACGTTTTACGGAACCCTAAAAAATGCGGGAGCCAGAAGCTCAAGGGAGGTCCTGAGTGGAGCAAGCCATGCAAGTAGCCGTAGTGTATCGCAGGCCGAGTATGGAGAAGCGACACTCAGGGCTGACCGCAGAGCTTCTGGAGCCCACCCGGAGTCAAATCTCGATGATAGACCCTTGTCTATGGAAGTGCACCATGTTTCTTAGGTGTACCGTCACCGATATATATAAATTTATGGGCTTTCAAACTTTATGTGAGAGGTAAAATGTTGTAAAAAAATAGTAAGGAAAATCGTAAGTAATCGGTCAGTTTTTTCGGATGAATGAAATTAATTTTGATTTTGTTGATTTAAATTATATTTTTTTAAATATGGTTACCCTATAACAAAAGCAGTAATACAATACGGCTGAACGTGGGCCGCCTCATTGAAGAACGTATAGCAATGACAATGCGGCTAATCGTTGAACCGCCGCATTACAAAAAGGCCCTGTTTTTCAAAACGGCTAGCTGTAATGTAATACGGCGGAAACAAAATAATAATATTACCATAGATCGTAGAACCTAAGATGGACCCTCCCAAACTTCAGAGCGCACGCAATCATGTCAACGTTGGGAAGAGTGAGCTCACTCTTTCCGTTCTAGTCGGTTGCAGGACGCGGTAGACGCCGGACGTTTTTACCTATCATTATTCGTTGTCAACAACCAAAATAAGTAGAACCACAGCAAATCTCGCCGCTAGCGATTGTACGGGTCAAGTAGATTGGTTTTATGTAAACCAGATACGATACACACAGAGACGCAGTTTATTACCGATTTCAAGGTGCTCTGGGCACATCTATTGATTTATATCGATGAATATTACCACTAACAACTCTCAGCCTCAACGGACACCGGGAAATTGAAGCTTCTCTCAAAGGGATTTCGCATTGGCTATAATTTTGTAACAAACCCCCTTCTCGGCATGCGGCTTGGTAAGTTTCTTTTACACGATTTTAAAGTCTTGGAACCATGTACCAACGTGGTACATGATAAAAAAGTATTCTGAAATAAAAACACTCTGACTGGGAAGGATGAACGCTGTACAGCACTCTTCCTAATTCTGCATCTACCATAGATCGTAGAACCCAAGATTGGCCTTCCCAAACTTCAGAGCGCACGCAATCATGTCAAAGTTGGGAAGAGTGAGCTCACTCTTTCCGTTCTAGTCGGTTGCAGGACGCGGTGGACGCCGGACGTTTTTACCTATCATTATTCGTTCTCAACAACCAAAATAAGTAGAACCACAGCAAATCTCGCCGCTAGCCATTATAGGGGTCAAGTAGATTGGTTGTTTGTAAACCACTTACAATACATACAGAGACGCAATTTATTACCAATTTCAAGGTTCTCAGGGTACATCCACTGATTTATATCGATGGCATGTACCGCTATATGTAAGTTACGGCTGGTCTAGTCGGGAGAACGGCGGCTGCCGATCCGGAGACCCCGGGTTCAAACCCCACACGCACCACTGTCTTTTCGAAGTCATGTGCGTAATGCCGCTAACTTAAAACGGCGAAGGAAAACATCGTGAGGAAATCGACATGTACCTAGAATTTTTCGAAGTCATGTGTCATCCGCCATCCCGCACTGGGCGAGCGTGGTGGATTATGGCCTTAACTCTCTCCTTGCGAGAGAAGGCCCGGAGTCCCAGCAGTGGGAACGTTTAGTGGGCTGTTGATGATTGATGATGATGTACCGCCACGTTGCGCCGCGCCGCGCTACAGTCGGCGCGCCCACAGAACAAATACCCGGCCCGTCGCGTCGTTGATTTTTCGACAGGATGGAATTTTTTAACTTCGTAATATCTTTTAAATGCAATGTCCGATTTTAATAATTCGAAAAGGAATCAGTAGGTATTAAAGCAATCTTGAATACGAAATAGCTTATTTGGATAAGAATTAATACAAATATATGGATAACATGGTCTGAATTTGAACGGCATTTTTATCTTCTTTTAAAATGTAAAAAAGCAGTTGTAGCGACGTAATTACAGTAGTTAGACATATGGTCTCGCGAGGTTTTTTGTAGATTTTAATACGTTCTATAATATTGTGGAACATTGTTTTGTTCTATCATTGGTACTTTCCGCAGCGTATGCGATGAAAGCCATTTTATGACTGTTTTTTTTATACCTTGCGTTGGTTTCAGTAAAGAAATCAAAGTAATTCTAATTTTTTCTCGTAATAAAAATATGTTACTCAGTGATAATGTAGCTCTCTTTTGGTAAAATAATTTTTGAAATCGGTTCAGTAGTTTTTGAGTTTATTACATACATACAAAAATACAAAAATACAAAAATACAAATCTTTCCTCTTTATAATATTAGTATAGATTTATTACAATTGTAATGAACAATGTCTTTTTTTTTACAATTTTAATGTGAGTTTACCATCACACTTTAAAAAAATTTAAAATTCTAATAAATAATTCAAGACATACTGTTATGTATTTGAAAACTTGAACACTTTAAAAAATTTTAGGTCAGTGACTACCGATAGAAACTAGCTGAACCGTGCGCGCGTTGCTACGCCATCTATCGAAAATTAGTCGTACCAATTCAAATTTTGAACAAATTCGGTTACCTTAGGTTACTTAGGTTCTAATGACGCAACCTTTACAAGATAGACACATCCTGTCACGCAACGAAAGCTCTCAAAAAGCAATATTTTTTCCCGTTTTTATTACCTACATTTTACATTCATGCTCCGCTCCTGTTGATAGTAGCGTAATGTTATATAACCTTGTTAAATGGACTATCCAATAGCACACCCCGGACACTCGGCCTAAAATCTATACAGACGGTGCAGTTGACATACCTACACTCACACAACTACGCATATGTCGTTCGAACACATTTACGCATGTGTGCGTGTCATCTAGGGTTACTAAATTATTTTAGTAAGTTAAGTACACTTACCCAAAGAGAAAACTTTATTCTGACAATATATTAATTAATCACTCCACTTATTTCGCGTATTTCATTATAGACTAGTCACAGAACATTAGATTAGCTATAACTACGTTCATAAGATGCATTAAAAAGCGGTATCACAGTTTACTATATCAGAGTATTATACACTGCACAAACTACTTATTAATTATTAACACATCATGTCAGCGACCAGTAAAGATAAAGCACATGATTTTTCAACTCAAAACTCCAAATTAAATGTTGTAAACAAACATTACGAATTGTTATCAACTATGGCCGATAATGTTGCTAGTTCCGGATTTAATTTATTACTAATGCTTAAAAGAATATTACTTTTGTATGTTGATAAATAGTGATTTATTTATTCGCATTATAGTAAGGATCGCATAAAACTTTAAATATTGTGAATTTGCGCCGAATAAACAAAAATCGGTTTCAATTTTAAATTAAATTCAGAAACTTACTTAACCAAATTTCAACGACGATCATAAAAAACTTGAACAAAAATAAACGAAAGTAATTTTTAGTTTTGTTTTCATATTTCAAAACTATGATCTACCAAAAAAAAAAAAAAAACATCATAGAAGACATGGCCCAAATCGTACCCTGACCTGGGCACAAAATAATTGTATCTAATCTCAAAAAAATCTAATAATTGTATGCAAATATATTTTAGGAAAAAAAATTACACCACTCCCATAACCCAAATTAGTGGCTAACATGTTTTTTTATCAGTGTAGTTTTGTAGGCGTTTTTTTTAAAAGTTCACCAATACTGTTTGCAATCCGATGTAATCATCATCATCATCATAACATCTTAGCATATACCTCTCTTCAAGTACGCCTCATATCCCAGGCCTATGCTAGTGCTGTGCTTGTGCTAGTACTTGTCCAGATTTGACCCGCGATGTAAGCATACTGATAATTGAATACAAAGTCCAAAGTACATTACCAAAAATAAGCGTATTATCATGAATTATTTTACTTACACTCGTTAAATTTGAATTCAATTCCAAGGCCACCCATCGCGAAAAGAACCTAAGCATATTCGTGCATTGTTTGATATATCTCTTTATGACTCAGCCGGTATATATTATTTTTTATATCATTAACACCAAATTATACAATATATTTTGTTCCATAAAACGAGCTTTTGTTGATCAAAAAAACGCAGGTTAGCCACTCAAACGGATGATGATGATAGTTTAGAATATTATTACTAATCACTTAAAATCTGAGGTACATCAAAAAACCCAGGTGTGGCACCTGGGTTTTTTCAATGTGATTTGGGCTTATGTCCTTTGTTTCACAATAAATGGAGCTATCACGTAACAAACATATAAACGAATTGAGATCCGTCTCCTTTTTTGAAGTTGGTTAAAAATGAAACTAAATCGTAGTAGTACCGGTAGTACTAGAACCGGTAAAGTTTATAAGTCAATGTCAAAGCCGTTAATTACTGAATAAGTTTTAGTATAAAAATATCGTTAATTTTTTTTTGGAACTATCCATTCCAATAGTCAATGTACTCGTATCCTCTTACTGCTTTTAATGAACGGTTGTTGCGAAATCTTAAATAAGCATACTACTAGATGAAATCCTATATTCATTGTTCACTACTAACCGACATAATATATACATGGACGCACATAAAAGTACAGATAGTCTAATATAGAACTTCTTTCTTTTATTTGAGTCGGTTGAATGCTAAGAAATAACCACTTACCAATAAATCTGAATAGTAGCAATCTTAGTAAAAAAATCCACTAAATTGGCAACACTAGTGACTAGTGACTTCGTAAATTCCGCGCCATCACTCGTTACCATACGTTATTGGCGCCACTGACGTATTTCAAAACGATTAACGAAAGCCGCAGTTTAAAAACAACGAGTTTAATAATTTCGTCACAGGACTTCAGTGTTGGCGCCTACTTCTAACCAGAATAGCTTAACACAGTTTATAAAAATGATTCAATCTTTGTAATAATTCTTATGTAATGAAAAATCTCTTATTCTTGTTTCGTATAATAGACGAAAAATTTGGTACCATTTTGCTAAATATTACAGCATCATGGTCGTATTCTCATAGAAAATTATCGTCCGATATAACCCTTCGTTGAGTGATTCTCGCGTCCTTGCGGGGTAGGAAGCTTGAAACTGGCGGGGGGTGGGGAGTGTCAGTTCTATCTGTATTATCTATTCTATGCCAATAGAAAAATAATCTTTCAATTCGGACCAGTAGTTCTCAAATTCCTAGCGTTCAAACAAACAAACTCTTCAGCTTCATAATCTATATATATAAAAATCAATGCCACTTTTCGTTGTTAATGAACTCCTCCTAAACGGCTGGGCCGATTTTAATGATTTTTTTTGTACACGTTTAGGTAGGGCCCTGGATGGTTTAGATTCACAAATCAGCCCGACAGATGGCGCTTTAGTTGGTATCTAGGTTATTATACGAGCGAAGCCGGCACGGGCCGCTAGTATTAGTATAGAAGTAAAGATTTAATGTGTGCTTGTATTGTTTCAGCGGTGGCAGTTCTCCATCATACATCTATAGACTGCTATCGGAACTATACGACGCTAGGGACAACAAACTGACTATAAGTGTTCCTCTCTACGCAGCCTGAGATATACCTCACCCGGGGCTATGCGGAATGATACCCGGTTAGAAACACCACAATTGTACTATATTATAAATAATAAACGTATTTTTATTATATACATATTGTTTTATTCAAATAAATAATTACTGTCAAGACATACATTTAAGTATTTGAAAACTTGAACACTTTAAAAAAATGTTGGTCAGTGACTGCCGATAGAAGTGAAAACTTATAGCTCGAAGAGGCGGGATAACTCTACTTTTGCGATAAGAACGTCTAGGCTGTGCAATGAGTTACTTGAGTGGGTTCTTCCTGATAGTTATAATATTGGTGTCTTCAAATCGAGAGTGAATTGGTTTCTTCTAGGTAAACACGCTCCACCGTAGACCGCATCGTCGCTTTACATCAGGCGAGATGGCGGTCAAGTGTAAACTTATAAAAGTTTAAAAAAATCTTATGTTTTAGTGTTAAAAAAAAACTAAGGTTGCCACCTGTATAAGTACGTATTGTGCTGTTGCTACGCGTGTCGGTGATTTGAACTAACAAGGTTTCAATATCGGCAGTCCCTAAGATGGTACTTTTATTCGTTAATTCGTCAGAAATATACCTTGATGTTGAGTCGATTACTTGCGGAATCCCAACGGGTAGTGATCGCTGATCTGCTCTACAGATGAGCACTAGAATTAGGCTTAAAATGTACTTAACTCTCCCCTATTTACCTCTTGAATGTACCCAAGAAATGTGTAAAAAAATATGGTAAAATTGTAATGACAAAGATCACAAACCCCGGAGTCTGTAGAGTGGATAATTTAAATTAACAAAAAAATTGGCAGTCATAGGAACTGCCGATAGAAGTGAAAACTTATAACTTGGAATTTGATAGCTTACTTTGGAAACTACACGGGTGTAACCGGAGGGCGTGACCTCGCCATCATGGCATGGCCATCTAGAAATGCGTCAGAATTTCCCTTTGGCTCACGCATTTCTAGATGGCCATGCCATGATGGCGAGGCCACGGCCCTTCAGAATTTCCCATTGGCTGACGCATTTCTAGATGCCCAATCGCCAAGGTCCCGAGTTTACCTGAAGATTTCTTATCATACCCGAGCGTGACGGTAGAATTCAATTTAGACCCCTCGAAAAATTTGTCTAGGCGCGCCGAAAGAAGTTTTCACTTCAAAAACATCGATAAGAAACCAACTCAGACAACTCATTCCACAGCCTAGACTTTCTTATCACAAAAGTAGTCAAAACTCTTCATTTGTCTTTGGAACGTCAAATCATGAAACGATGTCGCTTTTTCGAGCAGTGCAATAGAGAAAAAGGCAGGGTGGTATTAGATATAGCTATATGCAGCCCACTAAATTTTCAGCCTGATATTCATCCTCTTAATATTAAAAAGTAACTGGGTGACCAAGCTTTACTCCATTTAAACACTGAGTGTATAGTATTTATGCCAGAAATACCGACTTGGGGCCCATAGCAAGTCTAGAACATTATTATTTTGCTTTTATACCGATTTTAATATTTACCCCCTAATTGCAAACAAGGTACCGAAAAGAAATCACTTACGTAGGGTTCCCGGCGTCGTCCAAAGCCCAGTTTGGTTGTTAGGAATAGGGAACGGAACAAGGGAATAAGGAAACACCAAACCAGACAGTAGTTCCGTAGACTTCCCGTTCCAGAACGATCCTGCGTTGTAGAAGGGGCCAATCCAGTAGCGCACTTCACAATTAATAGTCCAGCACTAATCCAGTAGTCACAATTAATAACGTTAATAATCTATTCCCGTAGCAATATTAACACTTTTATCCAGAAAAGCACCAGTTTAGAAAAAACAACCCGTCATTGTCGTTCCCGCGACCAGAGACAACGTACCAAGTGACAGCCGGCTGTCAACTATAGATCCGCTATGATTTTTCGCGGCCGATATAATGTTGCCCGATTATACGGAACAAAACTCCCGACCAATTGAACTCCAGGTCAATTTTAGAAACCAGTATTTAGTAGTTATCCGGACCCCAAATAAAACGAAATTCCCAACTTTGACCCGAAAGTGGAAATCAAACCAAAAAAACTTTACCAAAAATAGCAATAAAATTAAATAAATTTTTAACCATGAAAAATACGTATATCTAATAAAGAGGCAGGCGTGCCAGAGAGGACACCGCGCGCTGAAGTCTGGAACCAGAAACCAGAATCTCCGCCACGCGGGGTGTGCCATCAGTACCAGATATCAATTTTAAAATACGTCCCCTACGCCAGAGTAGGGGGGCCAAATTTGCCTCTTTTAATAATACTAAGTCCCCTTCCCGAGGGGCCTCCGTCCTATCTGTCCATTTTACCCGTTGTTGCAACAGATGCAAGTACTCGGCCGACCAGCGCCTCCAGAAGTCTTGACTTATTTGCTGCAATAACTGAAAACGGGACAGGCGTCCGGGGCGCTCATCCTTCCAGGGATACTCCGGCAACGCGGTTAAAGGCTGACCGATCAAGAAGTGACCCGGCGTCAAGACTTCTAGATCGTTAGGGTCAGGCGAGATTGGACAGAGAGGACGGGAATTAAGCACTGCCTCCACGCGGCATAGTACCGTGACTAACTCTTCCCAAGTTAACACGGTCTCCCCGATGACACGGCGGAGATGGGTTTTAGCAGACTTCAGAACAGACTTAAACTATTATTACCAGAATTTAAAAAATTATTAACTTCGCGTAAATAATTCGCCGCCCCTCGATAATTTGTGCCATTGTCCGAACGTATTAAAGAGGGTACTCCTCTTCGCGCTACAAAGCGATCCAGCGCCGCGACAAAGGCCTCCGTAGACAGCGCAGAGACCAGGTGGACTGCTTTGGTGGCCAAACACACAAAGACGCACAGGTAGGCTTTAACGACCTTGGCGTTACGCAACGTCGATGATTTGACCGAGAAGGGCCCAGCGAAGTCCGTTCCGACCCCGTCGAACGGCCTCGAGGGAGAAATCCTATCCGGAGGAAGATCTCCCATCATGGGCTGCATGGTAGACGCCTTGAGCCTATAACAAGGGACACATCTAAACAGCACCTTTCGGACCGCCCTGCGAGCCGACAAGATCCAGAATTCACGCTGCAACACAGCGAGAAGCGCGCCACATCCAGCGTGCGCGTTACCGATATGCCGATCGGTGATCAGCAGGTCCACTAGAGGACCTGCTGATCACCGATCGCCGATATACACCGATCACCGATATACTTAGATGCCTACAGATAAAGGACTCAGGATACAGATAAAGGATAAAGGACAGTAATAGATTTTCCCTAAAAATAAAAATAAAGATACAGTCATCAACCAAATTTGTACTATAAATAATAGACATTTTTTGTATAAAACATTGTTTTTATTAATTTAATGTACAATAATAAATAATTTATGTCAAAACATAAAATAACATATTTAAGTACATAACCACAATTAAAAAAAATTGCAGTCATAGGAACTGCCGATAGAAGTGAAAACTTATAACTCAGAATTTTATAGCTTACCTTGGAAACTACACGGTTGTAACCGGAGGGCGTGGCCTCGCCATCTTGGCATGGCCATCTAGAAATATGTCAGCATTTCCCATTGGCTGATGCGTTTCTAGATGACCATGCCATGATGGCCTGTCCACGCCCTTTCAGCATTTCCCATTGGCTGACGTATTTCTAGATGGTCAGTAGCCATGGTCCCTAGTTTACCCGAAGCTTTCTTATCATACCCGAGCGTGACGAATGAATTCAATTCACAGCCCACGAAAAATCTGTCAAGGCGCGCCTAATGAAGTTTTCACTTCAAAAAAATTGTCAGTCATAGTGACTGCCAATAGAAGTGAAAATTTAACTTTTTTAGCGTTAAAAAGCATTTTACAGATGACATATATTATGCTATATTACTATTTAATACTCAAATTCTATGTTATCCATTATCACTTCTATCAAGTTCCTATGACAGCCATTTTGTTTCACGAGGTTCATTAGAACCCATGGGGGGTATTCACAGATCGGGCTGAAATTTGGAATTAAATTATAGTCTGAAATATATCCTACTTTTTATCCCGGAAAGTAACGGGAACTACGAGTTGCTAATCAATACATATACATAATATAGTCACTGACTTAAAAAGTAAATAATCTTCAGTAACACCCACGGCTCACAAAATTTTCAAACTGATAGGACTTGGGCCCACTTAATACTAAAGTTTTAAATGTTCACTTCTATCAACAGTTCCTATGACAGCCATTTTGTTTCACGGGGGTTCATTGGACCCAAAGACAATAACCCACTTGACTGATCGTACAACTTCTTCCTCCTTCGCCGTTTAGTAGCACGATTGCTCAGTTTAGCTCAATGAGAACCCGTTGATGTCTTTCTTTGCATCCTGCTCTGTCCTTTGAAGTTTGTATAACTCGTATCTCGTTTTATCCGATCATTCGTGATCAAATCACAAGCGCGGTATTGTACCTCGTCCTGCGCCCCCGCTGGTGAGTTGTGATAGTAGGCGAGTTTCGTATCATCGCCGATCAACAGGTTATCTAATCTGCGATCAGACTCCGTGGGTATTCACAGTTCGATGCACAGACACTTGAGTGACCACCACCGGTCCGTCGTAAGGTTTCTCATCGCTCGGGGTCTTCGGTTCGTTACAGGGCTCTTTCGGCCTCGTGTGTATGGGTCCTATAGGCCCCGTATGTCGGTGCACGCTTCGGAGATGCTTCACGACGTAGTGTCTCGAGTTGTACGTACGGGGACATGTTGGACACTGAAAAAAATAACAGTGTGTAAATTAAGGATTTTCATTTATTTTGTAGCGAAGCGAGCCAGCGACCTCCGTAGTGGAGCGCAGGCCGAGTATGGAGATGCGATACATTACAGTAGTACGATGCGGCTAAACCTGGGCCACCTTATTGAAGAACGTATCGCAATGACAATCCGGCTAATCGTTGAACAGCCGCATTACAAAACGGCCGTTATCGCTAACGGCTAGCCGTAATGTAATACGCCGAATTATACAATCTGACTGCGACACATACCAGCAGCGCGCAGTTCCCGTTCGCTTTATTTTCCCCGGGATAAAAAGTAGCCTATGAATTCTTCCAGACTGTAATCTAGCTAGTAAACATTTACATTCTTAACCTTTTGACCGCCAGGACTAAATTGCATTTCCGTGCCATGTACGCCAAGCGTACGTCATAGCACAAAATTAAAAAAATCACAGCACCCATGGTTTTCAGCGACTAGTTTCGTACATTTACACGTTGTTTTCCTGGGGTTTTGCTATATAAGGAGAAGATAATTAAAAAAAAATATCAGTATTGACGTGACAACGTCTTATAATTCGATGAAGCCAGCTGCACGCCCGCAAAACATAACGTCATGTGCCGTTAACGCCGTTATCTCACCGCCGGCGTTACCTCGCTCTAAGGAGTAGTTGAAGTTGTCACGTTCAACTAACGTCAGTAACCCGACTTTACAGACAACCATTTTTTTAAATATTTTGATATATTTATTTAGTATATTTGGTAGTATTTATATAGACGTCGTTGGCGCTCAGTGCTCGCTAGCGCTTGTCAAGTATAAGTGACTCTGGCGGTCAAAAGGTTAATATTACCACTGTTGTACACAGAATGAATATTTATCTTATCCTTCTAACCGGGACATTGACCTTCAAGCCGGTCAAGTACTCACCAGGTACACGTTGGTGTTGTGGCAGGTCGTCTTGTGCATGTGCAGAGTGTTGTTCGACTTGAAAGCGGCCGGGCACTGGTCGCACTGGCAACAAACAATACCGATATTATATATTATAGACTTTGAACATAGACACACTACATATTTGTACACAGTTACGGACCGAAGGGAAGAGACATGAGACATTTTTGCAAAATACACGTCAAATTGTAAAATTATCAAAGAAAAAAAATTGGCAGTCATAGGAAATGCCGATAGAAGTGAAAATGTATAACTCAGAATTGATAGCTCACTTTGGAAACTACGCGGGCGAAACCGGAGTGCGAGACCATGACCATCTAGATCATCCGAGTTCACCCGAAGATTTATTTCCTTTACGAACGTGACGCTTGAACTCAATTCACAGTCCACGGAAAATCTGTATGTGGTGGTGTGCCATAGAAGTTTACACTTAAAAAAATACAGAAAAATAATTATACCTAGTGCCGTAAATGGCGGGATTACTGTTTACAGCGATTTCTTTCAAAGTCTTTTCTTATAACCTGTAATGGACATGTGGCCTGACACGCAGCAATTGGAACGTCAAGAGTGTAAATCGGTCACACTGCACTGCGCTCATCACCCAGAGATCCAAGATATTATATCTCTAAGCCCTGTAATTTCTCTAGAAACGTTTCCCTTCAAACCGGAATACAGTACTTGAAGTACCTTCGAACCTTTGAGAGCACGCCTAGTTTTTTTGCAGCTAATTTAGCTTTGGACTCGATATAAGAGCCAAAGTTGAGCGTAGAAGACAAGGTAACACCCAAAAGCTCGAGATGGTTGGTTACCGGCACGGATAACCTCGAAAAGAAGGAGTCTGTTGAAATTGACTCCTTTTATGATGTCGCTATAGCTAACACACGCCTCATCTGATTAAGATTGGTACAACGGAACAACGGAAAAACCTGATATATTTACTTATTCTTTATCTAAGGGCCACTACATCAATGATTGTACTCTGGCCTCGTGGCTTAGTCGGCAGTAACTCTGCCTGCGAAGCAGAGGGTCGTGGGTTCGATTCCCACCCAGTCCAAATATTTGTGTGATGAATTCAAATGTTTGCACTCGGTCTGGGTGTTTCTATGTATAATAAGTATGTATTTACAACTATAAAAGTAATTAGCTGAACCGTGAGCGCGTTGCTACGCCATCTATCGAAAATTGGTTGTACCAATTCAAATCTAGAACAAATTTGGTTACCTTAGATTCTAATGACGCAACCTTTTAAAAGATAGACACATGCTGTCACGCAACGAAAGCTCTCAAAAAGCAATATTTTTCCCCGTTTTTGTTACATTTTTCATTCATGCTCCGCTCCTGTTGATAGTAGCGTAATGTTAAATAGCCTATAGCTTTCCTCGATAAACGGACTGTCCAACAGAAAAAGAATCTTTCACATCGGTCCAGTAGTTCCCGACATCCTAGCGTTAAAACAAACAAACTCTTCAGCTTTATAATATTAGTATAGATGTATCAGCTATCTGGCCATCATAGTACAAGCTTTGCTTAGTTTGGGGTCAGATGGTGTTGTGTTTAGATGTCAGATGGTGTTGTGTGTGAATTGTCCACCAATATTTATTTATTTTATTATTATTTATAAATGGTGGCATTATCGCTTAGTAATACTTATTTTTGACGTGATAACGTCTTATAATTCAATGAAGCCGGCTGCACGCCCGCAAAACTGTAACGTTCCGCCGTTACCGTTAATTCGTCTTTCGTGCCATGAGGACGAAGCTGAGCGCTGAGGGCGCCACCCGCCGAGTCGAGCGGTATCACTACTCGCGCTATCAGCGAACTGATTTCTTAAGACGTTGTCACGTTCAACTATCGTCAGTAAACCGACTTTACAGACAACCATTTTTTTTAAATAATATAGAATGACAAGACGAGCAGGACATGTGCCTGATGGTAAGCAACACGCCTGCCACATAACAGCACAGTGACACGCAGCTATTGGAACATGAAGTCTAAATCACGCACATTGCACTGCGCTCGTCACCCAGAGATCTAAGTTATTATATCTGTAAGCCCTGTAATTTCGCAGGAAACATTGCCCTTCAAACCGGAATACAGTAATGTTTGCACATTATTGCTTGGCAGTAGAATAGCTGGTAAAAGTGTGGCCAGTAGAATAGCTGGTAAGTGTGGCCAGTAGAATAGCTGGTAAAAGTGTGGCCAGTAGAATAGCTGGTAAAAGTGTGGCCAGTAGAATAACTGGTAAAAGTGTGGCCAGTAGAATAACTGGTAAAAATGTGGCCAGTAGAACAACTAGTAAAAGTGTGGCCAGTAGAATAGCTGGTAACAGTGTGGCCAGTAGAATAACTGGTAAAAGTGTGGCCAATAGAATAACTGGTAAAAATGTGGCCAGTAGAACAACTGGTAAAAGTGTGGCCAATAAAATAGCTGGTAAAAGTGTGGCCATTAGAATAGCTGGTAAAAGTGTGGCCACTTCAATAATTATTGTATAGTTTACCTTCATATCCCTTTCGGATCGGTGTTTGTGCCTGTGTTGTATCAGCAGATGAGCCGCGTGGAACTTCGCGTCGCACTGTTCGCACACGAAGGGCTTCTCGCCGCGATGCCGACGTTCGTGGTTCTATACATTTATTAATAACAACAATAATTATTATTTCGGGATAGGGCTTCCATCCTGACCCAGTCTGTCTGTGACTTGGGGAGTCTTCAAGTGCAACAATACAGTTTATGAAGTAAGCATAAAACAACTTCTAGCCTATCTGGCACTGGAAGGCATTGCCTGAGTGAGGTAGAGGTAGGTATGGACAGATAAAAAAACCTGTTGAACTCGTATTCAATATGAGTTCAAATACCGAAAGCTGTTTCCACATATCCTGGTCATGGCACCAAATGTACCAATACTAATAACAGCCACACAGGAAACTAGCTTGATTAGTATTTCCACATATTAAATTCTCATACTGTGCGCTTTAATAAGTTATTATAATTACCGTATTTTAAGGAACACTAGTGCTATCTATCAAGTATTTATTATGTGTCTCGGTATTTCTACGTATAATATGTATGTATTTACAATTATATAAGTATTATATCAGCTATCTGGATCCAATAGTACAAGCTTTGCTAAGTTTGGGGCTTGTGTCTACCAATTTATATTTTTCTAGTCCATTCTCACATCTCTAGTCAAAGTATAGTCAAAATCTCACCCTCAAAGCTTCGACGCTCGCGCTGAGAAAGTCGCACATACTACACTTGTACTTCTCCATCCCGTGGCGCGCGCGCAGGTGTTCGGTGAGACGAGACTTGTTGCCGAACCGGCGGCCGCAGTACTGGAAACACAAGACAAAAATCTATAGCAGCATTTGTATGTAAAGTAATATAAATAATACAGAATATTTACCCTTAAATCATAGAATAAATCAATTTTGGTGGACATTTCACACACAACAACTAAAGCAAAGCTTGTCTTATAGGAGCCAGGTAGTTGATATAACACTTACATTAGTAAACACATACTTTTTATATGTATAAAGACAACACACACAGAACAAATATTCCAATGTTTACTAAAATGTTCACTAGCCAACTCCTAGTTTTTCGTGATGGTGTGAATCATCGTAAAAAAATTCTCACTTTCCTTAACGCACCAATAAAAATATAACTTCAGTAAAAATAAAAAATTGGTAGTCGTGGTAACTGCCGATAGAAGTGAAAACTTATAACTCAGAATTTGATAGCTTACTTTGGAAACTACACGGGTGTAACCGGAGGGTGTGGCCTGGGCATCATGGCATGACCATTTAGAAATGCATCAGCATTTCCCATTGGCTCACGCATTTCTATATGGCCATGCCATGATGCCCAGGCCACGCCCTTTCAGCATTTTCCATTGGCTGATGCATTTCTAGATGGCCAATGGCCATGGTCCCGAGTTTGTCCGAAGATTTCTTATCATGCCCGAGCGTGACGATAGAATTCAATTTACACCCCACGAAAAATCTGTCTAGGCGCGCCTAAAGAAGTTTTCACTTCAAAAAAGCGCCCAAGTGCGAGTGGGTCCCACTCGCACTTGGGCACTTTTTGTGGGACTCCCGCACGAAGGGTTCCGTACCATTAGCAAATAGACGGCGAAAACCTCTTTGGCTTTATTCCGAATTCCGTATACATAAACCATCGCAGTTTCCACAGACAGGCTTTCATCCAAAAGTTATTCTAAAATTTTGATTTTACCTTACGATTTTAACGAGGTCGAATGCGCGTTTTAGTGTACTAGTGGCGCCATCTAGTTTACTTGGAACGGACTAATCGAGCAAGAAACGTCAAAAAATCAAGTTTGTTGTATGGGAGCCCCCGTTAAATATTTATTTTATTTTTAGTATTTGTTGTTATAGCGGCAATAGAAATACATCATCTGTGAAAATTTCAACTGTCTAGCTATCACCGTGCTTGAGATACAGCCTGGTGACAGACGGACGGACGGACAGCCAAGTCTTAGTAATAGGGTCCCGTTGTTACCCTTTGGTTACGAAACCCTAAAAAGGCATGTGTGTAAATTGGCGTACCTCACAGACAGGTCTCAAGCCAGCATGTTTGATCTCTTTGTGTAGTCTTAAGCTCCCTTTCTGCATTGTCTTGTTGCATATATCACACTCGACAATGAGTTCTTTTCTCTGTAAAATAAAAACATGATATTAAACTATCTGACCGTTGACTGCAACTTTTAACATGATTGAATTTGAATTTAATATAGCTCTCAAAAAATAATATAGAACGTTTACATATTTGAGAAAGAATTTAGAATAGTAGTAACTTGGAAGTAACACTGAAATTACATAATTCTACCACCAAGCAGTAATGTGTATACAACAATGTGATCTAGTTTGAAGGGCAATATTTCCAAAGAAATTTTTTTTTTTTTTTTAAATAAAGAGTGACGAGACGAGCAGGACATGCGCCTGATGGTAAGCAACATGCCTGCCACATGACAGCACAGTGACACGCAGCTATTGGAACACGAAGAGCCAAAATCATTCACCGCACTGCGCTCGTCACCCAGAGATCTAAGTTGTTTTATCTCTAAGCCCTGTAATTTCTCTGGAAACATTGCCCTTCAAACCGGAACACAGTAATGTTTGCACATTACTGCTTGGCGGTAGAATAATTGACAAAGGTGTGGTACTTCCCCAGGCGGACTCTGCTAAGAGTCCTACCACTACAAAGAAATTGCCCTTCTTTGCCCTTGGATTCTAATTCTACAAAGAAAACTAATTAGTCCGTCAGCAAGATTGCTAAAAAATATTGTACACATATTTGTTCTTTTGTTTCACAAACAAAAATTGACGAAGATATACAGTGCTTAGAAGTTTCGCGTGAAATCACTTGAGGGTACGATTTTTACCCACAAGTGATGACCTTCCCACTCTGTAACTTTCATGATCTATAATATCTTTGACGATTTTTAATACATAATTTCATGAAACAAAAAATATGTAACACATACTTTGCCATGAGCAGGAACATGAACAGAAGTTTTTGAAACATGAACAGAAAACAAAAAAGCGACATCGTTTCATGGTTGATGTTCCAAAGACACGAACGAAGAGATTTGACTCTACCTTTGTGATAAGAACGTCTAGGCTGTGGAATGCGTTGCCTGAGTGGGTATTCCGTGTTGGTTACAATCTTTGTGTCTTCAAATCGAGAGTGAATCGGTTTCTTCTAAGTAAACACGATCCATCGTAGACCGCATCGTCGCTTAACATCAGGCGAGATGGCGGTCAAGTGTAAACCTATAAAAGTTAAAAAAAAAAAAAAAAAATTGCCTAGGATTTTGTCTGGATGATGTTGTTGTAGCTTTCACAAAAGTTATGAATTTCGATCCTATCAACACGAAATTGTGTAAATGCATCAATGAAAAGTTGTTTCTCACTAAAAAAGGGTAAAATAAACTCTTTTCACACAAAACTTTTAATTAAACCGACTTCAAAGCCACAACAATAGGCAACAATAGGCACTCAAAAGCGAAAAATGAACTGATATATAATTATTATATGCGCTACTCGCTCATATATTTGAAGTCGGTGCCAGCCAAGTCTAACAGGTAGTAGATATCTACTAGCGGTTTCTAGCGGCGGTCTATTTGACTGGCGCCGATTTCAACTAGATGAATGAGTATCGCTTATAATGAAATTAACTTATTTTTTGCTTTTGGGTGTCTATTTGTGGTTTTGAAGTCGGTTTAATTAGTCTATGAAATGAGTTTACAAATAAACAGAACAATAGTTTAAAAAACACGCTTTTAGCTTTCATTTAATACCCATGTCATGGGGGTACATTTGAAATAGTCAATCCGCCATCTTGGATGTCCGCCATGTTGGATTTAAGTCACGTGACTGATTTTTTTCGTATTTCTGACAGCAAACCCTTTCATTTGATACCCATATCATGGAGGTGGATTTCAAACAACCAGTCCGCCATCACGGAGAGTCCGCCATATTGGATTTGTAGTGACGTTTCTTAGCTAGTCACGTATTGTCATCAGAAGTGGTTCAAATTAAGATTCCATGATTTTCTTACATACATAGTTACAAGTGAAGCCTATAAAAGCGTGTTAGTAAAATGATACCTTCATTAAGTCTTTTCGCTTCCTTTTCTTAGCTGTACACGAAGCCACATGTTGAATCAGTGTCTCCTTGGAACCATATTCAGTCTTGCAATACTGAAATTACAATTTTGTTACTAGTTTCACAAAATACTCAGTTGATCTATACTTTTTTTTATTTTATTTAATTTAAACACTCCACAGACTCCGGGGTCCGTGACTTTTGTCATTACAATACCTCTATCTACACTAATATTATAAAGCTGAAGAGTTTGTTTGAAAGCAAGGATCTCGGGAACTTCTGGTCCGAATTTAAAGATTCTTTCTCTTTTGGATAGTCCATTTATAGAGGAAAGCTATAGGCTATTTAACGTTACGCTACTATCGATAGGAGCGGAGCATGAATGAAAAATGTAACAAAAACAGGAAAAAAAAATTGGTTGCCTGTAAAGTCGGTATACGGGCGAAAGTTTTACGTGACAACGACTTTGAGTGGTAAAATAATTTTATAACATATTTGCTCGTAAAGGGTCTCTTATTGGACCAATTTCTGTATCGTAATGTATCTTATTACGCACTAGTGCTGTAATGTGTAATGTAAAACGCACGGTTTCAAAATGCTCCGTCCACAGACTAGGTAGAGAGATGTGCTCCGTCTAAAACGAACGGTACCTTTTTTAATCTTAGTAAAGAGTTTTTATGTCAGAAAAGTGTAGTCAACATTTTATGAATAAAATTAACTTTGAGAGGTAAAATATGATAAAGAATTATTAAATTCGTTAATTTTATTAATTTAGACCATAAATTACTTTAATTTTTCTGTAACAAAACACAAAAATATTAATTTACTTTATTATTAATGGCATATCAGCTGGTTCTGTGCCGTTGCTTAAAAAAAAAGGCGCCGATGCGCGCGCATTGCTAATCTCTAATCTGTGATCCATAGTGATTACTTACTCTGTGCTATGATCTGTGATCAAGTAAATATTATTCCGCGCGTTTTTTTTCGCCGTATTGTTTTTATTTGAAAATGTCGTCAGAGTTTTGTTTATTTCCTCGCAAATATGTTATAAAACGTCGTATGACATACGTGCGCTTTGATAATTACAGCCTCTGCTAATTATAGCTCTCGCCTTCGGCTCGAGCTAGCAATAAAGCCTCGGCTGTAATTATCAACTTACCGCACTTATATCATAATGTACTATTAATGTGAATATTCATTCGTATAGTAGGAAGAAGGATGAAATAATGGTAACAATTTAAAACATTTATTTATACAAAGAATTATATTTAACGAACGCAACGAAACGTGTAAACTTGTATGCAGGCGCCTAAGCGAATCGGCGACTCGGGCATGGTTAGCCCGCCTAAGAGCGAGAGAGACAGACATAAAAAGTGAAAGGCACGCGTCCCTCTCACTCGCTCTCATTGTGAGCGCATAACGTGAGCGGAGCGTAACGCAGTTTCTTGAAGTGTCACCCGGCAAACCAATTTATAAGACGTTGTCACGTCAATATTGATTTTTGAGAGCTTTTATTGCATGACAGCACGTGTCTATCACATTAAAGGTTGCGTCATTAGAACCTAAAGTAACAGAATTTGTTCAAAATTTGAATTGGTACAATCAATTTTCGATAGATGGCGTAGCGGCGCACGCACGGTTCAGGTAGTAATTCATGTATGAATTATACATAGCAACCAAAATATATGTAAATAAATTTGATCACAAATAATTTACAAAGATAGGGTTGGGATTCCACAAAATTAGAGAAATAATTCAGCAAACTGGGTGAAACATCAAGCCACTACAAAAGTCATATACAGGGTTATTGGTATCAGACTGCATCCATTTAAGATATTAAGTACATTAAAGACGTTAACAACTTTTGTTCCACAGTTTATGAAATATGTATATTTTTCCCACAAAAGAATAAAACTAGTGTATTTGCCCTGCCTAAAAGCGTCAAATACGCAGATGGGAGGATGATGTGAAGAAGACAGCGGGAACCACATGGACGAGGAAGGCGGGTAACGGAGAGGAATTGAAAAACATGGAGGAGGCCTATGTCGAAAGATAAACTGCGATGTAAAATTAGATTAAATATATACTTGTAAAAATGTAATCAATACCCTAGAAATAAAGGCTATCTTTATCTTTGAAATCTTCAAAATCTTCGTAAAATACGTAAGAAAAACGCGCGCTCTTTAAACGCTCGATAAATGACGCGCCGAAGTGAATAACCCACTAAACAAACAGAGTACAACAAACACATTTTTTTCGAGATATGTATTGAGTTTTAACAAAAGTTGTAGACCAAAAGTTGTTTGTTTAAACATACAGAACATGCCCTTACACGGATGCAGGTGGCTTACCAGTAACCCTGTATACATAAATTCCAGAAAATGTGAGAAATAATCCAGCAGAGTGGGAGACACAACTATAAAACATACATACCCCACACCTAAAACAGTCAAGCCCATGCATTATAACCTTGTGCCTGTTCAGCCTCTCTCGCAATATAAATTTATCGCACATATCACATTTTTCTCTCCGGACATCAGCCCCGGGGTGATGCTGTGTCATATGATGATCTATACTACGTCGAGATAACTCTTTCTGACAAAATTTACACACTACTCTCTTTGAATTTAGCACCGTAAATGGTATGTTCTCATCTAATTTTAATTCCTGTTTTTCTTCTGTTAAGGTTCTATTTTCATGTGCATCTAGCTGTTCGAACAAATTATTATCAAGTTTGAATTTTTTTAATAAGCTTCTTCCAAGATCTTGATTCTTAAATATATTATTGTCTATAGAAATGCCTAAATTTTCCGTTTCTGTGTTATCTGATACAAAAACTAGAGTTTCGGATAAATTGTTTTCTATATTTTTCTTTTGCAAACTCCTTCCAAATTTCTGTCGTTCTAGAATTTTTATTTTACTTTTGGTTTTTGGTACAGCTACGTTTGCAATGGTTGAATTATCTGCTACTAAAGCAATATTTCCTTTAAATTTTATTAAGTTTTCCTTTTTCTTTAGTGTTTTAGATTTGGTAGTCGTCTTTGTTAAATATTTTATATTGTGGACAGTTTCTTCTAATTTAGGATCGAATTTATACTTATTTGTTTTCATACTATTATCTTTATATTCAAGAGTTCCTATTTCACAATCATTTATTGTTGTATTTGTATTTGGAATTCTGCAGTACTCAAATATTCCTTCATCTTGTGCTATGTTTTCATCTGAATCAGAGTCAAAGTCGAGGTCAAGATATTCTGTTTCAACTTTACAGTCCTCTAATGCGTTTGAATCAGATTCTGAATATGTTTTAGTTGTGTCATCACATTCATCAGTTTTCATTTCATTTCCATCAGTTTTTAATTCATCCTTGACAAGTTTTGGTTCATAATCACCATTTTGTTCATCAGCTAGTTCATTCTCTTCGATTACTACCTCAATAATGTGTTTGTTTCCTACAGGTTTACCCAAAGCTAATTTTTTATCAACTACATTAGTTTTTATTTCAATTTCGTTATTTTCTATTTCAGCATCTGTTTCTTCATTAGTTTCATTGATTTCAACAAATTCTGTTTTTATGTTAACATAATTATTTATTGTTTTGCTTGTATTTGTAAAGTTTATCTTTTGTTGCAGTAATGGCACGTCATCATCGGTCTCACAGTCTGGTTCAATTTTAGTATTATACACGTTTACATTACTTTCAATAATTTTCGTCTTTCTATGACTAGGGTTTTCAATTAATGTATTTTTTACATCGTTTTTGTCATCTGCTTGCCCATATTTAATGTTTAGAAGCTGAGTTTCTACATCTTTGCATAGTTGTCTAAATTTGAAGAAGTCTTTTAATATTTTCATGCAATTCTTGCATATCTGCTGTGGTAAGCCATCATCTAAATCAACCTGTAAATGTATAACAATTAATGACGTTTTGAAATTTGTTTGGTACAGTTTAGCCTTTTTGAGATGATGTCTCCAAGTTGGATTATCAGAATTAGGTACATTGGTACAGTGCATTGGTAGAATGTTAAACATAGCTTTTTTTATGGGCAGAGCCTTTATTAACAAACCCAAAATACAATGAGTACTACACTACACTACATACCTAACTAACTATTCATACTAAGACATCTCAATGCCTCCCTCGTAATTTGTTGTATCTTCAAAATCGTGATTTTACTGAAGAGCATTCCAAAGTAAACATTGCATTTAAATCATCATTAAATGTAATATGTTTTTGAAATCTGGGTAAAAAAATATAAATAGAGAGACAAACTTCTTAGCATTCCATGGATTCACCGTGCGGGTGCCGGGTCCATCGTGTGGCAGAGAGAGAAATCTCAAATAGACCCCAAGACTTGTGACTCGGGCGTAGGTTTAAAAGGGGCCCCTTTTGGTGACGTACGTCAACACTCACCTTCACTACTCGTATTTCTCTCCCTGCCCAGCCAAATACGATATGATCCTACTAGTGCAGCTTTAGATACTCGTTCTAGTATGGAACTTACTGCACTTCTGGACAAGCCAAGGTCTTTAAGCAGGTTATAAGTATTACGAAGTTTATCACGAATCTGAATGTTAAAAAAACATAAAGCGTTTCATATAAACCTTGAAAATCAACAACTAAAGTAGTCAATAGACCATTTGTATTCTATGAAATTTGTTTGCTTGGAAGAGATCGCTTTCAGCGATAAGGTCGCTATTTATGGCACTAGATTTAAAATTATTAATTGTATTGTTTTATTGTTTGTAATTTACTGGTGTGCATAAGAAAGTGTTTATGTCTGTCTGTTAAATAGTATTATCTGAGATAGCAAACAAATGCTATATAGTTAGAAAACATTAAGCATCACTTACCTTCAAACCTGTAGCAATGAGAATAGTTGTGGAAAAGTTGTGGCCCTCTGTTTTTTTGAAAATTGGTGTCAAATATTTTGTACCGAGGCATGTTCGACAGACAGAATAAAAATCCATGTTTTAGGCATCGATAGTAGTAAATTAAACCACTATTAACGGGTTTCGTCGGTGGAAAAACGATATATACCACTTCACAGCTTCACACTTAGAACTTAGAAATTAGAAAAGAACAAAACGCTGAAATCTGAAACGCTGAATTTACAATTTACATGATTACAAAATAAACTGTTCCGATTTACTTAGTGACGAAAACATTCTAAATGTGTATCTATAACACACAGAAACGACAAACTACTTTTATACAATTTTTGAAGTGAAAACTTCCTTTGGCACGCTACAGATTTTTCGTGGGCTGTGAATTGAATTCTTGCGTCACGCTCGGGAATGATAAGAAATTATCAACTCGGGACCTCGGGACCATGGCTACTGTACATCTAGAAATGCGTCAGCTAATGGGAAACGCTGACGTATGCTCACAGCCACGCCCTCCGGTTTCACCCGCGTACCGCGTAGTTTCCAAAGTGAGCCATCAAATTCTGAGTTATAAGTTTTCACTTCTATCGGCATACCTTATAATTGTCATTTTTTTTGTCACTATCATTGCTCTAAGTAGGTAAGGAAGTTGAACTACTAAATATAATTTTACGTAGGTATTGGTTGGGCATTAAGTCTTTTCGCATTATAGTTTGTATTATGAACAATTAAATCTCTTTGGCTATACTACGTATCTGGCTGGTTTTGGTATCAATTCCAAATTCAAATTAGTAGGTAAAACAAAAAATTGGCAGTCACAGGAACTGCCGATAGAAGTGAAAACTTAAAACTCAGAATTTGATAGCTTACCTTGGAAACTACACGGGTGTAACCGGAGGGCGTGGCCTCGCCATCTTGGCATGGTCATTTAGAAATGCGTCAGCATTTCCCATTGGCTGATGCGTTTCTAGATGGCCATGCCATGATGGCCACTCCACGCCCTTTCAGCATTTCCCATTGGCTGACGTATTTCTAGATGGCCAATAGCCATGATCCCGAGTTTACCAGAAGCTTTCTTATCATACCCGAGCGTGACGAATGAATTCAATTCACAGCCCACGAAAAATCAGTCTAGGCGCGCCTAAAGAAGTTTTCACTTCAAAACTGTTTTTTTTTTTGTTTTCCGTAAGTACTATCAAGATGAGTGAATTTAATGAAAAAAATCGATACAAATGTATCGATTTTTATTAAAAGTATTAAATTATTAAAAGTAATTTATTAAAAGTTTACGACAAAAAAGGTAAAAAGGCAACACAAGGCGGGAAAAAAAATTGGCGATGTTTACGGAGCTAGATGACTGTCTGTGAGAGTAGCACACATTTGGTTTTCAATCTGATAATTTTGATATCAAGGATGCACGTCGCTTTGGTCGCCCTATTCTATATTTATAAAAGCGAAAGATCTTCACGTCACTCATTACCGAATCTCAGAAACTACAAATGCTAGGAGTCTTAAATGCACGGATGTGCCTTCTAGCACGTAGGCGCTCACTAAGACGGAATTTTGCGAAATTCAAACCCTAAGTGGGTGAAACAAGGGATGGACGGTTGTATTAAACTTCCGTCATTTTCAAAGTTTTATGCATGAAATCTACTATAGCAATTTTAATAAAATTTGGTACACAGAAAGCCTAGATCTCAGGAAAGGGTATAATACCACTTTCTCTTAAGAAAAATAGGGTTGAAAAAGGGTTCAAATGGGAGATGAAAGTTTTATGTGAAAGTTCGTCCTTGTTGAAGATAAAACAATGAAACTTCGTATCGAGTTTGAAGTGTTTAGTACACTTGACGAGAAGAAAATTCGTAATTTCGAACCGCACGGGGATGAAATAGGGGTTGAAATGGGGTATGAAAGTTATTACGGGGGATGGAAGTTCGATTTGTTAAAGATAAACCCATGAAATTTGCAAACGTTTAACGCCTTAACACCTGAATCCATTTCGATGAAATCGTATTTTTATGTTTTAATATTTTAAGCTGACTTTTTAAGCATAAATTTGTATGGGTGTACAAATACTGCCTCAGTTACCTTAATATGTATTTCACGCGGACGAAGTCGCGGGGTAAAAGCTAGTAACGGGTAAAAAAGGAAGTCATTTTTGAAAAAATAGAATAGGATCGGCATATCACTAGTTACGACGCGACGTAGCTAAAGAACTGGGAATTGCCCACAAAACAGTTATGGCGCATTTGAAAAAAAAAATGTTTGTCTGTAAAGTCGGTTTACTGATGATAGTTAAACGTGACAACGTCTTAAGAAATCAGTACGCTGATAGCTCGAAGTAGTGATACCGCTCGACTCGGCGGGTGGCGCCCTCAGCGCTCAGCTTCGTCCGCATGGCACTGACGACGAACTAACGGTAACGTTACATAACGTCATGTTTAGGGGGCGTGCAGCCGGCTTCACCGAATTATAAGACGTTATCACATCAAAAAATTGTCTAGGCGCCTAAAGCAGTTTTCACTTCAAAAATTGGGTACACAAAAAAGCTCGATATTTGGGTACCTGACGAGCTCACTGAAAGAAACCCAATGAACCGTGTACTCATTTGTGATTCTTTATTACGAAGTAATGAAACCGAACCATTTTTTAAGAAGCTGATAACTGGTGATGAAAAGTAGATCACGTACCTACAAGATGGCAAAAAGTTATCGAACAAATTTATTGAAAAATGTTTTGTATTTTCTTAAAAAAACCTAATAAACTTTTTCACCTATCTATTACAACCAGAAAACATGAATACGGATTGTCAAGGTTAATTAATCTTGTTGTAGCAAAATTATAAAAACGAAATGGTTTAAAACGGAACAAAAATTTAATCGGTCGGCGGTCTTGAAACTTCGGATCTCGCAAAACATTTTGACAACCTCAAAAATTTTGAGTTTGATTGTACCTTGATTTCGCCATGGCACTGACACCACTGACACTGACGTCCCTGACAAATTGACAGAAATATTCACGTGTTTACATCGCGGTCGCAAGTAGCTGGATTTTCCAATGAAATTGTAAAAATAAATTGATTCAGTGTCTAATTAATGCGTATAATAAATACAAAATCATGACGATAACCCAGGACAAAGAAGTAGACTTATTCGTCGCCAGCAAAATCGGATCGTTTAAGCGTGAGTACAATTAATTCTCAGACACTGTGTAAACTATGTTTATTTACATATTTTCAATAGGATAAACTTTCTTACGACTGAAGATCTTGATAATTATATCCCGTTTATCATTTATGATTAGGTATAATTACGTTATAATGCATAAAACTATAGTACCAAAAAATAAACACGGGAGATGTGATTGTCTAAGTTTGGTTATTTTAACCGAGATAAAAAAAGAAGGAGGAATTCAATCATAATCATAGCCTATATATAGCAAGAAAATAAGCAGTACCATATATATATATATATATTTGAAATTAAGAATCCATACATAACATGCAATCAAAAATTCACTAATATTACTGTCTTCTTTTTTTTTTCTTTTTAACTTTTATAGGTTTACACTTGACCGCCATCTCGCCTGATGTTGACCGCCGATGCGGACCACGATCCAGTTTCACCTGCGTAGTTTCCAAAGTGAGCTATCAAATTCTGAGTTATAAGTGTTCACTTCTATCGGCAGTTCCTATGATCGGCAATTTTTTTATGATGATCAATACATATCATCTTTCTTTCCTTTCAGATGTAAAATACCACACAGAGTCAAGTAAAAACACCAAGAAATGTATAGAGAACCTTATAGAGATCAAATCCTTACGAAAAGAGGACACTATAACATGCATGCGATGGGGGAATGCAGAACAGAATGAGATACTCATCGGCAGGAAAAACCAGCAGGTCTGAGTCACTTCTATTGTTCTCCAAAATAGTTAAAAGGGGCCCCTTAGTGACGTACGTCAACATTCACCTTTATTACTCGTATTTCTCTGCCTGCCCAGCCAAATCTGATATGATCCTACTAGTGCAGCTTTAGATACTCGTTCTAGTATAGAACTTACACATCTGGACAAGCCAAGGTCTTTAAGCAGGTTATTTAACTTTAATTTAAAAAACCAGACTGCAAATAACATTTTATACTGTCTAAGGACACTTGGGTGATTAAGACGAATCTAACAATATCCTAATTATCAAAATCCATCCAGCCGTTTGGAAGATACGTGGGAATAAAGAGATTTACAACACATTACATACAAGAAACGCGCAAAAAACAATCCTTCTCTTAGTCGGGTAATGAATAGTTTAAAAACATTAGATAAACACATTTGCCTATCTTCTGGCTTCATCATCAGACCTTGAAACCTAATCATGGTCAAAGTTAATTACAAAACTTATTCTAATAAATCCAAACAGCTGTGATACAAATTTCATCATGAAGTTTCAGTTCATATCTTCCGGCTCCATCATCAGATCAGTTTGACAGTACCATATTATAGTATTGTCATCAGAACTACATAAAGCTGCCAATTTTCATGATGCTACAATCTTTGGCAGATGGTTAAATTAGTTACCTTAGATTTTATTACATGTGCTAGATAGCTAGTTAAATACAGGTCCTATTAAAAGCATGTTAAAAATTGCAGTTTTACACTTGGCCATGCTCTTGTCTGATGCAGTCTACGATAAAGCATATTTTTAGGGTTCCGTAAAACGTAAAAACGGAACCCTTATAGATTCGTCATGTCTGTCTGTCTGTCTGTCTGTCCGTCCGTATGTCACAGCCACTTTGCCGAAACTATGATAACTACACTGTTGAAACTTGGTAAGTAGATGTATTCTGTGAACCGCATTAAGATTTGAACAAAATAATTTAAAAAAAAGATAAACTAGGGTTGCCCCCCATACTGAGAACTGAAACTCAAAAAAAAATTCCAACTAAAATTGGTTTGAACTCGATCTGATGAGTAGTTTTTAGGGTTCCGTAAAACGTAAAAACGGAACCCTTATAGATTCGTCATGTCTGTCTGTCTGTCCGTCCGTATGTCACAACCACTTTTTGCCGAAACTATGAGAACTACACCGTTGAAACTTGGTAAGTAAATGTATTCTGTGAACCGCATTAAGATTTGAACAAAAAAATTAAAAAAAAAGAAAAACTAGGGTTGCCCCCCATACTGAGAACTGAAACTCAAAAAAATTTTTTTCATCAAACCTACACGTGTGTGGTGTCTATCGATAGGTCTCAAAAAATGATATTGAGGTTTCTAAGATCATTTTCGTCTACACTGAATAATTTGCGCGAGAGACACTTCCAAAGTGGTGAAATGTGTCCCCCCCCCCTCTAACTTCTAAAGTAAGAGAATGAAAAATCTAAAAAAAATATATGATGTACATTACCATGTAAACTACCAACGAAAATTATTTTGAACTCGATCTGATGAGTAGTTTTTTTTAGTACGTCATAAATACACTATTATTGAAACTTCAATCAAAGTTACAACGAACTACAAGAACTATGTGTACTATGTATATCATGTTACTTGCTGCAACGGAACCCTTCATGGGCGAGTCCAACTCGCACTTGGCCACTTTATTTTTTAGTACGTCATAAATACACTACTATTGAAACTTCGATCAAAGTTACAACAAACTACAAGAACTATGTGTACTATGTATAATATTATGTTACTTGCTGCAACGGAACCCTTCATGGGCGAGTCCAACTCGCACTTGGCCACTTTATTTTAGAATAAAGTGAAAAGATAAAGAGACAGTACATGTGCCTGATGGTAAGCAACATGCCTGCCACATAACAGCACAGTGACACAGCTTTTGGAACTTGAAGAGTCCAAATAATTACCTAGCACTGCACTGCGCTCGTCACCCAGAGATATAAGATGCTTTATCTCTATGCTTCATAATATTACTGGAGACATTGCCGAATTTGGCAATGTCTCCGAAAACACAGTGATGTTTTCACAACATTCGGCTGTAGAATAACTGGCAAAGGTGTGGTACTTCCCCAGGCTACCTCTGCAAAGAGTCTTACCACTACGGCTTACAAGCATGCTTACTAGTGCAGTAAGTTCTATACTAGAACGAGTATCTAAAGCCGCACTAGTAGGATCATATCGGATTTGGCTGGACAGGGAGAGAAATACGAGTAGTGAAGGTGAGTGTTGACGTACGTCAATATAAGGGGCCCCTTTTAAACCTACGCCCGAGTCACAAGTCTTGGGGTCTATTCGAGATTTCTCTCTCTGCCACACGATGGACCCGGCACCCGCACGGTGAATCCATGGAATGCTAAGAAGTACGTCTCATAAAGTGGCCAAGTGCGAGTTGGACTCGTCCATGAAGGGTTCGGTTGCAGCAGGTAACATAATATACATAGTACACATAGTTCTTGTAGTTCGTTGTAACTTTGATCGAAGTTTTAATAATGGTGTATTTATGACGTATTAAAAAAAACTACTCATCAGATCGAGTTCAAACCAATTTTCGTTGGAAGTTTGCATGGTAATGTACATCATATATTTTTTTTTGTTTTTTCATTCTCTTACTTTAAAAGTTAGAGGGGGGGGGGACACACATTTTACCACTTTGGAAGTGTCTCTCGCGCAAATTATTCAGTGTAGACAAAAAATGTATTAGAAACCTCAACATCATTTTTGAAGACCTATTGATAGACACCCCACAAGCCACAAGTGTAGGTTTGATGAAAAAAACATTTTTGAGTTTCAGTTCTCAGTATGGGGGGCAACCCTATTTTTTCTTTTTTTTGTAAAAATCTTAATGCGGTTCACAGAATACATCTTACCAAGTTTCAACAGTGTAGTTCTCATAGTTTCGGCAAAAAGTGGCTGTGACATACGGACGGACAGACAGACAGACACGACGAATCTATAAGGGCTACGTTTTACGGAACCCTAAAAAGATTTATTTCTAAGAAATGTTGCCATGTTGCCATACAAGGTAATGTTATGATGTAATTTATTTGATTTGAAAATACGCTTTTTTATCCATCCAGATCCAAGTATACTCCACCACAAGCCAGACCTTCAGCAATCACTCGGGGGACTTCGCCCCCGGCCACATCGTGGGCTTGGGACGATGCAAAAGGAAGCTCCTCGCTGCCACCTCCTCGGGAGTCGTGAGGGTGTGGAGCAAGAAGTCGGAGGACATTGTCAACAGCGGAGGGAAGCTGGACGTGATGAGGGTCTGCGATGATGATCCTCAGATGTTCGTTACTGGTGAGTTTATTGTAATAAGTGAGTTTATTGTAACAAATGAGTTTTATAACATATTTGCTCGTAAAGGGTCTCTTATTGGACCTATTTCTGTATTGTAATGTATCTTATTACGCACTAGTGCTGTAATGTGTAATGTAAAATGCACGGTTTCAAAATGCTGCGTCCACAGACTAGGTAGAGAGATATGCTCCGTCTAAAACAAACGGTACCTTTTTAAATCTTAGTAAAGAGTTTTTATGTCAGAAAAGTGTGGTCAACATTTTATGAATAAAATTAACTTTGAGAGGTAAAATATAAGAAATAATTATTAAATTCGTTAATTTAATTAATTTAGACCATAAATTACTTTAATTTTTCTGTAACAAAACACAAAAATATTAATTTACTTTATTATTAATGGCATACAGGCTGGTTCTGTGCCGTTGCTTAAAAAAAAAGGCGCCGATGCGCGCGCATTGCTAATCTGTGATCCATAGTGATTACTTACTCTGTGCTGTGATCTGTGATCAAGTAAATATTATTCCGCGCGTTTTTTTTCGCTGTATTGTTTTTATTTGAATTACCCGCGTAGTTCCCGTTCCCGTTGTTATATCGGGATAAAAAGTAAAGCCTATGTGTACTTCCAGACTATAATCTATCTGTGTTCCGAATTTCAGCCCAATCCGTTCAGACGTTAGGACGTGATTGAGCAACAAACATTGACATTTGTAATATTAGTAGGATTGTAAGATTAGAGAATATTACTTTCGTAGTGGTAGGATATTACACTGACTCTAAACTCAGCAGTGAGTATAAAAAAGAGGGAATTTAATCAAACAAAAAGAAATTGGCAGTCATAGGAACTGCCGATAGAAGTGAAAACTTGTAACTTAGAATTTGATAGCTCACTTTGGAAACTACGCGGGTGAAACCGGAGAGCGTGTTCATGAGCATGGGAATTGCTGACTCATTTCTAGATGGCCAATAGCTATGGTCCTGAGTTTACCCGAAAATTTCTTATCATCCCGAGCGTGACGCTAGAATTCAATTCGCAGCCCACGAAAAATCTGTCTGTGGCGCGGCAAAAGAAGTTTTCACTTCAAAAATATGTGCCCCATATTTTTCGATGATCTAGCTGACGGATTAATTGTATGTTTTTGAGTCGTCATCCCAATTCTGCCGTCCGCAAGCTAAAATGTCTCTAACTACCAAAATCAAGTTTCGAGTTATAAGGGAAAACCATAAAATATGTAAAATAAAGTGGCCAAGTGCAAGTTGGACTCGCCCATGAAGAGTTCCGTTGCAGCAAGTAATATAATATACATAGTACACATAGTTCTTGTAGTTCGTTGTAACTTTGATCGAAGTTATGACGTACTAAAAAAAACTACTCATCAGATCGAGTTCAAACCAATTTTCGTTGGTAGTTGGTATGGTATAATGTACATCATATATTTTTTTAGTTTTTTCATTATCTTACTTTAGAAGTTAGAGGGGGAGGGACACACATTTTACCACTTTGGAAGTGTCTCTCGCGCAAATTATTCAGTGTAGACAAAAATTATATCAAAAACCTCAACATCATTTTTGAAGACCTATGGATACCGCACACGTGTAGGTTTAATGAAAAAAAATTTTTTGAGTTTCAGTTCTCAGTATGGGGGGCAACCCTAATTTTAATTTTTTTTGTACAAATCTTAATGCGGTTCACAGAATACATCTACTTACCAAGTTTCAACAGTGTAGTTTTCATAGTTTCGGCAAAAAGTGGCTGTGACATACGGACGGACAGACAGACAGACATGACGAATCTATAAGGGTTCCGTTTTTACGTTTTACGGAACCCTAAAAATGCTACCATTTGAGAACCAATGAAAATATGCAAAAACTTAAAAATATAGAAATATATAACTAACTTATTTTACTGCTTAATAACTATTATCAAACATTTTTAGAGTTATTCATTTAGTAATGGTAGTTACAGACGTTTATGGGTTGCAGTTGTGGCCATGGGTGATTACATGATGACGTTCTTCATATTTCTAAATCATAAATTACAGCTGCTATAGATAGCGCGCGAGTTGAATGCCGAGCTTAGGAATGCGGTGTGCTGTGACCGCGACAGTGACAGCACTATACACTGTAGGCGCGTGAGGTGGGGCGTGCAGATAGCGGGGGGAGATGCTCCCGCTCTTTACCTCAGACCCTCGCAGACTGCATTCAACTCGCGCGCTATCTGTAGGAAGATACTGATAGAAGAATTTTTTTCTTAGTATGATGGCATTTAAAAGTCAATTTAGGTAAAATGTCACTTAAAGACGTTATAGCTAATGTAAGGCATACACGCTACGGTCACCGGGGAGGTCTACCTGTGCAGGTTTGCCTGCGCAGGCCAACTGAACAGAATTGATTTTCGATCTTGCTCCGGTCGCCTGCGCAGGCTTCCCACACACACTCCGGTCTACCTGCGCAGGCATGCTTGCACAGGCGGACCTCTCCGGCAGACCGTAACGTGTGTGGCGTCCCTTACGTACGGCAGAATTGTCCTACATGAATCTATGTCTGACAGGTGGCGAAGAAAACGACGTGAAGCTATGGCAGATCGGTACACCAGAAGCGGTGTTCACGGCTAAGAACCTGCCACACGACTGGTTACAACTCCGGAGGCCCGTGTGGGTCTCCGGGGCGGCCTTCCAGAGCGGTCAGGGGGGGAGAGTCATCGCCGCTTGCTCCAGGCATGGATATGTCAGGTTAGTGATATTTAAAAGTGAAATTTTAGTTAGTCGAGCAGTTTTTGGTAGGGAACATTTTATGAGTTCCTGGTAACGACAGGATAGCAGCGGAGTGAAATGTGCTTGGTGAAATAAATAATACCACCTTGCCCGTTTTTCTCGCTGTAGCTCGTAGCTCGAAAAAGCGACAACGTTTCATGGTTGATGTTTCGAAGACACGAACGAAGAGATTTGACTACTTTTCTGATAAGAACGTCTAGGCTGTGGTATACGTTGTTATGAGTTCCCGGTAACCACCACCTTGCCCGTTTTTCTATAGGAATGCTCGTAGCTCGAAAAAGCGACATCGTTTCATGGTTGATGTGCCAAAGACGTGAACGAATCACGGCTAAGAACCTGCCTCCTGACGTCCTGACTGGCTACAGCTGCGAAAGCCTACTGTGCATCTCCGGAGAGTCTACCGCCCTAAAACTGTTAGCTTTGATAAGACAGTTTTGCTCTCTCTTTTCTTTTCGCTTGATATGAAAGAGATAGCAATAACAACGCCAAAGCTGATTTAGGCGGTAGAAGTGCCGGGCGGCCTTCCAAAGCGGGCAGGGGGGAGGGTCATCGCTGCTTGCTCTAGGCTCAGTGACATTTTAAAAGTTAAATTTTCTGTAGTTTTAGTTTGGGAAATTTCATGAGTTTGCGTCACTGACATGCTAATGTAACGTCATGACACCGATGATCTATACTCTCAACCGCGGCGGCTGTGAAACCGCGAAAATCAGCGGTCTTGTGAGTCCGTAACCTAATTGTTTCTATCTGTCTATCTCTCTTGTTCGCAGGTTGTACGATGCGCGCGCGCAGCGTCGTCCCGTCATCAACGTGGATTTCCCCAACATGGCCGCCGCGTGCATCGAGCAGAGCTTCGACGAACGGTAACGTTCTTTTATAACACGTTTGCTCGTAAAGGGTCTCCTATTGCACCAATTTCTGTATCGTAATGTATCTAATTACGTACTTGTGCGGTAATGTAATGTAAAACGCACGGTTTATCAAAATGCACCGTCTAAAACGAACGGTACTTTAAAAAAATCTTAGCAAAGAGTTTTTATGTCAGAAAAGTGGTCAACATTTTATGAATTAAATTAACTTTGGGAGATAAATATATAACAAAAAAATATTTTATTCGTTACTTTTATTAATTTTGTCCATAAATTACTCTAAATTACAACAATGTAACAAACACACAAAAATATTAATTTACTTTATTAGTAATACTGGCTGTTTTTGTGCTATTGCATCGCTAATTTGTGTATGAGTAAAAATGATTCCGCGCGCTTTTTCTTTTCGCTGTATTGTTTTTATTTGAAAATGTCGTCAATTAATGATGAATTAATAATTAATTTTATTCTTGATGAAGTCTCAGAGGCAGTGAAAAACGCTACTCTAAGCCTCTTGCCCGAAAAGTAAATAAATGAATATTGGTAAACATTTCACACAACACTATTTAACCCTAAACTAAGCAAAGCTTGTGTACCATGGAAGCCAAATCGACAGATATATACTTAGGTACAAGCTTAACAAATTTTCATCTTATGGAAAACATGCAAAGATTCAAATTTATTTATTAATTTCCTCGCAAATATGTTATAAAACGTCGTATGACATACGTGCGCTTTGATAATTACAGCCTCAGGTTTCTTGTAGAGCTCGCTTGCGGCTCGGGCCAGCAATATCGCCTCGGCTGTAATTTTGAACTTACCGCACTTTATCATAATTTACTACTTTAACACGCTTCTATTAACTTGGTATACGCGCGCGCTGCCGATTGGGAGCGTGCGTTCCGCGCCCAAAAACGTGCCGTACGTGCTATCGTTGGCGTATCGCAATGCACATCCGTCAGACCATATTTCAAAGAGCTTGGCATACTTACGTTACCTGCTATAATGATCTTCCAGGTGGCTGTGTATGTCAGAAATAATCTAGAATCATACAATACGCGAGGAGAGAGACATTCTCGTAACATGCGTAGTCATTTTAAACTTTGAAAATGTATACAATTTGTATGCTCTTTCTTTTGTTTTTATGTTTTTATTAATTGACGTGTAAATTGTACATTTATGAATAAAGTACTTTGACTTTGGTATCTATTAATTAGAGATGAAACGGATATCCGGTAACTATCCGGTATCCGGCCCATCCGGCCTTGTTTTCACTATCCGGCCGGATACCGGATAGTAATTCAGTATCCGGCCGGATACCGAATAGTAAAATTCTAAAATACCACATTATTTTACAAAGGGCAAATTATACTACAGTAGGTTATTGACACCGTTTTTATTTTTCTAATCGCTTATATTTTTATAATTTTACAACCAATGTCTATATCTTTGTAATTTCATATTTATCATTAATTAATACTAAAAATTAACAAGTGGTAAATTGTGATGAATGAACACCACATTTTCCGCGTTTGTTGGCAAGAGGCGACTCCGCTTGGCTTCGTATACCAGACCAGCTTCTGAAAATAGCCTTTCGCTGTAAACGCTACTGCCAGGTGCTGAAAGATAAATTTTAGCAAACCTTGACAACTGTGGGTCCTGATGCATATTAACTGACCACCAAATGTATGTGGGTCGTGATTGCGATCGATTCGAGATGTCTTTAAAAAAATCAATCTCGTTAGCAATTGGATTTTGTTTCTCTTAATCGCGACAATCACTAGTATTATCCTTTGCTACTTCATTAAAACAGTTCCAAAAAGTGTCATGAGCTTCACGTGTGAAGTTGGATCCAGTTTCATCTTCTTTTATTCGTTTAGCAGGTGTTGAAAAGGGCGATGATTTATTACTGTCAGAAGAAGATTCGTCGTAAGAGTTTTTTATATACTCTATAATGATTTTCTGTCGGGCTTTTGCAGTTTCAAGAAATCCTAAGTAGTCTGACTTAAACCTCGGGTCTAGAAAAGTAGCAATTAGGTAGTTTGGATTCTCTCCTAAGGATTTAAAACGACTTTCCAATTCAGCTTTCAAAGAAGCTCTCATACGAGCTAAATCAGGTGTTCTTTGTGCAGTCTCGTTTTTATCAAAATATTTTTTTAATGCAGAAATATGCGGAATTGCCTCAGATATACAGGAAAGCCCAGAACTTGTAATTTTCGTTATTTCTTCAAATGGTTTTAAAAGATTTACGGACCCCCCCGAATATTTCCGATCAAGTTCACCGCACCAATATTCATATCATAAATCGATAAAGGGCCAAATATCCGGTAGCCGGATATCCGGCACTCCGGCCTCGTAGCTTGCCGAATATCCGGTATCCGGTATCCGGCCAAACCACTATTCGTTTCATCTCTACTATTCATCTATATAACGGAATCTTGGAATGTGATTTTCACAACTTGTTTTAAATACGTGTTGAAGGTTGAAGGTGATGCATGGAACTCAGCCAATAAGTTGAAGTTCGCGCTTAAACTGCACCGCTCGCGTCTCGCTGTGTACTAACTGTCTCAAACATCCAAAATGCGTCCATTTATCGAGGAAGGCTATAGGCTATTTAACATTACGCTACTATCAACAGGGGCGGAGCATGAATGAATAAAGTAGCCAAGTGCGAGTTGGACTCGCCCATGAAGGGTTCCGTTCCAGCAAGTAACATAATATACATAGTACACATAGTTCTTGTAGTTCGTTGTAACTTTGATCGAAGTTTTAGTAATAGTGTATTTATGACGTACTAAAAAAAAACTACTCATCAGATCGAGTTCAAACTAATTTTCGTTGGTAGTTTTCATGGTAATTTACATCATATATTTTTTTTAGATTTTTCATTCTCTTACTTTAGAAGTTAGAGGGGGGGGGACACACATTTTACCACTTTGGAAGCGTCTCTCGCGCAAGTTATTCAGTGTAGACAAAAATTATATTAGAAATCTCAACATCATTTTTTAAGACCTATCGATAAACACCCCACACGTGAAGGTTTGATGAAAAAAAAATTTTTGAGCTTCAGTTCTCAGTATAGGGGGCACCCCTAATTTTTGTTTTTTTTTTAAAACTTTTGTAATAATCTTAATGCGGTTCACAGAATACATCTACTTACCAAGTTTCAACAGTGTAGTTCTCATAGTTTCGGCAAAAAGTGGCTGTGACATACGGACGGACAGACAGACAGACAGACATGACGAATCTATAAGGGTTCCGTTTTTACGTTTTACGGAACCCTAAAAATGTAACAAAAACGGGATAAAATATTGATTTTTGAGAGCTTTCGTTGCGTGACAGCATGTGTCTATCTTTTAAAGAGCCGGTTTCGTCATTAGAACCTAAGGTAACCGAATTTGTTCAAAATTTGAATTGGTACGACCAATTTTCGATAGATGGCGTAGCAACGCGCGTACGATACAGCCAGTCTATAATATTGTTTGTTGAATTTCAGGCAGTTCCTAGTGGGTTTCGGTCGGGGTCAACTACACCAGGTCGACCTCAGAGTCGGACGCCCGGACAAAGGATTTAAGGTTAGTTTTATTTTTGCAACAGAAAAGAAACAGGAGGAGGTTCTCAACTCTATTGTATTTTTGAAGTGAAAACTTCTTTCGGCGCGCCACAGACAGATTTTTCGTGGGCTGTGAATTGAATTCTAGCGTCACGCTCGTAAATGATAAAAAACTTTCGAGTGAACTCGGGACCATGGCCATTGGCCATCTAGAAATGCGTAAGCGTAGTATGGCATGGCATGGTAATGATGGCCATGCTCATGGCCACGCCCTCCGGTTACACCCGTGTAGTTTCCAAGGTAAGCTATCAAATTCTGACTTACAAGTTTTCACTTCTATCGGCAGTTCCTATGACTGACAATTTTCTTTTTGTTGATATTACAAAAATCACTCCACCGATTCTCGACAAAATTTACATGGGACCATTCAGAAAGTCTGCAGTTTCGAACAAAATCAAATATCAACAAAAAGAAAATTGGCAGTCATAGGAACTGCCGATAGAAGTGAAGACTTTTAACTCAGAATTTGATAGCTTACTTTGGAAACTACGCGGGTGAAACCGGAGGGCGTGGCCATCTAGATCATCCAAGTTTACCCAAAGATTTCTTTCATTTGCGAACTGTCTGCGGCGCGCCCAAAGAAGTTTTCACTTCAAAAACATATTTGGATGATGTATTAGATGCGCTCTCCAACATCATAAGTGACGGCTGGTCTAGTCGGGAGAACGGCGACTTCCGTTCCGGAGACCCCGGGTTTAAAACCGCGCGCACCACCGTCTTCTTCTTCGAAGTCATGTGCTTAAAGCAGCTAGCTTGTAAGAACAAAATTAAATATTTTGATTTCTAACCCCCGACTACCTTGGATTTGTAATCTGTTCAACATTCTACTAGTCAAGCCCTTTCATTTGATATCCATATTGAGGGAGTAGTGAAAAAAAATATTTAGCCATTTTGTGGTGGCGGCCGTCTTGGATTTGAAATTAGTCATGGTTTATAGTATTCTACTAGTCAAAGCTCTTTCATTTGAAACCTATATTGAGGAAGGTTGTGAAGAAATGTTTTGTCCGCCATTTTGTGGAGGCGGCTATCTTGAATTGATAACCTTTAACCAAACATACCTAAGAACCACCGCACGGAAATTAACCATCAAATAAAAAACCGCATCGAAATCGGTCCATCTGTTTGAGCTCTACGGTGCCACAGACAGACAGACATCGACGTCAAACTTATCAAACATTTTTGGTGGGGGGGTTAAAAATTACGTGTACAATGTTTTTTAGGGTTCCGTAAAACGTAAAAACGGAACCCTTATAGATTCGTCATGTCTGTCTGTCTGTCTGTCTGTCTTTCTGTCGGTCTGTCTGTCTGTCTGTCTGTCTGTCTGTCTGTCTGTCTGTCTGTCCGTCCGTATGTCACAGCCACTTTTTGCCGAAACTATGAGAACTACACTGTTGAAATTTGGTAAGTAGATGTATTCTGTGAACCGCATTAAGATTTGAACAAAACAAGAAAAAAAAAGAAAAATTAGGGTTGCCCCCCATACTGAGAACTGAAACTCAAAAATTTTTTTTTCATCAAACCTACACGTGTGGGGTGTCTATCGATAGGTCTTCCAAAATGATGTTGAGGTTTCTAAAATCATTTTCGTATACACTGAATAGTTTGCGTGAGACACACTTCCAAAGTGGTAAAATGTGTCCCCCCCCCCCCCCTCTAACTTCTAAAGTAAGGGAATGAAAAATCTAAAAAAAATATATGATGTACATTACCATATAAACTACCAACGAAAATTAGTTTGAACTCGATCTGATGGGTAGTTTTTTTTTAGTACGTCATAAATACACTATTATTGAAACTTCGATCAAAGTTACAACGAACTACAAGAACTATGTGTACTATGTATATTATATTACTTGCTGCAACGGAACCCTTCATGGGCGAGTCCAACTCGCACTTGGCCACTTTATTAATAATCTTAACTGACGGACTAATTTATTATGCCTTTTTTGGTTTTTATTTGGTCCTTATATCAGCCGTCTGTTTCCTCAGGGCTGCGCAGGCGCCATCACCGACATAGCGACAGCGAGTCGGGAGAGACTCATCATCAGCACCAGCCTCGATCGCCACCTCAGGGTGCACAGCTTCCAGTCTAAAGAACTGCTCTACAGGGTAAGTTCCCTGGATCGCTTCTGCTCACCCTAAACCCTAAACCAACAAAGGGACAAGAGAGGTAAACTAAAATAATTTAATTTTTAACCGACTTCCAAAAAAGAGGTTATCAATTCGACCACCATTTTTGAAGTGAAAACTTCTTTAGGCGCGCCACAGACAGATTTTTCGTGGGCTGTGAATTGAATTCTAGCGTCACGCTCGGGAATGATAAGAAATCCTCGGGTAAACTCGAGACCATGGCCATTGGCCATCTAGAAATGCGTCAGCCAATGGGAAATGCTGAAAGGGCGTGGCCTGGCCATCATAGCATGGCCATCTAGAAATGCATCAGCCAATGGGAAATGCTGACGCATTTCTAGATGGCCAGGTCACGCCCTCCGGTTACACCCGTGTAGTTTCCAAGGCATAGCTTGCCTTGGAAACTACACGTTGGCAGTCATAGAAACTGCCGATAGAAGTGAAAACTAATAATTCAGAATTTGATAGCTTACTTTGGAAACTACACGGGTGTAACCGGAGGGCGTGGCCTCGCCATCATGGCATGGCCTCGCCATCATGGCATGGCCATCTAGAAATGCGTCAGCATTTCCCATTGGCTCACGCATTTCTAGATGGCCATGCCATGATGGCGAGGCCACGCCCTTTCAGCATTTCCTATTGGCTGACGCATTTCTAGATGCCTAATCGCCAAGGTCCCGAGTTTACCCGAAGATTTCTTATCATACCCGAGCGTGACGCTAGAATTTAATTTACACCCCACGAAAAATTGTCTAGGCGCGCCTAAAGAAGTTTTCACTTCAAAAATATGCAATACGAGTACATTAAACTATTTAAGGACACTTGGGCGATTGATACGAATCTAACGATATCTGAATTGTCAAAATCCATCCAGCCGTTTGGAAGATACGTGGGAATAAAGAAATTTACAAACATCTATACTAGTATTATAAAGCTGAAGAGTTTGTTTTTTTGTTTTAACGCAAGGATCTCGGGAACTACTGGTCCGGATTGTTTCTCTGTTGGATAGTCCATTTATCGAGGAAGGCTATAGGCTATTTAACATTACGCTACTATCAACAGGAGCGGAGCATAAATAATAAAAATTGGTAAATATACATTGGTGGACAATTCACACACAACACCATCAGACCCCAAACTAAGCAAAGCTTGTATGATGGCGGCCAGATAGCTGATATAATACTTATATAGTTTTGAATACATACTTATTATACATAGCATGAATGAAAAATGTAACAAAAACGGGAAAAAGTATTGCTTTTTGAGAGCTTTCGTTGCGTGACAGCATGTGTCTATCTTTTAAAAAGTTGCGTCATTGGAATCTAAGGTAACGTAATTTGTTCTATATCTGAATTAGTACGACCAATTTTCGATAGATGGCGTAGCAACGCGCGGACGGATCAGCTAGTACAATATACGCGCGAAAAATATAACCCTTCTTTTAGTCGAGTAAAAAAAATGTATTTGTTATTTTCCAGCAATACCTAACGTCGAAACTGTCGTGCGTGCTCGCTCAGACGGCGACGTCCACTCCTCTCAAAAACGCCGCGGACGTCAAAGACGAGGACGTCAAGGAAGAAGAAGAGGAGAAGATACAAGTGGGAGACGATTTGGACGAGATATTCGAGACCATGGAGACTGTGGGGTGAGTGAAACGAAATGATGATGACGACTAAGAAAAACGAATTAGTCCGTCATTTAGATTATTAAACAAAGTGGCCAAGTGTGAGTTAGACTCGCTCATGAAGGGTTCCGTTGCAGCAAGTAACATAATATACATAGTACACATAGTTTTTTTAGTTCGTTGTAACTTTGATCGAAGTTTTAATAATAATGTATTTATGACGTACTAAAAAAAACTACTCATCAGATCGTGTTCAAACCAATTTTCGTTGGTAGTTTGCATGGTAATGTACATCATATATTTTTTTTTGTTTTTTGTTATTCTCTTATTTTAGAAGTTAGAGGGGGGGGGGGACACATTTTACCACTTTGGAAGTGTCTCTCGCGCAAATTATTCAGTGTAGACAAAAACTATATTACAAACCTCAACATCATTTTTTTTACACGTGTAAGTTTGATGAAAAAAAAAATTGAGTTTCATTTCTCAGTATGGGAGGCAACCCTAATTTTCCTTTTTTTATTTTTTTTTGTAAAAATCTTAATGCGTTTCACAGAATACATCTACTTACCAAGTTTCAATAGTGTAGTTCTCATAGTTTCGGCAAAAAGTGGCTGTGACATACGGACGGACAGACAGACAGAAATGACGAATCTATAAGGGTTCCGTTTTTACAATTTACGGAACCCTAAAAATATTGTACTTTTGTTTCACAAACAAAAAAAATTGGCAGTCATAGGAACTACATAAAGAAGCCAAAACTTAGAATTTGATCTTGGCTTACTTTGGAAACTACGCGAGTGAAACCGGCATGGCCATCTAGAAATGCTCACCCAATTCTAAATGGCCATGGTCCCGGGTTTACCCGAAAATTTCTTATCATGTCCGGGCGTGAGGCTAGAATTAAACTCACAGCCCACGAAAAATCTGTCTGGGGCGCGCCAAAAGACGTTTTCACTTTAGAAACATTTTACTTATTTTATTTTCTAATTCCAGTGAAAAACCAAAAAAGAAGAAACGAGAAGAAGTAGAAGAGGCAGCGGCAGTTAAGAAAATTAAGCCGTCCACAGAAGGAACCACAGAAGATGGTATAGACGCCACAGAAGATGGTATAGATGCCACAGCAGATGGTATAGATGCCACAGAAGACGGCACGGACGCCACAGAAGATGCGATAGTTCAACTTCTGCGGAGCACGGAGAAGGCAAAACGCAGAAGGGAGAAGAAAAAACGGGAGAAGAAAGCTAAAAGCGTGTTTCATAACGCCTAAATATATGGTTAATTTTTATAAAAATGCTGTTTTATTTTTGAACGTATTTTTTTTTTTGGCGCAGGGAAAAAATATGAGAGTAAGTATAAATGAAAAATGAGAATGAACATCGTGAAAGATCCAATCAACACTCAGGTAGTTTTTAATCGACTTCAAAAGAGGAAGTTATCAATGAGGGGTGTTCAGTATTTATGCCAGAAATACCGTCTCGGGGCCCATAGCGAGAATTAAAAACAAATTAAATGCCGTTATACCGATTTTAAGATTGACTCCCTAGTTGCAAACAAGGTACCTAAAATTACTCACCCAATTACTGCTCCCGGCGTCGTCCAAAGCCCAGTTTGGTTGTTAGGAATAGGGAACGGAACAAGGGAATAAGGAAACACCAAACCAGACAGTAGTTCCGTAGACTTCCCGTTCCAGAACGATCCTGCGTTGTAGACGGGGCCAATCCAGTAGCGCACTTCACAGAATAGTCCAGCACTAATCCCGTAGCGATATATTACAGTTAATAACGTATTCCCGCACAATTATTAACACTTTAAACCAGATTATATAGAAAACGCGCCTTTTCGTTCCAGCGAAAAACCGACAACGTCACTTCACAGCCGGCTGTCAAACCATAGATCCGCTATGATTTTTAATGTTGCCCGATTATACGGAACAAGGGGGTTTCCGACGAGACAAAAATAGTTCTACCGTACGCACTAGATGGCATAGTGTAGTTTCAGCAACACGGAAGGGAGTAGGCATACACAGCGTTTCCCCTCTGTCAAAGTACAAGTCCGCATGGACCAAGGAATTTGATAACATACTGTGGCGTGGAATACAATGAGGGCGGGGGGGCTAGATTTGTGAATGGTGCTTTATTTTTTATGTGTTAGTGATTTGGCTGCGTGAGTATGATCGGCAATGGATCGGTACCTACAGGTATGTTTTGTATGTAATAATGCGGCTTTGCGCTAGTGTGCAATTTCCCCTCCCGCAAGAAATGACTGAAAGATTTGAACAATATTATTTAGCTAAGGCTACTCCCTTCCGTGCTTGCGCGGAAGATCGTGTTGCTCGATGGTCTCTACCATTGACTGATAGACTCTCAAAAGTGTAATCACAAGGAAACCCCTCCCCATTTTCAAGGAAAAAGTCTAATATAAATCCTTAAATGTTTTTAAAAACAAAATGGCAAAGTATTTTGACAGATAGTATTCTGTCATCTTCTATTAATAAGATATTTATTTCATTTTAAAATATAGGTAGTTGTAATTTTTTAATATTGTTCTACCCTTTATTAAAGAATGCTGTAAACACCTATAAAGGGTATATATATCAGAATTCTATTTTTATGTTATGTTTTTTGTAATTTTTAATATATATACTGTTGGTGTTTCTTAATAAATAAATAAAAAATAAAATAAATATAAATTATTTGTGATAATTTAAAATTTTAGTAGTTTCGCAAACACATCAATTATTTTAGATAAATTATAATTTACTTCTTAGCTCAGCTGATTAGTTTGGTGTGTCTACCTTCTATAAACCCTAAATACATGAAGTAATTTCATACTAAAACAATTTTCTTCTTATTTTTTGTGTTAAACTCTTAAAATATTGAGAATTACACAATTAAGTTGATAATATAATAAAAAGCCGTTACGGATCACAATCGATTTTCAGTAAAAATCTTTAGAACTCCCGATGCAGTAGACACCAACTTTACTAAGCCAAAGTAGAAGGAAAATTCAATTCAATTCAATTCTTTATTTGCTAGTTAATGGGTTACAAAGATCTTATAAAATTACAAATACAGCCAAAAACAACCTCACATTAGGTATGCAAATCTAAACAAGTATATTAGAATATAATAAATGTCGATATACAAAACATCACAGACATATTTTATACATAACGTTAAAATTAAATACAGTAAGTTCATAAATTCCAAGTCAAGAGTATGGTTAGCTAATACTAAAATAATTAAAATTTACCGAAATAATTATACAAGCGGCAGGATGCTTTGTCTAGAAATTCTTTGACTGAATAGTAACATTCGCTCGCAAGCCACTTCTTCAACTCAGTACAAAATTTATTGTAAGGCAAATCAACAATTGAGCCTGGCAAAGAATTATATATAAGTGGAGCCATGTAAATGGAGTTGTTCCTGAACAATTCCAACCTCACACTAGGCATCTCGAGCCGCAAGCAAGCCACGGGTCTTCTACCAAAATTGTTAAAAGGCCTGAACAATGAAAAGTTATTTCTAACAAATTTTGCCATTTCGAAAATGTAAATACAAGGCAAAGTCAATAATTTATTTGATTTGAAAATAGGCTTACATGATTCAGACCATTTCATGCCAAATATGGCACGAACACACTTTTTTTGTGCTATGAAGATATTATTGATCAAGGTAGTTCCGGCACTACCCCAGATCACAATGCCGTAGCGAATTAAGGAAGAAACAAAAGCATGATATGCTGTAAGAACAGTTTTAAGTGGTGCACAACGTCGTAACTTCTTCATAGATATACAAGGTGTTGCAGAAAGGTGCAACAATATTTATGGTAGTTCATCTACATTAAGTTTTGAATCACGTAAGTGAAAATTAGGCATGAAAGCTCAAAAAAATTTTTCGATAAAAAAAATAATTTTTTTGGTTGTTATTTCATTTGACATACCCCTAATGGCCAGATCTCCGCACGGATTTTTGTACGACGTCGCGGCGTCGGCGACAAGGTCGTTTGTCTGCTGTACATGCTTTAGGGTTGAAGCTGGTGATTTGGTGGAAATTTTACGTCAAACTTTGACTCGCATTATCTCGTGATCTACCGTGCTGAGGGGAAAGAGACCTTGGGTGATGAAGTCTACATCAGTGTTAGAATGGACTGTTAAAATATTGTTGGGGGTAAATCCACCACGTTGTATATAGCAACACTGAAACTAAATTTTTTTTTATCGGCTGAAGGATTGTATCCATTACGAAAATCGTAAGCAAGAAAAGATAGAATAAAATGTTTTTTTTTATTTATTCTAAACTTCTTTTATATTATCTAAATTTAAAACTTCTTTTGGCGCGCCTAGACAGATTTTCCGTGGGGTGTGAATTGATTGCTAGCGTCACGCTCGGGTATGATAATAAATCTTCGAGTACACTCGGGACCGTGGCTATTGGCCATCTAGAAATACGTCAGCTTTGGGTACGGAACCTTAAAAACTAATATGTAGGTACCTTTTTGGAAATAAAAATACAAACTTACTTTGTATATATCTAAACTACAAAAAAAAAATCGGTAACCATGACAACGTCAAACAAATGACTATTTGTAAACACTCAGAAATATTTTTGCTGAGTAAATAAATTGTCGAAGAATCAAGCTAAGAAGCTATTAATTAGTTTTAAAGTGTATTTAACTTTTCTTGAATAAAAGTAGCACATTTAGGTACCTATTAAAGATGGCGAATTTGAGTGGATACGACAGCGAAGTCGTCGGGTTTGATTCGATATCTCTGAATCGAAGGTTTGTAATATTATGTTTTAATAAACAACGTCCCGCTTAGTTTTTGATCCCTTTATCCCTTTGTTTTCCCGGGATAAAAAGTAGTCTATATATATTTAGTAGTGGTAGGGGTAGGACTCTTAGCAGAGTTCGCCTGGGGTAGTACCACACCTCTGCCAGTTATTCTACCGCCAAGCAGCGGTACGACGAGACGAGCAGGACATGTGCCTGGTGGTAAGCAACATACCTGCCACATAACATCACAGCGACACAGAGCTACTGGAGCATGAAGAGTCCAAACCATTACCTAGTAGTCCTAGTACTGCACTGCGGTCGTCACCTAGAGATCTAAGATGTTATATCTCTAAGCCCTGTAATTTCTCTGGAAACATTGCCCTTGAAATCGGAACACAGTAATGTTTGCACATTACTACTTGGCGGTAGAATATCTGGCAAAGGTGTGGTACTTCCCCAGGCGGACTCTGCTAAGAGTCCTACCACTACTTAGTGGAGGGATTTAAAACCACGACTTCGACGCAGGCTAGCGAGTTCGTCTAGTCCAGCGTGTCTTGTCAGACGAGCGTCTCTCGCGACGGCGGCTGGCCGGCCACTGCAGACGAGCTAGACGATTATAGTCTGGCATAACATAACATAGGCTACTTTTATCACGGGAAAATAACCGGAGTTATGCTGGTGAAACCGCGAGCGCTGCTACGCTGATGGTAATATTTTTAATAATAATGTGAACATATTAGGATGTTTGTTCCTCAATCACGACTGAACATAGACTTATTTATAAAGGACCTGGCCAAAGTTACAACAAAATGACACAACCGCGTTGGGCCTAAAATTACATTTTTAGGGACATGCGACTCAGTTCGCAGCGGTCAGTGAGCGAGAGGGAGTGAACGAGTTTTTGCTGGCTATTAAAATGCCAAAAAATGTTCAGTAAGCCACGTCTTTCCTTTCAAGTCATTGCGACTGAACGTCTAAATGGATTGGGTTGATATTTAGAACACATATTACAGTCTGGAATAACACAGGCTACTTACTGTCACGAGAAGACAATGGGAACGGTAACGTTTACGTGGGTAAACCTTTGAGCACTATAATATTATTAGTACAAATATTTCTGCATCAACTGGTTGATTGAAAGAGATTGATCTCGGCAATAAGGCCGCCATTTGTGGCGCTAGTTCATGAGCGTTTCACTGTAAAATTTCAATTTGTTTGTGTCACAATAAAGTGTTCTATGTTAACAATTCCATCCAAGGTCTGAAACGACGAGTTCGACGCAAACGACCGAATTTGCCGAGCCCGGCGTGTCGTGTCAGACGAGCGTCTCACGCGACTGTGGCTCGCTGGCCACTGCAGATGAGCAAGAGGGGCGAGACGATTACCTATAATCTGGAATAATACATAGCTTACTTTTCATCACGAGAAAACAACGTGAACTGTAATTGCACGGGTTGCTGCTAGTGTTGTTATAAATGCGAATATTTGTTGTTCAATCATGAACACAGATTATAGTATATTCCCAAACGGCCAAATGTGGCCGAGATTTTAGACTGCTCGTGTTGGCGCCGGGGCAACGTTCGGGAGGTGCGGGGTTAAATAACACACGGGAACGGTAAAGGCCTGTTCACACCTAAGCGGTATTCGCTGCCGCCTGCGGTAGCGAAAACCGAGTGGGTAAGCGGTAATATTACCGTTCACACTAAAAATACCGCGTACCTAGGCGGTACGTACAAAATACCGCGCGAAACCCGCGCGGTTCCCGCGCGGTATTTACCTCTACACATAGCGGTAGCGAATACCGCTCCGGTGTGAACAGTCCTTAAATGCGCGGGCAAAACCGCGGGGCGGTGCTATTTTTAATATTATAAGTTTAATACAATACAATTTAATTGTCGTTCCATCCAAGGTCCGAAACAACGAGTTCGACGCAGACGACCGAGTTCGCCGAGTCTGGTGTGTCGTGTCAGACGAGCGTCTCTCGCGACTGCGGCTCGCTGGCCACTGCAGACGAGCTGAACGCGGGAGACGACATCCTGAGGGAATACCCTCCACCTGGTAAGGAATACTTCTACAGGTGCTATTTGCTGCGGAGTTTGAAGCCGCTTTCCTCTTACATACAGCTTTGGAGTGGCGCTGTTCGGCTTATAGGTGATAGAGACTTAGTAGCTTAACAGCTTCTAAGCCTAGAGCATAGTCAAAAAGTGGCTAGTCTGACAGTGTTTTACTGAATACATTTTGGAGAGTGTGCAGCGGATTTACACGACCTAATATTGCCTTCCTCTTTCGACTACAGGACAAGTTGTAAGGCGGCCCACTACAACCCATACACTGTGCATATTCAAAAGTGTATAAAAAAGTGGTTTGAATCCACTTTCCTCTTACGTACAGCTCTGGAGTGGAATAAGTTGCCGGCCTCCTTGTTCCCCGAGAGATACAATCTAGAACTTTTCAAGGTCAGAGTGCGTCATCTTCGACCACACCGTAGCTTACCATCAGGCGAGTTGGGGGTCAAACGCATTATACCTACGTGACAAAAAAAGGTTGAGCCCCAATTAAACACACAACACCATCTGACATCATTAAGGTCCCTAATTACCGCTAGGCCAGTGTGCACAGAAGTCCATTCCTGGCAAGGAAGTTCGCCTTGAAGCCGGCGCCTCACCTTTTTTAACTTTCATAGGTTTACCCTTGACACGCCATCTCCCCTGATGTTAAGCGACAATGCAGTCTACGATGTAGCGTGCTTATCTACTTCGACAAAAAAAGAATCACTCGCGAATTGATAACACAAAAATTGGGAAAAACCCCACTCGGGCAACGTATTCCACAGCCTAGACTTCTTCGATCCTTAAATCTGGTGAAGGTCGCAGAAAATCGTTGGATGCGGGTGGCGCAAGACCAATCTTTGTGGAGATATTTGGAAGTAGTCTTAGGTAAGCAGTGAGTGTCATTCGACTGAGATGATGGTGATCTGGCTATCGCAAAGAAGAAATCTATTAATTTTCGATTTGAAGACACCAAGATTGTAACTATCGGGAAAGACCCACTCAGACAACGCATAGTATCTTGAAGACGCGAACCATCATACCCGAACCAAAAAGTGGTCCCTTTCCCTTTCAAAAGCCTCTAAAATGTATTGACCCAGGTCTGAACGAGTTCCTCCGGCGCGTGGTTCCCGGTATGCTGGCGCAGTTAGACGAGGACGCGCCGCACTACTCCTCGGACGAGGAGGAGGAAGACGTCCTGGTCGCTAAGATGGACCAGGAGATACTGCTCGCTGATGCACCAGGTAATGACGCAGTTCTGGATACCGAGTCTAAAGGCAATCTGAACGGCTCAAATTCGGAATGACCTTGGCTCTGTTATTCTAAACAGATAGGCGGTATGATAAATATCATCATGTCATCTCTGGGATGAGATTCCGTGTCGGATCAATCCCATTGGATTCAGAATCGTTACACTGGAGTGAGTTGCGGCATGTTCATTTTTGTAGTGTTGTGCATAGCAGACTTTTCGCGGGCTGTGAGCTGTGAATTGAATTCCAGAGTCACGCTCAGGAATGATAAGAAATTTTCGGGTGAACTCGGGGCGATGGTCATGACCACGCCCTCGGGTTTCCCGTATAGTTTCTAAAGTGAGCTATCAAATTCTGAGTTATTATACATTTTTGGATACTTCTATCGACAGTTCTTATAACTGCCAATTGCTTTTACTAGGTATCATTTTACTAATCAGAATTTGATAGCAAACTGTGCAAAATACGCAGATGAGACCGGGAGGGGTTGCTAGTCTGAAATAAATTTTCAAAGCATTGTCATCTAAATAAGTATTCTAAAGCAAAAGGCAAAAGCCCATGAATCCCAGACCTTCGTTATTTTAACAATGCAGTAATGTGGCTGTGGGACTATTTTCCATGTCTAAGAATAAATTAAAAAAAAAATTGGCAGTCATAGGAACTGCCGATATAAGTGAAAACTTATAACTCAGAATTTGATAGCTTACCTTGGAAACTACACGGGTGGAACCGGAGGGCGTGGACTCGCCATCATGGCATGGCCATCTAGAAATGCGTTAGCATTTCCCATTGGCTCACGCATTTCTAGATGGCCATGCCATGATGTCGAGGTCACGCCCTTTCAGCATTTCCCATTGGCTGACGTATTTCTAGATGGCCAATAGCCATGGTCCCGTGTTTACCCGAAGATTTCTTATCATACCCGAGCGTGACGGTAAAATTTACAATTTACACAATTACAATTTACACCCCACGAAAAAATTGTTTAGGCGCGCCAAAAGAAGTTTTTACTTCAAAAATTGGCAGTCATTGGAACTGCCGATATAACTGGAAATTTTGGAAACTACGCGGGTGAAACCAGAGGACTTGGCCAATGGGAAATGCTGACGCATCTCTAAATGGCCCATGGCCATGGTCCCGAGTTTGCCCGAAGATTTCTTACAATTTTTTTTTTTTTTTTTTTAATAAAGAGTGACGAGACGAGCAGGACATTTGCTTGATGGCAAGCAACATGCCTGCCACATAACAGTACAATGACACGCAGCTATTGGAACATGAAGAGCCAAAATCATGCCTAGCACCGCACTGCGCTCGTCACCCAGAGATCTAAGTTGTTATATCTCTAAGCCCTGTAATTTCTCTGGAAACATTGCCCTTCAAACCGGAACACAGTAATTGACAAAGGTGTGGTACTTCCCCAGGCGGTCTCTGCTAAGAGTCCTACCACTACAAAAAAGAAAAAAGGTATCTATCTTTCTCGCTCTGGCACACTCGGCGGTCGAGAGTTCACCCGAACATTTCTCTGTCCCATCTCCAGGAATGGGCGCAGGAGATGAAGCGACGTGCGTGCTCGCTCTCTCGTGGAGTGCGGCCGGCAGCTCGCTGGCCGTGTCGGCGGGGCGCGCGCGGCACGAGGCGTGCTGCGGACACGGCGGCCTGCTGCGCGTCTACAGCGAGCGGCGCGCGGCGGGCGGCGGCCTGGCGCGCCTGCTGGACGTGGGCGAGGACAGCTGCGTCACGGTGCTTCGGTACCATCCCTCGGGTGAGTGGACTTACACTGATAGGGGAAAGACAGTCGCCTGAGATGGGAAGAAATGCGTGGCTGCTGTCAGGTATCATCATTCAGGTAAGTTTGGAGTGAACACTTCCACTGCTAGGTGAAAGACAGTCGTCTGAGATGGAAAGAAATGAGTGACTGCTGTCAGGTCCCATCCCGACGGTGAGTTTGGAACGAGGACTTACACTGCTAGACAAAAGACAGTCGCCTGAGATGGGAAGAAATGCATGGCTGCTGTCAGGTACCATTATTCAGGTAAGTTTGGAGTGAAAACTTCCACTGCTAAACAAAAGACAGTCGCCTAAGATGGGAAGAACTGCGTCACGGCGGTCAGGTACCAACCCGACGGTGAGTGCGGGGCGAGAACTTACACTGATAGACAAAAGACAGTCACCTGAGATGGGAAGAACTGCGTCACGGCTGTCGGGTATCATTATTTCGGTACGTTTGGGGTGAAAACTACCACTGCTAGACAAAAGACAGTCGCTTAAGATGGGAAGAAATGCGTCACGGCGGTCAGGTACCATCCCGGCGGTGAGTGCGGGGCGAGGACTTACACTGCTAGGTGAAAGACAGTCGTCTGAGATGGAAAGAAATGAGTGACTGCTGTCAGGTCCCATCCCGACGGTGAGTTTGGAACGAGGACTTACACTGCTAGACAAAAGACAGTCGCCTGAGATGGGAAGAAATGCATGGCTGCTGTCAGGTACCATTATTCAGGTAAGTTTGGAGTGAAAACTTCCACTGCTAAACAAAAGACAGTCGCCTAAGATGGGAAGAACTGCGTCACGGCGGTCAGGTACCAACCCGACGGTGAGTGCGGGGCGAGAACTTACACTGATAGACAAAAGACAGTCACCTGAGATGGGAAGAACTGCGTCACGGCTGTCGGGTATCATTATTTCGGTACGTTTGGGGTGAAAACTACCACTGCTAGACAAAAGACAGTCGCTTAAGATGGGAAGAAATGCGTCACGGCGGTCAGGTACCATCCCGGCGGTGAGTGCGGGGCGAGGACTTACACTGCTAGGTGAAAGACAGTAGCTGGAGATGGGAAGAACTGCGTGACTGCTGTCAGGTATCATCATTTCGGTACATTTGGGGTGAAAACTACCACTGCTAGACAAAAGACAGTCGCTTAAGATGGGAAGAAATGCGTCACGGCGTTCCGGTACCATCCCTCGGGTGAGTTTGGGAGGGAAAACTTCGACTTCTAGACAAAAGACAGTCGCCTAAGATGGGAAGACATGTGTGACTGCTGTCAATTACCATCCCTCTGGTAGGTAGGTGCTAGCTTCTGACTCCAGATGAGAGTGACATACGCTAGAATATCCCTACTGATGCATCTACTTGATGTCGACGAGAAGAACTGCGTCACGGCGCTCCGGTACCATCCAGGCGGTGAGTGCGGAGCGAGGACTTGCACTGATAGGGGAAAGACAGTCGCCTGAGATGGAAAGAAATGAGTGACTGCTGTCAGGTCCCATCCCGACGGTGAGTTTGGAACGAGGACTTACACTGCTAGACAAAAGACAGTCGCCTGAGATGGGAAGAAATGCATGGCTGCTGTCAGGTACCATTATTCAGGTAAGTTTGGAGTGAAAACTTCCACTGCTAGACAAAAGACAGTCGCCTCAAATGGGAAGAAGTGCGTCACGGCGCTGCGGTACCATCCCAGCGGTGAGTGCGGAGCGAGGACTTACACTGCTGGACAAAAGACAGTCGCCTACGATGGAAGAACTCCGTCACGACTGTCGGGTATCATCATTCAGGTAAGTTTGGGGTGAAAACTTCCACTGCTAGACAAAAGACAGTCGCCTGAGATGGGAAGAACTGCGTCACGGTGGTCAGGTATCATCATTCAGGTGAGTTTGGAGTGGAAACTTCCACTGCTAGGTGAAAGACAGTCGCCTAAGATGGGACGAAATGCGTGACTGCTGTCAGGTGTCATCCTTCAGGTGAGTTTGATGTGAGAACTTCCACTGCTAAACAAAAGACAGTCGCCTATGATGGGAAGAAATGCCTGGCTGCTGTCAAGTACCTATCCTGCTGACTACTGTCAAGTAAGTATCCCTCAGGTAGGTAGGTGCTAGCTTCTGACTCCAGACGAGAGTGACGTACGCTAAAATATCCCCACTGACACATCTGCTTGGTGTCGACGAGGAGAACTGTGTGACGGCGGTCAGGTACCATCCCTCGGGTAAGTTTGGAGTGAAAACTTTCGGTAAAGGACACTTTACTAACATGCCGTCGATCTTATGGGAAGAAACGGGGGACGATGCTGTCTAGTACCATCCCTCGGTTAAGAATTTATGCTGGTTAACGACTACACCGAAATAAATAAAGAAGAATGTGCCACTAACTATACACAACATGAGACGGAAGTTGCGGTAGAGCTGCATACAGAAGCCAAAGGTCTATGTTTCTACGTGACATTGGCGGAATTGTAAGGTTAAACCACTATAAAGGCCTTAAATGAAGAGTGGAAATTATAATTCCAGGCGATATAAAAATGGGTTAAAGAGACCAGGGTAGCGATTCTAAATCCATTGGGTTGCATCCGACACGGAATCTCATCTCTCGGTCTTTGTCTTATCTGTTTAGCATGATAGAGACCGAGAGATGAGATTCCGTGTCGGATGCAACCGAATGGATATAGAATCGCTACCCTGGATGATGATTCACAACGTAATCCGAACAATTCGGGTGCGAAATGACAATCCAAACATGTCTCTGTCATTCTAAATGGATAAGACAGAGCGAGAGATTTGATTCAGTGTCGAAATCAAAGCGATTGCGTTTTGAATCAGGGTACCTGCAGGCTACCTGCGTGCTCGCTCTCTCCTGAATCTAAAGTTCAAATCGTGGAAATCGAAGATATCCGCTTAGGGAAGTACTGAAATACCACACCTTTATAAATAAAATAAATATCGCCACGCCAACGATACGCCACTACATCAGAAAGCCGGTGACGCGAGTCCACAAGATCTATTCCCGTGCTCAAAACGAATAAGTTATCACTTCAAAAAATAACATGTCATTCGTTTAATTCCAGTTGCCGCGCTGTTAGCCTACGGAACTGCATCGGGTGAAGTCGTCATGTGCGATTTGAGGAACACAAGTCCCAGTTACACCACGCTGTCCTCTCCCTCCGGCTGTCACGGCTCCATGCGAGTCTCCGCCCTCAAATGGGCCGACGCCCCCTTAGCAAACACATTCCTAACCATGCAAATCAACTGCAAGGGCAAACGGCGAGGAGCCTCCGACCAAATCCTCATCTCCTCTGGCAGCGATGGCACTATAAACATTTGGCAGGTCAACTTTAACACGAAGACTTTTGAATCTGTCGTCTGCTACGCTGTCAATGGCTCACGCAAGATGGCGGCTCCTGATATCAGCTGTTTCGATTTTATCAAGTCGTTTCCACTTCGACCTAGCGATGAAAGGATTGCCGATGATATATTCGTCGTTGGAACGAAATCTGGATCGTTGTTTTTGTGTAAAATTAAGAGTCCTTTGGGCATGGATGGGGATGTGTTGGATCCTGTGTATGAAATACTGGACGGGCATCAGGCTTGCGTGCTGGATGTGACATTCAGTGCCCAGAAGCCGGGGATCTTCGTGTCCGTGTCCATCGATTCGCAGCTCCGCGTCTACGATATACATCAACCTAGTCCGTTGAAGGTGAGTTTGATGCGATTTGATTGATAGTGTATCGGTATCTTTAGGATTTGAAGTGAAAACTTCTTAAGGCGCGCCTAGACAGATCACGTCACGCTCGGGTATGATAAGAAATCTTCGGGTAAACTCGGAACCATGGCTATTGGCCATCTAGAAATGCGTCAGCCAATGGGAAATGCTGAAAGGGCGTGGCCTGGCCACCATGGCATGGCCATCTAGACATGCATCAGCCAATAGAAAATGCTGACGCATTTCTAGATGGCCAGGCCACGCCCTCCGGTTACACCCGTGTAGTTTTCAAGGTACGCTATCAAATTCTGAGTTCTAAGTTTTCACTTCTATCGGCAGTTCCTATGACTGCCAATTCTTTTATAGTGATAAAAATAAAAAATAGTGGTAGGTACCTAGTTTTTCCACTATTAGGTATAGGTTTACACTTAACCGCCATCTCGGCAGATGTTAGAAGGAGGATGATACACTTACCTAGAAGAAACCGATTCGCTCTAGATTTGAAGACAAGGTTGTAACCAACGGGAAACCCCCACTCAGGAAACGCATTTTACACATTCCACACCCGTTCTTATCACAAAAGTCGAGTCAAATTTGTTCGTTCGAGTCTCTGGTACGACAACCATGAAACGATGGCACTTTTTCGAGCTACGAGCAGTCGATAAAAAAAAGAAGAATGTGGTATTAGATCATGCAGATCAGTGGCACACTCTCCGAAATGTATCCAGTAAATATCAGTTGTTGTCTCAACTGATAACTTAGTAAACTGAAGTGGCACATGTACTAAACAGACCGCATAACCGTTGGGATAAACGGATTCTGGAGTCTGGACCGCGAATCGGTAAACGTAGTGTGGAACCCCCTGAGACTAGATGAATTGACGATATACAATTTTGTGGCGATATTCAAGATTCAAGACTTTGAATACATAGGTTATTTTTGTAGAGATTCGCAATACAGTCGGTTTGGTCTGAGCCTGAGGAATCTGTCTGCAACTGATCAGTGGCGTCAATATGCGATCCTTAATCTCCCTTCCGATTAATTTTGACGTTCTGCCAGCTATGGAATAAGCTGGTAGTCCGGGTAGTCGGTTGCCAAAAGCGTCAAAAAGTCATAATTTATATGAATAGAGGTTGTGAATCGGAAATTGGTGGCGCTGTCGATCGGTAGCGGGTGGATTCCGTGGGTCAGGCCGATTACACTGGAATGTGCATAGCTGCTCTTAATTATGCGTGGTCCGAAATGTCACAGAAGGGTCATGTCCCCCCCCCCCCCCCCAAATCGTATAAGTTATATTAAAAACCTACAAAAATTCAAAATATCTAATAGGTACATGGTACATACACTATTTTCTAATGCGGGAAAATAACTGGAACGGCAACTACGCGGGTAAAATCGTGGGGCGCTAATAGTAAAGTCATTAAACTGGATTTATCGTGTTTCTACTCGTGACCCCTGAAATCTGAGGTTGTATACTGGTGGCCCCTTTCAAAATTCGAGGCTGGGACCGCGCCGCCTGTGCAAAAGTGCATAAAGATATTGAAGGAAAGAAAAAGTTATCTATACTTCGTGCGGGTGCGCGCAGACCTTGTACACATATTTTACGTCCCTCTGTTTTAAAAATATCTAAGTTGGTTCAAAGTGCAGTTTTCGAGGCCGATGTTACACTATTGTGGAGCTCTCAGTCTAACTCATAAGGTACGCTAAACAAATAAACCCTTACTTGAAAACTTTCAACTATACAACACGATATAATTTCTCGGAATTTTGAACAAAGCAACCAGATTATTGCTACCTGCTACCCTGACTTGTACCGCAGGCGCGTGACGCATCGAACGCACAGCCGTATCTGAGACCATATTGCTATTTCGCTCGCACTTCCAGCCTGTCTGCTTTTGCTGTCCCGCTCACGCTTTTGCTTTTATTTGTTACGCTGCAATTGTGAATTCATACCACTAGAAATGGATAAATATTTGACTGTTACCGGAAACAAAGCGTTGGATGTTATTTGTGATGCATGTAAACAGACGATTACATCGGTCAAATTTTTAAAATGCGCTGGATGCAAATCAGCTTTTCACGCCATATGTGTTAATGTGCCGTCTTCAGAGGCTGGCAAGATGAAAGATTTCAAGTGTCCGGTGTGCCGAGCGAGCGAACCGCGAGTCTACAACCAAAACTTGCCAGCGCTCGCCTGCGACCGCTCCAACAGCCCGCTCACGCCTAGCTCAAGCGCAGGGACCCGCGCACACAAGCGTTTTGCTATTAGCTCTCCGGAAGCACCTACGGAGAAGGACGGCGCACAACAAGCTGACATCGATATTGCGGCAGAGCTTCGTTCTGTGCGTCTGGATCTCGCCGAGATAAAGTCATGTCTCAAGCTTCTCACTGAAAGTATAGTGACATGTACCGCTAGATTGGATGGCTACGATGCGCGGATTAGGCTACTGGAGGGAAAAGATAAAACTGTTACAGTTCTACAGGATGAAATTAATTTATTAAAATCACAATTAAGCTACCACACACAAACTGAATTAAACAAGGAAATTGAAATACTAGGTGTTGCTGAATGTCTCAACGAAAATCTCGTTCACATTGCTAAGGTTGCCGCTACTAAAGTTGGCGTTAACTTACCCGAGGATGAGGTTGACTTTGTGATACGAGCTGGACCTAAAATTCCCAAAAATCGAGGTAAGGGGTTAAACTATCCGAGACCAATTATAATTAAACTTACGAGGAAGATTAAAAGAGACGAAATACTAAGAGCGACGAAAAATCGTAGCAACCGTCTCACGTCAGCTGATTTGGGGTTTGAGGGGTCGCCGACCAGTGTTTATATTAACGAGCACCTTTCAAAGGCTACCAGAAGTTTGTTTCGTGAGGCTAGAGTCCGAGCTAAGAACGGGGGTTTTCGCTATTGTTGGGTCAGTCACGGAAAAATTCATCTTCGGAAACAAGAAGGAAGTTCGGCAATACCTATCTACACCACTAAGGACCTGGACAGTATTCTTCCCCTCCCGGAACTCGCAAGCGGCGACGGAAGCAACCCTATTTTATGTGACTAATTATAATGATCTTAACCTTTTTGATGCACTTCGTTTTCCATATTACATCTTAGTGTATCTATGCCTTATTAACACAATATTATCTTACTTATTTATGAATTTATTATTGCCGTTCGTGAGAGAAATAGTTTTTACTCATAAGTTGCATGTTTTATATTTATTAATTACTACAGATTTTATGTTTATATTAGACGGTTACAGACACAAGATCCAAACATATTTATGTATCCATAAACGAAGCTTGCATGATTGTCAGTCAATTACTCACACACAGACATACAGCACGCAATATACAACTCACTCACATCCAATCAGCTCACCTCACGACCATAGCACAGAACTCAGTTGTTTTTATAATGAAAACCCACTCGTACGACGGAACTCTTTTATAGTTTGGACTATAGTCAATTGCTACACTCAAAATAAATTAACACTTTATATTAGTAGTACGGCACCCATTGATGTTAGGAAAATAAAAAGAACTTTAGAAGTAATCTCTGACTATGGCTAATTTCGATACTTTCAATGACTTAGACGCAACTCTACAGATAATGTGCCGCACTATCGAAAAACCTGAGTTATGTAGTAATTTTATTTCGTCATTTAATCTCAAGGTTTTATCATTTAATATTAGAAGCTTAAATAAAAATTTTCTAAACCTTTTACCTACTTTACAACGATTGGGTGTAGATTTTGACGTCATTGTGCTTTCTGAGTGTTGGCTGCAGGAACACTCTCATATACCTAAACTAACTGGTTACGAAGCTTTCTATACCAAAAAAATTATAAACAGATCAGGCGGTGTGGTTATTTACATAAAAACTTGTTGGTCGGCGACGTCTCAAGAGCCAGAATTTGAGGATGCAAATTGTCTATTGGTAGAGATTGCTAATAGCCTAACTATTGTCGGTATTTATAGATCGCCTGCTGTTAAAGATCTTAGGCATTTCAATAATTCACTCGAAAATATTTTGTCTAGTGTCAAAAGTGTACCTAATGTTTTAGTGACTGGTGATATGAATATAAACCTGCTGGATGACCGTCCGAGTAGAGATAACGAAGACTACCAACACATAATGGCAGAACAGGGATTTTTATCAATGATTACTGATGTAACCCGAAGGCAAACAATGACCTGTCTTGATCACGCTTTTATTAAATCAAAGCAAAAAGCACTCGGTGTAATATGTCAAAGCTCGATTACGGATCACGACATTCTGATAATAGGACTTACCGCAAACGTAAAAAATATTAGAAACAAAAATAAAACCATTACAAGAGTGAATTATCATGAAATTACAAACGATTTAACCCGTGTAGATTGGCAGCACGTGCTATCTAGCGACAGCGTTGATGAGGCAGTCCTCAGCTTTAATAGAATACTCTCAGACACAGTCATTAAACATACAAATAAACATAGAGTCAGTCGTTTAAATTTCAACTTAAAACCTTGGATTACGCCGGGGTTGATAAGATGTATGAGACATAGAGACGCTATGCATCTGAAACTGAGACGTGACCCGTGTAACGACACACTTAAAACTACCTACCTACGCTACAGAAATTTTTGTAATAACCTATTGAACAAACTCAAAGTCCAACATAACAATTCTCAATTATCAGAACATCAGAGAGATTCTAAGAATCTATGGAAAGCTATTAAGAATGTATGTGAATTACCGGGTAGAAAACCCTGTGCTGATGAGCTGTTGAGTGGGGGTTCAATTGATAGTTGTAACAAACATTTTGCAAATGCTGGTGCTAATTTGGCCTCAAAAATCTTGGACAGTCGAAATACCACGCAGAAGACACTGTGTCAGCGAGTCTTGTCTGATTGCAGCATGTCCAATTCTTTTTTTTTAATCCCTACTGATTGCGTTGAGGTTCGTGGTATTATCCAGGAGCTTAAGCCGTCTAGTGCTCCAGGTGATGACTGTATAACGCCTTTGATGCTGCGGTATGCTAAACACGTTCTTATGGTGCCTCTAACACATATCTGTAACCTCAGTATGGCCACTGGAATATTTCCAGATTCTTGGAAAACCGCTGTAGTAATCCCAGTACACAAGGGTGGTGATAAGGCGGATCCTGATAATTACAGACCTATTTCTTTGCTCAGTGTAGTCTCTAAAATCTTAGAAAAAATTGTCAATAAAAGGCTGGTAAATTATCTTGAAAAATACAGTCTTCTTAGTGACCGCCAATTTGGTTTTAGGGAAGGGAAATCTACAGAACAAGCTGTTCAACTTCTTACTGAAACAGTTGCTAGTCATTTAGACGGTGGGAGACGATGTGTATCTGTGTTTCTTGATCTCGCCAAGGCATTCGACTGTCTATCGATACCAATACTAATAAAAAGACTCGAAAGGTTAGGTATTAGAGGTATCCCCCTTAGCTGGTTTAAAAGCTATTTGTCGAAAAGACGTCAGTTTGTCAGAATTGGTGGTCTGAGGAGCTGTGAGTTGCCTATTGAGTTCGGTACGCCACAGGGTAGCATATTAGCTCCAACTCTGTTCACGGTATACATTAATGACCTTCTGAGACTCACTATACCTAATACCGAGCTGATCTGCTACGCTGACGATACCGTGGCGATTTTTAGCGGGAGGGATTGGAGATCTGCAATTAGAATAGCGGAGAAAGGAATGGAGAGACTGTCCCGGTGGTTTTGTGATAATCTATTAACACTTAATCTAAAAAAAACAAATTTTATCACATTTAGTATAACACAGTCCACTGGTACAGACGTAACCAAGTTACGGATACATAACTCTAAATGTGAAAATCCAAATTGGGCTAGTGAGACCGGGGGCGGCGACTGTTCCTGTAGTTCAATAGACAGGGCAATATTTACAAAATATTTAGGTGTAATAGTGGATCAAGCTCTAACATTCAAAAATCACATCTCATATGTATCTAATAAAGCCCGGAAGCTAATTTATGTGATGAAAATTTTAAGATCAATTGCTAACCCGGAAGTTAAGATGATGATTTATAAATCTTTGTGTCAGTCACTGTTTGAATATTGTATAGGTGCTTGGGGAGGAGCTGCTCAGACACACTTCATTGAGGCTGAACGTGCTCAAAGAGCTGTCCTTAAAGTTATGTTGGGTAAGCCACGGCGCTACCCTACTGAGGATCTGTACAAAGAAGTCTCAGTGCTGTCAGTTCGTCAGCTTTTTGTAATGCGGGCTTGTGTCAAAACTCACCACTTATCTCTACCTTTAGACCCTACTAAACGCAAACGACCACGTGATCTGGGACTTCCTAGAGTCAGTTCTACGTTCGCTTCACGATTACCACGTTACGTGCACATATTTACGTACAACGCAGTCAGTAGACATTTGGATATTGCTGGGTCTCCACTCGTTGAATCTTGCACTAGAATTCGCAAATGGCTAAGTACGCTATCGTATAAGCAGACGGAAAGATTGGTATCTTATAATGAGGTAACACTTAGGGAAGAATTCTCCCGAATGGAAACCTCTACTTAATTTCTATTGGAGCTTGCACCGGCCATCGTAATATCAAACTCGCAGGCGCCTACTCTCACATACCTACACATGTATACCTTACCATACTCTGCCACATATCTAAACACCTCTCTCTATAAATTGGTATCTATAATATTACCTTACTCACACACGCACTAACAGCCTCTCACACCAACACTCACTCTCTTTTCAACACATCCGCATTCATGACACATCAATCCATGCATGATTTAATGGAGCTATTCGGAATTTCTACATTATTTCTGCTAAAAAAGAAAGGTTTGCATCTTGGCAATGAAGTTTTGAGGTGGAATATTTGTTTTGTATGATTGCACAACAGCTGACAAAAAGTTGGAACAGATATAGCGTAATAATAGAGCCACTATTTTCTACTCCTTGCCCAGCTGTAGTCGAACCGAAAACCGAATATCAATTTGTACCTATGCCTGGATCTATTAATGGGAAATTATATCTCAATTGAAATATTGTTTGATTATTAATTTTGAATTTTTTTTTTTTTTTTATAGAATTGTTCTAACAACACTGCGTTGTATTTTTGTGTACTTGGAACTGCGTACAACGAAATTGTAAACCGATGTAGGGTGCCCAAAATACAGGCCTTGCCTAGTTTGGGGCCCGCTGTACTTCAAATTATCTGTATAACTTGTCATGATATGCAATTTGTAAATGTAACTGTGAACTTTATTTGGGAACAATAAATTATATTATTAAAAAAAAAAAAAAAAAAAAATACTAATATTATAAAGCTGAAGAGTTTGTTTGTTTGTATGTTTGTTTGTTTGAAAGCAAGGATCTCTGGAACTACTGGTCCGAATTGAACGATACTTTCTTTGTAGAATAGTCCATTTAAGGAAGGCTTATAGGCTATTTAACATTACGCTACTATCAACAGGAGCCGAGCAGGGATGAAAAATGTATCAAAAACGAGAAAAAAATATTGCTTTTTGAGAGCTTTCGTTGCGTGACAGCATATATCATATTTTAAAAGGTTGCGTCATTAGAACCTAAAGTAACCGAATTTGTTCAAAATGTGAATTGGTACGATCGATTTTCGATATATATATATTAATCGATATATAGATATATTATTTTATATTTCGCGTAGCAACGCGCGCGCGCTAGTGTTAAATAAATTACAAAATATTTTTAAAAGCGCCATCTATGAGCTTGGCGCGGTAACTTTTTGTTTCCATCAATACTAATATTGTCGCCGGCTGGACGTGATTTCGTGTGGCGGCGCTGTCTTATCGAAGCTGTAAAGGGGCGTGGCTTAATTTCGAATTCGTGAATTTCAGTTAGCTATTGTCAGCGCCTTAATATTATCGTTCTTCCTTTCCCAGGTGTGCGACATCGAAGGCAGCGTGTCCTGCGTGTCATGGCTCCCCATCAACCCGTGCATATGCGTGGTGGGGGTGGGGAACGGAGCCGTGTTATACAACGTGAGCTCGGGGCGGCGCGTGCCCGTCGAGGGGTTGGACCGGGGCGCGGTCACCGCGATCGATGTCAACCAGAGCGGGTGAGTTTGGACCGGAGCGGGAGAGTTTGAACCGGGGCGGGGGAGTTTGAACCGGAGCGGGGGAGTTTGAACCGGAGCGGGGGAATTTGGACCGGGGCGGGGGAGTTTGAACCAGAGCGGGGGAATTTGGACCGGGGTGGGAGAGTTTGAACCAGAGCGGGGGAGTTTGGACCGGGGCGGGGGAGTTTAAAGCAGAGCGGGTGAGTGTGGACCGGAGCGGGTGAGTTTGAACCGGAGCGAAGCGGCGCGGGCGAGTTTGAACTTGAGCGGGGGAGTTTGGACCGGAGTGAAGCAGCGCGGGCGAGTTTGAACCGGAGTGGGGGACTTTGGACCGGAGCGGGGGAGCTTGGACCGGAGCGGGGGAGTTTGCACTGGAGCGGGGGAGTTTGGACCGCAGCGGGGGAGTTTGGACCGGAGCGGGGGAGTTTGGACCAGAGCGAGTGAGTTTGAACCGGAGCGGGGGAGTTTGAACCGGAGCGCGGTAGTTTGGACCGGAGCGGGTGAGTTTGGACCGGAGCGGGTGAGTTTGGAACGGAGCGGGTGAGTTTGGACCGGAGCGGGTGAGTTTGGACCGGAGCGGGTGAGTTTGGACCGGAACGGGGGAGTTTGGACCGGAGCGGGGGAGTTTGAAAGGCATTACGCACTTGACTTCAAAGAGAATAGTGGTGGGCGTAGGATTCGCACCGGAGAATTTGAAAGCGGCATCTATCACAGCTACTCATAGCTCGACATAGCGACATCGTTTTATGGTTGCTGTTCCAAGTACTCGAACGAAGAGGTTTGACTCTACTTTTGTGAGAATAATGTCTAGGGTGTGGAATACGTTACCTGGGTGTGTTTTCCTCGATGGTTACAATGTTGGTGTCTTCCTGATGTAGGACCTTGAGAGACCTGCTGCTCTCGAAAGCCTATTATAATATAACAGAGTTTTTAACCGACGACCTTAGAAATTTCGAGGATGGAAAACTTGTCTCTTGACTGTGGAATAAGACACTTCGCTCCAAAAGATTATTGTTTAAATTGCAATGCCCCATTGGGGTACGTTGTGTTACGACTTAATCTGATATTTATCTGTTCATGTAATCCTGACTATCTGTAACATAATGAAGCAATAAATGTTTGAGTATTGAGTATTGAACTTATGGAAGTTTCCTACCTCGATAGACAAATCTGTCGGTTGATCGAATCGGCCGTTTCGTTCGTTCCGACCCTCATCCGACCTAAGTCTATAACTTCCGACCGAGATGTACCGATCCGAATGTTTTTCTTGGTAGGCTACAGATCCGATTCAGCTGTCGGTTGGATCCGATCATTCGGAGTTTGTTTTCGTAGTAGACCTGCTGTTTCTTCTAGGTAAGCACGCTCCATCGTGGATCGCATCGTCGCTAAACATGAGGCGAGGCCGCGGTCGCGTATAAACAAAAAAAAATTGGCAGTCACAACAGGAACTGCCGATAGAAGTGAAAACTTATAACTCAGAATTTGATAGCTTACTTTGGAAACTACGCAGGTGAAACAGGAGGGGGTAGCCATGAGCATAGCCATCTAGACTGGCCAATGGCTATGGTCCCGAGTTGACCCGAACATTTCTTATCATTCCCGAGCGTGACGCTAGAATTCAATTCACAGCCCACGAAAAATCTGTCTGTGACGCGCCGAAAGAAGTTCAAAAACATTTCCCCCACCAAAACTTTTTGTAAATCGTGTCGTTTGTAAATGCCTCAATCTTTGTCTTATTTTCAGGTCGTGTCGTATCGCGTGCGGTGATGCGGACAGCAAAGTGCGTATCTGGGAGCTTCCCGTGCGCCGCATTCGGTTCTCACCGGACGATCTCGACTTCTAGTGGCTTCTAGCTGCTTCTAGATGCTTCTAGCCGCTTCTAGATGTAGCACAGTTTTATAACCCTTGCAGTCAAGGGCGGATTCAGCTTTGGCGCCAGGGGCGGGTCACAAAGGCGTAGTCAAGCCACAATATCATGTCCCAGCCTCGAATTTTGGGGGTCACCACTACGCAGTCTCAGATGTTGGGGGGTCACACTACGCAGTCTCAGATGTTGGGGGGTCACACTACGCAGTCTCAGATGTTGGGGGGTCACACTACGCAGTCTCAGATGTTGGGGGGTCACACTACGCAGGCTCAGATGTTGGGGGGTCACCACTACGCAGTCTCAGATGTTGGGGGGTCACACTACGCAGGCTCAGATGTTGGGGGGTCACACTACGCAGGCTCAGATGTTGGGGGGTCACACTACGCAGGCTCAGATGTTGGGGGGTCACACTACGCAGGCTCAGATGTTGGGGGGTCACACTACGCAGGCTCAGATGTTGGGGGGTCACACTACGCAGGCTCAGATGTTGGGGGGTCACCACTACGCAGGCTCAAATGTTGGGGGGTCACCAGTAGAGTTGTCGTAAGGGGGCGGGCCTTACGACAGCGCATGGATCCAGCTTTGGCGCAAGATGTCATAGATAAGACATAGACCGAGAGATGAGATTGCGTGTCGGATGAAGCTGACTGGGTTCAGAATCGCTAGGCTGATGAACCCTTAGGTAAATTAGGCTGCAGACTAGGGCGGAGGGACGCGTTGAATTCTTGTTCGCATGCACTGTTAATCATCATTTCATCATAGGGCAATGTTTCCAGTGACATTACAGCAGGACGTCTACTCTATTTCTACGAAAACGTAATTTCGAAAAAAATCTCGCGACTTACTCTCGTTCTACTTCGTTTGGTCCGATACAACATTATTTGACGTTTAAATGTTCTAAGCATACTCTGATTAGAGTAGGCAAGTAGTCAAGCCCCAAGAGGCCAAATTTGGGCAAAACCGGTTTTAGGACTTAAAAACCTTATTTTTTCATACAACATTTAAACAGACAAAACGATGCATCGAAATACAATCGCAGTTGGAAAGTCGCGAGTTTATTTCGAAATTACGTTTTCGTAGAAAGAGAGTAGACGTCCAGGGTAGCGATTCTGAAACCATTCGGTTGCATCTACTACGATGTCCGATAAACGATATATCGGCCGAACTTTTGGACGTTTCCGTACGTAAGGCAATCGGTCGGTTGATAGGATCGGCCGTTTCGTTCGATCCGACCCTCATCCGACCTAACTCTATAACTTCCGACCGAGATATGTATCGATTTGAATGTTTTTCGTGGTAGGCTACAATCCGATTCAGCTGTCGGTCGGATCCGATCATTCGGAGTTTGTTTTCGTAGTAGACCTGCAGGCATAGAGATAAATTAATATCTCTGGGTGACGAGCCCAGTGCAGTGCTAGGTAATGATTTGGACTCTTCTTCATGTTCCAATAGCTGCGTGTCACTGTGCTGTTATGTGGCAGGCATGTTGCTTACCATCAGACAAATGTTCTGCTTGTCTCATCAAAAAAAGACGCTCATAAACTTGCTTAAAATTAGCGCACTTTTTTATTTTTATTATACAGGGTTAATTAATTATTTAATTTAATTAATTAATTGGTAGGTAATCAGCCTGCATTATTTTAAGAAATTTTATGTAGGTACATTAATACGTCAAAGTAACAAAACTTAAATACCTCAGCTTGTGTGTTCGACAGTTTTTTTTTTCATACAATAAAAGTTTATTAATTTGCCCGGTCCAAAAGCATCGAACTCTTCGTAACAAAAGCGCGCGCGCTCGATAAATTTAATGATGTGCCGAAGTAAATAAACACTAAAAAGCCGCTAAACAGTGCTAGAGATGACAACAAACACTTTTTTTGGGACATGTATTAAGTGTAAAGAAATTGGAGAACAAAATATGTTTGTTTAAACATGTATACGAGGTGACTAAAAAGCCCTTCGCAAAGATGTCATAAAACAAGAATGTTTCAATTATTTGAGCGTTTCATTTATGAAATAATATTTATACATTGTAATCAACAAGTTTAAGTAACAAATCGAAGTAATTCTTTATTTTTATAAATTTTATCAATAAAAGAATAGAAACGTAACTATTTCGAGTTTAAAGAATAAAATATATCTGACTTCGTCAGTTGAGACATTTTCTCTATAAATTGATATTTGTGTCAACTATGCTACCTATTTTTATAAAAATGCGCCAAACTTGGCGGAGTGGATGACGCCTATGCGCACTTAACACACAAGTTACTAGCACACAACAGTCACCGGACCAAAGTAATGGTGACAATCGACGTGGCAATGCCGTATCCCCAACTACTCGGAAAACGTACTCCCGCGGTCTCATAGTTTTCAAATAATTTCGATTTTTTCAGGACTGGGGTATGTCAAACCCCACCTAGTACACTGAGGGTTAAACGGATGCAGGCTGGTTACCAGTAACCCTGTACAGAGTGACGGGACGTGCGGGACATGAGCCTGATGGTAAGCAACATGCCTGCCCATTACATCAGAGTGACACGCAGGTATAGGACCATGAAAAATTCAAATCATTACCAAACAAATTGTTTTGCCAGACATATTGGATGGATGCCTCTAGAAAAAGAGGCCCATTTTTACGGTTCAACTTTTAAAATGTTTTGTATCATCTTATCTGGAATCAGTAATAAAGATTTTTGTATTTACCTAGAACTGCACTGCGTTGTTCACCCATGTAAGATGCTTTATCTCTATATGCCCTGCAATAGGGTACAATCCTCAAAAAAACTAAGTAGCCTGTTAGTTAGATTGCCAAAAAATATTGTACACGTATTTTTAGGGTTCCGTAAAACGTAAAAACGGAACCCTTATAGATTCGTCATGTCTGTCTGTCTGTCCGTCCGTATGTCACAGCCACTTTTTTCCGAAACTATGATAACTACACTGTTGAAACGTGGTAAGTAGATGTATTCTGTAAACCGCATTAAGATTTTTACAAAAGTTTTAAAAAAAAACAAAAATTAGGGGTGCCCCCCATACTGAGAACTGAAGCTCAAAAAATTTTTTTTCATCAATCCTACACGTGTGGGGTGTCTATCGATAGGTCTTCAAAAATGATGTTGAGGTTACTAATACACTTTTTGTCTACACTGAATAACTTGCGCGAGAGACGCTTCCAAAGTGGTAAAATGTGTGTCCCCCCCCCCCTCTAACTTCTAAAGTAAGTGAATGAAAAAACTAAAAAAAATATATGATGTACATTACCATGAAAACTACCAACGAAAATTAGTTTGAACTCGATCTGATGAGTAGTTTTTTTTTAGTACGTCATAAATACACTATTATTAAAACTTCGATCAAAGTTACAACGAACTACAAGAACTATGTGTACTATCTTATACCTTTAAACGAGCAATTCTTGTACCTATATATGTATATTTATATATATAGAATCTGAATCTCGGAAACGGCTCGAACGATTTTCATGAAATTTTGTATGCAGGGGGTTTCGGGGACGATAAATCGATCTAGCTAGGTTTTATTCAAGGAAAACGTCAATTTAGAGGCTTTTTGAGGCAATGAAAAACTCATACAATGTCATTAGAATACGATAACAAATTTCGGCAATTTGCACGTCGTCTGTTTAGCGCAAATGGGAAACGGTCGCTTTAGAAATTACGAGGCCTCGGTTCGAATCCTGATGGCTGTTACCTCTCTCATTCTTCATTTTGTGTTTTTATTTTTGAGAAAAACTATTATAAAAAGGGCTCCCTCTTTATCAACGTCTTAATATCGTTGTATTTAATTTGTAGCTAAGTATTTTCTAACAAAAAACCGAAAAAAAATCCTATTGGCGAATTATCTGCACAAACTGACTGTTGTATTTAACTATAGATGGCGTTGCACTACTAAGCCTATGAGTATTTGGTTTGAGGCTAGACCAATAATAATAATCAATTATTCGCTTACGTGACAAAATTTTTATCTTTTTAACCGACTTTAAAATAGGGGAGGTTCTCAATTCCGTTGTATATTCTGGTACGTATCTTGCGCGATAGCTCCGCTATCTTCATTTTTTTGGTACAAAATACTTGAGAGGTGACCTCATATAAATTTTATGGAAATTGGTGTGGCGGTTTCCTAATAGTCCACGTAGTCATTCATAGCTTCTTATAAAATTTAGTCGTGTCTGAATTTTATTTTAAATTGAAGTCGCTTATGTTTTCTTCATAGAAAATCCTATTATTTGTAAACCTTTAAACGAGCAATTCCTGGATGTATGTTTATATGTATTTAGTATACAGAATCTGAATCTCGGAAACGGCTTCAACGATTTTGATGAAATTTAGTCTCTATGCAGGGGGTTTCGGAGGCGATAAATCGATTTAGCTAGGATTTAGGTAGGGTCAAAAACGGCGTTTTAAGCGCATTTTGAAGCAATGAGGGAGTTTCCGACGAGACAAAAATAGTTCCAACGGACGCACTAGATGGCGATTGTTCGAGATGCAGATAGATCTGTCTCTACCATATACTCTCAACAGTGTAATCCCTTTAGAGACCCTACCCGTTTTCAGGGAAAAAGTATAGTGTAAAAAGTGTCTTTTTTAATTTTAAAATATTGGGAATAAATATAGCTAATTAGGTTGATAATGTAATAAAAAACCGTTACTGATCACAATCCCTTTTCAGTAAAAATCTTTAGAACTCCCGAGGCAATAGACACCAACTAAGCCAAAGTAGAAGGAAAATTCAAAGATATAAATAGCAATACTGACACGACAATATTTTATCCACAGACTAAGTAGAGAGATACTCTCTCGGCTGAAGGATTAGTATCCATAGCCAAGAATAAATTTAAAAAATATATATTTTGTCTTTCATCAGGTTTACGAATTTGTTTGAAATTTTGATGTTTTGATATAGTTTTCATTCGAATAAAATGGGTACATGGATAAAGTAGTTTATGATTTATTACTAGAAGTCGTGCTTTCGCAAATTGAATGAATTGAGGCCCATTATGCCTACCGCTTTTGACAAGAAACCAAAAGACCTACAAGCGCCTCCTATTATCGTTTTATTAAACCATATGTTTTTGTCTCGTCGGAAAACGGCTCATTAAGAATTGCTACAATATCATTAGAATACGAATGCGTATTTCGTACATGATTGTGTTTAGTGTCGTTATATCACAACCGAGAAATTGGGCGGTTTCAAATACAGAAGTGCGCGGTTCGAAACCAGATCAAACCATTTTTTTCAAATTCCTCATTTACTGTGAGTCCTTCTAATTTAATAGAATCTAAAAAAACACGAACAAATTTTATCCAAGTATTGGCGTTTTTTTAACTTTAATAGGTTTACACTTGACCGCCATCTCGCCTGATGTTAAACGACGATGCGGTCTACGATGGAGCGTGCTTACCTAGAAAAAAACCGATTCACTCTTGATTTGAAGACACAAAAGTTGTAGCCAACGGGAAAAGCCCACTCAGGCAACGTATTTCCATAGCCTAGACGTTCTTATCACAAAAGTAGAGTCAAATCTCTTTGTTCGTGTCTTTGGAAAATCAACCATGAAACGATGTCGCTTTATCGAGCTACGAGCATTCCGATGTAAAAAGGACAATGTGGGATAAGATCATGGAAATCAGTCGCACTCTCGCCGAAATGTATACGATAAAAAACCGATTGGCTAGCAACTTTTCGGCGATGTTCAAGACTTTGAAGTCTTTTTCGCACAAGAGTGTCGTTGCCTATGAGCTTTTTGGCGCGTCTCTCGATCGATTCCAAAGCCTTCAGGTGATACTTAGCCGATCCATGCCAAAGGTGCGAGCAGTACTCACTCCATACAGGAGCGAATCTGTGCTTGATAAATGTAAGTTACAATACAATACTTGTAACTTAATGTTCCTATACAAACTAACTGATACAGCAACAGTATAACAGTATAATAGATGGCGCTGTTAAGCAAGACTCGAAGATGCTTTATTGAAAAAATATCCCGTTAAATTTATGTTATTCCGGCAAGATTAAAAAAAGAAAATTATTCACTAGCGACCCGCTCCGGCTTTGCACGGGTGCAATGCTGGTAAAAATGTCCCATTGCATTGCATATTAAATCGGTAATATCCTCGAAAGCATTCATTTAAATTACATGATGTGCCTAAGGCCTATATTGATCTATATGAAATGCGCAATGAACCTATTTAAGTTAAGAACTCAATTTAATATTGTTGTAAATCGCTTCGTCAATAATACCTTATTTACAAAGCGATTTTAAGCAATATTAAGCCGTTAAAGATAGATATATACAACAACGGACTTTTTTGTAATCCTTTTTATGTACCTATGTATGCTTAGGGGACCTATTTAAAATACATCAAATCCTTTGCGTGGTTTGAAAGATCTAAATATATATGTGGTATGTAGGGAGAGAAGGACAGCGGGAAGCGTTTTATACTAGGTATGTAGTGATATTTCATCAGTACGTAATTCGTATCTTCCTAAACATAATTTTACGAAAAAAAAACCGAGCAAAGCTCGGTCAACCAGGTACTGTATATTATCTATGATATTATGTTACTTGCTGGAACGGAACCCTTCATGGGCGAGTCCAACTCGCACTTGGCTACTTTATTACTTTTGTTTCACAAACAAAAAATTACGAAAATACAGCGCTTCGAAGTTACGTGTGCCGTCACTTGTGAGCACGATTTTTACTCACGAGTGACGTCGCGACCCCCCACTCTCGAAGTTTGATGGTCTATATCTTTAACGATTTTTAATATTATGAAAAAATAAAAAATACCTGTCCAATATTTTTCCATGATCTAGCTGACGGACTAATTAGAATGGTGTATTTTTGACCCAGTCCGGTACCTTATTTCCCTATATAAACTAGAATAACTGGCAAAGGTGTGGTACTTCCACAGGCGGGCTCTGCAGTCTTACCACTGCAAAAACCATGTGTATGGATTATTGTAAAACTGTGCTGTAGGTAAAGTACTAATTTTAGTGTTTCTAACACTAGTAAATGTATGTATGGCTGAACACTGTTCCGTTTTATATCCGCTAGGTACGATGTTTTTAATCGTCTATACATTTGCTAGCGTTTAAGTTGTCCGAGAATATAATATTCGTACCTACTAGGTAATGTTTAGTATAATATATTATGTGGATTAATAAATAATTTATGTTATGGTTATTAACGCCTACTTATAATTTTAAATAAATGACTTACGTATTTTTTATTTGCGGTTTTGATTTGTTTTCACAGTTTGGTTACCTTGCCTCAATTCGTGTTGTTTTTAAAAGGATTGTCTCCTTGTTCGTCATTATTTCTATATTAACCCTTTAAAATCGCGCCTTTAAGCCTTTTACAGGCGGAGGGGTCCCCCCGCTCCCCGCATTTTTCGAAAACACGTCAAATCGGCGAGACTTTGCGTGTGCGCTCGGCGTGCGTCCTTGCGCATTATTTTATACCTAGTGATCGATTAGTTCTATCTAGGCTGCTTTGAGTTACTTTATCATAAAGCTATTGAAATAAGCTACAAAACGATGTATAATTGTTCTCCATTTTATTTTTCACAGATTTTTCTTCGTACCTGAAGTCGAAAAAAGTTATACTTTTGAAAAAGTGGGTGTTTGTATAGAAAATAAATTGTTTTATGTATTGGTGGTTATGTTTTTTATAAACAGCTATATTTAAAAATTATGTGTAGATATACCATGCTTATCTTAACCATAGAATAGATTTCAATGCAATAAGTAATTATTAACCAGGGGGTCTACCGCCGAACGAAAAATGTCATCGCTTTGATGTTTCTTTCTCTTTTCGCTTGAAATGATAGAGACAGCATTAGCAAAGCGATAGCCGATTTAGTTAGGCGGTAGACGCGCCTGAGTTTTTTTTTCTTTTTTAACTTCTATAGGTTTACACTTGACCGCCATCTCGCCTGATGTTAAGAGACGATGCGGTCTACGATGGAGCGTGTTTACCTAGAAAAAACCGATTCACTCTCGATTTGAAGACACAAAGATTGTAACCATCGGAGAAACGCACTCAGGCAACGTATTCCACAGCCTAGACGTTCTTATCACAACAGTAGAGTCAAATCTCTTGGTTCGTGTCTTTGGAACATCAACCATGAAACGATGACGATTTTTCGAGCTACGAGCATTCCGATAGAAAAAAGGACAAGTTTCCTGAAATGTTGAGTTTCTAACTTCAGGGTGCTGGTTTTTCGTGATGTGCGCGCGCATCGTAAAAAAATACTCAACACTTTTTCCCTAATACCCCGTTTACATGATTCCAGTCCAGCGACCGAGTCCAGCGCTGGATTGCTTAATGGAATAATGGAGACCGGCACTGGAATGCACTGGCACTGGATTGATGCATTCCAGTGCCGGTCTCCATTATTCCAGTAAGGGGGCGTCCATAAATTACGTGAGATGATTTAGGGGGGGAGGGGGTCGAGTCAAATCTCATGTAATCTCACGTTAGGGGGAGGGAGGGTCTCGACAAATATCACGTAATTTTTGTTCTGATTGAAACAAAAAAAGATTATACTGTTTTGTTTCATTGAATCCAAATTGTATGTACATGCTCAAGATTAATCTTGAGCGTCATCGTATTAATACGATTAAGATTAGGTATTCACTATTTCGAAGGAGCAGATGATTTTACAGAAAATCATATGGACATGTTGGTGCCAATAGTCTCTCTTGAGACCGCTCATAATTCTCCAGTACCTGGGTAACCCAGCTTTGCTCGGTTTAAATAGTAAATATGCTTAGATACGTACAGATAAAAGAAACCAAGAAATAGATTTCCGTCTGGATTCGAACCCGGAGCTATTAATTCGTGACCGCTATGACCGCTCGACATCCCATCTGAGCTATTACGCTGTCGCGTCACGCGGCGAAATTTACCTTCGCAATCTAATGTCTAATGTGACATTTGTTTTCGTTTTTCATTGTCTAAAAACGCGCCTAATATGCGTTTATAAAAAATGAAGCCTAGTTAGATTGATTTATCGTCCCCGAAACCCCCTGCATACATGATTTCATCAAAATCGTTCGAGCCGTTTCCGAGATTCAGATTCTATCCCTAAATCCACTAAGATCCATTACAAAAATCCATTGATGGATCTTTTTACACTTTTATGTCCACTTTAATCCTCGATCCTAGAATATTCCCAAAATGGATTTTTTAGAACCAACGTGTGTATTAAAATCTATTATAAAGCCACATCTACAGTAGCCAGAATTGAAGGCTGAATCATTCAAACAATCAATTGTCATAGGTCAAATTGCAACGCTATTTGACCTATGACAATTGTCTTGTGACAAGCGTCACAAGCAATAATTATTTATTTTCATTTTCCGTCATGGAAACATCCGATTTTCAATATATTAAAAATAAAAAAGGGATATTATATGATGGATTTAAATATCATAAGAAGACGACATACAAGCAGGGTGCAGTACTATGGAGATGTCGTTTTTGGAAATCCAAACATTGTTCAGGAACTATAACAATCTATGAGGTATTTTTTGTCATTTTTTCATGAAGTATATTATTATACATTATTGAATTTGATTATCTCAAAAGTATAACGCAACATCTAGCTCATTATAATTTTCTAACGTTTTTTTTTAGGATAAAATAATAAAGCATCATCAGCATTCAGACGTTTGCAATCGCGACCATGCACATAATGAAATATTGTTGGCGATGGATAAATGCAGAGAAAATGTGATATCTTCTGAAAATCAGCCTATTCCGTATAAAAAGTTCGCATGTTCCGTAAAAAGCAAAGGTTTAAATTTAGTTACCAGACTACCGCCATACGAATCTGTAAAGAGCGGTTTGTATAAACAACGTAATTCAAAACTAGGCGTTAATAAAACGTCATTTGACCGTGCCTGCGAGGTTGAAATACCCAACTCATTTTCGGATTTCCTATTAGCTGACTATAACTCTGGTGATACACGAATCATCGTTTTATGCTTAAAAGAAACTCGGGAGGTGATTCCAACAATCAAACATGTATTTGCTGATGGCACATTCAAAAGTACGCCCACACCTTTCCTTCAGATATATAGTGTTCACGGGGATTTGGGGAGTACCCTTACCACTAATAGAGTCATACCTGTAATTTATGCTCTCATGACGGACCGGAAATACGAGTCGTATAATGCTTTGTTCCAAATTATAAAATCACAGGTTCCAGATTTTCAACCTACAACATTTACTTTGGACTTTGAATTACCGGCTATTAAAGCCGTTATTGAGAATTTTCCAGACGCGAATATTAATGGTTGCTTATACCATTTTCAAAATAGTATCCGAAAAAAGAGTAAGGCTTTTGGTCTCTTGAAAACTAAATTAAATCGAAGGGTAGTTGATTTGTGTGCAGCGTTGCCGCATTTACCATCCACAATGCTTGAAGAAGGATGGTCTTATGTAAATGAAATAATGCGGAGCGATGTAACATATACAAAGTTAAGAAACTACATGGAACGGTACTGGTTTAAAAATAAATATATCAAGGACATTTGGACCGTATTTGGAGAACGCCACCGCACAAATAACTGCGTGGAATCTTGGCATTCCAGCCTCAATAAAGCAGTTGGTAGAAAAAAACCGAATTTAATTTATTTATTAAACAAGTTAAAAGACGAAGCAAACTATAGTTCGATACGGACAATAAATGAAGGCTGCAATAAAAGAACAAAAGCTCAAATAAAATACGATGCTTTTATTCAAGATTGTGGGATGGAACTTATAAATGGAGAGATATCGGTGGCGCACTATCTGGAAAAAATTTAATAAAAAAATTGAGAAGAGAGGTTATAAATAGTTCAAATTTGTTTAAACTTTATTATTTGTACTATTTGTTCTGGCTACTGTAGATGTGGCGTTATAATAGATTTTAATATACACGTTGGTTCTAAAAAATCCATTTTGGGAATATTCTAGGATCGAGGATTAAAGTGGACATAAAAGTGTAAAAAGATCCATCAATGGATTTTTGTAATGGATCTTAGTGGATTTAGGGGATTCTATATATATATACATATTTATATAGGTACAAGAATTGCTCGTTTAAAGGTATAAGATGGACTGAATTAGAGTAGGTATTCTTTTCTTTTTATCATAGTAGATTGTCAAATTACTAGTCTAAACTAGTCGTAAATAAAAGCACGAAGCAAATTGTTTTTTTTCTTTCTACAATAACAACCCAACGCGTTTACGTAAGAAACCCACATTCTGAAAAATCTCACGTGAGATTGGGGGATGGGGGAGGGGGTTGAACAAAATCTCACGACATCTCACCAACGGGGAGGGGGGGCCAGAAAATTTAAAAAAACACCTCACGTAATTTATGGACGCCCCCTAAGCAATCCAGCGCTGGATTCGGTCGCTGGACTGGAATCATGTAAACGGGGTATAACGCCCTAGAAGAAAAGGTTCAAAAAGGTTTCAATGAAAAAAAAAACTATAAAACGTTTCAACATTTTATTCATGTACAAACTAATCTAAGCATCTAGTCTAACTTAATTAAAATAGTAGATGCATTTTACAACCACAATTTTAGTTTTTCTATTTTCAGTATTTCATTGCTTACATCTCATGGCCATACATAAAGTTACAACTGGTCTAGTCGGTGGGTTCCCAACCAGTCGCACTGTTAATCGTTGCAACTTTTTAAATTGAAAACTTCTTTAGGCGCGCCTAGACAGATTTTTCGTGGGCTGTAAATTGAATTCTAGCGTCACGCTCGGGTATGATAAGAAATCTTCGGGTAAACTCGGGACCATGGCTAATGCAGCCAATGGGAAATGCTGAGAAAGGGCGTGGCTTGGTCATAATGGCATGGCCATCTAGAAATGCGTGAGCCAATGGGCAATGCTAACGCATTTCCAGATGGCCAGGCCACGCCCTCCGCTTATACCCGTGTAGTTTCCAAAGTGTGCTATCAAATTTTGAGTTATAAGTTTTATTCACTTCTATCGGCAGTTCCTATGACTGCCATTTTTTTTAACTAAGGCTTGTTTTCCATCTAAATCACTCTGCAGTCTTCAACTCTTTAAAACAAGTAATTTGGTTCTAGATGGGTACCAGGATCTCATAATAGAGTTGGAAGGTAATCATTGGACATCCCATCAAGTTTGGGTTCATTTGAATAGTCTTGAGGAGTGCTAGATGGTGACTAGGGACTGGTAATGGATCTGGAAGATGGCTATTAATTTCTTACTTCTTTCTTTGTTTTTAACTAAGGCTTGTTTTCTATCACTCGGCAGTCTTTAGTTCTTTGAAACAAGTAATTTGGTTCTAGATGGGTACCAGGATCTCATAAGTTGGAAGGTGATCGTTGAACATTCCATCGAGTTTAGGTTCATTTGAATCATCTTGAGGAGTGCTAGATGGTGACTAGGGACTGATGATGGAGCTGGAACATGGCAACTTCTTCTTTATTTGTTTTTAACTAAGGCTTGTTTTCTATCACTCGGCAGTCTTTAGCTCGGCGTCTCCAACCGTCTGTCTCTGGAAGATGAGCCGGAGTTGTTCGCTGGCAGAGCTCGGCAGCCGGTCGTGCCGGCCGAACTCTTCGCTGGGCAGCTGCGCCGTGTTCAGCTCCGGGGCCTTGTATGTGAAGGGGGTCCACGGACCCTGGGTGGATGGGTGATCTGTGTACTGGTACTTGCGGAGACGTTGGCTGGAGATGTCGCCTGAAAGAAGTTGATATACGTACATTACATATCGTATCTCGAAAAAGCGACATCGTTTCATGGTTGATTTTCCAAAGACATGAACGAAGAGATTCGACTGTACTTTTGTGATAAGAACGTCTAGGCTGTGGAATACGTTTTCCCCGATGGTTACAATCTTTGTGTTTTCAAATCGAGAGCGAATCGGTTTCTTCTAGGTAAACACGCTCCATCGTAGACCGCATCGTCGCTTAACATCAGGCGAGCTGGCGGTCAAGTGTAAACCAATAACAGTAAAAAAAAATGGTTGTCTGTAAAGTCGGGTTACTGACGTTAGTTGAACGTGACAACTTCAACTACGCCTTAGAGCGAGGTAACGCCGGCGGCGAGGTAACGGCGTTAACGGCACATGACGCCATGTTTTGCGGGCGTGCAGCCGGCTTCATCGAATTATAAGACGTTGTCACGTCAAAAAATCGGTTGTCTGTAAAGTTACTGACGATAGTTTAACGTGACAACTTCAACTCCAAGCCTTAAATGGAACGCCTCAGAGCGAGGTAACGCCGCATGACGTCATGCGGCGAGGTAACGCCGCATGTCGTCATGTTTTTTCGTGCGTGCAGCCGGCTTCATCGAATTATAAGACGTTGTCACGTCAAAAGAAGTGAAAACTGCTTTTGGCGCACCGCACAGATTTTTCATAGGCTGTGAATTGAGTTCAATCGTGAATAAAAGAAATCTTCGGGTGAACTCGGGACCATGGCCATTTAGTCTATATGGCCAAGCTTAGAAGACTTATTTAGACGACAATGCTTTGAAGATTTATTCTAGACTAGTGCACTCCGGTTTCGCCCGCGTAGTTTCCATAGTGAGCTATCAAATTCTGAGTTATAAGTTTTCACTTCTATGGACAGTTCCTGTGACTGCCAATTTTTTTATTAGTATAAAGTTACGAGCAGAGCAGGACATGTGGTGAGCAACATGCCTGCCCATAACAGGTCAATGTCACGCAGGTGCAAATGAATTACAAACTTTCAGACGTGCAGCCCGCTTTTTTCTACTTTTTTCACCTTGTGGCCCATGGTTCCTGAAACGTTGCGCCGACCCCGGTGTAGACTAACTACCAACTAAACCGCGATTTTTTTGCACAAACGGTTCTATGGAAGTTTGTCCCTTCTCTACTGCCTGGACTGAGCCAAAATGTCTACCATCTTTGACCAAGAACTCATGGAGCGATTTTCACTTTTCATATGGACCTACTTTTTAGGGTTCCGTAAAACGTAAAAACGGAACCCTTATAGATTCGTCATGTCTGTCTGTCTGTCTGTCGGTCCGTATATCACCGAATCTCTTTCACTCTTTCTCTTTCTCTCTCACTCTCTTTCTATCACTTTTTGCCGAAACTATGAGAACTACACTGTTGAAACTTGGTAAGTAGATGTATTCTGTAAACCGCATGAAGATTTTTGCAAAAAAATTAAAAAAAAGAAAAATTTGGGTTGCCCCCCATACAACTGAAACTCAAAATTTTTTTTTTCATCACACCTACACGTGTGGGGTGTCTATCGATAGGTCTTCAAAAATGATGTTGAGGTTTTTAATATAATTTTTGTCTACACTGAATAATTTGCGCGAGAGACACTTCCAAAGTGGTAAAATGTGTCCCCCCCCCCCTCTAACTTCTAAAGTAAGAGAATGAAAAAACTAAAAAAAATATATGATGTACATTACCATGCAAACTACCAACGAAAATTGGTTTGAGCTCGATCTGATGAGTAGTTTTTTTAGTACGTCATAAATACACTATTATTAAAACTTCGATCAAAGTTACAACGAACTACAAGAACTATGTGTACTATGTATATTATGTTACTTGCTGCAACGGAACCCTTCATGGGCGAGACCAACTCGCATTTAACCACTTTATTTAGTTTTATTATTCTCTTACTTTAGAAGTTACAGGGACACACACACACACACATTTTACCACTTTGGAAATGTCTCTCTCGCGCAAATCATTCAAAAAAAAAGTATAAGAAGCCTCAACATCATTTTTGAAGACCTACCTATAGAAATCCCACACGAAAAGGCTTTGACGAAAAAAATATTCTTGAGTTTCAGTTCTAGGGTATGGGACACCCCCAAAATTTATTGTTGTTTTTTATTTTTGCATAAAAATCTGAATGCGGTTCACAGAATACATCTACTTACCAAGTTTCGATAGTATAGTTCTTATAGTTTCGGAAAAAAGTGTCTATGACATACGGATGGACACGACGAATTTAGGTATATGGGCTCCGTTTTTACGTTTTACTGAACCTTAAAAATCACGAGACAGCTTATTTTCGCGGTTGCGCAAGCGCCGCGCCGCCGAATCTTCGGGCGACCGCAGACCGCGTGCGGGCGTAAAACGCGTTGTGAATAGGGTACCGGACTGGGTCAAAAATACACCATCCTGATTAGTCCGTCAGCTAGATCATGGAAAAATATTGGTACGTATTTTTTGTTTTTTCATAATATTAAAAATCGTCAAAGATATAGACCATCAAACTTCGAGAGTGGGGGGTCGCGACGTCACTCGTGAGTAACGTCACACGAAACTTCTAAGCGCTGCCGCTGTATCTTCGTCATTTTTTGTTTGTGAAACAAAAGAAAAAATACGTGTACAATATTTTTTGGCAATCTAACTGACGGGTTACTTAGTTTTGTTTTTGAGGATTGTACCCTATTGTCCTTTGTTTTTGAAGTGAAAACTTCTTTAGGCGCGCCTAGACAAATTTCTCGTGAGGGGTAAATTGAATTCTACCATCACGCTCGGGTATGATAAGAAACCTTCGGGTAAACCCGGGACCTTGGCGATTGGGCATCTAGAAATGCGTCAGCCAATGGGAAATGGTGAAAGAGCGTGGCGTCGCCATCATGGCATGGCCATCTAGATATGCGTGAGCCAATTGGAAATGCTGACGCATTTCTAGATGGCCATGCTATGATGGCGAGGCCACGCCCTCCGATTACACCCGTGTAGTTTCCAGGGTAAGCTATCAAATTCTGAGTTATAAGTTTTCACTTCTATCGGCAGTTTCTATGACTGCCATTTTTTTTTACATAATATCTCTGCATTCTACAGAAGCTCGATCGCGATTGAAAATCGCTCCATAAGTTCTTAGCCTTAGAGTTCACATTACCTTGTTGGGTTCGCAGCACTTCAACCCATTTAGTGACCTCTGGGAGGGTTTTGTCGTGCATGCTCATCCATACTCTGTCTCCATTCACTGGAAATAACAGAAGAATATTGTTATCAATTTATAATTAACTAACGACCTACCCCAGTTTCGCATGGGTCTAATGCTTATACAAAAAAAATGGTTGTCTGTAAAGTCGGTTTACTGACGATAGTTGAACGTGACGTCTTAAGAAAATACTGATTGTGTTAAGCGCCATCTAGGTAAAACATTCTGAAGCTTTTTGAAAAGCTGTTCAAAGCGCCATCTCTGGGTACATCATTGTACTAGCACAAGTTCTTAACTTCATATCGTCGCTTTTCTAAAACATGGACAGACTCCTTGAACGTAATACACATTTCACTCACTAGATGGTGCGAAAAGTAATAAGGCGAGGTAACGGTGGTAAATATTATCTATTCTATGGCGGTAACGTTACATGACGTCATGTTTTGCGGGCGTGCAGCCGGCTTCATCGAATTATAAGACGTTATCACGTCAAAAATATACTACAGCATCTTTTTAAAAATACAATGTTCACAGCTTTTTTGTCATTAGACAACACAAACAAATTTTCTTTAGAGGTTACCTAATCTTGAAAGAGCAACATAATATTGGCCATGTAAAAACACATATAAACACCCACTAAATGTTCCCACTGCTGGGACTCGGGGCCTTCACTCGCAAAGAGAGAGTTAAGGCCATAATCCACCACGCTGACCCAGTGCGATTTGGTGGATGTCACGTGACTTCGAAAGATTCTAGGTACATGCCGGTTTCCTCACGATGTTTTCCTTCACCGTTTTAAGTTAACGTCATTACGCACATGACTTCGTAAAGACAGTGGTGCGCGTGGTTTTGAACCCGGGGGCTCCGGATCGGCAGTCGCCGTTCTCCCGACTAGACTAGCTGTAACTTCATATGTAAAGAACACATTGCTTCGTAATGAAGCCATTATTTCTCGTTTTTCGTAAAAATAATGGATAAAACATGGTTATTGTGGGTTAGCCCTAAGAGTGAGGAAGTCAGTGCAGGCTATTCAATCCCACTCCAAATTCAATGAAATTTCTATTTGTAATGAGGGTGTTGGCCGCAATGATCTTCCACTTATGTGTATTCAGCAGTTATAAGATTGTAGATGTACTCACAATACTCTCCTATGACAACAGGGCTTCGGTGACGCCTCGGCTTCAGGTACACTACAACGCCAGGGTTCTGCTTCGCAAAATCAACCAAATCTTGCTCTATGTAGTCCCTGGAATGGCAGAATAGATATGTATTGTTTATCAGCAAACAATTTAATTGAAATAGTAAGTATACAGTGACAAGACGAGCAAGACAGGTGCCTGATGGTAAGCAACACACTATCCCATAAAAGCAAAGGGACACACACCTATTGGCACGTCCAAATCATGATCTAATACCACCTTGCCCTTTTTTCTATCGGAATGCTCGTAGCTCGAAAAAGCGACATCATTTCATGGTTGATGTTCCAAAGACACGAACGAAGAGATTTGACTCTACCTTTGTGATAAGAACGTCTTGGCTGTGGAATGCGTTGCCTGAGTGGGTTTTCCCTGTTGGTTACAATCTTTGTGTCTTCAAATCGAGAGTGAATCGGTTTCTTCTAGGTATACACGGCCCATCGTAGATCGCATCGTCGCTTAACATCAGGCGAGATGGCGGTCAAGTGTAAGCCTATAAAAGTTAAAAAAAAAAAAAAACATTACCTAGCACTGCACTGTGCTTATCACCAAGAGATCTAAGATGATCCATCTCTATGCCCTGTAACTTCTGTGTAAACATTGCCCTTCGAACCTGAACACAGTGATGTTTGCACATTACTGGTTGACAGTAGAATAAATAAATAAATATTGGTGGACAATTATTCACACACAACCCCATCTGACCCCAAACTAAGAAAAGCTTGTATTATGGTGGCCAGAAAGCTGATATAATACTTATAACTGGCAAAATCTACTCTGGCAGACTCTACAAGGTGTCCTACCTCTACATAAAATCAATATTTGTTAACATTTCTCACACAATATCATTTGGTGACTTAGTAATGAGATTTTCAGAATCTACATCTCCTGAGTAATTCTGTTAGTGCAGTTGTACAACTTCCATTATCAGTGGCGTTGGCGTTGAAGGAAAATATCGTAAAGATACTTAAAAAAATACACTTTTTCTCAAGTGAAAACCACCAACTCTCGCACTTGACCCGCGTGATAGACGGCCTAACTCTCTCTTTGTGAAAGAAGGATTTATGATATTAGACCAGAAGACAGGAATATAGTTGTTTGTTTTTGATATTTTGTGGGACTTATTATTTTGAGCAGAGCCTCAAGTGGTATCTACTGCCAACCGAGCTTTGGGTTAGCGTAGAAGGCGCAGGGCCCTACTAATATAATCTGACCGCTTACCCCACTGAAGGAATGCAACTTTAAAATTTCTTTGAGATAATTTGATTCAGATATCTGATGGTAGAACCTATCACGACAAAATTACGCTAATTTTCTTGGAAACTACGACACCGTGGTCTTAGTCTTAAATTTTTGGATTTAACAAAGTATTTATGTAATACTAACCTAACACCTCGGCTGCCTCCGTGAGTTTTACAGAATTTCAGCACAATCCTCTGCAACTGGCATACGTATCTCCCAACACCATTCTGCAACGGTGCCCTGACGAAGGCGGGCGGCAAAAATAGATTTTTTGCCGACATTCTCAGTTATTGTTTTCGTATTTTTGTAAATTTCAAATTCCTATTATTTTTATTTTGCAGATTTTGAGGTTGTTTTTTTTCTTTTCTGACTGAGTTGTCAGATGACAATATCAATTCTCTACCGGTTTGGATTCAAATCTTATTAGCCATGTTTTGAACTACCTTGTCCTTATACCACAGAATGTAGGTATGTAACTTATACTATAAAAGCCTGTTCAAACCCAAGCGGTATTCGCTGCCGTCTACCGTAGATAAAACCGAGTGGGTAAGCGGTAATATTACTGTTCCGCGCGGTATTTACCTCTACCCACAGCGGTAGCAAATACCGCTCCGATGTGAACAGGCCTTGCATCTGCTCCATTCAATCAAATACATTTCGATGGCCATTTATTAATGTTTAACATACAAATAGCATACTTTATTGTAAGTAACAGGCAATACCTAGTAAAAATGTTTAAATTTTGTCTCTTCGTCCATTTTACATTCTATAAGGCATTTTTAGGTTGCAAGTAATGTAAATTAAAGATTTATTTGCGTAGTAATGATAGGATGATTCTCAAATTCACCAACTTTGTAAAATTTCTCCAAAAAAAATGAAACATTGGCGCTACCCATAGTAAAATTGAGAACTATCTTTTATGCAACTACCAGTAGTAGCGCCCCCCGGTTTTACCCAAGGAAAGCGTAGTTCCCGTTCGCGCGGGTTTTCCGGGGCAAAAAGGTGGCCTATGTTTCGACGTGCTTGAGCAACAAACATCTAAATGTCCATACATAGACAATAGACATTTACAATATTAGTAGGAATTGTATCTTGAAAAGGGCTTATTAAAGGTTTATAGATATTTTCGCAATGTAAAAAGTGCCAAAGTTTATTAGTTATTCCGCACCGTCGCGTCGCTTACCATCAGGCGAATGGTGGTTAACGCAAACATACGCGTTAAAAAGAGAATAAAACAAAAAAATACTTATATCAACGAATTCGTTATATTAAACACATACTTACACAGTAATAGTCACATAAACATAAAATAAACATTCAACTTCAATAAAAAAAAATAAACAAAATAATCTTAGGGCGAAGTTTTCAAGATATGTAAATATACCAAACATAGTTCTCAACTTCACCACAGGCGGCGCCACTGTTTCATTTTCTTATAGAAATTTTATTGGCGCCACCTATCGTTAAATTGAAAACTATGTTTAAAAGGTATATTTTTAAAATCTCAAAAACGCGACATTAAACTTATATAATATACAAATTAAACTCTTATAACTAATGATCATAGTGTCCCTAAAAGGCTAAATTTAGTCGACTGAATTTAGTCACTAGGTACTGAATTCAGTGAAGGATAATAACTTTTTTTTTTATAAATTAGTATAGTGACGAGCCGAGCTGGACATGTGCCTGATGGTAAGCAACATGCCTGCCACACAACAGCACAGTGACACACAGCTATTGGAACATGAAGTCCAAATCAATACCTAGCACTGCACTGCGATCGTCGCGTCGCCCAGAGATCTAAGATATTATATAAGCCGTGTAACTTCTCTGGAAACATTGCCCTTCAAACCGGAACACAGTCAGTAAGCAAGAATACTAAATTTAGAAGCAAAGATTACTAGCTTCTAAATTTGTTTCTGAAATCAGTCGATTAAACTTGCATCTGAATTCAGTCGACTAAGTTTAGCCAAGCCTTTATGACCATTCTCCTTAGACGTTAAGACTCGGGTTTTAGTCCCAACACTCATAATCGGGGTCATCTTCGTTCAAGTATTCCTTCTGGGGTATCGGCTGCGGAGTAGTTAGTATGGCGTTTGTTGTAGCCGGTTTATCTTCTAGGAGATATTGTTCCTGGAAATAATGGAAATCATACTAAGTAGGTGATTCTTTAAGTAAAAAAATTGGCAGTCATAGGAACTGCCGATAGATATGAAAACTTATAACTCAGAACTTGATTACTTTGGAAACTAAGAGGGTGAAACCGGAGGGCGTGGCCACGACCATGGCCATCTAGAAATAGCATTTCTAGATAGCCAGTGGGAAATGCTGACGCATTCCTAGATGGCCAATGGCCAGTTCACCCGAAAATTTGTTATCATTCCCGAGCGTGACACTAGAATTAAATTCGCAGCCCACGAAAAATCTGTATGTAGCGCGCCAACAGAAGTTTTCATTTCAAAAACTTGCTTCACTTGCTGGTCTATTCGGGAGAACGGCGACTTCCTCTATGCAAGAAGTATTGCCCTAAAGTTAGTTACAATGTATACTGAAATATTGACTTGCTAACTTCAGGATGTTGGTATTTCGTGACAATGTGCGGATGCATATTAAAAATTTACTCTCTTCATTTTCCTAACATGTTAGGGGCTGTCCAAATCACGTTATGTTTTTTTAACATTTTTTTAACCCCCCCCCCTCCGTCTTGTTGATACGTGGTGAGCTGGTGAGGTTTAAAACTACCCCCCCCCCCCCCCACCCCCACCAAAAATCACGTGTATTTTTTAGTACCTATAAAGAATCTTACAATTTTTATGATAGTTTTAAATACCGGTAGAATGTATAATCTAATCCTATTCTAGGCGTGCGAGGACTTCGGTCATTGCCTGGCAACGGCGAGTCAAGGTTACACTACACGCCGCTTTTCGATTTAAAAATCACGCGTTTGACGAAAAAATAAATACACGTGTTATCTTACTATACCCCCCCCCCCCCCTACCCCCTTGTGATATTTCGTGATTTTTGCCGAACCCCTCCCCCCCCTTTTGAATCTCACGTGATTAATGGACAGCCCCTTAAAAGAAGTATAATTTCTAAAATATAAGACTACTAGCGGTCCATTCCGGCTGCGCTCGGATATTGTCATTACTCACAGCGCCATGACAGAGTACTTGAAATCATACGTGAAGCCGTAAGCCTTTCGGTAGCTAGAGCCCAAAAAGGATTGACGATGAACAAAAGACAAATTAACTTTGTAAAAGAGGGCTCAACTTCAAACTCCAAGAACAAGCCTTACTCAATCCTGGGTTCAGCACCTGATTGGACAATTTTAATGGACACGTATGAAAAGCACTACAAAATCCCAGAGGATGTGGGTGTTTCGTCATCCAGACCGGACATTTTCCTTTTTTCTAGGGCTACGAAACGCATAGTCCTGGTAGAACTTACCGTACCGTGGGAAACTAATATACCTAAAGACCACGTGATGAAACAAAATAAGTATTACGACCTACAAAATGAATTAACAAAAAATGGCTATGTAGTTAATTTATACGCTGTAGAAGTAGGAGCGAGAGGTATACCAGCAAAATCTCTCTATAACCTGCTTAAAGACCTTGGATTGTCCAGAAGTGCAGTAAGTTCTATACTAGAACGAGTATCTAAAGCTGCACTAGTAGGATCATATCGGATTTGGCTGGGCAGGGAGAGAAATACGAGTAGTGAAGGTGAGTGTTGACGTACGTCAATGTAAGGGGCCCCTTTTAAACCTACAGCCCGAGTCACAAGTCTTGAGGTCTATTCGAGATTTCTCTCTCTGCCACACGATGGACCCGGCACCCGCACGGTGAATCCATGGAATGCTAAGAAGTACGTCTCTAAAGACTATTAATCGAAATAAAAACTATCCTATCTCTCAAGTTGGACCAGACTGCTCACGGTGTGCCAATTTAATTTAAAATCGGTTAAGTAGTGTAGGATGCCCTGAGACCAGATGGAGTGACGATATACAAAAGATGGCTGGTGGCAGTTGGAAACGTAAAACCGAGGATCGGGCTGAGTGGCGTATTTTAGGAGAGGTCTATGTCCAGCAGTGGACGAACACAGGCTGATGATGATGATTTATTTATTTATTTATTGAATAATAGGCGAGCAGCATTAGCTGATATGCCTATATCTCAGTGTTGAAATAACAAATTATAGGTAATTGTCTGTTAAAATGATTTTGTCTTTAACTATCCATTTGTCCAATCTGTTCTTGAAAGAGTTTAATGACTTTGCTGAAATAACATCCTCAGGCAACCTGTTCCAGTTGTAAACCACTCTGTTGCTGAGGATGTGATGTGCAGTGTTTGTCAGTGATGGTGCGTGCGATATATTAAGATAAGATTTAAAAATAATAGTGCAGTGAACAAATACAGCTTAAATACAGTTTTAGAAATAGCTCTTTATCACTATGATATAACTTACCCGAGCCGGACACACATCAATGTGGGCTTTGATTTTGTCTTTTGGAAACCGATGTGTAGCATTGTATGGGCAGATTGCTAACGAGTCATACGTCTGAAATTTAATTTGTATTAGTTACTTTTGTCATTGTATAAATGAGGACTAAAACAAATTGTTTTGCTAGACATAATATTTCATGCCTCTTTTGTATATAAGTTTTGTATAACATCAGTTTGTATGGGTCAACTTTTAAAATGTTTTGCATCATCTTATCTGTAAAGAACAATAAAGATTTTTGTATTCGAAAAAATATCATACAAGTAGACATGCCAACAACAATGAAGTTTCTATCAACATGGTGAAAGAATTTTGAAGATATTTTGAAAGTGAAAACTTCTTTTGGCGCGCCTAGACATATTTCGACAGATAGAGTCACGCTCGGATATGATAAGAAATCTTCGGGTAAACTCGGGACCATGGCAATTGGCGATCGAGAAATGTGTCAGGCAATGGGAAAACCTGAAAGGGCGTGGTCCGGTCATCATGGCATGGCCGTCTAGAAATGCGTGAGCCAATGAGAAATGATAAAGCATTTCTAGACGGCCGTGCCATGATGACCAGGCCACGCCCTCCGGTTACACATGTGTAGTTTCCAAAGTAAGCTATTACATTCTGAGTTATAAGTTTTCACTTCTATCGGCAGTTCCTATGACTGCCAATTTTTTTTATGTCTCTTTCCTGAACTAAGTATACACTGAAAGCTTCTAAGCAGTAAGACTATAGGATGAACGTTAGAACATATCACATTATACAGGTCAAAGGTAGACGGGAGTGGCTGCTTCGAACTGCGTGGGATTTTCAATAATTACTGGCTAGATAATACTTTATGATACTTACTTGTTCACATTTAATTATGTGCTTCTGAATCCGAGAACGCGGAACTCTATGCAACGGATTGTAGGGGCAAGATATGTACGGATCATTGTAAGGGTCCATTTCTGAAACGAAAATAAAACAATGGACTGTAAGGAGGTGTAAGATTTCAAATTTCAATATTAACTAATTTAAATTGTTAGCACATTTTTCAACTTAGATACTAAAATTACCCGTAAAGTTTATGTAAAAGGCGCGATGTGGACTCAAAAGTTTTGAGTATTCGGAAATCGGAATATTATCTTGTTGTTAAGTAAAAATCCAAAAAAAAAACAGCGACTGCAAAATTTCAAAAGTTTACAAACAACCACAGACTAAGTAGAGACTAGAGACTAGAGAGATACTCTCAAGCTCTCTCAAGCAACATGCAACTGGAGACGATGTTGCCAAGTCACTGACGTAAGAAATGGCCAAAGGCTAAACTCTTCCAAATAGTGAAGCGATTCTAAATCCTTTCGGTTGCATCCGACAAGGAATCTCATCTCTCGGTGTTTGTCTTATCTGTTTAGCATGAGAGAGAGGGATTGCCATTCCGTTTTCGAACCATTCGGAATCGCATTTAGAATCGCTACCCAGCAGAAAGATATTTAGTTTTTGAAGTGAAGACTTCTTTTGGCGTGCCTAGACAGATTGTTCGTGGTGTATGAATTGAATTCCAGCGTCATGCTCGTGTATAATAAGAATCTTCGGGTAAACTCGGGACCATGACCATCGGTCATGTAGAAATGCGTCAGCCAATTGGAAAATGCTGAAAGTGTGTGGCCTGGCCATCATGGCATTGCCATCTAGAAATGTGTAAGCCAATCTAGAAATGCGTCAGCATTTCCCAATCGCTATACCGCGCTATATCGCGTGTCCTAAACGCTATACCGGTCCAGTATAATAACATGTTTCGAATATTGTTGAGACTGCCGAAATTTTGCAGTGCATCTGGAATGTTTGCAGAAGCGCGCATACAAAGAGAATGTAATATCGCGAATAGATGGATTTCCACATCAATCATTCGGAAGATACTAACGTCTTTGCTCTATATTTAGCATGACAGAGGACAGACAGGGATTGTCATTCCAATTTTGAACCATTACGAATCGCATTATTTTAGAATCGCTACCCTGGTTTAGTAGAATGTGGAATGTAAAATTGTAGAGTTCGAATAGGAAGGTCCAAGGCACAAGGTCCAAGGGTTTAATTTTAATAATGCTATACGGAACCTCTCAATACTTATTATGACTCATTCTTACCGGAATAAACCAGTGTGACCAGAGTTAATAGATTTCTGCTTTTGCGGTAGATTTTAGAGTCCGTCAGCTCATTGTGAGTAGAATTTAAAATGCAGTAAATATTTTAGTAGATTTGAGAATTTCGTGGTGAGCAACATTTTTCCTTCGATTCATCTCTCGAACTCGTTCTAGATTGTGAATGGAGAAACGGGGATTCCCATGCCGCAGGTGCTTGAAACCACTCCCACTTGCTATTTTTATTTGTCTGAATTATTCGGTTGTCGTCCAAGTACCTATAACGTTAAATTTCACGAATAACTATTTGTACATAAATATCAATTAATAAAATGAAACGGCTTACACAATGATGTCGCGTAGAATGGGGACAAAACCATAGATCGTAGAACCCAAGATAGGCCCTCCCAAACTTCAGGGCGCACGCAATCATGTCAACGTTGGGAAGAGTGAGCTCACTCCCTCACTCTTTCCGTTCTAGTCGGTTGCAGGACGCGGTGGACCAAAAAGATTGGTTGTTTGTAAACCACTTACGATACACACAGAGACGCAGTTTATTACCAATTTCAAGGACAAGACCTTTTGTTCAAAAATTGGATTTCAAAGTCCAAAATAAATTAATCAAGTGCTCATTACAAGGCTTGCGTTGTGATATTATATTGAGGAGAGTTGCTTCTTTTAAATAATATAAATGTATCCCCTTAACGCATTCCAAGAACAAAAAAGGATTTTCAGGAACCAACTTTATATTTTCACTAGCGTTCCGCCCCGACTTCAATTCAATTCAATTCAATTCATTTATTTCTTCAATATGGGTACATTACATGCACACTTATGAAAGTCAATACAAAGAAAATATAGTATTACTTAGTGTAAAATATAGGTATGACTTACAGTAAATGATGTTTCAATTACAGTCCAAACTTAAATTCAAATTACGCAAAGAGGATTTATCACATAAGAAATCATTAATTTTGTAATACGCCTTTTCAATTAAAAAATCCCTTAATATTTTCTTAAATATTGTGTCATCTTTGTTTACAAGGTTTTTTGGTAGCAGATTATAAAATACGATGCCGTTCATTACAAAAGAGTTGCCAGTTTTAGCTAATCTAATAGTAGGCAAAACAAGCTTGAACTTGTTTCTTGTTTTACAATTGTAGGTGTCACATATTTTCTTGTAATTATTAATATTTTTACGTACATGCATGATATTCAAATAAATGTACAAACAAGGCAATGTGAGAATTTTCACCCGCATAAAAACCTCTCGGAGAGACTGCCTACTGCCGAGCCTATAAATAGCCCTTACAGCACGCTTCTGTAAAACAAATATTCTATTTACATCGGCTGAGTGGCCCCAAAGCAACAAACCGTATGACATGACCGAGTGGAAATAACTGAAATATACAATTCTTGCAGTGTTTATGTCAGATAACTCTCTTATTTTGCGAACTGCATAAACAGCCGAACTAAGTCTACTCGCTAATTCATCGATATGAGCGCCCCATTGCAGTTTGCTATCTAAAGTGAGTCCAAGAAACTTAGTGGTGTTTGAAAGAGTTAGTTCATCATTGTTTATCATTATACTTGGCAAGGCAGTATTGTTTGTTAAGGTAAACTTTACACAATTTGTTTTTTTGGCGTTAAGTTTTAAATTGTTTATGTTAAACCACTTATTAACAATGTTCAGACACATGTTAACTTCAGTCGTACTATACTTTTTTCTATCTATTCCAAATAATAAGGATGTGTCATCAGCAAACAAGGTAATCTCACAATGACGACGCGCTAAGAAAGGCAGATCATTCACGTAAACCAAAAAGAGAAATGGGCCTAAAATAGAACCCTGTGGTACGCCAACAGACACATTCGTAGTTATTGATCTGACACCATTTATATCAACATTTTGAGTTCTATTAGATAGGTACGATTTCATCAGTTTCAAGGCGTCGTCTCTCACACCGTAGTGTGATAGCTTATAGAGAAGAATCTCGTGGTTTACGCAGTCGAACGCCTTGGACAAATCACAAAATATACCCAAAGAGTCATGACGAGACTCCCATGAATTGTATATGCTCTCAATAAGATTGGTTGCTGCGTCAATTGTAGAACAACCCTTAGAGAAACCAAATTGCTTACTATACAACAACTTATTAACGTTAAAGAAATCAACTAATTGGTTAAGCATAATTTTCTCAAAAATTTTACTCAAACTTGGGAGTATAGAGATTGGTCTGAAATTACTAGGGTCATTTTTACTACCACTTTTAAACAACGGGATTATTTTGCTACATTTCATCAAATTGGGAAACTCATTATTGTCAACACAGGAATTAAACACGTGAGCAAGAAATGGGGCTAAGCTGTCAATAATCTCAGCAATAAAACGAACAGACATTCCCCAAAGATCCTCCGATTTCTTGGCTTTTATCGACCTGAATGTTTTTATAACTGTAGCACTTGAAACTTTATGAAATTTGAAAGATTTTGAGCAAGCCTCCACATTTTCTACAAGCAGCCGAGTTGCCTCTGTAACGCTTGTAGACAGTGACTCAGTAGTCTTATAAGGTATATCCTTAAAAAACTCTACAAATTGATTCGCTATTTCTTTTTTGTTTGTAATTATTTGTTCGTTTTTTTTAAGTTTGTATTGGTAATGAGATATACCTGTTTTACCAGTTTCGGTTTTTATAATGGACCAAACTGTTTTTGACATGTTTTTGGATTTTTTTATCTTGTCAAGAATGTACTGAGTTTTTGCGTACTTACATACCTTTTTAAATATTTTACTGTAAGTTCTTACGTAGTTAATCAAATGAACATCATGGCTTCCTGATTTTTTGTTATAAAGATCGTACATTTTTTCACGGCTAATTTTTATACCCGTAGTCGCCCACTGATTAAAAACCAGTTTGACGTCCAATTTTTTGCAAACTCTCGGGAAAGTCAGATTAAATTTTTGTAGCAATAATTGAAATATATTATTATAACATTCATTAGGATTATCGGTCACGTCTAAATTTGTTAACAAGTCATATTCAACAACATTCTTGAATTTAAGCACCTTTTCTTTTGTGAAGTGCCTATTTTGGATGTCAACTTTAGTATTTATTCTATTTAGCGGCACAGTAATAGCTTGGCCAGTATGATCTGAGGGCAGGCATTTAAAAATAGATTTATACAGAGGTTTATGTTCACAGAAAATATTATCAATACAAGTAGCAGTGGAAAGTGGAACCAGTAATTCTTGTAGGTTCATTAAATTGGGGATATAAGTTGTAACTCTGAAACAGAGTGAGAAAGCTATTTCTACACTTTGACTCCTTGAGCAAATCAATATTGAAATCACCCATCACTATTACCTGTTTAGACTTGTTACATACCTTAATTAAAACCTCATCAGTATTATTTTCGAAAACTTCACAGTTACCCCCTGGTGGTCTATATACGGTAACTATAATGTATTTGTCCAATTCTACACAAGATATTTCAATATGACGTTCGGATGACAAACATTCTATATCTTTTCTTCTCTTGATTTTAAGAGATTTATTTACAGCTATCAATGAACCGCCATGGGCTGAATACTTCCTACAAAACTTACTTACTATATGAAAATTCTCAAAATTTAGAACCGTTTTATGCTCTTTTAGAAACGTTTCAGTTATACATAAAATGTCAATATCAAACTTCTGCAAAAATAGACCAATCTCCAACTCTTTATCAACCATGCCACCCTGTATGTTCTGGTGGGCTATGGTAATGAACTGTTTATTTGGGCATTGCTTAAAAAAGTTGGCGATCTCAGCGGTAGGCATTGCTCCATCACCCAGTTTGCCGTATTTGGAGTTACAGTATCATTAACTATTTCTGCTTGATGAGCTGATCTAATTTGGACAATCGTACTATTTCCATTATTGGTTGCGTCAATGTTCCACAATACGGAATCAAATAGTTTTTGATTTAATAATTTCATGAATTTCAAAACATTATTTGCTTTTGTAAGCTCGTAGGTATTACTATTTATGTCAATAATATGTAGGCTTTTACAAGTTGAGGCTAAATTGTAAAGGTCACAGTTTAACTTATACAAATAATTATTATAATTAAAAGAATAAACCGGGTGAAATGGCAACGAACAAACAATAATCTTTGATTTTCTGCTAGCCACTTCCAGTAGGGTCAAACAATAGAGGAAGTCCTTACGTTTGATGACATTTTTTTCACCTATTATTAAAACGTGCGTATGCTCTGGTTTGACTGTAGCTGACTCGACCAATGATTTAACGATTTGATTCATTGCACGACCAGGCGTGCAGTAGTTGTAAATCTTTTTCGAAGTTTTGTTTTGGAGGCGAGCTCCTAGACCCACTCCACCTCTGTCAGAAAAAATATAAACTCTCCTCGCTCCTTCATTTGTAGGAACAGTGTGTGCCAACGAATGCTTATCCTGCAGATCCTCTTTGATCAAATTTGTTATTTTAAGAACGGCCGACGAGGCTAGACTTGGCACCTGTTCAGTTACAGCTTTTTCAGAGTTTAAGTCCGGTCCATTAGATGTTTCTATTACATTTTCTGCACTTTGTTTATCTGTTACAAGTTTATTTATCTCATGTAATTTATGTTCTATAAAATGTAGTGTCTCAATAGTTTTTTCCTTTTTACTGAGACTCGTCTTGTATTGTTCTAATGACTCAATTAATTTACTGTTGATGGACTGTTGAGTTTCAATCATTTTGTTTCTTTTTTGTAACTCATGCGTAATAATTGTATTTTCTTGAGATAATAGTTCGGTATTCATTTTATTTGACAAATTATTACCATCGACCAGACTTTTGTCGTTGTTGAAAGAAGATTGCTTCGATTCTTGTTTTTTATTAAATTTATTGTTTTTATTGTTCAGGCGTTTTATTTTATTACTCAGTTTCTTTACAGTTTTCATGAGTCCTTTTATCGATTTCATTTTAGTTACATGCACCTTTGTCTTAAGTTTTATCTTCGTATCAATTTCTGTCGTCATTGTATGCGCCGATTCTAATAGCAGCTTACTGTATTTCTTTTGCAATTCGTTATAATTATTTGTCATAGCACCCAATTCATATTTCAATGGAGTAATATTTTTCATTAACTCAGTCTCGTATTCTTTATTTATTTCCAATAGCTCTGCAATTCTTTTTTCTAATCTTGTCACATCAAATAAGTGGTCGTTTTTTGTACATTCATAATTTGCAATAGTTTTTTTAAAATAAATTATTTGCTTACACATTTTCTCAAATTCAATGGAGTTGCTATCTTGTTCTTCTGTCAATTGCTTTACTAGACTGACTTTCTCTGATAAGTCCAGCTTTAAAATGTTTATAATTTTTTCATACTCTTTTACCGTTTCTTTTAATTTGTTTTCATCGCGTTCCGATATAGTATTCATTTTTACCTGAGCAGCTTTTGCTTTAGAACGGGTATTCATTTTGGACGTGTAGTTGCGACTAAATAAAATGAAAAAATCTACCTAAATAGTAGATTTGTTTAGGAGACGACCACCCCGTAAATATTCGTTTGCTGTGTTTCGTATATTATCTGTGCGCTTGATCAAAATCGATTTTAGAACTTAAGGTGCGCCCGCACTGGGCGACGCGACGCGACGCGACGCGCCGCGGCCAAATCTTCACAGATCACAAAATAGACTCCGCGCCATCACTCGTGACCGTTGGCGAAAGGAGCCACTGTCGTATTCCACAATGACAGATGAAACCTATGATATTATAGTGGTTTAGTTCAATAATATCACTTACGTACTTCAGTGATGGCACGGAGTCTACTACTAGCACAGATAAGTAAATCTTGAAGCTTCCGTCATTTTCGAGATATTATTAAATGTCAGTGTCAGTGAATCAGTGACAAATATTACTGTTACGAACTGTGTTGCCAAACGATACGAGTTAATACGATTTAAATCGTATTTATAAGATCTTTTTAGCTCATGTACGATGTACGATTGCAAAGTCGAAACCGTACGCAAAATATACGATCTTTTGAATGGAATCTTACGAAATTAACAATCACCATAAATTATTTTTTGAAGTGAAAACTTCTTCAGGCGTGCCTCGACAAGTTTTTCGTGGGGGGGGGGGGGGGGGGTAAATTGATTTTTAACGTTACATGACGTTACGCTCGGGTATGATAAGAAATCTTCGGGTAAACTCGGGACCTTGGCGATTGGGCATCTAGAAATGCGTCAGCCAATGGGAAATTATGACGCATTTCTAGACGCAATGCCAAGATGGCGAGGCAACGCCCTCCAGTTACATCCGTGTAGTTTCCAAGGTAAGCTATCAAATTCTGAGTTATAAGTTTTCACTTCTATCGGCAGTTCCTATGACTGCCATTTTTTTTAGTGTGAAAAGTAAAACAAGATGGTCGAACAACAAAAGAGTTAATCGAACTGAACTTCTTAAATGTAGATTGCTTTATGAATGCATACCGGAATATCTCTACGTAGTTCCTTTATAAATATATAGCGTTTTAATGTTAACACAGTCGATATATAGTTAAATTGTGGTATTATCTTGTCAATTTGGCTATGCAACCAGTTGAAGTTGTTTTTGATCAAGTTTCGGAATAAACCTAACAGTTTTCTAATCTGAAAAAGTTTGATATAACTATATCTTAACGCCATAATGTTTCATCCTGTATAAAGTGAGGCATATGTATAATGCGACAGGATGAGCAGAACATGAATGGTAAGCCATAACAACCTAGCGTCACGCAGCGTTTGAACATGATTTGGACTCTTTAAGTCTAAATATGAGCACTGCAAAGCGCTCAACACCCATAGATAGTTTAGTAGTGGTAGGACTCTTTGCAGAGCCCCCCTGGGGAACTACCATCTTTGCTAGTTATTCTACGGCCAAGCAGTAATTTGCAACAATCACTGTGTTCCGTTTCGAAGGTCACAAAATGTCAAAGCCCACTTGGCCAGTTTTGTAATTTTTTGAAGTGAAAACTTCTTTAGGCGCGCTATAGACAGAATTTTCGTGGGCTGTGAAATGGATTGATGATCACGTGATCATCACGCTCGGATATGATAAAAAATTTCGGGTAAACTCGGGATGCTAGAGCGAGAAAGATAATGTGGTCAACAAACGTGCCAGACCGAGAAAGATAATTGTTAGAGGAGGACATGGGACAATACATACTCTTACTCCCTCTCGCTGCTCACTACCAGAGTTGACACTTTAGCGACTTTCTCGCTGAAACTGGCGAATTTTTAAACTTTTTAATCACGACATTAACTTCTAGGTACTTATCACATCAATTGAACCTGTCACGAAATGTTAAATTTGCATTTCACGTCCATTGCAAAAAAGTTATGGTTGTAATATTTTATCACAGCACTTACACTACGTAAACACACAAAATGATACCCATTTTCATAAGAAGGTGCTTACACAAATACACTATAACACAACATATTTATGCATTTTTAGCGAAATACATAAATATGACATAACTAAATAGCAAACACTAAAAACTTGCGAGTTATTAAACGCCGTTTAATAACTCGTTTAATAAACGGCATTTTCGACCCGCGTATTTTTTTTTTAATTTATTCTTGACTATGGATACTAATCATTCAGCCGTAAAAGTTTTAAATTAAAATTATTTAGTAGTCATTATATAGTTAAGTATTTCTTATTTTAGTTTTCACTTCTGCCGTGCGGTTTTAAGCGCACACATTTTTTTTTTTATATGGCAGCATAGAATGAATGAGTGAACGTAAAATTACTTATCTGTGACTATTTGGCCGCGGCGCGTCGCGTCGCGTCGCCCAGTGCGGGCCCACCTTTAAGTCGATTTTATTTTATCTATGACCAGAAAACTTCACATATGAACGAATAATTGTCAAAACAGAAAACAGCTGATCCAATCAGCTAAGTCTTTTATTAACGGTCTCAAATTGTCAACTCACTTTTTGTTGTTATTGGTCCTTTTTGAAGTCCTTGTAATCCTATAAACGTTCTAACAGTTTCTTTCCAATGTCAAATTTTCTATTTAATTGTGATTTTCTCCATAATTCCAAATTCTCCATAAATAAATAAAGAGTTATATTACATTATTTATTATTAAAATCACAGTGAGTGTCTAATTCGCGTGTTTACATTTAAGAGACCGGAACCGGAAAAAGATTCACCTATGATATGTATAATATAGCCTTAGCATTTAGTGAAAGAATTTTTGAAATGAGGGAGTTTCCGACGAGACAAAAATAGTTCCAACGGACGCACTAGATGGCGATTGTTCGAGATGCAGATAGATCTGTCTCTACCATATACTCTCAACAGTGTAATCCCTTTAGAGACCCTACCCGTTTTCAGGGAAAAAGTATAGTGTAAAAAGTGTCTTTTTTAATTTTAAAATATTGGGAATAAAAATAGCTAATTAGGTTGATAATGTAATAAAAAACCGTTACTGATCACAATCCCTTTTCAGTAAAAATCTTTAGAACTCCCGAGGCAATAGACACCAACTAAGCCAAAGTAGAAGGAACATTCAAAGATATAAATAGCAACACTGATACGACAATATTTTATCCACAGACTAAGTAGAGAGATACTCTCTCGGCTGAAGGATTAGTATCCATAGCCAAGAATAAATTAAAAAAATATATATTTTGTCTTTCATCAGGTTTACGAATTTGTTTTGAAATTTTAATGTTTTGATATAGTTTTCATTCGAATAAAATGCGTACATGGATAAAGTAGTTTATTATTTATTACTAGAAGTCGTGCTTTCGCAAATTGAATGAATTGAGTCCCATTATATCTACCACTTTTGACAACAAACCGAAAGACCTAGAAGCGCCTCCTATTATCGTTTTATTGAACCATATCTTTTTGTCTCGTCGGAAAACGCCTCATTGGTCTTGTAGTTCCTGAGATAAGCGCGGTGTTCAGATTTAAATAAAATATTTAATTATTAAATTAGTACATATAGATTGTTAATTATTACATTAAATAAGTGTATGGAATTAAAATGCATTTTTATTACACATATAGGCTTTTCCACTTACATTTCGGTAAGTAGAATTCAGTAGATTTCGGCCTTACCGTGAGTAGATTTGTCAAACTAAATCTGGTCACACTGGAATAAACCCTTGACTTCTAGACAGTTGACAACTTTCCAACTTTGTGAGTTTGTGACTCCAGACGTGATCTGTGCTCCAGGCTCCAGAGAGTATCTTTCTACCTCTACCTAGTCTGTGCGGGGTGGTCGACTCTCTTAGGGCCGTGTTAGACAAAAGTACATACACGTGGGGGCACCAAACGAGTAGTGGCAATATATACGCGCGTCTCTTTCTAACGTTTCATTTTAGAGATAAGTAACCAGTGAAAAATTACGATTTTAATTTACGATATACGATTACGTTGTTATTGTTAATTTACAAAAATATCGATTTTGAACCAATAAATTTAGTACCATTTGTCGATAAAAACTAGATGTTGAAACCATTAATTGTATGTCCGTCGTCCTACGATTTCATAGGACTGCAACATTAACTGCGACTTGTACCAAAAATTACATCTACCGACGGAACGCCTCTCTTTTCTCAATTTCTCTTGATAACTCGATTAGTAAAGTAACAATAAAAATAAGTATCGAGTCAAACATTTTCGTGGTGTCATTACGTAGGTATCTCTAAAAGTCTAAAACGACCACAAGAAAATGGCGTCGTGTTTTGTTTACGTGCTTTATTCTTGTTTTTTTTGCTAAAATCCAGTTTATTTACATTGTATCCATATATTTCCGCTGTATTTCGTCATGAAAGAGAGCAAACGAAAGTGCTGCTAAGTGTGGCAGATCGCCTGCTGGCGATTCTACCATCACGCTACATCGTTTTCCTAAACCTGGAAAAAGGATTTTTTTACGGTAAATACTTACGTTGTTCGCCAAATCGCGAATATTGTTATGATATTATCATAAATTTGACGACCTATGGGCGCCCGGCGGAAACTAAAACATATTTGTAAATTATGCTTTCAGTTGCTGGTTGTGGGCTAAGTATTGCTATCCTAAATAAGAATGGGCTTCAAAACAAGAACAGCTGTACAAGAAGGATCCATCATACCCATCACTTCAAGCCATCTTCTTTAATTTCTGGTGGAAAACAGCTTATAAAATTTGCTACACCCGATGAAAGCTATGATGAGGTAAATATATTTTGATTGTTTTCTAAAAGATATAAAATAATAATTTTGTGTATGTTGTGCTTGGTAAAATAGTATAAATTATTTAATTTTAGATGCTGAACATAACTGAACTGAAGCAGGTTCATCTACAAAGCAGCTCCTACTAGAAAACATAATATTTTGAATACTGACATACATGCAGTGGTTATACGACTACTGAACATGACGCAGGTTCATCAACAAAGGCTGACATAAAGCCAGTGACTACTACCTATGTGAGAAAATTATGAGGTTGGTATATCGAAGTTATCTAAAAATAAAGCTGAAATCAGAAAAAATAACATTGTAGTTGTGTTAGAATTTGGTGTCGGCATCATTATGGCTACATTTTACTAATTCAATACTACTGTGTCTTATTACAAGCTTCTACCCATGACTTATTTGTAGTTTAGAAGGATGAGCAGGACATGAGTCTGATAGTGAGCAACACGCTTTAGTTACACAGCTACACACTCAGTTACACAGCTACATAAAGAGTCTAAATCACTACCTAGTACTGCTCTGCTCTCGTTACTTAGAGATTTAAGATGTTTTATCTCTATGCCCTGTAATTTCTTTGGAAATGATGCTCTTCAAACACTAACAAATCAATTTACTAGTTTCGAATATGATGAAATATATAATCATGAGGAAAATAAAACTTTCAGATGCTGAGATGAACTGAACTGAAGATGGGAAACAATCACTCAAGTATGTACTCCTCAAAAATGCTTACAAAATGTGTGGAAAAATGTGCTTCTACGAGTATTATAAAAATATTGTTATAATATTTAATTTATTAATGGGTAGTGGTGTACATGTTCTGATTACATTTTGAAGTCTCAAGATTGTATTTTCCAAATACCTAATTGAAATAAATGTATTAAACCTCAACACACATGTTTTTTTCTACACCACATCAAGCCATGAATTTATATTAACCCTTAGCCACCTAACGTGTTTTTGAGTTACACTACCACCTAACGGCGGTCATGGTGACCGCTTATTATTTTCTATTTTATTTATTTTTTATAATGTATAAAATGATATAAATGAAAAACAGATCGTAATCTTTATAGTTTTGTTAAGATATTGACGTTAAAAAACTTTGAAAAATAATAGAAATACATATAAATAATCAATGTTTATAATTAACTTGAACATTTTAGTACGAAATCTAGGCATTATAAAAATCTGAGATGTGACAAGTAAGTATTTGTAAAATCTAATCAAATCTTCAAATTTTTTGGTAGTTTAATGTATAAACTACTATATAAAACTATTAATGACAAAATCCAATCACTTATTTTATGAAATTGCAATGGGTAAACAGTTACAATTTTTAACGACAGTTTACGCACATCTTTTGCGAACACTCAACGCAAATGGGTTTCTTACATTGAAAACACATGTAATATGTTTTGCGGTTTTTTAGCATCACAAGTTGAGCAACTCTTCCTGATTTCAAACCTTTCGATCAGTTGAGGAAATGCTTGGCTCTTGTTCCATCTTCAGTACGCGGCGAATACCGCATCAAAGTTCTCCATGCAAACCGGGTTTGTTCATACGTCGTTCCAAATGAGATTTTACAAGATTTTCAGCCAGTTGCTTCAACCTTTAATGGATACGGATGCAATCAGCAACAATAGTTCCGTCTTTGTCTTGACACTCTGGATCATTATCTTCTATATCTGAGTCAGACTGACATTCGTCTCTGATAAAATGATCCACTGGGATATTTTCGATGTCGCTGCAGTCTTCGTTTGGCAATTCTGGCTCATTTCTTTAGTTTTCCGTGTCTGAATCAGAAATTTGTTCTAACCATTCCAAGATGTTTCGGTTTAGTCGTTCATCAGACATAATAAATCCATAAAAACAAAAATAATTGATTTTATTAAAAATTACGTAAACACCTAACGGCGGTCACCATGACCGCAGACAAAATATAATTACCTGTAACTCTTGAACGCGCAAACGTGTGAAACGTTCGAGCGCACACTACGTACTGGGGAGCAGGGGGGTAAAGTAGATGAACTTACAGACGCATAGCTCGCATAGTAACGGAATAATCCAAAAAATAAAAACCGCTGGAGTCACTGTGACCGCCGTTAGGTGGTTAAGGGTTAAGACAAGAAAAAGAAAAGGTAGGTTATAAACCACATGGAACTACAGCCTAACTAATATAAACAAAACTTACTTGCAAGTAGTAAGCAAGTACGTTTTGTTTATATTAGTTGGGCTGTAGTTCCATGTGGTTTATAATTTACCTTTTTACCTATAACATTTTAAATTTTCCCGCCTACGCAAATGGTAGATTTTAAAATTTCCCGCCTTGCGCACTGAAAGAAGTTTGAAGGGGGCTACAAATAGATGGAGCCACTTTTCTACGAAGTATGGAGTTGACATTCTTCTTGAGTAATATTGTTCTGTGGTCTGTGCTCTCTACTTAGTCTGTGCTCCAGACCAGACTCCAGTTGTGATTTGTGATTATTTATTATTGTTTTGATCTTTTTTAAAAGTAGCAAAAAGCACCCATTCTATTGATACATAAAAAAACTAATTCGGGTGTACTATACAGTGTAGTGCGTTGAATGCATTTTATAATTTATTGTTGGTGTAAACGGCAGCAAAGTTCCCGCCAATAAAATCCGGCATTGTGTCAAGTCCTGTGTAAAACTGCTTCAATAAATGAACAGCTGGCTCTGTCAATCGTAATGAATCCCGGGAATAAACGGAAAGACACCCAGCCAGGTAATTTTATCTTTTAAAACGTTTTAAGTGCGCAAAAAAGCACCCAGTTCTGAGTTTGATTTAGGGAAGTTTCGAACGAAAACTCACAACTCTATATGGATAGTTTTTGTGAGATGTAGGTACTCTTTTTTATTTTTAACTAGAGGCTTGTTTTTACGCCTTATTTTCCCAGCACAAAAAGTGTAGTATTATTGCAGACTATTTGTCTACCTCTGTAGAAAATTGCATCCATACCTACCTCTTCAGTAGTTGTTGCTTGAAAGATTGTACTTAACCCTTTATTTTTTTCACAACAAGTTTTCATATTTAGAATGTAAGTAGGATATAACAGTCATTTAAATAGACACCAGTGATGCAAAATTTAATATTTTTTTCAAATTCATAAGTTATTCAATAATGTGTTTTTTTATGATGTGTGTGGAATATGGGTCATTCTAAGTTAAGAGGTCCCTTTTCACTGAAAAACGCGAAAAACATAAATGTTAGAATTTTAATCTAATTATTTAATATTTTTATTGGAACAACTCATTTATGCACATCTGTTAGATGGCCAGTCAATTTCTAATTTTTTTATCGTCTTAGAAAATCCCAGGGGAAAGACTGTACTTTTCTTATGTAATAATACAGAGAGTAGAGTCTCTCCCCTGGTCTCTTCAAAAACAAGAAAAAAATGATAAACTTACCAGGATTTTGACAGATTCGAGCAGATTAAAATGTAATGATTAATTTCAACCAATATTCATCTCTCCCTGATTATTTTGGCAAATTATGTGCCAGGGGATAGACGCCAGGGGAAAGACTTTTTCTTGTAAAAATAGATTTGATTGTAAAAGTATTTATTAGAAGTAAATAAATAAAGTATTACAGTAATCTATGGACAAAGTATAGTAAGTATACAATTAAAATTGAGAATTTAGATTAATAATTATAAAATAAAACTGACCAGGGGAGAGACCACGTTTAGGGAACAGCACCCCAATTTAGGGATGTCATGATCAAAATAACTGGCAATCAACGCAAAAGCAAAACCCTTGCAGCGTTGGTTGTTAGTTTTGAATTGAAGGCATCGTGATTTGGATTAAGATCGCAATAATTAAAATTATAAACACAATATTTTTAAGTTTGCAAAATGCCAGGAGAGGAGACACAAAATAAGAGGGACACAATTTGTCGAATTTTTTTTCCATAAAAAACAAAAAATTATGGTATTTTCTTTATAGCATCATGATTATTATTTATATTAATTTATGAAATATACTGAATTGAACCATTACAAGGAATTCAAAACTGCATTAAGTACTGATTAACTAGTAAAAAATGGAAAGGGACAAGCCAGGGGAGAGAGAATTTGCGTGTTTACAGTGCAATTGTGACAAAACTAAGTTAATTAACGATTTGAAATTGACTGCCCATAAGTTAAATGCAATGTATTAAAAGATACTAACATCATTTATTCTGAATTTTTAAGATTAATATGAATATATATCATGGCCGTCATGAGGACCTCTTAACTTAGAATGACCATATGTAACATTATTTACTAATTGTATTTTGTTTATTTATTTCTCTTAATGTTCTGTAGTTATACAGGTGACATATTCAAGAACAAACTGGGCAAATGGATAGTGAAAGACAATATTGTTTTAACAGACAATTACTTAGACTGAGATATAGGCATATCAGCTAATGCTGCTTGCCTATTATTCAATAAATAAATATTTTACACCATGAGTGCTAAACTTCTAAGTAGTAGTTAAAACTTGTGTTTTAAACTACGGCCAGTAGTCCGTACAACTGCCAATTTTATTTTTATTATGTAAATTGTAAAGAGTGATCGGACGAGTCCAAATCATTACCCAACTGTACTGCGCTCATCACCCAGAGAAATATGGTGATTTATCTCTATGCCCTGCCTTTTCCCTGGAAATAGGGTACAATCCTCAAAAAAACTAAGTAGCTCGTTAGTTAGATTGCCAAAAAATATTGTACACATATTTTTTCATTTATTTCACAAACAAAAAATGACGAAGATACAGCGCTTCGAAGTTTCGTGTGACGACACTTGTGAGTACGATTTTTACTCACGAGTGACGTCGCGACCCCCACTCTCGAAGTTTGATGGTCTATATCTTTGACGATTTTTAATATTATAAAAAAACAAAAAATACGTGTCCAATATTTTTCCATGATCTAGCTGACGGACTAATTAGGATGGTGTATTTTTGACCCAATCCGGTACCCTATTGCCTTTCAAACTGGTATACTAACATTTTTTGATAAAACTAAATTTTCTCCTTGTCTGTTTTAGATGATGGTGCATCGAAGCGTGTTAAGAAAGAGTGCATGCACGGTGATAAATGCTACAGAAGGAATCCGTTTCATTTCAAAGAATTTAGTCATCGGCATTGTAAGTAATTCACTACATACAGTCAGTGGCATAGCATATATGGTTCTCTATACAGGGTTGCTGCCAATCAGCCTGGCTCCATTTAAAGGGATGTTCTGTATATTTAAACAAACATTGCTCTTCTTCTACAACTTTTGTTAAAACTCGAGACATATGTACAATTGTACATATCCCAAATTTTTATTTAGTTTTTTAATTCTCTGTATAACACTGTTTAGCTCTATTCGCGCCAGCACTTCATTTCTCGATCGTTAAAGAGTGCGTGCGCTCTTTGAGATTTCGATGTTTTTAGACTGGGCAAATTCACTATTTTTATTTTGTACGCGAAAAAAAAAACAATTTTTAACTTTAAAACAAAAGATGACATATTTAATGTACTGTACATGTCTATAAAAGGATGCGGTCTGATTACCAATAACCGTGTATCAGAATTGGTTGGGGGTGCCCATTGAGTTATACTCAAATAAGTAGGTAAAGGTTTCTAACAAAAAAAATTGGTTGCCTGTAAAGTCGGTATACGGGCGAAAGTTTTACGTGACAACGACTTTGAGTGGTTAGCCCGCCTAAGAGCGAGAGAGACAGACATAAAAAGTGAAAGGCACGCGTCCCTCTCACTCGCTCTCATTGTGAGCGCATAACGTGAGCGGAGCGTAACGCAGTTTCTTGAAGTGTCACCCGGCAAACCAATTTATAAGACGTTGTCACGTCAAAATAAATGCTGTGCATTAAATTAAAATAATAAAAAATCTGGAAAAAGAAAGATGTTTTTTGTTATTTCTCTTTTTTTTAATATTCTCGTTTTGAAGACACCAAGAATACAGCCATTGGGAAAACCCACCGGGCAATGCACACCACAGCCTAGATGTACTTATTAAGGAAGTGCAGTCAAATCTTTTGTAATTTTTGGAATGTCAACCATGAAACTATGTCGCTCATTCGAGCTACGGGCAGTCGTTGAAGTTTATTTAGGTAATTATAAATAAATTTCTTTATTTGGAAAATGGCTAATTACAATAAGATCTGAAATGTTTACATTGAGAACTCCATAATCAACTTTACAGCATGCAAATATTAGGCCTATGACAGTTTCATAAAAAAAAAAAAATCACTTCTTAATTTACCACTCTAAACTGCCTATTCAAGGACTACCAATTTCACATTTGTTATCAATTGAGTAAAAGTAAACCAATTGAATAAATGTAAGAATTTATATTGACAACTGTTCGATCTTCCCATATAAAATTTCACAAAGAAATGCCCTTCAACGGCTTAGCTCCATCTACTTATAGCGCCAACCCCTCTAAAACTCTTTTGAGATGGCGGGTAGAAGTGAATGGTATCCCACCGGCGCCCTCTACACTAAATTACACATTTAGACTCAAATCCCAGTATTAAAAATAATACTATAATGAAATACTACACGGCAAACAAAATACAGGTGATAACACATTATTATTGATTACATTACATAATAAATTATATAACATTGATTAAGCATTCATACAAATCCAATGATAATAAAAATAGGAAGCAAAGTAACTTTATTACTTTGATACATTTGATACTTTTAATACATTTTCTGATATTTCCCAGTAGAAGCAATCCTCGACACATACACCGGCAGCGGTCCCTACTCAATCCCGGATAGATTCAATATGGACAGAGTCACTATAGAGGAACAGCTGGATGTGATAGTGGAAAAGCAGATCTATACTCCTTGGATTAAGGCGGGTAGTTCTGTGAACGTAGCAGTTAGACCTGGTGGACAGACCGGTGTTCCAACCATACCGAGGTAATATTATTGACATATTTAAATACTTAAGTTTTGCTTTTACATTGCTATATTATATGCTTGGAGAATTACCACACCTTTGCTAGTTATTCTATCGACAAGCAGTAATGTGCAAACATTATTGTATTCCAGTTTGAAGGGCAATGTTTCCAGTGAAATTTTATATCTCTCTGGGTATATATGGGAATACAGGGCATAGAAATAAAACATCTTTTATATCTCTCTGGGTAATGAGCGCAGTGCAGTGTTAGTGCAATTTGGAGTCGTCGTTTTCCAAACATCTGCTTGTCACTGCTGTTATTGGCATGCATCGTGCTTACTATCAGGCACATGTCCTGCTTGTCTCGTCACACAAGACTCCCACTATACACTACACTATTATAGAATACACTATTGTAGTGGTAGGACTCTTAGCAGAGTCCGCCTGGGGAAGTACCACACCTTTGCCATTTATTCTACCGCCAAGCAGTAATGTGCAAACATTACTGTGGTCCGGTTTGAAGGGCAAAGTTTCCAGAGAAATTACAGGGCTTAGAGATATTTCATCTTAGATCTCTGAGTGACGAGCGCAGTGCAGTGCTAGGTGATGATTTGGACTCTTCATGTTCCTATAGCTGCGTGTCACTGTGCTGTTATGTGGCAGGCATGTTGCTTACCATCAGGCACATGTCCTGCTCGTCTCGTCACTCTTTATTTAAAAAAAAAAAAAAAAAACTAGAGTGCCTTGCCGGCTTCGCTCATATATTGTCATAAAAAGGCCATTTTGATTGAAATATAAATTATTCTAACGTGGTTGTTACACATATTTATTGGGTCATCAATATGTCAATAGACAGATAGATAGATAGAAACTCTTTATTGTGACAAACAACTTAAAATATTACAGAAAAACACTTATTAACTAGTGCCACAAATGGCGGCCTTATTACTCGAGTTTCGGCCGCGTCTGGCGGGCTTATTACTGGAGTTTTGGCCGCGTCTGGCGGCCTTTTTCGAGTCCGATTGACTGACTTTAGTGACCCGTTTTACCCAATAAATATAAATTATTCTAGCTGTCAAGTTGGACCAAATTACATATAGGTAAATGCCAACTTTTGTGGATATCACTTGATTTGGTGAACAATTCACTGGGAACAAATAAATCAAAATCAAAACAAAAATCTAAATAGTTATTTCTTCTAAAAACTACTCTTATGAAACAAGTATAATGAAGTCTCCTTTTAAGCATGGGGTATACCTGTAGTAGGAGTCTCCGCTAATCTCTACAATAACAAATATATGAGTAGCCTTATGATTATACAATAAAGTGGCCAAGTGCGAGTTGGACTCGCCCATGAAGGGTTCCGTTGCAGCAAGTAACATAATATACATAGTACACATAGTTCTTGTAGTTCGTTGTAGCTTTGATCGAAGTTTCAATAATAGTGTATTTATGACGTACTAAAAAAAATCTACTTATCAGATCGAGTTCAAACTAATTTTCGTTGGTAGTTTACATGGTAATGTACATCATATATTTTTTTTAGATTTTTCATTATCTTACTTTAGAAGTTAGAGGGGGGGGGACACACATTTTACCACTTTGGAAGTGTGTCTCGCGCAAACTATTCAGTGTATACGAAAATGATTTTAGAAACCTTAACATCATTTTTGAAGACCTATCGATAGACACCCCACACGTGTAGGTATGATGAAAAAAAATTTTTTGAGTTTCAGTTCTCAGTAGGGGGGGCAACCCTGATTATTCTTTTTTTTTAATTTTTTTGTTCAAATCTTAATGCGGTTCACATAATCCATCTACTTACCAAGTTTCAACAGTGTAGTTCTCATAGTTTCGGCAAAAAGTGGCTGTGACATACGGACGGACAGACAGACAGACAGACAGACAGACATGACGAATCTATAAGGGTTCCGTTTTTACGTTTTACGGAACCCTAAAAATGGAAAAAATAAATAAAAACAAATTAAATGAACATGTTTGTTGACAAATATAGATAAATAAATCAGGACACTGGATTTTTATGTGTTAAGATATTTTTTTAAGTGAAACTTCTGTAGCATCGTTGTGCTGTTTTAGCTTTTTATTTAAAATGCTTTTATTTTTTATTTATTAATTCGGGTGTTCTTATGTGTTAGCTATGTTTTATCAAAATCGGTTCAGCTGTTTCAAAGCTATCAGTTCTGTTGCTAGCTCCAGTACGAGTCTTAAGATGCATAATGAGTATTTGATTTACTTGCAAACATCTGAGTGACAAAGAGAGTCAAATTGTAGAATTTGACAGAATTGCTTGGGGTTTGTTTTTAAAGTTTTACTATAAACTTATCCAGAATATATTCAGATTTTTGTTTTTTCCAGCACTACTACAGGAAAACAATCGCCAAAAACTCAAGACATTACCGATAGCTCTTCAAATACTCAAACACCTTCAGCGAATTCAGATATTTTAAAACCATTGAAAGTTTTTAAAAAAGCATCACATGAGATGCATAATTCAACTTCCACATTAAAAAATCAGGGGTCAAATTCAACAACCTCTCAGGGTTCACAAAATTCAAATACCCCTGAGGGGTCACTAACTTCAAATACCCCTCAGGGGTCACAAAATTCATTCTTACCAAAGGATTCACAGTCGAGTTCTCAAACACAAAATACAAAACCTCTTTTTCCCATGTTCAGTAAGTCACCATCGAAACGAGATACAACAAGAGAATCGACAAAGGAACAAGAAAGAACAAGAAATACAGCAAGAGATGAAGATAAAACAAGAAAAGAACAAGATAATTCAAGAGTTAACCAATCATGTGGCGCTTCAAGTGATTCACAAAGAACAAACAATTCTAATAACTTTACGGACGGTCAACAATCATCCAAACAAAAGGGTAAGTAACTCTATAGGTCAGTACTCACATACGGTATTACTCGATCGAGCTAAACTGTCGAGTAAAACCCATGGCATGGGCTTTCGTCCACACATTGAGCATTGATCTATCGAGTGAGGCGCGCCGTTCAGTATTCACCGAACCGTTCGAGCCAAAGGATGTCTGTGCAACAAACTAGACGGTGGCTGTATATAGCAAGTCTCACAGTGCTTTATAAGAAAATCAAAGATAATGAAAAGAAAAAACGTAAAAGAGGTACTGGGTTAAACTCGCAAATCCATTTCTCTTAAAAACACGTGTTTCAATCACGATAAACAATACCAGACTAACGCTCGCCTCGCGCCACTCGCAGTCACGTACACACGTACGAGTCAAGATTGACGGCTCGCTTCGAGTATGTTCGAAGGAAATTACTTCCATTTAATTCCATCGAGCCGGCTCGGTGCGAGCCTTCGAGCTGTGAGATTTGCGGTCCACACGTTGATTTTTACTCGACTTCGAGTAAAACTATCGAGTAATACCGTATGTGAGTACTGACCTTATGAAGTGTAATCTTCTTTTGTTATGTTAATTGCGTACTAGCACTTTTTGTTAGGTCTAAATGTTGTGGGTTTGTATCACCAACATTTTAATCTAGTGGGACGTGCACGTCAGACGCTTTCTAACCGATAAAGAAGGAGATTCTCATTTCGGTTGTATGTTTTTTTGACGTGACAACGTTTTATAATTCAATGAAGCCGGCTGCACGCCCGCAAAACATGACGTCATGTGCCGTTAACGCCGTTACCTCGCCGCCGGCGTTACCTCGCTCTAAGGCGTAGTTGAAGTTGTCACGTTCAACTATCGTCAGTAAACCGACTTTACAGACAACCATTTTTTTTAAATAGTACAGAGCAGGGATCGGCAACCTTTTAGGAGCCATGGGCCGCATGGTAAAAAAGTATATAAAATACGTTAATTTAAAATATTTTTTAAAACAAGCTTTTATTCCAATGCTCTAAAACGAAGAAAATAAATTTTGAATGCTATCAAACCCACCATTTTATTAAATTATAAAATGTATATTGATCTAAATAAAACCTTGTCGGGAGAACAACATCATCAACAGCCCACTAAACGTTCCCACTGCTGGGACTCGGGGCCTTCTCTCATAAGGAGAGAGTTAAGGCCATAATCCACCACGCTGGCCCAGTGCGGGTTGGCGGATGACACATGACTTTGAAAGATTCTAGGTATATGTCGGTTTCCTCACGATGTTTTCCTTCACCGTTTTAAGTTAGCGGCATTACGCACATGACTTCGAAAAGACAGTGGTGCGTGTGGGGTTTGAACCCGGGGTCTCCGGATCGGCAGCCGCCGTTCTCCCGACTAGACCACAAATAACACAAAAAAATATATAAAATATAATAAATTGTGTCGGGAGAACACAAATATTTATTTATTTTTTCGACAGAAGTAACTTTAATTCTTTCGTTTGTACTGGACCGGTGAACTCTGTATTTAAATAAATATATATACATTTTATCCTGGTCAAAAGGCACGCAAAATGTAAAAAGACCGGTGTGTAATGGACCACTCTGTGATCCTGGTCACGACTTTCAAAATGTAAAAGATTGGAGTGTAGACTCTGTATTTAAATAAATATATATACATTTTATCCTGGTCAAACGGCAACTAAACTTGTAAAAGATCAGCCTACCTATAAAAAACTTTTGCCTAAATAAAGTGAACCTAGTGTGTATAAAATGTAATGTGCTTTTAATCCTGGTTGAACGGGACCAATATTGTAAAAGACCGGTCTCACATATAAAATATATATGAGAAACTAGTCTACCTAATGTGTACTATGTGTAATGTGTCTTAAAAGAAACTTGCTAATCATCCTGGTTTTACGGCACCAAGATGAAATGATCCGGAGTATATGATTCTTGAGTGTGTATGAGTATTGTGTTATTGAACCTAATATTAACTGAAGAAACAAAATGTGTGAATTTGATTTTACAAATGACTCGAATGAAGTGAAGTGTTATGAAGTGGTTGAATGGACCCATATGAGTAGGTACAGAACCCGGAGAGTTTCAAGCAGATTTGTAAGCTGAAGGCTTTACAATATAAAAGTAAATAAGAAGTAACAAGATATCTATCCGCCTAAGTATATTATGTATTGTATGAATAATATATGTATGTTGGTCCAGAGTAATAAACTAAGATTAAAGAAGTTAAAATTGTAGAAATCAATTATGATATAAAAGTAACTTACCCTGTGTTAAATTAGAATCACCTTGTAGGAATTTGAATTGTGTTGTAGAAATAATTTACCCTGTAGTAGATATTTGAATTGGCCATGTGATCGTCTAGTAGTAATATAGGACTCTACATTGTGATTCGAGATAACCCAAGCAAGGAACTTCTGTCAACCTAAGTAAGTATGTATAAGCCTAACTAACTGCTACGCCTAACAGAAGCACAACCATTGAATTTATATTCCACATTACTCAAGTCTCCCAAATAAAGATCTAGGTACAACAAAACATCAGGCAGGTATTAAAACTTATCTCCCAGAATATTTTAAAAGTTATAAGTTAGTTGTAGTTATCTCTCATCAGTTTATTTAGAGACAATTACTATAACTCAAATACTTAAACTTCGTTGTTATCAAGTCTTCTAGCCAAGATAAATATATTTTGGATATCCTTCAGTAAAATCATATTAGTTTTCAAGTAATAATATAGATGGCGTTAAATTAAAACATGTATTCATTTGAGTTACTTTCTCTGGCTAAATCATGGAAAACTAATAATACCAGCGTAGAGAAAAAAGCACTAGACTTAGATAAAATTATTTCTTATAAAAATGTAATATTGAGATAAAATATTCAAGTGTATTTTTGAGAAAGTGACTTGTATGAACACTAGCTTTAATTATAAGTTCTATAGGATCAGAATAATAGTTATAACTAACAGCATGAGATTTTATGAATCAAAATTAATTTCCTTTCTACATATAGAGTATTACAAGCTTAGTTTTGAATGTAAATGTGCTGTTAATTAGAACATTGTCTATCTACTTGTGTTTGTTCTTAATAGCAGTAAAGAAAAGAGTTGTTAAGATTTGTTTTGAACGTTTATTTATTTAAAGTTTAATAATTTTGTTATGTATTATTATTGGATATAAATTATTTTGATTATTTTAAATTTCAAAGTTTTTTTTATTTTATTTTTTATGTTTTTTTGTTATTTCAAAGGTTATTTATTGTATTTTTATATATTTTGCTCCTACAGAAGCGCTCCACGAGGATACCAACTTCCGGATTTCAATGACTCGACCACCCTTCTAAGCTAGACAACCAGAAAGAAGGGCAATAAAACTGGTGCCATCAAACGCGTAATGGAGCACGGGCTTTTTGTTTGCACGAATTATACAAATCAAGACCGCAATTACGACTGATTCAACTCAACTCCAACTCTTTAAACATTTAGAAGTATAATTTTAAAAATAATTCTTAGGGTTTAAGATATAAATCATTACTAGTAGTATTTTAATTTGTACTGTAAGCTTCAGTAAAAGTCATATATCAGTTCAACCCCTCTGCTAGTAAAGGTTTCACCAATGGACTCGGCACTGCTTGGTCCGACTGTTTCCAAATCTTACAGAACAATGATCTCTCTATATTGGAGATAAATGTCTGATAAGTTAAGAAACCCAGAAGAATTATACAGTTGCAAAACTCAATGTAGTCGTATAGTTTGTAAGAATTGGTATTAAGCTGATTATGGAACAACTTTATCTTCCAGCTCAAATGTACACAATTAGTATAAACGATCTCGTGACGTTAGATAAACTATACTTGTAGCAATTTACGTTCCATCAGATAATCAGTGGAATTCAAATTTAATATTGATCAACATATTTATCAATAGAAACCAGTCAAGCAAAATAATAATAATCTTCATCAATGTTTAACATCATTGAATATCACGTTATACCTACATGATATTTTAAAACAGTTCCTAAGTTAATATATCTTCTCGTCAGATATACAGAGCAAAAATGTATTACATTCAAAGTAGTAAAATCTCAAGTAAACGATTGTTATAAAATCATGAAACACAGTAAACAAGTTTTACCCACAATGGAAATCACGTATTGCCGTGTCTATTCTGTTCTGTGGAAGTATGCGCTATACATCAGGCAATAGCGAAATTACATCAATATAGTTCTAACATCAATTAATTTAGCGTTATGCTCTTATATAAAGTATATATCGCTATGTTATTTTAACCACTCTACATCAGGCAAATGTGGAAACAAAATATACTAGAATTATGACGACAGCCAGCGCTATACTGTTATATTATCTATAGAGTTCTCCATTGTACAAGGATCAGTGAAATATAATTATAGATTTTTCGGCATATTATCTAGTTAGTCAAGGCATAAATCCAATGCAAATTATGAGTATATCACATTACAGAAGTGGAGTATATATCCAACTCACCGAAGTTCGCTTCTCCTTATAATTTCTCATGAATTTACCGTAATCCAGCAATATATTGTCAGCAAGGCTTATGGTAGGTACTTTTTCTTTATTCTCTTCAGGTAAAAATATCACTTTCTTTATCAATTCAAAAGCTAAAAATTTTCTTTTCTTCCATCTCGTGTCGGGCTTTTTCTAGCATTTTTTCATTCTCTCGGACTTCCTTTTTTCGAATCCCCCATAAAATTCCATGTCATCAGCCAGAAAAACAAAATCCGTCTTTTTTTTTCAGCCATACCATCATCGAGCAATACAGTAAAGAGGCCGACATTTCGTTCTGCCGTACTTCGTGAACTCTTACGCCCCGTCTTAGCCATACATCAGAACAAGATCAATATCCAGATATCCAGAAAGATTTATCCAATAAAATAATGAATTTTGTTCAAAATTCCACTAATTAATTCATTAGTTTTTCCAATTTTATATTTTCTATTTTTTATTTCTCATCATACATTTTTAAGCTTGGCAATTCTCGTTCCGCTCTGTCATCTAGATTCGCGCTATTATGTAAACAAACCCAAAATAAAATTTCGACGGGTTTTTTCTTTATTACAGATATGTATGTATCCGAATATGTGAGATCTCCAATTTGTGAATAGTGCATAAATTGCTGCATTCTAAACTATGTACAGTATTGCATTCAGTGCTCATCAAATTCGCCAAGGACATCTCGCAAACTTCCTGGTGTTTTGTGAAACGTAAATACGCCGCAGATCAATTCGAAAAACAACGACGATATCTTCTGATACAAAGCAGGTACTCATCAGGGTAATTCTTCCGTTATATAGCTCAAAGTTCTCAATTAGTTTCAGCAATATACCCATTCCAATCATTTGTAATCATGGATCTAAACAATCATTGTATAGTCTGCCTTTGACTTCATAAACCCTCCCTAACAACTACCTACATAACAACAGATCCTTTACAATGTTACTCTTCAACGCATAATACAATAACAACTATTGTTAATACACAATACAATAGTTGGTTTACAGAACTTAATACATAGATCATTCCTTGATAATAATATATGGATTCAAATAAGATGCATTGCCTGTACATTACAATCTTTATACAATAAATTCAATCCAAGCTACTACAACAATTTACAATGAATTTCACTGAATATTCATTCAGTTTCTGCATGAACAAACTTCTTTTAAACAAGTATCAATAGATTTCCAGAACAGTTATTTTAAAATCACTAAAGTTTATACCTTTTGTGTCCACAGAATGACTGTTCAGACAGTCCCGACGTTACCCAGACAGTCTCACACCGCTCTTCATCCTGAGTCAGGCGGAAATCCATCCACTGGACTCTAGATCACTCAAAAGTCGCCGGGGACCCAGCCATCCTCTGGCTCTGGACAAGTCTTCATGCTAATATTATTATAAATTCCGTTCTTGTGCTCTATGCCCCTCTCTACTGTTACGTGACCACCTGGTACCGTCACACGTTGGAATTAAATATTACTTAGTTGATAGGTACGATATTGTTTGAAATCTCGCGACAAGCTTTTATTTTTATTAATATACACATGGTGTGGCTCGCCTGTTTACTTGAATGAACTTGGATGGCCACACTGCCGTGTGCCTAGATTATCAAGAACATGTTGTCCACGGATAGCTTAGTTTGATCAATGTCCTTTATTTAGTTGCGTATAGAGAATAAATATATAAGGAATAAATTATATATTTTTGATCTATTAATGATCTTATTCAAACCATTATCAGAACCAAATGGAGGGAGGGTAGGGAGGCCTTTGCCCAGCATTGGGACAGTATAGGCTCCAAATAATAAAAAAAAATGCAGTCATAGGAACTGCCGATAGAAGTGAAAAGTTATAACTCAGAATTTGATAGCTTACTTTGGAAACTACACGTGTGTAACCGGAGGGCGTGGCATGGGCATCATGGCATGGCCATCTAGAAATGCACCAGCATTTCCCATTGGCTGATACATTTCTAGATGGCCATGTTATGATGGGCAGGCCACGCTCTTTTAGCATTTACCATTAGATGACGTATTTCTAGATAGCCAATGGCTATGGTCCCGAGTTTACTCGAAGATTTCTTATCCTATCCGAGCGTGACGCTAGAATTAATTTCACAGCCCACGAAAAATCTGTCTAGGCGCGCCAAAAGAAGTTTTCACTTCAATAATATTCAAAACCGTCGCGTGCCGCATGTGGCCCGCGGGCCGCGCGTTGCCAACCTCTGGTATAAAGTGATGAGACATGCAGGACATGTGCCTGATGGTAAGCAACACGCCTGCCCGTAACAACACAGTGTCACGCAGCTATTAGAACATGGAGTCCAAGCCTTGCACTGCACTGCGCTCGGCATCGTTTCTCCTACCAAAAATAGTAATCATATATTTTGTGTGTTTAATTTTATTGAAGTGATATTTTTTTGTCGTAGATTCATCCTACCAACCCATAGTTCCGCCGAAGCGCAGAGTCGAGGATTCGTTCGCCGTGGTGGTACCCAAGGGCCAGATGGCGAGGAAACACGCCGCGAGCGGCCCATTCCACCTGTTCTATACCACCATCACAGACGAACCGCGCACGCACAGACAGACCAATTCCATCACATTCCAAGGTGAGTGAATCTTATTCTATAATAAATTTATTTTAAAAACCCGACTGCAAAAAATCAACTGATATAAAATAGTACGTAATTCAATTATTACCAAAAGATACTTGAGTGATTGAAATAAAACAAATACAAATTAATTACGAACTTTCAGAAATGTGGCCCGCTTTTATCTACTTTTTTTCACGATGTGGCACATGACTTCCGAAACGTTGCCGACCCCTGCTCTATACTAATATTATATAGTTGAACAGGTTTTTTGTTTGGACGCGGTAATCTCAGGAATTACTGGACCGATTTCAATAATTCTTTCACCATTTTATATGTACGTGATCCCTGAGTGCTATAGACTATATATTATGTAACACGGGCGAACCCGGGGCGGACCGCTAGTGTTTTATATATACGTAATAAATTTGCATTTTAAATTCCTTTCAGAAATTCTCGACTCGAGTTTGGGAGAGTTGAAATTTTCGCTGCAAATCAATTTCATGGTGGACCTCGGTTGGCTGTTAGCACACTACTACTTCGCTGGATACACGTAAGTCCGTACAACAAGTACAATAAGTCCGTAAAAATGTAAAAAAAAAATGACCCGTGTAATTTTTTTTTTTCATCTAACCTATAAATGTGGGGTGGGTGTCTATGGATAGGTCTTAAAAAATGATGTTGAGGTTTCCAATATCAGTTTTTTCTACACTGAATAATTTGCGCGAGAGACACTTCCAAAATGGTAAAATGTATCCCCCCCTGTAACTTCTAAAATAAGAGAATGATACCGCTAAATTTTTTTTAGTACTTACGTCATATTATTAAAACATCGATCAAAGTTACAACGAACTACAAGAACTTATGTATTATGTTACTTGCTGCTACGGAACCCTTCATGGGCGAGTCCGACTCGCACTTGGCCGCTTTTATTTTAACTGTTTACAAATCAAAATAGTAAACACAGCGACACAGCAGTGAAGAGCAGCTGACTGTCTCTTTCTCGTTCGGGCACACTGAACTCGGCGGTCCAGAGTGCGCCCGATCGAGCCTTTCACTTCAGAGCGTGACGGCTTATAGTCTACGGAAATATCTGTGTGAAATAACTGCAACTGGAAATAACTGCCAAAAGAACTAACACTTCAAAAATTTGACATAACATCGTTTGCATAGTGAGTTTGTAAAATAAATTGTTTTATTTTTCAGTGCAAAGAAGCTTACAATACTATATGGCGAAGATAGCCCGGACCTGCAAACTATAAGCCAAAAGAAACCGAATATCGACGCACATAAGGTTCAAATGGCATCGCCGTTCGGAACGCATCACACGTAAGACACATAATTTATTAGCGTTTTACCTGCGTACTTCCTATTATTTTTTCGGGATAAACAGGAGCCTATGTGTTCTTCCAGGTTATAATATAACTGTGTTCCAAATTTCAGCTCGATCCGTTCATACGTTACGATGTAATTGAGCAACAAATATCCAAACTTTGATACATATACTTAACTAGCAGCGCCCCGCGGTGTTACCCGCGAAGTTCCCGTTCCCGTTGTTCCCGTTGTTTTTTCGGGATAAAAAGTAGCCTATGTGTTCTTCCAGACTATAATCTATCTGTGTTCCAAATTTCAGCCCGGTCTGTTCATACGTTAGGACGTGATTGATCAACAAACATCCATACATTCACATTTATAATATTAGTAGGATATTAGTAGAATTTTCTCTGAAGAAAACAAAAACCGATTTTTTAAATTAAATTCAGACATTCCACTAAATTTCAAAAGAAGCTATCATAAGATATCAGGGGTCGGCAACGTTTCAGGAACAGCATGGGCTACATCAAATAAAGTAGATAAAAGCGGGCCACACTTCTGAAAAGTTTGTAATTCATTAACAATGAAAGCAAAGGAGACGGCTCATTTCTGCCCCACGTCGTTTCAAGTTTATGTACTTAATTAGCCCCGGAGACCTATAAAAGTTATTTAATTAAAATAACATATAATTAAATAATGCAAATTGTACATTCAATTTTAACGTGCCATGCGGGGATTGCAAATTGGTGTGATTAAAAAGTATCTTAATGACTAAACTCAAAGTCAGCCATGTTTTTTCTCTATTTTTCTTCTGTTGAAGTTTACGTTTACGTTTAGTTTCCGATTCGTTCGAAACTCGAGTCGTTTGGAAATCGATTCGTTCGGAAATCGATTTGTTCAGAAATCGATTCGTTCGAAACTCACACAACACAAGGAATTTCGTTACTTTTCCAAAGGTTTCGTAATTTTTTTGTGGTTTTGCTGAATCTCCGGTCCTTCTGCGTTGAGTCGACATTATTTTGAGCACAGTAAGTTGCAAAGTAATGAATTTACCACTTTCTTTTAGTAATAAGTACATAATCACGTTCGTGATTACCTACTTGCGGCGTTATTTTTTTTCAATGATTTAGTTGATATCTTTTAAACCCCGCTATGCAGAATAAAAACATTAACGGTTCCTCAATAAATGTCTAAAATCCTATACAATGATTCAATTTTGGTCAAGTCTCCTGCACTTTTGCTCTGGGGCAAATGCCCATGGAAAATGGGCCGTCTCCTTTTAACACGCTTTTATTAGCTTCACTTGTAACTAACTATGTATGTAAGAAAATCTTGGAATCGTAATTTGACCCACTTCCCGGTCTTCGGTTAGGATGAAATTTTGCACACGCTCTGAGTACTGATGTCAATACATGACTAGTTAAGAAACGTCATTACAAATCCAATATGGCGGCCTCCCCAAGATGGCGGACTGGCTGTTTGAAATGCACCCCTATGATACGGGTATCAAATGAAAGGGAATGCTGTCAGGAATACGAAAAAAAATGTCACGTGACCTAAATCCAACATGGCGGCCGTTCCAAGGTGGCGGACTGGCTATTTGACATGCAAAAGCGTGTATTTTAGTTTTTTAAACTATTATAATAATTATTAGGTAATGGTTTCGGTGTGTATGTTACGCGATAGCTCCATTGTGAATCAATTTTGATGGTTATTGTTTTGTTTGATAGATTCTAGGCATTGGATAGTTCAGAGGCGAACCACCTAAATCACTTTTTTTTTAAATTAAATAAAGAGTTACGAGACGAGCATGACATTTGCCTGATGGTAAGCAACATGCCTGCCACATAACAGCACAGTGACACGCAGTTATTGGAACATGAGGAGTCCAAATCATTACCTAGCACTGCACTGCGCTTGTCACCCACATATACTATATCTCTACACAAGATAATGTATCTCTAAGCCCTGTAATTTCTCTGGAAACATTGCCCTTCAAACCGGAACACAGTAATGTTTGCTTGGCGGTAGAATAACTGGCAAAGGTGTGGTACTTCCCCAGGCGGACTCTGCTAAGAGTCCTACCACTATTAAACTACACTTCACCTCAACCACCAAACACATACTTCAATTTTATTTATTTGTATAGATAACTAGCGGCCCGCTCCGGCTTCGCTCGAATAATAACCTAGATATCGACTGCAGCGCCATCTGCCGGGCTGATTTGTGAATCTAAACCTTCCAGGGCCCTACCCAAACGTATACAAAAAAATCATTCGAATCGGTCCAGCCGTTTAGGAGGAGTTCAATAACAACGAAAAGTTGCATTGATTTTTATATATTGACTAGCGGCCCGTTCCGGCTTCGCTCGGACATAACCTAGACACTGTCTGCAGCGCCATCTGCCGGGCTTATTTGTGAATTTAAACCATCTTCGAATACACACACAAAAAAAAAACATTCAAATTGGTCCCGTCGTTTAGGAGTTCACTGTCAAATGATTAAATTACTAAAATGGCTATAAAAAAACAGGGGTTGGTGATAAAAGGGTAAAAATTTAGGGTTGTATGTATTTTTTAACGCCACATTATAAAAAAATAAAAACAAAAAATATTTACCAAAAATTAAAAAAAAAATGTTTGGGGTGAACAACCCCTAAAATAGCTAGTAGCCGATTCTCAGACCTACTGAATATGCATATAAAATTTGGTAAAAAAATATATAATTTAAAAACTCAAAAACCCGACTGCGTAAAAAGTGAACCAAACTACGTTCTCGCATACTAAAAAAAACTGAAAAGAATAAAACAAGCATTTAGATTTCTGGTGGTCTAGAATTCTATAATATGTTATTGTATTAATACTATTGAAATATATACAATATTTTCTAATAAAAGAACATTACAACTGAAGAGTCGGGATCCATTATTATTCGACATACAATGTAATTGTTCAATGGATCCCGACTGTTCAGTTGTAATGTTCTTTTATTAGAAAATATTGTATATATTTCAATAGTATTAATACAATAACATATTATAGAATTCTAGACCACCAGAAATATAAATGCTTGTTTTATTCTTTTCAGTTTTTTTTAGTATGCGAGAACGTAGTTTGGTTCACTTTTTACGCAGTCGGGTTTTTGAGTTTTTAAATTATATATTTTTTTTATACTTTTTAGTTATGAACAATGTTGTGAATGTTAATATGCTCAACATAATAATATGCATCTTTTGGTTGTTGACCAAATGTCTTCGTTTCTACTGATATAATATGTAGGATTTTCTACTGCATGTAATTCATATTTATAGTTTTGTGTTAGTATAGCTTTTCGATTGACGTTGAGTACCTACTAAATCGTTTGAAGTTGGAGATGGGCGACCGAGGCGGAGCAATCCGAGAGCCGTTCCGTGGTCCCACTATCAGTGGCAGAGTTGAAACCCCATAGAGGTTTATTAGTAGATAGGGGCACCATATCCATACATGATAAATATAGAGTGCAACATAACTTGGCTGTGTCTCCCGGGCGGGGCAGTAGGGTATGCGTAAATACATTTCCTGCACGTACGAAAAAAAGGTAGTCCAATATACCTACTAGCATAGATCGTAGAACGCAAGATGGGCCCCATCCCAAACTTCACGTCGCACGCAATCATGTCAACGTTGGGAAGAGTGAGCTCACTCTTTCCGTTCTAGTCGGTTGCAGGACGCGGTGGACGCCGGACGTTTTTACCTATCACTATTCGGTGTCAACAACCAAAATAAGTAGAACCACAGCAAATCTCGCCGCTAGCGATTATAGGGGTCAAGTAGATTGGTTGTTTGTAAACCACTTACGATACATACAGAGACGCAGTTTATTACCAATTTCAAGGTGCTCAGGGCACATCTATTGATTTATATCGATGCCTACTAGATACGTTAGTATATAATGTCCATCCACATTCACACGTACAGTTAGTTATACGAAGTTTTCTGCTACCTAAAAACCTATAAATGTGAGAATGGTTGTTACTCAACTTTAAATCGATATACATCCTAAACGGTCAGTCGAATCGAAAAACATTGAGAGAAAGCTAAACATTATTTTGAAATACCTATTCAACGATACCCCTCTTGACATATTTTGGTGATTTTCATTTTTTTTATTTGGACAATATGGCGTCCTGAAGCCGCCATATTGGACTTACACTAATGTCATGTCTTTAGTGTCACTCGCCAGATTAAGAGGAATCGATTGAGGTCTGTATAGTGCCTCAAAGGAACATACAAACATACATACATACATACATACATACATACATACATACATACATACATAGACTGTTAAACACATTACCACTCCTTTGCGTCGCGCAGTCGGGTAAAAATCAGTCAAGCCGTTTCGGAGGAGTAAGGAAACAAACACTGTGACATGAGAATTTTATATATAAGATAGTTTAACGTATTTTTCAGGAAAATGATGCTTCTCTCCTACGAGGACGGTTCTCTTCGCGTCGTGGTGTCGACAGCCAACCTCTACCTGGACGACTGGGAGAACAGAGTACAGGGGTGAGTCGATACTATCCTTCAAGTTAGTCGAGTTAGTTCTTTAGGGTTCCGTACCCAAAGGGTAAAAACGGAACCCTATTACTGCGACTTGGCTGTCCGTCCGTCTGTCTGTCATCAGACTGTATCTCAAGAACGGTGATAGCTAGACAGTTGAAATTTTCATAGACAGGGAGAACGGCGGCTGCCGATCCGGAGACCCCGGGTTGAAACCCCACACGCACCAACGTCTTTTCGAAGTCATGTGCGTAATGCCGCTAACTTAAAACGGTGAAGGAAAAACATCGTGAGGAAACCGACATGTACCTAGAATCTTTCGAAGTCATGTGTCATCCGCCAACCCGCACTGGGCCAGCGTGGTGGATTATGGCCTTAACTCTCTCCTTGCGAGAGAAGGCCCCGAGTCCCAGCAGTGGGAACGTTTAGTGGGCTGTTGATGATTGATTGATTGACCCAAAGGGTAAAAACGGAACCCTATTACCGAGACTTGGCTGTCTGTCCGTCCGTCTGTCATCAGGCTGTATCTCAAGAACGGTGATAGCTAGACAGTTGAAATTTTCACAGATGATGTATTTCTTTTGCCGCTATAACAACAAATAATACTAGGTACTAATAAATATTTAAGGAGGGGTCCCATAGAAAAAAAACTTAATTTCGATTTGTCCGTCCCAAATAAACTAGATAGCGCCAGTAGTAAAAATAGAATGCGATATCGAATTCATCGCCAGAATCACGAGCCAAAAATCAATATTACAATAAAACTTTTTGCCTGTCAGCGGAAATTGCGATGTATAAGAAATTTCGAATAAAGCCAAAGAGGTTTTCGCCGTTTATTTGATAATGGTACGGAACCCTTCGTGCTTTGTATGAATCCTTCATGGTGTGAACAATAAACATTTTTCATACATTTGTCGGCGGACATAGTCTCGCCAGTAGGTTAAAATTGGGGTAGCTGGATCAAAAGAAATCCAGCTACCCCAATTTATTCAATTATTCATTTATTCAATTATTCAATTATTCATCTATTATAATTCATCTATTCATATAGGTACATTTACACATACAATTGTAATTCATTGATTATAATTAACGAATACAACACAAAGGTTACAAAACGATGTACAAAGAATTATCCATTGATTTAAGGATATCCCTGACTTTTCCATATATATGATCCGAATAGAGATTCGCGACTACATGTTGAGCACACAACTCCGCATTACACTTGCATATCGATTGTTCAGCGCTTTTAAATTGTTCAGCATCGTAAATTTCAATGCGAATGACTTTCACGCCTTCCGAGGTAGTTTTCAAACATGAAGTTAACTTTTTCATTCCATTGATTCGAGGGCTCATCGCTTGTATTACGGGTTGCTCATTGTTTCCTAGTATTCTTGAGCATTCATCAATCGTCAGGGCTGGTGGTGATAGAATCCAGTCAGAACACTGAAAAAAAAAAAAACGTCAGCAGATCAACGATCAAATAGTTATTCTTAATGTTAGATATGTTACTGTATTTTCATTATTAAATAAGATTTCAAAATTTACTTACCGACATTTCTGGTTCTTCGTCTTGCTCAATGAAGAGCTACTAGTTATTTAAATTTTTTGTAAATCTCCCTCGTTTTATAACCGAAACCTATGATAAAAAAACGCACGATTATGAACTCTATACCCAAGAGATTGTTAATAGAGTCTATTATCGCTGCTTTACTTTGATACTGCTGACGATGCTGTCATTTGAAAACACGTGCCCTAGTAGGATATGGAGTCATATTTGCTATCCCACCATATTTGGCTACTTCATAGCTGGTACATTTAAATCCGCTGTGGCCCGCTATTCACTTTTTACTGTATAGAATTAATTCAATGTAATTGATTGTTAATAAAATTAATAATTTAATAGCTATAGGTATACTAGTATTAATACTATTATTATACTTCTTACTAGACATCTGAAACATTTTTTTTTCTCAGAACATATGTTTAATGTGTTTTGACAGATTACAGACCCTATACATCAAATATTTACTTCAAATTATACGGTAAATTAATAAAATAATGATCCTGCGACCCACGTTTCAAATCAGTTTGAGCGTCAAGGAAAATAGATCTAGTATTAAATGATGTACTAAATGTTTTCTGTCCGTCCCTTAATATATTTTATTACAGGTGTTGCAATCTTGTAATATAATAAGATGATCTCGCGAGCAAACCAAAATGAAATCATAGTTAGCGAACTTCAATCTCAATTCCTGCTTACAATGCGTTTCGACTACGTTGCATCTGCCAAATATAGAAAAAGTACATCTGAAATGTGTGTATAAAAGCCGGGGCCAAAATCACAAATGTCACAGTCTACTCCTGAGAAGTCTCCAAAGTGATCTTCAAGCAACAACCATCGAGAGCCATAGAGACAAGTCTGAAAAAACTCTCAAAAATGTAAGTATTACTTTATTTGCTTATTCATACATAAATCTAGTATTCATTTATTTTTTTAATTAATTCATCTATTCATTTGTAATGTCTGATATGACTGAATAGTCCTTCTATTCATTCTTAACTTGAGGTTCAATAGAAGTCTATTTCAAGAATAGTTTTGTTTAAAAAGTGTTTTTAATTTACAGGTCTAAACATACGACTTCTCACGGAATCGGGCTGTCTGCAGCCGAGTTGAGTGAAGAGCATCATATTACCCCCGTGTTGAAGCCAAGAAAGCCTCGAGCATCTACTTCCCACGCTACCGTCGACGCTGCCAAGAAGCGGAAACATCCCCGCATCGCCCCAGCTGCGCAGTCCAAGTACTCGACGCACGAACTGTTCGGGACGGACAGTGAAGATGATGATGAAGACGACAATGGTATGAGCCCTACACCTACTCGCAACATGTATTCATACTTTGTAGTAAAATACCCTAAAGCTTATTCTCATCAAATCGATAAAACAAAACTGGGGGAGCATTATATTGTACTCAAAACGTATATAGCGAATGAAACGGAACCATTGAAAATAGATATAATGGTAAAAAATAGAACGAATTTGGATACAGTAGCATCATATTATCTAACAAAATTTCTAGATGCAATTAGAAGACAAAGAAAGTACTGCACAATATTTAATTTCTTTAGAGAGGTTTCACCGCTCATTAAATCATCTTCTTTTCAAGATCAAGCACGGGAGCAAGTAAGAAAAACTCCTTCACCTCAATCAAGTCTCGAAGTAAGCTCGAAAAAAGCTAAGAAGCCCTCCTCCGCTAGCAGGCAATATTTAGAAGGCATCACTGCTGGCTCTACCCATGACGCCATCAGGAAGACTTCTGCGAGAGATCTGTTCGGGGCTGACAGTGACGACGACAATGCTCAACAGACGGATCAGGGTAAAAAAGCACCCGCACTAATATCACATTTTACCAAAAGAACGCCGAACGGTTTCTCACGACAAACAGACAACAATAAAGAAGGATCCCATTTCATTGAGTTAAAAATCTATAATTGTAACGAAGTTAGAAATATACAGCCAATGAATAGGTGGCGCCACGCCATCATAACAGTGAAAAATATATCTAACGATAACTCAGAGGCATGGTCGCATTTGACGAAATTTATTAGGGCCACTCGTCAAGAATTTAAAGACTGCCCTTTAAATATTATTAGCGGATGTTCAAACTAGCTACATTATTTTATTATACCAGTGTAATACATTGTAATATATGAATTTGAAATGAATTAGGTGTTTCGCACCTCTGAGGAGGTTCTAAGTGCTAATCGACAAGAACTAATAGAAATGAATAGACTGAATTTTCAAAATATTGCTATTGTTGCTACCTACCTGCTGATGAAGCAAAAATGAAAGCAAATTATTGAATGTCTAAAATAATCTAATTGAATTGTCACGTAACGCACGCTAAACTCTGGTCAGGGTGCAATAAACCGCACTTCTGAGGAGGTTCTAAGTGCTAATCGACAAGAACTAATAGAAATGAATAGACTGAATTTTCAAAATATTGCTATCGTTGCTACGTACCTGCTAATGAAGCAAAAATGGAGGCAAAGCAAATGATTGAATGTCTAAAATAATCTAATTGAATTGTCACGTAACGCACGCTAAACTCTGGTCAAGGTGCAATAAACCGCACCTCTGAGGAGGTTCTAAGTGCTGATCGACAAGAACTAATAGAAATGAATAGACTGAATTTTCAAAATATTGCTATTGTTGCTACCTACCTGCTGATGAAGCAAAAATGAAAGCAAATTATTGAATGTCTAAAATAATCTAATTGAATTGTCACGTAACGCACGCTAAACTCTGGTCAGGGTGCAATAAACCGCACTTCTGAGGAGGTTCTAAGTGCTAATCGACAAGAACTAATAGAAATGAATAGACTGAATTTTCAAAATATTGCTATCGTTGCTACGTACCTGCTAATGAAGCAAAAATGGAAGCAAAGCAAATGATTGAATGTCTAAAATAATCTAATTGAATTGTCACGTAACGCACGCTAAACTCTGGTCAAGGTGCAATAAACCGCACCTCTGAGGAGGTTCTAAGTGCTAATCGACAAGAACTAATAGAAATGAATAGACTGAATTTTCAAAATATTGCTATTGTTGCTACCTACCTGCTGATGAAGCAAAAATGAAAGCAAATTATTGAATGTCTAAAATAATCTAATTGAATTGTCACGTAACGCACGCTAAACTCTGGTCAGGGTGCAATAAACCGCACTTCTGAGGAGGTTCTAAGTGCTAATCGACAAGAACTAATAGAAATGAATAGACTGAATTTTCAAAATATTGCTATCGTTGCTACGTACCTGCTAATGAAGCAAAAATGGAAGCAAAGCAAATGATTGAATGTCTAAAATAATCTAATTGAATTGTCACGTAACGCACGCTAAACTCTGGTCAAGGTGCAATAAACCGCACCTCTGAGGAGGTTCTAAGTGCTAATCGACAAGAACTAATAGAAATGAATAGACTGAATTTTCAAAATATTGCTATTGTTGCTACCTACCTGCTGATGAAGCAAAAATGAAAGCAAATTATTGAATGTCTAAAATAATCTAATTGAATTGTCACGTAACGCACGCTAAACTCTGGTCAAGGTGCAATAAACCGCACCTCTGAGGAGGTTCTAAGTGCTAATCGACAAGAACTAATAGAAATGAATAGACTGAATTTTCAAAATATTGCTATCGTTGCTACGTACCTGCTAATGAAGCAAAAATGGAAGCAAAGCAAATGATTGAATGTCTAAAATAATCTAATTGAATTGTCACGTAACGCACGCTTAAACTCTGGTCAGGGTGCAATACACCACACCTCTGAGGAGGTTCTGAAGAACTGTCGTTAAAGAAACATAAAATCATAAAACTGAACTTTGACCTGTTATAAATATTATTGGCGGATATTAAAACTAGCTACATTATTTTATATTATTGTTATTTTACCAGTGTAAATACATTGTAATATATGAATTTGAAATGAATTATGTGTTTGTTATTTCTTTCGCAGTTTTACAATATCCGCGCTCGCTACCTGCTAATGAAGCAAAAATGAAAGCAAAGCAAATAATTGAATGTCTAAAATGTCGAATAGAAATGCCACGAAATGAATATCGATATCATTTGAGATCAAATTTACATAAATCAAACTGTTTATCGAAGACTGAATTTGAAAATATTGATGTTGTTGCTACTGCATTCAGAAATCGAATTGTCACGTACCGCTTAAACTCTGGTCAGGGTGTAATACACCGCACCCCTGAGGAGTTTCTAAGTGGTAATCGGCAAGAACTTATAGAATTAATAGAACTGTCGTTAAAGAAACATAAATGCATAAAACTGAACTTCGAGCTGTTTGCTTACTTTAATTTACCAAAGTCTAATGAACGTCAACTGAAATCCTTTAATACTAAATATGAAGTTATATTTCAGAGCACAGACTTGAATGAAACGTTTTTAAAAATAATTGACAAGTTTAAATCAAAACTTTCAGAATTTGAACAATGTGAATCTGGTTGGACATGTTTATCTATAAGTCATTTAGAAATTAATATAAATAAATACTGTCCCATGAGAGGGGGTACGTATTTAGATCTACCGCATTCTATTAAAAAGTCGAAAAGTTGTATTAACATACAGAATACTGATAATCACTGTTTTTTATGGTGTGTAGTTGCTGCGCTATTTCCTTCTGAAAACAATGTGTGTAGAGTTAAGTCATATCCTCATTATTCTTCAGTTCTGAGTACGAAAGGAATGGCATTCCCACCTACATACTCTGATATAAGATTATTTGAAATTAATAATCCTGATATAAGTATTAATGTTTATGGTCTGGACAAGAAATACAGTGTGACTGGACCTTTATATTCCACTCAAAACCGTAAAATCGATCATATAAATCTACTTTACATAGAACGTGATAATAAGGGGTGTTTAGTATTATACCAGAAATACCGACCTGGGGCCCATTTGCAAGTCTTTAAAACATTGATTAAATGCCGAATACCGATTTTAACATTTACTTCCCTGATTGCAAACCGAGTAGTGCAAAGAAATGACTTACCTGAGGTTCCCGGCGTCGTCCAAAGGTCCAGTTTGGTCGTCAAGGAATAAGGAACGGGAGCAAGGGGAACTTGGAATACCAAACCAGACAAGATTCCGTAGCGATCCCTCGCTCCAGCACAAGCAACGGTCCCGCGTTGGATAAGGGGGCCAATCCAGCAGCCCGCTTTCGAGTAAATAGTCCAGCACTAATCCCGTAGCGATAAATAATGTATTCCCGCACAATATTACACTTTTAACCAGAAAAGCAAACCAGATTATATAGATAAACGTAAAACGCGTCTTTTTCCTTCCAGCGAAAAACAGACAACGTCACTTCACAGCCGGCTGTCAAAACCATAGATCCGCTATGATTTTTAATGTTGCCCGATTATACGGAACAAAACCCCCGACCAATTGAACTCCTGTTCAATTTTAGAAAACCAGTATTTAGCAACTAGTATTTAGCAGTATCCGGACCCCAAATAAAAACAAAATTCCCAACTTTGACCCGAAAGTGGAAATCAAACCAAAAAAAAAAACTTTATCAAAAATAGTATTAAAATTAAATAAAATTTTAACCTTGAAAACACGTTTATCTAATAAAGGGGCAAGCGTGCCAGAGAGGACACCGCGCGCTGAAGTCTGGAACCAGAAATCAGAATCTCCGCCACGCGGGGTGTGCCATCAGTACCAGATATCAATTTTAAAATACGTCCCCTACGCCAGAGTAGGGGGGCCAAATTTGCCTCCTTTAATAATACTAAGTCCCCTTCCCGAGGGGCCTCCGTCCTATCTGTCCATTTTACCCGTTGTTGCAACAGATGCAAGTACTCGGCCGACCAGCGCCTCCAGAAGTCTTGACTTATTTGCTGCAATAACTGAAAACGGGACAGGCGTCCGGGCCGCTCATCCTTCCAGGGATACTCCGGCAACGCGGTTAAGGGCTGACCGATCAAGAAGTGACCCGGCGTCAAGACTTCTAGATCGTTAGGGTCAGGCGAGATTGGACAGAGAGGACGGGAATTAAGCACTGCCTCCACGCGGCATAGTACCGTGACTAACTCTTCCCAAGTTAACACGGTCTCCCCGATGACACGGCGGAGATGAGTTTTAGCAGACTTCACCGCAGCCTCAAAAATTCCTCCCCAGTGAGGACAGGCTGGCACACTAAATTGCCAGCTGATTCCCCGCTGGGCGAGAGCCAGACTTAAACTATTATTACCAGAATTTAAAAAATTATTAACTTCGCGTAAATAATTCGCCGCCCCTCGATAATTTGTGCCATTGTCCGAACGTATTAAAGAGGGTACTCCTCTTCGCGCTACAAAGCGATCCAGCGCCGCGACAAAGGCCTCCGTAGACAGCGCAGAGACCAGCTCCAGGTGGACTGCTTTGGTGGCCAAACACACAAAGACGCACAGGTAGGCTTTAACGACCTTGGCGTTACGCAACGTCGATGACTTGACCGAGAAGGGCCCAGCGAAGTCCGTTCCGACCCCGTCGAACGGCCTCGAGGGAGAAATCCTATCCGGAGGAAGATCTCCCATCATGGGCTGCATGGTAGACGCCTTGAGCCTATAACAAGGGACACATCTAAACAGCACCTTTCGGACCGCCCTGCGAGCCGACAAGATCCAGAATTCACGCTGCAACACAGCGAGAAGCGCGCCACATCCAGCGTGCGCGTTACCGATATGCCGATCGGTGATCAGCAGGTCCACCAGAGGACCTCCTTTCGGTAGCAACAGGGGGTGCCTGCTGCCGTACGGCAGGTTGGCTTTCCGGAGCCGACCTCCTACGCGCAGAAGACCATCCTGATCTGTGAAAGGGTTCAACTTGGCGACCGCACCCTTCAAGCGAGCGCGTCCGCAGCGCAGCGCCTCAAGTTCCGTCGGAAACCTCTCACCCTGCACCAGCCGAATGAGGTGCAGCAAGGAACTCCGACGCTCCTCCACAGTGGCGATCTGGTCACTCCTCCTCTGACGAGGGTGACGACAGTTGTGGATGAAGCGTTTAATCCAGCTAGTTACCCCCAACAACTTATCCAGCTTGCTGTAACGACCCGTCAACCAGTCAGGGTCTGGGGGCACTTCCGCCACAATCGCATGCACGCGGACTCCGGGCAGCTCCGCTCGCTCCGAGTCCGCGCCGAGAGCTGGCCAGGAAGCTTCTGGCTCCCGCAGCCAGTCCGGACCCCACCATAAGGGGTGATCAACTAGCTCCGGCGCGGAACAGCCGCGCGAAGCACAGTCAGCGGGGTTCAACTCACCCGGGACATGTCTCCAAACCATGTCCAGTCCAATGTTTTGGATTTGGGAAACCCGATTTCCCACAAAGGTCTCCAAAGTGTGAGGGGCTGCTCTCAACCAGGCAAGCACGACCTGACTGTCTGACCACGCATAGACATTCCGGATGTCTATCGAGGTGGACAGTTCCTGATATACATGCTTGAGCAGCCGAGCAAGTAATGTGGCTCCGCTCAATTCCAGTTTCGGAATGGTGAGTCGTGTCCTGATAGGAGCTACCTTGCTCTTCCCCAATAAGAGCGTGACATTGACGTGGCCTCCAGCGTCAACTGTACGCAAGTACACAGATGCGGCATAGCCCAGCTCGGACGCATCACAGAACCCGTGCAGGCTGATCCGGCTACAGCCTGGTGGCAGAATGCGACGGGGCAACGCCACTCGATTGACCGTTTCGAGGTCAGATATCAAACGAAGCCAAATGTTAAGCGAGTCTCCGACCAGGGGGTCGTCCCATGAGACCTTCAGAGTCCAAAGTCGCTGTAACAGACACTTGGCTGCGAACAGAACCGGACTGATCCAACCGTTTGGATCAAACATCCTGGCGATGGTGGACAAAACCGTCCGTTTTGTCCACGCGCGTGTGGCCTCCAGCGCCACCCGAAAGGTGAAGATGTCAGCAACCGGTTGATACTGCATGCCCAGAACCGCAATCCCGTGCGGATCGTCACCTTCCTCGAAGAGCCCCGGATCCTGCTGGTGATCGTCCGGGATACCAGCCAGGACGTTGGGGTCGTTAGAGAGCCATTTCCGAAGCTCATAGCCTCCAGATGCGAGAAGCTCTGTAAGCTCATCCCGGAGCAACAGAGCTTCCTCCACCGTCTGCGCGCCAGTGCAAACGTCGTCCACGTACAGGTCGCGCTCCAGAACTGCGGCTGCACGTGGGTACCGAGCCCGTTCTTGCTCCGCCAACTCCAGCAGTGAGCGGATCGCAATGAAGGGGCTTGATCTCAACCCATAGGTGTTGGTGTTCAACTCATACACCATCATAGGGTCCTGAGGACTTTCCCGCCAGAGGATCAACTGGAACCTCCTGTCCTCGGGGTGTATGACCGTTTGTCGGAACATCATACGGATGTCCGCTCCCAACACCACCTGATGCCTACGGAAATTCAGGATGATGTCTACAATATCCCGATGTAGCTTCGGTCCAGCGTGGAGGCACTGGTTCAGTGACACTCCTGTCGAAGTCGGAGCGGATCCATCGAACACCGTCCTGAGTTTGCCTGTCGACGCTTTCAAAACAGCGTGATGAGGCAAAAAGTAGTGGTCCATGGTCGACCAGTCGTCGCGAGCCGGAGACATGTGGCCCAGTGCCTCATACTCCCTCATGAACTCGATGTACTTTTCCCGAAGTACAGGATCTCGAGCCATGCGTCGCTCCATGGACCTGAGCCTTTTCTCGGCCAATGATCGAGACTGGCCCAGACGCGGGGGGTTATCCCGGAAAGGCAGCCTAGTCTCCAATCGCCCAGAAACCATTCTCCGAGTGTGAGCCTGATAAAAGTTCTCACACTCCACGTGCTCGGGATCCAGCCGAGACACGGTAGGCGGCTCTTCGATCTCCCAGAACCTCTGCATGATCTGAGCGAGGGCCGTTCCCGTAAAAGAAGCCTGATTCGACTGCTGCCACTCATCCACCATTCCCAAAATGGCGTTCCCGTAGATGGTGGGCAGCGCCATCAGCGAAGACTGATCCAGCAGTCTAGGCTTGCCGTTCATGATGTAACCCAGTACATCAGAACCCAACAAAAGGTCTACCGGACCCGCCATCCCGAAGCGGGGATCCGCCAACCTGAGACCCTTAGTACAGGACAAAAGATCCGGATCTATGTCCGCCTGAGGAAGCCAACCGACAACCGAATCCATGACGGTGGCCCTGACCGCAATCCTTTCCGAATAGGAATGTACGGACGAGAAGGAGAGGCGGGTCTGTCCAGCCGACCGCACCTCTGTGTTCCCGACTCCCCGCAACGGAGTCGGTGACGGAAACCTAGCCAGGCCCAGGCGATGAGCAACCCGGGTTGTCATAATGCACCCCTGGGACCCTGTGTCCAAGAGCGCTCGTATCCGGACGTAGTCGCCTCTTGGACCCCAAACCCTTAACCAGAGGGTGGGCAGCAGGACCACCGGTGGATCCTGTGCCAAGGGAACGGAGGCTAGTCAATCCCTCCGAGGCCCGTCCGAACCCGTCGGACTACAGGGCCCAGCCCAATATGGCTGCCGAGTGCAAAGGGCCATCGGAGGGGGGGCATATCCGGCCGCCCTGCCATACCGAAAGTAGGGCGGGTGGTACTCCAGCCTCGGATGTTCATGGAGGGGAGGCGTGTACGCCCTCCATTCCATCGGTCGCGGATCCAGCGGCGGAGAAGGATAACGCTGGGGAGGTGGCCCCCGTGGTGACTCCTGTATCACCCTTCCACCTCTCCAGTTCGCCCGCGTCCGCGCGGGCTGTGAGGTCGGTGACCGAGCCGCGTGTAAGACGCCCCTTGTTGGGCTGCCCGGTGCTGCCGTGGGTTGGGGTGGAGGGGGTGTGCTCCACGCTGTAGCCACTTCATTGTTGTACAATGCGTGGCTCTGCGTGGGAGCGCCCCCGCCCGTGGAGGGCCCCCTCCCTGAGGGCTGTCGACCAGCCCCATTGCTCCTGACGCACAAGAGCTGATGGTGTGGTCCCCCACACCCAGGACACGGCCGTGCCGTGGGGCAGTCATTGTACAGATGACCCCCCAGGCACCCGTAGCACCGACGCAACCGCCGAACGATCCCTCGTCGTTCGGAGGTCGTCCGCGCAAGCAGGGCCGGACACTGCACCAGCGCGTGAAGCTGGCCACAGTTCGGGCACTCCTGCTCCGACGCACTCGTCACCGTCGCCGTCCGCTTCACCGCACCCTGAGTGCGGGGATTGGTAGGTCGCGGTCCTGTTCCGGTAGGGCCACGAGCTGACGCGACGGGCGGTGCCTCCTGAGGCGCCGACTCTGCCATCCTCGCCTCCCACTCCAGGACCCGAAGTAGCTCCTCAAACGTGGGGAAGACCTTCGGGTCGCCGTGAAGGCCCCTTTCCCGCTCGAACCGGGCGCGCAACTCCAGCGGCACCTTGCCCAGCAGGATGTGGACCAGCAGGAACGACCAGTGTTCTACTGGCAGTCCCAAGCTGCGCAAGGCGTTGTACGCCACCTTCACGGGCGTGAGGATTAGCGGCCGCAACTGAGACCTCTCAGTCACCTTCGGCAGCCCCAGTATTTGGGACACGTGAGCGTCGGCGAGGAGCCGAGGGTTTTGAAACCTCGTTTCCAGCAACTCCATCGCCGTGCCGAAGTTGTCGTCGTCCAGCTCCAGATGCTGGACCAGGGAGAGTGCCTCACCCTCCAGTGACGTGCGGAGATAGGCCAGCTTCTCCGCCCTCGTCAAGTCCTTGCGTGAGTCCACGAGAGAGGCGAACATGCTCCGGAAGCCGCTCCACTCCCGCAGGTTCCCTGTAAACCTGGGCAAGTCCAGAGTGGGAAGGCGTCCCACTACACCCGAGCCCGCATCCCTGATGACGGGTCCCGAGCTCGCCCTTCCCTGACGAGACCTCTCCAGCTGGCGAACCCTTTCGGAGACCTCGTCGTAGACATCCAGGATGCGCCGCATGTCCGCCTCGATCCTCTCCATCTGCTCCTCAGGTGGAGACGGCCTTGCATCCCGCAGCGATCCTGCGCTCCTCTCAGCGACCTCCAGGCGCCTGTCGAGCTGTTCTGCCCTGTTTAGCAGCGCCTCCTCCCGGTCTCTCCGGCCGACCAATCCTTGCAAGGATTCGAACCACCGGAGCTGGTTGGCCAAATCCGAAGCCATTTTTAAATTTAAATTTAAACTTTAAATTAGCCTAAAGTTCGGACAATGTCACAACAAATATATCCGCAACCTAAAAAACCGGATACCACTTAATACTAATTTCTCGACAGTTTGGGGAGAAATTATAAACTGGGAGCCCCCAAATATTCGGCCTACCCGGTATATTTTGCCAGAAAATTAAAACAAAAAGGGAGTATTTACGGCCAACTACACTCTGCTTACCAAAAAATGTTTAGTATTATACCAGAAATACCGACCTGGGGCCCATTTGCAAGTCTTTAAAACATTGATTAAATGCCGAATACCGATTTTAACATTTACTTCCCTGATTGCAAACCGAGTAGTGCAAAGAAATGACTTACCTGAGGTTCCCGGCGTCGTCCAAAGGTCCAGTTTGGTCGTCAAGGAATAAGGAACGGGAGCAAGGGGAACTTGGAATACCAAACCAGACAAGATTCCGTAGCGATCCCTCGCTCCAGCACAAGCAACGGTCCCGCGTTGGATAAGGGGGCCAATCCAGCAGCCCGCTTTCGAGTAAATAGTCCAGCACTAATCCCGTAGCGATAAATAATGTATTCCCGCACAATATTACACTTTTAACCAGAAAAGCAAACCAGATTATATAGATAAACGTAAAACGCGTCTTTTTCCTTCCAGCGAAAAACAGACAACGTCACTTCACAGCCGGCTGTCAAAACCATAGATCCGCTATGATTTTTAATGTTGCCCGATTATACGGAACAAGGGGCATTATTGCTTAATTAAAGATCTTGTTCGATTAGTGCGACGGCAAGTTACTCAACATAAAGGCAAAATGCACCTATGTGAAGCATGTTTACAGTTTTTTAGTAATGAAGCTAAATGCAAATCTCATAATTGTAATGGAATATTAACTGTTTTACCTGAAAAAAATTCTTTATTAAAATTCAAGAACTTTGAAAGACAACAAAAGATAAATTTTATCATTTACGCTGATTTTGAATGTTTGTTGCTAAATGTTAAAGAAAATAAATCTGAACACACTGAAACGTTAAAGATACATCAGCCTTCTTGCTTTGGTTATTATATTTGCTGTTCGCATAATCAGAGCTTGAACAAATATGTATCTTACAGAGGAATAGATTGTGTACAAGTATTTATTGAAAATTTAATCAAAGATGTTAAACGTATTCAGAGAATATTGTCAGATAAGAAACCGCTATCACCATTAACATGTGAACAAAAAACACAATATCGTAATGCTACTGTATGCCATATATGTAATGAAGTACTATTTGATGACAAAGTACTAGATCATGATCACGTGACTTCCGAATATAGAGGGGCGGCACATGCTCACTGTAATTTGATGCATAGAGTGTGTCCATTCATTCCGATAGTGTTTCATAATTTAACCGGCTATGATTCGCACTTGTTTATTGAAGAGTTAATGAAACATAAAGGCACTGTTCGAATTATACCTAAATCAAAAGAAAAGTATCTTTCAATTACAAAAGTTATCGAGACACCCGAATGTTTTCGACCTATTGAAATGAAATTTATTGATTCTTTTCAATTTTTAAGTTCAAGCCTTGACATGTTAAGTAAAAGTTTATCTAGAAGCGATTTCGTCCATCTGTCGCATGAGTTTACAGAGGAAAACCAATTTAATTTAATGCAGAAAAAGGGTATTTACCCGTATGATTACATGGACAGCTGGCTAAAGTTTGATGAAAAACAACTTCCAACAAAATCATTGTTTTTCAATTCCTTAATAGGAGATCACATATCACACAATGATTATGCGCATGCGCTTGAAGTGTGGAATTACTTTAAAATAAGAAATCTTGGAGAATATACTGATTTGTATTTAAAAACTGATGTGTTGCTCTTATGCGATGTATTTGAAAAATTCAGGATGATAAGTTTGCAATATTATAAACTAGATCCTGCTTATTACACGACATCACCCAGTCTAAGTTGGGATGCAATGCTTTTTCGTACCAAGGTTCAATTGGAATTAATTCATGATATTGATGTGTACCAGATGCTTGAGAAGGGAGTGCGTGGTGGGCTATCACAGTGTTCGCTACGCCATGCCGTGGCTTGCAATAAATATATGCCCGAATACGATGAAAACAAACAGTCTTCTTATCTGGTATATTTAGACTGCAACAATCTTTACGGCTATGCCATGACAAAAAAGTATCCTATATCAGAATTTGGTTTTTTATCTGCAAGAGAAATGGAACATTTTAATGTAATGAATGTATCTGACAAAAGCGATTACGGTTACATCTTAGAAGTTGATCTTTCATACCCTGATCACTTGCATAAGTTACACCAAGACCTACCTTTCGCTGCTGAAAAATTTATACCTACGGGTAGTAAAACTGAGAAGTTAATAGCAAGCCTATATGACAAATTCAATTATATAATTCATTATGTACATTTGAAAGAATGTTTAAAAAATGGTCTTATTTTAAGTAAAATACATCGCATCCTAAGTTTTAGACAAGATAACTTTTTGGAACCATATATTGATCTTAATACTTCACTGCGACAGGCAGCAAAAACATCATTTGAAAAGGACTTTTTTAAGTTACTTAATAACTCGATATTTGGAAAAACGATTGAAAACAAAAGAAAACAAGTAGATGTAAAATTAATTTCGAGATGGAGTGACACCAAAAACTTGACGAATAAGCATCTTACTGCTGAAAAATTGATTACAAAACCTAATTTAAAAAGTATTAATATATTTTCAGAAAACTTTGTTGCTATTCAATTGAATCACGAGAAAATTGTTCTAGACAGACCAATTTATATTGGATTTTCTGTTTTAGAGTACGCTAAGCAGCACATGTATCAGTTTCATTATGACTTTATCAAAAATAAATACGGGGATCGAGCTCAACTTTGTTACACAGATACTGATAGTTTACTGTATTTGATCTTGACTGAAGATTTTTATGAGGATATTCGTGAAAACATTTCTAAATTTGATACTAGTAATTTTACATCGAAAAACATTTATAATATTCCGAAAATGAATGAAAAAGTCCCTGGACTATTCAAAGATGAAATGGGTGGTGATATTATTACTGAATTTGTTGGTCTACGTGCTAAACTGTATTGTATAAATAGTGTAAAATCAAATATTCAAAAAGCCAAAGGTATTACCAAAGCAGTTACAAAGCATTTGAAAATGAGTGATTATAGTAATACTCTGTATAATAATACCAGTACAAGATGTAACATGCAACTGATAAGATCTATGAAACATGTGCTGTATACACAACAGGTGAATAAGCAGCTTCTTAATGGAAATGATGATAAAAGACAAGTACAAGCGGATCGTATTCGTACGCTTCCTTGGGGACATTGTGACACTATATTTTAATATCCGATACATGTTTGTAAAAATATATTTATATGCGTCTAATAAAATGATAACTAGAACATTTATTACTAGTTTTATTTGAAAAATATCTACACCGCATTGTAATTGCAACGAATAATTCAGAAAGTAGTGACATACCTGATCGTAAAAAGATAGATACGTAATACTTCTCTTTATGTATAAATAATGACACTTGAATAAGAATACTCCAGATCTTAAAGAAAACTCTATAAAGCAACTGCATATTCAATACTTGTAATCACTTTATAACAATCAAAAGTTATAAATGAAACTAATTAAACAGAACCTTTCTTTAAAAGTGAGAAATTTTAAATTAAATAAATACGAATACGAGCATAATGTAAAACATAGTAGTCTATTACCGAATTCGATTCGTAGCATAATATGTGGGCCATCAAATTGCGGTAAAACCAACGTCATGCTCAGTTTATTACTAGACGAGAATGGGCTGAAGTTTAAAAATATATATCTCTATTCTAAAACATCTTTTCAATCGAAGTATTTATTTTTAAAAGAAGTCTTACGAAGAATCCCTGAATTATCCATTTACATATTTAATGCTCATGATGAGGTTATTCACCCTGATAAAGCATTAATGAATTCAGTGATTATATTTGATGATGTTGCATGTGAAAATCAAACTAATATTAGAAATTACTTTGCAATGGGGAGACATCGCAATATAGATTGTTTTTATCTATCTCAAACATATTCAAAAATACCGAAACAGTTGATTCGAGACAATGCAAGTTTACTTATAATTTTCAAGCAAGATGATATAAACTTAAAACATATTTACGATGAACATGTCAATTCAGATATGGAATGGTTAAAATTCAGAAAACTGTGTGCATTAGTGTGGAAAGAACCATATAACTTTATGTTGATTAACAAAGAATGTTCTATAAATGAAGGTAGATATCGAAAAGGCTTCGATATTTTCATCGACCTCGAACAATCAAGTTTGTAATAATGTATAAAAGTATATAAATATGACTCTGACTGAAAAAAATATCTCATTCTAAAGTCTTACCTTATCGGTAATAGTTGTTTATGAAGTCAATCATGGATCGGAATGTTAAAGAGCAGCTTATACAATCAGTTACTGCAATAAAGAATAAATTAAAGCATATACGAGATGTTGAAGATTTAACGGATTTGACTATGACTAGAGTATTAAAACCTGTAGCTGAGCCGTTGAAAGCTTTGCTACGGGTTGGTTGTTTTGATAGTAAAAGTTTACAGAGAACAAAATGCGAAAACGAATACCCTGATAATGATAGTTTATATACTTCAAGCTCTCCTTCAATATATGAGGACTTCGAAGATGGTGATATCAGTTTTACTAAAGACAGAAAAAAAATTGAGTATCCAACCATTGAAAAGTCATTAGAAAGATCGTTAAATAAAGAAGACATTGAAAATATATATGAAAATATAAATATACCTTTCGGCGTTAGAAAAGAAAATAAAGGCTTTCTTATGGGCAACGCAAATGTGAAAATGACTGTATTAGATGATTCATTAAATAATAAAAATACACATATGATTACTATTAATAACAGACACTATGAATTAACACCAGGCTTGAAAGAATTACTGTTACGTAAAACTCCAGACTTGACGTTAGTATCGGCTAAAGATCAAATAGTATATAAAGATATTCTATGCGCCACCAGCGCCCATAAAAGATACTTTGATCCAAACGAACAAATCAAAGGTGACAAAAGTGCCAAATATCGAGAAATCATCAGACCCTTATTTTTAGACTCTTCTCAAATAAATACAAATGATTTTGTTGAATCAAAAGCTTCAGAAACAACTTCGGGGAGTGGATTACCAGCTCTAAAGAAGTACACATTAAATACAGATTTAGTTTACTGGGATGATCCAAACGAATTAATAGAACGGCTAAAAGTAATAATTTCATCAAGAGATGCTGGTAACAGTAATCATGACAATGAAATTATTTCAATAATAGAAGAGTTAAAGGAAGCCGGCATCATTAAAGAATAAAAACGTCTCAATTCTTAATATTTGTTCAGTATCAAAGTATCATTCAAATATGAATGTTGATAAGTTTGGTATTAACGTGTTTAAAAAAAATATTAATGATCTTGATGAAATATCGCTAAAATATATGAGTGATGGTAATTTAAGTGCCCAAAGTAAAATTATAAGGCATGTAGGAAACCCCATCGATATTGAAGATTGTGCTACAAAAAGTTATGTAGACAAATCGATAAATAATTGTTTAGAGAAACATAAATCTGTGGAGCAGTTTCTAAATGAAATTAGAAATAAAATAACTACCCTCGAAACTATATTACAAAATGAGCAAAGCCGACATCGTAAATGAGATATACAGAAGCGTAAGAGTGAATTTCCCTAGAAGGCATGTAATAATGAAAGATATAAACGATCTGTGGCAAGCCGATTTAATTGATTTACAGTCAATTTCGAATGAAAACTACGGCTATAAATATGTATTAGTGGTAATTGATACATTCTCGAAATATGCTTGGACTTTTCCCTTAAAACGCAAAACAAAGGAAGAAGTTTTTGATGCGTTTGAGAAATTATTTAAACAAAATCATAAACCAAAAAATTTGCAGACTGATTTGGGGACTGAATTTTACAACAGCAAATTTAAAAAACTCATACAGGCTTATATGATAAATCATTATTCCACTTATTCAGTAAAAAAAGCTTCGATTGCAGAGAGGTTTATCAGAACATTAAAATGTAAATTATACAAAAAGTTTGGTCTGAATGGAAATCATACTTGGATAAATGGTACTCTAGATGAAATAATTAAAACCTATAATCACACTTTTCATAGAACAATTGGATGTAAGCCTATAGATGTTAGCAACCGTAATAAAAAAAGAGTCATGAGAAGGTACACTAAACTCTTAGACTCCTCAAATTTGAAGAAGTCAAGCAAAACATTTAAAACTACAGATTTTGTACGAATCAGTAAATACAAAGGCGTTTTCGAAAAAGGGTATACACCCAACTGGTCTACAGAAATATTTAAAATCTTAAAAGTGCAACAGACACATCCAGTTACATATTTATTGGAAGATATGAGAGGACGCCCAATTTTAGGTGCTTTCTATTCGCAAGAATTACAAAGAACAAAGCACCCTGATATTTATCTTGTTGAAAAGGTATTGAGAAAGAAAGGGAATAAAGTATATGTAAAATGGTTAGGACTACCACCAAATGAAAACAGCTGGATTGATAAAACCAATATGCTTTAGACGTATAATAAATATGACTACTTAAGTGCATTCATGCAAGTCGAGTGATCACTCTAATACAGGCTATGCAAGAAGACAGTCTTCTAAATTGGCTTATTAATCACTTACCGTGTGAAATTCATCTACCTGGATACAATTACTGTGGGCCAGGAACAAATTTAACAGAAAGACTTGCTAGAGGTGACAAAGGAGTTAACAAATTAGACGAACATTGTAAATTTCACGATATTGCTTACTCTGAATCATCATCTCTACAAGATCGTCACAGAGCTGATATTCAATTAATGAAAATGGCAAAGAAACGTATTCGTGCTTCTGATGCAAGCTTAGGTGAAAAGATTGCAGCTCAGTTAGTTCATAAAGCTATGTTAGCTAAAGTAAAAACTGGCTCTGGAAATAAACACCATAGCGCTAAAATCATGAAAGGAGCTGGTTTTAAAGACATATTTAAACATATGATTTCTCATACTAAAAAACAATTAAAGAAATTTAAACCGAAATGTAAAAAAACTGCTATTAAGTTAGCTATTGCAGCTGCAAAGGAAATGACAACAAATTCAGATGTTAAGCTACCTCGAGTAATTCCAATTCCTAAAACTGGTGGTTTTTTGCCTTTAATACCCATATTTGCAGGATTGTCTGCTGCAGGTAGTTTAACTGGCGGTGTTGCTGGAATTGTTAAAGCTATTAACGATTACAAAGAAGCTAAAACACGTTTGTCGGAATTAAAACGACATAATGAAAAGATGGAAACTTTGTGTATAGGAAATGGGTTACACCTCAAACCTCACCGGAATGGTTTAGGATTATATCCATTAAATACAGCGAAAAAAAACTAGGAAGTAGGCTACCCAATCGAGCTCTGACTGATGTGGACATTATGGATCATTCACATAACATCCCATATTTCCGTGGGGTGTTTATGAGAGATCAGTTACCAAAGCAGCCGTATAGGAAAGAATGTGGTATCATTAATTTAGATAGCTCTAGTAATCCTGGTACGCACTGGGTAGCCTACGCTAAATTTAAGCATAATATAGAATATTTCGATAGTTATGGTAATTTGAAACCTCCTACCGAATTAATCAAGTATCTTGGTAAAAATATAAATTATAACTATGAAAACATACAACAAAATCATCCTTTTAATTGTGGTCATCTAAGTTTGAATTTTCTTAAACAATTTTGGGAGGGCAAAAGTAAATAAATTGATGATGAATGACAAATATCGTATAGTACTTGATCATGTCTTCTACGATTACCATCACGGGACGTGAGTCTTTGCTAGAATCACATTTTCATCCTACCTTGAATGTGACTGAAAGATATGAGTGTGGTTTATTATACTTCTCGGCTACAAATTCAATATCGAATGTTAATTCCACAAACAATAGGTTTTATTACGGTGATGATGGAAAAGAACTCAGTATACCTGTCGGCACGTATGATTTGTATGATATAGAAGATTACTTATCGCGACATCTGAATGACTGTACCATCAAACTTAAACCAAATAATAATACTTTAAAATGTTCGTTATTTTCTTCAAAGAACGTACATTTCGAGAAAGAAAACAGCATTGGTCAGCTTCTAGGTTTCGGTAAAACAAAGTTGGAAGCTAATAAATGGCATGACTCTGAGAGCCCAGTCAACATTCTTCCGTTGTCCGTGATAAGGATCGAATGTGATCTCATAAAAGGATCATATATCAACGGATGCCCAGCACACATTATTCATGAATTTATACCTAACGTCCCACCTGGTCATCGATACATTGAAGTGCCGAATAATATTATATATTTTCCTATAAATAAAAGCAACATATCATCTCTGTGTGTAAAAATCGTAGATGAGAATAGTAATCTCATTGATTTCGGTAAAGAACAAATACAACTGCGGCTTCACTTGCGGTGAACAAGATGATTTTATTTTATAAAACACCGTGTACTTTAAAATATAAAAGCATTATTCAACCCCATTCTAAAATAGGAAGACGTGTCAAAAATTTAAATAAAATCACAAAAAATAATAAAAACTTTCTAAAAGCACTTGGATTTAAATTGTGATAATATGAGTATACTACAGGTGTCTGATTCGCCGCAATTTGATAATTCAATCGAAGGTTATGAAATTCATACTTATAACCCCTACAACAACAGTTTCGGAGAAAATGATGAAATTAGAATTCCAATCCATCAACAAGATGTATACATATTGCCATCGGCAAGTTTTATTTATGTGGAGGGACATGCAACTATAATTGGAAAAGATAAAAAGCCCGTTCAAAAGCCGCTAGAATTTACTAACAATCCTGTAGCCTTTTTGTTTCAAGATATTAGATACGAGATCAATGGTGTTGAAATAGACCGATCAAAAAATGTTGGTATAACAACTACAATAAAATCTTATGTATCTATGAATATAGCTGAAAATAAAGTCGCTGGAATGTGGGGATGGAATTTAAATGGCTTCAAGAGTAATGGTTATTTCTGTGCCATCATTCCATTAAATAAAATCTTGGGTTTCGCAGAGGATTATAACAAAATTATTATGAATTGTAAGCATGAGCTTATTCTTATCAGAAACAACTCTAACCTAAATAGTGTCAAAATTTTGGAAGAAGAAGACATCAGAATAAAGATACAGAGAATACAGTGGCGTGTCCCCCACGTAAAAGTAGCTGACCGAGAAAGACTCTCTTTGCTTAAGGTTCTAGAAAAAGATAAATCTATACAAATGGCATTTCGAAATTGGGATTTATATGAATACCCGTTATTACCAAAAACAATGAAACACTCATGGTCAGTTAAAACGGCGTCACAACTAGAAAAGCCTCGGTACGTAATCTTTGGTCTGCAAACTAAAAGAAAAAATTCAAAAACAAACAACTGTTCCGAGTTTGATCACTGTACGTTAAGTAATGTTACATTATTTCTTAATTCACAATATTATCCGTATGAGGCATTACATTTGGATTTTAAAGATAATAAATACAGTATATTATATGAAATGTATGCGAAATTTCAACAGTCTTATTACAACCGTCCAGTTGATCCGTTGCTTGATTTGCTTCAGTTTAAAGAAAAAGCTCCGCTGTTTGTTATTGATTGCTCACGACAAAACGATAGTCTGAAAACAGGACCTGTAGATGTACGATTAGAGATTGAAACCCTAGAAGACGTGCCTGACAATACGACCGCCTATTGTCTAATAATAAACGAACGACTAGTGGAGTATAAACCTTTAAGTAACATTGTCCGCAAAATATCATGAGTGTAATTCTAGATGTCCAAGGGTTCAAAACCGATGAAAATAAATTTATTTTAAAAGAAATAGCAATGGTAAACAGACAGCAATTACAAGTTTTTCTGTTCAAACCACCGTTTCCATTTTACGATCTGAGTAAAACGGAAAGAAAACAAGTTAGCTGGTTAGAGAGGAATAGAGGATTATATTGGCATGAAGGTTTTTTACCCTACAAAGACCATAAAAATATTATTGTAAATCTCTTAAAAGAATACGAATACATTTATACAAAAGGCAAGGAAAAAATGTTATGGATTAGGGAGATATTGTGTGATGATGATGATAATAATAATAATGCTGATGTATGTGTTTATAATTTAGAAGATAAGAGCTGTCCTAGCTTTTTAAATTTATTTAAGGAATATGAATTATGTAATGATGTGCATACTTGTATTTGTCATCATAAAACATGTGCACTCAGGAATGTTACTTGTTTAAGAAAATGGTGTATGCAAAATAAAGTTTTTATTTAAATTGTTATTCTTTGTTATTTATTTCTTAGTATTCCCTTAGAACATTAATTTGTGAGCGATCAGAATGAATAAAACAATAAAAGTAGGATATTTGTCGGAGGTAATTATAGTCAAATGTAATATAGACGGTCTCCACGCCGTCAAGACGATTGATTACGCAAATTATGACGGCATCTAAATAATGAATGCTCAAGCTATAAGAACGAACGTTCACTTTGGTAACCTTATACCGGAGTCTATATTGTATCTATTTTACTGCTAGTAGGTGGTAGCATCATGAACTAAAACGTAACGATACCTGAAATGCTTATGTCGCATTTATGCATATTTAAAATATATGAATAGATGAATAGTAGAATACATAGATGAATAATTGAATAAATGAAAATTGGGGTAGCTGGATTTCTTTTGATCCAGCTACCCCAATTTTAACCTACTCTCGCCATCATCATCAGTAATCGCATTCTTCTGCTGTGGGCGTAGCCGATGGGTAGTGTTGGATGAAAACTCGCGAACTCGCAAACACAATAGGATTTATTAAGTTCAGGTAACAAAGTAGGTTGGCCTATTGCTTTTTGGCAGCGTGACGTCGGCTGCACCGACGTTATTCCATTTCAGGGATAATTAACACCACTCAACTTTACTTAAGTCAAAGTTTAGAGACGAACTTCTTGGCTTCACCTGGACTCACCGTGCGGGTGCCGGGTCCATCGTGTGGCAGAGAGAAAAACCTCAAGTAGACCCCAAGACTTGTGACTCGGGCTGTAGGTTTAAGGGGCGCCCCTTCGTGTACACGAACACTCACCTTCACTACTCGCATCTTTCTCCCTGCCCAGCCGTATGCGTGCTGTAATTAGCATAGATTCCTCGAGTTACCAATAGCTTAGGTGTTCACTCTCCGTGCGCAGGCAAGCGACTGTCCGCTCCGCTCCCGCTCCGAGCGTAGGCAGCGATGACGTAATGTTGTTTGCGCCGACACATTCATTATTTTTTTGAGGATTGTACCCTATTGTGCTGCTATTCTCTCCAGGCTATGGTTCAGCCCGCGCTGCGCGGAGCTCCCGGCCGGGGCTATGCCCCACGAGGGCGAGTCCCCCACGGGGTTCAAGCGCTCGCTGCTCCGCTACCTCTCCCACTACCACCTGGCCGCGCTCTCGCCGCACGTCGATCGCGTGAAACGGTGTGACTTCTCTCATATCAAGTAAGTAGTACCTGGGTCACCGAGCTTAACTCGGTTTAAATACTAAAAACACTTAGATACTCTTAGATTTTCTTAAAAAAAAAAGAATACTTGAAAAAAAAGAGAAGCCGTCTGGATTCGAACCCGCAGCTATTAATTCGTGACCGCCACGAACGCCCGACTTCCCGTCTGAGCCAATTATGCTGTCGCGTCACGCGGCGAAATTTACTTTCGTATTCTAATGTCTAATGTGACAGTTTTTCATTGCCTAAAACTGCACATAATATGCGTTTTTTTTAAATGAAACCTAGTTAGATCGATTTATCGTCCCCGAAACTCCCTGCATACATAATTTCATGAAAATCGTTCGAGCCGTTTCCGAGATTCAGATTCTATATATATATATATACAAGAATTGCTCGTTTATAGGTAAGTAAGTAAGTAAGTAAGTAATTCATTTATTCCATAAAATTTTAACAACTATGTACAAAAAGAATTTACAATTATTTTTCTTATCTAAATATAATATCACCGTTAGCGTTGAGCCCCAAACTAGGCGAAGCCTGTATCTTGGGCGCTCTGGTCTAGATTACTAGATTGGTAAGATTTAAACACTTATCGTCTGTATTACCGTAACACTAAGATATAGACTAAGATTAAGATATAGGTATAAGATAGTCCTTTTACCGAGCAATTATTGTGTATCTAATACCTTTAACTAAATCTTAAAAACGCCTCCAACGATTTTTACGAAACTTAGTATGCAGCCGGTTTCAGAGGTGATAAATCGATCTAGGTAGGTTTCATTTTTGGTAAACTTTGTTCTATCTGTGTTTAAACCGAGCAAAGCTGCTGCTGGTTTTATTCAGTCACGGGTGCCTCGCGTGTAATATGGTCCGCCCAACTCAAGGTTCGGCCGGGTTCCGCGGTCTAACCTTTAAACGGTGTGACGTCTGTCTAATCTTTTAGATTATTTGCATCAAACTATATGTAGTCAATGTCTAAAATTACGTTTATATCAGTGAAATTATTTATTTATTTTTTTTATCTTAAATAGCAGTGACGTGACGATCATATCTATTTCTATGTTTTTTATGTTTCTCTTTACCCTAAAATGCAAATCATTAATTTGTATGAAAACAATAAGGGTTCAAGAATGGAACCTTGAGGTACACTCATTTTTTATATGGAACTATATTAAAGCAAACTTCTTGAGAAACAATAGAAAACTTGTTTTATTCTTAAATACCATACAGCAAGTCATAAAAATTAGGCCTTGGCCAGAGAGTGTTACCAAATCAAACGTCATCAGCTTACTTTACAAAGCAAATGTCATCAGCTTACTTTACAAAGCAAATGTCATCAGCTAAATTTGAATATTTGCATCGTAAATTGAACGCCCCTCCGATTAACCCTTAAGCATAAAAGATATATCCCGAGAGTTGTAACGTTTTACTTCTGAATTCTGCCACAATAAGGCGATTTCGCGCAATATCCATCGGCTCACGGGCAAACGAACATTAATTTGTGACCAGAACTTTGACCTTTGACCTGACCAGTGCGCATTCGATCTGTTGTTTCTTTTTAAAAAAGATTTTTGAAGTGAAAACTTCTTTAGGCGCGTTATAGACAGAATTTTCGTGGGCTGTGAAATGGATTCATCAATCGTCACGCTTGGATATGATAATGGATCGGATCGGATATGAAATCTTCGGGTAAACTCGGTAAAAACGGCCAGGTAGGTACCAGGGCAACAGAAACAGTAAAGAATTTCGATTACCTACCTCCAACAGCCCAGCGTTTATCTCCAGATACCAGGACAACAGAAATATAAAAGAGTTGCGTTTGCCCCTAGGTACCAGTACCAGGGCAACAGCAAGTTTTCACTTCTATCGGCAGTTCCTATGACTGCCAATTTTTTTTTTCTAATAGTCACTACCATTAAAAAAAAAATTAGATAAAAATGTCTTGTTCTATAAAATGATGTGGGACCAATAGTAAAACTTCCAGTTTAAATAAATATACTATTACTAACTAACTAGGTAACTCACGTTTGATATAGTTAGTCCAGTCCGACTTAGTTTCGATCGCGTCTGGCGATCTTTTTCAAAAAGACTGCGTGCGCGTGATGACTGCTCGTTTAGCACTACGTTACCCGTGTATTTATTTAAAAGTGTGTAATAACCACGTTAGTTTTATAGTAAAACTTGCCAGTTATCAGAAAAACGGTTTCACCTTTCACTCATACGTAAAATCAATATAATTGTTTTGTTTTCGTTTCATGTGATTCCCAAAATCAATGACGTCAAGTTACGTTGGCCGAAGGCCAGCTGCGTCCCTTTCGCACTCACTGTGATTCTGTAATCTAGAGTTTCTCCTTTCCTTGTCTTACTATATTCTAGGGTTGGTTGGTTGGTCAAAGTTCACGTCACGCGCGCAGAACCAATCAGACTGAGTTAACGACTGCTTGAAGCTCGGGCAGATTTGAAATCGCATAATTATAGCCAAATAGTTACTCTGAGATATTTACTCTATGCCCAAAAGTGACAGAGAAAAGAAGAACCAATATAAAAAAAAAATTGGCAGTCATAGGAACTGCCGATAGAAGTGAAAACTTATAACTTAGAATTTGATAGCTTACCTTGGAAACTACACGGGTTTAACCGTAGGCCGTGACCTCGCCATCTTGGCATGGCCATCTAGAAATGCATGAGCATTTCCCATTGGCTGATGCATTTCTAGATGGTCATGCCATGATGGCCTGTCCACGCCCTTTCAGCATTTCCCATTGGCTGACGTATTTCTAGATGGCCAATAGCCATGGTCCCGAGTTTACCCGAAGCTTTCTTATCATACCTGAGCGTGACGAATGACTTCAATTCACAGCCCACGAAAAATCTGTGTAGAAGATTTCACTTCAAATAAATTGGCAGTCGTAGGAACTGCCGATAGAAGTGAAAACTTATAACTCAGAATTTGATAGCTCACTTTGGAAACTACGCGGGTGAAACCGGAGGGCGTGGCCATGGCCATGGCCAAGATCCCGAGTTTACCCGAAGATATTTTATTATTCCCGAGCGTGACTCTATAATTCAATTCATAGCTCACAAAAAAATTGTCTGTGGCGCGGATTTTTCACTGAATAATAATGTACATGTAAATATCCTCGCTTGCAGCGTTTTCTTCGTGGCTTCGGTCCCGGGCGGACACTTCGACACCGAGTGGGGGTTGACGAGGGTGGGGGCGCTGTTGAGGCAGCATTGCAACATACCGCCGACGGGTGAGGACTAATAATAATCTATACTATAGTCCGTTCGCGTTAAGAAAATAGTGAGTCATCGTTGTCCGCCGGCCTGGCCACGCCCCCCAGCCAATACGGTGTTTGACAATGTTTAAAATATAGCATAATTTATGATCATCGTATCAGATATCACATTAAATAAACATATTTCACTCTATTTTGGAATATATAGTGTGTATCTTTTGTATAATACGCCAATGAAAATTTGACAAATACTGAATTATAATCTGCGACGTAAACGCTGTTTCTAGTCACGTGACGCGCGTGACGTCACCTGCCAGTAAATATTCAATCTACAGCAAACGGTTTCTTTGAGAACACTGATTTGTTTACTGGCACGTGACGTCACGCGCGTCACGTGACCAGAAACAGCGTTTTTGGCGGGGTTTTTGAACTTTTTACTTTAAACATTTATTTTTAATGGTAAAACAGTGAATCTTGCGGAAATATTCATGTAGTATGGTATATTGTGTAATCAAAAATCATTTAAACGGTTTTACAAATTTAGTCAAATACCGTATTAGAATGCTAGAAATTAAAAAGTCGAGTTCACAGTGACCAGTTGAAGTCTGACCTTCGAACAAAACGGTTGTGTATTTTGCGTGACTCGATCAACAATAAATTTTGAAAATGAATACTTCACCAATTCGAAAGAATAAAAGTGGTTCAATAATCCATAGCGGAGAGAGACGCATAATTTATAATGTTTATAAGTACTTTAAATTGTGTGATTTAAATGCAACTGTGGAGAGTTCCACGTTCCACGTGAACTCCACGTTCAAAATGAGTGACGTAAAAAAATATTATATGACGCAATAGTATAGCATTAATAGACGCTAATCGTCGGAAGAAGTGCTGCGACCACGTGATACGAGAAGAAAATACCATGTGGCATTTGGATGACGTCATGGAACACAGAACAAAATTCTTTCATAATAAATGTAACTGAAGAATCTAGCGATACTGATTGGTGGTTTAAGTAATTTTAAGACAATTTTTTACATTAAAAATAATTAAATGTTTAAAAAAAATGTTTGTACTTTTACTCCACTGTGAATACACCCTTATCCTGTAGTTGCACAGATGACTCACTATTTTCTTAACGCGAACGGACTATAGTCATCCTCGACACAGCGCGCATCGTCAGGAGGTTCCTCACTCTGCAGCCCTAACCACCGGTAGCTTGGGCCCTGCCCCGCTGCTGGCGGCTATCTAGGTTTAGGTTTTTATAATTTTTAGGCTTTATATTAATACTGGTCTAGTTACGGCTGGTCTAGTCGGGAGAACGGCGCCTGCCGATCCGGAGACCCCGGGTTCAAACCCCACACGCACCACTGTCTTTTCGAAGTCATGTGCGTAACGCCGCTAACTTAAAACGGTGAAGGAAAACATCGTGAGGAAACCGACATGTACCTAGAATCTTTAGAAGTCATGTGTCATCCACCAAGATCCCACTGGTGGTTAATTATGGCCTTAAATCTCTCCTTGCGAGAGAAGGCCCCGAGTCCCAGCAGTGGGAACGTTTAGTGGGCTGTTGATGATGATGATATTAAATACTGTAGAAACTGAAATCGAATGACTGAATCTATACTAATATTATATTACTAGCTGAACCGTGCGCGCGTTGCTACGCCATCTATCGAAAATTGCTCGTACCAATTTAACTTTTGAACAAATTCGGGAGGGGGGTCTCAAAGCTTGTGACGTCACATTTAAAAAAATATCGTATTTCATATCAAATAATTGCAACACTAAATTTAAACGAAAATTACAAAATATGTGACGTCATACTACGGTAGGGGAGAGGTCTCAAAAATGTGACCAACTGTGACAAGGTGTACCCCTAGGGTACCCCTACCCTGTGGTAGGGGTATCGAAATCATGAAATTTGTAAGACGTAATAGGGCAGAATTCTAAAAAAAAAAACTAATTAGTCTGTCAGTTGGATAGCTAAAAAATATTGTACACGTATTTTTTAGTAAAACGTAAAAACGGAACCCTTATAGATTCGTCATGTCTGTATGTCACAGCCACTTTTTGCCGAAACTATGAGAACTACACTGTTGAAACTTGGTAAGTAGATGTATTCTGTGAACCGCATTAAGATTTGAACAAAAAAAAAAAAAAAAAAAAAATTAGGGTTGCCCCGCATACTGAGAACTGAAACTCAAAAATTTTTTTTTCATCAACCCTACACTTGTGGGGTGTCTATCGATAGGTCTTCAAAAATGATGTTGAGGTTTCTAAAATCATTTTCGTATTCACTGAATAGTTTGCGCGAGACACACTTCCAAAGTGGTAAAATGTGTGTGTCCCCCCTCTAACTTCTAAAGTAAGAGAATGAAAAATCTAAAAAAAATATATGATGTACATTACCATGTAAACTACCAACGAAAATTAGTTTGAACTCGATCTGATGAGTAGTTTTTTTTTAGTACGTCATAAATACACTATTATTAAAACTTCGATCAAAGTTACAACGAACTACAAGAACTATGTGTACTATGTATATTATGTTACTTGCTGCAACGGAACCCTTCATGGGCGAGTCCAACTCGCACTTGACAACTTTATTTCTTTTGTTTCACAAACAAAAAATGACGAAGTTACAGTACGCTTCGAAGTTTAGCGTGACCTAACTCGTCGGTAAAAATCGTACCAACGAGTGACGTCGCGACCCCCCACTCTCGAAGTTTGATGATCTATAATCTTTGTCGATGTTTTAAATAAAAAAAAAAAAAAAAAAACTTGTCCCATATCTTTCCATGATCTAGCTGAAGGACTAATTAGAAAGGTGTATTTTTGACCCAGTCCCCGATACCCCATTTATGGATGGTTCCTAGTAAAATTGTATTCTTGTATTCCACAGAATCGAGACAATGGCCCTTGATAGCGCAGGCCTCTAGTTTGGGCAGCTACGGGAAAGACCCCAATGTGAGTATTGTACAATAATAATAATAAATAATAAATAAAATGTTCCCACTGCTGGGACTCGGGGCCTTCCCTCGCAAGGAGAGAGTCGAGGCCATAATCCACCACGCTGGCCCAGTGCGGGTTGGTGGATGACACAATGACTTCGAAAGGGTCTAGGTACATGTCGGTTTCTTCACGATGTTTTCCTTCACCGTTTTAAGTTAGCGGCGTTACGCACGTGACTTCGAAAAGACAGTCGTGCGTGGTGGGGTTTGAACTCGGGGTCTCCGGATCGGCAGTCGCCGTTCTCACGACCAGACCAGCCGTAACTTACACTACATCTCCATAGTAAAGTCGTGAAAAAAACCTTAATATTTCGAAGTTACAAAAAAAATAAATTGGCAGTCATAGGAACTGCCGATAGGAGTGAAAACTTATAACTCAGAATTTGATAGCTTACCTTGGAAACTACACGTGTGTAACCGGAGGGCGTGGCGTGGCGTGGGCGTGGAGGGCGTGGGACCATCATGGCATGGCCATCTCGAAATGCGTCAGCATATCCTATTGGCTGATGCATTTCTAGATGGCCATGGCATGATACCGAGGCCACGCCTTTTCAGCATTTCCCATTGGCTGACGCATTTCTAAATGGCCAATAGCCATGGTCCCGAGTTTACCCGAATATTTCTTATCATATCCGAGCGTGACGCTAGAATCCAATTCACAGCCCACGAAATATCTGTCTAGGCGCGCCTGAAGAAGTTTTCACTTGAATTACGCTATCGAATGATGTTTTTGCCTCTTCGCGTCTGTATATAATTAGTTTAAATATAAAGTCATTGTCTATTTATCTACTATTAAATGTACGATGTCGTAGCTCCTAAACCACTTAACACCCCAACAACACTTATGCTCAAGTGTCAAAAACCTACTAGCTTACACTTGAAACAAAATATTAATAAACAAACGATACCGTTAGAATCGTCTTGAAACGCCCTTGAGACTAATAGCACAGAATAGATATTAGTACAGAAGCCACACTTACCAAAAACAATTACATAAATAGCGACTCTTGCTGGGACACAACAAAGTTCAATTCAGCTCGCATTAGCGCTCAATATCTGTCGCGATTTTCAACTCTCCCTTCTAACGCGTAACTCTGTCCCTGTCTAGCGCGGAGGGTTGTCGACATATCTAATAACAGTATGCGCGGGAAACGTGTTGCGCGAGCGCTCAGCCGTGCGTCCGACAACCGACTGGCACTTGTTCCCTGGGAGGAACGGTCTAGCTGTAGACTAAAACCGCGCGACCTTGAGCGAGTGAGGATGCACTGGTAATAGGTTCAACAAAAGTCACACTTCTCAAGCCGATACGTGAATAAGTACCTAAAGGTTTAAGGTCACATTTCACAAGCCGAAGCGTAAACAACACACTTAGGTAACTATATCGCCGTTTTTCCGCCAATGACTGACATTGTGGCTTAGTGGTTAGTAGCTCTGGCTGCGAAGCCGAGGGTCGTAAGTTCGATTCCCACCTAGTGCAAATATTTGTGTCATAAATCCAAATGTTTGCACTGTGTCTGGGTGTTTCAATATATAATAAGTATGTATTTAAAACTATACATATAAGTATTATATCAGCTATCTGGCCACCATCGTACAAGCTTTGTTTAGTTTGGGGTCAGATGGTGTTGTGTGTGAATTGTCCACCAATATTTAATATTTAATTTAATATTGAAACAATGAGTTCTCGCCGAAAATTCGAGTGGATGACCCAATGTCAGTTTTGACGTTTCGTTTGACAGGTGTGGCTGACGGGAGACTTTCTGCGTCACTTCACCAAGATCAAGGACCCACCGCAGACGCTGACCGGCCCGCCCGCTCTGAAACTCATTTACCCGTCTTTAGGTGAGATATTCCTTTATCTATATACTATAAACCAGGGGTCGGCAACGTTTCGGGAGCCATGGGCCGCATAGTAAAAAAAAAATGTTTGTCTGTAAAGTCGGTTTACTGACGATAGAACGTGACAACGTCTTAAGAAAATACTGATGGAATGGTAGCATTTTTCAAAAGACAATTTTATTAATTTCATTTGTTTAATAGATTTGTATGTAAAAAGTAATCAGTAGAATTTAGTCATTTTCAATCAAAACAATGCAAAAAACAATGCAAAAAAGCTTTTAGATGCCGGGGATCGAACCCGGGGCATTTCACATGCAAAGCGAACGCTCTACCACTGAGCTACATCCCCGCTTGAACTACTGGTCGAAATAATTAATACAACTGTAACAAACATGCGGCGAGGTAACGACCGACGGTAACGACCGACAGTAACGCGGGTAACGGTACATGACGTCATGTTTTGTGGGCGTGCAGCCGGCTTCATTGAATTATAAGACGTTATCACGTCAAAAGTAGATAAAAGCGGGCCGCACTTATGAAACTTTGTACTTCTACACGCTAAAGTGAAATCCTTAGTTTTCTTCACATCAATGGAAAGGATAGATTTTATTGGCGACTACAGTCACCTACAAAATATACAAGGTATTATAGTGTCTTAAACAACATTTTTGTTTATTTCTTTGATTTATTTATGCAATATATTTAATTGGATTAATATTTATTTATCACAGAGAACGTCAGACAATCTCACGATAACTTGCTCGGCGGCGGTTGTCTACCGTACGGAGCCGCCGTGCATTCCAAACAACCCTGGCTCAACAACTTCTTATAGTAAGTATCCGAAACAACTTTGGCTCCGACAACTCTTTACAATAATAACTTCAAATTGCTTCGTCTACGTAGACTAGTTGTAGAAAAATACTTGAAACAATACAATTTCCGGCTCTTTACAATCCTTTATAGTAGGTAAGTACATGAAATAACTTTGAGTCCGAAAGCTTTTTATAGGAAGTATTCGAAACAACATTTTTTTTTTTTTTTTTTTTTAAACTTTAATAGGTTCGCACTTGACCACCATCTCGCCTGATGTTAAGCGACGATGCGATCTACATTGCCTCCAACAAATCTTTATAGCATATATTTGAAATAACTTGACTTCTTGAACTAGTTCCGGAGAATACTTGGAACAACTTTGGCTCTAACAACGTTTTATAGTAAGTACTTGAAACAACGTTGCTTCCAACAAATCTTTACAGTTATTACTTGAAACAACTTTGGACTTCATAAAGTAGTTCTGAAGAACACTTGAAACAATTTTGGCTCCAATGATTTTTTATAATAATTACTTGAAACTAATTACTATAGTCTTCATAAACTAGTTACGGCTGGTCTAGTCGGGAGAACGGCGACTGCCGATCCGGAGCAGTAATGCTTAAATAACTAACTTAAATTATCTACCAACTCTTACTTAACTGGACCAGCGTGGTAACTCTCTCCAGAGGGCCTCGAGTTTTATCAGTGGAAACATTGGGCTGATTATGATGATTTCATCTGTCTCTCTCTAGCCAGTGGCGCGCGTTGAGCACGCACCGCGACCGCGCGATGCCGCACATAAAGTCGTACACGCGAGTGTCTCCGGACAACACGCGCGCCGCTTACTTCCTGCTCACCTCGGGAAATTGTAGCAAGGTAAACGTTGCAAATTATTATTTAGCACAAATTATTGTTTGTTACAATTTTTTTTTTACACATTATTATTTTTTTTTTTTTTTTACAAATTATTATTTATCACAAATTAATGTTTATCTCAAAGTATTGTTTATTGCAATTTTTTTACTAACTATTATTTATTGCAAATTATTATTTATTAAAAATATTATTTATCATAAATCAATATTTATTACAAAGTAATCTTTATTAACAAATTATTTATTGATTAGTTATTATTACTTCCATATTATTAGACTTATGCACATAAAATATCATATACATAGTAATATATATGTACAATACAAATGTGGAAAAGAAAATGTAAAACGTAAGTTGTGATAAAAAATAAAACTGAAACATCGAAATTACGAGTAATATCTTCAAATAGTTAATAGTTTCTTATGTAATAAAGATATTGTACTCATAAAAATATAACCAAAAATTTTATATTAGTGAGTTGTTGAATGTCAATTAGATATCCAGAATTTCCAACAACAAAAAAAATATATTACGTACCAAATTGTATCTAAAATAAACATCGTGACTGAAAAAACGAATTAATCCGACAGTTAGATTATTTAAAAATATTATACACTTTTTTTTTTTTTTTAACTTTTATAGGTTCACACTTGACCGCCATCTCGCCTGATGTTAAGCGACGATGCGGTCTACGATGAAGCGTGTTTACCTAAAAAAAAAACCGATTCTCTGTTTCTCAAACAAAAGTGTTTTTTTTTTAAATTAAGAGTGACGAGACGAGCAGGACATGTGCCTGATGGTAAGCAACATGCCACATAACAGCACAATGTCACGCAGCTATTAGAACATGAAAAGTACAAATCATAACCTAGCACTGCACTGCGCTCGTCACCCAGAGATCTAAGTTGTTGTATCTCTAAGCCCTGTAATAAAAAAAAGTGCTTAGAAGTTTCGTATGATGTCGAGTCTGTACGACTTTTATGTAGACGTGACGTCACAATCCCTCTTTCCGGATGTTTGATGATCTATATCTTTGTAAATTTTTGATAATTTGATATAACAAAAAATACGTGTCCCATAATATTTCCATAATCTGACGTACTAATTAGAATGGTATATTTTTGACCCAATCTTCATCCCTATTGTAATAGTACTAAGGTCGTTTTTCGCATACCCAGGCGGCGTGGGGTTCCATCAACAAGGGCAACGCGGCGCTAAGGATAATGAGCTACGAAGCGGGGGTTCTGTTCCTGCCGCAGTTCATTGTAAGTATTAATTACGAACTAGCTAGTTATTAATCATTTAAAAAAACTAAAAAACACGATTTTAGCACGCACTAAAAATTACAAAATATTATTATTTTCGTATCCCATTCAGCAAACCCTTTCATTTAATACCCACATCAGGGGGGTGTATTTCAAATAGCCAATCCGCCATCTTGGATGTCCGCCATGTTGGATTTAAGTCACGTGACTATTTTTTCGTATACCTGACAGCCAACTTTGTCTGTAAAGTCTGCTTACGAACGATAGTTTAACGTTACAACGTCATAAAACATTGATGTAATGATTGCGTACAATACAATCGGGTGGAAAAAAAATAGATGCGGCGTAAGCTTACAATGAGCGTAACGTGACAATGCGCGTAACGGGACAATGAGCGTAACGGGACAATGAGCGTAACGGGACAATGAGCGTAACGGAACAATGAGCGTAACGTGACACTTTTTGGCCATTTGGCCAACCATGGCCATTTAGACTAGATACCATGGTGATACCATGGTAACACGCCATGGCCATCTAGAAATTATGCAGCATTTCTAGATGGCCGTGATTCCGAGTTCAACCGAAGATTTCTTTCATTTACAAACGTGACGCAATTTCACAGGCCACTAAATTTTTTTCATGTGGTGTGCCAAAAATACTTTTCACTTTTATTCAAAACTAGCTGATCCGTGCGCGCGTTGCTACGCCATCTATTGAAAATTGGTGGTACCAATTCAAATTTTGAAGAAATTCGGTTACCTTAGGTTCTAATGACGCAAGTTAGACACAAGCTGTCACGCAACGAAAGCTCTCAAAAAGCAATATTTTTCCCGTTTTTGTTACATTTTTCATTCATGCTCCGCTCCTGTTGATAGTAGAGTAATGTTAAATAGCCTATAGCCTTCCTCGATAAATGGACTATCCTACAAAGAAAGAATCTTTCAATTCGGACCAGTAGTTCTAGAGATCCTTGCGTTCAAACAAACAAACAAACAAACTCTTCAGCTTTATAATATTATTATAGATGCGAAGTTCACCGAGTCATCAAGTTAGACAATAAATAAAGTAATGATGATATTCCTTCCAGATAAACGAAGACCAGTTTCCTTTGGAAAGTAACGCGAGGAATCGGCTGATACTACCGTACGACGTGCCGCCGACCAAATACACGACGGACATGTCGCCCTGGGTGATGGACTACCTGCGGGGGTGATCATTGTACGTTCAAACGAAAATAGTGTGAGAATTTGTGTGTGAAATAAGGGAAATTCATATTGGGGGGGAGGGTGATGATCTTTAGATCTTTGATTCATAAGAGGGGGATGTCTGTACTGACAGAAATGTACATTAAAACGTTAATATATGTATATGTGAGAATTTATGTGTGAAGGGGGGGGGGGGGGAGGGATCCTTAACAGTGAACTGAGTAGTGATCTTTTAAGTGTCGCTACTACATCAGCCTGTAAATTGGGGGTGTGGATTCAATTGGGATAAATTCATATTGGGGGGGGAGAGTATGATGATGTTTGGACCCCAGGGGGAGTCATACAACTGTCAAGTGGTGGGGGATGATCTTTAATTAGGGGGGGGGGGGGGGTTTGCGAAATAATATCGAAAGTGGTGATTTCACTGTTGTATGAATACTGGGGTGTGGGAAGGGGGGATGTCGGACTCTTAATTTTGTACTATAATATGTAAACGACAATTATGTGAAAATGTATTATGGAGGTATAAAAGGAAAATTGATATTAGGGGGAGGGATCTTTGATCCCTAGTTGGAGACATAAGAGGGTGATATCTGTGCTATACACTCCAAAGAAATGTACATGAAAACGATAATATTACGTGAGAATTGATGTGTCAAATAAGGGATTCATATTAGGGGGGGAGGGTGATGATCTTTGAACTTTAGGGGGAGACATACGAGGGGAATGCCTGTACTGAACACTTATAGAAATGTACATGAAAACGATAGTATATAGGTATGTGAGAATTTATGTGTGAAGGGGGTGTAAAGGAAAAGTCCTAATAGAAGGGGGGGGGGGGTGATATTTGAAGTGCCGCTACTGCATAAGCTTGTAAATTGGGGTGTGGATCAAAGGGGAATGATTGCCCCCCCAAATCCTGTGTAATACTGTCAAGGGTCAGTAATCATTCAATTTCGCTATTGTATAAATAATATGGGGGGGGGGGTCCAATATCTACATACATTATATATCTATATCAGCCTACTCTGTCCTTCTGTATTGCATACTTATAAATGTACATGAAAACGATAATTGTGTGAGAATTTGTGTGTGAGGAAAAAGCACTAACGTTGTCCTTATGCCTAATTTAGATTTTAAAAATATTTATATTAAGTACCAAGTACTTTGAAATGTTTATAATGTAACTAAAAAAATAAGTTGTAAACTGATATTATTGATTAACGAGATTTAATTATGTAGAACAATGGTTAAATGATGCGAGTCTCGATATTTCGACGTAGTTTCATGCATTATATAGGCCATAAGTACCTACTATTAAACTTACAAAATTTGTCAGCGTACCTGATTTTTTAATACTTAGTATGGAGTAACGAGACGAGCTGGACATGTGCCTGATGGTAAGCAACATGCCTGCCACATAACAGCACAGTGACACGCAGCTATTGGAACATGAAGAGTTCGAATCGTTACCTAATGATAACGTTTTTCTTTAGTTCTACGGTTTGTTGTGTAAAGTTGTGGATGTAATAAAGAATTATATTATCATTATCTAGCACTGCACTGCGCTCGTCATCCAGATATACATATACGATGTATTACATCTATTATGCTCTGTACATTGGAAACATTGCCCTTCAAACCGGAACACATGGATGTTTTCATATTTCGATATAGTTTCATACATCACGTAAATGGCAAAACTGATAAAACTCTTACATACAGCTGAACGTGTTGCATGAAACTGTTACAAAATATCGGGAAGTCACCATTTAATCAAAGTAAAAAATATTCCGGAGTCAATAATACTAGTATAGTGAACGGCCGTGATGTGATACCTTTAAACTTAAACAATAAATTTCTTTTTTTTACCAAATTGAATTGTTATTTTACCCCAATTATATTTTTCCATAGGATTGCTCGTAACTCGAATTAGCGACATCATTTCATAGTTGACGTTCGAAAGACAAACAAAAAGGTTTGACTAAAGAGTTTACTAAAGGCCGGGTCACACAGAGGCGATCCGGTAGCGATCCGATAGCGATAGCGATCCGATACCGAGTATGGGATCGCGCCCGCTCGCTGTGTGTCAGGTTGCATACAAATTCGAACATAACAAAAAATATCGTCTCGCTATCGGAACGCTATCGCTATCGGATCGCCTCTGTGTGACCCGGCTTTAAATCTATGGGTTCGACTCTACAGTGCGACCAACTTATTTGTAGAACATAGTGATGGCGCCACGATCGAAAAGTGTTGTTATAAAATTAGACAATTTCTGTGTCTATGTTCGGTGAGCCTCAGTAGTTCCTCTTTTAGCCGTTGTACAGATAAGTTGGTGGTACTATATTGAAGTGAAAACTTCTTTAGGCGCGCCTAGACAGATATTTCGTGGGCTGTGAATTGGATTCTAGCATCACGCTCGGGTATGATAAGAAATCTTCGGGTAAACTCGGGACCATGGCTATTGGCCATTTAGAAATGCGTCAGCCAATGGCAAATGCTGAAAGGGCGTGGCCTCGGCATCATGCCATGGCCATCTAGAAATGCATCAGCCAATAGGAAATGCTGACGCATTTCTAGATGGTCATGCCAAGATGGCGAGGCCACGCCCTCCGGTTACACTCGTGTAGTTTCCAAGGTAAGCTATCAAATTCTGAGTTATAAGTTTTCACTTCTATCGGCAGTTCCTATGACTGCCAATTTTTTTTGTGATTAGAACGTCTAGGTTGTGGAATGCGTTGCCTGAGTGGGTTTCCCGATTGTTCAAACTTGGTGTCTTCAAATCGAGAGTGAATCGGTTTTTTAGGGTTCCGTAAAACGTAAAAACGGAACCCTTATAGATTCGTCAAGTCTGTCTGTCTGTCTGTCTGTCCGTCCGTATGTCACAGCCACTTTCTGCCGAAACTATGAGAACTACACTGTTGAAACTTGGTAAGTAGATGTATTCTGTGAACCGCATTAAGATTTGAACAAAAAATTAAAAAAAAAAGTTAAATTAGGGTTGCCCCCCATACTGAGAACTGAAACTTGAAATTTTTTTTTTCATCAAACCTACACGTGTGGGGTGTCTATCGATAGGTCTTAAAAAATGATGTTGAGGTTTCTAATATAATTTTTGTCTACACTGAATAACTTGCGCGAGAGACGCTTCCAAAGTGGTAAAATGTGTGTCCCCCCCCCCCTCTAACTTCTAAAGTAAGAGAATGAAAAAACTAAAAAAAATATATGATGTACATTACCATGAAAACTACCAACGAAAATTAGTTTGAACTCGATCTGATGAGTAGTTTTTTTTTAGTACGTCATAAATACACTATTATTAAAACTTCGATCAAAGTTACAACGAACTATGTGTACTATGTATATTATGGTACTTGCTGGAACGGAACCCTTCATGGGCGAGAAACACCCTCCATCGTAGACCGCATCGTCGCGTAACATCAGGCGAGATGGCGGTCAAGTGTAAACCTATAAAAAAAATAATTGGCAGTCATAGGATCTGCCGATAGAAGTGAAAACTGAAAACTCAGAATTTGATAGCTTAATACCTTGGAAACTACACGGGTGTAACCGGAGGGCGTGGCCTCGCCATCTTGGCATGGCCATCTAGAAATGCGTCAGCATTTCCCATTGCCTGATGCGTTTCTAGATGGCCATGCCATGATGGCCTGTCCACGCCCTTTCAGCATTTCCCATTGGCTGACGTATTTCTAGATGGCTAATAGCCATGGTCCCGAGTTTACCCGAAGCTTTCTTATCATTCCCGAGCGTGACGAATGAATTCAATTCACAGCCCACGAAAAATCTGTCTAAGAGCGCCTAAAGAAGTTTTCACTTCAAAAATAAAAAGACAATTTGTCTGTGTTCGGTGAGGCTCAAGTAGTTCCTATTTTACCCGTTCTACAGATAAGTTGGTGGCTTTATTTTGAATATATGAACATCTAGGTTGTGGAATGCGTTGCCTGAGTGGGTTTCCCGATTGTTCAAACTTGGTGTCTTCAAATAGAGAGCGAATCGGTTTTTATAACCTTTTATTAAGTTTCACCCTTTCACCTGTCCTGATCCCGTTCCCGGTATTTTTAATTAAAAGAGTGACGAGACGAGCAGGACATGTGCCTGATGGTGAGCAACATGCCTGCCACATAACAGCACAGTGACACGCAGCTATTGGAACATGAAGAGTCCAAATTATTACCTAGCACTGCACTGCGCTCGTCACCCGGAGATCTAAGATGTTATATCTCTAAGCCCTGTAATTTCTCTGGAAACATTGCCCTTCAAACCGGCGCCACAGTAATGTTTGCACAATACTGCTTGGCGGTAGAATAACTGGCAAAGGTGTGGTACTTCCCCTGGGGGACTCAGCTAAGAGTCCTACCACTACTAAATCACCTCTGAAGCATGCTCTTCAAAAAGAAAAGCTTCATCAAAATCGATTCACAATAGCGGAGCTATCACGTAACAAACACACAACCGAATGAGAACCTTCTCCTTGTTTTTAAGTCAGCAAAATAAATTGGCCGTCATAGGGACTTCCGATAGAAGTGAAAACTTATAACTCAGAATTTGATAGCTCACTTTGGAAACTACGCGGGTGAAACCGGAGGGCGTGGTGGCCATGGTCTCGAGTTCACACGAAAATGTCTTATCATTCCCGAGCGTGACGCTAGAATTCAATTCACAGCCCACGAAAAATCTGTCTAGGCGCGCCTAAAGAAGTTTTCACTTCAAAATTGGCTCGCCCTGCTACTCAGGGTTGCAAGAAAGTACAGTCGAATTTATATATTCCTTCTTTTTTGAAGTCGGTTGAAAATAAGTACAATTCATTTAGGCATAAGCATAAATAGTCTAAATGTTCCCACTGCTGGGACTCGGAGCCTTATCTCGCAAGGAGAGAGTCAAGGCCATAATCCACCTCGCTGGCTCAGTGCTGGTTGGTGGACGACACAGATGACGACGAAAACACACAAACACACGACTTCGAACGATTCTAGGTACATGTCGGTTTCCTCACGTTTTCCGTCATTTTTAGGGTTCGGTTAAACGTAAAAACGGAATACCTTATAGATTCGTCATGTCTGTCTGTCTGTCTGTCTCTCTGTCTGTCCGTCCGTATGTCACAGCCACTTTTTGCCGAAACTATGAGAACTACACTATTGAAACTTGGTAAGTAGACGTATTCTGTGAACCGCATTAAGGTTTGTACACGCATTAAGGTTTTTATACAAAAAAAGAAAAATTAGGGTTGCCCCCCATACTTACTATGTGCTCGCAGTATAAGTCTGCGCGCGACTGGTGGCGTACTTATTGTTGTCAGGTCAAGCTAATAGGTTCCCTTCCCGTTCATTGGGAACGTACAACTTCATAAAACAGGTACGGGAAGGGATTTTTCAGGGAAGCAATTTAAGTAACTACACGACAACTGAGACTCAAGAACGAATGTCTCGAAGTAATGAACGCCTTTGCAGTGCTGGTTTGGTTCAGTATGACCAAGTATCATTGGTAATTGGTACAGGCTGTCTGAGTCTCTTACCACCAGGAAAACTTTATTATAGTTTATTACGTTATAAAAAATCTGTCATTTTCAACCTACACCAACATCGAAATAACAAGAATTTAATTTAAACTTGTAAATCTTTTATTGAGACCATAAATAATACTATTTGAAAATTTGGCGCATAAACGTTCTTTTAATGAGTCATTGGCTTCCATAGAATCATCTTCTTTTTTCAATAGGGTTAAAATCACGGCGGTAACCGCAAAAGTTCCTGTCCATGTTCCTTTAATAGTTATTCTACTTGGTATTGTGGGTCTTCTTTGTGCCTCTTTCTTCGAGTAACTGCGGATTTGTCCTACAATCGTCGAAATCTATTTCATTTTTCTTAAGCCACTTTTGGCTCTCTTCTTTTACATTGCCCATTGTAGCCGCTTTATTTATCTGAGTGCAGTGGTATAATGCGTTGTCCATTACCACGTGACAGTACGTTCTGAAACGCCTGCAATAAAAATACAGTAATTAATACAGAGTTAAGGATCAAAGAGCATCCAAGCTAACGTTGAAAAAAAAATTCAGTAAAATTTCTTTTGGCGCACCGCTGTTAGGTGAAAGGGTCGATCGGGTGAACATGGAACCGCCGAGTGTACCCGAGCGAGAAAGATACAATCAGCTGATCTTCACTGCTTTGTCACTGTGTTTTCTATTTTGATTTGTATATTATGAAAAAAAAACATTTATAACTAGTTTCTCACATTCGGTCTTAAGCACACACATTTTTTCCCACGGGTAAATTGGCGATATAACAATCAAACCCAAAGCCGCACCTCAACCTATAGCCTCAGCTTTAAAATATGCCGATAATAGGTGGAGATTTGATTGCTATGGTATCCCTACATGTTAGTTGTCAAATAGCTCTGCGTTTGGAAAACTGCACTTTTGGCCCGTTATTGTATCGTTCTTCTTCACAACCACGATTGATTTTCAAGAACCAGGCACGGCCAGCACTTTTAATCACTTTCGGCATAATAAAAGCTATTAATTATTTTGGAAATTAATAAATACACCAAACGTAAACAAACATTTGTCAACTGACGTAAATAAGAAGTTGACGGCCTGTCAATTAGTTCCTTATTTTGCTACGCGCAGAGTTATATTGCGAGCACTCTACTCTATAGGTCTTCAAAAATGATGTTGAAATTTCTAGTTTAGTTTTTGTCTACACTGAATAATTTGCGCGAGAGACACTTCCAAAGTGGTAAAATGTGTGTCCCACCCCCCTCTAACTTCTAAAGTAAGAGAATAAAAAATCTAAAAAAAATACATGATGTACATTACCATGTAAACTACCAACGAAAATTGGTTTGAACTCGATCTGATGAGTAGTTTTTTTTAGTACGTCATAAATACACTATTATTGAAACTTCGATCAAAGTTACAACGAACTACAAGAACTAAGTATGTGTACTATGTATATTATGTTACTTGCTGCAACGGAACCCTTCATGGGCGAGTCCAACTAGCACTTGGCCACTTTATTTTAAGTTAGCGGCATTACGCACATGACTTCGAAAATACAGTGGTGCGCGTGGGGTTTGAACCCGGGGTCTCGGGATCGGCAGTCGCCGTTCTCCCGACTAGACCAGCCATAACTCAACAATTAATTCAGGCAACAAACAAATTAATATTATTTTTCTTCAAATATGCGGCCATAGTTACATCATAATCGTGTCAAAATTATTATCTCCGAACTCGTAAAGTTCTATCGAAGCAACCAATTTAGCTGAACCGGTAACGATGCGGTCCGTCGCTTGTTGGCCAACCGTGTATATGTGCCATATATATGCTACAATCGTACTCCTGGCCGCATTGTTTGTTTGTCAGTCTTGTAAGACTACTGTGTCGATATGCGGGTAAGTTTATTAATGCTTATGTTTAAAGTAATTATTTTTAAAAATGACAGTTATAGGGACTGCCGATAGAAGTGAGAACATAAAACTCAGAATTTGATAGCACACTTTGGAAACTACGCGGGTGAAACCGGAGGGCGTGGCCATGGTCCCGAGCTTATCCGAAGATTTCTTATCATATCCGAGCGTGACGCTAGAATTAATTTCACAGCCCACGAAAACTATATCTGTGGCGCGCCAAAAGAAGTTTTCCCTTCAAAAAATCAAGGTATTCATTAGATCGTGCAGATCAGTTGCACACTCACTGAAATGTATCCGATAAACATTGATAAGGTAGCAACTTTGCGGCAACGTTCAAGACTTTCAAGTCTTTTTCGAAGAGCGTGTTGCCTATGAGTCTTTTGGCACGTTTCTCGATCTATTCCAGAACCTCTAGCGGAATCAGTTATCAATGTTAGAATACTTAACAAAGTGACCCTTTCAGCGTACATGCTTTCTGCGTACCCTCATATATAATACAGAAAATCATAAAAAGTTATACCTTTAACCAGATTAAAAATCAATTTCAAGAAAATGTTTTACGACAATATGTTTGTTGCCTAATCACGTTGGAACGCCTGAACCTGACCGGATCGGTTGGTTTGGAGTTTTTGAAGTTAAGAAGACAGTGGTGCGCGTGGTCTTGAACCCGGGCTCTCCGGGGGGTCTACCGCCGAACGAAAAATGTCATAGCTTTGATGTTTCTCTCTCTTTTCTTTTCGGTTGATATGATAGAGATAGCAATAGCAACGCTAAAGCCGATTTAGTTAGAAGCCGGCGGTAGAAGGCCCGATCGGCAGTCGCCTCTCTCCCGACTAGACCAGCCGTAACTTTTTGAAGTGAAAACTTCTTTTGGCGCGCCATAGACAGATTTTTATGTGGGCTGTGATTTGAATTTTAGCGACACGCTCGGGAATGATAGTAACCTTCGGGTAAACTCGGGACCATGGCCACTCCCTCCGGTTTCACCCGCTTATTTTCCAAAGTAAGCTATCAAATTCCGAATTTTCACTTCTATCGGCAGTTCCTATGATTGTAATATTTTTGAAGTGAAAACTTCTTTAGGCGCGCTATAGACAGAATTTTCGTGGGCTGTGAAATGGATTCATCAATCGTCACGCTTGGATATGATAATGGATCGGATCGGATATGAAATCTTCGGGTAAACTCGGTAAAAACGGCCAGGTAGGTACCAGGGCAACATAAACAGTAAAGAGTTTCGATTACCTACCTCCAACAGCCCAGCGTTTATCTCCAGATACCAGGACAACAGAAATATAAAAGAGTTGCGTTTGCCCCTAGGTACCAGTACCAGGGCAACAGCAAGTTTTCACTTCTATCGGCAGTTCCTATGACTGCCAAGTTTTTTTAATTAGTGGTAGGACTCTTTGCAGAGTCCGCCTGGGGAAGTACCACACCTTTGTCAATTATTCTATAGTAGTAGGAACCAAGTCGGCCTTTTTGAAATGGTGGAAAATGATTTGAATTGAAAAACACTACCTAACGCTTTATCTTTAGAGAATATGCATGATGACTAAAACTAATTGCTTCGTCAGTTTTGTTTTCTTTATCGTCAGATTATTTATGATTTATTAACGCACTTTTATTATTAGCTTCACTTGTAACTAACTATGTATGTTACAAAATCTTGGAATATTAATTTGACCCACTTCCCGGTCTTCGATTAGGATGAAATTTTGCACACGCTCTGAGTTCTGATGACAATACATGACTAGTTAAGGAACATTACTACAAATCCAATATGGCGGCCTCCCCAAGATGGCGGGCTGACTGTTTGAAATCCACCCCCATGATATGAGTATCAAATGAAAAGGTTGCCGGTCAGGAATACGAAAAAATAGTCACGTGTCATAAATCCAATATGGCGGACGTCCAAGATGGCTTTTGTAATTTTTTGTGTGTGCTAAAAGGGTGTTTTTTAACTATTATTCCTTATTTTTTGAAGTGAAAACTTCTTTTGGCGTGCCACATACAGATTTTTCGTGGGCTGTTAATTGAATTCTAGCGTCACGCTCGGGAATGATAAGAAATCTTCGGGTGAACTCGGAACCTTGGCCACGCTCACGGCCGCCCCCTCGGTTTCACCCGCGTAGTTTCCAAAGTAAGCTATCATATTCTGAGTTATAAGTTTTCACTTCTATCGGTATTTCCTATGACTGCCAATTGTATTTGTTTAATTATGATTTATTCGGATATTGTACACGTAATTTTGCAGTGGTAAGTACAGTCCGCGAGGTATATGCTGAGCTTTGCATTAGTGTGAGTGACCACATGCATACGCATCTATTACCAAAAGTACAGTCAGACAACAAACTCTTAAACAACAAGCTGACATTAACTATCCAGGATCAATATGGTCATTGCGAAAAGAAGTATCTCTTTTAGGATTCAAATGGTCAAGGACAGAGAATAACAGAAAACTTTAATGGAAAAGCATGAGATCCGTCACCTACGTATAACTTATTTACTTAAAATTTCCGAATACCGTATTCAGGGCAGGCCTATCGTTTATACCGATGAAACATATTGACACCACTCACACTTCATCAAAATCATATTCAGATGGCAGCACTTCTGGTTTGAAGATGGTCACAGCGTCCTGCGTCTGACTGTACTTTTGGTGATCACTCACACTAATGCAAAGCTCAGCTTATACCTCGCGGACTGTACCCTGTAGGTGTTGATTCTTTTACGAGAGTCGAAAATATACGGAAATTTGCGGCATAAACGACTTTTGATTGCGTTGGCTTAGAACTTCGATTTGAAGGACGGACGGACCGATGGACGGACAACTAAGTGATCCTATAAGGGTTGTGTTTTTCCCTTTCGAGATACGGAAACCTAAAAATAACGAAGATATAAGTAGTGCTTAGAAGTTTCGAGTGACTTCACTTCATTGTACGATTGTTATAAAGGCGTGACGTCACAACCCATCACTCCGGAAGTTTGATGATCAATATAAATATCTGTGTCGATTATGATTACCTGATTATGATTATTGATAAAACAAATAAAGTGGTCAAGTGCGAGTTGGACTCGCCCATGAAGGGTTCCGTTTCAGTAAGTATCATAATATACATACTTGGTACACATAATTCTTGTATTTCGTTGTAACTTTGATCGAAGTTTCAATAATAGTGTATTTATGACGTACTAAAAAAAACGTACTCATCAGATCGAGTTCAAACTAATTTTCGCTGGTAGTTTACGTGATAATGTACCTACATCATATATTTTTTTTAGATTTTTCATTCTCTTACTTTAGAAGTTAGAAGGGGGGGGGGGGGACACATTTTACCACTTTGGAAGTGTCTCTCGCGCAAATTATTCAGTGTAGACGAAAATGATTACAGAAACCTTAACATCATTTTCGAAGACCTATCGATAGACATCCTACACGTGTAGGGTTGATAAAAAAAAAATTTTGAGTTTCAGTTCTCAGTATGGGGGGCAACCCTATTTTTTTTTTTTTGTTCAAATCTTAATGCGGTTTACAGAATACATCTACTTACCAAGTTTCAATAGTGTAGTTCTCATAGTTTCGGCAAAAAGTGGCTGTGACATACGGACGGACAGACAGACAGACATGACGAACCTATAAGGGTTCCGTTTTTACGTTTTACGGAACCCTAAAAACATATTTTTCTACAATCTACCTGAATTAGAATCATTGAAACCATTTGATGTGCCCTGAGCGCCTTAAAATTAGTAATAAACTGCGTCTATGTGTGTAGCTTAAGTTGTTTACACACACCAATCTACTTGACCCCTAGAACCGCTAGCGGCGAGGTATGCTGTGGTTCTACTTATTTTGGTTGTTGACAACGAATAGTGATAGGGAAAAATGTCCGGCGTTTACCGCTTCCTGCAACCTAACCTAGAACGGAGTGAGCTCACTCTTCCCAACGATGACACGATTCCGTGCGTTTGAGAGGGCACATCTTTTGATTTAGATCGCTGATTAGAATGGTATATTTTCACCAAGTCATCATCCGAATTATAAAAGCTAGTTTATAAAGACTACGTTAGTTCCCATAGTAACATTTCTGTATTTTTTTTCAGTTAATTTGTTTCTGGTGTTTCCTGCTCGGCGCGGCGGTGAGGGCTCAGAATGACTACTACGCCCCACAGACCTTCAGACAACAGGTGAGTTACAAAATTACGACATTTATTTACTTACAAACTAGTTGAGCCGACGAACTTTTAACGTATTAAACCTTCCCTGGACTCCCACGATTAATTCAAAACCATAATCAGCCAAATCCGTCCGCTAGCTCTCGAGTTTTAACATTAAGTCATTTTTATATATGGAAAATTTAGAATTTAATTTGATAGTTAACTTAATGTAGTTCTTTGGTAGAACCACAGATGGTGATGAAGTAATAGTACATTATGATATAAGTGCGGTAAGTTGATAATTACAGCCGAGGCTTTATTGTTAGCTCGAGCCGAAGGCGAGAGCTATAATTAGCAGAGGCTGTAATTATCAAAGCGCACGTATGTCATACGACGTTTTATAACATATTTGCGAGGAAATAAACAAAACTCTGACGACATTTTCAAATAAAAACAATACAGCGAAAAAAAAACGCGCGGAATAATATTTACTTGATCACAGATAACAGCACAGAGTAAGTAATCACTATGGATCACAGATTAGCAATGCGCGCGCATCGGCGCCTTTTTTTTTTGCAACGGCGTTGAACCTGCCGGTATGCCATTAATAATAAAGTAAATTAATATTTTTTGTGTTTTGTTACAGAAAAATTAAAGTAATTTATGGTCTAAATTAATTAAATTAACGAATTTAATAATTCTTTATTATATTTTACCTCTCAAAGTTAATTTTATTCATGAAATGTTGACCACACTTTTCTGACATAAAAACTCTTTACTAAGATTTAAAAAGGTACCGTTCGTTTTAGACGGAGCATATCTCTCTACCTAGTCTGTGGACGGAGCATTTTGAAACCGTGCGTTTTACATTACACATTACAGCACTAGTGCGTAATAAGATACATTACGATACAGAAATTGGTCCAATAAGAGACCCTTTACGAGCAAATATGTTATAAAATATTTTTATACAAAAAATTTGGCAGTCATAGGAACTGTCGATAGAAGTAACAACTTAAAACTCAGAATTTGATAGCTTACTTTGGAAACTACGCGGTGCAAAAGGAGGGCGTGGCTGTGAGCATGGCCATCCAGAAATGCTGACGCATTTGTAGATAGCCAATGGCCAAATGGCCATGGTCCCGAGTTCACCCGAAAATTTCTTGTCATTCCCGAGCGTGACGCTAGAATTCAATTCACAGCCCACGAAAAATCGGTCTGGGGTGCGCCAAAAGAAATTTTCATTTCAAAAACTAAACCACACTCAAAAACTCAAAAGCGAAATAATTATTTGTAAAATGAGAGTGAAAAGTTGCTTATTAACCGCGTGCTCAATTTTGATAACCGAACAATCGAAGGATTTTACAATTGAATCACGAGCGCAGCGAGTGATCATAAAATTAGAATCCTGAGCGTTCACGAGGCAAATAATAAGAGCGCAAGATCGAGTGAAACACGTAACTTTTCAGTCCACGCCGCAAGCGAGGAAATGACTAAATACCTATTATGCGCATTTTTAACAGTTTCGGTCAATTCTAAATCACTAATTTTAGCTTTTTCATATATTTTCAAGTTTCCTGTTTTTAACCTAACGTTTTAACAACAACAATATGACGTGAAAATATAGAGGGTTGAGGTAGGTACTTCTATTGTATCTCTCTACCTAGTCTGTGCTTCTATTCTCCAAAAGTAAAAAGAAAATTGCGCGCTGAAAAATTAAGAAAAATGTACACCAAGGAGGTTCCAAGTCTGAGTTTTTAATCAATTAAAAAAGTTGTAAAATAAATTAGGCACCAAGGAGGTTGATGTAAATAGGTTTAATGATGTTTTGAATTCACAAACTTAGTGCACATGATGTCACCCAAATATTGAAGAACAAAAATAGTCGTTCCGAGGTGGTGGGATGAAACATAAATAAATTAATATCATTATAAGCACTACTCGGTGCCAGTCAGAGAGGTCATCCAGACAAAATCGTAGACACATTTTAGTTTTTTATTCATGTTTCACAACAAAAACCACCAGACTGATTTCGATAAAATTTAATATGGGACCATTCGGGAAGCATACCCATCTGAACAAATAAATAAATATTAAAATCGGTTCGGCGGGTGTTCTCGAGAAATCAGATAACATACATAAAAAAACAAAAATGGGCAGTCATAGAAACTGCCGATAGAAGTGAAAACTTATAACTCAGAATTTGATAGCTTACTGAAGGCATGGCCATCTGGAAATGCGTCAGCATTTCCCATTGGCTCACGCATTTCTAGATGGCCATGCCATGATGGTCAGGCCACGCCCTTTCAGCATTTCACATTCACTGACGCATTTCTAGATGGCCAAAAGCCATGGTCCCGAGTTTACCCGAAGATTTCTTATCATACCCGAGCGTGACGCTAGAATTCAGTTCGCACCCCACGAAAAATCTGTCTAGGCGTGCCTAAAGAAGTTTTCACTTCAAAACATCGTGAGGAAACCTTCGTGTACCTAGAACCTTTCCACGTCATGTGTCATTCACCAGCCCGCACTGGACCATCGTAGTGGATTAAGGGCTAAGCTCTCTCACTCTCTCCTTGCGAGAGAAGGCCCTGAGTCCCAGCTATGAGAACATTGAGTTGGCTGCCTAGGCTATGCTAACGTATGTTTAATAGTGGTAGGACTCTTGGCAGAGTCCGCCTGGGGTAGTACCACACATTGTGGCACACACATGTTCACCACCCCCCTACTCCCCCCCCCTTTATGTTCCTCTTCTTCTCCTAATCCAAGATCTATGTAAATAAAAAAAAAATATTGTAATGACAAAGGTCACGGACCCTGGAGTCTGTAGAGTGTTTAAATTAAATAAAAAAAAAAAAAAAAAAAGTACCACACATTTAACAGTTATTCTACCGCCAAGCAGTAATGTGCCAACGCTACTGTATTCCGGTTTGAAGGGCCTTAGAGAAATAATATCTTAGATCTCTGGGTGACGAGCTCAGTGCAGTGCTAGGTAATGATTTAGACTCTTCAAGTTCCAACAGCTGCGTGTCACTGTGCTGTCAGGCACATGTCCTGCTCGTCTCGTCACTCTATACCAGGGGTTCCCAAACTTATTTTGTCTGCTGCCCACTTTGTGAATAAATTATTCTTTAGCCCCCCCCCCCCCTGATTTCATACTTAAAAACCACTATAACTTCAAATTACATATTAGCTATATTAGTGGAGATTAAACATTCATTCTAATAGATATACTTTTACTATAACCCGCAAGAGCCCTTAGTTGAGACCTGAGCCTGTTCGGAGTCCATGGTGTACTGGGTACCTACTGGTAGTAGACTCCAAGACTGACCTCGTGGCTTAGGTGGTAGTAGCACTGCCTGCGAAGCCGAGGGTCGTGGGTTCGATCCCCACCCAGTGCAAATATTTGTGTGATGAATTCAAATGTTTGCACTGTGCCTGGGTGTTTCTATGTATAATAAGTATGTATTTAAAACTATATAAGTATTATATCAGCTATCTGGCCGCCATCACACAAGCTTTGCTTAGTTTGGGGTCAGATGGTGTTGTGTGTGAATTGTCCACCAATATTTATTTATTTATCTACACAACGGCTCCATTTTTTTCTGAATCTCGTACCGCCCCCCTTTAGGCCTGCAGCGCCCATAAGGGAGCGTTATCGCCCACTTTGGGAAAGGCTGCTCTATACTATAAATAAAGTGGCCGAGTGCGAGTTGGACTCGCCCATGAAGGGTTCCGTTGCAGCAAGTAACATAATATACATAGTACACATAGTTTTTTTAATTGGTTGTAACTTTGATCGAAGTTTTAATAATAATGTATTTATGACGTACTAAAAAAAAACTACTCATCAGATCGAGTTCAAATCAATTTTCGTTGGTAGTTTGCATGGTAGGTAATGTACATCATATATTTTTTTTAGTTTTAGTTTTTTCATTCTCTTATTTTAGAAATTAGAGGGGGGGGGGGGACGGGACACACACATTTTACCACTTTGGAAGTGTCTCTCGCGCAAATTATTCAGTGTAGACAAAAACTATATTAGAAACCTCAACATCATTTTTGAAGACCTATTGATAGACATTCCACACGTGTAGGTTTGATGAAAAAAAAATTTTTGAGTTTCAGTTCTAAGTATGGGGGGCAAACCAAATATTTTTTTATTTTTTTTATTAAAATCTTAATGCGGTTCACAGAATACATCTACTTACCAAGTTTCAATAATGTAGTTCCCAGAGTTTCGGCAAAAAGTGGCTGTGACAGCAGCCTTTTTGCCGAAACTCTGACGGACGGACAGACAGACAGACAGACAGACATGACGAATCTATAAGGGTTCCGTTTTTACGTTTTACGGAACCCTAAAAAAGTCCTCAAATAATTTAATAGACCAACTATGTAGAATTGAAACAATTATCCATAAATACCAACCCCAAAGCGCAGTAGAGCATTCAGTCGGTCATCGGTAATGGTTAATGGTCAGGTAATTGGCTTGTTATGCAACGGTGGCGATCACGCAGGTGGCGTGATAGTAAGTGTCATGTTAGCTAATTACACGCTTGCGCTTCGATGTGTTGCATCACACTGATACACTTAGTGAACGTTCATTCAAATCAAATCAGTTATTCATTGAAAATACATACTAATATCTAATGGGGCTTTTATCAGGTACTTTTCAGTGATTTGGGCTCTTTGTGTTCGAATAATTGCGTGTTACTGTGCTGTTATGTGGCAGGCATGTTGTTTTTACCATCAGGCAAATGTCATGCTCAAATCGTCACTCTTTATTTAAAAAAAAAAGTTTGCAACTGATCTGCATAATTTAATACAGTCCGCGAGGTATAAGCTGAGCTTTGCATTAGTGTGAGTGATCACATGCATACGCATCTATTACCAAAAGTACAGTCAGACAACAAACTCTTAAACAACAAGCTGACATTAACTATCCAGGATCAATATGGTCATTGCGAAAAGAAGTATCTCTTTTAGGATTCAAATGGTCAAGGACAGAGAATAACAGAAAAAAATTAATGGAAAAGCATGAGATCCGTCACCTACGTATAACTTATTTACTTAAAATTTCCGAATACCGTATTCAGGGCAGGCCTATCGTTTATACCAATATACAATTGATACTGCATAATAAACAACGATTTATTGAATATAAAATTGACACCTTATTAAGAGAACATGGTCACAGCGTCCTGCGTCTGACTGTACTTTTGGTGATCACTCACACTAATGCAAAGCTCAGCTTATAACTCGCGGACTGTACCACCTTGATTTTTTTAGGATTTGACTACACGTAGCTCGAAAAAGTGACAACGTTTCACGATTGACGTTCTAAAGGCTCGAACGAAGGTTGACTCTACTATTTTGATAAGAAACGTGCCGGTTGTACAGTTTCTTCTAGGTAAGCACGTTCCATCATATACTGGATCGTTGTTTAACGTCAGAGAACATGATACATAGTAGGTACTATTATTAATAATTTATTTTAATTGTATTTGTGTTTAGGTCTCTTTAATTAGCAAATAGTTTTATTTTGTTAAATCTGGAACCATTCCCCTTCAAACCGGAACACAGTAATGTTTGCACATTACTGCTTGGAGGTAGAATAACTAGCAAAGGTGTGGTATTTCCCCCAGGCGGACTCTGCCAAGAGTCCTACCACTACTAAAATATTCTATAATGAAATAAATAAATATTCGAACTAAATCAGTGAATTCCGATAAAATATACCTGTTATTCAAATTCAAATAACAACACAAACAAATATCATTCGCTTCACTATACAAAAGGGCCCCAAATTCTTGTGTGCCCCGGGGCCCCGGCATCTAAAGACTAAAGACGTCTAAAGACGGCTCTGTTCAACGTATACGATTTTGGGGGTCATGCCCCTGTGAGCCCCCCAACTATAGACAGCACCTGATAATAATACGATTTTGGGGTCACGTTTCCCTTTGGTCCTGTGAGCCTTGGACCTGATAATAATTCCCGTATGTTATGATAGGGTCTCCACGGGGGAGCCGTGCTGTTCCAACCTGCCCAGCCGACCTGGGGCGCTACAAACAACAAAGTAAGATCAATTACCTCCAGAATCTACTAAGCATAAGACCACTGATTGATTTCTGACCAGATTGATGTCGGCGTAAGCAGTATGTACTGAAGTTCGGCAGACAAAAGTTTTAATGTCGTAGGTTATGTACATTCAATCTATCAATATTTAGTTATGACGTTGTCACGTTAAACTATTAAAATATCCGTCCGTACATCAACCGACATTACAGAAAACCAATTTTTATTTCGATTAATTCTTGGCTATGAATACTAGTCCTTCAGCCGCTAGCCACCAATGTTTAGGTGCTACCAACGGAATACAAACAATCCAGGACGTCTGCTCTGTTTCTACGAAAACGAAATTTCTAAAAAATAAGTCCTGTGTCAGTTGTATTTACAGTGTGAATTTATACCGCGAAAGTTTCAAAAGTGTTCATAAAAAATTGGCAGTCATAGGAACTGCCAATAGAAATGAAAACTTATAACTCAGAATTTGATAGCTTACCTTGGAAACTACACGGGTGTAACCGGAGGGCGTGGCCTCGCCATCATGGCATGGCCGTCTAGAAATGCGTCAGCATTTCCCATTGGCTCACGCATTTCTAAATGGCCATGCCATGATGGCGAAGCCACGCCCTTTCAGCATTTCCCATTGGCTGACGCATTTCTAGATGCCCAATCGCCAAGGTCCCGAGTTTACCCGAAGATTTCTTATTATACCCGAGCGTGATGCCAGAATTCATTTTACACCCCACGAAAGATTTGTCTAGGCGCGCCTACAGAAGTTTTCACTTCAAAACTCGCGACTTTCCTACTCTCGTTCTACTTCGTTTCGTCCGATACAACATTGTTCGACGGCGACGTTTAAATGTTCTAAGCATACTCTAATTAGAGTAAGTAGGCTTAGAACATTTAAACGGACAAAACTACGGATCGAAGTAGAATCGGGGTTGGAAAATCGCGAGTTTATTTCGAAATTACGTCTTCGTTGAATTAGAGTAGACGTCCAGGACGTCTGCTCTCTTTCTACGAAAAACGTAATTTCGAAATAAACTCCCGACATATATATTTTTTTATTTATATGATTGTAATTTTTTTGACGTTGTTAGGTTTTCGTTTGACCGCCGCTTGTGATTCCAGCTAGACGGGTTCCAACGCGGGCTGTTCTCGCCGGCGAGCGGCGGGCCTGCGCCTGCGCAGAGCACCAGCCAGAGCTGGACGCCGAACGACAACAAGGAATCCTGGAGAAGTAATTATTTTAAATAAATGTATAATAAGCATGGCGACTAAAAACTGTCCAGTCAGATTATAAAAAAAAGTTGTTTGCGTTTTTTTTTTAAATAAAGAGTGACGAGACGAGCAAGACATTTGCCTGGTGGTAAGCAACATGCCTGCCACATAACAGCACAGTGACATGCAGTTATTGGAACATGAAGAGTCCAAATCTTTACCTAGCAATGCACTGCGCTCGTCACCCAGAGATCTATGATGTTATGTCTCTAAGCCCTGTAATTTCTCTGGAAACGTTGCCCTTCAAACCGGAACACATTAATGTTTGTACATTACTGCTTGGTTGTAAAATAACTGGTAAAGGTGTGGTACTTTGCCAGTGTCTTTTGTTTCACAAACAAAAAATGGCGAAGATACAGTGCGTGTCGTTACTTCATTGGGGTTATAGGCGATTCGTCCCAAAGTTAATTCGTCACAATTTGTATTCTCCTTACATTCAAAGTAAACTCGTCACGTGTTTTAAAAAAACAAATGAAAAACGTCAGAGGTAAATAAAGTTGTTGTAAATTCGTCACGTACGTTCTTTGCGAACACGTGACATCACAACCCTCCAGAAGTTTGATAGTCTATATTTTTGAAGATTTTTATGATGATAATCTGATAAAACCAAAAATACAATGTCCCATATTTGAATATAATCTAGCTGATAGACTCATTAGAATGGTACTTTTGAGCCAGTCGCCATCCCAATTAGGAACATTTCTTGTGCTAATTGACGAAAGTATTTAAAATTCTTTTTCATCCCACCAGCTCGGAAAGAGTACTTTTGCTCCTCGATATCAGGGCGCAAAAGTCGTTTTTACCCTCTAGAGGTTAAAGTAAATTTGAATTTAGAACATCGTGTGTACTGAGGTTTTGAATTCAAAACATAATTTAACCTATTTATTTCTACCTCCTTGGTGCCGAATTCATCATACATTTATTTTTAATTTGTTAAAAACTCATACTCGGAACCTCTTTGGTGTACTTTTTTTAAATGCTTTGCGCGCAATTTTCTTTTCACGTATGGTGGATAGAGGTAAAGAATGTTATTTCAAATGGAAAAACATTTTGAAATGCTATGAATGAATAAATTGTAATCGAATTGAAGTATGCCGAGTTGCCGAGTTAAATAATTAAATATTATTGACTACTAAAATAGTAACTAATAGATAATTTCAACTACTTGTGCAGTACGAAATAATGTAGTAAATATAACATCAAATAAATAATTACTATTTTGAGAAAACATGTAGGTACAATATATTTTGAAGTCAAAACTTCTTTTGGCGCGCCAAAGACAGATTTTTCGTGGGCTGTCAATTTAATTCTAGCGTCACGCTCGGAAATGATAAGAAATCTTCGGGTAAACTTGGGACCATAGCCAATGGCCATCTAGAAATGCCTCAGCCTTTCCCATTGGCCATTTAAAAATGTGTCTGCATTTCTAGATGGCCATGCTCATAGTCACGCCCTCCGGTTTCACACGCGTAGTTTCCAAAGTAAAAATCAAATTCTGAGTTATAAGTTACCACTTCTATCGGCAGTGCCTATGATTGCCAATATTTTTCTTTCATGAATTCTGAATAGTACGTTTATTAATTTCCTTTAAAATGTACCCTGATGCAAATTTAGCGCTACTATAATTTAATGCATTTGGGCGGACACTTTTTCATGTACACATGAAACTCCTTACCTCAATCGGTCAACTCTCCATATTTTCACGTCATATTGTTATTGTTAAAACCATGGCTAAATAAACTTAAGTTTAAAACTTATAAAATTGAATACAAGTGAAAAACCGAAATACCATATAATAATAAGTGATTCTAGCGACCAAGAAGTTTATTTAACGCCAACAGAATCGACTGAAACTGAAAATGCGCAAAGCGTTTAGTAATTTCCTCGCTAGGGGGGGATGAAAAATTACGTGTTACACTCGAGTGCAAAGATTTTTCACCTTGTGCTCTTTTGATTCCCTTGCTACGCTCAGGATTCTAATTTTTGAATCCCTCGCTACGCTCGTGATTCAACTTTAGAATCCTTCGCTTGCTCGGTCATCAAAATTGAGCACGCGGTTAAAAAGCCACTTTGCACTCTTGTATAACAAATAACTATTGTCAGGCGGTAAAAATGAGCGCGATTTCAAAGAATTGTAGTAGTAGGACTCTTTGCAGAGTCCGCCTTGGGAAGTACCCAAGTACCACATCAGTTATAGATTTAGAGCATATAAATGAAATCGAGGTATTTATCATCACTGTTTTTACATTTTACGGAACCCTAAAAATACAGGTTTAGGGTTCCGTAAAACGTAAAAACAGAACCCTTATAGATTTGTCATGTCTGTATGTGTACATGATTTGTCATGTACAGACAGACAGACAGACAGACAGACGTCTGTCTGTCTGTCTGTCTGTCTGTCCGTCCGTATGTCACAGCCACTTTTTGCCGAAGCTATGAAAACTACACTGTTGAAACTTGGTCAGTAGATGTATTCTGTGAACCGCATTAAGATTTGAACAAAAAAATTTAAAAAAAAGAAAAAGTAGGGTTGCCCGCCATACTGAGAACTGAGACTCAAAAAATTTTTCTTCATCAAACCTACGCGTGTGGGTTGTCTATCGATAGGTCTTCAAAAATGATGTTGAGGTTTCTAAAATCATTTTCGTCTACACTGAATAATTTGCGCGAGAGACACTTCCAAAGTGGTAAAATATGTGTCCCCCCCCTCTAACTTCTAAAGTAAGAGAATGAAAAATCTAAAAAATATATATGATGTACGAGTACATTACCATGTAAACTACCAACGAAAATTAGTTTGAACTCGATCTGATGAGTAGTTTTTTTTAGTACGTCATAAATACACTATTATTAAAACTTCGATCAAAGTTACAACGAACTACAAGAACTATGTGTACTATGTATATTATGTTACTTGCTGCAACGGAACCCTTCATGGGCGAGTCCAACTCGCACTTGGCCACTTTATTTTTCTTGTGGGGGTTGAAGGACGATGGTTAAGGGTAGAAAAAAACTGAGAAGAACAACAGACAATACAGAACTGTGTGGCCTGTACCTAGTACATAAATATACATTGGACTAAGAGCCCATGAAACCCAGACCTTTGTTATTTTATAAAAGCTGAAAGTTTGTCAGCGTATGCTCCCAACACCGGTAAGAACGATGGCCCATGATGAAGTTTGGGCCATCCTGGCTTTGGCAGATAAACTGTAGTAAAGGTGTACCGATCTAAATTTGTCAAATTATAAAGTCTGATATTTTTGGTAATACCTTCAGAATATTATTAAAAATCACACCAATAATTGATAGAAATTTAACATCGTGGTAAGCACTTGCCAGACACCCATGTTGTGTTAATGTCCATGCCTTAGTTGGTAGTAGCTTTGCCTGCGAAGCCGAGGGTCGTGGGTTCAATTCCCGCCCAGTACAAATATTTGTGTTTTGAATTCAAATGTTTGCACTGTGTCTGGGTGTTTCTATGTATAATAAGTATATATTTAAAACTATAAAAGTATTATATCAGCTATCTGGCCGCCATCATACAAGCTTTGCTTAGTTTGGGGTAAGATGGTGTTGTGTGTGAATTGTCCACCAATATTTAATTATAATTCTACTTGCGTCATAATACGCGCTGATTTTCATACATAATAGTTGGGTAACAATTAGCAGCCTAATTATCATAAGAAGCCCACTAAAAGTTCCCACTGCTGGGACTCGCGGCCTTAGTACCGTTTATCTGCCAAAGCCAGGATGACCCAAACTTCATAAGGGTCCATCGTTCTTACCTGTGTTGTGAGCATGCGCTGACAAGTTTTCAGGTTTTATAAAATAACGAAGGTCTGGGGTTCACGGGCTCTTGCTCTGCATACATTTATTATAATGGTCAAAACCACATTTTCTCAGGTCCTCTGATGACGAACGTCAAGCCGGAACCATGGAGACTTCCCTACGGTGCCGGCGTCGGCAAGGAGCAACAGGCGGCCATATTGCATCACAAGCAGGCCCTCACTTCCGGTCAGTACATATTTTATTTATTTATTTGCACAGTATGTGAAGATATCAGGGATTACACGAAATCCCTTTTTTTTTTTTTTTTTTTTGTGTAGGGGAATGCATTTACGCACGCAGTGTTTCAGTGTTGGACTGTGTTGGACTCGGTGCCAGAAGGGCACAATACCAACTAAACCCCCGTCACAAGATTTCCCTACCATGGTGCAATGTCAGAGTTGCGGAACCGCTTTCGCATTCGCCCGCGCAACTCTGACATCACCATGTCACCCTTTCAGGCCCGCCTCGCGGGGGGTCGGAACCCCCGCATTGTGGCTCCCGGGACGCGCTGGAGAACCTATAGCAGCGCGTCCCCCACCTCGGGAGGAGCGTGGGCCATCAGGCAGTGCCCGATGGCCCAGGCCCTCCGAGCGGAGACGGGGTGCGAGCCCTAGTGGCTCGCCCGCGTGTCCGCTTCCGCCTACAAGGAGGAGCGAGAGGGTCAAGCTCCCTCTCTCGCTCCTCCGTCTCCCTCCGTGAGACAATAGTCTCACAGAAGGAGACGAAAGCTTCCCATGATCTCTCATTGTCGAGCATCTTGGACAAGATGGTCGGCAATGAGAGATCTGCCCCCAGGACCGCGACCAGGGAACGTCGCGTGTCCTCCTCCCCCGGGCATGCCTCCAGAGCGTGTTGCGCGGTATCTTCCGCGCAACCGCACTGGTGGCACACCGGGGTCTCTTCCCTTCCGGCAACCCTACACAAGTATCTCCCGAAACATCCATGTCCCGAGAGCACCTGATTACACGAAATCCCTAGAATATCACGAAATAACCATAGATCATCGATATAAACCTAAAGTTGTGCCCTGAGCACCTTGAGATTAATAAACAATAATATTAAAAAATAATAAAAAAATATTTTCATTCTAACATTGTGGCCTTATGGTAACTTATTGACTTAAATAAACTAACATGCATATTATTAGTGTCCAATTGTAACCCTAGTTCCCACATTAGGATTCCCTGTGTTTGTGGGAGCTAGTTCTCTTCAGTTGTGCTTGTTTCCATGTATGTGTGTAAGGGTGTAAGGGTGTGTGTGTAAGGGAGTGTGTGTCTGTGTGAGTGAGGGTGGGGATGTGTGATATTTGTTGATGACGGACTGTTATCTGTTTGTGCGTATGTATGTATATGTGAGTGTGTTGTGTCTGCGGTGTATATAATTATGTGTGTGTGTGTAAGTGTAGTTGAGATGACGTGCGTACGTGAGATTGATAACAAATTGCGTCTCTGTGTGTAGCGCGAGTGATTTACAACTACCAATCTACTTTTTTTTTTAACTTTTTTTTTTTACTTTTTTTTTTTTTTTATGGGGCAGAGCCTTTATTAACAAAACTAAAATACAATGAGAACTACACTACGCTACATACCTTACAACTACTTACACTAAGCACACCTGAATTATCCATAGACCAATGAGGGTCTACAGATAATCAAGATGTTCAAGCCCACTACCAATCGGAAGCGTACCCAGCATGCTGGCGGCATTACCACGCTGAATGGCAATGCTTATGCGTTGGGCCAAATAAACGCCAGCATTTTGGTCACGCGTCGCATCGACCAAGCGTTCGGAAAGGCTTTTGAAGATGAGGTGAGCTCCCGGCCCCCACGGACCCAATGTCTCAACCCCAAAGGGCTCAAATATGTAACCTCTTCCGAGGGTTGCATATTTGCGCCGTTTGAGTCGCTCAGCTGAATTAGCCAATCTACTTGACCCCTAAAATTGTTTACGTCAATAGGGTTTTTATTCTGTTTTAATGTTGTTTTTGCAGTGAAAACTTCTTTCAAAAGACGCACCAAAGACAGATTTTTCGTGGACTGTGATTTGAATTCTAGCGTCACGCTCGGGAACGATAAGAAATCTTCGGGTAAACTCGGGACCATGCTGACTGGCTATCTATAAATGCGTTAGCAATTCCCAAAAGATCTGACGCATTTCTAGATGGCCATGATCAAGGCCATGCCCTCTATTGTCACCGGCATAGTATCCAAAGTAAGCTATCAAATTCTGAGTTATAAGTTTTCACTTCTATCGGCAGTTCCTATTATTTTTGATTTGATATTTTTTATTTGCCCACCCCTACGGGGTTCACTGCGTTGTCGGCATTTATCGCATGTTAAAGACATGGTCTTTTGACGTGATAATGTCTTATAATTCGATGAAGCCGGCTGCACGCCCACAAAACATGACGTCATGTACCGTTACCGCGTTACCGTCGGTCGTTACCTCGCCGCATGTTTGTTACAGTTGTATTAATTATTTCGACCAGTAGTTCAAGCGGGGATGTAGCTCAGTGGTAGAGCGTTCGCTTTGCATGTGAAATGCCCCGGGTTCGATCCCCGGCATCTAAAAGCTTTTTTGCATTGTTTTGATTGAAAATGAGTAAATTCTACTGATTACTTTTTACATACAAATCTATTAAACAAATGAAATTAAAATTTTCTTTTGAAAAATGCTACCATTCGATCAGTATTTTCTTAAGACGTTATCACGTTCTATCGTCAGTAAACCGAATTTACAGACAAACATTTTTTTTGGTACTTTTTAGGATTCCGTGCCCAAAGGGTAAGAGCGGAACCCTATTACTGAGACTTGGCTGTCCGTCCGACCGTCTGTCATCAGGCTGTATCTCAAGAACGGTGATAGTTATACAGTTGACATTTCCACAGATGATGTATTTATATTGCCGCTATAACAAAAAATACTAAAAATAAAATAAAAACATTGTTTTAGGGGGGGGGGCGCCCATACAAAATCTTGATTTTTGCTTGATTAGTCCGTCCCAAATAAACTACATGGTGCCACTATTAAAAATAAAACGTTATATCGAATTCATCGTCAGAATCATGAGCCAAAAATCAATATTTTAATAAAACTTTTTGCCTGTCTGCGGAAGTTGCGATGTATAAGAAATTTCGAATAAAGCCAAAGAGGTTTTCGCCATTTATTTGCTAATGGTACGGAACCCTTCGTGTGGAAGTCCCACTCACACTTGGCCGGTTCTATTTCTTTATTCTGTGCTTATATACCCAGCATTGCTTCGATACAGGCCGGAACTAATTATGAATATATTATGTAATCACTCCTGTTTCTTTAACAGAAGGCGCATTCCGCTTCGAGTACGCGTCTGACAACGGTCTCGCGGCTGGCGAACAAATAGAGCCGGATGGCTCCCGAGTCGGCGCTTACCAGTACAAGGATCCCAACGGACAGCTCGTCAAACTGAAGTACCGCGCCGGGAAGGACGGATTCCAGGTGAATATGGAGATAGAATGGAATGGAATAGGGTGGAATAGGATGGAATAGAACAGAATAGGGTGGAGTAAAATGGAATATAGTAGAATGGGATGGAATAGAGGGGAATAGGATGGAATAGGACAGATATAGAGAGCTGTAATAGGGGTTCACTAGCAGCACCCCGCAGTTTTAATTGCATAGTTCCCAATCCCGTTATTTTTGAGGCATTAAAAGTAGCCTATGTAACAAGTCGAGCCGGATTGGTCGGCGCTTACCAGTATTTGGACCCCAGTGGAGCGCCCGTCAAACTAAAATGCCACGCGGGGAAGGACGGTTGCCAGGTGAATATGGATCTTTTTGAAGTGGTAGGACCCTTTGTAGTCTGCCTGGTGAAGTACCTTTACCTATACATCTGCCAGTTATTCTCCCGCCAAGCATTAATGTACAAACATTACTGTGTTCCAGTTTAAAGGGCAATGTTCCTAGACAAAGATAAATAGTTTTATATCTCTGGGTGACGAGGGCAATACAGTTCTTGGTTATAATTTGGATTGTATATATTCCAATAGCTGCTTGTTAACGGGCTATTATTATGGGCAGGAGTGTTGCTTTTCAGGAACATGTCCTGCTCGCATTGTCGCTCTATACTATAAAGAACAAACATACGAATAGGATAAAATAGTTTAAGAAAAAAAAATGGTTGTCTGTAAAGTCGGTTTACTGACGATAGTTGAACGTGACAACGTCTTAAGAAAATACTGATGTAATTTGTGTTAAGCGCCATCTAGGTAAAACATTCTGAAGCTTTTTGAAAAGCTGTTCAAAGCGCCATCTCTGGGTACATCATTGTACTAGCACAAGTTCTTAACTTCATATCGTCGCTTTTCTAAAACATGGACAGACTCCTTGAACGTAATACACATTTCACTCACTAGATGGTGCGAAAAGTTATAAGGCGAGGTAACGGCGGTAAATATTATCTAATCTATGGCGGTAACGTTATATGACGTCATGTTTTGCGGGCGTGCAGCCGGCTTCATCGAATTATAAGACGTTATCACGTCAATAACATGTTTCACTTATGGATTCAAGAAAGTGGGTCAGACATTAAGTACGATTTCGCAATGAGTTCATTCTCAACTAAAACGTTTTTGTTAAGTGATGACAAAGTTAAATATTGGAACGAAGTTCCTTATCGCGCGTGGCGAAAGGGGGCTAGACGGAAAAAAATCTCACGAAAAGTTGTAACGGAATTTCGATTTAACACACCCAGCGTTTATCTCCAGATACCAGGACAACAGAAATATGAGAGAGTTGCGTTTGCATCCAGGTATCAGTACCAGGGCAACAGAAACAGTAAAGAGTGGCATTTACCTCTGCAGGTGCAAGGACAACAGATACAGTAAATAGTTTCGTTAATACCTCCACAACCCCCGCGTTTATCTTCAAGTACCACGACAGCAGAAATATGAAAGCCAGTTGCCAGGGCAACAGAAATAGTAAAGAGTTGCAATATTTTGTACAACTTCGTTCCATCCGGGTGTCCCTTGACACCTCTTAAGTCTTTTTACCCGACTGAAAGAAGGGTTACGTTTTTCGCGCGTATCTTGTATGTTTGTAGCGTATCGAGTAGGGTATCAAAATACAGAGAATTTAAAGAGCATTACAAATATGTAAATATGTTGTGTAGTTAAATGCCATTTGGAATAATTTAAAGCATTTTAATTCAATCAACAGTGTTTTTCTTACGTGTTGTTTTTTAGTCGGGTTTTATAATTTTTTTAATTATTCTTGTTATTATATATAAAGAGTTGCTATATTTTGTACAACTTCGTTCCATCCGGGTGTCCCTTGACACCTCTTAAGTCTTTTTATTATATATTATGTTCCAGATCTTAGAAGGAAGTCACTTGCCGAAGAGTCCCGAGCCAGTGGCTCCAGTTAACCAAGGTATGTCCGTACTCCTTTCACTTTTGCCTCTTTTCGACCGACTAAATGCTTGAGATTTCTCTGTGTGACTCTACTTAACTTTAATTCGTCAGAGGACTAAAGTCCCCAACATATCTTAGCTTATTAGTAAACTGAAGTGGTAGACAGATTTTTCGTGGGCTGTGTATTGAATTCTAGCGTCACGCTCGGGAATGATAAGAAATCTTCGGGTAAACTTGCAGCAGCATTTCTAGATAGCCATGTTCATGGCCACGCTCTCCGGTTTACCCGCGTAGTTTCCAAAGTGAGCTATCAAATTCTGAGTTATTAGTTTTCACTTCTATCGGCAGTACCTGTGTCTGCCAATTTTTAAGGTTCCGTACCCAAAGGGTAAAAACAGAACCCTATTACTGGGACTTGGCTGTCCGGCCGTCCGTCCGTCCATCTGTCACCAGGCTGTATCTCAAGAACGGTGATAGCTAGACAGTTGAAATTTTCACAGATGATGTATTTCTATTGCCGCTATAATAACAAATAGTAAAAATTAAATAAAAATAATATTTAAGGGGGGCTCCCATACAACCAATTTGATTTTTTGCCGTTTTTTGCTCGACAAGTCCATCCCAAGAAAACTAGATGGCGCCACCAAAGTACAAATAAAACGCGATGTAGAATTCGTTGTCAGAATCACAAAGCAAAAATAAATATTTAAATAAACTTTTTGCTTGTCTGCGAAACTTACGATGTATACGGAATTCGGAATAAAGCCAAAGAGGTTTTCGCCGTTTATTATGGTACGGAACCCTTCGTGCGGGAGTCCCACTCGCACTTGGCCGGTTTTATTCTTTTTTTTTAAAGGGTAATCTTACCTCATATTGCACGTATGAAAGTGTCGTTGGTTAGAGAGATCCTAAATGTTGTTTTATTCCACAGACAACCACTACCAGTCTGCGTACGTACAACAGAAACAACAGTACGATTTACAACAGCAGTACAACCAACAACGACCGGACGACAACCAGAAGTGGAGAGACGAACAGGTCAGAATTTATGAAGCAAAAACATTTTTTTAAACTTTTATAGGTTAACGCTTGACTGCCATCTCGCCTGATGTTAAGCGACGATGCGGTCTACGATGGAGAGTGCTTACCTAGAAGAAACTGATTCATTCTCGATTTTAATACGATAATAACCATTGGTGAAAAACCACTCAGGCAAAGCATTCCACAACCTAGATGTTCTCATTGCGGTCTACGATGGAGGGTGCTTACCTAGAAGAAACTGATTCATTCTCGATTTTAATACGATTGTAACCATTGGTGAAAAACCAGCCAGTCAAAGCCTAGATGTTCCCATCACAAGAGATTGTTTTGAGAAACGAGTTGAGTTTTTTTACCCGACTGCGCGACGCAAAGGAGTGGTAATGTGTTTAACAGTCTATGTATGTATGTTTGTATGTTCCTTTAAAGCACTATACAGACCAAACGCCTGGGCCGATTTTTATGATTCACACGTCAATCGATTCCCCTTAGTCTGGCGAATGACACTAAAGACATGACATTAGTGTGAATCCAATATGGCGGCTATCGGACGCCATATTGTCCAAATAAAAAGAATGAAAGTCACCAAACTATGTCAAGAGGGGTATCGTTGAATTTTCTTTTATTAGAAGATATTTTATACAATTCAATAGTATTAATTCAATAACATATTATAGAATTCTAGACCACCAGAAATCTAAGTGCTTGTTTTATTCCTTTCAGTTTTCTTAGTTACACACTAGTACCTACGTAGTTTGGTTCACTTTTTCCGCAGTCGGGTTTTTGAGTTTTCAAATTATATTTTTTTATTTTGGAGAGTAACATTGATAGTAATAGTTTAATTTTATTAAGATTAATGGCTGTGTATTCGTAACTATATATATATACAGGTGACGAATTGTGCGAGAGTAGTGCTGTTTAGGTAATGCTAAAATGCTGAGTTATTATAAGTTTTCACTTCTATAGGCACTCCCTATGATTGACAATTTTTTTATCGAATTAATTTTCACTTGATAAGCATCTTGCCTGGACGTCTACGCTCTTTCTACGAAGAATAAACTCGCGTAATTTCGAAATAAACTCGCGTCTTTTCTACTCTGCAGGTCTACTACGAAAACAAACTCCGAACAAATCGGATCCGACCGACAGCTGAATCGGATTGTAGCCTACAACGAAAAACATTCTGATCGATACATTTCGGGTCGGAAGTTATAGACTTAGGTCGGATGAGGGTCGGATCGAACGAAACGGCCGATCTGATCAACCGACCGATTTTGTCTTTCGTGGTTGGAAACTTCCATAAGTTCGGCCGATATATCGTTTATCGGACTTCGTAGTAGACCTGCTGGTTCTACTTCGATTGTTTAAATGTTCTAAGCCTACTCTAATTAGAGTAGGCTTAGAACATTTAAACGTCAAACAAAGTTGTATCGGACGAAACGAAGTAAAACGAGAGCAGGAAAGTCGCGAGTGTATTTCGAAATCACGTTTTTCATAGAAATAGAGTAGACATCCTGAATTCCTGATCTAGTCGGGAGAACTGCGACTGCCGATCTGGAGCCCCAGGCTTATAGTCTATTCTATGGTTCAAATTTCACGCGCACCACTGTCTTTTCGAAGTATTTTTTTTTATTTTTGAAGTGAGAACTTCTTTAGGCGCGCCTAGACACATTTTTCGTGAGCTGTGAATTGAATTCATTCGTCACGCTCGGGTATGATAAGAAAGCTTCGGGTAAACTCGGGACCATGGCTATTGGCCATCTAGACCCGTGTAGTTTCCAAGGTAAGCTATCAAATTCTGGGTTATAAGTTTTCACTTCTATCGGTAGTTCCTATGATTGCCAAATTTTTTTATAGTACCTATAGAGTGACGAAACGAGCAGGACATGTGCCTGGTGGTAAGCAACACGCCTGCCACATAACATCACAATGACACGCAGCTATTGGAACACGAAGAGTTCAAATCATTACCTAGCATTGCACTGCGCTCGTCACCCAGAAATCTAAGATATTATATCTCTAAGCCCTGTAATTTCTCTGGAAACATTGCCCTTCAAACCGGAACACAGTAATGTTTGCACACGACTGCTTGGCGGTAGAATTACTGGCAAAGGTATAGTACTTCCCCAGGCGGACTCTGCCAAGAGTCCTATCACTACTATTTGCCTAAGGAATCCAACCTAGACTCTTTCGAAGTCATGTGTCATCCACCAAACCGCACTTTACCAGGGTGGTGGATTATAGCCTTAACTGTTTCCTTGCGAGAGAAGGCCCCAAGTCTCAACCGTGGGAGCATTTAGCCACGGCTTTATTGACATGGCTTTATTGACACGGCTGTTACGATATCTTAAATAAGTACCTGAACTGTACTGAGACCGTATATTCAGTGTTCACTATTGACGGACATATCCATGGAATCACATAAAACTACATATAGTCTAATATAGAACCTTTTTCTTTTTTTTTGCGTCGTTTGAACGCTAAAAAATAATCACTCACCAAGAAATCTGAATTGCAGTAATCTTAGTAAATAAATCCACCAAATTGGTAACACTCTAGTGATTTTGTAAATTGTGAACTTATCAAAACACAGTAGAAAAACGATTCAATCCTAGTATACGAGGGTCAAACTGAAAGTTCTTAGAAAATCAAAAACTGATTACATTAGCCAGTTATTAGTTTTATTATATCTTTTCAAAATATTGTCCATTCACGTCAATACACCGCTGCATGCGATGGAACCACTGGGAAAATCACTTTGCCCACTCGTCCTTAGGGGTCTCTTCAATGGCATCGCGATACGCAGCCACCGCTTCTTCAGCATTCATAAACCGCTTTCCTTTAAGTTTTTCTTTAATTTTTGAAAATCAATAAAAATCACAAAGCGCGAGGTCGGGGCTATACGGCGGGTGACCCAGTACTTCAACGTTTGATGTCGCCAAATAGTCGATCGTTCGCTTGGCGGTGTGCGATGAGGCGTTGTCGTGGTGAAGGAGGATCCTACTGCGAGGTCGTTTCTCTCGAACTTTTTCCAAGACAAGTGGCAAACAATTGGTAGTGTACCATTCTGCAGAAACTGTTTTTTGATCCTCTAACACAATTGTTGCGAAATGACCTATCCTTCCAAAGAACGAGGCCACCATTTTTTTCCCCGCACTTCGATCTCTCTTCACTTTAGTTGGCAACTCCTCGAAAGGAAACACCCACTGAGCAGATTGTCTTTTGGTTTCAGGATCATAACAGTAAATCCAGCTTTCGTCACCTGTTAGTATGTCGAACACAGCATTTGAGTCACCTCCGTTAAATCTTTCAATCATTTTACGGCACCAATCCACACGATGGAGTTTTTGAGCCTCAGTCAAATTATGAGGTATCCACCGGGCGCAAAGCTTCCTGACCGCTAAATGTTCGTGTAGGATTTTGTGCACTTGACTCATACCGATGCCTAAGCTTGTCCGAATCTGCTGATAGGTCACTCTTTTGTCAGTCTCTATCATACGCCGCACAACACAGATGTTATCTTCAGTCGTCGCCGTAGAAGGCCGTCCCTCACGTAAATCATCAGTGAGATTAGTGCGACCACGTTTAAACTCATTAAACCAGTTGTAAACAGTCGCACGAGATGGGGCTTCATCGTGAAAGGCCAATCGTAGTCTATCATAACTTTCTTGTTGACTTAAATGACATCGAAAGTCATAAAAAATCATTGCACGAAAATTTTCTCGTGTTAAATTCATGTTGACGTGACACAGACAATTTTCAATTTGCCGCCAAATCGTAAAACAAATGACAAATGAATGAAGTATATACTCAGTAATATTGGCAAAGAGTTCTATTTTCAAATTATAGAATTATTTTTTTATTATATTGTTTATAAGTGGCCAGTTCTAAGAACTTTCAGTTTGACCCTCATATTACAGAAATTCTTATGAAATTAAAAATCTGTTATTCTTGTTTCGTTTAACAGATTAAAAATTTGGTACTTAAATAAAGTGGCCAAGTGCGAGTTGGACTCGCCCATGAAGGGTTCCGTTGCAGCAAGTAACATAATATACATAGTACACATAGTTCTTGTAGTTCCTTGTAACTGTGATCGAAGTTTCAATAATAGTGTATTTATGACGTACTAAAAAAAAACTACTCATCAGATCGAGTTCAAACCAATTTTCGTTGGTAGTTTACATGGTAATGTACATCATATATTTTTTTAGATTTTTCATTCTCTTACTTTAGAAGTTAGAGGGGGGGGGGGGGGGGGGACACATTTTACCACTTTGGAAGTGTCTCTCGCGCAAATTATTCAGTGTAGACGAAAATGATTTTAGAACCTCAACATCATTTTTAATGACCTATCGATAGAGACCCCACACGTGTAGGTATGATGAAAAAAAATTTTTTTAGTTTCAGTTCTCAGTATGGGGGGCAACCCTAACTTTTCTTTTTTTTAAATTTTTTTGTTCAAATTTTAATGCGGTTCACAGAATACATCTACTTACCAAGTTTCAACAGTGTAGTTTTCATAGGTTCGGTAATAAATAATAGTTAAAAAAAACTAAAAAAACACGCTTTCATAAAAAATCCAACTAAAAATCAGAAAATAAAATTTAATAAAGTTGGATTAAGAATATTGTAAATTAGAAATGAATGTACATTTTTGTAAAAAAAGCGTGGGGTGCATAGTAACAATAATTATAAACATTTTATTGACAGATAATGAGTAGAAGAATCATCACTTTGATAATATAATATCTTAAAAAGCGCTTTGAATACACCCCACGCTTTTTTACAAAAATGTACATTCATTTCTAATTTACAATATTCTTAATCCAACTTTATTAAATTTTATTTTCTGATTTTTAGTTGGATTTTTTATGAAAGCGTGTTTTTTTAGTTTTTTCTAACTATTATTTATTTTTCATTTTTTAGTTAATTTTTTTAAACTATATATTATTTAGTTCGATTGGCTAACTATAAACCGCCCTCAATATGTACAAGTGTGTTCAGATTGTATCTTGGTTATGAACAGTTGGTTTATCTCGTAATCGAATCATTTCATTCAATGCTTCACTGTTACATGGAGTTCTTCCTGTTAATTTTGATTGCATCTTGTGGACGGTCGACGCCCAACTCAGGATTAATGGCAAAATTCGTCGCTCAACAGTTCCATAGCTATATTTTGCTGGGAACTGTATACGAAAAGCCAAACCATTAAATCCCAAGATTTTAATATTAAAAATCGGACGTACTTCGCGGCATGCTAATGGTCTCTCACGATTGTCTTCCAACGCTAAACAACCACCGGTATTACAAAAACATTGAACAATATTAGTTGTACTACTGGCTCCCCGACTAATATCGGGTTTCCGGGAAAAATCAGCAGGTCTACTACGAAGTCCGATAAACGATATATCGGCCGAACTTATGAAGTTTCCGACCACGAAAGACAATCGGTCGGTTGATCAGATCGGCCGTTTCGTTCGATCCGACCCTTATCCGACCTAAGTCTATATCTTTCGACCCGAAATGTATCGATCCGAATGTTTTTCGTGGTAGGCTACAATCCGATTCAGCTGTCGGTCGGATGCGATCATTCGGAGTTTGTTTTCGTAGTAGACCTGCTGTACCACTGGCTCTCCGACTATGATCAGATTGCTTTGAAAAATCTAAACCACTATCTCCCTGAGTATAATCAGCTTGCTGTGAAAAGTTATTAGGTACCTACTATTAAACTGTACTAGTACACCTTTCCGACTACTATTTCGCTACGGACCCAACGATGTCCGAATATGCACAAGACTACATTTATTTTGTAGTTAGTAGAACTCTATTAAAAAATTCGTCGACAGATTCCTTACCTAGAAATTGTAAGACAAACGAGTGCGTGGCTTAAGGACGCACAGCGCCATCTAGTTTATTTTATCAGAACTAACGTTTAATACGCATGGAATGTATGCGGAAAGAAATTAATTAATCCTGGCGAATCTAATTAGGATAATCGGATGCTTCGATCGGATTATTGCATTGTCATCGACTTTTGACAGGTGTGCAAAGTTTGAATTAAATCTGATCGTACAAAGTAGGACAAAATCGAGCTCAAAGAGGTCGGTTACATACATACATACATACATACATACAGGTGAAGCTAATAAAAGCGTGTTAAAAAGTGGCTGTGACATACGGACGGACAGACAGACATGACGAATCTATAAGGGTTCCGTTTTTACGTTTTACGGAACCCTAATAACACAGCAACACAGCATCATGGTCGTATTCTCATAGAAAATTGTCGTCCGATATAACCCTTCGTAGAGTGCTTCTGGCGTTCTTGAGGGGTAGGAAGCTTGGAACTGGCGGGGGGTTAGGCCTGGCCTTGGGCTGGCTGGGGGGTGGGGAGTGTCCGTTCTATCTGTATTATCTATTCTATGCTCATGCTTCTGTTCACTTGTATCTGGGAGCATCCACTCAGGCAGCGCATGTTACAGAGTCAGGACGGACCTAGAGCGGCTGGAGGGCAATACTTCGTGCAGAACACGAATTGGCGGCCGCAGGGAGGGGCCGAGGATGATGGACAGGTGATTCAATCACATTTTTTTAATTGAAAACTTTTCCGACCGAGCCCTTTTTGGTAAGGCAAAACCTTTGTTAAAATCTAAGTTTAAAATTACTGAAATTCTTAGTAAATAAATTTCACTTCTATCGGCAGCCGATGACTACCAATTATTCCTTATACTATGTACTATGACTGCCAATTATTTTGATAGAGTGATTGGACGAGCGGGACATGATGGTAAACTCTCCTGTCTAAAACAGTAGTGTCACGGAGCTATTGGATCATGAAGACTCCAAATCATTACCTAGCACTGCACTCGTCACCCAGAGATCTAACATATTATTGACATTTGACTGCCCTCGTGGCTTAGTGGGTAGTAGCTCTGCCTGCGAAACCGAGGGTCGTGGGTTCGATCCCCACCCAGTGCAAATATTTGTGTGATGAATTCAAATGTTTGCACTGTGTCTGGGTGTTTCTATGTATAATAAGTATGTATTTAAAACTATATAAGTAATATATCAGCTATCTGGCCGCCATCATTCAAGCTTAGCTTAGTTTGGGGTCAGATGGTGTTGTGTGTGAATTGTCCGCCAATATTTATTTATTTTATTTATTTATTATATCTCTATGCCCTGTAATTTCTCTGGAAACATTGCCCTTCAAACCGGACTAATTAGTTTTTTAGGCCTCAAGGCTATTTGACGTGAATATCTATATTATGTATATTTATCAACAAAGTACCTCGAATTTAATGTATGTGAAGTTTTATAAATTTGAATGGCCTCGTGGCTTAGTGGGTAGTAACTCTGCCTGCGAAGCTGAAGGTCGTGGGTTCGATTCCCACCCAGTGCAAATATTTGTGTGAATTAAAATATTTGTACTGTGTCTGGGTGTATCTATGTGTAATAAGTATGTATTTACAACTATAAAAGTATTATATCAGCTATCTGACCGCCATAGTACAAGCTTTGCTTAGTTCAGATGGTGTTGTGTGTGAATTGTAGACCAATATCTTCTTAATATATATAAATCTTCTGTCACGATGTTTGTCCGCGATGGATTCCTAAACTACTTAACTGATTTTAAATTAAATTGGCACACCGCGAGCAGTCTGGTCCAACTTGAGCGATAGGATAGTTTTTTTTTTTCGATTAAGGTCTCTTGTCTCTTCCGACACTGTCAGATTTTATAAGAGTGAAAGAGAAGGAAGATGCGATACGTTTCGGCTTTTTAAAAACAATTAAATAAGTGCGAGTTTTTTAATTAACCCAAAATATAAATCAGCAATATCCTTTGTCAAAATATAATACGTCATAATTTAAAAAATTACTAGTGTCCCTCTCCTAATTACATTGATATCTAAGTCTAAAACTAATTTTTAGAGGTTTGTTTACGATTTTTTTCTATAGAGATTTTTTTACCAAATCTTGTATTTATGAGAGTGCGTCACTCATAAATATGTTCAATAATAACATATATTTTACTCATTATCTCAAACCATACACATTTTGCTAAATTGGTGTTGAAAAAAGTACCATTTGGCGATTGTCAGCGTCTTAATAGTCCTTATATGACGAAATCCGAGCGAAGCCGGAACGGGCCGCTAGTTTATTTATATATTTATTTGTTTTAATTCTTATTTCAGTACCGAGACAACGAAGTGGACAACAAGGGCCCCCACAGCTTCGGAGAAGGATACGCTTTTGATTTTAAAGGATAATTCGTTTCTCTAGCCCTTTCGCTGGGTTACGCAGATGACTGATGACTACTAACTAACTTATAAAAATGATTGTGTTTGAATTAATAAATCATAGACTTATATGTAAGGACCTGGCCAAAGGTGCGACAAAATGGCACAACCGCGTTGGACCTAAAATTGTAGTTTTAGGGCCATGCGACATGCGACTCAGTTCACAGCGGTCAGTGCGCGGGAGGGAGTGAACGAGTTTTTGCTGGCTATTAAAATGCCAAAATAAATAAAAAAATATCAATAAATATTTTTGGACAATTCACACACAATAAAATAAAATATAATATATTCAGTAAGCCACGTCCTTCCTTTGAAGTCATTGGATATAATAGAACCTCGATTGTCCGAAATATCAAAAATGTGCGTTCATAAGGCCCTTAGCACACGGCGTATTTTAAACGTGCAAAATTTTAGACACGTATTTTAAACCATCGAGAAAAGCCCACTCCGGCAACGCATCCCACAGCTTAGACGTTCTTATCACCAATGCAAATTCAAATCTAATTGTTCGAGTCTTTGGAACATCAACCATGAAACGATGTCACTTTTTCGAGCTACGAGAAGTCCGATAGAGTAAGGGCAGGCAATGTGGAATCAGGACGTCTACTCTCTTTCTACGAAAACGTAATTTCGAAATAAACTCGCGACTTTCCAACTCCGATTCTAATTCGATCCGTTTTCTCCGTTTAAATGTTCTTAAGGCTAAGTACTCTAATTAGAGTATGCATAGAACATTTAAACGTCAAACAATGTTGTATCGGACGAAACGAAGTAGAACGAGAGTAGGAAAGTCGCGAGTTTTTTTTTCGAAATTACATTTTCGTAGAAATAGAGTAGACGTCCTGCAGTTCTACTACGAAAACAAACTCCGAATGATCGCATCCGACCGACAGCTGAATCGGATTGTAGCCTACCACGAAAAACATTCGGATCGATACATTTCGGGTCGAAAGATATAGACTTAGGTCGGATAAGGGTCGGATCGAACGAAACGGCCGATCTGATCAACCGACCGATTGTCTTTCGTGGTCGGAAACTTCATAAGTACGGCCGATATATCGTTTATCGAACTTCGTAGTAGACCTGCTGATCATGTAGATCAGTCGCACACTTTCCGAAATGTATCCGATAAAAACCCGATAAGCTAGCAATTTTTCGGTAATACTTTCGATGTAATAAAGTCAGTCTGCGTATCCCAGTATAGTCAAGTCTATTAATGTGTAACTCTTAGGGCCTAACTCTACTTATTCATAAGATATATTGTGTAACTCGTAAAATAAAATGTTTGATTTTTATTTATGATTTTCATTTACGTTATTTTAAGCTTTCAAGGCTAAATTACTGAACTAATTAAAAAAATATTAGGTTCAATAAAATTATTCTAGAGCCGCGGAGACAAGATATAGTCTACTTTTTAGTACGATAGCTTAAATACGGATGCAGTCAACGAAATAAGATATTAAAATCGTTGTTAGTATAAACTTGACTGCATCCGTATTTAAGCTATCATGTTACTAGTTACTACTACGATAAATCGAAAGTCTATCTAAGATATAAAGTTTTAAGGTTTTATCTTCAACAATGACGAATCTATACTAATATTATAAAGCTGAAGAGTTTGTTTTTTTGAACGCAAGGATCTCGGGAACTACTGGTGCAAATTGAAAGATTATTTCTCTGTTGTATAGTCCATTTATCGAGGAAGGTTATAGGCTATTTAACATTACGCCACTATCAACAGGAGCGGAGTATGAATGAAAAATTTAGCAAAAACGGGAATAAATATTGCTTTTTGAGAGCTTTCGTTGCGTGACAGCATGTGTCTATCTTTTAAAAGGCTGCGTCATTAGAATCTAAGGTAACCAAATTTGTTCTAGGTTTGAATTGGTACGACCAATTTTCAATAGATGGCGTAGCAAGGCGCGCACAATTCAGCTAGTTTTCATATAAACTTTCATCCTCCATTTCAACTATTTCTGAGTTAAAAAGTAGCCTATGTCCTTTCTTGGGGTCTATTGTATAAATGTACCACTTACAGATAAGCAGCCTACTAAATGTTCCCTGACTCAGAGCCTTCTCTCGCAAGGAGAGAGTCAAGGCCATAATCCACCACGCTGGCCCAGTGCGGTTTGGTGGATGACACATGACCTCGACAGTTTCTAGGTACATGTCGGTTTCCTCACGATGTTTTCCTTCAACGTTTTAAGGTAGCCGCATCACGTACATGACTTCGAAAAGACAGTGATGCACGTGGAATTTGAACTCCAGATCGGCAGTCGCCGTTTTCCCGACTAGACCAGCCGTAACATTACTTATATTGATAAAGTTACGTTATTAAGTAAGTTAAAAGTTTTTTTTTTTAATAAAGAGTGACGAGACGAGCAGGTCATGTGCCTGATGGTAAGCAAGATGCCTGCCTGCATACGAGTAAATACCAAATTTCATCAAAATCGAAGCAAGGGAGTTGTAGAGTACTGAGTGAAGCGAAGCTTCCGAGCCGCCCCTGACACAAGACAGTGCTTTACTCCCTTAGTGAATAATCTAGGTACTATTATAAATATAATTATCAAACGTATGTATGGCACAGAACTCCTCCTAAACGGCTGGACCGATTTGAGTTACATTCTAGACTCTAGCTAGAGTGTTTTTCAAATGCGAAAATGTTAAGATAACTATGGTACTTTTAATTAGATATCTACAAAAAGAACATAATGTTCGCAATAATTGATTCGTCCTCTTTGTATACCATTGTTCGCGCTATCTGTCATTCTTGTTACTCTATGACTATGACATCATAACAATTCGAACTTCGAACGGCGCTCAGTCGAGCGGGAAACCGGGCCGCGCGGAGACGCGCGCGATATTACATTAAAAAAAAACAAACAATAAAAACTTTTTTGTGATTCTAAAACAAAACAAAAGTTACAAAATATATTTTTTTAATCAATTTGTTCGTTTTAAAAGATGTTATTTAAGTGAATTTATGTTATTTGTGTGCTAATTCGATAAAATGGATTTCTGGAGCGCGACATAAGGTAAGATGTAGCAATTTAATAGTTAAATAAAATTGCTTCAAAGGATGCTATATAATGGCTTTTGTTAATGAATTGCTCGCGTGATTTATAAACGATTTACGTATTTTTATCTATTGGTGTAGTGGTTAGGTCGGCTGGTTTCGAAAGCCGGAGGCCGTAGAGTCGAATACATTCAAAAAATAAATTCTTACCTAGTACTTAGTGGTAGGACTCTTGGCAGAGTCAGATAACACAGTAGAGGCAGAGAACACAGTAATGTGTAAGCATTAATGTGTTCCGGTTTGAAGGGCAATGTTTCCAGAGAAATTACTGGGCTTAGGGATATGATACTTTAGATCTCTGGGCGACGAGCACAGTGCAGTTCTAGGTAATTATTTGGACTCTTCATGATCCAACTGAATTTCAATAAATAATATTGCTTCAAAGATATGAACAAAGAGGTTTGACTCTACTTTTGTGATAATAACGTCTAGGCTGTGGAATGAGCTACCTGAGTAGATTTTCCCCGATAGTTAATCTTGGTGTCTCCAAGTCGAGAGTGAATCGCTTCTTTCGCATCATTTCTTCTAGGTAAGCGCGCTTCAGCGTAGGCCGCATCGTCGCTTAGCATCAGGTGAGATGGCGGTCAAGTGTAAACCTATTGAAGTAAAAAAAAAACAAGATATAATAATACGTTAAAAAATGAAAACAAATGACAAAGGTCACAGACCCCGGCCTCTGTGGAGTCGCTTTTTTTTACCTTTTATAGGTTTACACTTGACCGCCATCTCACCTGATGTTAAGCGACGATGCGGTCTACGATGGAGCGTGTTTACCTAGAAGAAACCGATTCACTCTCGATTTGAAGACACCAAGGTTATAACTATCAGGGAAAACCCACTCTGGCAACTCATTCCACAGCCTAGACGTTCTTATCACAAAAGTTGAGTCAAACCTCTTAGTCCGTGTCTTTGGAACATCAACCATGAAACGGTGCCGCTTCTTCGAGTTACGAGAAGTCCGATAGAAATAGCTAAATTAAAAAAAAGTTTAGTTATGACCGTTACGGCTGGTCTAGTAAGTTACGAAGTCATCTCCACTAGCTTTAACGGTGCAGGAAAATATCGTGAGGAAATTGGCATGTTCCATGATCTTTAGAGGACATTGTGTCATCCGCACACTCGCACTTGTCCAGTATCTCTCCTCTCTCCTCTTCTAGCAGTGGGAATATGAAATAGGCTGCTTATGATATTCTGATGCTTAGGTTTCATCATCATCATCAACAGCCCACTAAACGTTCCCACTGCTGGGACTCGGGGCCTTCTCTCGCAAGGAGAGAGTTTAGACCATAATCCACCACGCTGGCCCAGTGCGGGTTGGCGGATGACACATGACTTCGAAAGATTCTAGGTACATGTCGGTTTCCTCACGATGTTTTCCTTCACCGCTTTAAGTTAGCGGCATTACGCACGTGACTTCGAAAAGACAGTGGTGCGTGTGGGGTTTGAACCCGGGGTCTCCGGATCGGCAGCCGCCGTTCTCCCGACTAGACCAGCCGTAACTTAGCCGTGCTTAGGTTTATCCTAATGTTATTTAAATGTCAATGTTTGGATTTTTACTGCTCAATTTAGTCGTAACGTATGAACGGATCCGGCTGAAATTTGGAATCCAGTTAGATCACAGTCTGAAGGGAGACGAACTTCTTAGCATTCCATGGATTCACCGTGCGGGTGCCGGGTCCATCGTGTGGCAGAGAGAGAAATCTCGAATAGACCCCAAGACTTGTGACTCGGGCTGTAGGTTTAAAAGGGGCCCCTTATATTGACGTACGTCAACACTCACCTTCACTACTCGTATTTCTCTCCCTGCCCAGCCAAATCCGATATGATCCTACTAGTGCAGCTTTAGATACTCGTTCTAGTATAGAACTTACTGCACTTCTGGACAATCCAAGGTCTTTAAGCAGGTTATAGAGAGATTTAGCTGGTATACCTCTCGCTCCTACTTCTACAGCATATATTTAACTACATAGCCATTTTTTGTTAATTCGTTTTGAAGGTCGTAATACTTATTTTGTTTCATCGCGTGGTCTTTAGGTATATTAGTTTCCCACGGTACGGTAAGTTCTACCAGGACTATGCGTTTCGTAGCCCTAGAAAAAAGGAAAATGTCCGGTCTGGATGACGAAACACCCACATCCTCTGGGATTTTATAGTGCTTTTCATACGTGTCCATTAAAATAGTCCAATCAGGTGCTAAACCCAGGATTGAGTAAGGCTTGCTCTTGGAGTTTGAAGTAGAACCCTCTTTTACAAAGTTAATTTGTCTTTTGTTTGTCGTCAATCCCTTTTGGGCTCTAGCTACCGAAAGGCTTACGGCTTCACGTATGATTTCAAGTACTCTGTCATGGCGCTACATAGGCTACTTTTTATCCCGTAAAAATAACAGGAACTGGAACTACGCGGGTAAAACTGTCGGGCGTAGCTAGTGTCCATATATTATATACTCGTGTAACTTTCATATTAAATGTAGGTATTAATAATGTTTACAATTTTTCACATAACACCATTTAAACGTAGACTAATCAAAGCTTGAACTGTAGAATACACATAGCTGACATATTTTTTTTTTAAATAAAGAGTGGCGAGACGAACAGGACATGTGCCTGATGGTTGCTTAAGCAACAAGCCTGCCACATAACAGCACAGTGACACGCAGCTATTGGAACACGAAGAGTCCAAATCATTACCTAGCATTGCACTGCGTTCGCCACCCAGTTATCTAAGTTGTTATATCTCTAAGCCCTGTAATTTCTCTGGAAACATTGCCCTTCAAACCGGAACACAGTAATGTTTGCACATTACTGCTTCAAGGTAGAATAACCGGCAAAGGTGTGATACTTCCCCAGGCGGACTCTGCTAAGAGTCCTACCTCTACTAAATAATACATAAATGACATAATACTTACATAATAGTAAATGTACTTAAATAATACTTTTATAACACCTAGAAACACGCAAAAGTGATTAGTAAACACTTGAGGTCATTCCTTTCATGGACTTAGCTAATCTTGTGTAATGTGTACCAAATTGCTTTTAATAATTCTATCCTATTAATATTATAAATAATGTCCTAATACTCATAGTCCCAATAGTCGTTAGTCGTTCGTTGAAAAAAAAATGTAGTTTCAGTTCTAAGTATGGGGGGCAACCCTAATTTTTCTTTTTATTTTCTTTTTGTTTCAATAGTGTAGTTCTCATAGTTTCGGAAAAAAGTGGCTGTGACATACGAACGGACAGACAGACAGACATGACGAATCTATAAGGGTTACGTTTTTACTTTTTACGGAACCCTAAAAATGCAGTCATAGGGACTGCCGATAGAAGTGATAACTTATAACTCAGAATTTGATAGCTTACTTTGGCACCTCCGCGGGTGAAACCGGAGGGCGTGGCCATGACCATCTAGATATGCTGACGCGTTTATAGATAGCCAATAGAAAATGATGACGCATTTCTAAATGGCCTATAGCCATGATCCCAAGTTCACCCGAAAATTTCCTATCATTCCCGAGCGTATGTGAGAAATGCCGACATTCATCGAGATCTTGGAATGAATCTTGTCGGCAAAGTGATAAAGAAGTACGCAGAAGCACATGAACGCAGGCTTCATCATCATGTGAATGTCGAGGCTATCCAGCTCCTTGATAACACGGACACAGTGAGGAGACTTAAAAGAACAAAAAAATTTGAGTTAGTATAGTGCAGTAGCAGTGCAATATATAATATAAAACAATTAAATGTGCTAAGTCAAGTGAAATAAGTGACTTCCCCTTAACAGAGACAATAATAAAAGTGCTGATGGGCACCTTCTTATGTATAAACTATGTAGCAATTTAAGTTATTTATTTTAATTATAGTGTAGTAATTTATTTTTTAGATATAAATTACTCATTAGCCTAGATTTCATAAATTAGGCTAGATTGTAATAAGTATTAGGATCCAAGGCGACTTGGTGAATAATTTTAGAAAAAAAAAAACCCGTGCGTGACGCTAGAATTCAATTTTTAGCCCACGAAAAATCTGTCTGTGGTGCTCTAAAATAAGTTTTCACTTCAAAAATTGGCAGTCAGAGGAACTGCCGATAGAAGTGAAAACATATAACTCAGAATTTGATAAGTAGCTCACTTTGGAAACTGCACGGGTGAAACTGAAACCGCTGCTAGTCTGGAATAAATCCTCAAAGCATTGTCGTCTAAATAAGTCTTCTAAGCATGACCATTGACCGGTTCACTAATGTTTCACAAACATTTTTTGACAAAACATCACTTTAAAACCAACGAATCGTATAATATTCATTGCAAAAACTTTACAATACAAAAATGTTTCATTTTACAAACAACATTTCGCATTATATTTATTTCAAAAATACCTTACATCAACAAATGTTTTATTTTACAAACCATCATTTTATAACCAATTGGATGGCAAACGTTTCACTTAGACAATGTATCGAATGACATTTTGTTTTTTGTTAATTTTTCATTTCATAAATTATTCTTTTTACAAATTTAGCATTTACCAAAATATAATTTTTAACAAATATTTTAAAAGTACCCGAAACATTGTTTATGTAAATTATCAATTCTGATTTGGTTCTGTGATTTACTTTAGACTACTGCTCCGATTAGGGTCTATCACTGAGATTTGACTCCGGGTGGGCTCCCGCCAGAAGCTCTGCGGTCAGCCCTGAGTGTCGCTTCTCCATACTCGGCCTGCGCTCCACTACGGAGGTCGCCGGATCGCTTCGCTCGCCACCTCCCCCCTTCGCTGCGCTTGGTCTCGCATGGCTCGCTCCACTCAGGACCTCCCTTAAGCTTCTGGCTCCCGCATTTTTATATACACTCTAGGGGTAGTAGCGACAAGACTAGGTGGAGTCGGGGTGCTCCGAGTTGGATTTGAGTCCTAAGTAACCTAATCGTACCGGTGTGGTTACTTAGATATTAAAAAAATACAATGTAGTGTTTATGCAATTTAATAAATGTTTGTTTTATAAATTGCGTTGTTTCCCAAACAACACATTAGAAAATGAAAATTTGGCAAGCTTTGGTTTTATTTTTAAGCATTTGGTAGTTAACAAAAATATTAAAAGAATCGTTTGTCAAATAATACATTATAGAATGAATATTTGTCAAATAATCCGTTTGAGATATAACCAATTAGTTACATATTTTTTTGTATAATAATCATTTCACTACCCGTGAGTTTGTCTAACGTTGGTTATCACATGTCGGTTTGTGAAAAAAAGTTTTTCAAAAGAACGGATACCCCATTGACCATCTAGCCTAAATGACCATCGTTAGATGTGTAAATGTGTACATGGTAACACGGCATAGCCATCTAGAAATGCGTCAGCATTGCTTGAACTTCCGATCCCGAATTCACCCGAAGATTTCTTTCATTCACGAGCGTGACGATTGAGCTCAATTCACAGCTCCCGAAAAATCTATTAAAATAAAGTGGCCAAGTGCGAGTTGGACTCGCCCATGAAGGGTTCCGTTGCAGCAAGTAACATAATATACATAGCCTAATATACATAGCATAATATATAAGCCTAAGAATATGGAGGCGCCAGCTATAGATTACTTGGTTTTCTTCGATAGGTAGTAGGTAAGCAAATGAACTGAAGTCTCACTGAAAGTAAAACAAAGGAGGGGGAGGTGCACCAACCTGGCTTTCTTCCACGTACACTGCACATCCAAGAACCTCCTCGGTTCCGATTCCACCAGCAGAGACACTCGCGAGGGGCGCCGACGCCGCTGTATTCGATAGGAGCGGTATGCGAAGAATTTCTATGATACTTCTGCGGTCGAGCGGGGGTCAGCAGATCAGACCCTGGAAGCTGTTCTGCAGCGGACAGACACAACTTGCGGATGTTCACGTCTTTTCGCGGCGAGGTGCACAAGGTAATTAGGGGGGGTAGGAGTAGTGAGACATCAACAATAATTTGAATAGATTGAACCAAAATACGATAGATGGCGTCACCACACATAGTTCTTGTAGTTCGTTGTAACTTTGATCGAAGTTTCAATAATAGTGTATTTTTTATGACGTACTAAAAAAACTACTCATCAGATCGAGTTCAAACTAATTTTCGTTGGTAGTTTACATGGTAATGTACATCATGTATTTTTTTTAGATTTTTCATTCTCTTACTTTAGAAGTTAGAGGGGGGGGGCACACATTTTACCACTTTGGAAGTGTCTCTCGCGCAAATTATTCAGTGTAGACGAAAATGATTTTAGAAACCTCAACATCATTTTTAAAGACCTATCGATAAACACCCCACACGTGTAGGTTTGATGAAAAAAAAATTTTGAGTTTCAGTTCTCAGTATGGGGGGCAACCCTAATTTTTCTTTTTTTTTTAATTTTTCTGTTGAAATCTTAATGCGGTTCACAGAATACATCTACTTACCAAGTTTCAACAGTGTAGTTCTCATAGTTTCGGCAAAAAGTGGCTGTGACATACGGACGGACAGACAGACAGACATGACGAATCTATAAGGGTTCCGTTTTTACGTTTTACGGAACCCTAAAAAATCTTGAGCTCAATTCACAGCTCCCGAAAAATCTATTAAAAAAATTCTTGAGCTCAATTCACAGCTCCCGAAAAATCTATAAAAAAAAATCTTGAGCTCAATTCACAGCTCCCGAAAAATCTATTAAAAAAATCTTGAGCTCAATTCACAGCTCCCGAAAAATCTATTAAAAAAATTCTTGAGCTCAATTCACAGCTTCCGAAAAATATATTAAAAAAAATCTTGAGCTCAATTCACAGCTCCCGAAAAATCTATTAAAAAAATTCTTGAGCTCAATTCACAGCTCCCGAAAAATCTATTAAAAAAATTCACTCCAAAAAAAAAACTCATTGAAATTTGTCAAAAAAAAATAAATTGAACCCACTACCTAAGGCTCTATAGGCCCATAGTATGTATCATATCTCTATAGTAAATTAGTGAAACGATGTCGCTTTTTTAAACTACGAGCAATTACGATAGAAAATAAGGCAAGGTGGAAATAGGCAATTAGATAGTGTATCAGATTAGAAAAAATATTCTATGATTTAAACAAAATAATGTGAAAGTGTAACCTTTATCTTTATTACTAGCTAAATTATGTTATCAAATGATAACATACAGTTATTTAAAATACATATAACTACAGACTATTTGTGTAATGTTAAAACAAATTGGCAATCTTTGGGACTGCTGATAAAAGTGAAATAGACTACAGGCCCGTGAACAAAAAATACGGGTCAAATGAACCACCAGGAGACCTACGTAGGATGATAGAAGGATGTAAAGTAATAAGATTCAGCACTATGCCGTCACTTGTAAGCTGTCCAACTGAGCGCAGTTGAAGAGGGGGGGTTGCAATCCTCGATCATTTCTCCTTATCGCATGATTTTTGTACGGCTTCGCGGAATAATACATTAGAAGAGGTATGGAAACTATAAAAATTATAAATTTCAGATTTTTAATTATTAGTTTGTCGGAAAAAAATATGATGTGCCGACGATTTACAGAGTAAATTTGGTCATTTGATTATGTACGGCATTGGTTCCATACAGTTTCAATACCTCTTCTAATCCATTATTTCGTAACGCCGTACAAAAATCATGCGACAAAGAGAAATTATCGAGGGTTGCAACCCCCCCTCTTCAACTGCACTCAATTGGACAGCTTACAAGTGACGGCATAGTGCTGAATCTTATTACTTTATACCCTTTTATCATACTACATAGGTCTCCTGGTGGTTCATTTGACCCGTAAATTTTGTTCACGGGCCTGTAGTCTAAAAACTTGTAACCTAGTAATTCAGTATTTAAACAGCACTAATGAAGCATAAAATACGTCATCGGAATAGCTGTAGATATACTGCTATTGGCTATTACGGATGTTAGGCCCTGACCACACATGCTACTTTTTGAAGCGGGACGCAGCGACTAGACGTCAAGCGCAGCTACTTTTTGAAGCGTGACGCAGCGTCTGTCGCCTGTCGTCGCTGCTAAAAGTAGCTAGTGTGGTCAGGGCCTAAGTGATACGATCTCACAAGTTTTCACCCATCCAAAAAGCGTCTAACCGCTGCTCCGATGTCGCTGACGCTTGTCTAGCCTCTAGAGAGTAAAGTAAGTTTGAATTTAGAACATCGTGAGCACTAAGTTTTTGAATTCAAAACATAATTAAACCTATTTATTTCTACCTCCTTGGAGCCGAATACATCATACATTTTTTAGGGTTCCGTAAAACGTAAAAACGGAACCCTTATAGATTCGTCATGTCTGTCTGTCTGTCTGTCTGTCTGTCTGTCCGTCTGTCCGTCCGTATGTCACAGCCACTTTTTGCCGAAACTATGAGAACTACATTGTTGAAACTTGGTGAGTAGATGTATTCTGTGAACCGCATTAGGATTTGAACAAAAAAAATTAAAAAAAAGAAAAATTAGGGTTGTCCCCCATACTGAGAACTGAAACTCAAAACATTTTTTTTCATCATACCTACACGTGTGGTGTGTCTATCGATAGGTCTTCAAAAATGATGTTGAAATTTCTAAAATTATTTTCGTCTACACTGAATAGTTTGCGCGAGACACACTTCCAAAGTGGCAAAATGTGTGTCCCCCCCCCTCTAACTTCTAAAGTAAGAGAATGAAAAATCTAAAAAAAATATATGATGTACATTACCATGTAAACTACCAACGAAAATGTTTGAACTCGATCTGATGAGTAGTTTTTTTTAGTACGTCATAAATACACTATTATTGAAACTTCGATCAAAGTTACAAGGAACTACAAGAACTATGTGTACTATGTATAATATTATGTTACTTGCTGCAACGGAACCCTTCATGGGCGAGTCCAACTCGCACTTGACCACTTTATTTTTACTTGTTAAAACTCGCACTCGCAATCTCCTTGGTGTACTTTTTTTTTAAATCCTTTGCGCGCAATTTTCTTTTAAAGTATGGAGGATAGAGGTAAAGAACGTTATCTCAAATGGCTGAACAAATTATTGAGCTTATAACTAAAACGCTAATAATTACTATTTTGAGAAAACATGTAGCTAAATTATAATAATAATAATAATATAATACTTTATTACACTACAAATTTTACAATAGGTCTTAATGCTAAAATATTACATTTAAAAAAAACGATGAAGTTTGCAGAGTAATGGGGGGCCTTATCGCTTAAAGCGATTTCTTCCAGGCAACCTTATTACGGAAACATGTTAAACATATTAATTTTGTAGTGTAGGTGGTGCGTCAATTCATACCAGAAATAATCGTACAAATAGAAAAACAAATATACTTATAATACACATATATATACGTAAATAAATATATACTTATATAAACATACACATATACATAAAAAATATGTAATTAATTTCAGAAATGTACCTATGGGGAAGAGGAAAGATAATATTGATATAAGAGGTTTTTGAAAATTGGAAGGGACTTAGATTGTCTAATAGATAGTGGGAGAGCATTCCAGAGTTGAACAGCTTGTACCGTGAAAGATTTGTTGAATGAAAGGTTAGGATGTGTAGAAATAGGAAAATTGAGTTTAAGGGCACGAGTGGAGCGAAGAGGACAAGATTTGGGCTCAATAAAGCTAAATCGTTTCTTTAAGTATAAGGGAGTGGTAGGGTTGTACAAGATCTTGTAAAGCAGGTAGAGTATGTGTGAATTACGGCGAAGGCGGATGGGTAACCATTTGAGCTTTTGGCGAAATTCAGAAATGTGGTCATATTTGCGAAGTCCAAATATGAACCGAATGAAGAAATTTTGCAGACGTTCAAGTTTATCCAATTGCTCTTCGGTTAAATCCAAATAACAAACGTCAGCGTAGTCCAATATCGGGAAAAGGAGTGACTTTACTAGCGCAGTTTTAGTAGAGATAGGAAGGAAATTACGTAATCGCCTAAGAGAGGCTGCAGAAGCAAAAATCTTCCGGCTTATTTCTGCTAGTTGAGGACCCCACGAAAGTTGTCTGTCCATGAGGATGCCTAGATTTTTTACGACTTCACTTATGGCGATGGGTATACCGTCAAACATCACTTGGGGAAGGTGGAACCAGTCAACTTTCGAGATCATTCGCGAACTCCCTATTACAATGGTTTGAGTTTTCATTGGGTTCACTGTTAGGCCAAACGATTTGCTCCAGTTTAGCAAGCTATTCAGATCTGTATTAGTAGCTTGAATAGCCTCATAATATGAATAAAAAATGAATAAAAAATTATATTTTTTCATGAGTTCTGATTCAATTATACAAATACAAATACAAAAATCTTTATTGCTGTTTGTAGGTAAGATAAGATAATACAAAACATTTTTAAAAGTTGCCCCATACAAACTGGCCTCTGCGAGAGGCATGCAATATGTCTGGCAAGACAATTTGTTAGTCTTAATTTTTAAATAAAAAAAATAAAAAAATAAAATAATAGTCAGCTGATTAAAGTCTTCTTCTTCCTCATCTTCTATTATTTTCTGGTTTTATTTATGTCATCTGATTCTTCATCTTCGATTCATTTCTGGCTTCTATTTGGTTGTGATATTTAATATTTGTATGAGATAAATGTTTGGTGAGCACAATTTCGCCAACGTCTTGTGTTTCATCAGGATATTGTCTTGTGTTTTTGAGTTTGATCAATATGTCCATCCAGGGTCTAAAGTCTTGCATTAGCAGATCTTGCAGTTCATCCATGTGAGGAATGTCAAAGAATGTATAAAGTGCAATAAATGTATATAATCAAAAAATCAAAAATGTCGTTAATTATTAGTTATAGAATCCTTCGCTTGCTGGGTCATCAAAATCAAACAAGCGGTTAAAAAGCCACTTTTTAGGGTTCCGTAAAACGTAAAAACGGAACCCTTATAGATTCGCCATGTCTGTCTGTCTGTCTGTCTGTCTGTCTGTCTGTCCGTCCGTATGTCACAGCCATTTTTTGCCGAAACTATGAGAACTACACTGTGGAAACTTGGTAATTAGATGTATTCTGTGAGCCGCATTAGGATTTTTACAAAAAAAAATTAAAAAAAGAAAAATTAGGGTTGCCCCCCATACTGAGAACTGAAACTCAAAAATTTTTTTTTCATCAAACCTACACGTGTGGGGTGTCTATCGATAGGTCTTCAAAAATGATGTTGAGGTTTCTAAAATAATTTTTGTGTACACTGAATAACTTGCGCGAGAGACACTTCCAAAGTGGAAAAATGTGTGTCCCCCCCCCCCCTCTAACTTCTAAAGTAAGAGAATGAAAAAACTAAAAAAAAATTATGATGTACATTGTACCATAAAAACTACCAACGAAAATTAGTTTGAACTCGATCTGATGAGTAGTTTTTTTTAGTACGTCATAAATACACTATTATTAAAACTTTCATCAAAGTTACAACGAACTACAAGAACTATGTGTACTATGAATATTATGTTACTTGCTGCAACGGAACCCTTCATGGGCGAGACCAACTCGCACTTGGCCACTTTATTTTTATTAAATAAAGAGTGACGAGACGTACTGGACACGTGCCTGATGGTTAGCAACATGCCTGCCACATAACAGCACAGTGACACGCAGCTATTGGAACATTTTACCGCAACTTTGTCTGTCTGTCTGTCTGTCTGTCTGTCCGTCCGTATGTCACAGCCACTTTTTGCCGAAACTATGAGAACTACACTGTTGAAACTTGGTAAGTAGATGTATTCTGTGAACCGCATTAAGATTTCAACAGAAAAATTAAAAAAAAAGAAAAATTGGGGTTGCCCCCCATACTGAGAACTGAAACTCAAAATTTTTTTTTTCATCAAACCTACACGTGTGGAGTGTCTATCGATAGGTCTTCAAAAATGATGTTGAGGTTTCTAAAATCATTTTCGTCTACACTGAATCATTTGCGCGAGAGACACTTCCAAAGTGGTAAAATGTGTGTCCCCCCCTTCTAACTTCTAAAGTAAGAGAAATAAAAATCTAAAAAAAATATATGATGTACATTACCATGTAAACTACCAACGAAAATTAGTTTGAACTCGATCTGATGAGTAGTTTTTTTTTAGTACGTCATAAATACACTATTATTGAAACTTCGATCAAAGTTACAACGAACTACAAGAACTATGTGTACTATGTATATAATGTTACTTGTAATGTTGCAACGGAACCCTTCATGGGCGAGTCCAACTCGCACTTGGCCACTTTATTTAAATTACAGTCATAGGGACTGCCGATAGAAGTTAAAACTAATAACTCAGAATTTGATAGCTTACTTTAGAAACTACGCGGGTGGAACCGGATAGAGTAGACATGAGCATGGCCATGTAGCGCGTTTCTAGATGGCCAATGGCCATGGTCAGGAATAAATCCTCAAAGCATTGTCGTCTAAATAAGTCTTCTAAGCATGACCATTGACCATCTAGCCTAAATGACCATCGTTAGATGTGTAAATGTGTACATGGTAACACGGCATAGCCATCTAGAAATACGTCAGCATTGCTTGAACTTCCGGTCCCGAGTTCATCCGAAGATTTCTTATCATTCTCGACCGTGACGCTAGAATTCAATCCACAGCCCACGAAAAATCTGTGTGCGGTGCGCCAAAACTATAATTTATTTATTAATATTTTATTATTAGTATTATATTAAAATGTTCCTGGTCACATACTAGCAACAGCCCAGCTGTCGTTATCACTGCGTTATCAACTGTACCTATTTGGGGCACGGACGCGTGCGGCACGTGTGCGGTTTACAAACGTATCTGTTGCCGGCGTGATGCAATGCGGGCTAAACCAAGATGTTACATATATATAGTAGACTAGCGACCCGCACCGGCTTCGCACGGGTGCAATGCGCATACTAAAAATGCTCATAAAAATGGTTATTGTGGGTTACCCCTAAGAGATAGATATATAACCATGATGAGCTTTTTTGTAGACCTTTTTAAGGTGTACAATAATGTAGTACATTATTTTGATCTATCTCTTATGTACCCTATACACAGTGGAGGCCAACGCGAGCGTCGACAAAACGGCACGAGACGAAAGGTAGCATCCACACACTGGCCCAGCGCAGGCTAACGCGAGCGTCGACAAAACGGCACGAGACGAACGGTAGCATCCACACACTGGCCGAGCGCATGCAAAAGCGAGGTAGGCCAATAGGAGAATATGACGCTATTTGTTTTGTGCACAAAAGCCGACACCGGTCACGAGAGACGAGTCGAGGCAAAACAGCCCTATACACACTGGCCACTTGCCGTCTCTCGGCCAGCTAGGCGAGCGACGCGAGTGATCACAAAACGACCCTCCACACACTGGCGTTGGCCTCCACTGGGCCAGTGTGTATAGGTGGCTTTAGGGTTCAGCCAGCGTTTGCAATAAGCGCAAAAATTGTGTTTATTTTTGACATCGTTTTAGAAATCTTTCAAATTATCAGTGTCTCTCTACTGTATTCTACATAAAAACCTTTCTCTTGAATCACTCTATTAATAAAACCTGCATTAAAATCTGTTTCGTAGTTTTAAAGATCTTAGTAGTATACATAGGGACAGCGAGACGCGGGAAGTGATTTTGTTTTATACTATGTAGTGACTACAGGCCTGTGAACAAAATGTATGGGTCAAATGAACCACCAGGAAACCTATGTAGGATGATAGAAGGGTATAAAGTAATTTGATTCAGCACTATGCCGTCACTTGTAAGCTCTCCAACTGAGTGCAGTCGAAGGGGTTGCAACTTGCAACCCTCGATCATTTCTCCTTGTCGCATGATTTTTGTACGGCGTTGCGGAATAATAGATTAGAAGAGGTATTGCAACTATAAAATGTTGCCCATTCATGTCGTAACGTATGAACGGCATCGAGGATGGACGGTTGTATGAAGATTCCGTTATTTTCAAAGTTATAAAGATGAAATCGACGTATGAAGATTCCGTAATTTTCAAAGTTATAAGAATGAAATCGACATAACCGATTAGAATTAAATTTGGTACACATATAGATTAAATCCCAAGAAAGAACAAAGGCTACTTTTTGTTACGGGAAAACAGTTGAAGGGGTTGAAATGGGGGATGAAAATGTATATGGAAGTTCGTAATTGCTGAAGATAAAACTATGAAACTTTGTATTCGACACTTGACGCGAGCAGTTTTGTAATTTCGAACTGTACGGGGTTGAAATAAGGGTTGAAATGGGGGATGGAAGTTCGTTATTGTTGAAGACAAAACTATGAAATTTTGCAACTAGACACTTGATATCCATTCCAGAGGTAATATTATAAATATGAAAGTAGGTAACTGCATATTATGTCTATCTGTTATGCTCTGACATCTAAACTACTGAACCGATTTTGATGCAATTTGTTAAACTCACATTTGTTTATGGTACCCAGGCAATGCCAAGGGTGACTTTCTATCACAGAAAAAGAGTTGAAGGGGTGGAAATGAGGAATGAAAGTTTACATGGAAGTTCGTCAATGTTGAAGATAAAACCGTTGAAACTAGACACTTGAAATCCATACTATTTATATTATACTTAAATGTGACTCTGTCTCTCTGTCTGTTATGCTTTAACGCTGAACTGATTTTGATGAAATTGTATAAAAATGTTAATATAAGCTGTGTTTAGTAAACCTACATTTATATGGGTGTCCAAGTAAGTACTGCCTCAGTTACCTTAATATTTATTTTGCGCGGACGAAGTCGCGGGTAACAGCTAGTAGTATAATAAACGCGAAAGTTTGTGAGTATGTATTGATGGATGTTTGTTACTCCAAACAAAGTTACTCACACGTAAAAACTAATATAAACGGATCGGGCTGAAATTTGGAACATGAATAGATTATAGTCTGAAAGAATACATAGGCTACTTTTTATCCCGAAAAAACAACGGGAACTACGCGGGTAAAACCGCGGTGCACTGCTTGTATTTAATAACCCAACCAACACAGCCCTAGCCCCGAACTAAACAAAACTTGTGTTATGGAAACCAGACAGCTGATATAATATTTGTAAACTCGTTATAAATTGTAAATACTCACTTAGTTATAATAGAACTAATCCTTTATTTATTTTATTTTATTAGGTGTTCTAATCGCATTAAAGTCGTTATAATACAAAAACAAATAAATTCCGTAGTGATGGTGTAACCACTATTCAAAGTATACAGGGTTGTTGGTAATCAGTCTGCACCCTTTTAAAGGCATGTTAAGTACATTAAATACATCAACTTTTATTCTAGAGTTGTAAAGAAATAGTATATTTTTTCCATACCAAAAATTAAAATTGTGTATTTGCCGGCTTCAAACCATCTCACTCTTTGTAACTAGAGCGCGCGCACTCTTTGCAGTTGGATGAATGAAGTGCCGACGCGAATAAACGAAGTTAGAGACGGCATATAAACAACAAAAAAATTGCAGTCTTAAGAACTGCCGATAGAAGTGAAAACTTATAGCTCAGAATTTGATAGCTTACTTTGAAAACTACGCGGGTGAAACCGGTGAGCGTGGGCATGAGCATAGTTATCTATAAATGCGCCAGCATTTGCCATTGGCCAATGCTCACGCATTTCTAGATGGCCAATGTCCATGGTCCCGAGTTTACCCGAAGATTTCTTATCATGCCCGAGTTAGAGAACGTTAGAGTACAATTCACAGCCCACGAAAACTCTGTCTGTTTCGCGTCAAAATAAGTTTTCACTTCAAAAAATGCGATATGTATTGAGTTTAAGCAAAAGTAGTAGGACAACTTTGTGTTTTCAAATCGAGAGTGAATCGGTTTCTTCTAGGTAAACACGCTCCATCGTAGACCGCATCGTCGCTTAACATCAGGCGAGATTGCGGTTAAGTGTAAACCTATAAAAGTTAAAAAAAATTGGCAGTTATAGGAACTGCCGATAGAAGTGAAAACTTATAACTCAGAATTTGATAGCTTATCTTGAAAACTACACGGGTGTAACCGGAGGGCGTGGTCTCGCCATCATGGCATGGCCATCTAGAAATGCGTCAGCATTTCCCATTGGATCACGCATTCCTAGATGGCCATGCCACGATGGCGAGGCCACGCCTTTTCTGCATTTCCTATTGGCTGACGCATTTCGAGATGCCCAATCGCCAAGATCCCGAGTTTACCCGAAGATTTCTTATCATGCCCGAGTTAGAGAACGTTAGAGTACAATTCACAGCCCACGAAAACTCTGTCTGTTTCGCGTCAAAATAAGTTTTCACTTCAAAAAATGCGATATGTATTGAGTTTAAGCAAAAGTAGTAGGACAACTTTGTGTTTTCAAATCGAGAGTGAATCGGTTTCTTCTAGGTAAACACGCTCCATCGTAGACCGCATCGTCGCTTAACATCAGGCGAGATTGCGGTTAAGTGTAAACCTATAAAAGTTAAAAAAAATTGGCAGTTATAGGAACTGCCGATAGAAGTGAAAACTTATAACTCAGAATTTGATAGCTTATCTTGAAAACTACACGGGTGTAACCGGAGGGCGTGGTCTCGCCATCATGGCATGGCCATCTAGAAATGCGTCAGCATTTCCCATTGGATCACGCATTCCTAGATGGCCATGCCACGATGGCGAGGCCACGCCTTTTCTGCATTTCCTATTGGCTGACGCATTTCGAGATGCCCAATCGCCAAGATCCCGAGTTTACCCGAAGATTTCTTATCATAGCCGAGCGTGACGCTAGAACTGAATTTACACCCCACGAAAAATCTGTCTAGGCGCGGCTAAAGAAGTTTTCACTTCAAAAACTATTGTTTGTTTGATTTACTGAAGACTTAAACTGATGCAGGCTGATTACCGGTAGCCCTGTATAATACATACTCCGGTATACATACTCTTCATACCTAGAATAACAGACAGTCTATAACTAAAATACATATTGACAACACGTTTGCACGATTGCGAAGAAAAAGCTTCAAAATTATGTGAGTAAATATACACATAAATTAATACTAGCTTATTTTTAGGGTTCCGTAAAACGTAAAAACGGAACCCTTATAGATTCGTCATGTCTGTCTGTCTGTCTGTCTGTCTGTCTGTCCGTCCGTATGTCACAGCCACTTTTTGCCGAAACTATGAGAACTACACTGTTGAAAGTAGATGTTTTCTGTGAACCGCATTAAGATTTGAACAAATAAAATAAAAATACTGAGAACTGAAACTCAAATTATTATTTTTCATCACACCTACACGTGTGGGGTGTCTATCGATAGGTCTTCCAAAATGATGTTGAGGTTTCTAAAATCATTTTCGTATACACTGAATAGTTTGCGCGAGACACACTTCCAAAGTGGTAAAAAGTGTGTCCCCCCCCTCTAACTTCTAAAGTAAGAGAATGAAAAATCTAAAAAAAATATATGATGTAGGTACATTACCATGTAAACTACCAACGAAAATTAGTTTGAACTCGATCTGATGAGTAGTTTTTTTTTAGTACGTCATTTATTTCAAAAATGAGTAGGTTCTCCCTTTATCCTCCAGTGACTTAAGGCCTGTTTGCATTTTTATTAGTGCGAGTGTGAGTCCGAGTGCGATTGCGAGTGCGAGTGGGTAATCGTGACTGATTACTATGCACTCGCAATAATCAATCGGTGTGTTTGCTACTAATCACTCAACACCTGCACTACTCACTTGGACTCGTACTAATCAAAATGAAAACAGGCCTTTAATAAAGTGGCTAAGTGCGAGTTGGACTCGCCCATGACATACTGCATTACATCATGGGGAGGTGCTACTTAAGGCCGGTTTGCATTTTGAGTAGTGCGATGGCGAGTGCGTGTGCGAGCAAGAAATCGCGATTGATGAGTGCAGGTGTGTAGTGCGAGTACTGTCAAATTCTGTATAGTAGCTGTGTTTCGTTCATTGAGTTGCCAGCCGTCGGCCCGCAAGTAATCAGGGTCAGATGTAAGCAGAAAACACAATGATTGGTCAATTCAGTTATTTTAGTATTCATGACTTTTATAAGTTAAGTTTTTAAATCGTAGAAAGGTGTAACAAATTCGATAACATTCAATTAAGATTTTTAAGAGAAAAAAAATATTTAATGTACTTTACTTAATGTTATGAACGCAAATAAGAACCAACACGACACTAGCTTTTTCCGACATAAATATTTAAAAAAAAATTAAACTGAACATTTCATTGTACGATAATAATTATTGTAAAGCGCTAAAGAGTGCGCGTGTTCTTGTTACGAAGAGTTCGATGCTTTTAGACCGGAAAAATACACTTTTCTTTTATACAAATATGGGAAAAAATAACTTTACGAATTTTTAAAACCTGTAGAAAAAAATAATTACGTATTTAATGTACTTAACATCCCCTTAAAAGAATGCAGGCTGATTACCAATAACCCTATAAACATATCTGTATCCAATGCTAATCAGTATCGCACATCAGTATTTTCAGAGTCCGCCTGGGAGTAGTGGTAGGACTCTTAGCAGAGTCCGCCTGGGGAAGTACCACACCTTTGCCAAATATTCTACCGCCAAGCAGTAATTTGCAAACATTACTGTGTTCCGGTTTGAAGGGCAATGATTCCAGAGAAATTACAGGGCTTAGAGACATAATATCTTAGATCTCTGGGTGACGAGCGCAGTGCAGTGCTAGGTAATGATTTGGACTATCATGTTCCAATAGCTGCGTGTTACTGTGCTGTTATGTAGCAGGCATGTTGCTTACCATCAGGCACATGACCTGCTCGTCTCGTCACTCTATGCTATAAAAAAAAAAAAAAAAAAACATTAAAATCTGTATAAATACGGAGAAATCTGTATACATGGCAACGCTGCTGTTTACTGGCAGGCAAACTGCGAGTGAGGGGGAAGGAAAAACGCGCGGGAGGAGGCTACTCGCAAAAAAATAGAACGCGCTTCTAATCACTTTACTACGCAAGTTACTACACACTCGCATTAATCAATCGTTGTCCACACGTGTTAATAACTAATAACTCAACACCTGCACTACTCACTCGCACTCGCAGTAATCAAAATGAAAACAGGCCTTAAGACATTAATGCTTTCAGTAGAAAGAGCACAAAGAGCAATACTTAAGGTCGCAACATTTCGCCCATTTCTCTTCTCTACGGAACGGCTCTATAAATCCTGTAACATTCTAACTGTAAGACAACTATTTATATTGAACACGACAATAAAACAGCACAAAATACTTTCATACTCCACTAACAATACTAACAAGAGACGTAAAGATATTGTATGTATCTCGCTGGCACACACAAAACACGCTTTCACAAGTAGATTCTTCATATTTCTAGGACCATTACTCTACAATCGAGTAAATAGATTGTTATGCATTTACAATCAAAATTTTATATAACTGTAAACAAACTGTCTCCGAGTATTTGCTGACTCTGTCATATGAGGAAACTGAGCATACGATATTAGTTACAAAATAATTAAGGAATTGCATACCTAAAGCAAAATAAGCATTTCTCTCGCCTGAATACAGGTACCTAGTTCAGGCTAACAAAATAATCTACCTGTTTATGGAAGTAAGAAAATATTGTATAGTTAAGATCTATTTTATTGAAATATTTTTTTTTTAATACCTTTGCCATTTATTCTACTGCCAAGCAGTAATGTGCAAACATTACTGAGTTCCGGTTTGAAGGGCAATGTTTCCCGAGAAATTACAGGGCTTAGAGATATAATATTTTAGATATCTGGGTGACGAGCGCAGTGCAGTGCTAGGTATTGATTTGGACTTTTCTTGTTCCAATAGCTGCATGTCACTGTGCTGTTATGTGGCAGGCATGTTGCTTACCATCAGGCACATGTCCTGCTAGTCTCGTCACTCTATGCTAAATAAAAATAAATGATTAACATAATTAATAAATATTTAGTTACTATGTAAATAAATGTAATGTATTTGCTTGTTTACAGATTATAACCCACAATGGCGGCTTCCGGTGACGTTATAGCTCAAGATGGCGGCCAAGGCAATATCAAACTTCATCCGTATCTAGTAACTTTAGTGTAAGTATGTTATGTTTACAAAATAAAGTAATAGCTAAGTCAATATTTACTTATTTTTATACAACACATGGGCCTCATGGGCACTTAACTGTGGGCCTCATAACAAAGCTCAAAATCACACAGCGAGCTATGGAGAGAGCTATGCTCAGAGTCTCTTTGCGCGACAGAATCCGTAATGAAGATATTCGCAAAAGAACTAAAGTGGCCGACATAGCTCAAAGAGTAAGCAAGCTGAAATGCCAATGGGCAGACCATCGCTCGCAGAACTGACAACCGATGGGGAAGAAAGGTTCTGGAGTGGCGACCACGAACCGGAAGACGCAGTGTTGGACGGCCTCCCACTAGATGCACAGATGACCTCACAAAGGTCGCTGGAAACCGCTGGTTGCAGGTTGCGCGCGGGACCGTTCGTTGTGGAAATCTAGGGGGGAGGCCTATGTTCAGCAGTGGACATCTTGCGGCTGATGATGATGATGATACAACACATAGTTTCAATGTTACGCCTCTGTTTTCACATTTAATAGCTATTATATTCTATCGCCAAGCAGTGATGCACAAACATCATTGTGCTGCGGTTTGAACGGTAATGTTTCCATAGAAATTACAGGGTATTGAGAAACATCATCTAATATCTAATGTCTCACCGCGCAGTCCAGGACGTCTACTCTCTTTCTACGAAAACGTAATTTCGAAATAAACTCGCGATTTTATTTTTCTATTTTGTGTAAAAAAAATGGTTGTCTGTAAAGTCGGTTTACTGACGATAGTTGAACGTGACAACTTCAACTACGCCTTAGAGCGAGGTAACGCCGCATGACGTCATGCGGCGAGGTAACGGCTTTAACGGCACATGACGTCACGTTTTGCGGGCGTGCAGCCGGCTTCATCGAATTATAAGACGTTGTCACGTCAAAAACAGTGTTTCAATAGTACAGTTCTTAAAGTTTCACAAATAAGCGTCTGTGA